>CM061557.1:156222004-157502718 GCA_030864225.1 Capsicum baccatum var. pendulum | reverse complement strand
ATTTTGTCATACTATAAATACCCTAGGATTTAAATTTTATTAGGTTATGCATTCTAACATTCTTTTATGTGCTATTACATAGTATTACTCATTACTACATTATTTCTTGATATTTTAGGGTTTTATTCAATTAAAGAGTTTGGAGTTTATTCATGTAATTCTTATGCAAATGATTTTATTTGTTCTTCATTGATAATCATAGTTTTTTCAACAAACATAATTGGCTAATCTCCTTAAATAGGTTTGTGGGAAGACAGGCAGATTAGCTACGTAGAGAAAGTGTGAGACTCAATTGTTCTAGGGTTTTTGCTTGTATCTGAATTCCTCTTCGCAATAATTAAAATTATAATAGCTATAGATGATTGAGATTTCTTATATCTGCATCCATTCGATAACCAAGATGCTTACGACTAGGAAAATAAGATTAGGACCTTGATTGGAGATGATATAACCAAGCATTCCATCTTATCACTTGATCCTACCCCAACAAGTGTAATTGAGGCCATAGCAAGGGGAAACATGGCAACACTCTAATCCGATAACCAAGTAAAAATGGTGACATTTATCTATCATCTTACCCGTTAATTGATAATACTTCTGTTTTAGGCTTACGCATGCAGAACAACAGAATAATTGTGTTGATTACAAGAAATTCTGCAGTTGAGAAGCCAGGGGGAGAACAAACCTAGTGTTCATCTCATATTTATTTCAACTCAAAATCACTTAAGAATTGGTTATTATTTGTGATTGATAATAAAACCCCCCATTTACTTTTCTATATTACGCATGGATTACATCAAGGAAAGTAAATGCTCATATTTTCCATGTGGGATCGACTCTATCTTGTTGGGTTACTATATTTATTATCAACTGCATTATACTTCTAGTTGATGTGTATTTTTTGGCGACATCATATATATCTGATATATGGTTGTTCTAGATGATGCACGCAACAACAAAAAGAACCAGTATTATTATATGTAGGCTATAAAAGTATAGTATGAGTACCAATACATTGTACTAAATAAGAAATTGCAAATGTAGCACCAAAGATAATGTAAATATAGATAAAAAGAAAGCAAGAATGTAAAGTAAAATCCAAATATCAAGGTAGAAAACATAATATGACTGGAGAGTGAATAAGGATTAACTAGCCTATTTTAATTATATGTAAGCCCTAAGCCCTATACAATATATCACTAGCCAATATATAAAAATGAGTAGAAGAAGGATATATATATTATATACAAGGGCAAAGGATATATATAAAATACAAAGAAATAAGGAAGAGAGAAATATATGGTAATATCATAGTTAGATATATGTATTTACATATAGGTATACAAGACAAAATCAAAAGGGGGTATGACCTAAGATAGTTAATGTAACATCCCAAGGCATCCTTATAAAATAGGAACTAATGATGGTGTAATGTCTAAACATGAGATAATTTTCCATAATAAACTAGCCGTAAGATAAAGGAATCAGAGAACTAGCCGTAAGATAAAGGAATCAGAGTTATACATCGAATCTCAACACTAGTCCAACAATAAACCTGCCATTAACTAGCCATAATAACATCAACACAATAACATGTTAGTCTGGTCAAACAATACCTAAATCGGGCCCCATAACCCAATATGATCAATCCTCACACAACACACAACAAACATAATGTATAACATACATATATGCAACCCCCAATTAGGCTAGTCGATAAAATAATCAAACAACATACTAGTAATAGGCAATGTGTATGCAATAATGAAAGCAAGTAAATCTATAATACATAACCGATCTAAGTGCCATAATATAACCCAGTGTATACACCTTCTCTAACTCAATGACTTGCAGAAGAAGGAACTACGATGACCTTTGTTCTTCAGCATGATGACATTGATGTTGTATGGAAATACGATACTTTTGATGCTTAAAACCATGAATTTATTCATGAACTTAGGGTGTTTTGTTAGATATGATGCACTTTCGCTTGAATTGTTGGCAAAATAGTTTTATAACCTTATTTGAATGACAAGAGGAGAAAAAGACCTAAAAAGGACCAACTTTAATTCGTATAGATCTTAAGTCATAATCATTCGTTACAGCTCATATACTAAATCATTTAAGGAATAGAACCAATAGTTAAATTAAGAAACCAAGTATGAAGATGATACGACTCAAGTATCCCAGTTGTAAGTTAGGGTACGAGTCCTATATTGAAATCATGAGAATAAAAGAATCGAAACCACTAATTATAAATTGAAGTATTAGAATGATGCAAGTCAACAGTTTGAGTACGACTTGTATAGAAAAACCATATATAAATTGGTGATCAAGACCTAAAAAAACTGAAGTTCCCGTTTGATACAGATCAAGGACATAATTCATACACACAGCTATGACACATAAGCCGAAGTCATAAGTTGAACAAAGAATTAATGCCTTAGAAGGATTAGTCAATAGAATGGTTACAACAAGGCAGGGTACGACTCGTAAGTTGAGGATACGAGTGAAGATTGAGTCGTACAGACCACCAACTTAACTTTACCTTTCCTATTTTTAATAGGATTTTCATGGTATTTTGAGACGCTATAAATACCCTAGGGTTTATCTTTGATTAATTTTTGTGTTGTGATATTATTTTGTAGGTAATAACTCAAACCTACATTAAAACTTGAGATTTAATATTTTATTCAATCAAAGACCTTGGAGATTATTCATCTTATTCTTGTGCAATTGATTTTATGTATTTTTCATTGATCATCATGGTTTTTTACACAAACATGAGCGGCTAGTCTCCTCATCTAGGGTTATGGAAACCCTCGTGGATAAGCTACATAGAGGACATGGGAGATTTAATTATTTTAGGGCTTATATATTTATCTTAATTCTCCTTTGTAATAATTAGCCTCAAGTAATTTTACACACTTCAGAGTAACACCCCGCCAAATAATCCATGTGTTATCCTCATTTATATTGACTTCCTAAGTGAGTAAAGTTAAAACCATATAGAATTTAGATAATTTTGACTCTCTATCAAGTGGGAAATTGAATGAGCTTTTCGTTCATATAATATTTTCCCAAATCCGATACCCAAGTAAGAAATTATGACTAATTTAAGTACGAGTCGAAAACACCATCATTTTTGTGCTTTACGCGTCGCGGAGGGGGTCTATTTAACAATTCTCAAATTCTAGTAGCCTAGCACGATTGTGGTGTGTCACGCTGATGTTCCAGGTCCTAAAAGTGGGGCAAAACGATTGCTCCATATTGCAGTGTCCCTAAGAATCCCATTAATCAAATTCTAGTGAGCCACAATATTCACTAGAACACTCTCTAGTGTTTTAAACTAAAAACCCAAATAACTCAAGATTTCACCATGTTTTTTGAAACCAATTAAAGATTTGGAATCCCCAATCCGTAGACTTCAAGTCCCATCCATCTAATTTCTAAATTGAGGTGCATGGTGTTTATCCAAAAACTACATGGTCTTGTTGAAAACAACTAATTAAGATTTTAAAAATCACCAAGCATGAATTTGTTCAAGGGGTTTTGAGATCCATGAGTTTTTTATGCTTTATACATGTTTAATGATATTGTTGTTTAGGCCTTTAGGCCTTATCCCCTTAAATAGATTTACAAATATAAGTATATATTTGAAACTTGAAATTGAAGATTTGTTTGAGAGCACAAATAATGAAAATCCCTCTCTTGAGATAATGTTATATTTATGATCTCATGGTGATTGATTGAAATGCATGATTCACGGCTTGAAAATAATTTACTCAAATACCATAGTTTTTAGCATGATTTAGAGATTTTTGAGAGGGATTTTCTAGATGTAAATATATTTTATTTAAATAGAATGATTTACATAAGAGATCAAGAGTTATGACATGGCCACCTTGCATCATTGAAAGTTTGACAAAGAGAGTTGCATATATGTGTTTACATGTGTTTTCAAGAAAGTGTTCTTTGAAATGATTTATCGATATCGCGGTATCGAATATATGTTTTAGAAACATAGAGTGTAATACGCCAATAATTGCTCAGAGATATGACAAGCAAGTCAATGGTATGACGATACCATAAGTATGTATGCCATAACAGAGTATGTTTTTTAGAGTTTGGTTTCAGATTCATATTTTAAAGAGTTAAATTTAGGATTAAATAGGGTTAGGTAGTTACTCAAAGATGGTTTGAGTTTAAGTAACTCTTAACCTAAAACCGTGATTTGCCAATCTAGCTATATTATTTTATGCTGGCGATGGTCGTGTGGCGTAGCAGATTCAGAGACTCCAACCCTTCTGGCACATTAGGTTGGGGGCTTCCCTGCCAATCCAATGGCAGATTCCATATAGCCTTTGGAATTTCAAAGTTGTAAGGTATACCACTTAGCACAGAATTAAACCAAAGAGTGTCACAGAGTTCATATGACTTTACAGAGTTTTTCAAAAATGCCCATGTGATTTCTTACCATATGATATGTTTATGAACTATTCTAAATTGCTCTCATATATGTTGAATATAAATTATTATTTTGGATTTACTTTTCGTACCAGTACAATTGTATTGACCCCTACCTCCCGGGTTCAAAGGCTTAGTCAAGGGGTCTGGCAAATCCGTAGAGTATTCCAGATAGAACTGATCCATGTAGTAGTGAGCCTTGTTTGTTCTAAAAGGTCTTCCATATTATATTATGTTATTCCTCTGTTTTGGTCTACTGAGGTCCTTGTCCCAGTTTTTCAAACAGTTATCTTTAGATCATATAGTAGAGATTTTGCAGACTATTTCAGAAGTTGTTTAGTTGATTTTGGATTTTGTTTCGTATGGTTAAACTGAATCCAGAGTATGACCATGCTTCCATATTATATTATAATTCCATATTTTCATGTATTATATGAATGTTTTGTATGATTACCAGATCAAATATAGTAGGTCATTCACACTTTCATGGTTCGAGATGTCCGTCATGGCCAGACCTTGTTTAGGTTGTGACAAACTTGGTATCAGAGAACAATTCATGGTCCTAGGGTGTCTGTGAAATTTCATTGGGTAGAATCTTATTTATGGTTGTATAGCGCTCCATACTTATAAGCAAGAGGATACTAGGCATTTAGGAATGTTTATCTTATTTGTGTTTTAGTTCATCTTTTAGAGTCTTAATCGTCCCCTAATCAATGATCTCTTATGTTTCAAAAAAACAATCATGCCTCCTCGTCGTACTATCAATCAGAATGCACAGACAGATGAAGTTCGTCCCATTAATGGGATGAGAACCTAAAATAGAGCTCAGACTCCAGAGATTGATGCTATTCTGGGATTCCCACATACTCATAATAGCCTACCTAGGAAACCTATAGCTCCATGGACAGGGACTAACCATACACACGAGAGAGAGGTATCTAATGCAGAATTTAGGCAGTCCATTCACATACTTGGACATTTGGTAGCCACACAGACTTAATAGTCAAAAGATATTCCATCTACATTTATTATTTTTGAGGCTACAAGAGTAGGCTAGTTCAATAGAATAAACCTGCATAAGTTTACTTGTACCAAGGTAGATGAGGATCTACAGGAGTTTGTGGATAAGACGGAGAAAATATTTTAAGTGATGCATGTTGATGAGGTAAATTAGGTTGATTTTGCACTTTACCAGCTTAAGGATATATAAAACCAATGGTATAACGAGTAGGAAGATTCAAAGGGTGAGAGTGTTGAACCCACAGTTTGTGCTGAGTTTGTGGAAGCCTTTCTTGATCGATTCTTTACTCTCGAGTTGAGAGATGCCAAAGATGAAGAGATTATGAATCTAAAGTAGGGAAATAAGAGGTTCAACCAACTAGCCTGTTATGCCTCAGATATGACTAGTAACATGATAGCCCAAATGAGAAATTTTGCATCCAGCCTTTCAGATAACTTAGTGCTTGAATGTCAGGAAGTAATGTTGAACCGATACATGGATTTTTATAGACTACCAGTTCATATGAAGCAAGTTGAGAAAAGAAAAAAGAAAGTTGCTGAATGTAGAGAGAAGGACAGGTAGAAAAAGAGAGCCTAGATAGTAGACTAGATCCACATTCAAAGAAAAGTGAGAATTGGAGTAACAAATGGAAGAAGAAGAAGATTTGGGGTAATGTACAGCCTACAGCCTGTTCTCGGGTGTCCAGACCCCCAGCTGGATAGTACCTCAAGTATTTTTAGTCCAGGCAGGGGCCGAGAATGCAAGGTTCACAGTCTGAAGGAAGTGTAGCTCAGACCTCTCAGTCATATCGGTGCTGTTAAAAATATGGGAGGAATCATCTAGGGAGATGTCATTTTGGTTCTATGATATGTTATTCGTGAGGCCAGCCAGGCCATATCTAGAGAGACTATCCGGAAACAAAGGGTAATATTGGTGGAGCCAAGTCACAAGTTAATTCTTCTGCACTACCACCATCTATGAAGAGTTCCACTTCATCTGCCGGAATTGGCCGCAACTAGCTGTACGCCTTGACCAACCACCATCATTCGAGAATAAATTATCCCAAGGGGGGATAATGTAACACCTCACTAAATTGTCCATGCGTTATTTTTATTTATTCTGACTTCTTAAGTGAGTAAAGTTTAAACCATACAGAATTTCCTTAACTTTGACTCTCTGCATGTGGTAAATTGAATGAGATTTCCATCGATATAAGATTTTCCCAAATCCGATACTTAAGCAAGAAATTATGACGAATTTAAGTCCTAGTTGAAAACACCATTATTTTTGTGTTTAACGCATCACAAAGGGTGTCTATTTAACAACTGTCAAATTCCAGTTGCCTAGACCGATTATGGCATGCAACGCTAAAGTTTCAGGTCCCAACCAGTGGGACAACGCGATAGCTATGTGTTGCGATAACCCTAAGAATCCCATTCGTCAAATTCTAGTGAGCCATCGGGATTATAGTGCATCTTGGTGGCTTTTAAAATTGGGCTCCCAGTTCTATTTTATTCCATCTCATTAAGGGTATATTAGGTATTTTCCAACCCCTTATCAGCTTAAGCACAGGATTATACTCCAAAGTGACCACATTATTCATATTTTCTTCAAAAATTCATAAGAACACTCTGTAGGGTTTTAAAATGAAAACCCAATCAACTAAAGATCCAATCATGGGTTTTTGAAACTTATTGAATATTTGGAATCCCCAAACTATAGGAAACAAGAATCATGCATCAAATTTCTAAATTGAGGTACGCGGGGTTTATCCTAAAACTACATGGGCTTGCTGAAAATACCCAATTATGATTTTAAAAATAATTTAGCATGAATTTGTTAAAGGGGTTTTGAGATCCATGATTTTATTATGCTTTATACATGTCTAACGATATTGTTGTTTTGGAATTTAGGCCTTATGCCCTTAAATTGATTTACGCATATAAGTATATGTATAAACTTGAAATTGAAGATTTGTTTGAGAGCACAATAATGAAAATCCCTATCTTGAGATAACCTTATGTTTATAATCTTATGGTGATTGATTGAAATGCATGATTCACGACTTGAAAATAGTTTACTCAAATACCATAGTATTTTGAGCATGATTTAGAGATTTATGAGAGGGAGTTTCTTGATGTAAATATATTTTATTAAAAGAGAAAGATTTGCATGAGATCAAGAGCTTTGACATGGCCACCTTGCATCATTGAAAGTGTGACAAAGAGAGTTGCATATATGTGTTTACATGAGTTTTAAAGAAAGAATTCTTTGAAATGATTTATTTATATGGTCGTATCGAATTTATGTTAGGAAACAGAGAGTGTAATATGCCAATAATTGCTCAGAGATATGACTTGCAAGTCAATGATATGACGATACCATAAGTATTTATGCCATAAAGAAGTATTTTTTTTTAGAGTTTGATTTCAGAGAATGTATGTTTTAAAGACTTAAAACTGGGATTAAAGAGGGTTAAGTGGTTACCCGAAGAAGGTTTGAGTTCAAGAAACTTTGAACCTTAAATTGTGATTTGCTGATCCAGGTATATTATTTTATGCTGGCGATGGCCGTGTGGCATAGCAAAGTCATATACTCCAACCCATGAGCACAATTGGGTTGGCGGCTTCTCTGCTTAGTCAATGGCAGATTCCATATAGCCCATGGAATTTCATAGTTGTAGGGTATACCATCTAGCGCAAAAGTAAAACAAAGGGTGTCACAGAGTTAAAATTATTTTATAGAGCCTTTTATAAATGCCATATGATTTCTTACCATATGATATGTTTATGAACTATTCTAAATTGCTCTCATTTATGTTGAATATAAATTATTATTTTGGATTTTCTCTGCATACCAGTACAATTGTATTGACCCCTTACCTTCTAGGTTCGGTGCCTTAGTCTAGGGGTCTGGCTAATCAGTAGAGTATTCCATAGAGAAGTGATCCTTACAGTGGTGAGACTTTTATTTTACAGAAGTCCTATCATCTCATATTATATTATTCCTTTGTTTTGGTCTACTGGGGGCCTTGTGCCAGTTTTCCATAAAGTTATCTTTAGATCATGTAGTAGAAGATTTTGCATACTGTTCCAAAAGTTCTTTAGTTGATTTTGGATTTCATTCCGTATGGTTAAACTGAATCTAGAGTATGACCATGTTTCCGTATTAGATTATTATTCTGCATTTTCTTGTATTATATGAATGTTGTGCATGATTACCAGATCAGACAGAGTAGGACATCCGGGCCTTCATGGTTCGGGATGTCTGTCATAGCTAGGTCCTAGTTTAGGTTGTGCATTGGAATATCCTGTATTCGCATCTATTCGATAATGAAAAAGCATACAATTGGGTAGGGGGATTTATATAGTTGTACGATAAGCAAGTATGATCGAGGCCATAGCAAGTGACAACAAGTTGACACTTTGAGACGATAACCAAATCAATAGGTGAAATTTATCTCCTGGATAATGCATCACTTGTAGGATTTTCATGCAGGATAATAGAATAATAGGGTTGAACACGAGAAATTTACAGAGTTGAGAAACCAGGAGGAATACATTCCTAAGGTTCATCTTATATTGATTTCAACTAAATAATATTCAAGAGTTGGTTACCATTTGCTACTGATAACAAAATTCCCCTATTTACTTTCATGTACTACTCGTTGATTATATAAAGGCTAGCAATTATTTATTTCATTCTTTTTGGATCGACCCCTACTTTTTTGGGTTACTATATTTGAAATCAACCACATTATAGTTCTAGTAGAGGTGTAGTTTTGGACGATATCAGATTTTGGCACTGTTACTAAGGATGACAATTTGTGTAGTGAAATGAATTGGTGAAGTTCATAGGCAATTAATTTTTCAATTTTGATTTGGCCAAACATCGGTGTATGCCAAAAACAAGGAGTATAGGTAGTCCCTTACTCCCTTTTGAACCAGACCATGATACAATCCTTCAAACATTAAGAAGGATGGTTGAACAAGTTCATGATAGGTGCAAGATACCCTATTTGTGGATCAAAATGTGGCACTCATGTGTGTTCCAATTGATCCACAACATATTGCATACATAAATAAATAACAACTATTGGAGAAAGAACATAGAAAAGACGAATAAGCTAGAGCTACTGCAGAGGCTGGGGTAGCTCAGCAACATGCGCTAGTTACGCCTAGACAGATTTTGGATCATCGATTTCAGAGAGGCAGAGCTCCTTTTGTGTGGGCATATCATTATTTAGACCCATATATGGACGAAGATGATGAATATTTGGGTTATGTTAAGCCTGCAGAATTGGAAGCCATTATTCCTCCTGCGTTAGCCCCTAATGTGAAGTTCAATATCACTAGATCTATGATCAAATTATTGAATCTGAAGGTAGTATTTTCTTGTTTAGATAAGGATGAGGCGAACAGGCATCTTACAAATTTTGTTAGGATCTGCACAAACTATAATATTCCAGGGGTTATTCAGGAGGCATTAAGATTGAGGTTGTTCCCATTTTCTTTGATAGGATAAGCATTTTTATTGCTAGTATAGTTTCCAAGAAGATCTATTGCCACTTGGCACGAAGGTAAGAAACAATTTTTGAATAGATTTTTTCATACTATACGGATGTTACAATGGAAGGACAAAATTTGCAATTTCTGATAACAACCTTCAGAGTCCATGTATGAGTCATGGTTTCGGTTTAAGAAGAAGCTGAGCATGGTACCAAATCATAGAATCAAAGGGCCTCACTTGTCTGAGTTCTGCTATAGATCTTTGAATGAATGTTCTCAAGCTATAATAGTTACAATTTTATGAAGTGCATTTATGCACCTTCATTGGGAAGTTGCATACAAAATGGTGGATGATATTCCAGTTACCAATATAGGATGGCAAACTCAAGATTAAAAATGTAGTAGTGGTACATATGCTATTCGGTCATCTAATATGTATGGATTAACAAATGTCATTGCAATTCAGGAAGTTACTCATTTACGTACAAATATTGAGTTGCTGACAAAACAGTTTTCTTCAATGAGTGTTCAGAAAGTGAAAGATAGTTGCTACACAGGGGACAACATCCAAACCGAGGCTAATTTCCTAGATCATAGGTTGGCAGATTTTTTAGCTTAAGGGTAGGGAAATAAATATCAAAACTATTATAATGACAGATATAGAGATAAAGATGGTGATTGCTGGTATAAGGATAACTATAAGGATAAAAGTGTCAAGTATATTCCACCAGGAAGTCGAGATATAGAGTCATAATGGAGACACTCCTGGCAAAGCTGGTCAATGGGCAAGAAAGTCAAGAAAACTACTTAAAGGATATCAAAGTTGACATGTTAGGATTAAACTAGAAAGTTGAGTCACACGCTATAATAATCAACCAATTGGAGTAGCCATTTGGTTATGTATCAGTTGTAGTGATTTAGAAACAAAGTGTCACTTTTCCTAGAAATACAATGGTAAATCCCAAAAATTATAGTCAATTCCATGCCATTACCAATCAAAGTAGTAAGGTTACTATAGCTACACCTTTCCCCCCAGCTAATGACCAAAAAAGTGAGAAGGATCCAATTGATGTGAGGAGCACAACAAGAAGAATAAAATATTCAGAAACTATGCTGAAACCGATTCAAAGACCAAGTCCTCCCTATCCACAAAGCCTAAAAATTTAAAAAAAAAAAGTTAAGTACCAAAAATTGTTGTCTATGCTAAAAGAATTAACTGTCAATATACCACTTATATAGGTATTGGAGCAGATTCTAGGTTATGCAAAATTCATAAAGGATTTAATCACTAGGACGATGTCAATTAGCTATGATCCAATAGATAATACTCATTATTGCAGTGTTGTGGTTGCTAGATTTCTAGTAGAGAAGAACGAGAACCCTTGCAATTTTACAATACCAAGAATAATTTGATATTTCAACTCTACTCAAGCACTATGTGATTTAGGGGATAGAATCAATATCATACCCCTGGTTGTATTGAAATAGTTAGGGTTCGGATAGCCTAAACCAACAAATATGAGACTAGTTATGGCTGACAGAATAGTAAAGACGCATATTGGTATCCTTTATGATGTTTTAGTAATAGTGTCTTCTTATATATTTACTATAGATTTTATCATATTAGACTGTGAGGTGGACTTTTAAGTCCCTATTATCTTGGTAATACCTTTTCTGGCTATAGGTAGAACGTTAATTGGTCTCGAGAAAAAAACATCTGATACTGAGACTTAAAGACGAACAAGTGGCATTAAATGTATGCCAATCTATTAAGCAACCTGACAAATTGACAGTGGTTTTTTCTATTTATGTGGATAATGAAGAGGTAGATTCATTCCAAGATGTTGATACAGTAACTTTGTGGGATGATGGTTCTAATGCAGCTTTGATCATGAATTTACATTTTAAAGGTATTAAGGAGTATGAGGAGCTGGTAGGTGCACTGCAAGGGAGTGCTTATAACTATGCACCAAAGAAGCTTGATTTAGATTTGTAAAATGGAGCTACTTCACGTTCTATTGAAAAACCACCAGTCTTAGAGTCGAAGCCCTCCCATCTCACTTAAAATATGAATTTTGGTGGGCTAACTACACCTTACCACTTATTATTGCAACTGATCTGAGATAGTCAAACGTTGAACAATTATTGTCAGTATTGCAAAATTTATAAAGGAAAATTGGATGGTCCATTGTAGATATTGCTGCTATTCCACCTGGTTTATGCACTCACAAAATTCAGTTTGAACTGGATTATGATCTATCTATTAAATACCAGCATCGACTTAATCCTCCTATGCAGGAAGTCGTTAATAAGTAAATCATAAAGTTGTTATATGATGGTGTGGTATTTTCCATTGCAAATAGTAGTGGTTTGGCCCGATTCAATCTATTCAAAAAACAGGTAGAATAATTGTCATCCCCAATGAGAAGAATATGCTAGTGCCTTTTAACCAGTCATTGGATCGAGAGTATTCATGGATTATTGATAGTTAAATTCTTGGACTCAGAAGGACAACTTTTCTATTCCATTCATGGATCAAATGTTGGAATGGTTAGCATGCAGAAGATGGCATTGCTTTATTGATGCGTACTCCAGTTACAAACTAATCACTATTGCACTGGGAGACCAAGATAAGACCACATTTACATGTTCTTATGGGATCTTTGCATTCAAACGAATGCCATTAAGGCTAGTGAACACCCTAACCATATTTTAGATATGTATGATGTCCCTTTTTCTAATATGGTGGAAGACACCATTGAAGTTTTTATGGATGACTTTTTGGTTGTGCGGGACACTTTTGATGAATTTCAAAAGCACTTGGTAAAAGCTCTACATATATATGAAGAATGCAACTTGGTACTTAATTTGGAAAAGTTTCATTTCTTGGTTAAACATGAAGTTTTTCTTAGCCACAAGACATCAATAAGAAACATCGAGGTTGATTGCACAAAAATGCAGGTGATTGAAAGATTACCTTATCCAATTTCTGTAAAGGGAATTCGGAGTTTTCTAGGAAATGGGTTTTTTTTACAGACGATTTATCAAGGATTTCTTGCATATTGTTAGTCCACTTTGCAAGCTTCTTAAGAAAGAAGTAAAGTCTGATTTTTCTAAGGCATGTAAGAAGGCTTTTGAAAACTTAAAATACAAGTTGGTATCTGCTCCAATCATTGTGTCTCCAGATTGGTCTTTACCTTTCAAAATTATATGTGATACCAGCAGCTTTGCCTTAGGGTTTGTACTAGGCCAAAGGAAATAGAAGATCCTTAATCCCATCTTCTATGCTAGTAAGGCACTAAACCTTACTCAAAAGAACTATACTGTGACGGAGAATGAGTTATTGGTAGTAGTTTTTTGCTTTTGAAAAGCTTAGATCTTACTTAATTAGAACAATGGTGATTGTGAACACCAATCATGCAACATTGAGGTACTTAATGGCTAAGAAGGACTCAAAGCCAAGGCTTATTCGGTTAGTACTAATATTGCAAGAATTTTATGTCGGGGTAAAGGACAAAAAAAAATAGAGAATCACTTTACAGATCATTTGCCTAGGTTAGAGGAGGAAGCTATGCAGAAGTTTACTAAGGGTTTGGAGATTGATAACAATATTCCCGACAAATAGATATTGGTAGCTTCCTAAGATTTGATTCCATTGTTTGCAGACTTTGCAAATTACTTAGCAAGTGATCTAGTCCCAGAAAATCTTTTATATCAGCAAAGAAAGAAGTTCATGGATGAGGTAAAAAAAAATTTCATTAGATGAACCATATCTATTTAAGATTGTGTAGATGGAATCATTCGCAGATGTATACTTGAGGTAGAGATGATAAGAATACTTAAGGTGTATAATTCATCTCCATTTGGGGGTAATCATGGAGGGGCCTAGACCACTCATAAAATCCTACAGTGTCGATACTATTGGCCTACTATATACAAAGATGCTCATGACTATGTAGATGCTTGCAATCAATGCCAACAATAAGGTACTATTAGTAGAAGACATGAACCACCTATTACCCCTATCATAGAATTGGAAGTGTTTGGTGTACGGGGCATAGATTTCAGGTGATATGTTGAGAGTTCATATGGCAATATGTACATACTTGTAGTTTTTGACTAGGTATCAAAGTGGCTATAAGCAATTGCACTTCCTAACAATGAAGCAAGGAGTGTCAAAATATTTTTGTGAAAGAATATATTTTCTCAATTTGGTACTCCATGTACCATTATTAAGGATAGAGGGTCGCCTTTTTGCAATCATCTATTCAAGAGTCTGCTTGGAAAATATAAAGTGAATCACAAGAAAGCAACACCTTATCATCCACAGACTAGTGGACAAGTTGAAGTATCCAACAGAGAAATCAAGTCAATACTAGCGAAGACTCTTAATACCAATCTCACAGATTGGGCAAGAAGGTTCTAAGAATTGTGCTACAACTAAGGGGTAGTCTCGGGTCATGACAATACTAACTGGTCTAGTCAATTGGATAAAGTTCTTTGGTCTTACCGAATTGCTTTTAAATCATCCATTGGTATGCCTTCATATTTACTTTTATGTAGAAAATCTTTTCACCTACTGGTGAAGTTATAATATCAAGATCTTTGGTCCTTAAAGAAGTATAATATGGATTCAGTTAAGGCCTTCAAGTCTGCAGTGAAGCAAATACAAGAGTTGGAGGAATTTCTCCTTTAGGCATTGCAAATCTCATTTTTATACAAGGAGTGGATAAAAAGGTGATGCAATACTAATATATTGAAGAGAAAATCTTGTGTGAGAGATTAGGTAATATTTTTCAATTAAATATTGAAACTCTTTAAGGGGAAACTTATGTCTAAGTGGTCAAGCCCTTTCACACTAGTAAATATTTATCCTAGTAGAGTAATATAATTGGAGAACCACGACAAGAAATGGTTTATGGTAAATGGTTAAAGGTTGAAACATTTCTATGCTTGTTGTATCAGAGCTTCCGAAGTATAGGCACTCCATTAAAAAGATATTGCTTGATGAGGAATAACATCATGCAACAACAATAACTAAGGTACTTCCGGGGAGGGAACTAAAGTTTTTACTGTTTTGTTGTTTGAAATAATGTTTGTCAAATGGTTTAGGTGTGTGATTGAGTTGCAATGTAGAATACAAGGAACATAAAAAAATTTCTATAGAAAAATATGAGAGATCGTTACCATAGGTCTAGGGAAGAGGCTTTGGCGAATCGCTCAGCGCATCAATATTTTGTCGAAGACATTTGCCAAAATCAATCTCCCAAAGTTGTTCAACTATGCATTTTGTCAATGAACATTGATATTTGACTTATCGTTGATGATTTTTTTATGTATTACACATTACCAAACTAGTTTTCCATAAAGAAAGTACAAGGTGTAAACACTATTAGTATCAATGATGAATTGACAATTTGGTGCATGGTCTACAACATCCATGATGCTATGTATATCTCAAAAATGAGGTTCATGTAAAATGATAATGGTTTGAATTTCTCTAACCCTTGACTTTTAAATTTTTTTTCACCTATAGGCTTGTTTAGACTGTTTCACATTCAATATTTACCTCTGCTCCGTCACTTATCCTATTACACAAACACATATAATCACTTAATTCTTCTCACCACTACATACACTTTAAGGCATCACTGTTGTTGATGTTACACTATCCGAGATCATGAATTACTATTTTTCTCATCCTCTCATCCTCTATTACTTTATACATGTCAAAGTTAGAGTTTAATTATTACTTTAAATCTATGTTAGGTTGCTCGTATTTGTGCATATTTCTTCTTGAATATATTGCTTGTATTATTCATTTATTATTAATAGGTTTACTTGAGTAGTTGAATTATAGGTTTTTATAGTCTGGGAGTATGTAAAATTAGGTTAGTGTTTTGAAATTAGTGGATTTGATCCTTAATCCTTATCACTCTTTCATATTTGTGTTAAATTTCATGCATATAATGTCAAACATAATTGGGTTGGTTATTTCAACCTTGAATTTGAATGACTTTTCTCAATGTTAGATTGAGGTTTACATTATTGTAAAAGAAAAACCATTGATTTGATATTTTATTATTTAAACATGGGGAAGACTAAGTACCCATTGTCTTCTGAAATGAAATTTCCATGAAAATGTTTGAAAAACTCCAAAAATCAAAATCATTGAAAACCATGTAGACGATGAGTTTTGATGGTAGGTTGAGAGATTTGATGATGCACCAAACATCATGGTGGATCACTGAAGCATTCCCCATTTCACATAAAGTTACATTGGATTGGGTTAATCAAGGTGAGGTTTTGGCAATGCTTCGGGAGTATATCAAAACTCTTTGGTGAATGACCAATTCCTAACCTTCCTTCCCAAATCCTATGTACCTGACTATTCTAATCGGTGATAGCCAACAGATATTTCCAAACCCATTGGTAATACCAATAGGTAGTTATATGATCCATACCTATATAATATCTAAATGTTTTTGCTAAATTTAGCCTAGTGTGTTTCTTCTCTTCATTGCACATATTATAGAAAAAAGAAAGTGGAAAAGAAATAATCCTGCTATCCTTTTTCTATATCAATGATCATAAAATGGTAACAATTTTTGGGTGATCACAACTAAATAGAAAAGTATATAAAAGAAAAAAGGTTTAAGACAATAGAATTAAAGCTCCATTACCTGAGGAGCAATGTATACACATAACTCAAACTTTGAGAGTTACAATTTTGATTATTTTTAAGAGGAAAACACCACTCCAATTTATGTGCAATTGAACAATCCCAAGGATGTGCAACATAAAAAGAACAGGGTCAAGTAACCAATCCTTGTTACAGTAAACCCTCACACTTTTGGGGGTCATTGGTTTCTAAATCTCCTTGGCATGCCCAATAAACACATGATCATTAAGGAGAAAATAGTAAGTACAAATAAGTCAAAAGAGCATCATCCTAGAGTATTGGCTGTATTAAAATAACAAGACTTTTAATCATTCACTAAACCTATAAAGCATTATGTTCTAAGCTAGTTCTGGAGTTTTACGAGGCCTATGGAAAGATATTTCTAGCCAAAAAAAATTAGGGGCAAAGGAGTTGAAGGATCTTTTACAAGTTTATGGTGTTAATGTTAAATTAGATGAAACCATTATAAACACTTTATATGGATGCAAAAAATCTAATGTCCACCTCTAGGTCTTGCACTAGAGGTTAACATTCAGAAGGGTGATAATAATTTTGAAGATCGGTATTGGGTAATTTTTTATTGCAAAAATTCATGCCTTTGCAGAACCAAATAGTTTTTGTTCGCCCCCAGGAAGTGTTAGTAGGCACAATTATAGTGAAAGAGAGGATCAATCTTCTATAGTAATTTCCCTTGACAGTGATTGCTAGTCCCTAGAAAAGCAAACCACTCTCAGAATCCCATGCCTTATTATCGATATTTGTCACTATGCTACGGTTCCCTTTAATACGATGAGATACTATGAGTATACACCTACATTCACTGTTGAAAATCTAGAATTAATATTGTGCAAAAAGAAAAGAAAAACAAACAATGATTGATGATTTCCCAACAATTAATTTTTACTCCACTGATATTGGTGCCAACAAGCCCACTCCTATTAGTACTATATCCTTTACTACTCTAGGTTCTTAAAAGTTCCACCCTCACAACCTCTTGGCTTCAGTCCTCCCAGCCATCGCCTAGCCACTACTTAGAGAACCTCAAGGGCCCGGTGGACTTAGTCTAACATCATTTGTATGGGCTAATAAGCTTAAATGTGTCATATGAGATCATTAAAAGTGTTCAATCAGATACCTAAAATGGTTAGTATCTTCCTTCAAATGATTTGAAAATTGGTTTTAAAGAGAGAGTTGATGCATGAGTTTAGAAGGTGAAGGTTGATTGATATGTTTATAGGGAGGATAGTTAGAATTAAATTTATGTAGATTGTTTAGAGCGGCCCCTTATGAGATGACCCATATTGTGACCTCTAGCTAAGCCTTTTCTATGGAGATAGAATTACCATACCTGATCAAACCCCCCAAACAACTTTTGGAGCTGAGCGAGTCATTGATGCCAAGACAGAGACTACTTATGTGAGGTAGTCACCATCCCTATGTTAACACCATATTGGGGGACCCTCACTCTCTTTTTCATTTATTTATCTTAATCATATTTCATGGAGTACGATAAATATTCTAGAGTTGGGGGATTTATTTATTTTTGGATTGGTAATATTGAATTCTACTTTTGAAATATTTTTTTTGATCCATCTTTTAATTTGTGAGTGCGGCATTGATTTTATTCAGATAGTGTTTTAGATATTCTTATTTTGGTTGTAATATTCACGATTTTGTGTTTCTATGGATATAAGGATGGTGTGTGATTTTTCATTTTATTTTCTTTAGTATTTTTAGTTTAGTAATTTTTAGTATTGGAATAAATAAAAATCCTTTTTGGCAAATTCTTAAGATCTCTTTTTCATTTATTTATCTTAATCATATTTCATGGAGTACGATAAATATTCTAGAGTTGGGGGATTTATTTATTTTTTGATTGGTAATATTGAATTCTACTTTTGAAATATTTTTTTTGATGCATCTTTTAATTTGTGAGTGCGGCTTTGATTTTATTCAGAGTGTTTTAGATATTCTTATTTTGGTTGTAATATTCAAGATTTTGTGTTTCTTTGGATATAAGGGTGGTGTGTGATTTTTCATTTTATTTTTTTTAGTATTTTTAGTTTAGTAATTTTTAGTATTGGAATAAATAAAAATCCTTTTTGGCAAATTCTTAAGAGAAAAAAGTGTACTAGCAATAGAAGACTTTGACTTGAATAGTAGTTTTTGGGAGTTTTTTTCACATTCCTAGCTCTTGAAAATGATAAATCATTATGAATTTCTTCATTTTCCAAGATGTATGAATTTTTATAAAAAATTCTTTTGTTTAGTTGACTAGTTAGGCGCCTATTATTTTTGTACAATCGCATCTTGTTTTAACTACTTGAGTAACTACTTTGATATGTGCTATAAATATGGTAGTTCAACTATGGAATGGTGCTTCGAGTTTTCAGTTGAGTGACATGCATTGGAGAAAATTTGACTTAATCAAGAGCATTGAATGCACATATAACTTGCCCGATTTCTTTATAGCTAAGAAAAACGTATGTGATGTTGGAGAAACGATCTTAGACCTTTGATCAATATTGAACCTTCAATTTGACAAAAATAGCCACCCTATTCTGAGTTCAGATACAAATTTTGTCCCAAATTTTAGCGTTAGAATTATTATTTTTGGACAATCATATTATATGCCAAAACCCTTCTTCCATAAGTCCCTCTCTTGATCAAAACCCTTCCTGAAATATCTAGGAGAGTCTTAAACCAATTTAGGACAAAATATTATTTTAGAGGTGGAGGATCTTTTTGGGTTAGTGTTGTGATCTAAAGATCATAATAGGTGGACATTTCACTTACTCTTCTAATTAGCCTTGTAAATTTTGTATATTTATGTATATAAAAAAAGAAAGGTTGAAAAGAAATAAAAAAGAGTTGTAGTTGTATTTCTAGTTTGTGAATATTTGAAGTAGTTTAATCATTGAAAGGATAGAAATAGAAAATTATCTTGAAAATTTTATAGAATTGTTCCTTGTTATTTTTCAAGTAGCAAGTTTTGGGAAATAAGTCTAATTGAAGACTCTTTAGATGTTTTAAAGGGGTAGAGTAGTGATAACCCTACACTTTCCTACCTTACATGTTTAATGTTATAAGCCAAAGTAAGAACTTAGTGATTTTCAAAATAGCATTCTTGAAAATAGTGAAATGAACCTTATTTTTAAACCTATGGTGTGGTTCTCATGTTCATGATTATCTTTGAGAGTTTGAGTAATTCATGGTAGTTCCTTGTTTTAACGATGACTGTCTCTTAGGAGATCAAACTTGCATTAATGAGTGCACTTGATTACAATACTAGAACATTCTCTTTTCATAGTTGAAGTCTATGATAATGTGAATTGTTTGGTAACACTTAGTCAACATGTAAATCTTGTTATTAAAAAAATAGTGTTTGATAGGTGAAACTTGTGCCTTTTTATTAAAGATGATAAGGGTACAATGTTTCACAAAAGAAGCAAGTGTATAATCTCATATATAGTCCTAAGTGTAGGTATTATGTGTTTTGTTATTGATACATTGATTTACTTGAGGAAGAGCAAAGATTTAATTTAGGGGTACTGATGCATCAGCAAATTAGGACTCATTTGGCCTATAAATTTTAGGAAATGAACTCTTCAATATTAATTTTATGTGCTTCAGTTTAAATTTTGTTTATTTGTAGGTTTGAGGACAAGAAATGGTTGAAAGGCAAAAGAAGAAGCAAAAAGAATAAAGATTGGATCTAAAAGTGTAAACGAGCATCACATGGGATGTTTGACAGGCCATTAAAGCATCCTGAATATCAGTAAAAGTCAGCCTCCACTAATAATCTTAACAGTTTGACCAAGTTTCTATTAAACTTAAGCAGTGCCAAACAAGAGCAATTTAGTGTATCACTGAGAAGATTGAGGAATCCATAACCCATAGCAAAAGGGTCCAAATGAAAACCCCTAAAGCTCAATATCAATGTCAATTTGGTGATAACTAATTGATTTAGCGCATCACCAACGTGTTCAACTATAATATGTACCGCTGCCAATTCGAATGAAGAAGCATTTTTGTAATAAATTGTCCCATTTATTGAAGAGATATAAATTCCTTCTTCACAACTAGATATCTTATTCTTGTAAATTTTAAAATTTGTGAGTTTGTAATTGAAATCCTAGAGTGAGTTTTAGCCATTTGTGTTTGATTTTTTTCTTTTAATTAAAAATTCTCTTGGATTATTTGGATTCTGTGGTGGATATCAATGAAGATATTTGTATATTACATTTATATATTGGTATGAGTAGCTAAATTTGCATAATTTGGTTATGTATTAATGAGTAGTGATAATTGTATGGGTGTTGTTTATTTTTTAATGGATAAATTGTTATAGGTTTTACCTCTATTCCATGTATTAATCAATAATTTGAGGTTGTACAAGGTTGATGATTAATGTTCAAATATGACTTGATATCCATTATTTAATAGTCGTTCTTAGACATGATACTATTAAATCGAGGTTGTAGGTTGGTCATAATGTGCCACTTGTGAGGTGTTCGAAAGAACCCACTTTTAATGTTTAATGTTTTATTGAAAAATTAAAAATAAAATCAAGGACCTAGAATAACCATATATATTAATTGAACCTGACAAAATATCCAGTTACCTATGCATGTCCTCACTCTCATGAAAGCATAAACCAAAGTACCTTTAAATATTGATTATAAATTTTTTATTTGATACATCCATGAAAAAATTATACATAATAACATATGGAATTATCCCCTATTTTACATTATTGCATTGTTTTTATCATTACAAGAAAATTATATATCTATTGTCGACATACCTTCTATACGGGTGTATTTAAGTATTATCACTAAATATGGGCGTGACAGATGTTGGGTTACATATGCACTTTTTCAACTAAGACAAATAAAACACTAGATCTAATGATGCTAAGTATGTAGGACTATAATACTCACAAGACATATTTGTAAAGTATCTGAAAATCCTATGATGACCAACATATCAGGGAATGAGTTTCCCTTACTTACCAAATATCTTTATACTTTTTAAGGGTGGAACTTTAAATTAAACCAAATCACCAACTGCAAACTTAATTTCCCTTATCCTAAAATTTGCATAGTATTTCTAACGATTATGATCTCTTTTTAGCCTTTCTCTAATAAGCTAAACTTTATCTATTGCTTCAAAAATTGAGCCAAGCCCTATAAAGTAGCTTCACCTACCTTTAACAAACAAAGAATAGAACTACACCTCCTACTATATAATTCTTCAAATTGGGTCATTTGTTTAATAAAGTGATTACTATTATAATAATAAAACTCAATCAAAGGAAAGTGATCATCCCAACTACCCTTGAAATAATTCACGCAAGCTCTCAACCCAAGTGTAAATGATTTTCTCTGCCCGACCTTGTATCTACCAAGTAAAAGCTATGCTGAGAAGAATATAGATACTAAAAACCTTCTTTAATGTCTTCCAAAACTAAGAAACCTATTGAGTACCCCTATCCAAGAAGATACTCAATGGGACACTATACATTTTCACTAAATCTCCAAGATAGAGTATAGAGTAGTACTCGAATGGATCTAAAATATTAACAAGCAAAAAATAGGTAGATTTATTCATTATTCCACAATAATCCAAAGAAATTCAGTCTTTCCACAAGTATGAGGTAATCATGTAATGAACATGTTCACCTCTTCCTACTTCTAAGTGAGAATATCGATATTCTGAGTCAAACCATTATGTTTGTGATGCTCAATATTTTCTTACCGACAATTTGGACACTTGCTATAAATTTTGTAATATCCTTCTTTTTTTAATTCCAGCAATAGACTTTCTATAGAACATAATACATCTTTTTGGTTCCTTGGTGAATAAAAAAATATATAAATTTGAGCTTCTATAAACATTCATGGAATCAAGGCATCCACATATGAAAAATAAAGTTTTCCTTAAAAATAAAGAACACCTTCTCTACCTTAGAAGATAACCTCGACTTTCTAACCTTGTATAAATTTTTTTAGCTTAAGAATAATGGGGTCACTATTTTTATTTTCATCACCTTGGCTATAAAAGAGGATTGTGAACCAAGATATTACCTTCGAGTAAATCAACCAACAAAACTCCTAGTATAGAAAGCTGGAACTAACTTTTTTTTTCTTATCCTCTATATGAGTAACACTTTCCGTAGGCAATCTGCTAAGAGTATCAACCTATAAACTGTCTTGAATAGGTTTTTAAATACACTAATATCATAATCCTTTAAAAATTTGATCCATCTCTCTTGCCTCCAAATCTTTAAGGCATATACAACAACTGTCAACTCATGATCATGAGTCAGTAATTCTTCTTAAGGGGCTTTGGCTATCCAGATAAATATCATATAATGTTTCTATAATACAATAAAACACAACCAAATCCAACTATTGAAGCATCACAATAAACCCCAACCTTATTTAAAACATCTAGCAGAGTTAAAAGTGGAAGGAAGATAAGGTCTCAAATGTAGTACCAATAGATTGGGATGATATTATAGTAATATTTTTGATAGTTTTTACCACTTGAATTATGGAATGTAAAGGTTTAGGAGTTCATTATCCTATATTAGGGAAAAATTTGTGTGAAAGAATATTATCTTTAGTTTACATAGCTTTCTAAATATGCCTAAGTAATACTGGTTGATTCCAGATCCTGTATGAGTAAGTTTGTTAGGTGTTTTAGAGCATATGGTTAAGGAATATAGTACTACAAAATTTGTAAAATATATGGATATTGTTAGGTTGTTAAATCATGCCCAATAGATTAAGGGGGAAAACATCAAGGAGAATGAAAGGTAGAAAAAGTGGGCTAGAATTAATTGTCTTAATTTTTCTAAATTAAGGTAAAATTGAGGTAATCATTCTCCATTTCATCTTAGGTCTTATTCTCCATACCTATACACTACTAGAGCCCTCACGCATAAGTTAAAACTAGAGCATCAAGATATGGGAACCATGCTCTAAGTCCTAGGTTAGTGTTACTAGTGGGAGTACTCATCTAATTTAAAAGAAGTGTGATAAAAATCATCATGGTGAGTTTATGGTCAGAAATGATGACTATTTTAGGTGAGGTATGTCAGAAAATAAGTTAAAAGAGTGTTAGCGGCCTCACAAAGGGCCAGGGATATTATGTAGAAGAACCAACCTTACTCTTCAGTATCCTTTGAAGGATGCCTGATTTAGAAAGGTGCATTTGTATAGGTGGAGATCAATACCCAAATTTTTTTATCAAATTCAGAATTAGTCAGATCAGGCGGGTTCGCCTCATAAAGTCACTGGTACATTATTGTTTTTTCGTAATAAAATCTACGTTTTGTTAAATACAGGAGCCACACTTTTGTTCAAGTCTAGATATATAGTAGTAGACATAGGTTTCAGTATCAAAACCCTCTCCAAAAGTTTCAAAGTCCCTACTCTTATTTGAGATTCAATCATTGCTACAAGGGTATATAAAAATAGCACTATTAAATTTTCTCAGAAAGATACCTCAATTGATCTTGTAGAGTTAGATATGATTAATTTTGACGTAGTTTTTGGAATAGATTTGTTATATTAATAGTATGCCATAGTTGATCATAGAAATTTAATTGTCTAGTTTTTGTTTCCAAATTTACCAATGATAATGTTAGAGAGTGGTACCTTAGTACTTGTATGTCAGATTGTCTCTTTTCTTAAGGCTAGGAAAATAATTTCCAAATGGTCCATTTATCATCTTTATCAGATTAAGGATTCATACTTTAGACACCAACTCTTATGTCAGTTATCGTTGTTAATTAATACCCTAATGTATTTCTTGAATATTTTCCTAGATTTTCTCTAGAGTTGGAAATTAACTCAGAAATAGATATCCTTCTAGAATGCTAACCTATTCAATTTCAGAATAAATAATAGGTCATATGAGATTAAGGAGTTGAATAAAGAACTAAATGATCTTTTTGACCAGGGATTTAGCATGTCTAGAATATATCCATTGGGTGCTCTAATTCTTTTTATGCATAAGAAATAGGCTCTCTCAAAATAAAGAATTAATTATTGTTTGTTTAACAATGTTAAAATCAAGAATAAGTACCCCTTCCTAAAATTGATCACTAGTTCAATCAGCTTCAAGGTGCAAATTATTTCTTAAAAATAGACCCCTAATCTTGTTATCATCAACTAAAAGTTAAAGACTGTGACTTTCTAAAGACAACCATCATAAGGTGATATGGTAACTTATAATATAATCTATGTCTTTTGGACTAATGAATGATCCCACAACTTTTATAGACTTGATGAACAGTTTGTTAAAGTAGTACTAGGACATGTTTGTCATTGTATTTATTGATGACATCCTTATTTATTCTTAGAGTAAGGATTAGCCAGAAAATTATTTGTGAATTATCTTGTAAACTTTGAAAGATTATCAGATATTTACCAAGTTTAGCAAGTATGTACTCTAGTTGAAATTAGTAGAATCCCACGGTCACATTATTTCCCAATGAGGGAATTCAGGTTGATCCTCAAAAGACTGAAAAAATTATGAATTGGACTAGACCAATCTCTCTATTAAATATCCAAAATTTATTAGGTTTAGCATATTACTATAGACAGTTTGTTGAAGGGTTTTCATCAATTTCTTATCCAATGTCTAGATTGATAAAATAGAAAGTAAAATTTTAGTTGTTTAATTCTTACAAGAGTAGTTTTAAAAAATTATCTAATCGACTCACCTCCACCCTAAGTTTTACTCTGCTAGAAGGTTTGAATGGGTGTCTGGTTTAATATGATGCTTCAAGTGCTGACCTTGGATTAGTGTTGATACTATATAGAAAGGTTATAGCATATACCTCTAGATAGCATGTGCTTCTAAAAAAGAATTAATTGTGTAATGATATTAAGTTATAAGTTGTTATATTTGCCTTAAATGTTTTGTGGCACTGACTTTATGGTGTTCATGTAGATGTGCTCACTAATTATAAAAGACTTTAGTACTTGTTGATGTTGCACGTATTTATACGTCTAAGCAGCATAATTTACCCATGTTTTAGATAAGTTTTAAGGATAAAATACATAATTCTTCAACTTCATCTATTTTTAGATAAGTAAGATAACCTATGTTATTAGCATACTTTTCAGGTACTAATGCGGAAGATTACGACACTTTGGTGACCTGTGGATAGCAAAGGAAACTTCACATAAAAGAAAAACAGCTTTTGGACTGAATGTGATATATGAAAACTTTTTCCTGGGAAAACTCAATATTTTTAAATAGTTAACGATACAGTAGCAATTTATTAGAGAAGGATGTTATTAAAAGCCTTATGGCTGATTTTTTAGGGATTCATTATTCGGTAATATTTTGAATACAAGAGAAAGTGGCTTAGCTTGAGGAGAAAGAGAGAGAAATGTTTTTCTCTCTTATTTTCACTATTTATCTTCTTCACCAAGATGATTCTATGTTTTGGTATGATGAATATTTCTATTGTGATTTCCATTTTATTCATGTGTAGCTAAGTTTATTTGTTAGGGTTATGAAAAAGTTGTATTATACTCTTTATTGCTATGGGTTTTTGAATTTATGATCTGTTAATTCACTTATATCATTACTCTCTTCATTATGATTGAATTCTCGTGGTTTAAAACATAGGGAATGTGCCATTATAGCAATAACTTGTTTGGTAGAAACGTTACTGTTTGGAAAAGAGAGTAGTGACAAGAAAATAGCGTTTCCAACCTCTATTTTACACGTTAATGCCTTAGCAGGATTAACTACTTGGAGAGTTCGTATGATTGGTTGTACACTTTGGATTTGTGAGAACTAAGTTGAATAAATCCTTGATGGTTGAGAAACACTTGGATTTAGAATTGGAATACATCTCTCTATAAGTGCATGCATGTATAAATCCTTATTACTCATAGTTAATAGGGAAGTAAAAGCTACAAGGTGGACATAACCCTAAGTTTTCATTCTCTGTGATCAAATATTAATACACATCTTGCTTCATTGTTATATTGTAACCATCATTTCAAATTTAAACCAAAATCCCCTATTCAAGAACCTCTGACCAACAGTCCAGTAACAACTACAATACTTAGTAAAGTATTCCCTGTGGGATTCGACACCAAACCTGATTGGGTACTATATTTGACAGCGACCGCTTACTCTCTCGTAAGAGATGTGTATTTGGGCGTATCAAATTTTGGCGCCGTTGTCGGGGAATACAGTTGTTGACTAAGTTGTATTTGTTACTCGACCTTTAGGTCAAAGATTTCCAAAATTTTACTTTTTCTTTGTTGTTTATATTTTGATCAGGTTGAGTGTATTGCATGACAAATACGCAGAGATCGAGCCACCCATTATTACCTATAAATCTTGAACCATATCTCATTGGCAGAATGGATGCGCAATGAGACCCTGAAAGAATAGCTACTCAACAGGAGCAGGCTAGATTAGCTTTTTTGGCAGCTGTGCAAGTAAATCAAAAGAATGCTGATAACCCAGGTATGGTACCAAATCTTGATGATGAGGACCTGCGTGATAATGAGTTATTAAATCCAAGGCGTGCAGATGATGTGGCTGCACCAGTGAACAGGAATGTCAACAGAGATCTTTAAGCTAGGATAAGACCCGAATGCTGAGTTGTGCAAGTTGCTTTTGAAGATGATGATGACGACTTGGATGGGGCTGGTGCCACAGGGGCTAATATTCCTCCACCCTTGGCACTTGGAGCCAAGTTCAATATTACTAGCACTATGATCCAGCTACTACAACTTAAAGTGTTATTTGGTGGACTTTCAGGCAATGATCCGAATATGCATCTGATTAATTTTATCTTAATATGTAAATCGTTTGACAATCCAGGGGTTGGATAGAATGCAATCCAGTTGTGTTTATTTCCATTATCTCTATATGGAGAGGCAACTCTTTGGTTAAATGGGCTAACTCCCGACTCTATTACCAATTGGAGGCAACTGAAAGACGTTTTCCTTGAAAGATTCTTTTCGCTGTCCAAAGAGCACAATTGAGAGATGAGATAAGTAATTTCAGATAGCTTCCAACTGAAGCTCTCTACGAGGCTTGGGAGAGGTTCAAGAAGAAGCTGATACGGTGCCCAAATCATCAGATGACCAATGTCTATTTGATGGAGATATTATATAGGGCTTTGAATTTGGTAACTAAGCCAGTGGTAGATAATGTTATGGGTGGGTCATTCATGGACCTTACATTTCTTGAGGCATCTGACATGTTAGATTGTATGACAAAGCAGAGTAGAGCTTAGTATACCATGGATTTTGAGGTAGCAAGCTCTGCTATATCTATTGGCATGACTATAGAATAGAGGCGAAGAGAAGAAAAGCATGACCAGGATATGGCACACATAAAAACACAGATAGACCTTCTCACTAAGCATTTATTATCAGGAAAGACAGAGAAGGTTAAAGCTGTAGCATCACTAGGAAGGGCTGACTCCGATTCTGAGGAAGAAGCTAATTACTTGAACAATCAGATAGGTTTTTGAGGTGGTGGCCAAGGAAACTAAGGTTGGAACCATCAAGGAGATTGGAAGAATAAAAGCGATAGGATTGGACATTATGTACCTCCTGGAAGCCGTGATAATGCTGCCACCAGTACAGGAAAAATGTCTATGGAGGACATGATGAAGAAAGTATTAAAGGGAGTTAAGGTGGCAAATTCTGGGGTGACTACAATAAAGACTGACGTATCTTCCAAAAGTCAACTTGAAAATTTGCACTCAGTTGCTATTAAGCAATTGGAGTAGTAGATGAATG
Organism: Capsicum baccatum var. pendulum; assembly: GCA_030864225.1. Classification (NCBI taxonomy): domain Eukaryota; kingdom Viridiplantae; phylum Streptophyta; class Magnoliopsida; order Solanales; family Solanaceae; genus Capsicum; species Capsicum baccatum. The sequence continues at coordinate 157,474,263 of CM061557.1, read as the reverse complement.
AATTATCCACAACATTCAACCAAAGAAAGAATGGGACTCTACCAAGTGATACAGTTTAGAATCCAAGGACTGATGGATCGTGTATGGCCATTACCACTAGGAGCGGTAAAATGTTATCTAGTCCAAGTTTGGGAGCTTTCTCTTATACTGATGAGGTTGAAATGGATTGGAAGATGGTCGATTAATCTCCAGTGGTGCCTATGGAGTTGGAAGGTTTGAAAAAGAAGAGTGCAGAAGTTGAAAAACCAACTAAGCCAAAGTATGTTAGTGATGTGGAGCAAGGCATAAGAAAGGAGCTAAAAGATGCTCTAACTGAAATTACAAGGCTGCCATCTCTATTTACACAATGATTAAAGAAGAAAGAAGATGATGGAAAGTTTAGCAAATTCATGGCTATGTTAAAGCAATTGAAAGTGAATGTTCCCTTAGTTAAAGCACTCGAACAGATACACGGATATGCTAAGTTTATGAAAGACCTATTGACAAAGAAAAGGACTGTGAGCTATGAAATGGTAGACAATCTTCGTCATTGTAGTTCTATTGCTACAAGATCTATTGTCCAGAAGAAAGTTGATCTAGGAGCATTTACTGTTCCATGTACGATTGGATTGCTAAAGTTTGAAAAGGCCCTTTGTGATCTTGGGGCATATATCAATCTTATGCCATTGACGGTTTTCAAGAAATAGGGTTTGGGAGATCCTACACCCATTAATATACGGCTTCTAATGGCGGATAGATCAGTAAAAAGGCCGATTAGGATTCTAGATGATGTACTTGTAAAAGTTGGTGATTTTATATTTTCTGCCAATTTTATAATTCTTGATTGCGAAGTGGACTTTGAAGTACCCCTAATTTTGGGTAGGCTATTCTTAGCAACTGGAAGGGTGTTAGTTGACATGGAGCTGAATGAGCTAAAATTTAGGCTCAATGAGAAAGAAGTTAGCTTTCAAGTATGTCGGTCTATGAAACAAAAAAAGAAGATGAGTGTTTTTCAATTGTTGATGTATTCTATGAAGATAAGCGAGTTGTACCAGTTAATGATATGTGTTTGTGGAGACCATAACTGGTTTGGTTGAACTTGTAAGCAACGATGTGAGTGACTTCAAAGTGGTTGGACTAAGAATAAAGCATTGTCTTGATCCAATAAATGAGGTACAAATGGTATCATCGATGTATGTTGATGAAGTCTGAGTAGTCAAGATAATTGAGTCGTGCCACAATGTTAAATCAGATGCTACATGAGAGGCAACCCATGATTTTATTTTCACTTTATTATGTTAAACAAAAATGTGAAATAAAGCGTGAAGCCACGACCGAAACTACGGTGCTTGGTAGGAGGCAACCCATCTTTCTAATCATTTTTGTTATTTTTGATTAAGTGTAGGTGCATGAAGTACTAAGGAGGAGATTAGTACCCATTTTGATTTGGAAGTGAGCCATGCCAATGGTGGTAAGTTTAGGAATGATAGGAACATTACAGGTAAGTTGGATTGGTCAAATATATAAAGCTCAAGTATGATTCGCATTAGAGTCGCGCCTCTAATTATGTTAATTTGATCCAAAAAGTTTTGTGGTGCGACTTTATTTTGTGACTTTCAATGAGGTCTGTGGTGGTAGCGTAAGGATTGGGCCGACTGTCCCGATCCCGAAGCCCACCACTGACCTCGATGCAGTTGCGGGGGTGAATCCCCGCATTATGGACCTTTCCGAACAAGAGTGCACCGCATTTCCAATCGCCTATGCTCACTGCCTCACTTAGGCAATAGGTTAGGCGCAACCTATGTCAACTTAGGCGATTGGTTAGATGCCGCTTATTTTAACATAGGAGATAGGTTAGGCTCCGCCTGTATCAACTTAGGCGATAGGTTAGGAACAACCTATGTCAACATAGGCTATAGCTTAGGCGTTGCGTATGTCATTGCCTATGTCCTCTGGCTGGTTACTTTGCTACTTGTTTTGCAAGAAAATAAGTGCCAAATAACTTTGCTATTCGCTCCAATGATGATCTCCATGTAGGTGGCATGACTCCTAATGTGGATGAGAAGTACTACTAGCCAGGTTCTTTATCTTGTTATTTGCACTGGGGACAGTGCTGAGCATAAGTGTGGGGTGGCTGGTTACTTTTCTACTTGTTTTGTAAAAAAATAGGACCTTCTCCTTAGTATACTTCTTCATAGGATTAGTTATTTTGTTTATTTCATTTTGTTAGTTATTTATTCATAATTAGGTTTTTTTCTCGATGATGGATGGATGACGACCATCTTAAGAAAAAATTAGTCATTTAATTGCATCTAACTGTTCTTGTGGGTGACATGACATTATAACATAAGTATGTAATGGATCATTACGTTTGAAACACCTAGGCTCTAGTTGTGACTCTTTTTGTGCTTGTTGGTTTTAGATGAATTCATGTAATTGTTATGTCGAGAATATAAAATGCTCCTAATTGAGTTGACCATATACCATGAGTGTGTAAAACTGTTGTATATTCCTTATTACAATTGATGCTAGAACTTGTCTGGTGTGTGTGCTAAGGGAAATAAAGATTGTGAGTTTAGGAGATGATTTAGGCATTTCCTTGATAACCATTGTTCATACCTTCTTTTGACCTACCTTTGTACATTTTCTTAGCTAGCCCCATTGAGACTTTGGCTTATTCTTTTGTTAGCCTCATATGTAGCCTATTCCGTTCTTTAATAGATCATAATTTGATCCAAAAATCTCCTAAGTGCTTTAAGGTAAAGTCAATGTGAGTTAGGAGTTTGAGAATAAGAGGAAAGAGGTGAAATTAATTCCCCAAAGTCTAGTTATTGGCATGAGCAATTGATGTGGTTGAGAGTAGCTAAAATTGTTGAAAAAGTTCAAAATTTTATCCTAGACATGTTACAATGAACCTGTTTTGGCCCTGGTCCTTCTTGGAAATTGTGCACCTCAACTAAGGCAAATTTCTTAAGTTGAGTGTGGCTATTATAGTGGTGCGTAGTGTGATTAGGGTGCAAAAAAGAAAAATTAATTTGAAAGGGGTGCATATTCCCACCATAGTGTTATTAATTAAGCTTAACGAGTGGGGTGAAAAGCAAATCTGTGAAGATAGAAGAAGTGGAAATTGGTTGTTTGAGATTGATCTTAATTGCATAATGTAGTGTATTAAAGCGCTTAGGGAAGATAGTCACTATTTCTGGCCAAAATAGTTCCTACCCATCCTTTAGCCTGCATTACAACTTAATAAAAGACCTAATTAATCCTAATCTTAGCATTCTGATATTAGTGGAGTATTACACTCAGGGTAAGCATATGGTCATCAGTTGTAATTTGAGAATTCTTTGGGAGAGTGAGCGCAACTTGATTTTTGTACCCATTTTGTTAGAAATTGCATGATTGTGAGTGATTATGGGTAACTCTCTTGTTGTGAGGGCACATGGTTGATGAAGGTTGGGTAATTTATATGAATTTTTTTCTTGAACGATATGCATGAAATTGCCAACTAAATAAGTCTATTCTTGAGGGTAGGTTGTATCTAGGAATGATTCCTGAAGCTACTTCTTGTTCATATTGTTGTGTGAGCCTATTTGAGCATCTTGTCTTCCTTTGTGGGTGCTAAGGCTTGTGTAGTATGCATAAATAGATATGTTGTTCGAAGAAGAACTAAGCTTTAAGTGTGGGGTGGTGATGTTGGGCGTATTTATACGTCTAAGCACCATAACTTACCCATCCTTTAGCTAAGTTTTGAGGATAAAATACATAATTCTTGAACTTTGTCTATTTTTAGTTAAGTGAACTGACCTATATGATTAGCATGCTTTTCAGGTACTAATGAGGAAGATTACGACACTTTGGGGACCTGTGGATAGCAAAGGAAACTTCACATAAAAGGAAAGCAGCTTTTGGACTGAATGTGATATATGGGAACTTTTTCCCGGGCAAACTCAATATTTCTAAATAGTTAAGGATGCAGTAGCAATTTATTAGAGAAGGATGTTATTAAAAGCCTTATGGCTGAATTTTTAGGTATTCATTATTCGGTATTATTTTGAAAACAAGAGAACGCGGCTTAGCTTGAGGAGAAAGAGAGAAACATTTTTCTCTCTTATTTTAGCTATTCATGTTTTCCACCAAGATCGTTCTAAGTTTTTGTACGATGAATATTTCTATTGTGATTTACATTTTATTCATGAGTAGCTAAGTTTATTTGTTAGGGTTATGGAAACCTTATAGTATACTCTCTATTGCTATGGGTTTTTGAATTTTTGATGTGTTAATTCACTTATATCATTACTCTCTTTGTTATGATTGATTTCTCATGGTTGCAAACATAGGGAATGTGCCATTATAGCAATAACTTGTTTGATAGAAAAGTTACTATTTGGAAAAGAGAGTAGTGATAAGAAAATAGGGTTTCCAACCTCTATTTTACATGCTAATGCCTTAGCAGGATTAACTACTTGTAGAGTTCGTATATTGGTTGTACACTTTGGAATCAAGAGAACTAAAGTGAATAAATCCATGATGGTTGAGAAACACTTGGACATAGAATTAGAATACATCTCTCTATAAGTGCATGCATGTATAAATCCTTATTACTCTTAGTTAATAGGGAAGTAAAAGCTACAAGGTGGACATAACCCTAACTTTTCATTCTCTATGATCAAATATTAATACACGTATTGCTTCATTGTTATATTGTAACTATCATTTCAAATTTAAACAAAAAACCCCAATTTAGGAATCTCTGACCTATAGTCCAGTAGCAACTACAATATTTAGTAACACAATATTCCCTTTGGGATTCGACACCCAATCTGGTTGGGTTCTATATTTGGCAGCGATCGCTTACTCTCTCGTCAGAGAGGTGTAATTTGGGCGTATCACTTGTTCACGTAGAAAGATGTAAATCCTTATTAAGAAGATGGCTAGAGTTCTTGAAGAATAATGATGTGAGCATGTTATACCATTTTTTTAAAGCAAATATAGAGGTGGATGATCTTATTAGATTGTTTATGTATAGTGTTGATCATGTAAAGAATAATAATAAAGAGTTATATCGTAAGGTTTCCAGGCTTGCAAGAATGGGTGTTTGGTTGGTTGATTCTGTCGAATGTAATATGTTAGTTTAGAATCCTGATTAAAAGATTATGTGATAGCAACAAATCTATGGTGGTAACTAGTACTCATATCTGCACCAAAAAGGTACAGATTGTAGTAAGATTACTAAAGCCATATGTACTAAGTAGTCATCATTGTTCGGCTAAGCTAAATCATTATATAAATATGATAAGATACAAGATAGAATAATCTATGCAAAGATATAAGGGGCAAACCTCAAAATAATCTCTACCACCATGGAACATCAATAAATAAATTCATACGAGATAATAACAAAAAGATCATACCATTATAACTACAGGACTTGCCCCATAAGACAATAAGTATGACAAAGTAAATAACCAAACATAGGCTTCCATAACCCTGGAGAGTACAATCAATCAAATTATGTAACTGAATAACTATAAGTCACTAAATTACCATGCTATAACAAAGAATCTATCAAAACCGTCTCATTTAACACATTATTCCAAATACTAGAATTGAACCAAAAATTAATAGCATAATAATCATTATTATCATTTGTTGGGATTGAACTGAAATTCGTATTGACAACATTTTTATCAACTAACAAACTCAAAATGAAACTCATAATCATAAACCATATCAATTAACCATATCTGATAACCTAACCCAATAAACTATACCAATTCTATATCTAATAAATCATTCAATTAGACATGACCATAGGCCATGTCAATAGTCATAATTATAAGTTATTTCAATAATTGTATCTATAGGCAACAAATTATATTTTCAATACCTTAATCATATCTATAAGCCACATCATATCTATGATCTATATAATATAGATGATCCATTAATCATATCTATAAACCATTAACGATATTTATAAGAAAATAATCATATTTATAATCCATATAATATCTATGTGACATATCATTTAAAGAAGTCATATCATGTATATAAGACATATAATATCTGTGAGCCATAGCAATTCTCATGATGATATCTATATCATTATGCACGTCAATAGGCCATTTTATTAATCATATCCTTAATCATGTATGTAAGTAATATCATTAGCGGTACGCAAAATTAACATCAATCCTTCAGTATCCTATTAACATACTCAATAAATATATCCAAATTCTCCAAGTCCCAAACAAACCATTAATACGTGTATATCATAAGCAAAAAAGTCTACAATGCTATATAAGTCTTGGACTATGGTGGGCCAGAGGGCCCTACTTCTAATCCCCGAATTCTATTTTAGGCAACTTCTTCCCAGGTTTAGTCTAAGTTATATAAGCTTATTTCTAGATGTTTAATAAGCCATAAAGAGCCATAATATTGTAATCCTCACAAACACGAACAACTAAGAATATTCAGACCAAAATAATAGCAACTAAGGGATTTTTCCTTAACTAAAACATCTAAGACCAGTTTCACCCTAAATATGAATGACTAAGGAAATTTCACAAAGCTTGAGTAATTAAGGAATTTTAATTATAAACATGAACCATGAATCCCAATTCACCTAGGATATGTATAACAATGCTAATTACTCCATGTTTATGATTTGAAGTTAGCCTAGGCTATCCCGCTAAACAAAATATTCTCATTCATACTTCCAATACTGAATACCAAACCTATGTATGGAATAATATCATAAGCATGCTATAAGATAGCTCAATCTATGAAGAAGGTAAACCTAGCCTACCTGTATTTTAACAAAAATATGTGGAATCTACTTAATCAACAATTTTCCATTTCGAGATCTTTCCCATGGTGCACTTCTATCAAAATAACACTTTTCTTATCAAAATATGAACAATTATATGCATATTTCAGTATTGTGCCTTGGGTCCAAAATTACATAAAAATCTCTGTGGGGAACGATTATGTAATCACACTTTCCAAACCAACATATTGTCCCTCTATGCATAAGGAACATTTATCCTAAAAAATAGGTGGATTCCAAGCTATAATGGTGCTACAATAAAGTTACCACACTTTTGGGTATTTTAGCCAAAGAATGGAGAAATCAACCATGAATGTTATGGAAATCTTAGTGCAAATTCTATGGTAAACCACACAAATTAATGATACTAAAGATCCAAAATCATGCACAATTTATTCTCCCATGAATTCTATCTTTTTAGGGTTTAAGATACAAGAGAATGGATTAAAATGGAGAAAAAATAGGTTACGTGGGTATTTATACCATTCCCAAGTGCTCGTGTATCGCATAAACAAACTTTGGGTTGCTTATGCAATTCTTGTGTCCTGTCACACCCGTTATTTACACGATTAGTATATCACTTATACGATATCTAGCTGCCCTAGCAAACATTGCATATAGAACACTATTATCGCTTACGCGAAAGCCCAACGACTGCAAAGCCATTCGGATAAGTGACTCATTTTATCGCTTTTAGTAATACTTGTTGGGGTTTGTCAGATCGCTTAAGCTAGAAAAGGAATTGTTTAAGCTATGCACTAGTACCAACAGAGAAATTGTGAAATTTTAAGTCTTCACTAACCCCTCGAGATCTATTCGAAATCCCGTATATGTAAATAGACTATGTTACCATACCAAATTTGACATTCCAGACCCAATGGCACAGTTAAAAATTCCATATGAGGTTGTTCTGTAAAATATAGGTGCCGCACAAACCTGCCATTTTTGTAAACTTTTGGCCAATGGCCAAAATATGTCATAGATTCTTAGGACCAAAACCAAGGGTATACACAACCTAAAATCGACGTATCAGAGCTGTTAGAATTGTTAAAATTGGTATCGGAGGTTATATGACTAGAGTATTTTCCTGACTGTAAAATTAAACTAGGGAAAGCTTCAAAATAGGGAATTAGCTCTCAAAATCAAATGAACCCGATAACCACACTGTCGGTCCCAATATGGCATAAATGATTTGGGATATCTACAATGAAGCTCTAAACAACAAATATAAGAGGAAATATGTAAAATGACATAAAGGGTCATTTTAAGATCAACTATGAAAAGAACTTTTTTCCACAAATGTAAAGAATTAAGATGTACCTAATGTTTCAAATAGGTTTCGATATTGGGTATGCACATCGCTCTTGATCTCCCAAGTAGCCTTCTCTATTGGGTGATGCCTCTTTTTCACCTTAACTATTGGGATCTCTCTAGTGCACCACCGCCTGACATCACTGGACTACATAAAAACAACCTCCTCTCTCTAGGTCAATCCCCTATCTAACTTAATTGAGTCCCATCTAATCATATGAGATGGGTAGGAAATGTATCATAACAACCTAGAAACATGGAAAAATAGATTGAAAATAACAAAATCTAGAGGTAAGGCCAATGGATAGGTAACCTCACCAACTTTGCAAAAGATCTTAAAGGATCCAATATATCAAAGGATGAGCTTTCCTTCCTCTTGAACCTCCTTTTACCCTTTATGGATGATACATAAAGAAAAACCTGATCACAAACTCTAAACCACATGGGAAAAAGTCTATCATCTCGATAAATTTTATTCCCACTCTAAGCTACTCTCAACCTATCCTGAATCACCATTACTACTTCCAATAACTCCTAAAGCAAGTCAAAACCATGGGACCTAATCTCGGAGGTCTCAGACTATCCGATCAATGGAAAGAAATCTCATCCCATATAGAGCCTCAAAAGGTACCATGTAAATACTTAAATGATGATGATTATTAAAAGCAAACTCTTTCGTGTCTAACTGTTGCTACCACTGACCTTATCTGGTCTGACTATCCATCGATCTAGGGATGGATAGTTGTACTAAGATCCACTTGAGTACCCAAATCCTCCTAAAATAATAACCAAAATCTCAAAGTACACATTGAACCCTAATTAGAAATTATAGATATTGGTAAAACATATAAATAAACTATCTCATTAACATAGATATGAGCCAACCTCTCTAAACCTAAGGACAACTAAATTACTGAAATATGTCGAGTTTGTCAATCAATCAAAAATGACAAAAATAACATCAAAACCATAGAAAGTATGAGCCAAACAACAAACAAAGTCTATGGTAATCCGATCTCATTTTCATTAGGAATAGAAATAATCTGAATCAAAACTAGGTTAATAATGCTCGGCCTTCACCAACTGACAACATATATAATGTTCTATATGAACTTCCACATCTCTTGTCATACTACTCCATTAGTAATTTAGTCTCAAATATCTATACATCATAGTTTTACTTAGAAGAATAGAGTTATAAGAGCTCTAAGCTGCTTGTGATATTCACCAAATCAATTCACCAACTCTTAAAACACAAATACGAATGTCAAATCTTAAAATTTCCTTAGAAAATAAGGTAGTCATCTTTAACTCACCACTTAAAACCTGATCACAAGTGATTAAAATCTCTTATTTTCAAAGTAGAAACCCCAAATCGGCTTAAATAGTGTGGACCTCACCTTACCATGACGAAGAATCCTTCTATGGTTTGAAATATCAAGTCGTACCATCAAGTTGGCTAATCACTAAATATCTTATTCCAATAGCCTCTGAGAAATAGATATACAAGCCAGGCTACCCATAATTATTGCCTTTTGTCTAAAGGCATCCGCTACAATATTTACCTTGATCGAATGATACATGATAGAGATGTCATAATCCTTAAAAAATTACATCCATCTATACTACCTAGCGTTAAGCTATCTCTAGGTAATAAGATTTTGAAAACTATGATGATTCATGAAGATCTTATAATGCACACCATAAAGAAAATTCCTCAAAATCTTAATTGCAAGAACTAATGCCACCAACTCTATATCATGAGTATGGTAGTTGTGCTCGTGCACCTTTAACTACCTTGAAGCATAAGCAATAATGTAACATTTCTTAAAACACCAAAAATTTTGGCCGCATAAAAATTTCTTAAGCTTCAAGCTTATTTCCTTGGTAACAACTCACCTTATGGGTTGTAGGGTGCCATGATTAGTTGTTGGGACTAGTCATAATAAAATCAGTAAGTTTATGGCAATATTCTTGTTTAAGTACAAGTGGACCACTAAGAATTATAAGGATATGTTATATGTTGTTAGGTGTAATCGTGAGGTGTCCACTATAAGTCCTAATTTGGGTTTTTTGTTGACTGCGACTAGATCCTATGATTTTTAGGGTCCCATTAGGAATGGTTCCATTGATTCATAAGAATAACAATGTAGGGTGACTCAGTTGTACTTCTTTTGTTATGACTCATGGTGATGTGTCGTAAGTCATGGCTACTAGTCAAGGGTTAACTCATTGTCAAAGGTGACCCTTTTCATTTTTTAAGTTAAGGGAATTCTAGACATTTTCCATCTTACCCAACTTCAAAACAACATCTTATAACCTTATTAGGGTGTCAATAGCACTTAAAATCATATAAAAGTGACTCATCAAACACTCTCATATTACTCAAGGTTAAGAACAGTTAGGGCTTTTAAGAGGTTGAACAATTAGGTTTTTTAAGGGTTATTTATGTTTGTAGATCTTACTATTATAGGAATGTGACTCTTCTCTCATTGTTAATTTGTTAAAAGGAATATGTATTAAGCATTGTTCATATGAAATTATTTTTGTTTCTAAAAAATGGGTCGTGGGTTTTGAAAGCCTATTGTACAACAATGTTTTTCCATGATTTAGTTATAATTATTCATGATTTAAATATGGTTTTGAACTTGTGGGTTCATAGTTATGGTGAATGAACAAAAGAATTATGATTTTGAAAACTTACGAGTTTTGAAGTAGGTATTACCCCAATACCGTAGTGTTAAATTGGTTTTAAGTTATTAGAAAGGGGGAAATTTGTAAAATTAAACTAGTCTTGAATTTCTGAATGATATAAAGAAGAATTTGAAACATAATAGATAAATTTAATAAACAAAGGGAGTTGGTGTCCCATCGTTGTATTAATGAACAATGAGAGTTGTTTTCCTCAAGTAAATAGAAATTTATTTTGTTATGTTGTTATTACCTTGCAAATGTATTTGGTATGAAGATACCAATAATTATGCCTTTATGTGACATATTGTATATGATTGAGATTGTGTGGTAGATGTTTTAACTAGGATCTAATAAGGGTTGTGTATCTAAGTTGTTAAAGTGGAGGTTCAAATGACTAATACTCCTATTGTGTTTGCCGATGTGGGGGTCAAAGTGACCAAAGAGGTTTGATTACTCCTCATTACTATTATTTCATAATTATGGAGGTTTTTATACTCTATAAACCATTACATGATCGTGTCTTGAATGCACCTTAGTATATGTTGGGAGGTTTGAGTACCCCATGTGTATGTACATATATGATTATTGTCTAGTTCATATAGCTACATGTGTTAAGCACCGACCAAGAGGTGAGATATGGGTTACATATAGATAGTAGGTACGATTATATAGCAGTTGAGCTATACAATCCAGTTTAAGGTTTTAAAGTGCATGCTAAACATTATTCCCTACCCCAGAATAAAAAATATACATATATATATGTATGTAGCATGTATTTAAATATGGTTATATACATTGGATAACTTGGTCTAAATTGATAATATTATTTTAACTTTATCACTGAGTTTTATGATAGAGTTTACTCTACTAACCATCTTCAATTGTTGTATCCCAATGTGATACAATATTTAGCTATACTTCTACTTCACGTGCTTAGTGATTGTGTATTTAGAGTTAACTTGAAGTGATGAGATACCATGATTTTAAATACTCCATTTCAGGATTATGTTTTTTTAGTTATACACTGTTGGATACTATTTTTGGCTATTGTCGGGGGAATATCCTGACACTTTATTTATATTTGGTTTGGTAGATGCTTTGTTGGACTAATATGGGCTTGGAATTTTTATTTGTTAGTTGGATTTATTTTATAATATCATTACATCCTTAGTTTAAAGTTCTCTTATCTTGTTATATGTTTTAAATTCATCTGACCTGGGTGTAAGGTGGTCTACGATTTGACTGTTGGGGGTGGTCTCTGGTCCTTATTAGACTTGAGATACCCATCACAACCAGACCCGGGTTTAGGTAATATAAAGATGATATCATAGCTTAGGTTAATTGTAAATTGGGTGACCACAAAGCCATGTCGAGTGTACTCTCTATTTTTTGGTATGTAGTTTGTCACACTTATAAAAAAGAGGTTACAAGGCATTTAGGAATATATCCCTTTCTTGTAGTCTTATTTCAAAACGTAGAGTCTAAGGTCTCAAAATCTCCTCTAATTCACATGTTTTCGCTTTTGAGATCATGTCTTCTAGATGATTTGAAGCACAAGGAAAATCCTCTATTATAATTAAGGACAATTCTAAGGGGACATCATCTGCTTATGTAGTACAAAATTGATCGAGGGGTTTAGTTCCCAATTGCCCTTCTTAAGTTCCCTTGGTTCCCTCTATTCGTCCTCAAGATCCTTAGGATGAAATGTCAAATGAAAAATTTTGTCAGCCTATTCGTATGTTAGATCAGTTGGTAGTTTCTTAGTCTAAGCATGTAGCTTCTATTACTCATATTATTATGCCACAAGGGTTGGCTAGTTTATAAGGTCGAGTCCTTAAACTTTTACTGTTGTTAAGATTGAGAAGGATTCTCAAGATTTTATAGATGAGATGGAGAATATCTTTTGGGTTATTCATGCTTTGGATGTGAAGGGTATAAAATACACTAGTTTTCAACTAAAGGGTATATCATACCAATGGTATAAGGAAGGGGAGTAGTCTAGGAGAGATAAGGTCAAATCTGTATTATGGGATGATTTCTCTAGTTCTTTTCTTAATCTCTTCTTTTCTCTGGTGTTGAGGGAGTCAAAAATAGAAGAGTTTGTTAATCTGAAGCAAGGTAGGATGATGGTCAATGAGTATGCATTGGAATGTCATAAGTCATCCCTTTATGCTCCTAAGTTAATGTCTAGAATGAGGACGAGAATGAGGAAATTTTCTTCTAGGTTGTCCCATGACTTGTTTCTAAAGAGTAAGGCTATCTAAATTGAATTAGGGGAGTTATAGTTCCTACTCAACAACTATTTCTCTTTATCCCAAGGCATTAGCTGATATTCATTCTTATCATGATAGTGGGTTTAAGGAATAGGGTGCCTAATCTCAGGGTGGTGGGGCTCAACTAGCTCTATGATATCCTCTATATAGATTCTACGGGTAGGTGCACTATAGTTTTTTGCAAATAAGGGAGGAACAAATGTTTTAAATATGGTAAAATTGGTCACTTGCATAGGGATTATCCTTCTATGGTTTCTTCAAGGGCAAATAAGATTCATGTTACCACTTTACCAGGTTTTGCACCAAATGATGTTTCTTCTACTTATGGTACCGACACTACCTTGAATAGCTTGTATGATCTTGCTACCTATCATGATTCTGAGGCATCTTCCAATGTCATCACCAGTATACTATGATTCTTTTCTTATGATGTGTATTGCTTTCTAGATCTGGGGTCTACACTTTCTTATGTGGCCCAATTTGTGGATGTGCATTTTGGTATTGATTTTGAATGTATCCCTGATAAGTTTTATGTTTCTATCCTAGTAGGTGACTCTATGATTTCTAGAATATTCTATAGGGGTTGTGTGGTATTTGTTAGTGTCATAAGAAGTCGAATAGATTTGATAGAGTTAGACATGGTTTATTTTGATGTCATATTAGTGATGGAGTGGTTGCACTCGTTGTATCCCTTCATAGATTATCGAACACATAAGGTCATGTTAAAATTTTCTAATGAGACTATGACTTAGTCAGAAGGGGAGTTGTCTAGTGCATATGGAAAGAATCATATCGTATCTTACAGCCCAAAAGTTGATTTCATAGGGATGTCTTTATCATTTAGTTTGGGTTAAATAATTTATCTTGGAGGGCCCTTCAATATAATGTGTTCCATCGTTAATAAATTCCTTAATATTTTTCCTGATGGTCGTCTTACTATAACTCCTGATAGGTAGAATAAATTACAGATCGACCTTGTTCTGGATACTAATCCTATCTCTATACATCCTTATTGAATGGGCTGAGTTGAAAGAGCTTAAAGAGTAGTTGAAGGACTTCTTCCATAAGGGTTTTATATATCTCATCTATCTTTGTAGGGTTCTCCTATTTTATTGGTGCATTAGAGGGATGGTTCACGTTGGATGTGCATCGATTAACATCAGTTGAATAAGGTTACAGTTAAGAATAAGTATCCTCTTTTTTGGATTGAAAATTTATTTCACCAGCTTCTAGGTGTTAGATGTTTCTCTAAGATTGATCTTCGGTTCGATTATCATAAACAAATATTAGAGAGGTATCTATCTCTCAGACTACCTTACGAACCCAATATGGTAACTGTGAGTTCTTAGTCATGTTTTTTTGGTCTAGAAAATACCCCGATGGCAGTTATGGATCTAATGAATCAGATGTTCCATCAGTTCTTGGATTTGTTCATTGTAGTGTTCATTGATGATATTTTTTGTAATTTAAGAGTTAGCCGAATCACGCCGACCATCTCTACATTAGTTTGCAGACTTTGAAAGATCATTATTTGTATGCTAAGTTTTCAAGGTGAGAGTTTTGGTTGACAGCTGTTACTTTGCTTGGTCATGTCATTTCTAGTAAAGTGTAATAACTCTATATGTCATTTCTTATGATTCACCTTATTTTCATTGTTGTTTATTTCCCATAGCTGCCCAAAGTGAACTATGACTTTGTTGAACTAATATTTCTGTTACCAGTAGTTTATTTGGTTTTTCAGACCATGTTCCAGTTTAGAAGTCTTTGATGGTTCCAAATGGATATTAGGTAAAAACTTATGTAAAATACTATAGGATGCGAATTCAACCTATGCCAGCAGCTTTGGAATATCCATTTTAGGTTTGTTATACCTTTGGTTTCGGTCCCCCTACACCTAAACTCATTTTGACCTATTGATTGAAAGTTGATAAATAGGAGTTATTGGGCCCGTATATGAGCGAAACGACCCCATATGGAAAATCCGACTTATCCAGCTTTTTTGAAATGTCTAAATTTGTATGGTTGATTATTTCATTTGATATTATTAGTCTCCAAATGCATCCAGAGGCATTGGCCAAAACATGGAATCAAATTCAAAGATTTATTTGTCATCAAGTACATCAAAGTACTACAAACGTAGAGGCTTTCTAGCGATTGTGATGGCACGATCGCGTCCCGCGTATATATGTTAGTGCCCTATCTGAGGTCCTGGTAAGGGTTATTTAAATGTTATTTTTGCTCAAAAATTGGCTATCTTATCTATTTCTTAGTTCCATAAACCCTAATAGAGTGTGTGGTCCTTAAATTGAGTCTTGGTTGTAGATTGGTGATACGCCCAAATTACACCTCTCTTAAGAAAGAGTAAGCGCTCATTGTCAAATATATAACCCAACTAGGATGGCTTCGAATACAATAGGGAATGTAATATTAATCAAGCCTATTTGTGATTCAATCAACTAATAGCTAATAACTTCCTATAAATAAGGGTTTTTAGAGTTTAAACAAATGTCGCTGTTCACTTCATTTTTGTAACTCACAACTAAGATTTTAAAGTTTCAATTTAATGATATGGAAAAACCAAAGTTGTGTTCACTATGAGTATTGCCACTTGATGTACATTAGTTGTAACCAAAGATTCTCATGACATGTAGGAACAACATATTATCATTACCAATGGTCTATTTAAATCTCTATTGACCTATATAGATATTAGATTACCTAATTTTCTCAAACTTAGGAAATCGTTATACTTAACCTAATCTTATATCGAGTTAATTAACCTTGTTACAACATTAATCATTACATGGAAATTTAATGTTTCCAAATACCCATTGATAATGCATTTCCTAATAAAATGAATTCTTAATTCAAGTAAACCAATCGAAAGGTTTTATCTATTATTTAAAACTAATAGATAATATATATAAACGAAGAATTATCAAGAAGTTCCTACTATCCTTCAAATGTTAATCAACTAACGAATTGACAAGGCTCAACTCATAGATCCCAAAACTCAAGTTATGGGGATTAGTTCCTCATGATATAGAAAGAATCAATATATATTGGATTCATAATTTAGAAATAGTTAACTTACAAACGATGAAGATATAATATGGTTCTTCCTTCCAAATCACAAGAGAATTTCCAAAACCAAGATAATAATTCCAAAAACTTAATTTGAAAATTCGGAGAAAATATATGAAAAACGGCTACTTAGAATAAGTTCAAGATGCCTATGGAAACCTAAGATTTTCCTTTAAATAGTCCAATTTTTTTCTGATTTGGAAATTCAAATTCTTGATTTTCCTCCTTACAGGTGACTACTTCCTATGATGGCCATTCGGATAGTTGATGAACTACCAAACCAGGTCATCAACTATTCTTCCCATTTGTTGCTTGCTACTTTGAATCGATGACCAAGTCTAATGGCCTATCCCATAGTGGACGACCTATCAAACCAAGTTATCAACTATTCCTTTCATTTCTTGGAATCTATCTATGGGTGATGGCTAAGTTTGATGACTTATCAGATAGATGACGACCTATCAAATAGGTCATGAACTAAGTTCTTCTGCTCTACTTCGATCAAAACTTGTTCTTGTTGACATCATTATAAGAGGTTTCCAGGCATCTCGACTTCTCTGCAATATCATGTGAAATATTAAAAAAACAATAGTTAATTAAGAACTTACAATTATTTCTAGTTAAAAGCCTTTGATGTGCTAATATGAAGATAGCACATCAATACCCTCAACTTAATATACTTGACTGTCATCCAGCAACTAACACAGTATTACATACATAATCAAAACAATAATGTAATGAGTAGCATTTATTTCCTTCGTTTTGTACCCATGAAAAAAAATGTGATCTTTTCCTGCCAAGAAATATCAAGATTCCATATGATCTTCAAAGTTCAAACACATAAAACACTACTTAAACTTAGGGTATTCAATCAAATGCTTACCAAGTTCTTCAACCATTAACATGCCCTCACATAGAAGAAAGAAGTTTCTAACTACACCTATTTATTTTTACTCACACAAAGTATTCATTAAAGCACTCATACTCAGAATAAAGTTTCAAATTGTGCACCTACAATGCCATAATCTTGCCTTCACCAATCCACTTGGTTCATCTAAAAGTCAGATTGGGATCACTACGGGGGTTTCTAGGCTTGAAATGAATATTTGAGTGATGGGGAGGTTAATTTAGGATTAGTGACTTAGCCTCTCTTTGTTCACTTACAACTCTTTGCTACAATCACCTACTTCTTTGAACTTAACTGCCAACTAACTTTTATATCATTTTCAGCAATTACACTTAACACTATTTATTCACTTAATATATATTTTTCTAGATTACTAACTTTCCCATTATTTATACCAACTATTACAACATATTTTTCACCTACCATTCATTAGCCCTTCTAATGTAGCCATCCTCATCATAAGTGATTCGCCTAAGTTGATGTGCAACGTGACCAAAGAGAGAACTGGCTAGAACAATGCTTACTTATGAACTACTAAAAAGTTGTTAAGTTGTTGGATAAAGAAGGAAAAATATTTTGTTGGCTCAAAAAGGGATCAGAAAGGAATACAAAATGTACCTAAGGGTAGCTTATTTTTGTTGTATGGCTCACTTAATAAAAAATGGCCTGAGATCACTTCTCAACCAACTACTTGAGACCCTAAAAGAATGATTTAGGCAAGTTCTAGATGCATGCACAAAACAAGAACATATTACTTGAAAAAAACTCACTCTCTTACGTTAAGGAATTGTGTAGAACTTACCAAATACTCAACAAAAACTGAAGCTCAAGAAGGAAATGTTGCATTCTTTCACAGATAAGAAATAACTTCCAATATACATAGCAATCAATCTCATAATAAAAAAGTTTTGGTGGGTACAACATTCTTACAATCATTGCCTCAAAATCAAACTCTTCAATCAATTGTTATTCAGTTACTTGTTACTCTTCATGCATGTACAATACACAGACACAACAATCAAACATAAAAAACCAATCCTAAACATGTCAGTTCACTATGTAATGCTCAAGGGTATAGAATACAGACAATATACTTTTGAGGTTGCAAATACCCTTCCCCCACGAGTAAAAACATATATTGTCTTCAATGTAAAATATCAAACCAAAACAAGGGATAGAAGATACCTGTAGAGCCTTAAGTTCATGAATGATGGACCGCTGACTGTGTTGTTGCATCATCAATTGGTGTAGTCTCATCAGCGGCATTCAGCTGAGATGATGCATCTACAACAGTAGTTGGTCGAGCAAAAAACTCCCTAACAAACTCACTAGTAGTAAATAGATGGCAACTAGATGAAGCTCTCGTAGTTTTAGCTCTCAACTCTTCCTTAAGTGGTTCACACTCTGTCTTTGATTTCTTCAAGTTCTTTTAAGCTTTTTTTTCTTTGCCTTCCTTATTACTCTTCCCTCAACTCTTTTTTTACTATTATTATCACTTTTTTTTTCTTGCCTTTATCTTTCTTGTCTACCTTTTCATTTTCTTTGTCCATTAGTTTCCCAATGATATCAATAAATGGAGGTTCGTCCGTAGATACTTCAGCCACAGAATCTGAAAATTTAACAATCTAATGGCTCTGTAATGCCACAATGTTAGCTTTAGCTTTGTCCATGGCTGCCTGGAATATTGCAATATCAGGGACTGACATATCTCTAAACCTTACATTAATATAGTTCATGAGCTCATCAAAGCATCCATGTACATATTGGAATGGTTCAATAGATGCCTTGACTTTTTTTATCAACAACTTACTTAAACTAACTAGAAAACAACTTTAATTGATCTTCAAACCTCTTCATCTACTTTACCATATGCTTGAAATTATGCGCCGTCAGTGCATACTCTGACATTGGTACAACAACTACAAGAATTTCTACACTTTCAGGAACCAAAGAAGCTCCTGCATAAGAGGTTTCTTATAAAGACTAAGTAAGCGACAACTGCATATTCTATAGGGAGCCAATTGCAGTAGAAACTATTTAAACTCTATCACACATGATTATATCACTCTCTATTTCTTCTCCATTGCCTAAAACTAACATAGGCTGACTCTTATCAAACTTGAAATGATTGTGAGTTTTCCTCGCGATGACCTCTTTATCTAAGTCTATAATTTCAAGCACATAAACCACTTCAAAAAACCTAATAATAAGACAAGGAAATGGGTATGAAACATCGGGTCGTGTTGCCCAAAACTTCATCTCATCAGCAATAATTTCCCCAATGTTCAAAGGAAAGATATAAATTAAGCTCTCTACCAGACTTCTTTATCTATACATATAATATTATCTCCTGCTGTCGGCATCAGTCTGGACGTTACCACTTCCCACCAAAATCAAGTTTCCTGAGTAAACGATGCTTTAAAAATTCTTTCCCTTGGATTGTGTAACCACTCTAGTTCTCCATCATATATAACTTGTGCTGACCAAAGGCATTAATTTTCCCTATCTATCATCTGTGGTAGAACTCCTGCGAGGTGACTGGGGGAATAAAGTTTGGAACATATAGAAATCGATTGATAGTTCGTATAAAACTCCTTAAAAAGCATTGGACAGAATGTATCACCTTATTTTGTTGTGTATGATAAGTTATACTCTTTGAATTCTCTCTCTATCTATGGATACTTGTTCAATCTAGAGGTGATAATCTTCATCTCATCATATATAGGCCCCTTAAAACTCCTTTGTTTTTGTTGTCAACCCATCATAATATATTATTTTTTCTCCAAAAACCTATCATTTCACACTATCTCAGATGCCTGGATTCTTGCTTTTTATTACATCTCATCTTATTTGAGTATCTTTCTCCATTAGTTGCTCGGAAGAAGGATGTCTGAAGAAGGTTGCCTTAAAGAGGGTTTTTCAGAAGAAGAAAAGTCTTCTTCTAGATGGATTACTTCCTCAATCATCTTATCTTCAGGTTGAGGAACAGGTTCAACTATCTTGAGACTTTTCCTTGTATTACGTCTCTGAAGATATGGTTCATCTTGCTCACTTCAGACTCATTGATGAGTCTCCGAGTCAAGTTCTCTTTGGTCATCTTCTTGGTTGCTTTCTTTGACCTCCCTTTAGTTGGTATTGTTATATCTATATCAAGGGAAAAATATGAATACACAAGAATTAATAAGCACAAAATAGTCAATCATTTTTAGAATCTCCTTTGAATGGTTTTATTAAACTTGCAAAGTATGTGTGTGATGACTTGGTCTGATAAGTCATTATTTATGTGATGGATATCATCCAAGTCATTATCCATAGACAAAGTGAACACGTGGGTAAAGTCATTATTCAATTGAGGCTTCAATCTATTACCAAATATCATGAATTTCAAAACTTGGTGAGAAGCTTGTTCTTTGACTCTTTGAATCAATACAAAATTTTGTTGATTTGGGTAACCTACTCAACTTCGTATTGCTCAAATTAGTTTATGAACACCTGTACCCTTTTTATGCTCTAAGTTTCAATTGATTTCCAATACAATTGATAAACAAAAAGAAGAGCATTTAAATCTTTCCTTTAGGAAGCCGTAATCTTACTTTTCAAACTTTTATATTTTTAACATTCCTAGGGACACACAAGCTTTAGAGAACATCAAATGGTTTTCTCAAATAAGTAGAAAACATCCTTTCACTTGTCTATTTTTTTTTTTGAGAAGATGAATAGAGAAAAATGGGTGCTTGAATTTTAAAAGTGAGAAGACGCAAAATATGAACAGTTGCACTACTGTAGCATATTTTTTAAATATTATCCTAAAAAGAATTTTAATAAAACGTAATAAAACCCAATTAAATATAATAAAGGCTAATGATAAGAAACAATTTATGAAAAAAATATAAATGGGAAGATTTATTGTCAATCATGTGAAAAGTCAAGGGTTATTGGGTTTGGATCGGGTCATGGCCTTGAATCGTGTTGAAGTTACTTACTTGGACCCAAAATTAAGTGATGGATTATCATATATCTTATAGCCCATCACATATCTCATCACCTCAAGACAGAATGTCACACAAATTTTCTCCAACTGATGACAAGGTGTGATGGCCTGTTGCTGGGGTGATGGCTTATCAACCATTTAGTCACACTTTTCCCGAATGTTGCTGAATTTTGGTGTAGCTTACAACAAGGCTTAACATCTCATCACTTTGTTGACGGCTTATCAGCCATGTCCTACTCACTTTAACAACATATTACCTAGAAATCAAACCCTAAAAAAATAAAATACTTACAACACAAGAAGTTTTGTTGCCTCTTAATAGTGCGTAATTTACTGTCGCGGCACAACTTTGTTAGCTTGACTACTCAAACTTCATCGAGATACATAGTAGACAATAGCTTTACATCATCTGTTGTACCAACATAATTCTTGATTATTTTCTAATTAAATTTAAACATACTTCCATCTGTACTTTCATATTCCACCATACCGGATAGAAAAACTGGACACACTTTGAAAGGTCCCGACCATCATGATTTTAATTTGCCTGAAAAGATCTTAAGTCGAGTGTTGAACAATAACACCCAATAAGCACAAAATTCTCACTTCTCTATTCTTCGATCGTGGTTATTATTTTATTCTCTCTTTATACAAGCCAACTCTTTCATAAGCTCCAAGATAGAATTCATCCATCTCATTCAATTGTCCCAACCTTAACTCAGCTGCTTCCTTCTAGTTGATGTTCAATCATTTCATAGCCCACAAAGACTTATCTTCTAGATCAACAAAGGTGAAATAATTTTCTAAAGACTAACTAATATGGTGACATCCCAATAGGTATCTTAAAAGTAGTCTAATAGGCCTACAAAACATCATCGGCTTTCGAGACCAATCCTTTCTACTTGCATTCACCATTTTTGTGAAGATTTCTGTTATCTCCAAGTTTGAGACCTCCACTTGACCACTAGTTTGTGGGTAATACAGAGTGTCCACCTTATGATTTTTTCACACCATATTTCTCCTGATCATTTGGGATAATCAAAATCTTTTTTTATCCTGAATACCTATAAAAAAAGAAATCCCAACCCTTTTCTTCCAAGCAATCAATCATTTGATCCATGAAGTGCATTGGAAAATTATCTTTCAAAGTCCATTAATTCAACTCTAGTAGTCCATACAAACTTGCCACCCAATCACTAGCTTTAACAGAATTAACTCATTCTTCTCATTAGCAACCACTGTCATATTACCTTTGTTGGTCATGCATTGTACTGGACTTACCCACTTAGTGATAAAGGGTAAACTACCCTTGCTTTATTTTGCTTTATAATCTCATTTTTCACCACTTCTTATATAGGTGGGTTTAATCTACGCTGATGCTCAATTGTTAGTTTGCATTCTTCTTCGAGCTGAAGTTTGTGAGTATAAATGCTCGGTGGAATACCAATAATATCTTCTATCATCTATCAAATAGCCTTGTTGTATCTTATAAGCATGGATATAAGGTCCTCAACCTGCTGTTCTGCCAAGTTGCTGCAATAATAACTGGTAAGGTGTTTCCACTAACCAAAAACAAATACCTTAAATGGCCTAGAAGTTTTTTCAGTTCCAACACCGGTGGCTCCTCAATAGATGGCTTGGGCAGTAGTGTTGAATGATTTTTAAGTTACAAATCCATCTTTTTGAGAACATAAGAGTATGACCCTATTCCAGTTAGTGCGCATATAATTTCATCATATTCTTTGATTCCCACACTATCAAAGTTCATCAATATCGTGGCTAATGTTTCCTCAGAATATTTCACCTCAACTAGCAAGTCTTGCTCATCTTTATAATACATAGCCACAACTGAGAAGACACTCATTTCCTTTTGTTATTTAATTGACTGATGAACATCAAAACAAAATACTTCATCATTGAGACTAAATTTACTATCATTAGTCTGCAAGTCAATCAACACATTCTCATTTTTTAGGAAAGGTCTACCTGTGATTATGGGTACCTTGAAATCAACCTCGCAATCTAAAATTACAAAGTCCACCGAGAAGATAAAATTTGCCGTTTTCACGAGCACATCATAAAGAATCCCAACAAGCCTCTTCATAGATATATCCACCATCAAAAGACACATATTGGTAGGTGTAGGATATCCCAAATGGCATTAAATTACTACTTACCTTAACATCACAAAGGCATTTTGCAAAATTAAGTGACCTAATAGTACATGGGACAGTGAATGCTCCAAGATCATCTTTCTTTTGCACCAAAGATCTTGTAGTAATAGCACTACAATGGTGAGGATTGTCCACCAGTTCATAGCTCACAGTTCTCTTCTTAGTATCTTTCATGAACTTTGCATAGCCTATCATTTGATCCAGCGCCTAAACCAAATGCATATTTACAGTCATTTACTTTAGCATTTCTATGAACTTGCGAAACATTGTGTCATCTGCTTTCTTCTACAATCTATGTGGGAATAGAGAAGGTATTTTTCTCATTCTAGTGACAACTGTCTTTACATCCTTCCCCTTTTCATTCTCTAACTCATTAACCTGCTTATGGTAAGGTTAAAATTTATTATTTTCTAACTTCTCAAACTCTACTAGATGTTCTTTTTTAGCTTCCAACTCTAACTCAACCTCATCATCTACAATAGGTTTACCCACAGATAGGCTAGGTAACACTTTACCACTTCTAATGGTTATAGACATACAAGAATTTTCATTCTGTAGATTCTACACTATATCACTTCACAATGTTACACTCATTCTATGGTTGAACACCATGGACAACTGATTTATTTGCAACTCTAGTTGCTTAATAGAAGTTGAAGATGAGTAAACAAACTGACTCATGGATGATAATTCACTCTTTAAGTCTGTCATTCCAGTGTTAGTTGTCTCCACTTCTTTCAAAAGCTTGATCATTATATCTTTTATTGACATTTTTCCAGAACTGTAGAAGTATTGTCCCAATTTTTGGGAGGTACATATAATCCACTCTTATTATTTTTGTTTTTCCAACCACCTTGCTCGCGATCTCTATAACTAGATTTATCATAATAAGTCTAACCTTGATTCCCTCTGATATTGCCTCAGAACCCCCCCTAATTATTCATGTAGTTCACCTCTTCTTCGGAATCTGACTCAACTCCCCTATATTAAGATCCCACAACTTTAACCTTTTCTTTCATCCTGGATAATAAATGCTAAGTGAGCACATCAATTTTGGTTTTCATATAAGCCATATCATGGTCACGTTTTACTTCTCTCCTATCTTTTTAGCTATCATACCACTAGATATAATATTAATTGCTACCACAGAATCCCTGGTATGCCAATCTGTACTTGTCTTAGTCAATCTTTCCAACATCTCCGCAGCCTCATTAAAAAAGTTTCGTGAATTCTTCCCCTTAATACATTATCTAAGGTTGGATTTGTGATAGAGTTCAAAGCCCTGTACAATGTTTCCATGAAGTGCCATTAGTCATCTTATAATTCGGGGCACTGTGTTAATTTCTTCTTGAATCTCACTCATGTTTCATGAAAGGCTTCATTTGGTAACTTCCTAAAGTTACTAGTCTCATCCCCCAAGTGTAATAGCTTTGAAAGAGGAAAGAACCTTTCCAGGAAAGCTCTTTTTAATTACCTTCAGTTTGATATAGAATCAGGAGCTAACTAATTCAACGACAATGTTGTCTCCCTATACAGAGACAATAAAAATAATTATAGATGGATTACATTCTGCCCAACTCCAAGATTGTCAAAAGATTTACAGATGTTAATAATATTCAGCATGTGCATATTCAGGTCATCCCCTTGAAGACTACCAAACAAACCTTTAAGGTTTAATAGTTGTATCATAGTGCTTCTGATGTTGAACTTCACACCTGGTGCCAATGGTGGTGGTATTATTACTCCTATGGCACCAGCTTTATCTAGATTAGTATTATCCTCTTTATTAAATGCAAATTGCACAGCAGGTTGGCTGTCTACTCTCTTTCTAACTGGCTGATTTTGATTCACTAGTGTTGCTATATTCTCAACACGCCTCTTATTTGCTGGGTAAATCAGATCATCATCCTAGGTCATCATCATCTGCATTAGCTACTCGACCTAGGTTATCAGTATTTTGCAAATTTAGTTGTGCATTAGCAAAGACTTTAATCGATTAACTTCTTGTTGGTCTGCCACTATCCTGATTAGACGAGTTTCCGGATTGATAGGTAATAGTAGTTATCCTGACCTTATATTTTGTGGCATATAAAACAAAGAACCTATAAATATTAAAAACAACAAATAAATGTATAGAAACTTTACTAAGAGTCAATTATCAAAGATATACTCAATTGACTATCGTATTCCCCGACAATGGCACCAAATTTTGATATGCTTAAATTACACATTTATTATGAGAGACTAAGTGTTTGTTATATAATATATAACCCAACGAGGTTGGGGTCGAATCTCACAGGGAATAAAGTCTTAATCAAGCCTATTTGTGATTCAATCAACTACTAGCTAATAGCTTTTTTAAAATGGTAGTTTCTAGATTTTAAATAAATGTCAATGTTCACTTTGTTGTACTATCTTAAAACCATGATTTCAAAGTTTCAAATTCATGATATGGAAAAACCAGAGGTTTGCTCACTATGAGTATTGCAACTTGATGTACATGACTTATAACCCAAGATTCTCATGGCATGTAGTAACAATAGTATATCAGTATCAATGGTTTATCTAAGTATGTTTCGATATATTTAGATATTAGAATACCTTATTTTCTAAAACTTAGGAAATCCTTATACTTAACCAGATTTTATCTCTAGTTAATTAGTGTTGATACAACATTAATTAGTAGATGGAAATTTAATGTCTCCAAATACCCATTGATAATTCACTTCCTATTAAATTGATTTCTTAATTAAAGCAAAAGAAATTGGAAGGTTTAATATATTTTTTGCAACCAATAGATAATATGCATAACAAAAGAATTATAAAGAAGTTTCTATAGTCCTTTGAATCTAAATCAACTAACAAATTAACAAGGCCAAACTCATAGATCCCACAACTCAGGTTGTGGGGATTAATTCCTTATGATATAGAAAGAAAAAATGTATATTGGATTCATAATTTAGAAATAGTTAACTTACAATGATGAAGATATAAGATTTTTATTTCTTCCAAATCATGAAAGAATTCCCAAAACGAAGATAATAATTCCAAAAACTTAATTCAAAAATTCGAACAAAAAAGTATGAAAAATGACTGCGTAGAATAAGTTTAGGATGCCTATGGAAACCTAAGATATTCCTCTAAATAATCCAGATCTTTTTTGATTTTAAATTCAAATTCCAAATTCTCCACCTTACAGCTGAAGACTTTCTATGATAGCCTATCACATTGTTTATGACTTATCAGACTAGGTGTCAACTATTATTCCCTTCCCTTTCTTTTTACTAATATCTAACTTCAAAGCTTGATGACTTATCACATAGTTCATGACCTATTAGACTAGGTCCTCTACTATTCCTTCTATTTTTTACGATCTATATATGGGTGACGTCCAAGTTTGCTGACTTCTTAGATCGTTGATGAGCTATTAGACAGGTAGTAAACTACGATCTTCCACTCTACTTTGATCAAAACTTGTTCTTATTTACTTAATTATCAAAATTTTACATACATCTCAAGTTTCCTGCAATATCATATTAAATATAAGAAAAACTAACAATAGTAACTTAATAACTTACAATTATTTTAGGTTAAAATCCTTAAATGTGCTAACACGAAGCTAGCACATCAATTGGGATCTTAAATAACTTACATATTTGTTATTAACAATGAATATAAGATATGAATCCTTCGATTTTAGAGTTGAATTCTTAATTATTTTACCCAAAATCCCAAAGGAGTTGAGGCTTGATTTTAGCCCAGATATTATTGATTAGCACTAATTTCTTAAGGGTTATAACTCCATAATAGTGTTTCAGAAATTGGTTGGTCATCAAAAATCATTTTTCGTATGTGGGAACCACTTTGGGGTTTTTAATGTCATTTTGGACCAGAATTACAATGGTGCATTCTAGGTTTTGATGTTATTTGTAATAATACATATATTGTGTTTTTGATAGCTTAGTTTATTGTAGAAGATTCGAGGAGATGAAGATCAAAGATGGTTAGTTCATTAGCTATATTTGGATTCGAGGTAAGTTATGAAATTGGTCTTAGATGATTGGGATGAAATAAGAGTAATACTTGAGAAAGAATTATCCTATAGAGTTTGGATTGATAAAACTTAAAGACATGACTTAGAAAACTTAGTCTAGTTGTGGGTAGAAGATAGACTTGAAGAGATAACTTGGGAGATTAGCAGCAGAACTTGATCCACTTTAATCTTAAACTATGTAGGTTCATTAGTAACCTAGATATTCGCTAAACCCTTGAATATGCCTTTTGTAATATTGTGGTAAACCCGATAATGGTTTATTCATAATGTTGATTTTTTAAATAATGTGCATACTTGTTTGTTATCTTATTATCATTAATTAGATAACATTGGAAAGTCTTTTAAATTGAACCTATGATTATGGTATCACTTAAATTATTTTATAGTTTACAACGTGGGCCTCGTATTATGTGATTACTCATATTCTGTTCAAGCCTGGTTACTAAGCTAATGTTTATGAAAAAGAATCTTTTTGTGCTAGTATGTCTAATCATGCCAATAAAGAGGAATTTTAGAAAGTATAACCATGGCTTGTAATTGACCATGCTAATAATCATGTCAAGCCCTATAATGGATTGATTGTCCATACCATATGGATATGCATATTCATATACTTGCTAATATAATGTTTTGATAATAAATGGTGACGTGTTGTGATATGCTTTTCCTTACTTTTTTTATATTCTATTGTTGTGGGGCTTATTTGTTATTGATTTGACTAAATATATTGATATTAGGATGAGTGTTGATGGTATTATGATTCTCTGTAAGTCAAAATAATATTTAGATAAAATTATGATGCCTGGTATGTTTAGAAGATATATTATGATATTATGATGGCTGGTATGTCCAGAAGATATATTGGTGATTTGATGATGCCTGGTACAACTAGAGGATATATTTATTATATGATGATGCCCGGTATATCCGGATAATATATTGATGATTAGTGATAGTACTGCCTAAAGTATATTGTTGTTTAGTTGTTAAATGGAGATTTGTTGATTTAAGATATAAGATAGTAAGTGGTGTTGGTTGATATAGATAGATATGTGTATTTTATGATATGTAACATTTTCCTATATAATGACTAGTGCGCCAATGATAACTAGAAAGAAGCTTTAGTTAAATGGACTCCATGGATTACTGGTGCATCTTGACTAGATGAGGATGTTGGCTATTTAGTGAATAATACTTAGTTCTAACTTGCGAATAGGGTTTATCTAAAGAATCAATTAGTCTATAATTGGAGATCTTAAAGGTACTAGTGAATTAGCAGTTCAATAATTATAAGTGTTGGTTAGTTAATGATTACTAGATAGAGTGTATGGATATCAAAAATATCTAAATGGCTATATGACTATGGTTATGATTACCTTGGTATATATTATTTCAATTGCGGTAATTGATAATGATTATGAATCTTTGTAAGTAATTGTTGATGAAAAATGTTGTTAACTATAGATAATGAGAAGTTTGTTATAGGTTTACATACATTATGATTTGATCATTTTATGTACTCTCTGGTTGGATGGGTCACAGTGATGAGTTTTTTACTTATGTCTTTTTGGGTGTACTCCCTGGTGGTTTGGGATGTCATAGTGAGTTCTTGTAGTTTATGCACTAATAGATATTTGTGTGTTGGGCTTGGTATTTTTGCCATTGTAATTGAAATAATTTTCTTTTATACTTTCGGATCGATCAATCATTCATATAACGATTATATATTGATAAGATATGTCATATTATTGTTCTAGAAGAATCATTAATTTGACAGTGATGATGAATCCGATTCCAGTTTGATTTTGTACCTTGACATAGAGATATTATCTTGCCTTATATCATATTTATATATTAATATAGCTCAGTCGGCCGATGATGTCAACTGAGTACCTATTGTTTTGGTACTCCTACAATACTTCTGTATATATTTTTAGTGGTGACCCAAGTAATATTTGCCGCTGTTGAGTTGAATTTATTCAGTATTGATATTTCAGAGATAGGGTGAGCTCTTAGTATTTTGAGTCACCTATTTCCCTCCTTTCTTTATTTAGTCATTTATGTTCTAGATGAATTTATAGACTATTTGAACATTCGGTGGTATTTCCTATTATCATACATAGATGATCTTGTGCCGATATTAGCAGGTCGTGGGATTGGTTTCTGTATTTTATTGTATTTTATGGAACATTGTTGTTTATGATTGTGTTCACCTATTTAGGATCTTTTCAGGAATTTCTATTAAATTAAACCATTGCCTTAACTCTGTTTTATAGTGTTGGTTTACCTATTAGTTGGTTTTAATAAGTGCCATCATAACTCATGAATTAGGTTGTGACATAAAGGGGTAATGGTGGATAAGCAAAAATTTATAGTGGTTAAGAAGTGTCCTACGCCCATGGCTCTAACAGCTATTCAAATCTTCCTGTATTTAGCTTATTACAGTAGGAGATTTGTGGAGTATTTCTAGACTATAGCTTCCCTACTGACTAAGTTTAACATAAAGAAGGTAAAGTTCTTATGGTATGATGCCAGTAAGTATAGTTTTTAGAAGCTAAATTATAAGTTAACTCTGGCTCCAGTCATGACCCTTCCTGAGGGTAACGATGGATTCATTGTTTATTGCGCTGTATCTCGTGTGGGTCATAGTTATGGGTTGATGCAATATGGTAGGGTTTTGTTCTTTACTTTTAGGGATTTGAAAGTTTACGAGAGTAATTATCCGACTCATGAATTGGAGTTGTTAGTTGTGATGCTCACATTGAAGATTTAGAGTCACAATTTGATTGGAGTCCAGTAGATATCCTCTCTGATCATAATATCCTACACTATTTATTCACCCAAATGGAGTTGAATCTCAAGCAGAGGAGGTGCCTTGAGTTACTGAAGGACTACGGCCTGTGTCTCCAATAGCAAAGCTATTGGGAATACTGATGCTCTCAGTAGGTTATCCATAGGGAGTTTAACAAATGTCAATGAGGATAAGTAAGAGTTAGTTAAAGATATTCAACATTTGGTTAACCTTGGAGTTTATTTCTTAGACTCTGAAGATGGGAGCGTGTTTGTAAAAAAGGTTGCAGGGTTATCTCTTAGTAACAAAATAAAGGAAAAATAGGTATTAGATCCTATCTTAGTAAATAATAAAAGGAGATGTGGGATAGCAAAAGGTTGTAGCTTTAGAGATTGGTGGTGATAGTATCTTGAGGTACCAAGTCATATTATTTGTTCTCAGTAGTAGTGGCTTGTGAGAGTGGATATTGGTTTAGGATCATGAGTCACGTTATGCCATTCATCCTGGTTCGATGAAGATGTATCATGATTTTAAGGAGATTTATTAGTGGAATAATATGAAAAGGGATGTTGCCAGTTCTATGACTTAATGCATAGCGTGTCTGCAAGTGAAGGTTGAGCACATGTGGTCCAGAAGATTATATTAATAAATTGATTTTCCTGTGTGGAAGTGGGAAGTGATTAATATGGATTACGTTACCTGTCTTCCTAGGTCTCAGAATCAGTTTTATTCAATTTCGGTCATTATGGATAAGACGATTAAGTTTGCTCACTTTTTGCCATTGAAGACTAATTATTCTACAGAGGATTATGCGAAGATGTTCCTCCAAAAGATTGTAAAGTTGCATGGGGTGCATATTTCTACTATGTCATATCATGTTACTCAGTTCTCATAAAAATTTTGGCATTCATTTCAGAGATTTTTGGGAACTATAGTGAGCCTTAGTACTCATTTACACCTGCAGTCAGATAGGTAAGTGACAAGAACTATGCAGACATTGGAAAATATGCTTTGGGCTTTTGTGATTGACTATAGTGGTAGTTTGGTTGATCATTTTCCTCTTATAGAGTTTGTGTCTAATAAAAGCTACCACACTAGTATGAGGATTCCTCCATTTGAGGCATTGTATTGTTGAAGATGTATATATCCTATTAGGTGGTTTGAGGTTGGTAAGGCAGATATATTTTGTGTTGATTTTGTTCACATGGACATGGAAAAGGTGAAGGTGATTTGGGATAGACTTAAAACCTATATGCATGTGAGGTGTAGGGAGTTGGAGTTTGAGGTTGGCGATTGGGTGTTCTTGAAGATGTCTCCCATGAAGGGAGTAATGCAATTTAGGAAGAAGGAGAAGATCACTCACCATTATGTCGGCCCATACTCGATCTTAAAGAGGGTTGGTAGTGTTGTATATGAGTTGGAATTGCATCCTAGTTTGAGCTCCATTCATCCGGTGTTTCACGTTTCAATGTTGAGAAAGTGTGCGTGATCCTTCGATGGTTGTTCCTTTGGAGGAGGTAGGTATTTTGTATTCCTTATCTTATGAGGAAGTCTTTGTTGAAATATTGTATAAGCAAGTTTGTTGGTAACAGACGAAGGATACAGCTTCGTTAAACGTTCTATACAGTAATCACATGGTTAAAAAGGACACTTGGGAGGACAAAGAGGACATGAATTCAAAGTATCCGTTCTTGTTTACCATTTTGGATAATCATGCTTAAGGAATGTTTGTTCCTTAATATCTTTGTTTTTTGACTCTGTTAAATGAAAAGGTGATTTCCTTAGCATCTTTGTTTTCTTTCTTTGTTAATGGTAAGAGTAGAGGTATGAATAGTCAATTCGTGCTAATAAATGTCTTGTCCTATCAGTCGAGGATGAATGATCCATGTTTCGAAGAGTTATAACACCCTGAATTTTTGGCCCTCGGAAATTTTTCGAGCTTTGACATCACTGCCTTGGTAACGTTTCACCCTATGATTCGTAGGGTGTCCCGACGAGTCATTGGGATTAGTTGTAATCAAATAAATCAATATATGGCTAGATTATACTCTGAGTACTAATGACTCTGTAAGATCTGTAAGGACATGTTACGAGTTATTGGGTGTAATCATAAGGTGTCTAGTGTAAGTTCCAATTTGGGTTCTTTGTTGACTACGACTGTTCCCTATGAGTCATAGGGTCCTGTTATGAGTGGTGCCATGAAGTGATAAGGATAATAGTGTGCGGTGCCTTTATGGTACTGCCTTTGTTATGACTAGAGGTCACGAGTCGTAAGGACTACCTACGAATCAAGGGTTGACTCAAAGTCAATGGTGGCCTTGTTCATCTTTTAAGTTAAGAGAATTCTAGATATTTCCTCTCTTACCCAACTTGAAACCCATGTCTCAAAATTTTTTAAAGGTGTAAATAACACTCAGAAACACATCAAAGTAACTCCTCAAAGTTTCTAAAATTCATCAAGGTCAAAAACATTTATGGTTTTCAAGAGGTTGATCAATAGTGATTTCAAGGGTGATTTCTCTCATACATCCTGCTATTATAGGCATAAGACTCTTTCCTCATAGTTAATTTGTTAAAAAACATATGTATTAAAGTGTTGTTCATATGGAATTATTTTTTTTTTAAAACAAGGGTTGTGGGTTTTTTATATTAATTGTTAAAGAATGTTTTCCCATGATTTAATTATGATTATTCATGCTTTAAATATGGTTTTGAACTTGTGGGTGCATGGGTATGGTGAATGAACTAGGGAATTTTTATTTTCCAAAACTTGTGGCTTTTGAAGTAGTTATGACCCCAATCCCATAGTGTGAAATTGGTTTTGAGTTATGAGAAATGTGGGAATTTGAAAAATTAAACTAGTTTTGAACTATTATATGATATATAGAAGTATTTTAAACTCAAAGATCTAATTTAATGAAAAAAGGGATTTAGTGACCCCCCACCTTCTATTAATGAACAAGGGGAATTGTTTTCCTCAAGTAAATGGAATTTTTTTTGGCATGTTGTTATTACCTTGCTAGTGTAGTTGGTATGATGATACCAACAATGAATGACTTAATGTGAAATGTGGTTCATTATTAGGATTGGGTAAAAGATGTTATAATTGGGATCCAAAAGAGTTGTGTAGTTGAGTCGTGAAAGTGAAGGTCCAGATGAACGACATTAGAAACATTATTTGCCGACGCCGGTGTCAATGTGACCAGGGAAATTTTAGTTTATCCCATTATTATATTATGATTAGGTAGGTTTTAGTATATCGTAAATTATTGCATGATCTAGTTCTTAAGTTACTTTAGTATATGTTTTGAGGTTTGA
The DNA here is from genome assembly GCA_030864225.1 of Capsicum baccatum var. pendulum. Lineage (NCBI taxonomy): Eukaryota > Viridiplantae > Streptophyta > Magnoliopsida > Solanales > Solanaceae > Capsicum > Capsicum baccatum. Next base: position 157,440,858 of record CM061557.1, on the reverse strand, counting down.
GTCCCCCATGTGCATATATATGAGATTATTCTCTAATTCATGCGGCTACACGCAGTGGGTCCCACCCATGGGGTGATCCATATAGCCCCTGGGTACAATTCTATGATAGTTGAGATACAAAACACAGGTTAGGGTTTTTAAGTGCATGCTAAATGTTGCTCCCTATCATGATATGAAATATATATATATATATATATATGTATATGTATGTATGTATGTATTTTTGTATGGTTATGTGCATTGGATTACTTCGTTATAACTGAAAACATTATTATATCTTTATCATTGAGTTATATGCTAGCATTTACCCCGATAATCATCTCTGAAATTTGTATCCCTACGTGATGAAGTATTTCACTATACTTCTACTTATCCTGCTAAGTGATTGTTGATTGATCGATAGTCGACTTGAAGTTGTAATCTTCCATGCTTTTGAAGGTTGTACTTTTAGAATTATGTTTTTCTTTTGAGTTATAAACTATTGGATACATTTTTTTGCAATAGTTGAGGGCTTGTCCCAATGCTTTATTGATATTCAGTTTGACATAAGCTTTGTCATACTACTGTGGACTTGGGATGGTTTTGTTGTTTATTGGTTTGGTTATACACATATCATAACATCTTTAATTGAAAGTTTTCTTATGTTGTTATATATTAAGAATTCACCCGACATAGTTGTAAGATCGTTTATGGTTTGGGTGTTTGAGGTGGTCTTTGGTACTCGATGGACTTGAGATACCTGTTATGAATAGGCCTTGGTCCGGGTCGTGCCATTACTGTAATAATAAAAAACCCAAACGAATACCATAGGCATCACAATACAAGGTGATTTCTCACCCTCAATAGGAAGAGATAAAATAGTTATTGAGATTTCCAAATCTTGACTCATACTCCTTGGACCATCAAAAATGATTCTCTTTCTTAGTCAATCTAGTCCTTTCTGCTGCAATGGTAGGAAAAATCTCAATGAACCATCTAAAATAACCGACCAAACCAATAAAGCTACAAACCTTGATAAAGGATGTATAGGTTTGGACCAATAATGAATAGCCTCCATCTTTATCGATTCTTACAAATTACTATCCATACATACCACATGCTAAAAAATGACACCAACTCAAGAAAAAACACAAAATTAGAGAACATGGAGAAAGCCACATGATCTATTAAAGTCTAGAGCACAATCCATAAAAACTGTGTATGCTCTTCCCTAAACTTTGAATACATAAGGATGTCAATGATGAATAGAATCACAGAGCAATCTAAATAATTCCTAAACACGTTATTCGTTAAATCCATTAATACGAATGAGGATTAGTCAACCCGAAAGACATCCTTAGTAACTCATAATGACCATAACTTGTCCTAAAAGTTGTCTTTGGGAAATCCTCAACTGATGGTAACCAGACCTTAAATCAATCTTAGAGAACGTTGTTTCTCCTTGAAGCTAGCCAAACAAATGTTTGATATGAGTAATAGGATAATGATTCTTCACCGTCACCTTAGTAAGTTGCCTATAATAAAAACATATATGTTTCGAACCATCTTTCTTCTTTACCAAGAAATTGGAGCTCTTTAAGGAGACACACTCAGTCCAATAAAACCTCAACAAAAAGATATTAAAACTGGGAATTTAGGTCCTTAAGATCAAAAGGTGCCACACAATAAGGTTCCATATATACAAGTCTTATGACCGGCTCAAGATTTGGAAGAAATTCAATACTATGATTTGGAGAAAGGCTAGGTACATTGGTAGGGAAAATATTGTGAAACTCACAAACTATATGAACAAGGTTAAGTGAAATACAGTCCACACTTACATTAGTAATATAAGCAAGATAAGACTAGCAACCCCTAAAAATAAGCCTCCTTATATACATATAGGAAATGATCCCCATCGGATCACTGCTAAAATTACCTTGCCATACGATCAGGCGTACGCTGGGCATGGCTAGTGTAATGATCTTGTAAAAATAATATCAAAACACATGTTAGAGGGATCATAAGTCCATGGCAATAATCACATAAAAATCAACCATGTCTACTCTAATAGATTAGCATGAGTATCATACTCTCAAACTAGCACAACACAGGATCTAAAAACCTGATCCATATCTAAAGAATCACAAACATGAGTAAATTTACTGTGACACCCTAGGTGTTGGACAATGCAAAATTAAGAGTTTTGAACTTACCGTCTAGACTATGATTCACCCAATGAGTTGTAACATGTCATTGTATGTCATAGGACCTAAATAGTAGGGTAACAAGTGAAGGCAATCTAAGTTACTATCCTTGTTTTGAGTGGCTCCTAACAAGTTTAAGGACTCTAACCAAGCTGTATAGTCCTATCCATAGAAAAACCAGTCTATGCGCTAAGTGTTTTTGTCTTGGCTATAACTTGGACTCTACCAGTCGTAAGGTCACGTGACGACTTGTATGTGATGAATCGTAGAGTCACCATATATGGGTCCTTTAAGTACTATCTCGACTATGAGTCATAATGATGAGCTATAAAATGTCTTTGCGAGTCATATAGGGACTCATAGTCACTAGCAATATTTTTTTTTAGATTAATTAAGGGCACTTTAGACATTTTCCCTTTTCACCAAATCACGACCCATGACATAAAACCCCTTTATGGTGTCATTATCTACTCTAAAAATATTAAAATAACTTCTCAATCACTCTTAATTCTCTAAGGTCAAGATACTTATAGTTTCCAAGAAGTTGATCAATTAGATCTTCCAAGGGAAAATTATCTCGATAACTCTAGTATTTCATGCATGCTACTCTCCCCTAATTATTACTTTGTGAAACAATGTGTTATAAATAGTTCTCCATGTTTCTTTGATGTTGGTTTAGAAACATGCATTGAGGGTTTTGAATGATTTTTGTTAATGTGATTTTTCATCTTTATGTATGCATTATTAATATTTTAAATGTTGGTTGAGGAATTAATTTAATGCATGGGTATGGTGAAAAATCTAGGGGATTGTGATTTCCATAAATTTTGAGAATATTGACAATTAAATTGGTAATAAACCCAACCTAACTTTATGGAAGTGATTTTGAGTACAAGTAAAATTTCTTGGAGCTACTTTCGAAACCATTGCATGCTATAAAGCAGTTATTTAAACAATATGGTTTGATTCAATGAATAATGTGAGTTGGTTTCCCTAATGGTTTATTCATGAACAAATGAAGTTTTTTTCCTAATTTTATGGAATTGTGATGGTATGTTGATGTTACCTTGCTAGTGTAGTCTATATGATGATCAACACCGTATGCATAAACATGTATTGTAGTTTAATGATTGGGAATTTGTAATAAATGTTTTAATGGGACTTATAGATGATTTTGTAGATGGGTAATGAAAGTGGCAATCCTAAGGGAATAAAATTGGTAACTCAAATTTGATGGCGTGGGGGTCTAATGGCCTGGGGTTCAAGTCAACTTACTTATGGTTGGGTATTTCAAGTCACCTTATTATATGATTGGAAGGTTCAAATCCCCCATAATAAATTACATGATCGGTTTGTTAAGTCATGGTTGAAACACTGGGGGTTTCACCACACGGTAAGGGACTTGGTCCCTTAAAATTAGTCATTGGTCATAAAATAGTAATTTAACTAAGAACATAATACAATCAAAGATACCCAAAGAACACTAGATTCAACGTGGAAACCCCTTTTTTTAAGGGAGGAAAAACCATGGCTTTCCCTCACAAGCACCTAAAAGCTCACTATAATCAACCTCTTGGTTACACACTCGAACTTATGCCTAACTCTAGGCTCCTCCTTCTTGTACTAACTCTACTACATCTTCAAATTCATAACTTTACCAAGAAGCTTTCAACACTAGTTTACTCTAACCGATTTCAAGCTTAGGAAACTCTACCTATTGGACTTTATAAAGCAAAAACAAAAGAAACATTACTCTTATAACTTGAGTAATGCAGTTACAATTAAGGACTCACTCAAGAACATTCACTCTTTTTGAGCATATAAGAAATAAGAACTTGAGAAAAGTGGAAATTTAGATTTTATCCTTTCTTTCACTCTTTAATTTTCAGATTAAAAAAATCACTTAACGAAGAAGAAGCTTTAGAGTTTTATAGATGAGTGATGAATAGTTTTGAAATACAATTTGAACAAGTTTCCTTAATAGTACAAGCAATGCATGTAGAGTTTGTTACACTAGAGGAAAAAATTGTGCAGACGCGTGACAGTTGTACTCTACCCTTGGACATCCACGGACCTGGTCCTTTGTATTTATCTACTCATCATGAAAATAAGATGTAATAATTTCGCTCTTTTTGATGATGAAAAACCAACGATAGAGTTTTGAGCATCAATTGTAATGACCCTTTAGGTTATTTTTACTATTTTTTCTTACTTTTGTTGTTTGAGCTACTCCATAACATCCTAAGTTATTTATGATTCACTGGGACTGACGATTTGGTTAATGTGGAGTTTGTTTGGTTTTTAGAACTAATTCTTTATTTAGAAATCTTTGCTGGTTCCAAATGGACACCAAGTAAAAACTAGATAGAAATAACCTTGAATATAAAATTTGACTTTGCCAACGTATCTGGAACATATAAATCAATATGGTTGCATATTTCATTTTCTCAGAATGGATTTCGTATGTATCCCGAGGAATTGGACAAAGCTTGTAACTAAATTCCATCTTTCAGTAATCGCCTATCAAGGATGGAGATATTGTGATTGCGGTGGGTTGAGTGCAATAACAAAGGCCGCAATCGCAGTATAGTTCATCTGCGCGATCGCAACGTAGTGCAAATATGCGATAGCAGCGTAGTACATATGTACGATTGCAGCATAGTACATATGCGTGATTGCGCCTCTTGAGAGCTGAGAAAGGTTTTTAAAGGCTATTTTCGCAAAGAATTGGCCATTTTTCCATTGCTTCGAGTCCTCTAACCCTAGTAGAGTGTAAGATCATTAATGTAAGTCTTGTAGGTTGATTGGGAGCTTTAATAGCATGTGTATTCATGATTAACATTAAATATAAGGAAAGATTTCTTTAATTTTTATGTTGAATTCTTGATTTTAAGACCCAAAATATGAAATGGCTTGAAGCTTAATTTTAGCCTATAAATGGTTGTTTATAACCTATTTAATGAGGATTACAACTCCTAATGGTTTTTGATGAGTGGGTTGGTCTGTGAAACTTATTTTTATATGTAGGACCCACATAAGAGTTTTGGTGTTGTTTTTTTACCCGAAGCACAATAGTAAAATATTTGTATTGATAGACTCATAATGATGAGTAGATTATGGTTCTGTTTGTGTGATGGAATTTTGGGGTATTGTGAAGTGAAGATGAGCATATAGTGCATGCTATAAAGTTTTATGATTCAGCTTTGATGTAGGCCTCTGTGTACTCCTGTTCATAGATGACATATGATATGTATTGCATGGAATCTTGATGATAGGCTTGATTACGGATAGCATCACTTGGTCTTGATTATTAATGCTTTGTGGATTAGATGAGGGTTTCATACCTTACGTGGATATGTTTATAGGACCTTTTAAATCCTAGTGGTTGCTTTCTCCAATTTAGATTAATTTAGCATATTTATGATGTAATGCTATGTTTGAGTTGTGGTTTTTTAGAATTTGAAGCATGAATTGTGGATTTTTCTTTATTGGACTAGTGTGATAGTCTAAAAACCGTATGTTGGGTAGAGTAGACTTTAGTACCCTAGTGTCTAGTTGAAGCTCTTATCATAGGCATTAATATGGCTTACTTAAAATCTAAAAGTTGTACTCGATACCTTAGCCATGTTGGGTCATGTTGTGTATAATTATTGTAATTAAGTTTTAGAAATTCGATCGTCTGGCCAATATAGGCCTAGACTTGTGTTAACGTTATGGGCATATTTGCAGATGTTAGATGTAGAAGTGGTTAGCAAACCATAGTATAAATTATTTTGTGTCTTGGTAGCTTGTATTGATGACTCTTTTTAAAGTAATATTTTGCATTTAGTGATGATCATCTCCTTTAGATGTGTTATGTGTCCTATAGAGATGCTATTTTCTCTTAGACTTTATGATTGGCCTAAAGAGATGATATTTCACCCTAGTTATGATTGTTCTTTCTATAATGAGGCTATTTGGTTTTGGTTATGATTGTTCGGTCAATATTGATGATATTCCTCTTTGATATGACAATTGTCCTAGAGAGGTTATATTTCTCCAAGTCATGATGTATGACCCATTGATATGAGAAATCTTATATAAGAGATGACTAAATGCATCTACACTTGCTTATTGATCTTATGCCTCCTAGATGGGACATGCCTCCTATGGGAGAAATGATTATGTGCTTATTGATATTATACATCCTATATGCGAGATGTCTCCTATATATGAGATGAATAGACATATGCTACGAGTTTTGAATATGTGTATTGATATTAGTTTCAGATATGTATATAGGCCTAAGGTCGTGGTTATGATGTTGTTATTATTCTGAATATATTAATGGGCCAAGGGTAGTGGCATGCTAAACGTTGGATACTTGAGAAATGCTTATCATTGCAAGGGATCAAATTTCGGTTTATGAATTCATATGCATGTTTTCTATACACCTTTCAGGTATGTGATAGAAGAAGATGCAGTATGTTGCTTATGATATTATTTATTTGATATTGGTGATCTTTATATGATAATGGTGATAGCATGCATAAATTTAGTACATTAATGATTATTGTACCTATAACTTATATGATTCTAGGTGAAATATGATCTCATGATTGTTCTATTTAGTTAAAGGTTAAACTTTGTGGTTGTTAGTTGTATATTTGGAGACTATAGAACTTTGTGGCTAGGAATCAAATGTATTAGTCAATGAATATTTCGTAGTTAAAATATGCTAGTTATAGATAATTGATATGTGGCTAATTATTATGTTGGGTCTAGCATCGGTGAAGATTAGGGATACTGATGCATAAGATTATAATTTCAATTAGATGTTAATAAGGAGTTGGGAACTAATGAGGCAAGATAATAAGTGATATTGGTAATAAGTGATAGATAGTTTATAAAATTGAGTGGATGCTAAATAGTTAATTAAAGAATAGTTAAACAAAGATTAGTTAGTTAATGATGGTTAGTTAATAAATGGTGTCAGTTAATAAAAGATGGTTAGGTGATCAGTTGTTATTGATATCTGACAATAGTTTGTAGTTAAATGATGATTAGTTGATATTATGGAATAGTGTATAAATAGGGATTATGGTCTAGTGATGAACCTTTGATAGATGTTAGATACGACTATCTAATAAATAATGGTTAGTTTCTATACTTAAGTAAGTATAATTTTTAGACGAATAATTAGAGGTCATGTGATGACTAGTAAACGAGTTGTTTCATTATAAATAACGTTGGTTATCTAATAATGAAAAGTTGGCAAGTATTGTCTAGATAGATAATTTATGGCGATATGCTTATGTTCATGAGTGTAGTAGTATATATTATTCTGTAATGGTATTGTGATGACACTAATGCCCAGCAAGGCAGGATGATACTAATATCCGTCAAGGCCGGAGGATACTACTATGATGATATTGATTCTTGGAAAGGTCAGAGTATACTAGTGTGATGATATTGATATCTGGAAAGACCGGAGGATGCTATTGTGATATATTGACACTTGACAAGACCGAAGGATACTATGATGATATATTTATACCCAGAGAGATTGCATGATACTGTGATAATATATTGATACTCGATGAGGCTGGAGGATAATGTGATGATATATTGATACCCAACAAGTCCGAAGGTAGACTACTATGGTGATTGTCATGATGATGACATTTATAATGTTTCCCAGAAGTTTTCAATATCCATCTAGGCTTATCCCAATTATTTTATTCTAGAACACAACTGATATTCTTAACAAAATGATCAGCAACATCCTTACTAAAATTCAGCTTCATCTGTTCAATTTTCCAGTCATCCATGTTACACAATTCATTCACTTTTTCAATCTGATAATTCTTTAGTCTATCGAAAGGTAAATAAAAATGAACAAAACTGACACAACCTAAAATCGGGCATTAACATATGGGCATCTCAAGCCTAACATGAGCCTGAGATCGCCCTGTCAACCCGACCTAACGAATACATCAATTCACTGTTGTCTGATAAACTCCAACCATAAATCAATATAGAGAAAACAAAAATGATGTCATAACTTAGGTAGTGTATAAACAATCCATTTACATCAACCTATTAATCAGTGTACCCAAGTCCACAGTTGTAATACCCCGCAAAGTCCTCTTCCAGTCTGAGCCTTAGAGTATATTCAGTAAAGCAGAAATCTGAGTCCAAAAGTTTCAGAAGTGTCTTCAAAAGTATGAAATACTTGGAATCGTGTGGAATTTCCCTAATATAGAATAACATCAATACCAAGATTTCCATCGATATCAAATTCGCCCAAATCAGACACTCGTGTAAAGAGTTAAAGCCATTTTAGTGAGACCGTGTTCTACCTAGCACCGTAGCGCATCGCGGAGCTAGCCAAAATTGCAATTGTCAAATTCCAATGAAACGCCATGATTTACTGCATTGTGGTATAGTTTCAGTGCGTAACCAAAGATGGCAACGCAATTTCCACCGCATCGCGTCATCATGCAGTTTCCCAATTTTCCTATTTCGAGTGAACTAGCGTTATAATGTTGTGTCATGCCAACATGTAAAATCGGGATTTTACAATTTATAGTTCCAAGGGCTTTTTTGGTCTTTTCCCCTTACCCCAAACCTCTATAAAAAATTAGCTAAGGGATTTTAGCCTCAATTTCTCTTCTTCCAACAAGAACTAGGATTTTTAAAAAAAATCCTCTTTTCTTCTTCAACAAAGATCAAGAAAGTTCTAGAGAAATTAAGAAATATTTCGAAGGCTTTCAAGAAAAGATATTTTCCAAGGTATGTAGATATTGATTCTTGGATCCTTTTCATCCAAGAAGCTCAAGAACCCTTTTCAAAACTTAAAGATGTGTATGTTTGTGAGATTCCATGAATTGTATGAGTTGAAATTGATATTCCATGTGTTGTTGAGTTTTGATTCATATTTGTTTACAAGATTCATGAGCTTTGACCCTAGTATATGGAATCCATGTGATGCTTGTTATGAACCTTCCTTATGTTGCTTTCTATGTGATGTGTTCATGACATTTGGGTGTATAAATGGTTAAATAAGCGAAGCATGTCTCCCATAGGTTTAATAAAAGCTTAGGTGAAGTATAAGGACTAGTGTAGTGTGTTGAAGATGAAACCCCAAGTTGTGAGCTAGTCCATCCATGCCTAGTGTTTTATAAAATGCCTTAGTGAATGAATGGGGCTATGATAGTGTGAAATCCCCAAGTAGGTGTAAAACCGTACATGTATAGTAGTTGTTGAAAGACCTTAGTGAGTAAGTTGAGACAAGATAGTGGTAAATTCCCCCAATTATGTGCTCTTTGATATATTCTATACTTATAATATATAACAAGTGGTTAGCAAGTAAGTTGGACGTGATAGTATGAACTTTTCCCGAACCTTGTGATATCCAAATACGTGTCAAGATTGATATAAGTATGAACTACCGGGGTAAGACTTTGTTGAATGGAGTATGATCTAGTAGCATATTTCCCCTACATTATTATGTGATTATGATTCCAAAATGCTTTAAGTGACCCTTTGGCAACTATGATGATAAACAGGCTTTTGTGATCCTTAAATGATTGAAGAGATGCTTTAATGATTATGAGATGCTTTAATGATTTTGAAGATGCTTTAATGGTTGTGAACCTGAATGATTGTGGTGATGAATGAATGACTGTGGTTATGACTAGTTAAGAATGATTATGCTTTACTTTTATGTTATCGAGTCCTGGGGGTATTTATACCCAATAATAGAGCTGTTGTCTAGAGCTTGTGTCAGTCTCTCAATAATTCCAACCGAGCTATGATTTTCAGAACTCAGTGAACTATAGAACTCTGTATCCTCAGACAATTGAGAACTTAAGAAAGCTCATTAATCTCAGTTATCTCTATAATCTCCGTATCACTAGTAATCTAGCCTCAGTCCAGAAATTAGTTCAGATCTAATAGTACTCAAGTGTTCAATTCTAATCTCAGAAGCGATTTGAATATTTTAGTCATGCTCTATATCATCAATCAGATACCATGATCTAATAGCATTCTATCAGATATAGAACCAAGTAATCTTAACGTAACTCAGTCAGATCTTTTTAGAATCACGATCAGTATCAGATTCAGTTAAGTTGTGTTCAGTGAAGAATTTAACTCAGAGTTTCAATTGGGAGTAGAAACTAACACCGAGGAAAGGAAGGGATGGAGGCTCCTCCCATCAGCGAGAGAGGCCGGAGTCGTTAGTAGCAATCCCTGACCTCCAAAATTGTGTAGCCAGCGAAGGATACAGGAGTCACCATCAGGAAAAAGCGGTCACCTCTAGAGAAAAGTATTTGACTATTATATTGCCTTAGGTCGACTTTCTGGTAAGGTTCATCTATCAGAAAAGATTGACCAGAGAGAGGTCTTTACCCGTACAACGGTATTGACAGCCTTCCAGCTGGGTTAAAGGTTGGACACAACCTGTGGTAGGTTGGGGAATGTCGGTTAAGTAACTACTTCCCACAGTAAGTTATAGTTTCAGTTTTAGTATCAATCTTCAGAAATCAAGACTGTCAAATATAGTCATCTATCTTTATGATGAACCTAGATAGTTCCATTGATTCATGGACCATCCCATCAGATAGGCTTGGTCTCATATACAGTTATTTTATATCATATTCAGAGATATGGCGCCAGACAGTCTTGATTCACAGTATCAGATTCTATTGATTATCCTTGTTGTCAAATTCAGATATATTCATATTTCTTATCATTGATAAAAAATTTTGACATCATCCGTTAGAGAGGTTAATCTCTAATCCGGTCAGTCAAAAGCATTGAAGCTCAGAATTCAATCCTTGACATAAATTCATACAACTACTTAGTTATTAGTATCAGATGAGTCAGTGATTCAGTATCTCAGTGTCAGTAGTGAGTTCAGTCTGTAGTAAAGTGGTATTCGAGTTTCAGTATTTAGAGTTGTGATAATTATGATTATGGTCTGTGAATTCATGTATGTGTGTGGGTTCTCATGCGGCATTATCACGATTGTTCAGTTTAGATATTATGCATGCATGAGCCCTTGCATTTAGACTTACCTCATCTACATACTCAGTACGTTCCTGTACTGACGTATTTGCGCTATGGTGTTTTATTTGGAACCATAGGTTTTGAGGCACAGGACCCAGAGTTTCCTACGTAGTTCAGTCCCAGTCAGTATCAGTAGTCGTAGAAGTGAGTCATCTTCTTTCAAGGAAGAATCTCAGTTTACTATTATGGCGTCAAACCTTTTTTATATTTTTAGCAAACGGAGTTAGTTGGGACATATCCTATCAACTCAACAGTTTAGAGAGTTTAGAGGCTTTTTAGATAGATGTATTAGTATTCAGTTTTTAGTTTTAGTATGTATGGATGTGTTGAACCTTATGGCCAGTTTTCGTATTGATTTCAGCTACTAAGCAGTTTACAGGTATAGATATCAGAAAAGGGTTAGCTTGTGGTCCTTTGGGATCATAAGCACCGTGTGACATCTTGAGATGGGATCTCGGGGTGTTACAACAGTTATCCACAATGCCTCTACATAAATCCAACTTCTATATATGTTATGAAGAGCCCTCTCTAATAGCCAAACCAATTCTAAATATATGTTTGACTAAAGGTAACAAACGAGGAAATGTATGCCTTCCAAAAAATGGAAGCTCATCACTTTAATTGTCAAGACAAGAACCGCACGAACACTTGCCACTGCCCATGAACAGACGAAGAAGCTCCGCCCCCTATGTCACGTGGGTAAATAGCTACGGGAGATGGTTAGAGGTTGGAACTCTAGGATGTAACTCAAGGATAAGGGTAGAATAAAGTCATTATTCATAATTGAGTTAAATAATCATATTCAGCCACATTCATATTAATGTGCATGCATATAGATACATACATATATATATGTATATATAAGTATAAAATGTTCATATCTCGCCAAAGAAAACAAGTCTTAACAAGCATTCTTGATGCATTCAATCATGAGTCATGAAGTAGAGGAATGCAACCTTCCACACATATAGATTCAAACGTTTCTTAATAGGCAAGGGAATTTAAGCACATACATTATCATTGGGAAAGGAACTTTAACTACATACCATTTTGTTGGGCATGGTACTCTAACCTTACACCATATTAGATAAAGGACTCTAACCACAAGCCGCGTATTAAGGAAAGAGAGACTCTAACCTCAAGCAATTTCATTCAGAAAGGGACTCTAACCACAAGCCACTTTATTAAGCATAGGACTCTAACCACAATCCACTTTAATAGGAAAGGGACTTTAACCACAAGCCATTGCGATTACTATTAGTCAACATTATGACTCTAGCCCTTTGTCCATAGATTAGCATTCATTCACTTCTACACTTAGGGACTCTAGCAACTTTAACCAATTCATCACCATATATGACCACAAGGTCTTCATGAAAACTTTTATCAAAAAAAAAACTTTAATAGGACAATTCCTTAATTCAACTCATCATTTAATTAAATTTATGGTCATCAAGACCCTTAAAACACATCTATTCATCATTAGTAATATTATACGATACTTTAGTTCAACACACTTCAATTTCATGGTTAGGGATTTTAACCTCTTATAATCCCTCAAGCCAAAAAGGTCATACATTAACTAATTACATGGATAACAATATCTTTTAAATAACATCTTTCGAGCATTCACACTTATTGGGCCATTGCTCTATCTCAAAACATTAACAACATAAGACTAGACATTTTCATAAAAACCTTGTGTGCATGCCATTACCAAGACAAAAATCAAAGTGGAAATCATGCTCATTAAGTTTTCTCAAGACCCATTTGTTAAAACACAAACAGCAAGCACCCACTTGTGAAATTCATCACCAATAATATGTATAAACACAAGTCTAAGCAAGAACAAACATTACTCTTCACTAGCCATCAATTCCTTAACATTTGATTTAAAAATCATTGTTTAAAAGTGTTAATCCATGTTTAATATACATGGTTTTTGAGTTAATAACAAGGAAAAGAGTCACATTCCTTGAATAAGATGATCCACCAGGAAACTTAACTCCTCTTTGACTCTAGATAAATACTCCTTGGAACCCTAGCCTCCAATCCCTTTTTGATAAGTGTAAAATGAGGTTTTGGAATGTCTTGATATTCCAAAATGAATTTTTAGGAGGCCACAAGACATTATATAGTGAGGGAAATTATGGGTCTGGGTGGGGGGGGGGATGTCCATAAAGCCCCTATCTTAAAAGCTGAAAAGTGATTTCCTATGTTGTTATAACTCACTAACTGAATCATACCCTAGGTTAATAGTGGTACCCTAACTCATACCCAACTCATAGGAAACATTGCCAATCCTTTTCAAATCAAGTAGGTACCCACAAAGTGGGACTAATCTTCCCCTTTTTACAAAAATACATCACGCCCTTCATGGCATACCCCTTCATGAATACACAATCGCTAACATTAAACTCAAAATCCTTAAGCCTCACATCTACATAGGACTTTTGATGACTTTGAGTGGTTTCCAAGCTATCAAAAATCACCTTATATTTTTCTAAGGCTTGGTAACCCAAATCGGAGCAAAGAAATTTACCCTCACCAACTTCATACCTCACAATAGAGGAACGACATCTCCAACTATACAATGCCTCAAAAGTAGCATACAAATTCTTGAATGGTAACTATTGACATAGAAAAATTAAATCAAAGAAAATTGGTCATACCAACTACCACCATAATCAATCACAAAAGCACATAACATATCTTCCAATGTTTGGATAGTCCTTTCTTCTTATCCATCTATATTTGTATGGAAAGCGCTACTAAGGCACACCTTAGTTCCTAAAACTTTTTGAAATGACTTTCAAATGTGAGATGAGAATGGATTACTAGGATCCAATGAAATAAAAATAGGAGCACCATGTAATTTCATAATATATGCAAGATATAACTTAGAATAATCTTCAGTCGAGTAATTAGTCCTCACGGATAAGAAGTGAGCTGACTTGGTCATTCTATACACAATGACCCAAATAGAATCAATTTTATTTTGAGATTGGGGAAGATCGGTAATGAAATCCAAGCCTCCCACTTTAATTCGGGCAATAGAATCTCTTTCTACAAGCCTCTGGGCCTCATGTGTTCAACCTTCACTTGTTGACACACCATCCATTTCGTCATATTACTAGCCATATCTAATTTATTATTTTCCACCAATAAAACTCCCTAAGACCAGTATACATTTTCATATAATAAAGATAAATGGCATAACGAGATCCATGAGCCTCACCCATGATCCTTTTCTTCAACCTATCAACATTGGGAACACGTAGCCTACCTTGGTACCTTAAGACCATCGCCACCAATCACAACATCAACAATCTTTTTTGACCCACATTACTCTTGATATTCATCAAATCAGTATCCATTATTTGCTTTTCCTTTATTTCAACAACCAGAGATGAATGCAGTATCGGATACACAGATAAACTACCATTCTTTGAGTTTGTGAGACAAACTCTAAGATTAGCCAAACAGAGAATGTCCTTCACTAATTCTCACATCCCATGGACAACCTACAAAAAGAATCGGAAACTATATTATTTTTACCCGGATGGTAATGGAGACTCATATTGTTGTTATTAAACAACAAAAGCCACCTCATTTGCCTGAGGTCCTACTCCTTCTAAGTAAGTATGTAGTGAAGACTCTTATGATTGAAAAAGATGTCAACATGAACCCCATTGAGATAATGTCACCAAATCTTCATTGCATGAACCATGGATAACAATCCCAAGTACTGAGTAGGGTAGTTTTTCCCATGAAATTTCCATTGCCTAGAAGCTTAGGCCACCACCCTACCATGTTGCATTAATGAGAAACAAAGACTAATATGAAAAGCATTGCAATACCCATCGAAACCATCATTAACCTCGTGTAAGGTTAAAATTGGTGCCGAAGACAATTTATCTTTCAACTTCTCAAAACTACCCTCTCACGCATCTAACCACAAGAACATGACCTTTTTCAGGGACAATTTAGTCAATGAGGAAGCTATAGTAAAAAAACACTCCACAAATCTCCTATAGTAACCCGCTAGACCCAAGAAGCTTCAAATATCGGTTTAAGTTGCATGTCCAAGCCATCTCTTAATCGCCATAGCCTTTTGAGGATATACCATAATCCCTTTAAAGATATAACATAACCAAGAAAGGTCATAACCTTTAACCGAGTCTCCAACTTTTAGAAATTTGCATACAAACAAAGATCCTTCAAAGTTTGCAACAAGGAATGGAGGTGATCAACATGATTTTCTAGAGTCGTAGAGTAGACTAAGATGTCATCAATGAAGATAGGGACAAAAAATTCTTATAACGAAGGGAAAACCCTATTCATTAAATCCATGAATGTATCGAAGGAAGAGGTCAACCCAAAGGACATAACTAGAAACTTAAAATAACAATACTGGGTTCTAAAATGGGCCATAGGCATATCTAGTTGCCTAATCATAAATTGATGATAACTCAACCTAGGATCAATCTTAGAGATATACTTTACACCTTGAGGTTGATCAAACTATTCATTGATTTTAGGAAGAGGATACTTTGTTTTTATGGCCATTTTTTTCAACTGACAATAATAAATGCACATGCAATGAAAACAATCCTTCTTATGCACAAACAACATGGGAGACCCCAAAGAGGACCAACTAGGACTGATGAAACCTTTATCTAAGAGGTACTTCAATTGCTTCTTAAACTCTTTTAGCTCTACCAAAACTATTCTATTAAGAGGAATAGTAATTGAATGAGAGTCGGGAACAAGATCAAACCCAAAATCGATTTCCCTATCCAAAGAAATACTTGGAAGGTCACTGGGAAAAAACTTTGGCCATTAACTAGGGAAACAAATTCTATAGAAGAATCCTCTAAGTTAGAATCATTAAGTCAAAACAAATAATACAAACTCCCTTTTGAATTCAACTTTTAATCCATAAGATACTTAATGAATCTCTCCTTAGGAACTAAGGAACCCCTTCACATACAATGATTACATCATTAGTGAATTTAAACACGACCCTATGGGTCCAATAATCAAAGGAAGCATAGCAGGAGTGCAAACAAACATCCCTAGAATAACACCAAAAGAAATAATGTGTAACTCTATCAAGTTTACAAGAGTTTACCCACCACTAAAAGATACAACACATACCTAATAGACCCTTTTAACAACCATAGAGTCTTCTAGAAGGATAGAAATAGAAAAACGAACTAATAGACTCTCAAGACCCAAATCAAGATGCACTATCGCAAATAGGGTCACATAAGCAAGAGTAGACAAAAGATTAAGCAAACAATACATATCATGAGAGAAGAGTTTAAACATACCTATGAAGACATCGGGAGATGCCCCAGAATCCCAAAAAGTAACAAATGCATATAGACGATTTTGGCTACAATCGATGCCAGAAACAGAAGCAGAAGTAGAAACAACACCATTTAGTGCATGAGTAGGTAAAGTAGAAATAGAGGCCCTATTAACCTAAGAAGCCACTAGAGTGGGGAACTCTTGATGCATGTGCCTAATAATACCACATCTAACACATATATTTCCCTCATTCTCACACTGACCATGATGACGTTGACAGCATAATCTATAAGGGGAACAGGATGGATCTAACTAAGATCCACTAGTCTGAGATTGGCCACTTGGTGCCCAAAACCCACCACTAAACTAATACCGATAATCACCCAACAATATTAGGTAAGGAGTACTAGATAAGGAGAATGAACCTAAACTCCCCACATCTTTCTTTTCCACTTTCCACCATCTCTATCACTTTGCTCAGAGGGTCTAAATTTTTGCACTTGCCTTTTGATAAACTAAATCAGTCTCTTTTATCTTCCTTCACTTGTTGCATATACATGACCAAACTGGAGAATTCCGTGTATTTTATCAACAAAGTAGCTCTGCTCTCAAGCACCAACTTATGAGAAAATCCCAAAACAAATTTATGCATTATATCCCTCATGATAGAACCCATTTAAGGAGCATACCTAGACACTTGATGGAATTTCAAGGCATACTCCTTCACCGACATCCTTCCTTGCATCAATTTCACAAACTCTTCTACTTTTTTTCCCTCAAATCTTAAGGAAAGAAGCAATCCAAGATGGCCATAGAGTAGTCTTCCCATGCGGCAGAAATAGTATCCACACCACTAGTCAATACCCATCTTCCGTACCACTAGTACTCTATATATTCAATTGGTAAGAAGAGAACTCAATGAAGCATGAATGATCCAAAATAACTTCTCCATTTCATCAATGAAACTTTAAGGATACTCCTAAACCTTGGTACACATAAACATAAGAGGGTTCAACCTCATAAATTGTAAAACTTTTGTGGCCTCAAAAGAAATGATAGCGGAAGCATCATGCTCTGATTAAGATTATACCATTAAGTCAAGTGGTTTATGGAGTGATGAAACTCAGCTTTAATAGAATTCCCTTGTGGATACTGAGTAGGTGCGTCACTCGAATTAGTAGGGTTAGTGGGTATAAGTGGAACCCCACGAGCAAAGTCAGATGCCATAACCCTTTCTCAAGTCTGGACCTCAGAAGTTAGATGAGCTTTATTTTAAGGGCTCTCGATAGGGATAGAATGGTTTTCCTAAGTATCCAATCTCCTTGGAAGCATGGTCTGAAAGATAATCAAATAAAAATCATAGAAAGCCTTGACCTTAGGCTCTATAGCTCGAGAGTGAAACATAAGAAAGGAAAACATTCCTAGATGTCCTGTAGCCTTTCTCTTATAAGTATGGTGCACTTCACACCCATAAAAGAGACTCTACTTTATTTTGATTTGGTGTCACCAAACTGACCATGAGCCTAGGCTCTTATAAAAACTTGACACGACCCAAAACCGATCCTTATCATATGGGCATATCAAGCCCAATATTTTCCAGAGATTTCCCTATCAAACAAACCTAACCATCACATAAATCCATAAGTGTCTGATGAACTCCGACCATAAATTAAGTTAACATTAACAAAACTAATGTCTTAACTTAGGTAGTGTCTAAACATTTCATTGACATCCACTTACAAACCAACATACCCAAGTCCACAATTATCCACAATACCTCTACAGAAATGTGATGTTTATATATGTCAGGACAAGACCACAACAATTGTAAAAGCATGTCTAAATATAACTACGACTAAAGATAAGAGACTATGAAATGTATGCCTTCCAAAAAATAGAATCTCGTCACTTTAAATGTCAACATATAAACCACCCAAGCACCTATCACTATAAATGATAAGAAGAAGAAACTCTGGCCCCTATATTAAATAGGGACATAGTGTTCGGAGATGATTAGCGGTAGGAATGCTAGCATGTAACTCAAGGATAAGAATAAAATAAAGTCATCATTAAAAATTGAGTCAAATCATCATATTCAACCACATACATATTAATAGGCGTATGTATATATATATATATATATAAGATGTTCATAATGTGCCAAAGTAAACAAGGCTTAACAAGTATTCTTAATGCATGCAATCATGAGTCATAAAGTGGAGGACTCCAATCTTCCACACTTATAGATTAAAATGTTTCTTGTTAGGCAAGGAACTTTAACCATATACGTTTTCATTAGGTAGGAGACTTTAACCACATACTATTTCCATGGTCAAGGGACTGTAACCTCAAGCCAAATAAGATAAGAGACTCTAACAACAAGCTGATATAATTAACAAAGGGACTATAACCTCAAGAAATTTAGCTAAGCAAGAGACTCTAACCACAAGCAACTACATTAAGCAATGAACTATAACCACAAGACACTTTAGTAGGCAAAGTACTTTAATGAAAAGACATTGTGATAGCCATTAGTCAACATTGGGACTCTAACCCTTTGTCCATACAGTATTATTCATTAACTTCCATACTTTGGGACTCTATCGCATTTAAAAAATTCATCACTATATATGACCACAAGGTTATCATGGCTTGTCTTCTCAAAGAAATACTTTAGTGGGACAATGTCCGAATTTAATTCATTATTCAATTCAATTTATGGTCAACAACACCCTAAAAACCTATTCATTCCTTCTTAGAAATCTTATACAACACTTTACTTCAACATATTTCAATTTTATATTTAGGGAATGTAATCACCTTTTAGCCATCAAACATACAAGGTAAGACATTAATTGATTACATAGATAACATTGCCTTTTAGATACCATCTATCAACCATTCACAGTTATTGGGCCGTTTCCCTAGCTCGAAACATTAACTACTTGTGATTAGACATTTCTTATAGATATTTTCACAAGCACCTTGTGGGCATACATTAACCAAAGAAAAATAAAAGTAGAAATCATCATTATTAGGGTTTATCAAGACCCGTTTGTTGATCCACAAACAACCAGCACACACATGTGCAATTCATAACAAATATTATGAATAAACCTAATTCTAAGCAAGAACAAAGATTACTCATCAATAGGCATCAAAACCCTTAACATTTGATTTTTAAATCATCATTTACATATGTTAATCCATGTCTAAAATGCATGGTTTTTTAGTTAATAACAATGGAAAGAGTCACATGCCTTAGACTAGATGATCCACAAAAAAACTTGACTCAATTTTACCTCCAGATGAACATCCCTTCAAACCATAGTCTCTAAACTTTTTTTAAGAAGTGTAAAATGTGTTTTTTCAAGGTTTTGATCTTCCAACTAAAATTTTAGGAGGCCACATGACATTATATAGTGAGGGGACTTAAAGTGTTTGTGGTGGTAAATATCCATAAAAACCATGGCTTAAAATCTTAAAAATGACTTCCTAGGTGGGTACGACTCACTTACTAAATAGTACCCTATGGTACGAATGGTACCCTGAATCATACCTTAAGCCTTCACAAGGACACCTACACTGATCATGGTATGATAACACACCCTTGACTCACCTCCAAGGGTAGAAATGGTACCCTAAACTGTATACTTAATCCATAACCAAAATAGTCCATTCCATATAAAAACAAACAATCCATACAACTTGGCTTGGTATGACTTTCACCCTAATATATAACCATGGGGAGGGTAAGTCATATCTAGGATATTGAGTAACCCTCACCATACTTCCTAGCATATGAGGATTTATAAAGTTATACACTATGGGTATGATTGGTACCCTGAGTCATACAAGTCCAGAATCCTAAAAAAGAGAGTTTTTCTATATTTCCAAACCCTAGGTATTTGAAGCACCAAGATGTGAATAGTTATCAAATAATACACTGGAATCACCATATTTCAGATCCCACCATATTTCTAACCAAAAACATCCCTGGATTCAGTATATTCTTCAAAATTAAGGATCCCTCTTTCTATTTCATTATCTGAGGTCTTAATTTTTTACATTATTTATTCCATATATAACTGGTGCATTGTATAGCTATGAGACTGTATCCCGCATGCTACATGGTGTTCATAATCCCGAGGGACTACAAGCTAACCCATGAATTATACCTGCTATAATAATTGACTAATAATAATGTGTTATGCAGAAATTCGGCAGAAACTTGCCATTAGGTTCAAATTTGTAAATAAAAATAGAGTGCTAAAAAATAAATACTAATACATCTATTTAAAATACTCTAGTCTGAAAAGCCTCAACTGTCTGAACAGGGATTTGATGCGCCAAGTCCCCAACTAACTCTGCCTACTAAAATAGATAAGTACTTAAATACTAGAATAATAAATCTATCCTCAAATAATCTAGACTCACCACTAGTCTGCTGCTGATGCATTGGGCTGATAAGTATGATCAGGTGCCGGTGCATATAAACCTATGATATAAAACATTATAGTGCAAAAAAAAGATATGTGTCAGTACTTTAAATGTACTGGTATGCTAAGAGAGGTAGGCTAGGATACATGGGCTCATATGCATGAACAATACTGATTGAATAACATGAGTATAACTAAATGAGAGTACATGTATGAATATATAAATTGTAACTGAGGTTGTGATAAAACTAGATACTGAGTTATGCGTTTACTAATTATGTATTACTCTTATCTGGAAGACTGTATCTGACAGTCCTCATTCTGTTGAACTATTTTGAGTTCCATACTGAACTGAGTGAATATATCTGACAGGCCTAATTTTAATTGAACTAAACTAAGTTCTAATTTGAAGAATAAAATTGAGACTGTGGGAGGCAATAATATAACCGACATACCCCTTTCTGAATTGATTGAGGTCTGACCTGTAATCCTAGTTGGAAGGGTATCAGTACTATGCCACGGGTAAAGACAACTGTGAGTTAACCTTCTATGATAGGAAGATCTTTCGTCAACCCTAGCTAACAGGAAATCTAGTATGAGATGTATCAACCCTAGTCTAGCAAGAAGATATCTCAACCTATGTTGGCTATGTTGTTCTGTAATGCAGGGATTGCTACTATTGGTCAAACCCTCTGTTGGCAGGAATGCCCCCATCCCTGGGTTCGCTTGGTGATGAATCCTACTCAAAACTAAATTGACACTGAACTGAGTCCTAGTTCATACTAGGCTTGACTGAACTATTACTAATTATACTGTCTAACTAAACTATACTGAGTTTCGTTGACTGTGGAATACTACTGAATTCTATTAACTGACTGAATTTACTGAGGTCTAAACTTGATACTGAATTGGAGAGGATTAATACTGAGTCTACAATGTTTTTCCTTAGTCCTATAACTGACTGAGAGTACCACTGATCATGACATGACTGAGATAATTCGGTCACTAACTTTGGCTCTAGGTAAATAACTAAATTGTCAGGTATTAAATATACTAAGGATGATAGTATGAAAAGTAAATCACTGCATTACTTTAGTAGCATAATGGTACTAGTTTGCTAATACTACATTCACTTAGACATCTTTGGTCAACCACTTATTATACATGAGCTTGTGCATAATGGAAATCACACTATAACATGTTATGCTCGGACTAGTCTAATCACATAAGTATTTGGGCAACAACTTGGGGAGAATGGGTATTTCACATATCAATAAAAATGTAGTAATATCATGGATTCTATATTCAACTTGCAATTCCAGAGTTTGACATGCACTAACAAAAAGCATTTAGTGACACACAATTTTTGTCACTATCATATGAAAATTCATCACTAAATAGAAATAGCGATGGAATAGAAACAGATTGACTATGTCGCTATGTTGCTCGTTGCTAGCCTCATAATGAAGAAAATTTAATTTCCATCACAAATTTGTGACCCCTTAGCTACGAAATATTTTCATTATTGATGTTACCGATAAATTAATCTGTTGCTATACTATTGTTATTCCCAATGTTTATTTTTATCGTGGATAAATTTACGACTAAATATTTTGTTGCTGATTCATTGCAGTATAGTTTTGTCGACTGTGTAGCCATCTTTAGCGACCAAATTTATCCATTACTAAAGATATTTAGTAGCAACAACACAAGGTAGCCACTAATTTTTTGTTGCTAATAGCAGCCATCTTTAGCAACTAAATTTATCCGTCCCTAAAATTTTTCAGTAGCAATGACAAATGTTAGTCACTCATTTTTTATCGATAATAATTTTGTAAGAAAATAATTAAAAAACTTAAATTATAGAATGATTATAATAAAAAACATTCATATAGATAGAAAAATGCACAATAATTGTGTCAAACACCCACAATTTAAAGTATTTTATCAAACATAAACTAATGTCAAACCAACATCCATAAAAATTAGTATTTGTTAATACATAAATGTTTTGGACTTCCATAGAAAATAGTCTATCAAAAATTAATGCAATAATCAAGGACTATGAATATTATGAAGCTAAGAATCAACGTCTTTATCATCATTATTAGTAGGACGAGAATCAAGCATGGCCCCTTCTTGTACGATAATACCACCCACACACTAAATAACTACTAAAAGAAAATAAGTAGTAAGTGCCGGAATCAATTGCTTCACAAACTCCTCTAAATTTGTTGTCGGTAAAACAACTTAAGGTGGTACTGATGATATGGAGGCATTGCAGGCACAATGTTTTTTCCCAAAGTAACTGTCAGCTTCAGACCTAAGACCAAATAATCTTTTCTTCATTTCTCTTCCCGCAGCTTCATAATATGTTTCCAATTGATCAATTTCAAATTCACACTGTAATTTTTCAAGTACAATTTTTTTCATACTTTTCCAGAAACAAGTGAATTTATTAAATAGACTAAAGTTCATGTCAATACAAAAGAAAAATAAGATAATAGTATCATATCATTAGGTGTATGTTATGGACTAACATGTAGAAGTCGAGAACGCTCACCAACAAAAGAATTTCCATCATGATTATGTGTATAGACGTACAAATATAACTCACTGGGAGTTGGATCTCGACCTATTTTAAGAGCCCACACAGAATTTCTAGGTAATTAGAATTAGTAAAACATACATAGCAGTAAACCAAAAGAATGTCATGAAAAAACCACCAAGTTTCTTTTCCCCATTCTAAGCAACAAAATGACACCAAACTTCTTGGCATGACAGCTAAACAATGAGAAAAGAAAAAGAAACTTGGAAGAAATATAGCACCAAAACGAAGTGAAAGGAAAAAAGAAAAACTAGAATTGTAGCAGCCAGCTTGCAAGAAATATAGTAGAAGCTGCTTGCAGGAAAAATAGCAGAAGTTGCTTGAAATATACAACAAAAATAGAAAGAGGAAAAACTATCAGCAACAGCCAAAATTTTCAACAAAAAATATACAACAACAGTAACAATTTCCAAGTACATAGCAGCAGGCTAGAGCATCAGATATAGCACCAAAGGAAAGAGGAAAAAGTAGCATAGCAGCAACCAAAAGGGCATAGCAGCAGCCCAAACAAAATAGCACCACAACCAACTACTTGCTACGCACTTTAGACACAACCATATATGCTAAAATAGAAAAGAAATGGTAGGAAACTAATCAACAATTTCAAGGTATGTAGAAGCAGGCCAGAGCATCATATATAGCTCCTAAAGAAAGAGGAAAAACTAGCATAGCAGCAGCTAAAAGGGCATAGCAGCAGTCCAAACAAAATAGCACCATGACCAACGACTTGCTACACACTTTAGACACAAACATAGCTACTAAAATTGCAAATAAATGGAAGAAAACTAATCATTGGAACTCAAAATAGATATACATATATGGTAAACTTATGTTTGAGTATACAACTAATAGTACTTTAAGCTATGGATTATTGACACTATTTCTGGTAATGGTGATAATTGTTTTGTATTCTAAATGTTTTTTAAGTAGAAAAGTATGATTCAAACAAGCATATAAATAGTATTGGAGCTGGTATTTCAACTTTTTTGTAGTATATCTTTATTGACAAACATGAAATTATTTGAGCTGCACAACCATGAATTCTAGAATTTGCATATAAAAAATATTGGAGCTGCACAACCATGAATTCTAGAATCTAATAGAACTAATAAACAAATCAAGATAAGGACTCAAAAATATTCAAAGTCAACTACAAAATGACCCTTTGGATAAGACCATACAATAGGAGGAAAAGAAGGTCAGATAACAGTTTCATAAGATTTCCTATCAAACAGAAATTAAGTTAATGAAAATAAGTAAAGTCACATGGATAAGACTAGGTGATGACAACAAAAATTACTTCTTCTTAATTCTAAGGAGAAGGAGGCTTAAACTGTCCATTACCCAGCTTAAATATGAAGGAAATGTAATGGAACTAGAGCATTTGGAAAATTTTTCCAACCTGTACAATATCAAATCCAACACCAATAACACTACACAACATTTGTGTACAAAAATAGTAAATGCAAAAGATATTTGTGCAGTTTATTCTGACTAGCACATGTAAATCAAAATTGAACGACTTTGACATGTTATGTATACATCTCTTAACATTTTTCTTTTTGTACTTCCACTAATATATTACCTTAGTTACAAAATATATATCAACCATACCAGCCTCAATAGCTATACATTTAATAAAAATATGCATGAGTATAGCTTTAAAAGACTAGGAGTAGAAACTTTGACCATTGCATTGATTAATAACTAATAATGACCAATAGACAGTGAAAATATTCATGACATCATTCCGTAAAATATTTAAAAAATAAGTAGTAAGTACTAACCCTAAAGAAGTTAGAAAAATAATGGTTCGACCATTGCTACAGCTGGAATCGCCTGAAGTAGATACATTTCTCTGACTAGATACTCAATTATTATGTTGCTTTGAGCATTAATATTCTTGCCTGTTGGGCTGCTTTGGTTATTTGTAATAGGAGATGTCTCACCAATGATAGTGGTACTTATTTGTCCCAAAGTTTGATCCAATGGTGTACTATTGGGCAGTAGTTTTTGATTGGCCAAAATCAACAACTTTTGCAGTTTAATGGTCATCCAACAAGATGTTATTTGACTTAACATCCCTATGTATTATGGGAGAATCTTCTAGCTCATGCAACTATGCTAACCTCTAGCAGCATCAAGGGATATCCGAAGTCTCCTTGTCTACTCCAATTGAAATTTGGCTTGACTGAAAGAGCCATATGCAGATTGAGAAAAAAAATTAAACTTGTATATATGCCCAAACACTAATATACATTTCTCGTATCTTAGAAAGTTTAATGGATAGATCAATATGGTTTACAATCTTTATTATTTTCTTGATTGGACTAAACTTAGCATCTACTTCCTTAAAAGCTAGCTAACTAAATGATAAACATGACAAAAAATTCTTTGAAGCTTATCAGAATAAGAGAAGAATTACTCAAGAGACTTTCCCTTAGAGTACCCTTTGGAATGTACTCGTACATATGCATTTTTTCTCCTTGCTTATAAAAAAATCCAACCAGACTTACAATATTCTATGGTATATCCTTGAAAATTGCTCAATCGCTGTTTTGAACTCAAAAGCACTTGCATTGATCCATGTTGTTCTCTTTTAATTGCAACCACCTCCCTACCAGTAAGTGTAACTTTGTAGACCTTTTGATGCTACATGTATTATTCTGGAAAATTCAACATGCAATAAATAAATTAGCAAAATGATTTTGAAAGATGCAGTATTAATGTGCTATTCAATGCATATGTTATCATGCAGAAAAATCAAGATATTATCCTGGATGGCTGAACATCACCTATAAGTGACTACTAACAATATAGTTCAACCAGAAATGCTCAGCAATTTCCAATAGATCCAAAGTTGCTGGTGAATAACACAAATGAGGAAGGGGTAAAACATAAAGGTGGGTTGCATCAGCAGCATACTTAATAGTCTAATTATTTAGCTAGGAAACAAGTATTTCAAGAGATGAACCTAACAATAGAAGTAAAACAATGAACCAAGGGACTCTTATTATCTTTTGTTTTACACCAAGAAACACTACCTTGAAGTAATATTCTTTTGAGTATTCAGCTTCCTCACAACTGAATAAATCTTAGACTAGTTTAGTTCATTATAGCGGCTAGAGGTGGAAAACAAGAATTTTGTTATATGGATAAGATATAAATAGTTCATTCACTTTAACACTTCCACCTATCTCAACATATAGGAAAGGTGTACTTTTCTTTACAATTTGTGAATTTTGTTGAAGAAATTTGTGATCCCATGTGTAAGATGTTCATTCTCTGTAGAAATATAACTATTACATTAAAAAGAAATCCTCGACGGCTATTCATTGATGTGTACCATATGTCTAAATCTCCTAATTTAATGTCCAAAATATCTATGGGTTTTGTACAATAGTTGGATAAAAAATCAAACAAGTCGAGCATCGACCATCTTTGCATTTTAAAATGGTAGTCCATGCAGATTTATGCCACTATATCATAAGATGGACAAGTTGTTTTTAATTCTACACTAAAATGTACTAAGGTTTTATAGAAGGAATAGAAAAAAAGGAGAAATCATAAACCTTTCCATAGCCCCCAAATCTAATGCAGTTAGATTCTGAAATGTTGTTTGTGCACTTTCTAATCTCTACAAACGAGAACCATCTTACGGCTTTTATTTGTGGCACAACACCACTTTTGTCATAGATCTAACATTCTGCATTCACAATAAGACATTATTGGGAAGGAAAAATAACACCACTTAAAGATTAAAAAAATAATATCGATAAAAGGGTGTTGATAAAAAAAATTGATCTTACCGGAAGGGTTACTGCTATGACCAGCTCTTTTTGCTATTTTTCTCTGGTGAAAAGCATAAAAACCAGCGCAAAGTGTTAAGAGAAGAAGCAATGCACAACCAACCGATATTCCAATGATGAGACAAGTATGTGATGACTTCTTCTTTCCGTCTAAATTATAAAAATAAGAAAACTTGTTTAGCTAGATAAAAAATTACAAATCTATCAAGAAAAAAATCTGAGTGAAAAAAGAGAAAAGTTTTTCCTAGCCCCAAACAGTCACTGATTTGTTGCTAATAGAATACATAAAAATTGAATTATTTTGCATGCAATCAAATTTATTGTTCGTTGCTAATCTGTTGCTATATAGTGATAATAATTAGTCTGTTAGTAAATTTCATCACTAAACACAGTTTTTTTTGTAGCCATGTAGTTCAAAAAATTTATTTCACAATTAAGCTAATTAGCATGAAACTTGGGAGAAGTCATTGAATTAGATCACCATTAATATCACAAGCATTAATACATTCAAGATCTAACATGTAATCCATGAAATCAATTAACCTGTATTTAGAAAGAGTTTCTTGAACTCCAACGATGGAAGGAAACCCTTTGATGAATACTTCACATACCTTGGTATTCAAATTTATGAATAATGATGGAGTGTTCTTGAAGGCTTAATCTTGAATTACAAATCCTAAGGTTTGCTTCTTGAGAATTTTTGAGAAAGATGAATGGATTTTGCCTCTAAAGTGGCTTAATTTTGTGTTTTGGGGGCTGACATAAGGTGTGAAAAGATCCAATTAGCTCTGAGGATATAGATTTTTAATGACTAAAAAACTGATTTAGCATTGCATAGACTGACACACCGCATCATTGGCATAGATACGATCGCCAACGCGCTATATCAAGTCTATGCTGGTTTACTAGAATTAGCACCGGGAGTTAGGGAAAATACTCATCGACACGATGGATGATGTGGCAAGTCGAGATCGCGTCGAACCACTAGTTTGATCTTTAAAATTTTATCCAAATAATGTTCGAAAAATCTAAAACATGTCCGGGAATACCCACTGACATTCCTGATCATGTTTCAATCTAAAAATAATTATTTTAAGGTCATGGAGGTTGTGAAATAGATTCGTCAACCTATGAAGGCTAAAATAACACTAAGTCTGAATACTTAGCTAAAATTTTCTAAGTCTGGGACCCCTTAACAAACTTTAAAGGTCTGAGTTAAGCTTAGGATTTTGTGGGGTATTACATCTATAAAGATTTATGAGTTCTAAAAATCTACCATAATTTAGCAAAAAATGACTTAAAAATATCAAAAAGCGATCTAAATCCCAATCCTCCTTCTTCTTAGGCATACAAACATCAGAATCTTGAAAATAACTTTCGTAGATTGTTAAGGACACATTTAGGAGGTATGATAGCAAAGAATAAATAGATTAGAATACTACAAAGCACATTCTTAATGAAAACTACCTTACCTCCAAAGGATAACATCTTCCCTTTCCATGCTTGGAACCTATTCTGAACTATTTTTAAAAGTACTGAAAAAATGAACTTTTTTATTCTTTGCATGACCTATAGGAAAACACAGATATATTAAAGGAATTTGTCCTCTACAAAAACCAGTATCTTCTTCAACTATTCTAATATCAGAATGTGTTTCCTTATGATAAACATAGAAAAAACTTTTATCCTTAGTGATTAATTGATCAAATTGCCTTTCATAATCCCTAAGAACCTTTATAGTAATCTAAAATGAATTTTTGTTAGTAGATATAGAAATAATAGTATAACCTGCATAATCCAAATGATACACATGTCCTCTTTTGAAAGAATTTTATGATTATTTTAGAGCATTCTATATGGGTACTAACCTCAGATGGGAACATATCCCTCTTATTGAGTGACTTTTAAAATATGTTCTTGCTACGCTTATCCACTTTCTATGAATTTTACATGGGTGTATATAAATAATGGTATCATATTGAGTTTGATTAACATACACCTTCTTTATCACGGATACCTTTCTCCTTGGCATAACCAATTTTGAGTAGTGATACTAACTCAACTATTAGGTCATAATATTTTTATCAAGCTCATAATTATCTTTATTTTTAGTGTAGGTATGAGGACAAGGTCCAAAATTTACTTCTCTAATATTGGCTCAATCTCCTTGTTCAAATATGAAATCTTTTAGGATCAGGTCACTTGAAATCAATTATTTCAAAATAAGACACGTCCACCTTGAAGTGTCTTGAGAGAATAAATCTAGTAAGATTTTATAATATTAAGTTTAGAACAAATATTATAAACCATATTCCTGACTGTAATTATCTTTATCATAGCTAAAATTGTAATCACTTATAGGATTTGAGAACAACTCAAGCTTGAGTTTCCAATAGGTGGACAATGGTGTGATCAAAACCTTATTAGCCTATTTAGTCAGTGGTAACTTTCTCATCATAATTTATAATGTCTTGAACCCCTTAGGATGTCATTTCCCTTGCCGAATATCTCTGGAACCAACTATTTTAGCTGTAAGCAATCTTTGACAATTTTTCTTTATGTTCCCATCTCTTCTACAATGTGTACATAAAGGCTTGTGGACTTTATTTCTAGTATCAGCATTGAACTTTCCATGAGACCCATTAGGTTGAGATTTTTATTAATAACCAAGACCTTTTCTATTATTAACTCCTAGACTGGTTAGTTAGAAAGGATTCTCGATGATGTAGTCCATTTTAGAGATTTATTAGGCTCTTCTCTTGAAAGGACCTGGTCTATTTCCAACTCTTCATTCTTGAGGAGTGCAGACATAAGATGCCTTTGAGAGATCTTCAGTTTATTTTAAAGTTCAATATACAACATTGAATCTGTTTCTTACCTTTATCATCCAAAGAATTTAACTTCTCCAGCTAACTCAGGCAACTCAAATTTTCATATTTTATGAACATTTCTTCATTTTAAGTAATTTTGAGAGTTAGATCAATCATTTCAATTTCTTAATTCTCTACTTTCTACTTTATAGAATTTTTCTCAGTACTTAATTCACAGACAAAGTCTATCAACACACTTGTAGGCCTTTTTATCTTCGTAGCGGTGTAGTTATCTAGGTTTTCCTTAATATCAAAAAGAGTTACATCTTTTTATTTTTCTTCATCTATATTCTCTATGAATGTAAACTAGGAATCATAGATAATTGGACTGTTTTCTACTCTTAACATAGACACATCTCCAAGGTTCTCATCCAAATTATATTTACTAAAGAAATCTTCCCATGTTTCCTAAGCTTGCTTTATTGAATAATCAATTATAGACTTTCTTCTTAAATTTTCAGGGACCTGGTACCTGTTCTTTCCCTTTTCACCTTAAATCTGTAAATACTCTTAATAATCCAATTTGAGCATTGGACAGTCCTTGATAAAATACTTAGGACTTCTACATTTGTGACAAACTTTAACATTGCTTCCTTCTTTGTTGTTGCTTTATCTTATTTGGAAATAATCACTCTTCCTCATGGTTTTAATAATCCTTTTTTCCAACTAGGCAACATTAGTGACTTCTTCTACCAAATCATATTTGGAAGCTTTCAGCACGAGGGATTTTTCCCTTTTTACTACATTCTTCTCTAGCTTTTAGCACTTCTTGAGTTCATGGGTTTTTAAATTTCCAATTAGTTCGTACATAGTGAGGGACTTCAAGTTTCTTGCTTCAGTTATGGCATCCACTTTTCTTTCCTAGGACTTAAGAAGAACACTAAGAATATTTCATACTTTCTTATACAATCGAATCACTTCTCTGAAGTAGTGAATCTCATTTTTGTTAGAAGTGAGTCTTTTATATATTTCTTGGAGTATTTCTCCTTCTTTTATAAAGAAGGTTACATACTGATTAGTCAACATGTCTACTTTTGAATCCTACACATCAGTGGTAATTCATGAGTAGTCCTCAAGAAATCATAGATCCCTTTGCCATTTCTATAGGAAGAAATCCTATTGCATTCATCAGGTTCTAAGCCATAAACTAACAATTTCTTGGCCTTGTAGTTTTTCTCAACTTTCCTTCTTGGTTCATCATTGAACTGTTGTATGCTTTTCACTACCATTATTTTTATTTCTCCTTCTTGGACATCTTTAACTGGAACATAAGGATCATCTTGAATTATGTCCATAAGTTCACTATCTTCAGCCATGACAAAGTCAAACATCCTTGTTTTCCACCACCCATCATATTGATCATTAAGGATAGGTGGCCTAGTGGTAGATTGCACTTTTTCCAGGTTAGGTATAGCGGCCCTGCTAACCAAAACACTCTTGGTAAGAACCTTTTATAGTGTTCTAGCTATGATAACAAATTTTAAAAAACTAGGGTTTGAATCACACTTTAAGGGACTAGGTCCTTCAAAATTAGTCAAAGGCAAAAAAAATAGTAATTTAACAAAGAACAATACACAATGTAGGAAACTTTAAGAACAAAAGATTTAATATGGAAACCCATTTCTCAAGGATGAAAAAGCACGGCTTGTCTTTGCAAGCACCCAAAAGATCACTATAATCAATATTGTTATTATATACTCAAATTTAAGGCTGACTCTATGCTTTTCCTTCTTTTAGAAACTCTACTACAACTTCAACTTGACAATTCTGCTAATACTCTTTCAACATCTGTTATCTCTAACTAGTTTAAAGATTAGGCAACTCTATCTAAGCACTTTCAAAGCAAAAACATAAGAAACATTACTCTTAATACTTGAGTAATTTCATACAAATTTAGGACCCACACAAGAACACTCACTCTTTTTGTCTATACAAAAAATAAGGAGTTGAGCCATGTTTAAATTGAGGTTTGGCATTTTATTCACTTTTTAATTTTAAGGTTTGCAAAAACCACTTGATGAAGAATCACTCTTTTAGTTTTATAAATAGGGTTGTAATATAATTTGACAAGGTGTCCTTAATAGTACA
Organism: Capsicum baccatum var. pendulum; assembly: GCA_030864225.1. NCBI lineage: Eukaryota > Viridiplantae > Streptophyta > Magnoliopsida > Solanales > Solanaceae > Capsicum > Capsicum baccatum. The sequence goes on along the minus strand of CM061557.1, from coordinate 157,408,488 downwards.
GGCAGCACTTGCACAGTTTGTTACACTAGAGTACAAAATAATGCATACTTGTGCCAGTTGTATTGTACACTTGGACATCCAATGACGTAGTGTTTTGTAGTCAACTTATCATAATCAAACCAAGATGTAATAGCCAACTTAGAATACTTTTAGATGTTTTAAGTTCCTTATGTATATATAAAATTACCACCTTGTCATTTTCCTGTATTAGTGAATCATGGATTTTGTGAGGAGGGAAGAAATAAGTTCTTTAAGTTTGATGGGTTGGGCTATATGCATCGTGATTATCCATCATACCTGGTTGCTACACATGTTAATAAAATTTATCTTGCCATGTCTTCACCTCCTCCACCAAAGGGTTGTAGTTTTGGTTCCGACACAAGTTGAAATCACCTTTATACTCTTTCTACTCGCTCAAAATCATAGTAATCTATTGATATTCTCACTAGTATATAACAAAGTTTTTCCGTGATGTGTATTAGCTACTTGATTCATAGTCTATCCTTTCTTATGTGACCCCTTATATTTCTATTTATTTTTCTTTTGGTCTCAGGTGTATTTTGGATACCTTTTCTATGTCTACTCTAATGGGTGATTCTATTATGGCTAGAAAAATTAATAGGGGTTGTGTGGTATCTGTTTGTGAAAAAGAGACTTTAGTGGATCTAATAGATTTGTACATATAAAAATTTGATGTAATTTTAGGGATGGATTGCTTGAGCTCGTGCTATGCTTCTCTTATATTTAGGAATTGAAGGGTCAGTTTCCAATTGCTAAATGATCCAGCTATTAAGTCGTAAGGTAGGTCCCTAGTGCCTAAGAGAAGATTCATTTTGTATTTAAGAGATTTGAGGATGATCTACAAGGGAGTCTATAACATCTTGTCCATGTTAAAGATTGTAGCTCTAAGGGTCCTTTATTTTAATTCATCATAGTGGTTTTTACATTTCTCAATGTGTTCCCTGAAGATCTTCCTGGTGTTCCCCATGATAGGAAGATTGATTTTATGATTGATCATCTTCTGGACACCCATCCTATCTCTATCCCTCCCTATAAAATGGTTTTATCTAAGTTGAAAGAACTTAAAGATATGTTGAAAGACCTTCTTGATAAGGGTTTCATTAGTCCTAGTGTTTGCTAGTGTGGAGCTCTTAATATTTTAGTGCATAAAAAGATGGCTCCCTCTGAATATGTATAAATTATAGCCAGTTAAATAAGGTGGTGGTTAAGAATAAATATCCTTGTCCTAGGATTAATGACCTATTGAAATATCTTCTAGTTTCTAAGTACTTTGCTGAGATTAAATTTTAGTTAGTTATAATTAGCTAAAGATTAGGGAAGTGGATATCCCTCAAATAGGTTTTTATACTTGGCATGAAATTATGAGGTATTGGTCATGTATTTTGGTTTAAGTAATTCCCCACCAATATTTATGGATGTAATAAATTGTGTTATCCATCAGTTACTAGACTTATTTGTCATTGTGTTTATTGATGACGTTCTAGTTTATCCTAAGAGCAAGGCGGATTATGCCAATCACCTATATATAATGTCATTGAGGGGAAATGATTGTATGTTATAAATTTGAGTTCTAGTTTAATGTTATGTCCTATCTAGGTTATCTTGTGCCTAGTAAGGGGACCATAGTGGATCCACAGAAGGTCAAGGTGGTTAAGAATAGGCCAATACCCATGATACCATCTTACATTCTAATCTTCTTAGCCTTGCTTGATATTATAGGAGGTTTATGGAAAATAGCCTTCTATTGCTACACCATTGAGGAAGTTGACTTATAAAAAGGTACAGTTCTTGTGCTGGGATTTTGGTAAGGGTAGTTTTAAGACGTTGAAGGATAGGTTGAATTTTGCTTTGGTTCTTACTCTAACCCAAGGTACTGAGAGTTTTGTTGATTATCGTGATGCATCCCGTGTGGGATTGAGGTATAAGTTAAAGCAGTATTGTAGAGTTGTGGCCTATTCTTCTAAACAGTTAAATGTTCATGTGAAGAATTAATTAGTGAAAGACTTATAATTGTCTGTTGTAGACTTTACTTTTATGATTTGGATCCACTATTTGTATAGGGTTTATGTTGGCATCTATTTAGATCATAAGAGCTTGCAATATGTGTTTACCCAGAAGGAGTTAAATCTTAGGCAGAGTAGATGGCTTGATATGCTCAATGACTATCATATGAGTCTTCACTATCATTTAGGTAAAGTTAATGTTGTTGCTTAGCTCTTTGAAGGTTATCTATGGTAAGCTTATATAAAATATAAAAGGAAAAGCAAGAGATAGTGAAAGATATATATTGGTTGGTGGATTGTGGGGTCCGTATCTTAGACTCATAGGATAAAGGTGTGATAGTGTAAGAGGTGCTGAAGTTATTCCTAAGTGTTGAGGTTAAAGAAAAGAAAGTTATGGATCCTTCCATGATGAAGATTAGGGATGATATGGGACAACAGAGAGTGATGGTTTTATGATTGGCGGTGATGGTATCTTGAGACACCAAGGTAGGATGTTTGTCCCCGGTTTTGATGGAATACGAAAGTGAATCTTGGATATGGCTCATGAGTTGAGGTATACTATTTATCCTGGTTCAATAAAGATGCAACAAGGTTTGAAAGAGATTTATTTGTTGAATAATATGATGTGGGATGTGGCGAATTTTGTGGCCAGGTGTATGATTTTTCAATATGTGAGAGAGGAGCACTTTAGACTTAGCAGGTTGTATTAAGAGATTGAGTTGCTCAAATAAAAGTGTGAAGTGATCAAAATGGATTTTGTTACCTGTCTTTTAAGGTCCCTTAATTAGTTTAATTAAATTTGGGTCATCGTCGATAGCATGACCAAGTTTGTTGATTTCTTACATATGAAGACTAATTTCTCTATTGACGATTCATCAAGGTTGTTCATTTAGGAAATCTTCAAGTTGTATAATTTACCTATTTTAATTATATGTAATCACGGTACTCAGTTCTCCTCAGACTATTGGCATTATTTCCAAAGAGGTTTTGCAACTAACGTGAACCTTTGCACTGCATTCCACCCCAAATATGTAGGCAAGCAGAGAAGACTATTTAGACTTTGGAGGATATGTTAGTGTATTGTGTACTTGATTTTAGTGGTAGTTTTGTTTATCATTTGCATCTTCATATGGTTAGCATATAATAATAGCTATCACACAGGTATTGGAATGGCTCTATTTGAGGCTTTGGATGGTAGGAGATGTTGTTCTCCTTTTGGATGGTACTAGGATAGCGAGGTTGGGTTATTCGGTGCTGATTTGGTTTATAAAGATATGATGAATTTCAAGTTAATTCAAGATAGGATTAAGACCACTAAAGTTACCAGAAGTCCTATGAGGATATAAGGCAAAGAGAGTTGGAATTTGAAGTTAGAGATCAAGTATTCTTAAATGTGTCTCCCATAAAGAGAGTTATCGCTTTTGAAAGAAGGGAAAGCTTAGTATCAATTTTATGGGTCCTTATTTTATTTTGAAGAGAGTGGGTAATATGGTTTATCAGTTAGAGTTGTCTTCCTATTTAGGTTACGTTCATCTGATCTTACATGTTATGATATTGAGGAACTACGTAGGTGATCCTTCATTCGTAGTACGATTAGAAAGTGATTGTGTTATTGAAACCTTTGCGTATGAATACGTCTCAATGTATATCTTGGATTCTCTTACAAGTCCATGTGTTGTAGACAAAGGCTCTGGCTTTGATAATGGTAGTATGGAGGAACAAAGAGTTTGAAGAGCTACTTAGGAGGCTAACGAGCAAATGAAGTCCAACTACCATTTTTTTGAAATTTTGGATATTCGTGCTTAAGGTATGTGTTAAACCTACCTTCTTTATTTTTACTATGTTAAAGGGAATTGTGATTTCCTCGACATCTTTGTTTTTAACATTTCTTAAAGGTATGTATGGGTGTATTTCTTTATTAAATCCTTCTAATCGATTCCTTGACCCATTACTAGATGTGGAATGATCCTAAGGGGGGAGAATGTGACTCCACAGGAGTTAGCCACTATAAAATTCTGAGTTTTAAAGTCACAGTCGTGACTATTACATACCCTACAAGTTGCAACGTGTTATTGCGGGTCTTAAGACCCCAATCATAGGGTGTTTGTGATGGTTTACTAAGTTAATTTCTTATTTATGAGTGGCTCCTAACGATTTGTAATAACTCTAAATGAGTCATATGGTCCCAATCGTAGCTAAACCAGTGTGTGCCTAAAGTGCTTCTATGTTGACTATGACTTGGACCCTATGAATCATAGGGTCACCTAAAGAGCTGTATGGGGTGAATTGTAGGTTCAACAGAGAAGGGTCCTTTAGCTACTATCTCGACTTTGACACGTGGTGACAAAACATAATGTGTCCTTATGAGTGGTATCGTGACTCGTAGTCATTGGGAACAATTTTTCATCTTGAATTAAGGGCACTTTGGACATTTGCTATTTCCCCCAAATCATGACACATGACTTTAAAACCCTTTAGGGTGTTATTATCACTTCAAAACAAATTCAAAATAACATCTAAACCGCTCTCAATTCTCCAAGGTCTAGATACTTAGGGCTTTAAAGAAGTTGATCAATTAGATCTTCAAAGGGGAAATTCTCTCCACAACTCTTGATATTTTAGGCATGTTACTCTTCCCAAACTATTACTTTGTGAAACCATATGGTTTAAATAGTTCTCCATGTGGTTATTATGTTGGTTTTAGAACATGGGTTTAGGGTTTTGAATGATTGTTGTTTATGTGATTTTTCATATTTACGTGTGCATTGTTTATATTTTAATAGTTGTTTTAAAATCAATTTAAGGCATGGGTATGGTGAATAAACTTGGGAATGGTGATTACCTCAAATATTGTGAATATTTACGATTGAAGTGGTCATAACCCTAACCCAACTATGTGGAAGTGGTTTTGAGTATGACTAAAATTGCATGAAACTACTTTAGATACTATTGCATGATATAGAAAGCTTATTGAAGGATGATGGTCTAATTTAATGAACAAAGACAATTGTTTTTTCCCATCTTGTATTAATAAACCAAGGGAGTTATTTTTCAAAGTGAATGTGATTGTGATGTCATATTGATATTACCTTGCAGGAGTAGTTGGTATGATAATACCATCAGAATATGAATAAATATGTATTTTTAATGGGGCTTAAAGAGGGTTGTATTGCTGGTACATAAATGTAGAGGTCTCGATGGACAAAAACTGGAAACCATGTTTGCTAGCGTGGAGGTCTAAATGGCTTAGGTTTTGATTCCCCTTGCTTATTATCGGATGGTTTGAGTGTACCTTATTAAATGTCTAAGGTGTTTAAGTCCACCAAATACATTACATGACAAGGTTCTTAAGTCATCTTAGCATATGGTTTGGAGTTTCAAGTCTTCCGTGTAAATACATAAAATTATTCTCCAGTTTGGACAGCAACACGCATTAGGGCCCCGTCCAATGGTTTAGAGTTTGGGCGTTTATAGCACGTGCGTATTGAGATATTATGGTTAAGCTACACAATGTAGACAAAATTTTTAAAGTGTATTCGAAGACTTGTTCCTTATCCCAATGTCTTATATAAGTATATATGTATGCACACATATATATGAACATGCACACTGAGTTGAACTAGATTTTTGAAGTGTGATTACTTTATCTTTATAATTGAGATATTTTCTAGTGATTAAACCACTAACCGTTTCTGAACGTTGTATCCCCATGTGATATATGGTACGAAGGGAATCCTACTTTTCCTATACAATCCTAGGTGGATCAGCTTGATTTATTGGTCGTTTATAGTGAAGTGGTGAGATTCCATTATTTAAAAGACTATTATTCCTTTGTTTTATTTTCCTGAAATAGAATTAAAAAGTTCACATTGACATTATCGTTGTCATTGCTTTAGTCATCGTTAGGGTCGAGGGCATTTCCCGACATATATTTTCTTTTGATATGTTGAGGCCTTGTGGATATTACTATGGATTGGGTATCATTGTTGACATTCTTATATTAATGTTATTTTATTAGATTTTTATATTGTTATATATTTCTATTTCAGTAGCTGCTAAGGGTGATATCTTATTCGGCTAGGCAAAGGGGGTAGTATCTGGTCCTTTGTGGACTTGAGATGCCCGTCATTGCAAGGCCCTGGTTTGGGGTGTCACAAATATGGTATCATAGCCTATGTTTTATATAATTGCTCATCCACAAAGTCATATCATGTAGAGCCTATTTTATGTGTGTGTAGCACAACATATTAATAAGGAAGAGGTTACGAGTTATTTAGAAATATTTCCCTTTCTTGTTGTTTTATTTTTGGATAGAACATATAAGGTCATTAATCTCATCTAATCCCCATTTGTTCTCTTTATATATCATGCCTCCAAGAAGATCTGATACACATTGATACCTTTCTATCCCACCCGAGGATTATGTCTATGAAAGACGTTCTATTTATAAAGTTTAAACTCGATCTAGATCTCCAACTTCTGATTGTGTTGCCCTATGTAGAGTTCCACCGGTTCCTACAAGTTTTCCTCGAGTCCTTCAGGCTGATGATGTATAACACGCCGATTTTCTGAACCAGAATGCTACACGGTACTCATGACCCTAAAGGACCACAAGCTAACCCATGACTGATATTTGTACATGTAAACTGCATCATATAATATGAAAATACAGAAACATGAATTGAATGGCCATAAGGTTTAAATCTGAATAAACATCTGATAAGACAATGTCTGAAAACGGTATGACAATACCAAAACAAATCTAAAATAACTGTCTGACATGCTATAGTCTAAAAAGCCTCTAAATTGTTTGAATAAGGAGTTTATGGGACATGTCCCCAACTAACTCCATCTAGCAACTGAACTAAAATAGTAAATAAGGCAATAATCATATCGACCTAATATGAGAAGGACTCACTGCAAACTCTGAACACTAGAATGCTACAGCTGATCTGGAGCTCGTGCCTCTTAACCTATGGTGTAACACAACAGAAAGCACCATAGTGCAAATGGGTCAGTACGTCTGAATGTACTGAGTATACGAGTGAGGTAGGCTAAATGCAAAGGGTTATATTCATGAACAGTACTTACTGCTATGGACGTGAGAATACATACATGCATACATAGCTATAACTGAACTTGTGGAGATACTGACTACAGAGTTTGAATATTGACAACATGAGTACACTGATAATGAGATACTGAATAGATGAACGACTATTTTTTACCGTTAGAATTATTAAAAACTGGTCTGATTGACCCTGTCTAATAGTCCTGAAACTGAATACTGAGTATGTAAGTCACTAATAAATGAGGAAATGATTCTGTATTACTAAATACTGAGGGACTAGTACAATGTTACTAATACATGAATAACTGTTTATGAGAGTTCTGATTATGAAGAACTGGTCTGGTTGACTGTGTCTGATAGTCCTAAAGCTTAATTCTGATATCATGAATTATGTTAACTGATATGACTGATAACATAGGTTCTGAGAACTGACATAGCTAATAGCATAAGTGATTGTATTGACAGTCCATAAATTTGAAGGAACAATCTGAGTTTCATTCTATTTCTGAGTTGACTATATCTGACAGTCCTGAAATATATAACTGAAACTGTGGGAGGTAGTTGTTTAACCGACATGCCCTATAGGTACCATTATGGCTAAGCTGGGGTCCAATCTTTTCCACGACTTGAAGGGTGTCAATATCGTGCCACTGGTTAGGACAGCTGTGAGTGACCCTTATCTAGAAGGTACTCAAATGAGAATGGTGGGAACCCTAAACTGACAGGTTAAGCCACCTTATCAACCCTAATATGATAGGTTAAGATGTATCAACCTATGCTGGCTATGTAGTTCTGGAAAACACGGGTGATTGTTAAGAATCATACCCTCATACTACAGGTGAATTCCCATCCTTGGGTTCACTCGGTGCTAACTCCTACTCGCATCTAAAGAGACTGAACATGATTAACTGAACTAAACTGATTAACTGAACTGAACTTACTAGGATTGTTTAGTGAAGCTAAACTGAGTTTACTGGATTCTGATGACAGATAGAGTCCTACTGATATCTGGTATCTAACTGAGTTTAGGAGATTACTGATCTTACTGAGAATTGAGTTCATGTGATTTATGAGAGTACTGAATTATGGAGATCTCTGAAGTTACTGAGAGAACTAAAATTTCTAAAATTTCTGATGTCACTGAGAACTGAGATTACTAAGATTAGCTAAGATTAACTGAGTTACTGAACTTTCCTGAGCCACATGACTCTCTGAGTTCTATGTAACATTGCTTGACTGAGAGTATCGTGAAAACATGACATGGCTCTAGGCACACAACTATCTTTTTTGGGTACAAGTACCCCCAGGACTCGATGAAAGAAAACTTACACAAGTAGACTTTCCTGAGTACATGACTATTAATAATAATCCATAATACATGAGTGAGGGATTTCATGAAGTACATGGTCATCATAATATCTAACATGTAATGGAAAGCTTATAATCAAGTCATAAATCTCATATTCTAATATCATGGGCATTCCGACAACATTACTATTCATAACAATGGCATGGAAACCATTTAAGGATAAGGGAATGGCAAACATGTAACATTTAGTTCATATTGTAATAATTTGGGGATAACTCATATGATACTTTAAAATCATGATCTTGTTCATAGCATAGAAGGCATAGACACACTATGAATCCATTCCTTAATCATCATGTACATTTCATTAACACATATTGCACAACAACAATAAGTGAGCTCTTTAACCATAATAGACTAGCATGAATTTATCATATAGTTCACCCCTAATTTATAATACATGATTTTATCATTCTAGGAATTTTATCAAACACCTTACATGCATAATTTTGGGCATAGGTGTACTTATCAACATAGCAATCTTACTCCATCCGAAATTCATGGGTTTCAACTATCATAGACATATGTTTCAGGGAAACACATAAAAATACAACCTTGAAACTCAAACCATAACAATCAACATAAATATAATCATAACACATCATGAAAATCATAATTTACTATTTAAAAGTTGATTCTTGATCACCATGGATGAAAAGGATTCATGGATAAACACTATGCATACCTTATTTCTTAATTACATAGAGATTGTTGGAGAGAATTTCTTGAACTTGAATCCCAATTTGAAAACTCTAATGTGTTGTTGAGAGGATTCTAAGAGAAATAATATGTTCTAGTAAAAATAAGGGTTTAATTCCGTGTTTAGGCATTATATAGGGGCGGGAAAAGGACCATTTTGCCCTAAAAATGGACTGTTTAAGTCACTTGGACACCCACATCTGTGGCGTACACCTTATAGCACATATTAGGGTGTACGTCGCACACCCTATCGCACATATTAGGTTGTGCGTTGCACACCTTATGGCATACTTCAGGTTGTGCGTCGCACACCTTATGTTAGGTGACGTACTCCACTTTTCAAAGTCATAACTTCTTGGTCAGGTCTCGGATTTGGGCGAAATTGGTATCATTGGAAAGAAAATTCAAAGAGATTTTATTTGATATTTAGTAAGAACTCTAATTCAATATATACAAGGAGTTATGACTAACTAAAATTGATCCAAGTTTTGACACTCACTAAAACTTTAACTATAGGAAAGCTTTCAACTTGTACTTGAGTTAGGGAACCTCTAGATATAAATTCATGCTCAAATAGATTACCAGACTACATAATTAATTAATACACTAAATTTACATAGGATTCGAGGCTTTTGAAATATCTACGCATGAGAATGATGGATTTTCATTCTAGTCCAAAATGTGGGGTATTACATGATGATCATGCCCAACCTCCCTAAAGAGACATTTTTAGTGCTAAGTTTTGCTGATCTATTCCTCTGTTAGCATTGTAAATTACCTCTTAGTCATGTTAGTCTAGTCCTGCTAGTAGTGCTGTGAGTTCTTCTAAAGTTACTTGAGTTAGGTAGTATATGAGGCACAATACTCTTATAATTCTAGTCTCTAAGGTTAAATAAATCCCTCAAGTAGTCATAGATTAAATGGAGAAGATCTTCTAAGTTATGCATGCTTCTGACTTTAAGGGTGTGGAATTTCCTACATATCAATTGAAGGATATGGCATATTAGTAATAGGACGACTTGGTTTTACAAAAGAGGTGAGTATGTTCCGATAGTCTAGTGGGATAATTTCTCTGGCACCTTTATATATCATTTCTTTACTCAGGAGTTAGGAGAAGTAAAGGCCATGGAGCTTACAAATATAAGGCAAGGTAGGATTTACGTTAAGGAGTATACCTTAGAGTTTCATCAGTTGTCCTTTTATGCTCCTTAGTTAGTGTCTTCCATGAGTGCAAAGATAAGTAAGCTTACTTTTGTGGTGTCCCTTGACTTGGTGTTAGAATGTAAGGCTGCCTTGTTGAATAGATATATAGACCAATTCTAGGTTGGTGTTATATATGCAATAGGCAGAGGATCAGAAGAGAAAGTAGGACAAAATCGAGGAGAGTTAGAGTAAGAAGTATCGATACTCAGATTAGGGTGGAGTTTAGAAAAATAGTGGTGGTGATTTTAGATAGTGGTCAAAGAAGAAGAGCTATGGAAATTAAGGTTCCTTTTCTATGGCTGGTGCTCTATCTCCTAAGTCAACTAGTGAATATCTTTTTTAGAAAAATGGCAGATTTAGGGAATAGGGTGCCGAATCTCAAAGTGGTGGAGCTCAGTCTGCCCCATCTGATCCCCCTAGCTATTTATGTGGGTTGGTGTATCATGAATTTTTTTGATGATATGATAAATAAGTTCTTTAGGTCAATTGGGCCACCTATAGCGAGATTCTCCTCATTTTAGGTTACTACCGGGTTTAATAAGGTTCCAGTAATGATGTTTTTAGATCTTTCACCAAAGGGTGATAATTCTAGATGTGGCACTGGTCGGAATCACCTTTATACTCTTTCTACTAGCTAGGAATTATGGGGTTCACCAACAGTTATCATTTGTACATTACAACCCTTTTCCCGTGAGGTTTATTTTCTACATGTTCTGGGGTTTATCCATTCTTATTTAACTCTTTATGTGGATATTTGCTTTGGTTTTGTTCTTGGGTGTATGATGGATCCCTTATGTATGTGTACTCCATAGGGTGACTCTATTGTGGCTTGTAGAATATATAAGGATTGTGTGGTATCTATTTATTATAGAGAGACATTAGTGGATCTTATAGAGTTGGGCATATTATACTCGATGTGATTTTAGGGATGGATTGGTAGCCCTTGTGCTATGCATCTCTTAACTATAGGACTTAAAACGCCAGTTTCAAATTCCCAAATTTTTCAATAATTCAGTGGGAAGCAGTTCCTTAGTGCCTAAGGGGAGATTAATTTTGTATCTTAGAGCCTAGAGGTTTATCTACAAGGGGGTTTCTATAAAATTAATTCTATGTTAAAGATTCTAGTTCCTAGGGTCCTCCATTACAATCTGTCTTGGTGGTCTTTGAGTTTACCAACATATTCCCTGACTATCTTCGAGGTGTTCCCCATGACATGGAGATTGATTTTGGAATTAATCATCTTTTAAGCATTTGTCCTATCTTCATCCTTCCTTATTCAATGGCTCAATCTAAGTTGAAAGAACATAAGGACTAGTATAAAGACCTTCTTGATAAGGTTTTTATTCCTTTTAGTGTTTACCCGTTTGTTGCTCTTATGCTTTTAGTTCATAAAAGGACAAGTCCCTCCGAATATGTATAAATTACTACTTTTTGAACAAGGTGATGGTTAATAATAAATATCCTTTTCCAATGATTGATGACCCGTTTAACCAGCTTTTAGGGGGTAAGTACTTCTCTAAGATTGATCTGCGATCGGGTTATCATCTGCTGAAGATTAAGGAGGTGGATATCCCTCAGACTGTTTTTCGTACTCTGTATGGAAATTATCAGTTCTTGGTTTTATCGTTTGGTATTACTAATTCCCCTACAACATTTATGGATCTTATGAACTAGGATTTCTATCAGTCCTTAGACTTATTTGTCAATATTTTTATTAATGACATAATGGTTTATTCTAAGAGTGAGGTGGATTATGCCGATCACCAATGTATTGTGTTGAATACCATTAAGGTGAAAAAAATGTATGTTATAGTTATAAGCTCTGATTAGATGTTGTCACCTATTTGAGTCATGTTGTATCTAGTTAAGGGATCATGGTGGATCCACAGAAGATCGAGATGGTTAGGAAGAGGCCTAGAACTACAACACCAAATAACATTTGGAGCATCTTGGTCTGGCTAGATATTATAAGAGGTTTGTGGAATGTTTCTTTTCTAATGCTACCCCATTAACAAATTTTACTTACTACAATGTAAAGTTCTTGTGGTCAAATGCCTGTGAGGATAGTTTTTTGAAGTTGAAGAAACGGTTAACTTCGGATTTTGTTCTGACTTAACCCAAAATTACTGAGGGTTTAGTGGTTTATTGTTATGTATCCAGTGTGGGACTGGGCTATGTTTTGATGCGTCATTGTAGAGTTGTGGACTATACTTCTAGACTGTTAAACATTAATCAAATGAATTACCAAACACTCACTTAGATATTTTTGTTGTAGTCTTTACTTTTATGATTTGTCACCACTATTTTTATGTTGTTTTTGTTAACATCTATTTAGATCATAAGAGCTTGCAATATGTGTTTACCCTAAAGGAGTTTTATCTTAGGCAAAAGAGATGGCTTGAGTTGCAGAATGACTATCATATGAGGCTTAACTATCTTGTAGGTAAAGCTATCATTGTTATAGATGCTCTTAGCAAGTTATCTACGGGAAGCTTATCTAAAATAGATGAGGATAAGCAAGAGTTGGTGAAAGATATTCATCAGTTGGATAATCTTGTATTACATCTCTTGCACTTCGAGGATGGAAGTGTGATATTGAAAGTGGTTGTGAAGTCATCCCTTAGTGCTGAGATTTAAGAAAAGAAGGTTTTAGATCCCACACTGATACACATTAAGAATGACGTGGGATATAAAAGAGTTATAGTTTTTGAGATTGGTCGCGATGGTATCTTTAGATACAAAGATAAACTGTGTATCCCTAGTGCTGATGGACAACGAGAGAGATTCTTTATTGAGGCTTATGAGTTGAGGTACACATTTCATTCTTGTTTAATGAAGATGTACAAGGATTTGAAAGAGATCTATTGGTGAAATAAAATGAAGCGGGATATGTCATATTTTGTGTTCAGGTGTATGGTTTGCCATCAGGTAAAGGTGGAGCACTTAAGAAATGGTGGGATGTCTCAATATATTACATCTCCCAAATGTAAGTGGGAAGTGATTAATATGGATTTTGTTACTGGTCTTCCATGGTACTGCCATTAGCTTTATTGGATTTGGGTCATTTTGGATAGGTTGACTAATTCTGCTGATTTCTTACCTATGAGTACTTATTTCTTCGTTGAGAATTATGCAGGGTTGTTCATTGAGGAAATAATCAAGTTGTATGGTGCGCCTATATCTATTATATATGATCGTGTTACTAAATTCGCAATGCACTTTTGGCATTCTTTCTAGAGAGGTTTGGGAACTAAGGTAAGACTTAGAATTGCTTTGCACCCCTAGACATATGGGAAAGTGGTGACGACTATTAAAACTTTGTAGGATATGTTAAGGTCTTGTGTTCTTGATTTTGTGATAGTTGGTTTTATCATTTCTCTCCCATAAGTTTGCATCTAATTATAGCTATCACACAAGAATTGGGATAGATTCGTTTGAGGATTTGTATGGTAGGAGATTTCATTCTCCTTTTTGATGGTGTGATGTATGAGGGATAGTTTATTCAAAACTAATTATGTTCATTAGGATATGGAAAAGGTGAAGGTAATTTAAGATAAGATTAAGACCACCCAAAGTCGCAAAAAGACCCATGCGGACGTAATGCATAGGTAGTTTGGATTTGAAGATTGTGTTGGGTGATCTTAATGGTGTCTCCTATAAAGGAGTGATGAAATTTGGAATGAATAGAAATCTTAGTACCTATTATATGGGCCTTTATTTTATTTTGTAGACAATGGGTAATGTGTCTTCTGAGTTAGAGTTGCCACCATGTATTAGTTCCGTTCACCCGATCTTTCATGTTTTGATGTTGAGGAAGTGATTGGGTGATCCTTCATTGGTAGTCTCATAGAAATGTGTGTACTTCAGACTCCTTGTTGTAAGAAGAGGTATCGATTTAAATCTTTGATTGGTAAATCCATTCGTTGCTGACAAAGTCTGTGGCGTCAGTGACGGTTCTATGGATGAACAAAAAGTGTAAAGAAGATACTTAGGAAGCTGAGGAGGATATGAAGTCAAACTATCCTTTCTTTTTCCCCATTTAGGATATTTGTGCTTACTATATGTGTTAAAATTACCATCTATAATTTCTTACATTGATAAATAAAATAGTTATCTCCTCAATATCATTGTATTTTAACTTTGATAATAATTGAGGGTGTTTTTCTTTAGATCTTTCTAATGTATACCTTGACTAATCATTCGAGGAAAAATGATCTTCATGGTAGAGAATTTGATGTCCCAGGTGTTGACCACCACAAACTCTGAGTTTTCAACTCACAGTCCTGACTATGACTCACCCTACAAGTCTTAAGTTGTCATTGATTGTTATAGGATACAAAAGTTAGGTTGTGTACTGAAGGTAGCATAAGTTTCTGTCCTAATAACGAGTGGCACATAACTTGTCGTAAGGACTAAAAATGAGTCATATGGTGCCATCAGTTGCCAAACTAGTGTGTGCCCAAGTTTTTCTATCTTTACTATGACTTGGACCCTAGGAGTCGTAGGGTCATATTATGAGTCGTATGGTATGAAACATAGGTTCACAAGAAAAAAGTCCTTCGGCTACTGTCTCGACTACAACTCATGGTAATGAGCCGTAATGTATCCTTACGAGTCATATACTGTTTCTTAGTCATAAGGAACAATTTTTACCTTTTAATTAAGGGCACTTTGGACATTTTCCATTTTCCCCAAATCATGACCCATGACTCAAAACCCTCTTTGGGTGTCATTATCACTGCTTAACAAAGTGAAATCATTTATCAATCACACTCAATTCTCCAAGGTCAAGATACTTAGGGTTTCCAAGAAGCTTATCAATTAAAACTTCCAAGGGCAAATTATGTATAGAACTCTTGATATTTCAGGCATGTTACTCTTCCCCAAATATTACTTTGTGAAAACATATGTTTTAAATAGGTCTCCATGTGGTTTTGATGTTGGTTGATGGTTTTTAATGATTGTTGTTTATGTGATGTTTCACATTTATGTATGCATTGTTTATATTTTAAATATTGGTTTTGAAATCAACTTGATGAATGGGTATGG
The DNA here is from genome assembly GCA_030864225.1 of Capsicum baccatum var. pendulum. Lineage (NCBI taxonomy): Eukaryota > Viridiplantae > Streptophyta > Magnoliopsida > Solanales > Solanaceae > Capsicum > Capsicum baccatum. Next base: position 157,393,073 of record CM061557.1, on the reverse strand, counting down.
TGAATAAACTAGGGTATTGTAATTTCCCCAAATTTTATGAATATTTAAAATTGAATTAGTAATAACCCTAACCAAACTTTGTGGAAGTGGTTTTCTGTACGAGTAAAATCTCAGGGAACTACCTTAGTAACAACTAAATAATAAAAAAGAGCTTATTGAAACATGATGGTTTTATTTAATGAACAAAGGGATTCGGTTTCCCCCATTTTGTACTAATAAAAGAAGGATGTTGTTTTTCCTAAGTTAATGAAATTACGATGGAATGTTGATGTTACCTTGCAAGTGTAGTTGGTATGACGATACCAGCGACGTATGCCTAAATGTGTATTTATGTTAAATGAATGGTAATGTGTGATAAATGTTTTAATGGGGCTTAAAGTGGGCAGTGTAGATGGGCGGTGAAATTATCGGTCTAGAGCGACAAAAACTGGAAACCGCGTTTACCATAGTGGGGGTCTAAATGGCTTAAATTTTGAGTCCCCTTGCTTATCATATGGTTGTTTGAGTCCACCTAATTAGTTTATTGGGAATTTTTTGGCACCTATAATACATTACATGTTCGAGAGCTTAAGTAACCTTATTATATAGTTGGGAGGTTCAAGTCACAAATACAATAAGATAAAGATAGATAATAAGACATAGTCTTACAAGAAATAGGAACTAATGTATGTATCAAACACTAAAATCCCTAAATACTAACAATAACAACACCACACTCTTACGAAGATCTCAAGGGAACTGGAATCCCCAAGCAATACTCGTTTCTAAATGGGTAACCAATACCAAAGGAATCCATGTCCGGCCACTAGTTAATCCACACTTGTCACAAGTGAATTCACACTTGTATAATCACTCTCTAAGAGATGTCTTTCAAAAAATCATCCAATTTGCAGAAAAATTAACAAAGAAAAGTTATTTAAAGTCTTGTCCGAAACATATTACATTGTAAAAGACCAAAAGACCCATAATAAGGCTTTACAATCCATGGGCGCCTCTTTGATCCATGGAAATGACAAAAAGTCCCTTATGGTGGGGCAGCCTTGGAGCATAATTGGCTCTTGTCCATGTTTCACACTTGTGCTCTCGGTTTAGGCCTCAAAGGTAATCCCTAATACAAACCTACTACGAAAACACAAAAACAAGATGAAAACACCACTAAGGAAGCAAGCATAAGGCAAGAATGAGAAGACAAGATTCAAACACAACAAGTACAATAAGATAAACATAGATAGCGAGACATAGATTATTACAAGTAATAGGAACAAAAGTGTTTATGAAAAACTAAAACCCTTAAATACTCATAATAACAACACCACACCCTTAAGAAGTCCTCAAGACAACTGGAATTCCCAAACAACCCTCATTTCTGAATGGGTAACCAACACCAAAGGAATCCACATTCGGTGATAAGTGAATCCACACTTGTCACAGGTGAATCCAAACTTTTATAAGCACTCTCTAAGAGTTGTCTTTCAAAATATCATCCAAGTTGCTGAAAAATGAACTAATAAAAGCTATTTAAAGTCTTGTCCTAAATTTATTACATAGTATAAGTAAAAAGGACCTTAATGAGGCTTTACAATCCATGGATGCCTCTTTTCTCAAAGGAACTAACAAAAATGTCCTTATAGTGGATGGCCTTGGAGTGTAATTGGCTCTTGTCCATGCTTCACTCTTTTGCACTCGATTTATTTATCAAAGGTAATCACTAAGATTTAGTTGTCTTTCTGCGCTGTCTTCTAATGATGTCATTAAAGCTATGATGCCCCTTGGACTCGTATTATCCTCCCTTTTCTGAAAAGGATTCGACCTCGAATCTAATCCTTAAAAACCAAAAGAAGGAAAAACATACACAAAATACTCACGGCATGAGGATTAGGTTTAGTACAACCAATCATAGCATCATGCCAAGATTGCACACACTTCACATGTCAAAAAATTCTTCAATACATTGGAAAAAAGCAAAGGATTCAGCTATGAAAACCATCAAGAATTTCCCTTAAGTGAGTTCCATTAACAACATAACCAAACAAATAAAACATATTGGAACATCTAATGGTGGAAGCAAGAAGTCTTTAAGAAGTATATTACCCTTCAAATCTCAAGAATCCATAGTTAAGTAGTACCTCCACTTTACCCAAACAACCTTTTAAGAAAGAAAAAATTAGTCTATCTACATAAGTCTGATAAGAAACAATGAAAAAGAGTTTTTATCAAGGGGAAACCATAGACTTCTCTTGGAATAAAAAATAGACTTGCCATCCGAAATAGGGAAGCCACACATTTTATACACATTCATCACATTCCAAGAGACATCGAAACCATCTAGGTAGGACTTTAAAGCTAATGTACTTATAGCATTGTCTAATCTAGAGTAAAATTCATCTTGATACAAAGACACGGGACATATCATGTAGCCACCATACTTTAAATGATCTTCGGGATCAAATGGGTGGAGTGTCCAAGGCCACGTTCTTAGGAAACACTTCTTTCACTCAAGATTGCCACCAATACAATCATTTACATCCTCTATACTAACATGATAATTGATTAAAACAATTAGAGGGTTATTACCATTCAATCGACCAACATTTTCAACATCACCATTTTCACACACAAGTTTGTCCTCATGACTCCCACATGACAATGTACTATTCCTTGTAACAATGGCTTAAACACTATGTGGACACAAATTGATCTTGCCAGAAGAATAAATTTTTTCATCATTAGCATTAAATAGTGTATCCGTAGTCCCATGTTTTACATTATCATTATGAAGGAAAGACACATTCGGTTCATATAAAAATAAGATATCATTCACACTTAGTTGGCTACTAGCCTCCTTCAATAGAGTGCAAGAGTTAGATTTGTTAACTTGTTGCTAATTTGGAGAATGTCCACTCAAGGAAGCTTGATAAATTAGTGGATTGGAAATGTTGATTTGCGAAATCATGGATTCTCTATCATATTATTGAACCTCTTTGAATAACAGTTTTTCAGCCCTCTCGTTCTTTTCATTCTGCCTTCCATTCTCTCTATTCGGCTACTAACACCCATTATGGCAACCATCAAATCGTTCATTATCACCTATCCCGATGCCATAGTACCTAGCCAAAGAAATACTATTAAAAAACAAAATAAAAAAAAAATAGCAAAAAAGTTTGTAAATCAACATCCCAAGCTCTCAAACTCACACCTTTGAAATATCACTTAATAGGCGTCGTAAGTGTTGGTATATCATTTTTACTTCAATAAGTTTACTTAGTACCAATTGTGGGTTGAGGTTGGAATAGATTCTTGATTGAAATAACTCAAAGGAAATATGTACAAACTTAAACCATAAACTATAATAAATCTAAAGAAGATAAAAGCACACAACTAAGGTAGCACTAAAGAAATGGACTCAAACAACTAACTCACAACTATGTACAAGATTACTAGAGGTTAATTAGGACTTGAATCAAAAAATGAAACTAGAGACAACAAATTGAAACTAACAAATCCAATTTTGAGCAAAATTTTTGTTGTCCACAAATGATGATGTGGCACCATGTGATTGGACGTCAACTTTTAAAAAAATTTTAAACTTTAATTTTTGGTGCCTCAGCCAAACATCACTAAAGAAAGAGTAGGGACGAAATTGGGGGGAGGGGGGGAATGCAAGGTTTAGAGCCTTTTCAACCTTCAAAATTGATTTAAATTAAATTTGTTCCCCCCCCTCCCCCTTGTTCTTTCAATTGTACTTTGATATTCCTTTTTTCCCTCTTATTTTTGAAGACTTGAATATGCTTGGAATTTTATTTTTTACAAACAATTTTTACACTCTTTTTATTTGTTTTTGTAGATGAAACCTTTCTTTTGAATATTTTTCTTCAACAAAATATGAAGATGAACAAGAACAACATGAATATTTAATAGTGGACCAAGGTTTGACCACAAGGCAAATGACCTCCAAATTAAAATTTTCTTTTAGATATTGTCCCTTTGCCAAGCTAAGCATAAATAGCACAAATTCAGCAACAAAATGTCACAACCACCACAATCTAGGGGATATTCCACCTCCGAAAACCTTAAAATTCACTTTAACAATGGTAGAATGCTCAAAACAACCTGGTTCTTTCTTTCATCTTTGGTAAGTCTTGGGAAGACCCCTTTCTCCCTTTTGGTAGTTAGAATTTTTGAAAGACCTCTTATCCCCTTTCTTATTTTGTATGTTCTTAGGACTCTGTCTTTCAAGATTAACACAAGATATACTCTCTTTTCGCTTGTTTTAAATCAAACAAACACTTTTTCCTCAACAATGTATAAAGATGGTGAAGAACACCAAAACCACAACATTTGAAACTTGGATTTCAAAGGTTCACGTTTTTCCCTCCAACATCAGAAACTCATATTCACCCTCAAATCTTAAACAACAAACATCAACTACACCTTTTAAAGCCACCAATCTTCAACAACAACATCAACAAACCACATTTTTAAAGCTCAAGAATTTAGATCTAGACTCAAATAGTGTTAGTGAAGAAGAACCTAACACTAGAAAGAATTAAAACACAAAAAAAGACTCCTAGATCTAAGTTCAACATTCAGCCAAGACGCAAAAATAAGAACAATTATAGTTTCGGGCAAGACACAACAACAAGAACAACTTATTTTTTTTGAAATTTTTGTCTTTTCTAGGCAACAATCCCAAGAGTTATTTTGTTGGAACCAAATAAAGCCTTGCTTTGGCACCAAATAATATAGATCTACACCTATAAACTAAAAATACTACAAATAAAGAGAAGATGAGGATGGTAACAATGACACAAGAAGGAACAAGACACGAATTTGGGAATCAAAACACAATCAAATGCATAAAATATAAAGGATAGTAGAGAGACATAAACCGTTAAAAAATGTAGGAACCAAGGTGTGTATCATACAACAAAAACCTCTACAATCCACAAAGGCAACACTTAAATCTTAGGTTGATACAAAAAGGATTCAAACACCACAAGCACCAACCTTTCTAAGTTAAATTGTAAACAAAAGTGATTCCACACTCTAGCTAACCCTACTCTAGGTTATACACTCTTAAGTGGAAGAAATTAATTTACAATTTGAGTTCACTCAATAATTCTTCAAAACACAACATATTTTATTTTTTTGGATTTTTCAATCTTTCTGCGATGATTTTCTTGAGGTAAAAACAATCCAAGACTTAGAGTTATGGAAACAACTGTAATACATGGTTTTGATATCAAATGATATTAATCAAATATGGAAACATAAAAACAAGATGACAATACCACCAAGGCAACAAGCACAGGATGAGAATGTGAATATAAGATTAAAACACAAAAATACAATAAGATAAAGATCAATAGTGAGGCATAGATTATCATAAGAAATAGGAACTGAAATGTGTTTCAAATACTAAAACCCTTAAATACTCACAATAATAAAACCAAACTCTTATGAAGACCTCCAGGAAACAAAAATCCCGAAGCAACCTACATTTCTAAATGGGTAACCAACCACAAAAAAATCCACGTTCAGCCACAAGTGAATACATACTTGACACAAGTGAATCCACACCTATACAAACACTCTCTAAGATATGTTCTTAAAAATATCATCCATGTCTCTAAAAATGAACTAATAAAAGATATTTAAAGTTTTGTCCTAAATTTATTACATTGTAAAAGAGCAAATGACCCTTAATGAGGCTTTACAATCTATGGGCGGCTCTTTGATCATAGAAAATGATAAAAATGCCCTTATGGTAGGCGGCCTTGGAGTATAATTGGATCTTTCCCATTCTTCACACTTGTGGTCTCGGCACAGGAATCAAAGGTAATCCCCAAGCTTGATTCGTCTTATTTTGTTGTCGTCCAATGATTTTATGGAAATCTATGATTCTCCTTGTACTCATATCAATCCTAACCATAAGTTTTATTTATGTATTTTCCTCTAATGATGTTGTTGAAAGCTATGATTCCCCTTGGACTCGTATCAATATTTTTCTTGCACAGTGCAAGGTGGATTAGCTCAGTTCATCTATCATGTGAAGTGAAATGGTGAGCTTTCATTATTTAAAAAACTTGATCATTCCATTAGTTTCCTTTCATAAACAAGAATAAAAGAGTTCTCACTAGCATTATGATATTTATATACTATGTTATTGTTATGGTCAGGGGCATGACCCAACTTACATTATCTTCGTATTTGTCGAGGCCTTATCTATATTACTCTGGATTGGGTATTTTTGTTGACTTTAATAGATGTCTTTAAGTTTATTAAAATTAAATCTTATTTTATTTTTTGATTTCCATCGCTTCTAGAAGTGTTATATCCTTTTTGTCTAGGTAAAGTGGGTTGTCTCTGATCATCAGTAGACTTGAGATATCTTTCATGGCCAGGCCCTAGTTCAAGTTGTCATAAAGATAAAATCAAATCCTAGATTTTGTACCATTGGTCATCCACAATATTGTGTAATAAAGAGTCTTTTTTTCTATATGTAGTATGCCACACTCATAACGGATAGGCTACGAGACACTTAGGAGTATTTTCCTTTATTGTTGATGTAAGTTGGGCTATAGTGTAAAAGGTATTGAATCTTCCCTAAGCCCAATTAGTTTGAATGCTCGATCATGCTTCCAAGAATATCTTATACACGTGAAAACCCTTCTATCCCATCTAAGGAAAATATAGACGATCCTCATTTTACTTATGGAGTTCAAACTAGATCTAGGGTTCTTACTCCTTATTCTCTTTCCCCATGTCGAGTTCGATCAATCTATTCTAGTCCTCTTCAAGCCCCTCGAGTTGAAGATGATCATGCCCTATCTCTATTAGGAGACATTTCAAGTGCTGAGTTTTGCAGATTTATTCATCTATTGACCAAGTTAGTGACATCTTAGTTATGCCAGTTAGGTCCTTCGTGTAATTCTGTGAGTTCTTCTAAGGTTACTCGATTCGGTAGTTTATATGGTTTAATCCTATGACCATTACTGGCTCTAAGGTTGAGAATGACCCTCAAGGATTTATATATAAAATAGAGAAGATCATTCAAGTTATGAAGTTTTCTATATTTGAAAGTGTGGAATTTTCCATATATAAATTGAAGGATATGTCACATCACCGGTATAATGAGTGGTATAAATCAAGAGGTAAAGATGTTAAGGTATCCTTGGGGATGATTTCTCTGGCACCTTCCTTGACAGTTTTATTCCTCAGGAATTGATAGAAGCAAAGGCTAAGAAGTTTGCTAATTTAAGATAAGGCAGGATGATTGTTAAGGAGTATGCCTTGAATTTTTTCTAGCTCTACTTTTATGCTCCTAAATTAGTTTGGTTTTTGGATGTCCCTAGAATTCGTGTTTGAATGCAAAGCCATATTTTTAAACAGTGATGTGGACCTTTCCAGGTCGGTGAGGTACATCCAACAGGGAAATATTAGAACAAAATGTAGGCAAAAATTTGGGAGAGGCAAAGTAAGAAGTTACAACACTTAAATAAGGATGGAGGTTAGAAAAGTATTGGTGGTAGTGACAGATAGTTGTTTAAGAAAAGATATAGAAGAATTATGCTTCCTATTCTATGGGAAGTGCTCTATATCCTAAGTTATTCGATGAATATTATTTTCAGATAGTGGATTTAGGGTTCAAGGTTCCCAGTCTATGGCTAGTGGAGCTCAATTAGCTCCATCTTATCCTCATTGCCATATTTTTGGGCAGGTGCATCATGGATTTTGTAAGGAGGGGATAAATAAGTATTTTAAGTGTTGTCAGTTAGGCCACCTACAATGAGATTTTCCATTAGTCTAGGTTTCTACCAAGATAAATAATGTTTTGGTTTGCATGTCTTCAGCTCCTGTACCAAAGGGTGCTACTTCTGGCTCTGGCACTGATTAGAATCACCCTTATGCTTTTGCTAAATAGTATGAATCAAAATCATCTTCAAATATTGTTACTTTTATATTACAACTCTTTTCTAATGATTTGTAATGTCTGCTTGATCTAAGGTCTACCCTTTTTATCTAACCCCTTTTGTGGCTATCATTTTGGTTTTTATCTTAAGTTTATTCTCGATCCCTTTTTTATGTATACTTTGGTGGGTAACTCTATTATAGATAGAAGATTCTATAGGGTTTGTGTGATATGTATTTGTAGTAGAGAGATGTTAGTGGATATGATAGTGTCAGAAATATTAGATATTTTTATGTTTTGAGTGATTTTTTGGTTGCACTCGTGCAATGCATCGTTTGACTGTAGTAATCGAAGGGTCTATTTCTAACTCTAAAATAAGTGGGTAATTGAGTGGGAAGGTAGTTATCTCGTGTCTAAGGTGAGATTCATTTTGTATCTAAGGGTCCGGAGGTTGATCTAAAAGTGGTGTCAATACAATTTAGTTCATCCTAAAGATTTTTTTTCTAAGGGTCCTTTAATTCAATCTATCCTAGTGGTCTTTGAATTTCCCATTATGTTCCCCGACGGTCTTTCTTGTGTTCCTTATGATAGGGATATTAATTTTCCCATTGATCATGTTCCAGTCACTCATCCTATCCCCATCCTTCCCTATAGAATTTCTACAGTTGAGTTGAAAAAACATAAGAAAAAGTTAAAAGACCTTCTTGATAATGGTTTTATTTTTCGTAATGTTTCCTCGTGTGGCACTCCCATGCTTTTAGTGCTTAAAAAGGCAGGTTCCTTCAAATATGTATAAATTACCGTAAATTTAATGAGGTAATGGTTAAGAGTACATATCCTTTTACTACGATTAATGACCTACTTGACCAGCTTTAGGTTGATATATACTTCCCTAAGATTGATTTTTGGTCGGGTTAGCATCAGATGAAGATTAGGGAAATGGATATCCCTCAAACTTGTTTGTGTACCTTGTATGGAAATTATGAGTTCTTGGTCATGTCTTTTGGTTTGTCTAATGCCATAAGTATATTTATGGATCTTATGAATTAGGTTTCCATATTGATTTATTCTAAGAGCAAGGCGGTCCACGCCGATCACCTCTATATAGTGTTGAAGACCTTAAAGGAGCAACAATTCTATGCTATAAGTGCATCTTCTAGTTTAATATATTGACCTATCTGGTTCATGTTGTATTTAGTGATGGGATCATAGTGGATCCATAGAAGGTCAAGGTGTTAAGAAGAGGCATATACCCATCACACCAACTAACATTTGAAGCTTCATGGACTGGCCAAATATTATATAAGGTTTTTTTAAAGTTTCTCTTTTATTGCTGCCCATTGATCAAGTTGACTTATAAAAATGTAATGTTCTTGTGGTCGGATGCTTGTGAGGGTAGTTTTTAGATGTTGAAGGATAGGTTTACTTTGGCTCCAGTTCTGACTCTACCTGAAGGTATCGAGGTTTTTGTGGATTATTATGATGCATCCCATGTAGGTCTTGGTTGTGTGTTGATACAACATTGTAATGTTGTGGCCTATGCTTCTAGACTGTTAAATGTTCATTAGAATAATTGTCTGAGTCATGACATAGAATTGTTGGTTGTGGTCTTTACTTTTATGATTTGGCACCGCTATTTGAACGAGGTTTATGTTAACATCTATTAAGATCATAAGAGCTTGCAATATCTGTTTACTCAAAAAACGTTGAATCTCAGGCAATGGAGATGGATTGAGTTACTCAAGGACTATGATATGAGTCTTCACTATCATCTAAGTAAAGCTAATACAATTATTGATGCTCTTAGCAGGTTACCTATGGGAAGCTTATCTCAAATGGATTAGGAAAAGTGAGAGTTGGAGGTGTAATTTTGCAACAGATAGAGAAGTCATCCCTTTGTGAAGACGTGAAAGAGAAGTAAGTTTTGGATCCTACCTTGATACGGATTAAGGATGGCACCAAAAAACAGATAGTAATGATTTTTATGTTGGTGGATATTGTATCTTGAGATACAAAGGTAGTCTATGTGTCCTCGGTATTTATGGACTACAAGATAGAATCTTGGTTGAGGCTTATGAGTCCAGGTGCATTGTTTATCATACTTTGACAAAGATATACCAAGATTTTAAAGAGATCTATTGGTGGAATAATATGAAGTTGGATGTGGAAAATTTTTGGGCAAAGTATATGGTTTGTCAACAAGTCTAGGTGGAGCACTTGGGACCTAGAGGATTGTCTAAAGAGATTGAGTAGCCTGAATGGAAGTGGGAAGTAATCAATATGGATTTCCTTACTGGTATTCTGCGGTCCTGCCATCTGTTTTATTCAATTTTTGTCATCGTGGATAGGATGACTAAGTTTGTTAACTTCTTAGCTTAGAAGATTAATTTCTCTATAGAGAATTATGCATGGTTGTTCATTCAGGAAAAAACTTTAACTTGTATGGTGCACCTATTTCTATTATATTTGACCTCGAAACTGAGTACTCCATGTAATTTTGGCGTTCATTCCATAGAAGTTTGGGATATAAGGTGATCCTTAGCACTGGTTTCCACCCTAGACAAATGGGCAAGTAGAGAAGACTATTCAGAGTTTGGAGGATATATTACGGTCTTGTGTGCTTAATATTGGTTGTTGTTGGGTTGATCATTTTCCAATGATAGAGTTTGCATATAATGATAGATATCATGCACATAGTGATGATTTGCTTCATAAGGCTATGCAAAAGTCATATGCAAACTTAAGGAAATGGGAGATGGAATTTGAAGTTGGTGATTGGGTATTCATGAATGTGTCTCTAATGAAGGAGTGATGCAATTTAGAAAGAAGGGAAAGCTCAGTCCTTATTATGTTTGCTCTTATTTGATTTTGTAGAGAGTATGTATTATCTCTTATGAGTTATATTTGTCTCCATGTTTGGGTTTTATTTATCTGGTCTTTCATATTTTAATGTTGAGGAAGTGTGTGGGCGATCCTACATTGGTAGTCCCATTAGAAAGTGTTGGTGTTTCCAACTCCTTTTTGTATGAAGAGGTCCGATTTAGATTATGGATCGACATGTCCATAGGTTGCGTACAATGTGTGTCTTGGGTGAAGGTTCTATGGTCAAAAAATTTGTAGAAGCTACGTGGGAAGATGATGAGGACATGAAGTCCAAATACCCATTGTTTATCCCAATTCTGAATACTTTTACTTAAGGTTTGCAATAAACTTACCATCTTTGTTTTCTGACTTTCTTGAAGGAAATTGTGAATTCCTCGACAAATTCTCCATTGTGATCAATTATAGCTTCCAAGGACAAATTCTCTCCATAACTCTTGATCTTTTAGGCATGTTACTCTTCCCCAACTATTACTTTGTGAAAGCATGTGTTACAAATAGTTCTCCATGTGGTTTTGATGTTAGTTTTGTAACATGGATTGAGGGTTTTGAATGATTGTTGTCTATGTGTTGTTTCATGTTTATGTATGCATTGTTTAACTTTTAAACAGTGGTTTTGAATTCATTTTGATGTATTGGTAAGGTGAATACAATAGGGGATTGTGATTTCCCCAAATTTTGTGAATATTGAACTGAATTTGTTATAACCTTAACCGAGGTTTTTTGAAGTTGTTTTGAGTATGATTAAAATTGCATGAAACTACATTTGGATAAATTTCATGATATAAAGGGATTATTGAGACATAATGGTTTGATTTAATGAACAAAGGGAGTTGTTTTCCCCCATATTTTATTAAAGAACAAACAGAGGTTTTTTTCCTAAGTTAATGGAATTGTGATGGCATGGTGATATTACCTTGGTAGTGTAGTTGGTAAGACTACCAAAAACGTTTAGCTAAATATTTATTGTGGTTCAATGAAAGGGAATGTATGACAAATGTTTTAATGGACCTTAAAGAGGGTTGTGCAGCTGGTCCATAAAAGTGGCAATCTCGAGGGACCAAAACTGGAAACCGTTTTTTCCAGCATGGGGGTCTAAAGGGCTTGGGGTTCGAGTCCCCTTGCTTATCATCGGGTGGTTTGAGTCTAGCTTGTTAAATGAATGGGAGGTTTGAGTCCCCCATAATACATTAAATGACCAGGTTCTTAAGTCACTTTAGTATATGGATGGGAGGTTCGAATTCCCTGTGCATATATATAAGATTATTCTCAAGTTCGTGTGGCTACATGCACTGGGGCCCGACCGGGGGTTCGGAGCTGGAATTTTGAATTGTCATTACATTATCTTTATCCCTAAGTTACATCTTAGTGCTCAATTGACTAACCATTTTCGGATGTTGTATCGCCATGCAATAGAGGGTTCGGAGCAATCTTACTTTTTGTGCGCATTACTAGGTAGATCGGCTCAGTTCATAAATCACTTGCGTTGAGGTGGTAAGCTTCACATTTTCAGAAGACTTTATCATTCCATCAGTTCCCTTTTATAAAATAGAATAAAACATTTCACATTAACATTATCATTTTCTTTGTCATTGTCATTTTTAGGGTCGGGGGCATGTCCTAACATGAGAAACTTATCACGACTAGGCCATGGTTTGGGTAAGGAAATATATTTAATGGAATGGATAATGAATCCCAGGGTTACTCTAATCGTGGAGCATAATAAGAAGACATATTAGACTAAGTAGATCACAGATCAAAAAATTTAAGGACGATTGATGGTATACAAAGAACATACCAATAATAATAGCATCAAAAACTCATCCTAGGGTCTAGATGGCATTGCATAAAACTGATCATACGCGCCAACTAGTTAGGGTCCTAACCGACCTCCCCTATAACTTGTCACAGTATCTCTATGGAAACCTTTAGGACCATCCCTATAACCTTGCATACCACCTCTATCTATGGGATGAACTACCTAATAGGTGGAACACTCAGAGATGAAGGAAAAATCGCTAAACTGAAGGGGCTCTCTATCGAGAAATGTACAAAATATCCACAACCATAACATTCTCAAGGCATCGACAAAAAACAAAGAGATCCAGATAATTTGAAGAACCTCCCCAACAAGAATATCCAGAAGAACCCTTAAAGACAGCTGTAACGATCACCAGGATGATCACTGGAGCCAGACTGGTGTCCATCGATATTCTAAAGTGCAGCCTGAATGGGTCAACTAACTGACCCTAATGTCGATACGGCTGAAGTAGATGTTACTTACCTTGAGTATGATTGCCTCTAAATCATGAGATATTACTTTTCCCAATAAACCTACCCTGGTATCACGACATCTTATCATTGCCCCCAAAGTCCTAGCGATGTATCTCCTCCATATGCTGAGCATGATCATAAACCTCAGAAAAAAACCTACCCGCAACAACAAAGCCAGGTGTCAAAATGAGATGATGAAGTCTCAATCCTCAATCAAAGCAAGGAACCCTCTAATACTCAGTAGTTGGAATATAAGTAGCATGTCTAGACAATATCTGGAATTGAGCCTCATACTCCACAATAGTAATGGAGCGCTACTCCAACCTTGCAAACTAATCTCTCAGGTGATCTATAAAAATGTGAGGCATGTACTTCACCAAGAAGATCTTGGAGTACTAGGTCTATGTCAAAGGTTGAGATCTAGTTGGCCTGGAATAATGATGCTCTCTCCACTAATGTTGAGATTCCAAGTCCAACCGAAAAGTAGTGTTATCCATACCTTGAGTCTTACTAGGCTCAAATTACAAAGCCCATCCTAATAAAAAATCATGAACTCATACGCATCCTCGGTTGGTGAATAAAAAAATCTAGGTGGATCCAACTCAAGAATCTACCCAGTATCTTCTACTCCTCTACATACATAGTAGGCTAGGAAACTACTAATTGAGAAACTAACTGTGCACGAGGGACCTCAACTATAGGAGCCACAACTACAAGTTTTTCCCCCATCTTAGTAACACTATGATCTATAAACTATGCACCATCAGATGGTGCACCACAAAAAAGATCCCAAAAGATGAACCAAAGAATCTATGTGCATTAAATAAGAAATAAAACCCGACAGATCCTAGTCGTTTCCATGGCCAACCGTTGGTTGGGGCGGAAGAAACTCTGGCTTTGAGTAGGAATAGGTTGTTGTGAAGGTCCCCTATCCTAGTCCCTAGCGGGGGACACACCCCAATGTTGTCTATGACCTCTAGGTCATCAAAAAACATAGATGGGATATCTAGGCTCGGTGTAGGGAACCTCTTCTCGTATAGCGCTAGCAGGCATCCTAGCAATCTATGAAAGAGTGAAACGAAAGAATGCTTTAAAAAAAACTTATATTCTTAGCATGAATGAGTAAAAGAAGGGATGAACTCTGAAAGAATGTCCTTCAACCTCCCAAAGATAAGAAATGGGTATCATCATTTCGAGCTTGAGATCGCCCCATTAACCCATCCTAAACATCACATCAATCCACAAATATGGGATTAACTTTGAGTATGTATCAAGATAGCAGAAACAAAACTAGTAATCATAACTATACAATATCTAAACATTTCATTTACATCATCATACTAATCAACATATCCAAGTCAACATTAATCCAAAATGCCTCTACACAAATCCAATGTCTAAATATGTCGGGACAAGGCCTCGACAATAGCCAAGCTAAATTTAAATAAGTCTATGATAAACGATAAGAGTCCATGAAATGTATGAATTTTGATATAAAGAATCTCAAAACTTCATATCAACACATGTTCCACAGTGATAAGCTATTTACTTAGTTTGAAGAGAAGAAGAAACTCTGGCCTCTATGTCTCATGGGGACATATTGTTGGAGATGGTTAGTAGTTGGAGCGCTAACATATAAATCAAGGATAAGGATAAAGTAGATTCAGTATTCAAAATCAAGAAAAATCATCATATTTAACCATATTCATATTCATGGGCATGCATACAGGTATATATATAATATGTTCATAACGAGTCCAAGGAAATAAGACTTAAACAAGAATTCTTCATGTATTCAATAATGAGTTATGAAGTGGAGGATTTAAACCTTCCATAATTATAGATTCAAACATTTCATATTAGGCAAGGGACTTTAACTGTAAGTTTTTTTGTTGGACATGGGACTCTAACCACAAGTTGTATTTGATAAGGGACTCTAACCACAAGCTGGTGTATTTAGGCAAGAGACTTTTACCTTAAGAAATTTATTTAAGAAAGGGACTCCAACCATAAGCCATATTTTTAAGCAAAAGATTCTAACCACAAGCCACATTATTAAAGAAGGGACTCTAACCACAAGCCACTTTTGTAGGCAAGGGACTTTATCAAGAGACAACTTTAGTAGGAAATAGTCATTAACAACAATCAATCATTACTATTATTAGTCGACATTGGGACTCTAATCCTTTATCCATACATCAACATTCATTCACTTCCACATTTATGGACTCTAAGCCATTTAAAAAATTCATCACCATATATAAATATGAGGTCTTCATGGAACCATTTCTTAAACAAAATTTTTAATCAGATAATCCCTCAATTAAATTCATCATCAATTGAATTTATGGCCATCAATTCCCTTAAAATCATTTATTCCTCACTAACAAACTTATACAACAATTTAGTTAATCAAATTTCAATTTTGTGTTTAGGGACTTTAACCCCTTTTTAGCCATCAAAAAAACAAGTTCATACATTAACTAATTACATGGTTAACAATGCCATTGCAATACTATTTATAAACCATTCACACTTATTGGTCCATTGTCGTGGTTTCAAATATTATCAATATCTTACTAGACATTTCTCTTAGACATTTTCACAAACACCTTGTGAGCATGCCTTTACCATTGCCAAAATCAAACTAGAAATCATCATTAGTAAGGATTTTCAAGAACCATTTTTTAAAATACAAAAATCTAGCTACCACATGTGCAAATCACCACCACTAATATGTAAAAACACAAGTCTAGGAAAAAGCAAACATTGCTCATCGTTAGTCCACAAGAACCTACATTATTTGATTCCAAAATCATCATTTTCAAATATTAGACCACATTTAAAATATATAATTTTTGAGTTGATAACAAGGGAAAGAGTTATACGTAGTCCAGAAGCTTCAATTAAGGGATTTTTTCTTAAGGGTCCAATGACTAGGTGTTTCAATTCTATCCAACTTGGATTATTCATTATCGAATGATGGGTAAGGGAAGCATAAACACGAGTTAACACATTATTACACATCAACTAACCTTTAAACAAGCTAGAAATCAAGAGATACCATAAGTTTAAGACACAGGCCATGTTCATTTTCATTAAACCATTCGTTTCATTGACTATGCGTCTCAAACCCATTATTTATCAAAGATATTTGTTCAATCGAAGATTAGGGACTTGAACCCACTATCTACTAAAGACATAAATAAAATTAAGAAGATTAACAAATACCTAATTCACAAGTTTCTGGGATGGAAAAAAAATGTCGATACTTGAACTTCATGTCCTCCTCCACCTACAAAGTAGCTTCTTCGGACTTTTGCTTCCACTATAGAACCTTCACTGAAGCGTCCTCTTTTGTTCCCAATCGGTGAACTTAACAATCTAAGGTCCTCATTGAGATATCCTCACAGGACAAAGAGTCTGAAACACCAAAACCCTTCATTGGAAATACCAACAAAGGACCATCCACATTCTTTTAACATAGACACATAGAAAACCCAGTGGATGGAGTTCAAACAAAAAGGCAGCTCCAACTCATAGCAAACATTGCCAACCATTTTAAATATCAAGTAGGGACAAACATACCAGGGACTAAGTTTCCCCTTCATACCAAATTTTGTCACTCCCTTTATGGGAGACACCTTAATGAATATTTAATCGCCAATATTAAACTCCAAATCCCTATGCCTTACATCCAAATTGGACTTTTGATGACTTTGAGAGGTTTTTAATCTATAAAAAATCACCTTCACCTTCTCAAAGGCTTGGTGAACCAAATTGGGGCCAAGCAACATACCGTCACCAACTTTGTACCACCCAATAAGAGAATGAAATCTCCTACCTAAATAGTAGCCATACCAATGCTAGAGTGGTAACTATTGATATAGGCAAATTCAATCAAAAGCAAGTGGTTCTACCAACTACCACCATAATAAATCACATAGGCACATAATATATCCCGAAGGTTTTGATGGTCCTCTCTGCTTGCCCATCCATCCATGGTTGAAAGCAGTACTGAGGCACACCTTAGTTCTAAAACCATTTGAAAAAAGCTATAAAAAGTAAAATGAGAATGGAGTACCATGATCCAAAATAATAGAAACTAAAATACCATGCAATTTCACATTCTGTGCAAGATATAAATTAGCATATTCTTCAGTTGAGTAATAAGTCCTCATGGGCAAGAAGGGAGCAGACCTGGTCATTCTATCCACAATGATACAACTAGAATCACATTGATTTGGAGACTGAGGAAGACTAGTAAAAAAATTTACAT
Source organism: Capsicum baccatum var. pendulum (assembly GCA_030864225.1). Taxonomy (NCBI): domain Eukaryota; kingdom Viridiplantae; phylum Streptophyta; class Magnoliopsida; order Solanales; family Solanaceae; genus Capsicum; species Capsicum baccatum. The sequence continues at coordinate 157,375,728 of CM061557.1, read as the reverse complement.
TAATCACCTCCCACTTCTATTGGGGCAATACAAAATCTTGGTACAAGCCTCCGAGTCTTGTGTGTCCAACCTTTTCTTTGTTACACACCATGCACATTGTCACATAACTAGCTATACCTTATTCTATATTACTCAACTAATAGGACTACCTAAGATCGTGATACTTTTTGTAGAATCGGGATGAATAACTTAACTAGATCTATTGACATCCTCCATGATCATTTCCCTCAACCCATCGATATTGGGAACAAATAACCTACATTTGTACCTCAAGATACATCGCCACCAATCACTAAATCAACAACCTTTTCTTGACCCATATTACCCCTAATCTTCATCAAATCAGGATCCAATATTTGCTTTTTCTTTATCTCAACAGCCAGAGATGACTATAATACCTGATCCAGAAATAGAACACTATCCCCCGAATCCATAAGGCGAACTCTAAGATTAGCCAAAAAGTGAATGTCCTTCATAAATTCCCACTTATCCTCATCAATATGGGATAAGATCCCCATGGATAATCTGCTAAGAACATCAACAACTACATTGGATTTACCTGAATGGTAATAGAGGCTTATATTGTTGTCCTTTAATAACTCAAGCCAGCTCTTTTTTCTAATATTCAACTCTTTCTGAGTAAACACGTATTGATGTCTCTTATGATTAGAAAAGATGTCAACAAAAACACCATAGAGATAATGTTGCTAAATATTCAAACCAAAACCATAGCTAACAACTCTTAAGTCATGATTGGGGTAGTTCTTCTCATGAACTTTCAATTGCCTAAAAGCATAGGGTATCACCCCACCCTGATTCATCACTACACAACCAAGCCCAAATCGAAAAGAACCATATTACACTGCAAAACAATCATTAACCGTGGGTAAAGTCAAAATCGATGTTGAACTCAATTTATCTTTAAATTTCTCAAAACTACCCTCACTTAAATCTGACCAAAAGAACTTAACTTTTTTCTAGGTCAACTTAGTCAATGGGGTAGCTAAAGAGAAAAAACTCTACACAAATCTCCTGTAGTAACCAACTAGACAAAAGAATCTCCCAATATCAATTGTAGTAGCAGGTTTAGGCCACTTCTTAACTACCGCAACCTATTGTGCTTCTAAAATAATCCCTTCACTAGGGATAATATAACCAAGGAATGTCATAAACATTAACAAAAAACTCATACTTAGAGGATGTGACGTACAAATGATGATACTTCAAAGATTGTATCACGTCATAGAGGTGATCGACATTATCCACCCCACTTATAGTGAAGACAAGATGTTATTAATGAAGAAAATAAAAAACAATTCCAAGAACTGACAGAAAATCCAAATCATCAAATATATGAATGTCATTATTGCATTTATCCACCCAAAGAACAAAACTAGGAATTCATAGTGACCATACCGGGTTCTAAAGATAGTCATAGGGATATCCAGTTTCCTAATTTGAAGTTGATAGTAACCCGACCTAAGATCAATTTAGAGAAACACTTTGCATCTTGAAGTTGATCAAACAAATCATAGATCCAAGGAAGTGGATACCTATTCTTTAAGGTCATGTTGTTCAACTATCAATCATCAATGAACATACGAAAGGAACATTCTTTTTATGTACAAACAACACGGGAGCACCACTAGGAGATACACCAGGATGTATAAAACCTTTCTCTAAGAGGTATTTCAATTCTTTCTTAAGCTATTTTTGCTCCATCAGAGCCATTTTATTAGGTGGGTTAAAAATTGGATAGGTGTTTGAAACAAAATCTATCCCAAAATTAATTTCACTATCGGGAGGAATATTGGGAAGGTCATCGAGAAAGACCTTGGGAAACTCATTAACCATAGGAACAAACTCTAGTGAAGAACCTTTCGAGTTAAAATCTTTAATGCAAACCGAATGATACAAATACCCTTTTGAGATCAACTTTTTGGCCTTAAGATACAATATGAATCTCCCATTAGGCACTAAAGAACCCCCTTCCTATACAATGACTAACTCATTAGGGAATTTAAGCTTGACCTTCTGGGTTCGCCAATCTGAGGAAGCATAGCACTAATGCAACCAATCCATCCCACGAATACCATTAAAATGAATCATTTAAAACACTATCAAGTATATAAGAGTTTTGCTACTACTAATAGATACCACACACCCTTTATAGACCTTTTTAAAACCGAACAATCTCTAACTAGGGTAGAAATAAATAAAGGAACTGATAGACTCTTAGGCCAAAACCAAGATGAATAGAAACAAATGGGGTCACATAAGAAAGAGTGGACCCTGGATCAAGCAGAAAATACACAACATGGTACATAAGTTTAAACATACCCGTGACAAAATCAGAAGATGCCTTTAATTCCTAGCGTGTAGTAAGGGCATACAAGAACTTTCAGCCATCATCGGTGCCAGAAACAATAGAAAATAAAAGAAATATCACCCTTTAGTGCGAGTGTAGATGAAGTAGTAATATGGTCCTTGTTGTCCCAAGAATCCCTGAGAGAAAAACACTATTCTGTATTTTCCCAATATGATAACTACTAAAACACCTATTCCACCCCTTCTCACACTGACCACGATGATGCTGACCACAGAATCTACAAGGAGGGTAAGTTGGAGCCAACTAAGCTCCACTAGCCTGAGTTGACTGCCCTGCACCTAGAACCCTACACCAAACTAAGACTGATGTTCTCTCGATGACTTTAGGTATGGAGAATAAGCTTAGGAGAAAGAATATAAACTCCCCCACTACTTTTTTTTCCATTTGCTACTATATCTACCACTTTTCTTTGATGGCCTAAATTTCTTCCCTTGCCTTTCACTAAACTCAACCTATTTCTTTTTCTCTTCCTCCACTTGTTACATATACAGGACCAACCATGAGATATCTAATTATTTAATCTAACAGTTTTCTTGCTCTCAAGAACTAACTCCTTGGATAATCCTAAAATTCATTTATGCATCTAGAACTCATACTAGAAACTATCTCAAGCGCATACCTAGACACCCGATGGAATTTCAAAATATACTCCTTTGCTGACATCCTCCCTAGCTTCAAGTTCATAAACTTTTCCACTTTCACTTCCCTCCGCTTATTTGGAATAAAGTTGTCTACGAAAGCTTTAGAGAAATTATCACATATGGCCGAGCTAACATCACTCTTCTATACAATTCCCACCCTTTATACCATTGGTATGATACATCCTTCATGTGGTATGAAGCATACTAAATAGACCTGACCTCCTAATCATACAAGATTTAGAAAATCCTCTTAATTTCATTAATGAAAAGTAGATGATCCTCCTTCACCTTGGTACCCACAAATATAGGCGGGTGCAACCTCATGAATTGACCAACTATTATGGCCTAAGAAGAAATAGTAGTTGAAGCACCACACTCTAATTGAGATGCTACTAATTAAGTCAAGAGGTTAATGGAGAAAACAATACTTTACATTTATAGTGTCCCCATCTGGTGATCGAGTAGGAGTTCTCTCTCAAAAGCATAGTTGGGACAGATGGAACCTCACGAGTATAGTCAGATGTCGTAGCCCTTGTTTTGATCTTGATCATAATTTTTGGGCGTGCTTCCTCCATAGGGCCCTCAATCAGGGTTGAGGTGTTTGCCCATGCCTTAGATCTCCTCAGAGGCATGATTTTAAAGATAAGAAAATTGAAATTAGAGGAATCCAAGACCTTAGACTCAATATCTTGATATTGAAACACAAAAAAGGGAACCATTCCTAAATGTCTCATAGTCTCTCTATTATAAGTGTGGTGCACTTCACACCCATAAAAGAGACTCTACATAAAATGGTTTTGTAGACACCCAACGAACCATGAACCCTAGATTTTATACCAACTTTACACGACAAAATATGAGGCTAGTTGTATAGGCATCTCAATCCCAATATATGTTGCAGATCGCCCCTTCAATCCAACCTAACGATCACATCAATCCATAAGTGTCAGAGCTATTTTGACTATATATCAAGATAGTTGAAGCAAAACTAGTAATCATAATTTAGATAATGTCTAAACATTTCATTTAAATCAACATACTAACCAACATACCCAAGTCCACAGTAACCAAAAATGCCTCTACACAAATCCTATGTCCAAATATGTCGGGACAAGACACTAACAATAGCCAAACAAATTCTAAATAAGTTAATCACCAAAGATAAGAGACTATGAAATGCATGACTCTCAATGTAGGGAAGCTCAAAACTTTAAGTCAACACACAATTTTCATCGATCACCTAGTCACTATGCAGGAATAGAATAAAAAACTTTGGCCCTTGTGTCATGTAGGAACATAGCATCCAGAGACGGTTAGATATTAGAGCGCTACAATAATACTCAAGGATAAGGATAAAATAGAGTCATCATTCAAATACAAGGATATTAATCATATTCAACCACATCTATAATCATGGGCATGCATATATATATATATATATATAACATGTTCATAAAGGACCAAAGGAAACAAGACTTAACAACGGACTTTAACCACATATATAATATGCATACAATCATGAGTCATAAATTTGAGGACTCTGGCCTTCCACACATATAGAATTAAATGTTTCTTAATAATAAAAGGTCTTTAACCACATACATTTTCATTAGGCAAGGGACTTTAGTAGGACTCTAACCATAAATCACTTTAGTAGGAAAGGAACTTTAACCACAAGCCATTTTGCCTATCATGAGTCGACATTAGAAGTCTCACACTTTTGCTATACATCAACATTAATTCACTTTCACACTTAGGGACTCTATCTTATTTAAGTAAATCATCATCATATATGAAAATGAGGTCTTCCTGGAACCTCTTATCAAAAAAAAATTTAATAAGCCAATGCCTTAATTCAATTCAATTTATGTTCATCAAGACCCTTAAAAACGATTCTTTCCTCATTAAAAATCTTATACCACACTTCAGTTCAATACACTTTAATTTTATGTTTATTTCAACTTTAATTTAATGTTTAGGTCATACATTAAGTAATTACCTGGCTAACAATGCCTTTTCAATACAATTTACTAACTATTCACACTTATTGGGCCATTGACCTAGTTTCAAACATTATCAACATGACACTAGACATTTCTCTTGGAGATTTTAACAAACACCTTGTTGACATTCCTTTAACAAGGTCAAAATCTAAGTTTAAATTATCTTTATTAAGATTTCCCAAGACCCATTTGTTAAAGTACAAAAAACTAGCTTCTACATATGCAAATCACCAGGACTATCATGTAAAAACACAAGTCTATGAAAGATCAAATGTTACTCATCATTGGGCAACAAAATGCGTATTTTTGATTTCAAAATCACCCTTTAAAAATTTTAATGTATTTTTCAAATACATGGGTTTTGAGTTAATAATAGGGGAAAGAGTCACCAAAGAAACTCCACTACTCTTTGCCTCTAGATTAACACCCCTTGGAACCCTACCTTCAATCTTAAGGGAGAAGTCTTTGAGAGGATTTTTATGTGTTTTGATCTTGTAATTGTTAAGAATGAAGGCCCACAAGTTGTTATATAGTAATGGTTTAAAATGTCTTATGGTGGGGATATATCCATAGTCCCCTTTATATTAAAGCAAAAAAGTTACTTCCCAGGTATGTACGACTCACTTAGCTCAACCGTACCCTAGGGTATGAGTTGTACCTTAACTCATAAACTATCCCTCACCAAGTTCCCATACAATGAATAAGTTATGACAACGTATCCTTGACTCATACCTAAGGGTATGAATGGTACCATAAAACGTAACCTAAAATCATACCAAAAATAGTATCAACTAGTGCAAGTATCAAACATCACATGACTTGACTTGGTATGACTACTACACTAATATACGACCATGGGGAGGATAAGTCATACCTTGAAGATTGTGTAACCCCCACCATACTACCTTGGATATGAAAGGGGTGACTAAGTTGTATATAAGGGTATGCCTAGTACCCTGAGTCGTACCTAGTCTAGAAGCTTCAATTAATGGAATTTGTCTAAGGGTCTGAAGCCTAGGTGTTTCATCCTAGTGGTACAATGATTTTAGGTTCTCAAACCTCAAAAATATAGAAGTCAAAGTAGAGGACAAAACATATTTCCTAGCTTCATTTATGTTCCTTGGATTTCCTATTTTAATTTTTCTCCATACACATGGAACTTACAATTTTTTATTCAATTATTTTTATCATTAAAAATAATTAATCGATACATTTCTCTTTCTATGTTAATAATATTACGTAACACTTGTTTACAAATTATTGAATCTTGACATCGCACAAAGGGAATTATTTTAAATAAAAGAAATTATCATAATTTATTCTAGAGATGTACACCTGTTCTTCAATCCAATTTGTTTCTCTCTTTGACATCTATTTTTTAACATCTCTTATAGAAGGTTGAAGACAGATGGTTATGTTTGATACTAACAATTTCTCTTTTACAGTTGGTATGGTACTTTTCTATCTACTCTTAACTCAAATCTATTATACGCTTTCCTCACTACCCGATCTGTCTCTCTCTTTGCCCTCTTCTTTGCATGGGCATCAATGTCTCTATCAGTACCTGTAACATCCCGATTTGCTAAATCGGAATGCTACACGGTGCTCATGTCTCTAGAGGGACCACAAGCTAACCCATAACTGATATATATACTTGTATACTGCAAATCATGATAAAATGATGCAAAATACATAGAACTGTAAGGACATGAGGTTTAACGAAATAAAACCATATGGGTGAAAATACCCAAAACAACTCAATCTGAACGTAAATCTGAAAGACTCTAAACTATCTGAATAAGGAGTTGATAGAACATGTCTCCCACTAACTCCGTAAAATTGAAATAAATAAATGTATCAAATCATATTGTCCTCGAATCAATGAGGACTCATTGTGTCTTTGCGACTAGAATGCTACCGCTACTGTTGGGATGGAGCTCGTGTCTCAGAACCTATGGTGTAACATGAAAAGAAAGCACCATAGCGCAAATGCGTCAGTATAACTGAAGTACTGAGTATAAGAGGAAGGCAGGCTGAACATAAAGGGTTTCATGCATGAACAACACTGAGTGACTAATATGAACGTGGAAGTGCAAACACACATATATAGAAATTAGGACCGTGAATACGTGATAGCGTAACCTATAAGCTAATACATGGTTTACTGATAACTGTCATGACTGATACTAAAATTGATAACATGGACGACATTATATGACAGTCCTGTATATACTGAAATCTGAAGAATGCCCTCAGTTTTTTTACTGAGACTGATACTGAAACTGTAGGAAGTAGTGTTTAACTGACATACCCCATGTATCCCATTATGGCTAAGATGGGGTCCAATCTCTGCCCCGACTGGAGGAGTGTCAACACTGTGCCATGGGTAAGGACAGCCTGTGAGTGACCCTTATCTGGCGGGTACTCAATGAGAATGGCGGGAACCCTAAACTGACGGGTTAAGCCACCTCATCAACCCTAATCTGATGGGTTAAGATGTCTCAACCTATGCTATCTATGTAGTTCTAGAACATAAAGATCGCTACTAAGAATCACACCCTTAACTGGTGGGTCAGTTCCCATCCTTGGGTTCACTCGGTGCTAACCTCTACTCCCATCTAGAGGGACTGGACATGAATCACTGACTGTGCATGACTTAATCTCACTGGATTTTGTTGACTGGTGGAATGTTACTGATATCTGACAACTGACTAAGATCATGAGGTTTTCCTGAGTCACATGACTGACTGAAGTCTATGGAATCATAGCTTGAGTTCCTATATTGTGAAACATTACATGGATCTAGGCACACAACTATAGTTTTCAAGTACAAGTACCCCCAAGACTCGATGGAAGGAAACTGACACATATGACTGACTTGATCATAAGAGTAGAGTCCATAACTTATAATATCATAATTAGGGATCTCATACTAAGCATGGTTATCAATAATGTATTTCATGGAAAGGATTTCATATCACGTGGATGTACTTGCACAATATTAATATCATGTTCATTGCATAATCATATTGCCAACACATACTAATAGCATGGAAGTTCATGCGGGTTGCATGGTTATCATACATCTTGTTCATAAGTAGGATTTGCAAGTAAACATAGCATAATCTCAGAAGAATAGTTCATGAGTATTCCAACAACATTTACAAGGAACATTATCAATATAGAAGTCATTGGAACATAAGGGCATATCATGAATCCTTCACTTAGTCACAATTTAGCTATATTGCATGCTTTCTAGTTCTTTAGGCATTTTATCAATCACCTTACACGCACATCTTAAGCATAGGTGAAATCGCCAAATTATACATCATGAACAACCAAACTTACATGTTTCCAACTCATATGATATCATGAATTCATAAAAACATATAAAGATTCCAACTTGGGAATCACCCAATATCAACAACATGATCATCAAAACCCAATAATATAGAAATCATACTTTATAATGAAAAAGAGGAAAAACAAACAAGCATCAACATGGGTATGATCATATCACCACAATCAACCAACCTTTTGTACTTTAAAGATTGATTCTTGAACTCCACGGATGAAAGAAATCCGTGGATGAACACTACGCATACCTTAGAAGGAAGATTCTTGATGATTGACGAAAGAATTTCCTTGAAATCGGATCTTCAAGCTTAATTATGCAACCCTAGTTGTTTTCTCCTTTAGTGCTCTTGGATTATGAGATTTGAGATGAAAATAGGGTTGCAGTATGTTTAGAAGCTATATATTTCATAGGGTTAAGTTTAGGGACGTGGAAGGAGTATTTAAAGACTTAATTACCTTTAAAATAACTCAAAATAGAGTGTTTTTTATACCTGGAATTGACTTAAGCGGCGCCCAAGTGATCGCCTATGCTTGGGTTGGGCGGCGCCTAACCAATCACCTATGCTTGGGTTGGGCGGCGCCTAACCAATCGCCTATGCTTGGGTTGGGAGGCGCCTAACCAATTGCCTATGCTTACTGTCTCTCACAAAAATAGTTATAATTTTTGCTCGGGTATTCGATTAAGGCGAAATTGGTATCGTTGGGAACCTAATTCGATTTTCTACAATTTAGTGGGTCTAAACCGGCCAAAATACCACATTAACATCGATTTATACTCGTTCAAAGATGACCCTTGCAAAATCAAACACTAAAACTTGATGGATTCAAAAACTCTTAGCTTGTATTATCTTAAGTGACTCATATTAACATGCTTAATGCATCATAAGATATCTTATCACTAGGATATTAATTGTAAGTCATGTACTCAAGTATGAATCACAGGATAGGAGATTTCATATGTAGGAATACTTATTCACTTCCTAGCTTAGAAACATGCAAGGTATTACAATATCTCCCCCTTGGGAACATTCGTCCTCGAATAAGAATTTATTGAGAAAGGATACAAGACAATACAACCGGAACTGAACATGAAGAACTGAAACTTGATCTCATAACTGACATGCTAAACATACTGAACTCGTGCATATCTGATGCACGGACAACTGACACATGAATACATGACTGGGTATGAATGGTTAATAGGTACCAAGTTTATACTGGGAACATGAACGTGGAATTGAATAAGATTAAGTAGACCTGTTACCTTGAGCTTAATCTAAATTGGTGAGGAAGAGGTGAGGATAATTGGTATGCATATCTGTTTTAGCTTCCCAAGTATCTCCCTCATGAGACTGATTTCGCCAAAGAACCTTGACTAGAGAGACTTCTTTGTTCCTCAATCTACAAGTCTGATAATCTAAGATTTTGACTGGAATATCTTCATAAGAGATGCTGTTCTGAATGTCGATACTCTGAATAGGGACAACAACTGCTGGATCACCTATGCACTTCTTTAGCAAAAAGATATGGAAGACTGGATGGACTGAGGCTAGATATGAAGGCAACTCAAGCTCATAAGCTACCTTGCCAAAACGACAAAGAATTCTGAAGGGACCGATATATCGGAGACTAAGTTTCCCTTTCTTATCGAACCTCTTCACTCCATTCATGGGAGAGATCATAAGATAGACATAGTCATTGACCTCGAACTTGAGATCCTTTCTACGAATATCTGCATAGGACTTCGATCGGCTTTGAGCAGCCCGAAGTCTCTCTCTAATCAACTGAATTTTGTCTAAGGCATCGAATACTAAGTCAGGACCTATGATGAGGCCTCACTAACTTTGAACCAACCAATCAAATATCTACATCTCCTACCATAGAGATCTTCGAATGGATCCATCTAAATACTAGAATGATAGCTATTGTTGTATGCAAACTCAATCAAAGGTAAGTAGTCGTCCCAACTTCCCTTGAAGTTAATTGCACACGCCCTTAGAATATCTTCAAGAGTATGAATGGTCCTCTCTGCTTGAATATCTGTTTGAGGATGAAATGCTATACTGAGATGGACTTGGGTACCGAGACCATTTTGGAATGCTTTCCAAAAGTGAGAAGTGAACTGGGTACCTCTTTCTTAGATGATAGATAGTGGAACACCATGTAATCTGACTAACTCCTTGATATAGAGTTTGGCATAATCCTCAATGGAATAAGAAGTACGAACAGGAAGGAAATGTGTTGACTTGGTCATTCTATCTATGACCCAGACTAAATCATGTTAATGACGAGTTCTAGGAAAACCCATCACGAATTCCATGTTAACTTCTTCCCACTTCCAAATAGGAATGGAGAACTCTTGCACGGAACCACTAGGTTTCTGACGCTCTATCTTAACCTGCTAACATGTAAATCACTTAGCCACAAACTCTGTAATATCTTTCTTCATCCCACTCCACCAATAGATCTCCTGCATGTCGCGGTACATCTTAGTGGCCCCTGGATGAATATATTATCATGCACCATGCTATTCTATAAGTATTCACTACCTCAATTCATCTACACCTGGAACACGTAGACGACCCTAACCACGAAGAACACCATCTTCCCCTTGGGAGAAAACCTCGACTTTCTGATTCAGAACTGACTCTTTAAGCTTGACAAGGCTAGGATCCCTATCTTGTTCCTCTTACACCTTGGAAACTAGAGATGACTATGAACTACTGTGAACACGTACACCACCCTCTGAAGAATCGACAAAGCGAACGCCTAGTCTGGCAAGCTGATAGATCTCCTGAGCCATCTTTTTCTTACTATCATCAACGTGAGAAATATAACCCATAGAGAGTCGACTGAGATCATAGGCCACAATATTGGCCCTGCTCGGATGATAAATAACACTCATGTCGTAATCCTTTAAGAGCTCTAACCACCTTCTCTAACGAAGATTGAGATCTTGCTAGGAAAAGACATACTGGAGGTTTTTATGGTCTGTGAAGACATATACATGAAATCCATAGAGATAATGCCTCCAAATCTTTAAGGAAAAAACTACCATTGCTAACTCAAGATCATGAGTACGATAATTCTTCTCATGTAGCTTTAACAATCCGGAGGCGTAGGCTATGACATTACCATGCTGCATAAGGACACAACCTAAGCCCACTCTGGATGCATCACAATGGACTACAAAACTATCTGAACCATCTGCAATAGCTAGAATTGGAGCTGAGGCGAGTTGAGTCTTCAATTGTTGAGAGCTCTTCTTGCATGAATCTGACCATTGAAACTTAATCTTTTTCTGAGTCAATCTAGAGATGGGAGATGAAATAGAATAAAATCCCTCGACAAACCACCTATAATGGCCAGTCAAACCCAAGAAACTCCAAATATCTGATGGAGATACGGGTCTGGGCTAGTTTCTCACTGCCTTAGTTTTCTGAGGATCTAGTCTAATGCCATGACCAGAAACAATATGGACAAGGAATGCTACTGGTCTTAGCCAAAATTCATACTTGCTGAACTTAGTGAATAATAGATGATCCCTGAGAGTCTGAAGAACAATCCTGGGATGGTCTGCATGATCACGCTCTTACGAGAATAAATGAGAATATAATCTATAATGACTATGACAAACATGTCCAAGTACTACTTGAACACATGGTTCATCAAGTCCATAAAAGCTGCAGGGGCATTGGTAAGACCAAATGACATGACTAAAAATTTGAAGTGACCATACCGAGTACGGAAAGCTATATTTGGAATGTCACATTCTCTAACTCTGAGCTGATGATAGCCTGATCTGAGGTCTATCTTGGAGAAGTAACTGGCACCCTAAAGTTGGTCGAATAGATCATTAATCCTGGGAAGAGGATATCTTTTCTTGACTGTGACCTTGTTGAGTTGACGATAATCAATACATATCCTGAGACAATCGTCTTTCTCACACACAAATAATACTAGTGCACCCCATGGGGAAACACTGGGTCTGATGAATCCCTTATCTAAGAGATCCTTCAACTAATCTTTCAGTTCCTTGAGTTCTGCTGGTTCCATTCTGTATGGCAGAATAGAAATAGGTTGAGTATCCAAAAGAAGGTCTATGCTGAAGTCTATTTCCTTTTCGGGAGGAATGCCTGGAAGATCTTTGAGAAAGACATCTGAGTATTCATTAACAATAGGGACTGTTTTGAGGTTGGGATATTCAGAACTAGAATCTTTAACATGAACGAGATAATACACACACCCCTTAGAAATCATTTTCCTTGCCCGAATGTAGGAAACAAGTTGACCCCTAAATGCTAAAATGATACCCTTTCACTCTAGGACGGGCTCATTCGAGAACTGAAACTGAACTATCCTATTTCTGCAGTCGACTGTGGCATAGCAGGAATGAAGCCAATTCATGCTGAGAATACATCAAAATCAATCATCTCTAACTCTAATAAATCTACTAACGTAGATTTCTGAGATAGCATAATCGGGCAGTTCCTATATATCCGCCCAGCTATGATGGTTTTACCCACTGGGGTAGAGACTGAGAAGGGCTCTGCTAGGACTTTGGGACTGATTCCAAAATCGCCTGCTATGTATGGAGTAACAAAAGACAAAGATTCACCTGGGTCTAGCAAAGCATAAATAGGAACATGGAAAATATGCAACGTAACAGTAATGACATCAGGAAAATTTTCCTAATCCTGCCGGGATAAAGAGCATAGAATCTGTTTGGGCATTTCCCACTCGTAGCACTAGAAATGGCACCCTGCTGGTTCAGGCAACTGGACTGAGCTGTAGAATAATTTTGCTGACCCTAAAGACTTGACTGCAGACACTCTCTAATCCTATGTCCTTGCTTTCCATAACAAAAATAGACATCACTACGGGCTCTATAATTGCCCTTGTGGTTCTTACCACAAATCTTACAAAGGGGATTCGTTCGGGCACTGCTAACACTGCCTTGAGATTTAGAGCCTGGCGCTTTGTTTCTATTCCTATCTCTAAACTTTGGCACTGGAGCGCTGGAAGAGAAAGGAGCTGGAACGGCTGAATTAGAGCAAAACTATGAACGGTTTCCTCTATCTCAATTGGGGTGAGGAAAGTTGAAAATACCTGACCTTGATTTCTTGTTTTGCCTCTCGCTTGTCTTAAACTTATGCTCTTCTACTTGCTGGGCATGGGTCATAAGTCTGGCTAAGGTTATATCACCGATCAGCATCACAGACCTACACTCATTTACCATGCTATTGTTGACCTCTGACACGAACTTGCTCATCTTAGCTCTATTGTCTGCAACCACATGAGGAGCATAACTGGCTAGTTGAGTAAATATAAGAGAATACTCCCTAACCGTCATATTCCCCCGCCTGAGGTTGATGAACTCAAAACTTTGGCTTTCCTCAGCTCTTAGGTAAAGAATCTGTCTAAGAAGGTCGTGACAAGTTCCTCCCACTCGATAGGGCCTGTATCATTTAACCTCTCAGACTTTCACTGTTTGTACCAATCATGAGCAATATCCTATAACTGTAGATGGCTAACTCATCACTGTCAATAGAAGTAACACCCATAATGTCAATTACCTTCTGGACTTGGTCAACGAACTCCTGAGGGTCCTCATCATACTTAGACCCATGGAAAGATGGAGGGTTCATCCAGGTGAAGTCCCGAACACTACCTACTTTGGGAGTGTCCACTAGATTGGCCGGAATGACTGGTGGCCATTCATTCTACGCAGCAGTGGACAAAGAAAGTGTGGTAAATGCATCTCTAAACATCGCGTGGGAAAAATGTTCGCCCAAAGGATCTTCGGTCTGAGGAGCTGGCTGGTTTCTTCTCTTTGGAGCCATGTTCTGGAATAAGAGAAGAATGGATTAGACTGAGAGTTTAACTTGTGATTATTCTCACTAGCATGGCATGAATAATGAAGAAAGGGGACTGTTCCTAAAACATCTTATAGCCTCCTACACATAAATGTGGCGCGCAACACACCCATGTACAATACCCTACTAGATGGGGCTTTTAAACTTCCTAGGACTTTATTGAACCTTAGGCTCTGATACTAAGTTTGTAACACCCCAATTTGCAGAATAGGAATGCTACATGATGCTCATGACCCCGAGGGACCACAAGCTAACCCATGACTGATATCTCTACCGGTATACTGCAAATTATGATATAATAATACAGAATACATAGAACTGTAAGGCCATAAGTTTCAGCTAAATAAAAACTATGTGGGTGAAAATACCCAAAGCAACTCAACTTGAATGTAAATCTGAAAGGCTCTAAACTATATGAATAATGAGTTGATAGAAAATGTCTCCAACTAACTTTGAAAAATTGAACTGAAGAAATAAATAAATGTACCAAATCATATTGTCCTCAAATCAATGAGGACTTACTGTGTCTCTGTGACTGCAATGGTACCGCTACTGCTGGGCTGGATCTCATGTCTTGGAACCTATAGTGTAACATGAAAAGAAAGCACCATAGCGCAAATGCATCAGTACAACTGAAGTAATGAGTATAAGAGGAAGTTAAGCTGAACATAAATGGTTTCATGCAAGAGCAACACTGACTGACTAATATGTACGTGGGAGTGCAAACACACATATATAGAAACTAGGACCGTGAATACGTGATAGGGTAACCTATAAGCTAATACATGGTTTACTCATAACTGTGATGATTGATACTGAAACTGATAACATGGATGCTTGTATTTGACAGTCTTGTATATACTAAAATCTGAAGAACGCCCTAAGTTCTTTTACTGAGACTGAGACTGAAACTGTGGGAAGTATTATTTAACCAACATGCCCCATGTATCCCGTTATGGCTAAGCTGGGGTCCAATCTCTGCCCCGACTGGAAGGGTGTCAATACCGTGCCATGGGTAAGGACAGCCTGTGAGTGACCCTTATCTGGCGGGTACTCAATTAGAACGGTGGGAACTCTAAATAGACAGGTTAAGCCACCTCAGCAATCCTAATCAGACGGGTTGAGATGTCTCAACCTACGCTGGCTACGTAGTTCTGGAACACAAAGATTGCTAATAAGAATCACACCCTTAACTGGCGGGTGAGTTCCCATCCTTGGGTTCACTCGGTGATAACCTCTACTCCCATCTAGAGGGACTGGACATGAATCACTGACTGTGCATGACTTAATCTCACTGGATTCTATTAATTGGAGGAATGTTACTGATATCTGACAACTGACTAAGATCATAAGGTTTTCCTAAGTCACATGACTAACTGAAGTCTATGGAATCATAGCTTGAGTTTGGATATCGTGAAACATGACATGGATCTAGGCACACAGCTATAGTTTTTGGGTACAAGTACCCCCAGGACGTGATGGAAGGAAACTGACACACAGGACAGACTTGATCATAAGAGTAGAGTCCATAATTTATAATATCATAAGTAGGGATCTCATACTAAACATGGTTATCAAAAATGTATTGCATGGAAAGGATTTCATATCCCGTAGAAGTGCTTGCACAATCTTAATATCATGTTCGTTGCATAATCATATTGGCAACACATACTAATAGCGTTGAAGTTCATGTGGATTGCAAGGTTATCATATATCTTGTTCATAAGTAGGATTTGCAAGTAAACATAGCATAATCTCATAAGAATAGTTCATAAGTATTCCAACAATATTTACAAGGAACATTATCAACATATTAGTTATTGGAACGTAAGGGCATATCATGAATCCTTAACTTAGTCACAATTTAGCTATATTGCATGCTTTTTAGTTCTTTAGGCATTTCATCAAACACCTTATATGCACATCTTAAGCATAGGTAAAATCACTAAATTATACATCATGAACAACCAAACTTACATGTTTCTAACTCATATGATATCATGAATTCATAAAAACATATAAAGATTCTATCTTGGGAATCACCCAATAGCAACAGCATGATCATCAACACCTACCAATAGAGAAATCATACTTTATAATGAAAAAGAGTCAAAACAAACAAGCATCAACATAGATATGATCGTATCACCATAATAAACCAAGCTTTTGTATTTTAATGATTGATTCTTGAACTCCACGGATGAAAGGAGTTCGTGGATGAACACTATGCATACCTTAGAAGGAAGATTCTTGATGGTTGACAGAGGAATTTCCTTGAAATCGGATCTTCAAGCTTAATTATGCAACCCTAGTTGTTTTTCTTCGTTACTGCTCTTGGATGATGAGATTTGAGATCAAAATAGGGTTGCAGTATGTTTAGAAGCTATATATTTTGTAGGGTTAAGTTTAGGGACGTGTAAGGAGTATTTAAAGACTTAATTACCTTTAAAATAACTCATAACGAAGTGTTTTTGACACCTGGAATTAACTTAGGCGGCGCTTAAGTGATGCCTATGCTTGGGTTGGGAGGCTCCTAACTAATCGCCTATTCTTGGGTTGGGCGGCGCCTAACCAATCGCCAATACTTGGGTTGGGCGGCGCCTAACCAATCGCCTATGCTTACAGTCTCTCACAAAAATGAACATAACTTTTTGCTCAAATATTGGATTAAGGCAAAATTGGTATCGTTGGAATGCTAATTTGATTTTATACAATTTGGTGGCTCTAAGTCAGCCAAACTACCACATTAAAATCAAGTTATACTCGTTCAAAGATGACCCTTGCAATATTGAACACTAAAACTTTGTGGATCAAAAACTCTTAGCTTGTATGACCTTAAGTAACTCATATGAACATGCTTAATGCATCATAAGCTATTCTATCAATAGTATATTCATTGTAAGTCATGTACTCAAGTATGAATCATAGGATAGGAGATTTCATACGTAGGAATAATTATTCACTTCCTAGCTTAGAAACATGCAGGGTATTATAGTACCTTATTTTTAGTAATGAGATACAGACTAGTTCAATTATAAGAATTAATAGACCAATGATGCGCTTGAAGTAGTGGTTTACGCTAAGATTTGATGACCAAATAATTAAATTAGATCGAGATTTTAAAATTCCTTCTAGTGAAACTCCAATAACGATCTTCTAGGACCAAATTTGACACTAGGTTTTTTCTAGAACTTATGGGTACATTTTCTAGTGAATAGTGTGCTCTCCAATTACCGGTATAGTTTTTGTGATTATGTTCAGGGACAATATCATTAGTAGGTAAAGGAGACGATATAAAAACTCCGGTAGCCAATTTCTCCACCAACTTTCCTAAATCTGATCAACTAATCAAGAAATGGCCTCTCTTTATATTATGACAGGATGAGGTACTCATTTTATCTACACAAATTTATCTGGTCTAATTTTTTGACTATTGGGTGGTAGGAACGCCCTACCTCTCTTTATAGATGTTTTTCAATCCTTTTTCTTTTTGATTCTTATCTGATTATCTTTATTATTCCCATAAGATTACTGTTACTTTTTTCTCCTTTACTTAGTAGGAATTAGTTGAGACTAGAGTATCTATTTACTATGCTACATGTTTGTATTTTCTTTATATCTTGGTGTTACTTTCTAAAGCTAAATGGAGTTCTTGTGGGTAGTATAGTACTTGTTATTGATTCCATGATTTTTCCTTGTATATTTCTCTCATTATTACCATTGAGTACTCTTATCCTTATTTATTTTTAGCCTTTCATATTTGCTTGCCTATGTGACAGTTGTGGTAGCTGATAGTATACTAGGGTCATGTCTTAGGTAAGGTTGGAGTTGTGGGATGATTTAGGTTCTAGGGTAAGGGCAGGGTGTAGGTTTATTTATTGATTAGGATTAGGTCTAGGATCTATTTTGTTTATTGAGGGCGTAGTTGGTAAGATTAGGTAGGGCATGTGATCTTTCAGGTTGAGAGTTGGGTCTTGGAAAATAACGAATCTTTAAGGTAAGTTAATAGATTTTGTGAAGAATCATATAAAAGGAGAATTAGTATAGATTATGTCAAGGAAACCAAATGGGTAAGATCTAAGGAAAAGGATGTGGATAAGTATTACTTGTAGTATATGAGTGTCATGAGGCATAGAAATAAGGTAGGTATTTTCTGCATAAATAGATTAAGGGGAAGGTGATGGAGGTTAGCATTAGGTTTATGGCAGTTAAGTTGGTCATTGGAGGGTCTACTTTGAATTATTGTAGTGCCTATGATCCACAACTAGATTATATGATAAGAAAAGGAATTTTTGGAGTTTTTAGATGAGGAAAGTGAGAGGTATTCCGAGCATTGAGATTTGTTTAGTTAGAGGGTATTTCAATGGGCATATTGGGTTATTTTTGAGAGGTTATGATGATGCGCATGGCTTTTTTTATTTTATGGAATGAAATTAAGGAGGTTCTTCTATTTAGGAATTTCCTAAGTCTTTTGGGTTATAAATGGTGAATTTGCTCTTCTCGGAGAAGGAGGACCACCTTATTACCTTTTGTAGTTCGGTGGCCAAGACCCAGATGGACTTTTTTCTCCTTATGAAGGATGATGGAGAAATTTGTAGTAAATGTAAAGTTGCATCATGATTAAATTGATCGTTTCTTTATAAAAGTTTGATAAAGTAATTTCTCCAAATTTACAACTTACCATGTGAGAATATTTTGACTCAGCACAAGCTATTGGTGATGGACTTGGAAACCAAAAAGGGTAGAAAGAACAAGAGTGTTGAGGATAAGCCTAACATTAAGATGGGTAAATTAACTTTAGCTAGTTCATAAGAAATAAGGGAGAAATTGAGTAATATGGGGTTTGGGGGAGTAGGGGTGATGAGCATATTATGTGGAAGGTGGATTTTAGTTGCATTAGTGAGTCTGCTAGAGAAGTATTGGTGTCTCAAGAGGCCAATTTGGTAAGCGTCGGGGTTATTGGTAATGGAACAATAAAGTTAAGTAGAATCTGGAGACTAAAAAGGTGGCCGATGCTAAGTTGGTTGAGATCAAGTATGACACACCGCAAACTTTGGGAAATGTTGTATGGGCATCTCGAGCACACATATATACAGTAGATCGCCCTGTAACCCAACCTAGTAATCAACAAACATCCGCACGGGTCAGAGGTATCCCAACCATAAAATAAGAATAGAAGAAATATAATTCTAATATATAATTCAAGACAATATCTACCATTTCATTAATAACAATAGACAAGCCAATATTCCCAAGTCCACAGTCATCTACAAAACTTCAAACCAACCAAGTCAAAGATATGTTGGGACATGCCCCTGATAATAACAAAGTACGAAACCTATAAAATTCTATGACATAAATTAAAATGTCTATAAAAGTAGGTCTTCTATAGAATGGAATCTCACCTATTCAAGGTCAATGCACGAATCTGCTAGAATACCTGATCACTGCGTAAAGAAGAAAAAGATTCCCCAACGCCTACGTCGCATGGAGACGTAGCATCCAAAGACAGTTAGCGGTTGGATCACTTTCATGTAACTCAAGAATAAGGATAAAATAATATCATGATTCAATAAGAATTTCAATAGGACGATTTCATCATACAATTCAATTGAGGTTCTCAAGACCTACACAATCCATTCACATGTCATTAACAACATTTTATCAAATTTTCTCCACACATATTTCCATACAAAATTCGAGTTCAAAATTGGGGAATTGAACTCCCTTCTTAATCAACAAACCAACATGGTCATACTTAAACAAATTACAAGGCCAGCCATATCAACACAACCTCAACCATCAACCATTCATACGTATTAGGCCATCACACAACTTAAATACATAGGCTAATTCATTACAAAATTAACAAGGTTTTTAGAAACCATTTATAAAGAAATTACAATCATGATAAATAAATATAGGTCCAACAAGGCATTTACCAACCATCCACCAGTAATCACATCCATTTAGACATTATTATGACTTATTCATGTCCACTAGACAAATTCAAAATATATACATTTGACCTACACACAACTATTTAACAGTTGATCATTTCAATAGGCCACATTCCTTGATTCTACACAACATCAAATACATTTATGGTCACCAATACCCACATAACCATTCATAATTCATTAGCAAGTTTTCACCATATTCTTACCACATTTAGGCTCAACACACACAATAAGTTCATTTTCATGTTTAGGGTTTCAATCCCTTATTTGTCATTGATCAAAAAATATTACAAAATACACAATATATGGCTCATAATATCATTATCATGCAATTTTTCAATCTTTACTACTCATTAGGCCATTTCCCTAACTCAATACATCACAAACATTTAACTAGGCATTTCACATAGACATTTTCACAAACACCTTTTATGCATACTTATATCAAGGTCACTTTCATGATAGATATCATCGATACGAGGAGTAATCAAGACTCTCATGTTAAACAACATACAACAAGAATCAACATTTGCAATTTACCATCAATAGCATGCACCAACACAAGCATAAACATGAATCATCATTATTCATTGTTAGGTAGTAAAACCCTTTTCATTTGATTAAAAACAACCATGTACATTTACTAATTCCAGCATGAAATACATGGGTTTAGAGTTATTTAAGGAGAGGAAGAGATACATGATTTAACCAAGATTACACACCAGTAATCTTGACTGCTTCTTGCCACTAGATGAACACCCTCAAAACCCAAGCCTCAAATCTTGCTCGAAGAAGTTTTTTAGAGTTTTTTGAATATTTAAGTCTTGTAAATGAAGCCTTAAGAGTCTAACATACCTTATATAGTGCAAGTATTTAGGGTTTTAGGCCACGGAAATGACCAAAAGATCCTTAATTAATAGATGGAATATCCACTAGTGCAGGGGAAAGACTCCCCCATAAGGTTCATGTGGCAATTGTGACCTAGGGTATGAGTGGTACCCTAGCCCGTACCCTAGGGTTGTCCTAGGTAAAACGCATTGTTGTGGGTACTAAAGGGAACCATTGAGTTGTAACCACGGGGTACGAGTTAACCCCTAACTCACAAGCTTCATCGGCAACGAAAACATTCCCTCTAGGTTAGGTCATTACTCCATACGACCATGTAGTATATGACTCGTATGCATGGTTACGTCCAAGGAATGGCCTAGTCATATAGGAGGTAGTATTCTACCTTAAATTAATGCTTAAGGTACGAAAGGGGAGGGAGAGAAGGCTACGAGTCACGAGCAAGGGTACAACTCAAGCACTCAACCTGAATCCACTCTAGATACACCAAAAGGTGTTGTCTTCTCAAGGGTTCAAGTCTAGGTGTTTCAATTATTCTCCACTTGGGATCATTTGTCCATGAAGGAAGGGTAAAGCATGAATATAAAAAAGTTAATCTCATCAACATGCACCATGGAACCATTTACACAAGTTAGAAACAACACACAACAAGGTTACAATACAACACATATCATGATCATCACCAATCAACCAAAAATTTTTGCAAGGTCACATTCCTGGGTGTTTCATTCTCCCCCAATTACGATCATTAATCCACGAAAGAAGGGTAAGGAAAACATCGGTACAAGTTAACATATTAGCTCATATCACAAACAACTTTCAACCAAACTAGGAATAAGCACACTACAAGGTTTCAACACGACACGTATCATGACCCTTATTATTCAATAATTTAAATTTAACATTCTTTGAATTCCATCCCACTATTTATCAAAACACTCGATCAATTAGAAGCTTAAGGAATTCTCGCTTCGGCAAGCAACTCATACATTTATAAACTAGAATCCCTTGTTTATTAAGACATCAATAAATTGCAAGCATTGAGAATTTCACACATCGTCTATCAAGGACATAAACCAAGTCAGGGAAAACAAGACATACCTCAAACATAAGTTTCAAAAATGGAACACAGTGGCAGATACTTGGACTTTATGTCCTCTTCTTCCTCCTAAGTCGCTTTCTTAGACTATTGGTTCCCCCATAGAACCATTAACAAAGACACTTCTATTGTTTGTTATCAGTGAACTTACTAATCCAAGAGTCTCACCGGGATCTCTTCCTAAGTCAAAGAACCCAAAGAACTAAAAACCTCTATGGAAACGACCATCAAAGAATCACCTACTCATCCTCTCACACAAAGGAATGAATGATCAGAGGAAATGCAGTTCAATCATGGATACAGCTCTAACTCAAAGGCGACAATACCAACCTAATTTCAAGATAGGATTGAATAGGGACTTACACAATGGCAACTAAGTTCCCCCCTTTTCACCAACTAGCATCACTCCTTCCTGGGAGATACGACAAATAGGTAAAGAGCACTCTCTATTAACCACCTTGGCCATAAATAATACACATCCTAACAAAATATACCATAAGTGAAGTCCTTATCTGCCATGATCCTTTTACTAGAGATAGATAACATGAACAAGAAAATCCATGACTTCAAACCAAAACTCACTCTCAGAGAACTTAGCGTAACAACGATGATTCCTCAAAGTTTGCACATATCACTGAGGAGATCTACATGACCTGACTCCCACTTAGAATACACTAGGATACTATCAATGGAGACAAAGACAAACATATCAAACAATGGACGAAAGATTTTATTGGTCAAGCCCATGAATTCTGCCGAGGCATTGGTCAATTAGGGTAGAAATAAAAAAAGAAACCGATAGAAACTCGATAGCACAATAAAGATGTGCAGCCACATTCTAGGTTACATAAGGAAAATAGACCCTGGATGTAGCAAATAATACACATCATGGGAGAAAAATCTCAACATACCAACATCAGTATTAGAAGATACCTCAAACTCCTGAGGGATATCAAGAGCATTAAAATAGGCCCGACCATTGTCAAAGCTAGAGCCAGCTTCTTTGGGCGTAAGAGATAGAGAGGTGGTAACTGACATGCTTTGTATCGCCAAAGAAGCTGCAACTATAGGACACTCCCTTTGTATGTGGCCCAATTGGCCACATTTAAATCACCGATCCTTTTTTTCTCATAACAACCATGATATAACCAACTACAAAACTGATAAGGAGGGTAGGTGAATTTGTATTTGGATCCACCAGCCTGATATGGGGCCCTTTGTGCCCTATAAGCATCACTAATCTAAAGATGCTTGTCTTTCAATTATTGGGGTAGGGAGTACTAGTCATCGATTAAAAACTAAAAACTAGCCAATACTTCATCCTAGACCACTCTCCACAAACGTGAACCAACTGCACAAAGGAGCGACGAAACCCAGCATTTTGATGTGATTTAGGAGAAGTTACACCTCCAATAGTGAGGTTAGTTAGAATAGGTGCAACTCCACGAGGATAGTCAGATATCATGACCCTTGACTAGGTCTAAATTCTTGAAGTAGGATGAGTTTCATCTATATCACCCCAAGTTGGCAAAGAAGAGCTTTCTTGAATGTCAGATTTTCTCGGATATATGATCTAAAAGATGGGAAAGCAGAAATTAGAGGAATCTAAGAACTTACACTCTACAGAGCTTGAGATTGAAACACAAAAAAGTAAAGCATTCTTAAATGCCTCATAACCATTTCTTATAAGTGTGGTGCTCTTCACACTCATAATAGAGTCTCTACTTGATATAGTTTGGTGGACTCCTAACTGACAATGAACCTTACTCTGATACCATCTTTACACATCCAAAACTTTAGGACATGTCATAAGGGTACATACCTCGAGTACATATATACCGAGGATTACCCCATAACCTAATCTAATCATCAACAAACATCCATATGAGTCGAAGGGATCTTGACCCTAAAATAAGAATAGAGGAAATACAAGTCTAAAAGCCAATTCTAGAAAATATCTACCATTTTATTAATAACAACAGTTTAGCCAATATACCGAAGTACAAAGTCATCAACAAAACCTCTAAACAATAGAGTAAAAGATATATCAATATATGCCCCCAAAAAAATTAAACTATCAAACCTATGCAACTCTAGGATATAAAGTAAAATGACTATGAAAGGTAGGTTTTCTAGAGAATGGAAGCTCATTAATTCAAGGTAAATGGATAAATCTTCTCGAACACCTGATCACTGGGTAGAAGAAGACGATGATGCTCTGGTGCCTACGTCACATGGGGACGTAGCGTTAGAAGATGTTTAGAAGTTGGAGCGTTAGCCTATAACTAAAAGATAAGGATAAAACAACATCATCATTCAACAACAAGTCAATATATCATGTTCAATCATATTCATACATTAATCTTTACAAAAAGATTTATCATATGCCAATGAAGTGATCACTACTTAACAACATTCTCAAATACTTCAATAATAAGACACAAAGTGGTGGACACCGCAATTCCACACATAGGTTCATACAATCCTTATTAGACATAACACTTTAAGCACATTCATTCATCACTAGACAAGGTACTTCATCCGTGGTTACTCTTCATAAAAAAAGGGACTACAACCACATAGTTATCTATTGAAGCAATTGCTGTACCCATATACCATTATCACTTAGATGTCGACCTCTAATCAAATAATAATAAATTAAAATAGGCATATGACTCTAATCACAAGCTCGCACATTAACTTAGGCATAGAACTCTAAGCCAATAATCACATACTTAATCAGGCATGGAACTCTAATCACATAATCACTTATTTAAAAGGGAATGGAACTCTAATCACATAATCACATATTTAACAAGTCATGGAACAATATTTACATAATCACATATTTAATTAAGAATGGAACTCTAATTGCATGCTTACACATTCAATAGGGCATAGAACTCAAATCTCATGCTTACATATTCAAGTGGGCATGGAATCCTAATCGCATGCATACACATTCAAGTGGGAATGGAACTCTAATCGCATGTTAAGACATTAAGGTGGCACGGATCTCCAATCGCATGCTTACACATTCAAGTGGGCATGGAACTCTAATTGCATAAATACACATTAGTCAAGCTTTGTTAACCTTAAGAGATCTCTTCATTCAAGTGAATCAAACCACAAGATATTGGATGAGGTACTTTGAACATAAGTTATTAGACTAGTGGACATTACCCACAAGTCATTGGATGAGGGGACATTACACAGAATTTATTAGATGAGTCGACATTACCTACAAGTCATTTCATAAGGCAAGGAACTCTAGTCAAAATCCATCGCATCGCCATCATCAGTTGACATTTGAACTCTTGACCAATTAGTCCATGCATGTTCAATCAAATAATTTGCATCGCATTTAAGGGCTTTGGCTCACTTAGCCAATTCAACATTATACATGACCACATGGTCCCCATGGTAGCCTTCATTATTCAACTATTTAAATATGTCGATGCCACAATTCAATTCATTATATAATTCAATTTGTAGTCCCCAAGGACCAAAGAAGCCATTCACATGTCATCAATAAAATTATATACAATTTTCACCACACTTAGGTCCATACATAATTCAAGTTAAAACTTGGGGAATCGAACCCCCTTCTTAGTCATCAAGCCAATATAGTCATAGTTAAACAAATTACATGGCGAACAATATCAACAAAACCTAAATCATCACCCATTCATACTTATACGACCATCAAACCACTTAAAGATTTAGGATAATTCATGACATAATTAACAAGGTTTATAGTAACCATTTACAAAGCAATTACAATTGTGATAACTCAATACATGGCCAACAAGGA
This sequence comes from Capsicum baccatum var. pendulum, assembly GCA_030864225.1. Classification (NCBI taxonomy): domain Eukaryota; kingdom Viridiplantae; phylum Streptophyta; class Magnoliopsida; order Solanales; family Solanaceae; genus Capsicum; species Capsicum baccatum. The sequence continues at coordinate 157,349,743 of CM061557.1, read as the reverse complement.
CTTTATCAACCATCCTCAAGTATTCACATTCATTTAGGCATTATCATGACTCATTCATGTCCACTAGGCCAATTCAATATATGCATATTTAACATTCACTCAACTCTTTAACCATTGAACATTTCAATACGCCACATCCTTGATTCTATACAAAATTAATTACTTTTATGGTAACCATGAACCACATAACCATTAACAATTCATTACCAAGTTTTCACCACATTCTTACAATATTTAGGCTCAACACACACAATAAGTTCATTTCATGTATAGGGTTTCAATCCAATATTATTCATTGATCAAAAAAATATCTCATTAGGCCATTGCCCTAACTCAATACATCACCACCATGTTACTAGGCATTTCACTTAGACATTATCATAAAGACATTTTGTGAATATTTATTAAAGGTCATTTTCTGGGTAGATATCATCAAGAAAATAATTAATCAAGATCCTCATGTTAAATAACATAAAAAAAAGCATTAGCATATATAATTTGTTATGAAAAACATGTATCAATTCAAGCATAAACATGAATGATCATTATTCATTGTTTGGTAGTAAAACCCTTTTCATTTGATTCAAAACCACTATGTACACTAACTAATTCAAGCGTGAAATACATGGGTTTGGAGTTATTTAAAGAGAGGAATAGATGCATACCTTAAGCTTGACTCCTTCTTGCCACTAGATGAACACACTCCAAACCCTAGCCTCAAATCTTTCTACAATAAGATTTTTAGAGTATTTGGAATATTTAAGTTTTGTAAATCAATTCTTAGGATGCTACCATGCCTTATGTAGTGCAATGACTTAGGATTTTAGGCAAGGAAAATGAGAGAAAGTTCCTGAATAAATAGCAGAAAAGTCCACTAGTACAGGGGTACAACTCCCCCATACGGTTCATCTGGCAATCATAACCTAGGGTATGAGTGATACCCTAACTCATACCCTAGGCTTATCCTAGGTCAAGCACACTGTTATGAGTATGAAATGGAACCTTTGAGTCATAATATAGGTGTATGATGCAAGCCCTAACTCATATACTTTACCTTTGACCAAAACAGTCCACTCTAGGTTTGGTCTTTACTCCATACAACCATGTAGTATACAAGTCGTATGTATGGTTAAAACAAAGGGATGGCCTAGTCGTATAGGTAATAATATTCTACCTTAACATAATGCTCAATAAACATAAGGGGTGGGGGAGAAGGCTACGAGTCATGACCAAGGATACAACTCATGCTCTTAAATTGCATCCACTCTAGAGACACTAAAAGAAGTTGTCTTCTTTAGGGTTAAAGTCTAGGTGTTTCAATTCTTCCCCACCTAGGATCATTTTTCCATGAAGGAATGGTAAAGTAAGCATATACACAAGTTAATCACTTCATCATGCATTATGTCACCAATTTCAAAAGTTAAAAAGAACATAAAACAAGGTTACAACATAACACATATCATGATAACCACCAATCAACAAAAAAAATTTGCAAGGTCACATTCTTTGGAGCTTCATTCTCCCCCACATAGGATCATTCTTCGATGAATGACGGGTAAGGAAAATATTGATTCAAGTTAGCATATATTGTAAATCACTTTCAACCAAACTACGACAAAGCACAACACAAGGTTTCAACATGACCCATATCATGATCCTCATCATTCAACCATTTCAATTCAATATACTTGGGATTATATCCTAGCATTTATCAAAACACTTGTTCAAATCAAAGCACAAGGGATTGATCCTTTCTGCTTTCAAAGATATAAAGCAACTCAAACATTTGGAAACTCGAATCTCTTGTTCATCAAGACATCAATCGATTGCATGCATTGGGAATTTTATGCATCGCCTTTCAAGGACTTTAACCAAGTTAGGGACAACAACACACACCTCTAGCTTGAGTTTTGGAGAAGGATCATAGTTGCGGATACTTAGACTTCATGTCGTCTTCCACCTCCCAAGAGCTTTCATAACTATTTGTTCCTACTTAGAACCTTTATCGAAGATTCTTCTATTATTCGCAATCGGTGAACTTTCCAATCCAAGACCCTCAACAGGATCTATACATAAGTCAAAGAACCTAAAGAACCTATAAACTCTAAGATAATAACCATTCAGGAATCACCTGCACATCCTTGCACATAAAGGAATAAACAATTGGGGGATATGGATTTAAATATAGGATGCAACTCCAACTCATAGGAGACATTGCCAACCCTTTTTCCAGACTGAATAGAATAGGGACTAATGCAATGGGGACTAAGTTTCCCCTTTTTCTCCAACTCTATCACTTCATTCATGGGTAACACGACAGCATAGGTACATAGCACTTTGTTGTAACCACCTATGTCACAAATGTGACCCATCTCAAACAACATACCAAAAGTGGAGTCCTTAGGTACGTACACCAAATGACATACCACTGCATATCTTATAGGGTATCCGGTAAGATCCCTTTACTAGAGTTAGATAACGTGAACAAAAAAAGCCACGACTTCTATGAAAAACTCACTATCAAAGAACTTAGCAAACAAATGGTGATTCCACAAAGTATGGAACATGGCATGGAGGTGATCTATATGACCCACCTCCCTCTAAGAATACAATAAGATATTATTAATGGTGAAAAAGACAAACTTGTCCTTGATTTGATGAAACACTTTATTCAACAAGCCCATAGATATCATTAAGGCTTTGTTAACCTGAATGACATAGCAAGAAACTCATTACCTAGGAACGGGTTCTAGAGGATGACCTTTCGAGTTAGAACCTTTAACTCAAACCAAATAATACAAACACACCCATTGAAATGAACTTTCAGGTTTAAAGATAAGAAAAAGATCTTCATTTCGGAACCTTAAAAAATAAGGAACCATCTTCCGATACAATGACCAACTCATTAGGGAAATTAAACGTGACCCTATGTGTCCATTTCTAGGATGACGTCTAATTTTGTCCCACCCCATAAGTCTACAAGAGTATCTGTACCACCAGCAAATATCACATACCCCCTCTAGACTTTTTTAATGACCACAAAGACCGAATGGACTATCGAGACCATAATCAATATACACAGCGATATACAAGGTCATATAAGAAAAATAAACCCTGGATATAGAAAACACTACACATCATGAGAGAAAAGTATCAACATACTGATGTCAGCATTAGAAGATGACTCAACCACCCTAGGGATAGCAAGAGCATTAAGATAGTCTCGACCAACATCGGAAGTAGAAAGGCACACCTGGGCGCAAGAGCTAGAGTAGTGGTAATTGACATTCTTTGTCTCTCTCAAGTGGTAGCCACTATAGGTCACTGCCATTGCATGTGGCCCAACTGACCATATTTTAAACACCGTTGCTTTCCTTTCTCATAATAACTATGATGTGACCAGCTGGAAAGCCGACAAGGAGGTAGGTGAATGCAAATTTATCTCCCCCAACCAGATATTGGTAACTTTGTGCCCTCTAGGCATCACCAGTCTAAAGACACCCATATACGAATAGATTCAAGCAGGGAGAACTAGTCGCATAGTAAAAACTAGGATCCACCCAATACTTTCTCGTAGACCACTTTACACCAACTTGAGGAAACTGCACAAAGAAATGACAAAACTTAGCATTTTTAGGCTACTGAGGAAAAGTAACTCCTTTAAAATTTGTGTTAGTGAGAAAAAGTTGAACCCTACGAAAATAGTCAACTGTGATGACTCTCAATAAGGTCTAAATTCAAGAAGTAGGATGAGCTTCATCCATATTGCCATCAGTGCGGATAGAAGAGCTTGCTTAATCTAAGATCTTCCAAGATACATGATCTGAAAGATGAGCAAGCAAAAATTAGAGAATCTAAGACCTTAGACTCTATATAGCATGATATTGAAAAACAAGAAAGGTAAACATTCCTAAATGTCTCATAGCTCCATTTATATAAGTGTGGCGCGTGTCACACCCATAAAAGAGACTCTACTTGACACTGTTTTATGGACTCTCAACTGACCATGAACCTAACTCTAATACCAACTTAAAATTCCTAGAACTTTAGGACATGTCATATGGGCACCACGATCACACAGGTACCAGAGATTACAGTGTAACCCAACCTAATCTTCAAGAAACATCCATACAGGTCAGTGGGATCCCAACCATAAAATAAGAATAGCAGAAATATAAGACTAATATCCAATGCTAGACAATATCTATCATTTTTTTAATAACAATAGACTAGCCAATATTCCCAAGTCCATAGTCATCCATAAAACATGTAAACAATCAGGTCAAATATAGGTCGTGACATACCTTCGACAATAGCAATATACCAAACCTACACATGTTAATAACATAAAGTAAAATAACTATGAAAGGTAGGTCTTCAGGAGAATAGAAGCTCACTATTTCTAGGTCAATGCACAAATCTGCTCAAACACCTAATCACCACATAGAATAAGAAGAAGATGCTCTGGCTCCTATGTTGCATGGGATATAGCGTCTAGAGAATGTTAGCGGTTGGAATGCTAGAATGCAACTCAAGGATAAGGATAATATAATATAATCGTTCAAGGGCAAGTCAATATATCACGCTCAATCATATTCAAACATTTATCCATACACATAGATGTATCACATGCCAATCAAGTTATTAAGACTTAATAACATTCTCAAATACTTCAATCATAAAACACAAAGTGGCGGACTCTAATGTTCCATACTAAGGTTTATACCATCCTTATTAGGCATAAGACTTCAACTATAGTTATGTATCACTAAACAAGTTACTTCATCCATGGTTACACTTCATCAAGCAAAGGGACTACAACCACATAGTTAACTATTAAAACAATGACTCTACAAATTTACCACAATCTCTTAGGGGAGGAACTCTAATCACATAATCACATATTCAACTAGGCAAGGAACTTTAATCACATGCTTGCACATTCACTTAGACATAGAACTCTAAATTCATAATCACATATTAAACCGAGCATGGAAATTTAATCATATAATAACATATTTAATTGGTCATGGAACTCTAATCGCATAATCACATATTTAATCGCTCATTGAAATCTAATCACATAATCTCATATTTAATTGGCGTGGAACTATAATAGCATGTGTACACATTTAAGTGCGCATGGAACTCCAATTGCATGCATACACATTCAAGTGGGCATGGAAATCTAGTCACATTCTTACACATTCAAGTGGGAATAGAACTCCAATGGAATTATTACAAATTCAAATTGGCATAAAACTACAATCACATGCTTACACATTCAAGTGGGCTTGAAACTCTAATCGCATGCTTCGACATTCATTGAAGAATTTTAACCTTAATAAATTTCTTTATGCAAGGTAATCCAACCACAAGATAGTAGATGAGGGACTTTGAAACAAGTCATTAGATGAGGGGAAATTACCTAGAATTCATTGGATGAGGGGACATTATCCATAAGTCATTGCATGAGGGGACATTACGCACAAGTGTTTGGATGAGGGGACATTACCTATAAGTCATTTCATGAGGCAAGCGACTCTACCCACAAGACATCACATTGCCATCATTAGTCGACATTAGAACTCCTGACCCATTGGTTCATGCATGATCATTCATATAATTAAAATCACATTTAAGGGCTTTCGCTCACTTTGACAATTCAACATTATAAATGACGACATGGTACCCATGGGATCCTTTATTTCCAAACAATTTTAAGAGGTTGATGCCTTCATTCAATTCATCATAAAATTTAATTTGTGGTCCTTAATACGCACATAATCCATTCACATATCATTAACAATATTATATCAAATTTTCACCAAACATTGTTCCATACATAATCAGAGTTCAAACTTGAGGAATTGAACCCCCTTTTTAGTCATAAAGCCAACGTGGTCATAGATAAACAAATTACATGGCCAACAACATAAACAAAACCTCAATCATTAACCTTTCATACTTATAGGGTCTTCACATGACTTAATGTCGTTGACTAAATCATTATATTATTAACAAGGTTTATAGCACAATTTACATACAAATTACAATAATGATAACTCAATACATGGCCAACAAGACCTTTACAAACCATCCATAAGTATCCACATTCATTTAGGCATTATCATGACCCATTCACGTCCACTAGACCAATTCAATAGATGCACATTTGATATTAACACAACTATTTAACCATTCATCATTTCACTGGGACACATGACTTGATTCAATACATAATTAATTATATTTATGGTCACCAAGACCCACATAACCATTCATCGAGACTAAGAATAATTAGAGTATAATCAGATAAAATAGATCTTGGGACTATGCTTTCCTAGGGATAAGATATGTATGTGAATATGATAATTCGATGTAAATTCTAATCGTTGATGATGTAGTAGGCTAGGTTTAAGGTCTTTGAGGATAGTTTTTCAACAAAACCTAAAGATGTTACACATTAACCCTTTCGAGTACCTAATGAGTGTTTAAATAAAAACCACCCAATACATCAATTGGGTATCCCTATTTCAAGGATAATACCAATGGTATAGTTAACTTCTCGACCACCCTTATGTCTAAGGAAGTGATAGATTAGCATACTACACATATAATTGCCTAACATTGCTTTAGTTGCTATATCCCTCTTTCACGAATGATCTAGATTCCTAAAGTTCACCAAAAAACCTTCTTTCGAAGATGGCTATGAGCTTTTTAGAGCTTAGAGTTTTCACCTATCAAACCCATATGGGTATTAGAGGATTTCACCCACAAATACCAAATAATTTAATCAAGAAATAATAGGACCCATCATCAACAAACTAAAATAGACACAAATGTATCACAACCCATGCATAATTGCTTCTTATTCATACATAATCCCAAGAGGTAGATCTAGTAAATAATAATAAAAATAAATCAAAATAAACTAAGATGTCTATTAAAGTTATTTATAGAAAACATAAAGAGAGGGCAAACCACACTTTAGACTCAAATGAATCTTCAATAGACAAAGATAAATGTACACGTTGAAGTCACTCTAATGTTTTCTTAGTTTAAATTAGTAAATATTTAAGCTCAAAGCTTAAAGAAATTAAAAAAATCATAAACTAAAAATGGGAGGTAGGATTTAGAATGAAGGGGTTTTGATCCTTAAATAGGATTTGGGGTCGATTATACAGAATGGCACTTCTAACCTTGGGCTATTTTCTGCCCTCAATCGTGGTTAGTTTATCTGAATCGCAGTTGGTTGACTTGATTGACTTGTAACAATCGTTGGTTAACGCCCGCGATCGCGATAATTGAGGAATTGATCCTGATCCTACTTCAGCTTGTCCAACTCATGCACTTAAATTCCCTTTTTGATCCTTTCCAGCTTAAGTTTGCTTCTTTTCTTTTCAGCACTTATATACTTACAAAATATGGGAATTAGTATATTTGAACCCAAATGTGTCTTACTTTACATTCAAATCATAATATTGTGCACAAATATTGAATCTATATGAGTTGTAAATTCACCACTCGTCAACACCTCTAGCATAAAGCTTTGCTTGTCCTTAAGAAATACTATCTTTTATCATGAGACAATGTACTTTTATGCCCAAATTTGATGACCCAAATGGTCACGATGCCTTCAACATGATTACTACTACAAATAGTTCTTCAAACATTGGCAAGACTTCAAAGAGAAATCATGCAACAATCACTAATACTTAAGTAATCATTCCTCTTTTTCCTCAACTATATTTTACTCCTTTTGCCTCATTTTTTGGGAGATGACAAAATCACCCATCTCAACTTATTTGCATGCCTTCTCACAGGAAGGAAAATTCTACACACCAATTTATGAAATATGAAATAAGTAATTTAAGTATAAAACTCTCTCTCTCTCTCAAGAACTCTCGATGATAATATGTACAATACCATAGGCTTTCCCCAATTTTCAATCGCCTCTACACTTAAGGCCCTATGGTTGGAGATCTTAAAGGACTTTATGATCTTGTAATGTAGGTTTGGGCTGAGGTAGGATATTTTTTCAGAACAAAGTGACTACCCTCCTTGAACATTTATATTATACCTTTTTGTTATCCAACTTTTGACCATGGACCATTTCTATTATTTTTATTATTTAAACCTGGGCCTACTTTTACTACCTTAATTCACCTATCTTTTGGAAAGCATCTTCTTTTCGTTTCTTTGCCTTGTGCTTTTCATGCTTTTGTTTCCTTTATTGGGTCCCTTTTTTTTACTACTCATTTGTTCTCAAAATTTAGCTCCTTGTCACTAACTTACATTCTCATACCCTAAAGATACCTCTTCCAATCTTAACCACCCCCACTTAGGCATTTAGCCTCAATTATTATTTTTAAGTCCAAGAAAGATAGGGTTCAAAAGAGGGATAAGAATTTAAAGGCTCGCGTCTTGCAATTTCTTTTCCAAAGAAAGGTCCAACGAGTAAAAGTAGGTGAATAGGGGTAACATATATGTACGGGTATGATTTTTAGGCTACAATAGACTTTCAATGTCGCAAAGATGGCCTAAGAGCATCTCCCCAACCAAACATAATCAAAACTAGGCAAATATAATCACCACACATGGCATGCAAAATAGCCAAGGAGGCTCAATTACCCCTCCCGCTAGAGACAAAAATGGATTATCTATCAATTTTCACAAGTCAAAAGTTTGGATTCAGAAAAAGAGAAAAAGAATTATTACAATGTCGCTCACATACATACACTTGATTTTTAAAAAATTCTGGATGGAATAGGGTCTTTTCTTTGTACTTGTACCATGCACAATTTACTAACCATGCAACAACCCAAGCATTTGTCTCACATTTTGGCTTTATATGGGAAAACCATCCTTATGGCTACTTAGACTTTGCCAATGGAATGAGTGAGATCCCAAACCCAGAATGCCCTAAGTACTCAGACTTTCGTTGTATTTGTGAACTCGATGCCACAGGTACTCAGGCTTTCCAGGCATCCATGGCTCAAAACCCAGGCACGATGATTTTCCAGTAAGAATAATGTCACTCAATCTATCATAGGGAAAGGCTCATCCAACATTATTACTAAAATAAATATACAACAACAAACGAAAATAATTAATTCATAAAATTTTCATACTTTAAGTGAACTAAGTTTGAGTATTGCTAACCAATAAATACACACAAGGGTAGGGTCACACCCCCAACTTTAAGGCTTGTAGTGACCTCACTACATAACACAAAAGTATAAGAAGGGTTAAAGGGATCCCTGAAACTGCGGTGATAACCAAGTTGCAGGCTGGAGAGACTGTTCCAATCGCACCATATATTCCGCGATCATGATCCTCAAACTGTGATTGCAGTACCTGAGGCATTTTGCTTGCCTATTTTTCCCTCTTTTCTACAGGTGTCCCACATTTCTCAAACTTATTTTTACCCTGTTTTGGGCTTCCAATCCTATTCAAAGTACCCAAAGAACATCAAAATTATGTGACTTATTCAAAAATAAATCTTACACACATGAAAATAATGGGTCGCCTCCCATCAAGTACTTGGCTTAACGTCATGGCACGTTGCCTCTTTAATCCCCATTTGTGTCTCCACTTAGAGGATTTAAACTTTCTGCCCCTCTTTTGGTCAACTAATCTCCAAGGCTCTTGGGGAAAAAGTAATGGCACAGTGATGATTGCTCAATCGCGCCACTTTGAATACTTATACCGTCTGCCCAATTTTGCATCAAATTTTGGTATGGGTTCATTGGGAAATAGAGAGAACGTGGGAAGGCACCTACTTTGACATCAGTGTTTAAGCTTCTTGTCCTTCAAATTTGGGGATTTAACATGCCCATTGGGAAGGTCAAACTCCAAAATATACTAAAATTAATCCTTCTCTTCAGTATTCATCACGTGCTTGGGTGGATTGACTTTCATCAAATCCACCAAAAATAATGTTGAAAAGTGGATAGACTGGGGCCTATTCTTTAATTTTGGAGTTGTAGTCTATTGGTCATCTTTACTCCAAAATGGACTAGAGTCTTCATAAAGGATTTTGTTGGCTTCTTGTTCCGACTGTAGTACTATTTCTTCCTTTTTAGAATCATCTCTCATATTTGGTTTTGTTGGTTGGGAAATCAGTGAGGGTTCTTCAATATCAATCTTATTTAGAAAAGTAGGCACGGTTATAGTGTTAGAATGATTATCTTCCATGCCCATGCCTTCTATCTTACAAATTTCCTCTCCAAATGCCCTGTTGGATTGGATTATAAGAGTTGCTTCCTCCTCTACCGTTGTTGTTAACTCTAAGATACGTTGAAGCATTTCTTCAATGCCACTATTTCCCGTGCTTCATTCTTCCCATTCTTCATCATATGAACTATCAAATTCGTAAAAAGAACTGTCATTTAGGTTAGCATAACAAGGGGAGGGGGCATTAGCACAATCATCCAAATATCGTAAATCATCCTCCGTTGATTTCACCCCTTCCAAGATACGTTAAAAATTGCTTCAACACCAGTAGTTTTTGTGCTTCATTCTTTCCTTTCTTTCTTATAAGACATATCAAAATCATGAGAAGAACTAGAAACCAAGTTAGTATAATAGGGGGAGGGAGCATTTGAAAAATCACTTCAATATCTATATTGGCCACCACTTAGAGAAAAAGCATACTCCCTATAAGATCGAGATGGTGTACGTATCTTTTTATGGTGAGCATATCTACAATCTTGCAAATAGTGTGGTCCACCACAATATGGAAATGCATCATCAAGATATTATCTTGAACCACCAAAACCACATTTATTCCACGATGCCATATTAACAACTAAACAAAAAAAATAAGAACCTAACTAACAAAAGAAACAAAACAAAATCACAAACAACTATTTACAAGTTTGAATCAAAGCAAGAAAACTAAAATTCCAAACAATCTCAATACACCAAATTGTTCCCTGGAAACAATACCATTTTTGATAAAACACAACTTACATATCAATTTCAGTGCACGAAAGTCGTTGTTAATATATTTACCCAACTATGAGTTGGCATTGGAACCACGAGAAACAATATGAGTGGTGATTGACTATGTCCGAAATAATAGTTGCTTTCTAGGGTAAAACATATGGTACAAAATGGTTAAGGGGGGTTTCAATCTTTTTGAATGTAAAGGAAACTCTTGGGCTTCTAAGGGACAAATTTGGGACTAAGAAGAATTAGAGTATAATCAGTTAAAATGGATCTTCGGACTTTGCTTTCTTAGGAGAAAGATATGCATGGGAACATGATAATTCAATGCAAATTCTAATCGTTGATAATGTGGTAGGCTAGGTTTAAGGTACTTGAGACTATTGTTTCAACAAAACCTCAAAGATGTAAATCATTGACCCTTTTGAGTACCTAACAAGTGTGTCAATTAAAACCACCCAATACCTCGATTGGGTATCCGTATTTCTAGGATGATGCCATTGTATAGTTAACTTCTCAACCACTCTTATGTCTAAGATAGTGATAGATTAGTAAACTACATATATAATTTTCTCCCATTTCTTTGGATTCCATATCCCTCTTTCATGGATGATATGGATTCCTAAACTTCACCCAAAACCCTTTTTTGAAAGATGACTATAAGCTTTCTAGATCTTGGAGTTTTTACCTATCAAACCCATGTGGGTATTTAGGGATTTCACCCACAAATCCCAACTAATTTAATCAAGAAATAATAGAACCCATGACCAACAAACTAAAAAAACAAAATTATATCACAACCCATACACAATTACTTCCTATTCAAACATAATCCCAAGAGGTAGATCTAGCAACTCATAATAATAATAAATGAAAATAAAACAAGATGTACATTGAAGTTATTCATAGGAGACATAAAGAGAAGGAAAACCACACTATATACTCAAATGAATCTTCAATAGAAAAATCCTAATCTGCACTTGTAGGTCACTCAAATGTCTTCTTAGCTTAACTTAGTACAAATTTAAGCTCCAAGCACTAAGAAAATACAAAAAGCCTAAACTAAGGATGATGGGTAGTGTTTATGAAATGTATGGATTCAAAATGAAGGGATTTTGAGCCTTAAATGGGATTTGGGGTCGGTAGTTCAGAATGATATTTGTTCCCTTGGACCATTTTCCGCCCTCACGCTATTGCGGAAGATTGGTTATGATCGTACTCACCCTGATCGCGATTAGTCCATCGCAATCAAAGTTGGTTGACTAGCTTGATCGCACTCACCCTGATCGCGATAACTGAGGGCTAGATCCTGAGCCTGCTTCATCTTGTTCAGCTCTTGCTCTTTAATTCCCTTTTTTATCCTTTTCATCTCGAGTTTGCTTATTTTTTCTCAGCACTTGTATACCTATAAAATATGGGAATTAGTACATTTAACTCCAACTGTGTCTCACTTTATATACAAATCATAGTAGTGTGCACGAATGTTAAGGGTAAATGAGCAGTAAATTCGGCACTCATCAATCTATCCTTGACTATTTGATTACACAATAACTCTATCTTATTATTCATTCGAAAGTTGTTCGACTTAGGGTATGCATATTACGAGATTTGGTTAGGTAACATGGGTGGTCCATGGACCTAGATACACTTGGTATGCCCATTATGATTTTGCCCTGGGGCGGGTCAGGTCACCACTTTAGCAGCATGCTTTTAAGCGACTTCATGGGTGCTTAAGTGATTTACTAGCACCAATGAGTCTTGGAACTTTTCCAAGTCTCTGCCAACCCCTTAGGATTCACTTGGAATCTCATATATGTAAACGAACTATGCCACACTATAAAATATGATGAGCTTGACACTATGGCGCAATCAAAATTTCCATCTGAGGTCATTTCAACAAAAGTGGGTCCGATACCCATGTGCTATTTTTCTTAACTTCTAGCTAATAGCCTGAGATGAGTCCAGAAAAAAGTCTTGAGACCCAAACCAAGGGTGCACCTTCCTTAAATCGACATTTCAAAGCTATTGGAACTATCCAAATAGATATAGGAGGTCGTTTGACCAAAGTTCTTGCCTAGTACACAATTTGTACGATTTATGACTTCAAAATAAGAAATTATCTTGAAAAATCATACGAACTGCTCGGTAAATGAGCAGTCAGTTCCAGCAAGTCATAAATCACTTGGGTCAGCTATAGGAATGCTCTAAACAATGAAAATAAGTCCAAACACAGAAAATAACCTGGACGTTCATTACAATATCAACTACTAAAATAACTTTTGTCCATAAAACTAAATGATTAGAATATAGTTGAGGCCTCAAATAAGAAAGGATATTGGGCTCGCATCTCACTCTCGATCTCATAAGTAGCCTGATCTGCTAGGCGGTGTCTTTATTGAACCTTAATTACTAGAATCTCTCTAGTGCGTAATCGTCTGACATCACTAGACAACATGAGCACATGCTCCTCTATGAAGGTCAACCACTTATCTAACTAAACTGACTCCTATTTAAGCACACGAGATGGTTCAGGAATGTATTACCACAATATATAAACATGGAAAACTTGATGGAGAGCAATAAAATCTAGGGTTAAGTCTAACTCATAAGACACCTCACAAATTATGTGAAGAATCTCAAAGGGTCTAGTATATCTAATGTTGAGCTTGCCCTTCCTCCCAAACCTTATCACACCCTTCATTTCTGATACACAGAGGAACACCTGGTAACAAACTCCATATCTCAGGGAATAAAGTCTAAAATTTGCATAATTCCTGTGCTTACTCTAAGCTGCCCTTAATCTATCCTAAGTCATCGTCACCTAATCTAATGACTCTGGAAGTAGGTCTATACTACGGGGTCTAATCTCAAAAGTATCAAACCACCCAATCATAAATTACCTCTCCTACCATTTAAAGCCTCAAAAGATGCCATATCAATACTCCAATGATACTTCTTATTATAAGCGAAGTCTGTCAAAGCTAAGTGTTGATCTCACTGACCTCCAAAGTCTATAACAAAGGCTAAAAGCATTCCTCAAGAACCTGAATAGTCCACTCCGACTGCCCATCTTTCTGGTGCTGGAAAGTTGTACTAAGATCCACCTGATCATCCAAATTCTCCTGGAAAGTTCATCAAAAGCAAGAGGTAAACACCGAACCCTGGTTTGAAATGATAGTTATAAGCACTCCATGCAGACAGACTATCGCACTAACATATATACGGGCTAACCTCTCGGCATAGAAGGACATCTAAATAGGAATGAAATGTGCCAATTTAGTGGACTGGTCAATAATGACTTAAATATTATTAGAACCACAATAAGTGTGAGGAAAACCACCGACAAAGTCCAAGGTAATCCGCTTCCACTTCAACTCACGAATGGGAAACCTTAGTGTAAAGCAACCACGTCTATGATGCTCAGCCTTGACCTATTGACAATTAGAAACGAGATACAAAGTTTGACATATCTCCTTTCATGCCGCTCTACCAATAATTCCAAATCAAATCATGATGCATCGTAGCTATACTCGGATGTATAGGATATCTAGAGTTATAACCCTTACTTAAAATTGACTGAATCAAGTTACTAAAACTTATAACAAAAATACATCTATCTAATCTCAAGACACCCTCGAAATATATGGTAGCACTCTTGGACGCACCACTCAACACCTAATCATGGATGAAACAAAGCCTCTTATCATCAAGCAAACGACTCTGAACCTTCTTAAATAGTGAGGAATGAACCTTAACACTAGTAAGAATCCTCCTAGGGTCTAAAATATGAAATTTCACCTTCATGTTGGCTAAGGACTAAATGTCTCATGCCAACGACCTTTTAGAAACTACGATTCAAGCCAAGCTACCCATACTCACCACATTCTGACTCAAGGTGTGTGCTACCATATTTGGTTTTCCTAGATGATTCAAGACAGAGATGCCATAATCCTTAAGCAACTCCATCCATCTACACTTCCTAAATTAAGCTCTCACTAGCTCATAAGATGATGAAGACTTTAATGATTTATTAAGATCTCACAATTCTTACTATAAAGATAATATCTCTAAATCTTTAGCACAAAATTATCGTTGCAAACAACAAATCTTGAGTGGGGTAGTTGAGCTCATGATCCTTCAATTGTAAAGCATAAGTAATATCAAGACCCTGTTGCATCAATACACAACCAAAACTAACACAAAAAGCATCACAATATAATGAATCCCTCACCCTTAATAGGAAGAGCGAAAATAAGAGCTGAAGCAAGAAACCCCTTAAACTTTCCAAAGATAAACTCACACTCCTCAGACCATCAAAAAGGAACCTCTTTTTTAGTTAATTTGGTCATTAAACTGTCTAAAGTAATCAACCAAACCAATGAAGCAACAAACCTCAGACAGAGATGTAGGTATGGCCCAACCACGAATAGCCTCAATCTTTGTAAAATCTACCATAATCTCATTCTTAGACATCAGATGCTTGAGGCTTACCATTGACTCAAGCCAAAACTCTCACAAAAAGAATTTTGCAAAATGCATACGATCTCTCAAAGTCTAGAGCATAATTATTAAAAGTTGTACATGCTTATTTAAACTCCTCGAACATACAAGGATGTTACTGACGCACACAATCACTAAAGAATCCAAATAATTTTTTAACACACGGTTCATCTAATCCTAGAATGTGACTGGGTATTTGACCCGACCAGACCCCTGGGCTTTATCATAACGAGCCTCCTAAGTCTAACCAGGACTGGGGACTACCCTATATTACCCAACCTAACCATCTATATCTAGCTTTATATGATCTGAATTTTGAGCATATGGAAAGATAGCATAAATGCTCTCATGAAGACTATAGGATAGGGTCACAACCATGACCGGCCCAACCAAGTGCACCCGTATCAAATCAACCACCCAACCATACCAACAAAACCATAGTTAATAAACCAAACAATAACAAAAAGAATACCAAAACATAATATAATTAATCCCAAAATGTATTATGACGGAACAGTGAGAAATCCTATGATGTGGTGTTAGACCACAAGCCTATTCCAATGCCAAGGACAACACCAAGACTAATCCCGCCCATTCCAACCCCCAAAAGTACCACAAAGCCTCTATGCAAAAGACTAAATGAATTTGGTTGGGACATGCCCCCAACTATGGCCAAAACTAACATAATAAATAAAATCAAAATGTCTAACAATATTCATAACATGAAATGATGCCTTCCAAAAGTATGAAAGCTCACCGCTTTAGTCAAACTATTGTTCCTGAATTAATCACTATATAGGAGGAGTCAAACGGGTGATTCCTGTATAGCGTGGGTATACAACCTCCAGTAGACGGGTTAGAAAGTGACTGCTAAAATGAATCTTAGGATAAGGATAAAATATTATCAGTTATAAAACCAAATAAAACCAACCAATGCTCACAACTATACATATATAAGTGTCGGGAAAGGGTATCTGGGTTTAGCATGCATTTAAAACCTTTACCTGGGTTATGTAGCTTGGTCGTCCTAAACCACCCATGGGCTATATGGGTTCAGATCCCCGTGTTGAAAGGACCCTAGTGTGTGTAGCCGCAAGACCTGGGAAGTATCCTATAGAATGACTAGTACATCTACCAATAATGTGACATCATGCACACATCCCACTAAGACCAATCCTCATTTCGGCAAATATGAGTTTCTAGTTTGGACCCCTTAGGACTAGTGCCTTCCACGACTTTGCTACATATCGTATCATTAATGCCTAATTAAAACTGTTTCCAAATGACTAACCAATCCATTTACCATTTTATTAACCTAGGCAAATATTAGTGGTATCATCATACCACCTTTTACTTGAAAGTAATATCAATAACCAAACCATTTAGGTTAAGAGGACTTTCAAGTGCCCTTCCACATACCATATTAAACCACTTGGAAGACTTCCATGTTCCCCATAAGCAAACCATTTAGCCTTTAGCCCTTTATAATAGTTTAAACCATGTATAATTCCTATACCAAGTTTAAAACATGCAAGAGTTCCATTAAAAAAAGTCAATATAATGAACATATCTTTATAAGCATTTTGTCAAACACATTGGGGGCATAATTTAACAAAATCCAATTCCAAAGACCATTAAACCATTACCAACGATCTAATTGTTCAAATCCACCATTAATGCATATAAAAGCATAATCAAAACCATAGGAAACCAAAATAAAGTATTTAAGATCAAAACCCCTAAATAATAGTTGTAAACTATAATCAAGAAATAGTAAAACCATCAAAACAAATCATATAAACCATGCATTTAGTTGAAATTACAATAAGGGAAGACAAACATGCCTTATACCATAGAATTAATGAAAAGAAATCACCAAGATAAGCCCCAAAGCAATCCTTAAGATGATACCTTAGTCTTCTTGCCCCAAATGATCTTGAGAGAATTATTGAGTGTTTTGGAAGAGTTTCTAAGGGTTAATGAATAGACTAATAAGGTAAATAACCTTCTAAGTGTATTACAAGTGATGAGTCATAGTTAGGGTAAGTAGGGAATGTTCACGAATACCCCCACTTAGGTTGAACTAAATACCATCATAGGGATAACACTGACCCATACGATTCATACTATCCCAATACGATCGGCACCCACAACTCATATCAAAGTCTCAACCCTTGAATCAAATATTGTCCAGTATACGAATCATTCAACCACGACATAACCACAACATATAATTCGTATCCATAACGTGTATCCCAGAAAAAAATAATACCAAAAGGATCAAACACTGCCCACCATATGAGTCCCTGGTATGACTCTTACCAAGCCCTACGACTCATAATCCTAAGTCATACCAATTCCAATGATCAAAACCATCCCACCAACTAACACTAGTCAACATACAACAGGACCATATGACTCGTACCCTAACATACGACTCGTACCCATGAGTCATATTGGATCCAAATAATAGGAATTCCAATAAAATTATTAAGGGTCAAAACCTAGGATGTTTCAGCATTAGTCAACCTAATAGTCATCACTAGAAACTCATAATGACAATAACGCATCCTAAAACTTATCTTTAAGATATCATCATCTCAAAGTATCAACTTATGTTAACCAAACCACAAATTAATATTAGAAAACAAAGTTGCTCCTTGAAACTAGTCAAACAAATCATCAATGTGAGGCATAGAATGCCAGTTCTTCACAGTCACCCTATTAAGATGCCTAAAATCAATATAAATATGCATGGACCTATTCTTTTTCTTCATAAATAACATAAGACCTCCCCAGGGAGATATACTCAGTCTAATGAAACCCTTACCATGAAGATCTTAGATTTGAGAATTTAGATCATTAATCTCAATAGGAGCCATACGATAAGGTGTCATAGAAATAGGTCGGGTTCCAGACACAGGATCAATAACAAACTCTACATCATGCACAATAGCATTACCAGGTAGATCTGTAGGAAAAACATCAGAAAACTGATAAATTACAGGAATAGAGTCAAGCAATAAACTCTCCAAAGTAACATCTCTAATATAAGTGAGATAAGAATCACAAACCCTCAAAATAATCCTCTTAGCATGAATATAAGAAATAATCCCCATCATTTTGTGGCTAACTTCTTACTACCACACGACTAGGTTATATTGGGCATGGCGAAGGTAATGGTCTTGGGAAAACAATCTAGGACCATATTATAGTGGGATAACTATTTCACCTCTAGAATAACATCAAAATTTGTCCATATCTATTATAAAAGATCAAAATAAGTATCAAGCTCTCGAATAGTTATAACACATGATCAAAAAATCCAACCAACTAATAAAAAATCACCCATAGGAGTCGATACACATAATTAGATAAGTAATGAATCCTAAGTTAACTATAATCACATAGCATAATAAGTAGACATACAAAATTAGGTGGATACAAGATAAAGAAAGATAAAGTTGACTAATGGTATACCAATATCATACCAATAATAACAATATATAAACACTCAGCCTCGAGTCTAGCATATAATTGACCACGCCCGCCACCTACCTAGGCTACTAACCAATCTTTTATCTTACCTATCTGAGAACCTTCATAATCACCTTAGGGAAAACCCTTAAAACTATGCATACTACCTTTAGCTGAGGGAGGAACTAACCCAATCGGTGGCACACTCTAAAGTAAATGAAACATTGCTCCACGGTTGGGACACTCTATCGATAAATGACAAAAAACTTCACAACCATAACATGCACTAAGAAATATACTTAAACTAGAAGATTCAGCTAACCCATAATAAAAACCATGACTAAAATAACAAGAAGAAGAACTTCTCAAATACTAACCACTACCCTGGCCAGGACGATCATAGAAACTAGGTTGGCCTTCACCAGTAATCTAAACATAGAACTAAACAAGCTTACTAGACTAACCTAGATACTAATACAATTAATACGAAGGGTAACTATCTTAGAACCACTACCCCTAAATTGTGAGGCACTATGGCTCCTCCTGAAACTACCCTGATATCATGACCTTTTTTTCCTACCGCTTTAGGCCCCATAATGTATCTCCTGCATAACTAAAGAATTGTTAGAAAACTCATCAAAAGACCTACCCATAACAACTAAACTTTGTGTAGACATACGAAGAGGATGTCACAATCCCTGAATAAAGCAACAATCTCTCACATATTTAGTATTCATACTAGAAATAGTATGCCTAGCCTATTTATAAAATTAAGCCTTATACGACACTGCAATTTTGGATCCATACTCCAGTCTTAAGAACTTATCCTTCAAATAATCCGGAAGATAATGAGTCATATACTTTTCTAAAGATATCTCGGATAACTGAGTCCAAGTCAATCGGAAAGATCCATCCATCTTTGAATCATTATCTCTTTACCATAAATATCGAGTTGCCAAGTCTAACTAAAAAGTAATGTATCCATACCATGAGTCTCAACTAGGTCCAAATTATAAGCCTATCCTCAAAAGAAATTAAGAACTCATATATATCCTCGCTAATGCACTAGAAAACCTACGAAGAGTCAATCTAAATAATCTACCTAATATCTTATTCTCCTTAATGGGCACAATATGCTGGGAAACAACTGACTTAGTAACTATCAATTAGGCAACCGCTAATTCAAGGGGGACCTTAAATCTAGGAACCACAACTATAGGTTATGCCCCCACCTCAATAGTAGTTTTATCTATACATTGTGTGCTAGCAGGTGGTGCACCACTAGAAAATCCTAAAATTTAAACAAATGAATCCTTGATCACTAAAGAAGAAATAAACCTCAATGGAGACTAGGCTAGTCCATGGCCCACCACTAGATAGGGCAATATAACCTCGGGCATGAGGGAAAGGATAGGTTCTAGGTAAGGCCCCATATCTTGAAACCTAGATAGGGACACATACTTGGGTTTTCCATGAAGTGAGTGAAAGAAGTGAAGAACTTATAATAATGTCCTATAGCCTTCCGAAGATAAAAAATCGATGTCATCTTTATGATCCACGGGACACTACTAAACACTTGATCTTCTACCAATAATACCACTAAACCTAAACTCTGATACCAATTTACCACCACCTAATTTACAAATCATTATGGCACCTACTTTATCATATTAATTGGTAAGATAAACCATACTTTAAAGTTATAAGCAGTAGGCTAACTTGTGGGAAATAGCCTAAAAGTCAAAAATATATATTTAAAGAGTTCAAATAGCAATAAAGAAGTCATAATATGCTAATAGACAAATACACTACAAGAAACAGTCTTATTTAAGACCAATATTGTGGGATGATTTAATAATCTCATCTCTAAAAGTATATATATTGGGATGAGATATTAATCTCATCCCAAATTTTATATCTTACAGCGAAGGAAGTAAGTTTGGTCCCTAAAAAACATAATATTTGGTCCCAAATAATCCAAAATTATAATTGAGCACCTAGACATCCGCTAATTATTGAAATAAATTAGTAATTCTTTTTATTTTAACAAAAATTTGGGCAGCAAAGTTTTGAAATTCTTAACAAAAATGAAGAAAAATTGGGTAAATTTTTTCTCCAAAACATATTTAGCCCTAATTGATATTGAGCTGCAGACTCAAATCACCGATATTCAGCAGTATCCCTAATCGATATCAATTCATTGACAATAATATTCAACCCTAATCATTAATTTTAGAAATTAGTGTGTATTAATTACCCTGAAGTTCTCCAACACGTGTTGGTCGTAAACCATCCATCCTTAATCGCATTGTTCATCAATGTGTTATGTATAAAAATTCTTTAATGTTAGCTAAATTAGTATATTTAGCTCTGACCTAATCTTGAATTTGCATTTGCTAGACTCGATTTTAGGTATTCCTTGTCTTCCAATCAATTATTTTGTTGTTTGATTTCCTATTCCTATTGAAAAGTAGGTGTTGGAGAGAAATAAAGCTGATGCTGCTCAATTAGCACATTTTAGGAATGAAATCATCAAGAATTTGAGGGAAGCAGATTACATTGCTAATTTATGAGTGACTGTCTTTGTATTTTCACCAACCCAATTTCTATTTGCTTCTAATTATATTGCTATCCTCTAAACTTCTAATTTTGATGTATTGATTTTCAACCTGCAGGAAGATGGAATAACTTTTGTTGCCTAAGAATTATGGGAGTCTGTCGTTAGTTCAGTGGCCTCTTTTCCTACTAGCTAGCAAGGTTGAGCAATTGTTACAGTGTTGACAGTTTCTTTTGTGTCATTTTTTCTAATAAAAATGTGATCTATGTAGTTAACTATCATGTTAAAGGCTCTTTACATTGGTGTTGAATGTGCAGATATTTCTTGTAAAAGATATAGCTATATTCTGTAGAGAGTAAAAACTTACAAGTTAAGTAATCACATAGGATATCAAGGGATGATTACATGAAATATATGGTTGAATAGGGCTATTACGCCATCCAGTTTGTTAATGAACTCACGCAAGTAACTGTTATTTTGTGTTGTGCATGGTCATTTTATATCTTTGCTTTGTTTACCATGTTAGGGTTGGACAAATATATGAGGATATTTGTGAGAGAATAACTAAAAGGAATATTAATATGGATGTTGATATGTATAATCTACCACTTGTGATTCAAAAAATAACTGCACTCATGGTAATATTGGTACATACTTTTTTCAAGTTTGATAAATTTTATCCTTACGATACATAAGGTCTGATGCATTTTTGGGGGGTTTCTATTTCCTGGTATCCTTATCATGAATAACACTTGGGATTAGGTAGTACTGAACTAACACTTTATTCGATCGAAATTTATCATTTTTTTACTTTATTTGATCGGGATCTATCCCTTTTTTGTGACATTCTTATGATTAAGTTGATATGTTTTGAATGCCATCTGAAATAATGACCTATTTAATTGAATGTATTTGTGTTGCATAGCTTTCTAACTGGCCCAATAAGCTATCACATTGTCCATTTGATATATATATTATTCTTGTTCAAATTATCAGTGTTATCTGTACCTTATTGAAACACCCGTTGATGGTCCCGACAATATATATCATCGAGTTTTTTTAAAGTCTGGACATGTTCAATAAATGGTAAGCTCAAAGATGGTTGGGAGAGAATTACTAAAGAATTATGGAGCTCTACAATGTTCAGAGATTCAACAAGCAAGCTCTTAACACACCAATCGATCTGAACATGGAGTAAGTTATATTTCTAGTTTGAATTACATTAACTCAGTTATATGGAGTAAGTCAAATATAACCTTATTCAACAAGCAAGCTCTTAACACACTTGGACAATCTAAAGATGGAGTAATTTAGATTTCTGCTTTGAATTACATTAACTCAGTTATATGGAGTAATTCAAATATAACTTGGAGTTATAGATGAAAAAATCTCCCTTTTTCCATTCCTACTTTCAGGACACGGGCCTTTGCTTTTGGGTTATTTTCTAGGATTAAGACACATTGCAGGGGTATTTCCTTGAAGTTATCGAAGAGTATTTGGAGCATGGAATCATGAAATACATAGCCTTTAATCATCGTGGCACCCTTATTGTAGGTACTGTGAATTAAACCTTACCGGAACACCCTCCCCTCCCCCCAATTTAATTATTGTTTTGACATAACTAACAAGAAGTATAAAGCCTTAGAACAACAACAACAACATACCCATCATATTCTCACAAAGTGGAGTCTGAGAAGGGTAAGTGTATGCAGTCTATACCACTACATCAAAGGTGAGAGAGAGAGGTTGTTTCCATCAGATCCCTGGCTCAAGACAAAAGTTTTTTAAAAAATTGTTCTTTTCACAGTATTGTTAATTTTGTTTGCTTGGTGAGGTTAGAATAGTCCGAAACAGAGGATACAAACCGATAGCTGAAAATACTTTTAAGAGAATAATTTTATACAAGTGTAATGTTACTCTTTTGGGGGTTAGCGGAAGTCAATTAGATGTTTTCTCTAATCAATGGCTTTGGTTTAACAGATGATTCTTTCACTGGCTCCTAATCAATATTTTTCCTATTATTCTGTTCATTCATATATCTCTGTTGCGTGCATTATGGGTTTTTCAATTTCTTTAACCTTGAAGCTAAATCAGATACTTCTCTCCGCTGCTGATACTTGTCTCTACTGCTGATAAGGGGCGTACAGTCTTTAGGATCCATCACTACTGTATAACAACAATCAGGGCAAAGTTATCAACCATCACTCAGAGTGATATACTTTATGTCTCCTATCTACAAATAGGTGATTAAGTTCTGAGTTATCATGATAAAAGTTGAGCAACTATAAGAAATTTAAAGGAATCATATAATTAAGCTGACATCTATTATTGAGAGGTCAGTAATCGACCAATTTTTGAAACATGCTAGGTGCTATAGTGAACTAATTATTAAATAACACCTCACATTTTTTCTGTGTATACAGTCAGCTCATTTTTTACCTTACGTCATCTTATTGCTGACCATAGATTCAATCGGTAACATCTTCAAAGTAACAATATATAGAAGGTGTTTCAAATCCCTAAATCTAGAATAGGCACAGCACCAAGGAGTTCCATCAGATGTATGCTTTTTACAGATAGACTGTCCCCAGTATGTACTCCTTAACCACTCCGAGAAAATCTGTACCAAGATCTATGATGTTAAAAGGAAGTAATCAAACATAATAGAAGCATTTGTTAACTCATTCAGATAGTTTGTTATCATCTTTATAGTGTAAAATGATAAACTATTTCAAGAAAGATTAGTTATAAAGTGAACAAAGGGAGAAATATTTGAAGGAGAAAAAAAAAGAACATAAACTTGTTCCTTGCAAAAATCAAAAACAGGAATATTGCACCTCTTACTACTCTTTCACCACTAAGATTTGCCCCTACAAAGTCATAAATGCATACCAATTCCAATTAGATTAAAATGGAAAGCAAGAAAAAAATAGTATGGTAAAAGATACTTCAAAATGATATATTGGTAATTAAACCTGGAAAGTGAAAGATAGTACTACAATGAATGAAAATTAACGTAACTGATTTTGCTTTCTCATACTACTTGCTACTATTTACAACATCAAGAAACATCCTTATCAATTATTTAGTTCATGAAAATTTACTTTTAACAATAATTATAATGTCACGTGGAAATGACAAGTTAAGAAAATCTATTAATCACAAACTATTTTACTTTGGAAATACTGCTTCCTTTTATTTCCAAAATCGAAAAACAACCTTCTCAATGATTAGAAACCATGTCAATTCTCTTCCTGTTGCATAAACGTTATAGTTTTATTTGCGAGTCCAACCTGCTAATCTATACGGCCACCGTTTAAAGCCTAATCTATACATAAAACTTAACGACCACTGTTAAGTAAACAACCTTATAACCTTAACAGCCACCGTCTAACCTTATAACCTTATATCCTTATATTAGTAAATAACCTTATAACCTTATAACCTTAATGGACACTATTAAACCTTATAACTTATAACCTTAACGATCACATTTTAACCTTATAACCACCATTAAGTAAACAACCTTATATTAGTAAACAACCTTATAACTTTATAACCTTAACGGCCACCGTTTAACCTTATAACCTTATATTAGTAAACAACCTTATAACCTTAATGGCCACCGTTTGACCTTAAAAACTTATATAACCTTAACTGCCACCGTTTAACCTTATAACCACCGTTAAGTAAACAACCTTATATTAGTAAACAACCTTATAACCTTATAACCTTAATGGCCACCATTTAACCTTATAACCTTATATTAGTAAACAACCTTATAACCTTAACGACCACCGTTTAACCTTATAACCACCGGTAAGTAAACAACCTCTAAACTCTGTCATTTAGATTAAATATATGATATCACATCCAATATGATTGAACACACGGTTTCAATTTCCAAGGAAACTGTAGTGTGTTGACCGTTTGATGAACTGTAACACAAAATCTAATTTCTACTCTTTCATTTCCCAAATTATGTTTTGGATTCTCAAAGAACTTATCTGAGAATGGAGCTAAAAATTTCTCATTTGTACATGGATAAGGAAATACATGTATTAATTTAATAATAAACGAACATGTACAGTGTAAAGAAGTTAAACTCTTTTCTTTTTTTCATAATCTGATTTGTTCTATTTAATGATTCTTGTAATTTGGTGCAGTATTCCTCATGTGATGCAACTTCTGGTAATTGTTCGCACCCAAAATACATCTTCCCATGTAATTATAGACTTGCTTGATATTGGAAAAAAGATAAAGAAAACCCCTATAGTAGTAAGGAATTACACTGGTTTCACTATTAATAGAACGTTGTTTCCTTCCACCCAAGCTGCTCTTTTACTTGTTGAATATGGAGCAGACATATACTGCATAGATAGAGCCTTTGCAAAATTTGGAATGGCTATGAGTTTTTTCAGGTAAAGTGACTGGTGGCTTCATTGGTTTAATAGATATGCCTATGTTACCTTGATTTTCCAGCTAAACTAGTCCAACATTCTTAAGCATAGTGTGCTGTATGTTATCTGTCTTTAGGGACACACTTGAAAGGATTTGCTAAAACGGTATTCTATTACTAAGAATTCCAACTTTATTATCTGTATCTTCTTTTCCTTATCAGCTTTGAATGTAGAATTTTGTTGGCATAACTAACAATGACCAGATTTAGTATTTTGATTTCCTACATACAGGCTGTGTGATCTTATTGGTTTCAATGATAAAATGGGTACATATAGGAGTAAGTGTTTTACCAGGAATTCATTAACAAACCTAAAAAATCAGGGCTAAGCACTAGATCAAGAATTGAAAAACAATTAACGAGGTCACAACTGAATACTTCTCCCATTGATTCTTATTTAGTGTCTGACTATGTTGACTGCATTGCTTCTATATATGAAATTTTTGTTTTAAAAAAACTTGAAATATTTGTGTTGGCTATAAATCATTTCATTGAGGGTAAAAGGGAATCTTTAAAGTCAAGTTATTCCTAATTATAGAAAGGTGGCATTCTTTATGGGATAGACTAAGAAGGAAAAGTTGCCTGTCACAGAGGGTGTACTTTATTACTTTTATTTTGACTTGGATTGCGTTGTTATTCTTGCAGGTCAGATCTAAGTAAATACTAATTCTTACCTAAGTATTACCATAGAAATTATTTGGCTCTGATTGATGGAACTTACATCAGAAAGTGTTTATGGAACTGTTTCAAGTGTGATTGTGAAGCTTCCTAATACAAATTATCTTACAGCAGGTTCAAAATGTGACCTGGATAGCCAACTGAAAATTATGTCCTCAAATTTTTGGTATTGATTATGTCGCAACATAAAGAGAAGGTAACAAAAAAATGCAACCAGAACAACACTCATTATGTTCTGATGATGTAAGATATGTTGAATCAAACATAGTTGACCCATCAATTAAGATGGGAAATATGTTGCCAGGGTCAGAAGGATCAGCTGAAATATCTCAGGTTGTAGACAATTAAAATTACAAAGAGTGTGGAAATTTTGAAAATTCTAATCTTACAGCAAAAATTATAGAGACTAGAATTCCTTTTATGGAAAGAAAAGACAATGAATCTTTGGACTTGGGGCTATCAACAATGAGAAGCAAAAGAATGATGTTGGTGAGTAGAGTGTAGAAAGTTATATGAACTATTATAGCTAGGAATGTTAATTTGGATTGCGTAAATAGTTCCATAATGTTTATTTCATGGATACTTAGCAATTTGAGATATAAATACATTATTATTTTTAATATATAGAGAGAGAGAAGTTATCTTCATATTTGTTATGTGCATCTTGTTCTGTGTAATGTATATTTTATATTTAGGAATTATGGTCCATAAAACACAATTTAGGAATTATAGATATTTTTTAGGAACAGTAGAATCTGATCGCTAAAGGTCTATAGGGATGAAATTTTATGCAATTAATCATGAATTAGGGATCAGGAAGTTGGTCGTTAAAACATATTTAGGGACCAGATTTCAGGCGTCGCTAAATAATTTTAGGGACCAGAAAAAAGATATGGTCACATTGCCTTTTAGCGAAGAAGCCTATAAGGACCGGTGGCGACCAGATTTTCCTGGTCGCTATTGACAATTAAGGACCATAATTGGACTTTTAGGGACCAGATTTCCCTTCGATATTAACAATTTTTCTTTTAGTGATAAAGGGAAACAACCATCCCTAAACTCAGTAATATCTGTACAATAGCTACTATAAATGACCTATAAATACCAAATTGTAAAATACAATCTGTCTCAAAAATGAAAGATTAGACATAGATAAATAGAAGGGAAAAGGGAAACTCTGACTCCAACAGGTTACCCAATCTCCAAAATCAATCTTGCACGAGCGTCATATTAACAACAACAATTAGTACTTAGGTCTGCACCAAAAAGGTACAAGAGTGTAGTATGAGTAAAAAAAATATAGGTACTTAGTAGGCCTCATTAGCCGATTGAGCTAGATCATGATTTTAATTTGATAAGATACAAGATAAAATAAGTTATGTAAGGGTAAAAGGTAAAATTTAGAAATAAGCTCCAACACTGGTGTACATAAATAAATTGCTAAAATAAAAATAATAATCTGTAGATCACACAACTATAACTACAAAATTGACCCCCATAAGCCAATAAGTGTAGAAAAGTAAATAATCCAACGTAGGCTCCCATAATCCTAGGGGTACGATAAAAGGAAAGTGAATAATCGAATAACTAAGAATTAATAACTATTATGCCATATCCAAGAATCCATCCAAATTAAATTATAACATAATTAACTCCCAATGTAAGACTCAAATAGGAACTCATATCAACATCATCATATTATTCTCAATAGTATCTTAAAATCATTTGTTGGAATCTAAGTAGAACTTGTAGTATCAATATCATCATCAATTAAAAAACTTGAGACAGAAAGCACATTATATAAATCATGTTTATTGCAAAAATTTCATTAAAACTTGTAAATAGATAACATTAATGGAACTCATATCAATAGACCATAACCATATACCATACAAATAAACAATATAAGTAAACTATACCAATAATCCTCCAAATTTTACCTTGAATTAGCATTTACTCCCAATACCAAACTAGCATACTCATTTCATGCTAAACCTCCTCAAAGTCCTAAGAGAATCACTAATAAGGGCTCTATATCTGTACATAAGTTTACAAAAGCTAACAGGAGTCTTGACCTAAGGTAGGTTGGAGGGGCCCAGTTTTAATCCCTGAAATCCATTTTTGAAAAATGCTACAATGGACTAGGCTAAGGTATCTAAATTCATTTTTAGATATTAAGTAAGACCTAATTATCCCTGATATAGTAACTTATCCTAAAACATGAGAAACTAAGTCAATTGAGTATAAATTATGGTTTCAAGATAGCCTAAATAGTCCTACTAGCCCAACTATTTTTCAATCACTCCTTCAACACCAAAATCTTACCCTGTATCCAGCTTAATATTATTATTATATTATGAAATAGCTCAATCTATGAAGAGGGTAAACCTAGACTACCTGGACGCTAAAGAAAAACCCAAAAAATTTGTTAAACCATTGATTTCCCTTTTTGAGAAACTTTTACTAGGTACCACTCTATCAAAATCATAATCTACTCATCAAAATGAGAACAGTGACACCTATATCGCATTATTGTACTTTGGGTCCAAAATTACATAAAAATCCCATGTGGCATTTCCGGAATTGCACGTTAGAAACAAAAACAACATCCATCTATCCTCAATGTATATTTACCCTTAAAATTGGTGAATTTAGAGCTCTAATGGAGCCACAATTATCCACCAAATTCTTATGGATTTTAGTAAAAGATAAAAAAATTTAACTCTAAAATTAATGGAAGCTTACCACACATTCAAAGATATGCATAAATTAACTTTACCCAAGCTCCAAAATCACTCACACCTGATTCTCCTAACTTTTTCCTCTTTTTATGGTTTAACAATCAAGAGAATGCATGAAAATTAGGCGAAGTGGGGTATTTTTACCCTTAAAAAATCCACAGGTTTCACTTTACAGGACACTGTCTCACTTAAGCAACACGATGCCACCTTATAATCTTCTGGTGTCATCCTAGATACTGCTTAAGCGCCCTTTGTCCTATTATTTGGTCATCACATAGGTGCCAAAGATATTGTTTAAGAGATACCTGCCAGGCGATGTCAGGCCGATTAAGCGACAACCATGCTGCTTTGTCAGCATTCTCTAAAATGACCTCATGATCACATAATTAATGCACCGTACCAGCTGAAACTTGAATTTTTTCGAAGTCTCCGTCAACTCCTAGGGATTAATCTGAAATTAATTATATGTAAATAAACTATACTACCCTATCAAATTTGATGTTTTAAATTCAATAGCGCAATGAATATTTCCATTTGAGATAGTTTAAATGACTAGTAGGTGCCACACCATGTACCATTTTTTATAAATTACGGCTAATATCTTGAAATGAGTCTCAAAGCCTCAAGATCAAACCAATGATCCACCTTCTAAAATCTATGTTCTATAGTTATTTGGCTTGTCAAAATTGGAATATGAGGTCATTTGACTAATATTTTTGCCTAATAGCCTATTTAAAAAGACATAAAATCAATGAATTGGCTCTAAAACCAAATGAACTATTTGATAACCGAACTGTAAGTTTGAGTAAGTCATAAATGACTTGGGGAAGCTATAGGAAAGATAAAATAATCAAAATTATCCAAAATACAAAAAATAACCTAGATGCTCAATACAAATAGATAAATCATTGTTATGATAATATGGCATCTCTCAAAAGAGCTCTAATTTAGAGGATTCAATGAAAGTTCGATGTCTTCTTGGTAGGCTAGGCTAATCGTTCTTTTATATTGATCTTGATTGTGATATTAAAATATTAATATTCTAGTTTTGGTGGATATTTTATCCCAGTCATGGTTTTAGAATATTTTCATCATGTTTAGCCGATTAGGGCCTCTTTATGGTAGAATTTGGTCCCGGTTCCCTTTAGTATAGCATATTCTCTTTGTTTAGGACTAGAATTTGTACCTAAAGTACCTTGTGATGGTGCTGGGAAGCCTAAGAATAGACTTGGGTAGTTTTAGCCTTACGGTGGGTTATTCGGACACCATAATAGGCCCCACCATCTCTCTTTAGATAGAATAATAGAAATAAAATTGCTTTAGGCTTAGTTAGATGCTTGATTTGATAATTTAGGTTATTAATTTATGTTGTTATTGTCATAGATCTAGTTATTCTCCTGTTTAGCTTTTTCCCCTTAGAAGGATAGTACATAGTAGTGACGCGCTCTACTTTAATGTTTAAACGAAACCCATCGAGTCTTAGTAGGTTTAGTAATTGGAGATTCAACATAGTGATCTAATGTACTAAGATTATGTTGAAGACCTTGGATTTTCACTAGCTATTCGACACTTAGGTATTTATATGTACATTTATAGTTATATTTCGATTCTGGTTCAAGTTTGGCATATGCTCTATTGCTATTATCAAGAGTTTTAAAATGAGTATGGCATCTAGATTCTGGTTATGTTTTCCACATTGTGGTATCATCTATTGTATATATGGTTCATTATTTATGAGATCCAGTTCAAGTCCACTAATAATTTTTTATTATAGTCTTGTATTCTAGTGTTGCCTTGGTTATTACTAGGAGCGCAGGAAGTTGTACCTGGTTCTAGTTTTAGAATTATGATTGTTTTGTATAGATTATTTGCCTATTGTAACTCTCCTCTATTTTTTATTTGAGCTTAGTGTATGGATTCTCATTTATATCAACCGATTCTAGTTCAAGACCTACATACACTATCATTATAGATCTAGGATTGGAAATTTATTGGAGATTGCCACGGTTAAAGGTTCTTATGCTTCTTATCTTAGCTTTCCTCTTGTTTTCACCTAATAGGCTTATGGGATCATGATAGGGTTATTTGTTTTCTTATGTGTGCATCCTGGGCTGATGAGGCCAAGTTAGGTTATAGTTAGTCCTTTCTTTTACTTTTAAGTTATATATTTCCTTTATCGCATTTGCCTGGCATAGCTCAATATTTACATTTCTATCTCTTGTACTATTCACTTAGCTTACACTCTTGCATTTTATTTTTATTCTTTTATTAAATTTGAGCTTAGTCGATTGATTCTGCCTACAAAGTACCCATTGCTTTTGTACTCATACTACATGTTTGTATCTTTCCCCTAATATAGGTCTACATACAATCCATCAATGCTGGCATTATCCCCGAGCCTTGTTACTGATCCGAAGATGAGATGATCTTTTTATAGTCTGAAGTTAATCCTCCTCCATCTACTTCTGGTGAAGACTTTTGTATTTTTGAGAATACTATGTATATATGTATATTTCAAATATTAGCTAGTTAACTTTTTTTGGTCTTACTGGCTCTTTATACCAACTTAACAGGTCATAGAAGGGATTATTTTGTATATTTTGTCCTCTTCCTATACTTGTACAGTATAGTGTATGCAAATCCTTTCTGCTTTCGCCTATTTATTGTTGTTGATAATTTATTTATTTTTTCTTAACCTTATGTATGTATGCCTGTTACTTGTAGTTCTGGATTATGGCTTTTCTTACCTACTGAAGGGTAGAAATAGATGTCATCATGACTTAAGAAATTGGGTTGTGACATGATTTTACTTCCTTTTGCAGTTTATAATCTCGTATAATCATTATATACTAATATTATATACATGTCAATGACTTTACATTATTTCATGAATTAGGGTTAAACCCTAATTTCCACCATGAACATGTTTTCGATGACTTTCATAGATTATAAGAAGTAATTCAAATTTTGAATGTAATAAACTTAAATCCAAAGATGGAATCTTCCCAATTATATAGAAAATAGCCTTCCCTAGAGCTCTATCACATTTTTTAAAACTGGGGAAAAAAAATAGGTTTGAGTTTAAAATTGTCAAACACTCCGTGTTACCGCTGCAGTGGTACCACTGCATCAATTAAATTACCGCAACAACTATTTGCAATGTTATATAGACTTCTACTGTAGCGGTACCTTTTTCTGCGGCAGTGGTGCTACTGCAACTGTTCCCTTTTTTGTTATAGTAGACTCGAGCCCAAATATTAGGGACTCTCACTAACTATGCCCATTTTATAATACATTCTTCAAAATATGGCATCACAAACTAAACCCTACATGGTAGCTAAATAACTGAAGTTCTATAACTCAATTTCAATTGTCGAAAGTTTCTACAGATTCCTTAACACGTTATCTATCCAATAATTAAATCAAATGTCACCACCAATACTTAAATTATTCTAGATATTTAATTTGTAGACTAGTACATCCAAAAAAATCATCCAACTCTAGACTAGCTCCGATTTTCTCAAAAATTGCTAAAGAAAAGACTAGGTGAAACTTTTACCTCCTAATTAAGTGTAGCGACAATTTGGGTCATTATGGTTATTTAAAAAACTTTAAATAATCATGTTGATGAAATTACTAGTAGCACGCAAATGTAGTTTATGTTGTTTATATGCATAGTTCTAATTTTACTTACATCACATGTAACAAATAATTCTAAATTATATAAGAATGAGCATGAAATACATAAATAAAATCTTATATGATATTTACTTGAATATTCTATATAAATGCATATCTCAAATATCATAATTTATATCACATATAAAGATATTCATACAAAACTACCATTACTAACATATCATGAATCATCAATAATAAAAATTATAATTAAGTTCAACAACCAAAAATTAATTATAATTGTATCTAATACATACATTCATGTCATGATCTTTATGATTAATTCGTTGTAAGTATCTATGTATACTTTTCTCCATAATAAAATATATCAATAAGAAAAATCATTTGAATTGAAGTCTTCAAATATAATACGTAAGATTAATTCCTTAATAACTTTGAAACACAAAAAGTTGTGGTTCTAACAATGTTGTAGTGTTACAGGGTGCTCATAACATGATGTGCAAGGCCAAAAACAATACAAGACATATCTACTTGCATTCGAATTTATTAACATATAAATAAGAGGTTTCAAGAAAAACTTAGAGATGATAATCATAGTTAAGAATTTCATTTATAGTACGAAGACTCTATATGGATTCACACCGAGATTGACCTTTGATATCAACCTAGATAAATAAAAATCATAAATAATTTGTTTTACAATATTGTGTTATAAAATTTTCTTAAAAATTTTAACTGACAATCAATGAAAAAAAAAAATTCTTATTAATTTATTTCTCTCTTTATTTAGTAGTAAACTCACACACTTTCTATAAAGTATTTTTCTCATAAATACATTTCTCATAGAGAATGCATTTTTTAGTGATAAAGAATTGAAAGATCTATTTCATTGGGATGAAGCTTTAGAGACTCTAATGTGGCCCGTGACCAGATCTCGGATCAAGGAGTTTAATCACATGTTTAATGGGATTAAATCACAAATCTAAATGTGTCTTATTGGGGATGAAGAGAATGATCCCAAGGGAAAACAATTGACCAAATACTATAATCAGTTGGTGTTCCAAGTTAAAGTGTAAGATTAGGAATATTAAAGTTCAAAAGTAAGTCTTGAAGAGGTCCTATGTGGCCAAAAGAGCAAGAAAAAATTATCCCAAAAGAAAACCTATACCATACCTTAAGTGGAGATGACATCAATGGCCCAAATAAGCCCAAGTAGGGCTCAAAATCCAAGAAAAAGGAGCCTAACATAAGATCTTATTTTAGCCACAACTTTTGGGATTTTAGTTTCTACTTTGCAATCAAGCTAATTTTTCTAAGTTCCTCAATATTCTTAGCTTATCCACCATGCCATCCATTTTTTATTTCCCCCATTAATGGGATTGTTTTTAATTAATTATAGAACTGAGATTGCAAAGTTATTTGTGATTGGCACAGTTAATGGTTATTTATGATTCTTATCTTAACTTTCCTCTTGTTTGCACCCATCGAGCTTATGGGGATCATTAGGGATATTTGTCTTCTTATGTGTGTCTTATGAGCATACGAGGGCCTAGTTAGGTTTTAATTAGTACTTAATCTTACTTTTATTCTATATATTTTGTTTATCACATTTGCCTATTATAGATTGATATTTACATTTTTCTATCCCTTTTACTTTTGGCTTAACTTACACTATCGCACTTCATATTTAAGATTTAATTATATTTGAGCTTAGTTGAATTATAATTTCTACTGAGTAACTATTGATTTTATACTCATCCTACACTTCTGCATCTTTTCACTGATGTATATACGAGTATGACCCATCAACACTGATGTTATACTCGAACCTTACTACGGGACCGAAGATGGGGTGAGCTTTTAGAGTCAAGATGATCCTCCTCTTTTGACTTTAGTTGATGTCTTTTGTATTTCTGAGACTACTATGTATATATGTAACGCCTCGAAATATCATCCCGAGATGCCACACAGTGCCCAAGGCTACACGTAGCCTCAAGCTAACCATTTAAGCAAAACACTACCCTTGGGTTCTAACACAACAACATACACACTATGCTAAGGATATATATATAAGTACATATCATATCACATCGCACATGGCACGGAATATCATTAGACTGTACATATATGAAATGTCTATACACAAACCAACCCAACAATACACTAGTCTGACATAGCCTCTATACAACAAAATCAGCAAGCCATTGGGACAAAACCCCAACTGTCTCAACAGACCAAAGGGATCATAAAATAACAGCACCAAAGCTAGCAACTTGGTCCTCAAACCATGAGGACTCGCCGCTGAAGAAACGTAGATGCGACACTCGAATATCATTGCTGCGGCTGTGGCTGAGTACTTGAACCTACATCATGGTAACAATGTAGCCCATAGAGAAATATGTGGGTTAGCACAAGTTACGTACTGAGTATGTGGGGGTGTATGCAAAATATAAATAATATCATAAATTTCGTAAAAACGTACATACGGACCATAATGACACATCTGGCTTGAGTGGCATTGAATCATGCAACTCATAATATCTTAGATAGGAAAATGTAGGAGAAAAACCTTATGCATCATTATAGATCATCATAGGCAACTTGACTTACCACATCAAAACTCGGTATTTCAATAAACATGACTCTTATGGACAGAGGAGTTTCTTATAACCAACAACCCCACATGAGCTACGTGGAATACCAATGTTTGAAATTTCCATTGGCAGGAGCGTGATACTCTTTGCCTGGGAGTATGACCTTACAATTGCAATAATCACAATCGGGCTCTTTGGCCAATAAAATCATCATCAAACAACCCTACGGTGGCACATAGGCTTGGGGAAATACTAAATTTCCCTCTCGGTGCTAAGTACTACTCCTCGACAATCTCAGAATGCGTTAGGAAATCCACTATAACATCACAATGGTCTATAATAAAGACCAAATCAAATCTCTTTCTAATTTATCAAATCATATCAATTTGTCGATTCCTAACTCAACACATTTTAGCTCAAAATATTTTAATCTTCCTCAACATCAACAAGGTATCAATGCATTGAAACATGACCAACTCGATATTTGGACAAGGATATGAAGACTCAATACATAATATTTTCGACTATTTAACTCATCAAAACCATCCGAAAAATACCAAGACTCATTGCAACTTTAATATCAATATTTCTAGATTTGCCATCCAACTCTCATTTAAAGGTACTTGAGACATCAACCCATAGTAGGGATATAGAATTTCCAATATCAATTATAAATTCATAATAAGGAAATAGTGGAATGATAGTATAAATCAAGGCTTAACAAATTAAATCATCATACTCTCATAATCAAATACTTTTTGGACATAATTCCATCTCAACATCATATACATATCGGATGACATAATCCCATAGCTCATGGACTATCATATAAGATATAAAACCATATTTCCAATTTATGGTAAAAGATGCAAAAATCTCATGTCAATGTAATTCAACAAAAATAACGGGCACAAGATCGAAAGGATAATCTTGTTCAAAGCCCAACATACCTAAAAATGGAAGATGAATATGAACTTTCGGCTGTGGAACTTTATTCACGAAAATAAAGGGTACTTCTCAAAGCCCTTAACATGATCAACTCGAATCTCAAATCAATTTGAAATTTCTACGGTTCAATCAAGAGACATAGAAGTATGAAATTTGGAGTATTAGGATTGGGGTTTGAGCCTTAGAAGATTTTGGAGAAAAATGAGCTATTGAATGCTCTTAATGGACTTAAATACATGGTTTACCCAGATAGATTGGAGTGTAAATGACCAAAATACCCTTAAAAATCAAATAATGTTAAATCTGTCCTTTTGTGGACTATTTTGATAGGCTGAAGTAGATCGACCATAAATTTTTTTCTCTGATGGCCGAATTGGATGAAACCAATTTCATTGGAAAGAGGACTTTCAGAGATTTCTTTTGATATATAGTAGCTCACCCAGATCATTATGTACAAGGAGTTATGATCGTTTGAAGTTGACCCTAAAATTATCCTAG
Organism: Capsicum baccatum var. pendulum; assembly: GCA_030864225.1. Lineage (NCBI taxonomy): Eukaryota > Viridiplantae > Streptophyta > Magnoliopsida > Solanales > Solanaceae > Capsicum > Capsicum baccatum. Next base: position 157,312,699 of record CM061557.1, on the reverse strand, counting down.
CCTCAGTAGTTTTTTCCTGCACATTTACTGTTCACTACTATTCACGGTTAGACCGTAATGATCATAACTCATCGCTCGAGTGTCCGTTTTGAATAATCCACATATCATTGGAAATCTTATTCGATGATCTATTGCATATCCAGAAATTCCATACAGAAAAATTATTAATCATGATAAAGAACAGAATTCAACATATTTTCGTTTGAGATCTTAACGGAAAATTTTTCCGGGGCATCACAATGTATGTATATTTGGTATATTGTAAAGTGCTCTTCTTTTTTCTCTTAGTGCCTCTTAGTGCCAATCTTACCAGGTCTTGGAAGGGTTTATTTGGTATATTTTATCCTCTTCCCCCAATTGTACAGTATTATGTATGCAAATCCTTTCTGCTTTCTCCTATTTATTGTTATTGTTGTTTATTGATATCTTTCTTGTTTTTGTTTACCTTTCACTTGTTAACTCGTTACTTGTTATTTTGGGTTATGGCATTGCTTACCTCCTAGAGGGTTGAAGTAGGTGCTATCATGACTTGAGAAACTTGGTACTAACAAGATTCTACTTTCATTAGTGGTTTCTAACGCCCTGCAATTATTATATACTGAATTTACACTCATTTCCTTTATTTTATATTACTTCATGAATTAGGGTTAAGCCCCATATTCCACCATGAACAAGTTTTCCAATATTTTTCAGATGTCATAAGAAGCGATTCAAATTTAGAATGTAATAAACTTACCTCCATAGATGAAAATTACTAAATTCTATAGAAATTTGCCTTCCCTAGAGGTCTCTCACAGTTTTTTATATGTGGAAAATGAAAAAAGAAAATTTGGGTTTAAAACCATCAAAATATTGCAAGTAACCATTGTAGTGGTACCACAACATTGGTTAAATTACCGGCTACAACAATTCGCAATAATATATAGGCTTTTTCTACAGTGGTACCATTTTTTGCATTAGTGGTACTACTTCAATAGTTTTCTTTATCGATGTTGTAGTCCTGAGGTAGAATATCAAGCCTTCTCTGCAACTATGCCCATTTTACAATACATTCCTCAAAAAATGACATCACAAAGCAACCCCTTCATGGTAAACTAAATAACTGTTGTTCTATAACTCCATTTTACGTGTTGAAAGTTTCTAGGACATCCTAAACTCACTATACAACTAATAATTAAATCAAATGTCACCATCAATACTCATATCAGTTCTAGGTATTTTAAAATTAGTATACCCTCAAAAATCATCCAACTCTATACTAGCCCAAAATTTCTCTAAAATTGCTTAAGAAAAGACTAGGTGTAAATTTTACCTCTTAATTCAGCATAATGACGATTTGAGTCTTTAAACTTATTAAAAAAACTATTAATAGTCATATTGATTAAATCACTCATCGCATGCAAATTTAGTTTAAGTTGTTTACATGCATTGTTCTAATTTCACTAACGCCACCTATAACAAATAATCCTAAACTATATAAGAACAAGCATGAAATACAAAAATACAATCTAATATGCTATTCACTTTTATATTCTATATACATGTATGTATTATATATCATTATTTACATCATATATAAACATATTCTTACAATATTAACATTACTAACTAACATCTCATGTATCAATAATAATAAAAATAATAGTTAAGTTCAACAACCATAAAAACTAAAATTTAAACTAATACATGTTATAACTTCTGTTGCTCTGCCTGTCGTATTCCATGCCCTGGATGATGTGATTTACAATATTGGACAACGTGCTACACTTGACAGCAGGTCTCTCTCTTGGCCACTGTGTAAGTTGAACAGATTATGTTCTGGTCAAGTCCTTGCTAGTGGAGAGGAGCTGCCTTTTGGAATTGCTACATGTGCATTTGATGGAACACGGATGTCAAAGTGGGAAGAACCAAATGGTGCAGAAGGTTGTTGGATCATATATCAAGTAGCTGGTAACCAGATGGTTGAACTTGTGGCGTATCAGTTAATGTCTGCTAATGATGCTCCAGAAAGATATCCAAAAGACTGGTATGACATATTGGCAAAGTATAGTTGTGACGAAATCTTGTCCATCTTGCAAGCAACTTATGTGTTTCCAGCTTTTGAGACAGATATAGCAATATCTGTTCAAGAGGGCTGGTATTGTCTAAGTGCAACCGGTATCTTTTATCAATTCATTCTTTGTAAAGTTGTGGCTTTGCACCTGATCATTTGAGGCGTATGAGAAGGTGCTAGAAGGAAGTGAAAACGGAGGTTCCAGTTGGCATGTCTTGGATGAACGAACTTCCCATATGTTTGAAAAACGTTTCCAAAGAAAAATATTTACTGTCAGTGCACCCGGTTATTTGGCAAATGCATTCAGGTTTAGGTTTCTGGCAGTTCGAGACAAGAACGCAAATTCAAGGTTTCAGATTGGCAGCATTGACCTCTATACAGGTAGCAGTTAATGTCCCTAGGCCATATTACAAACTTCCGCTTCCTCTGACATAGTCTGTAACTCAAAGCTGTGAGTTGGAAGTTTCACCAGTTGGCCTATTTCTATATTGTATTTGCACTCTAATCAATTATCTCTATATGGATAATAGTAATGGCAAGGAGCTCCGTTAGAGGGGAAGTAAGGTCTAAATTATTTGTGTTTGTATTAATACTACACTAGTATTATGCACATTCTTTTGGGGCAACGTAAAGTTGTCAACCTTTAACATAATCGTTTTCTTTTTTCAAAAACTAATACATGATATTCATTTATCTCATGAACTTTATTATTAATTTGTCGTATGTATCTATATGTACTTTTATTCATATTAAAAAAATATATCAATAAACAATTATCAGAATTGAACTCTTCGAATATAATATGTAAGCAAAATTCACTAATAAACTCTAGACACAAAGAGTTGTGGCTCTAATACCACTGTACGGTTGCAGGGTGTTTATAACATGTAGTGGAAGGCCAAAAATCAAGCCTAGATAGGTCTAATTTCATTTAAAATTTATTATCATCTGAATATTAGGTTTCAAGAAAGAAAAGCTTGGTGATGATAGTCATAGTTCGAAATTTATTTGATAGCACGAAGACTCTATGCATATCCACATCGGGATAGATCTTTACTATCAACTCCTTCATCAATCAAACTGCTAAAAAATTGGTTTATTATTTTAAATTTCTTTTCAAAAATCTAAAAACACAGTCAACGTAATAAGAAAAGAATTTTCTCATTAATATATTTTCTCTCTAGATTTCGTATTGAGCACTCACACTTTCAATAACGTATTTTTCGCATAAGAATATTCTTGTAGAAATAGTGTAATACCCTGTGATTATTTTTGCTCAATTTAGCCCATAGTACATCTACAAGATGCTTAAAACCTGAAAATTTGGCTAAGTGTTAGAAACTTACTTTTATTTTTGGCCTCTTAACTTTGTTGATTTTTAAAGTGACCTTCCCAACCCCGAGACGTAAGTTTGTGAGATGATTCATGTTTAGGGGTGTAAAGGGTAGGTCTCGGGTAAGTTTCAGAATTTTTGAACGAGGTTTGGACCATATTTGGTTTTTCAAAATAGCAGCTCACTAAGATTGTGGCACATCGTGGTGGCTAAAGTAGCGGTCACCTCACCGCGTCACAGTGAAGTTATAAATGATAATTTTCAGATTCTAGCCACTCACCGTGATTGCACCGCGTCGCATTGGAATTGCGATGACAGCCTTGGAGTGTCGCGGTAAAGGCCCAATCGGCGTTCCAATTATAAATTTTAATTTTCCATGGGTAGTCTTGTCATTTTCCCTCACCCAAATTCATCCATAACACAAAAATAAAACCCCAAAATGGCATTATATGCCCCATTATTCATAATTTCTCTAATAAAGAAATTTTATCTCTAGATCAAAACCTAGCCTCTTTAAGATTCAAGTTAAAGTTTCAAGAAAACAACCAAGAACCTTCACGAATTCTTCAATTAAGGTATGTTAAATGTTCATCCATGGGTCTTTTTCACCTATGGAGTCCAAGAACCCAATTTTAAGTTCTAAAGCTATGGTTTTTACATGTTATCACATATTTTATCAATGAATTTCCATGACCCTTAATTTTATATCATGTTTACATGCAATTGTTGTGGTCATTAAGACCTTCACATTTTGAACGGTGCTTGTTCGTTGATTTAAGCCTTAGTTAGTGATGTTAGTATTGAAATCATTCTATCTTCATATGTTAAAACTATCCCTATGTTTAAACCATAAATTGCAAGTGTTTGATGAAATTTCCAAAGGAATGAGTTTTGAATAATGACTACTCATCATGTCCTTAAGGTTTTAGCACTATCTTGTTGTTATTGCTATCGAATCTTGGGGGTTATGAATACTTAAAAACTTAGTTGTTTACTTATTTTTATGATTTTGAGAATGGCCTCGGATATATATTAGGGTTTTATCAGTCCAGTCAGTATATCATGTTAGTAAGTTCAGCTTATTCCAGTAATTAAAATCAATTCAGTTGGGAGTAGGATTTAGCACTGAGCGAACCCAGGAATGGCGGCTTACCTTCCAGTTGAGTGTGTGACCTTTAGTAGCAATCCTTGCATTCCTAAACTACATAGCCAGCATAGGATAGAGATATTAACCTAACAGTTGAAGGTTGACATATATCTTACCAGAGCACCTAACAGTAGCAGGTGACTGATTAGTCTTTTAGGACTTCATTTCAGTGGATCCACATAGCCATTTGTAGTACTCGAGGCACGATACTGATACCCTTACTACTGGGGTCACAGATTAGACCCCAATTATCTTATATTAGGGCATGTCGGTTAGATGATAGCTCCTATAGTCTCAGTCCATTATTCAGTTCAGAGTTCAATTTCTAGGATTTCTTGACAAGGGCCTACAATTATTAGTTGTTCAGTATTAGTAGTTTAGTATTTTAGTTTACGAACTTCCCTAGTATCATGTCCTATGCTTGGTCATTCATTCTCAAAGTTTATAGTTTTCTCGCATACTATACATCAATTATCTCATGCTATTTATTCAGTCAGTTATTATTCCTACATATGAGCCATGCATACCAGCCTAACCTCATTTAGAAAACCAGTATATTCAAAGTAATGACCGCATACTCATTTCTTGTGTTATGATGTCTCATATAATAGGTTTGGATGCTCAGTCTCATAATAGTACCTAGACTTTCCAGTCCATCAGCAGAAGTAGCAGTGGTTAGTCCTCATCCTTCAAGGACCAATTATCTTATAGTTATCTAAGTCAGCAGTTCAGTTATTTAGTCAGTCAGAGTTAGTTCGGGGTTTGTCCCATCAACTCTATATTTGGTCAGTTTAGAGGCTTTCAAACTAGTAGATACAGATAGTCAATTTTTAGTATTTGTTATCAGTTGTTTTATAAGTATTGATAGTATGTTACTGAAAATTTAAACTATGATTCTGTATTGATTTTTATTTGATAAAATCTTAAGGCATTTCTGATTAAATTCCGCACTTGTTCTTTGTTATTTTATTCAGTGCTCACAACAGGTACCAATAGGGGTTAGATTGTGGTCCTTCGGGGCTGTAAGCACCGTGTGGCGTCCAGGGTGTACTCTCAAGATATTGCAAAATTGGTATAAAAGCATAAGGTTTTAAAGTCTCCTAGGGATTCTGAAAGCTGCATTGAGTAGAGTCCTATCCATAGGTGTAAAACACGTACACTTATGGACAAGAGTCTACAAGAAGTCTTAGGTAAGGTTTCCTTTCTTTTAGTATTCATGTCATGCAATTGATTATGATCTCAACTTTAGCTCTCTTTATAATTCAATACTCATTCCATTTAGAGAACATGCCACCAAAAATGAACAACGGAAGGAGAAATAGGAATCAGTCCATACCTCTACCCGTTCAGGAAGATCCCCTGAATGAGCATGTCTCCCATGCCAAATTCAGAGGTGTATTCACTACTTTATCTCACTCAGTAGTAGACCAAAATAATCATCTGGCTACCATCCCAACCATTCTGGAGGCGAAAACTTTCGCAGCTAGGATTCAGGACTTCACCTGAATGAACCCTTCTCTATTTTTGAGATCTAAGTTTGATGAGGATCCACATGAGTTCCTCGACATGGTTCAGAAGGTAAATAATATTATGGGTGTCACTTCTATTGAGAGTGAAAATTTAGGTGCTTACCAGTTGTGGGATGTTTCTCACACCTGGTATAAGAAATAGAAGGGAGATAGGGGACAGATACAAGGGTTGTTGAATAAGAAGAGTTTGCAATAGACTTTTTAGATATGTTATTTCCTTTAGAGTTAAGGGAATCTAAGGTGCAAGAGTTTATTAATTTTATGCAAGGAAAAATAAGTGTGAAGGAGTATTCTCTTAAGTTTACTAAGCTAGCCAGGTATGCTCCTAATGTGGTATCTGATGATTGGACTAGGATGAGTAAGTTTGTCTCTAGCATAGCTGATAGTATGGTTAAGGAGTGTAGGACTGCGATGTTGATTAAGGAGATAGACTTGTCTATGTTGATGGACCATGCTTATCAAATAGAGGAGAAGAAGTTTAAATAAAGAGAGAGAGAATAAGAAAGCCAGAATAGGTAGCTTCAATTTTCCTCAGTGGAAGCCAGAGGGTGGTAATCATCCTCAATTCAATCAAAAATCTTTATCCCAAACTCCATCTCCAGCTAGTGCACCAACACCAAAGTTTAAAAACAATAATTAGGATAGTGTGCCATACCCTAAACCCCAGGAAAGTGTGAACAGTGGTTGTACAAATCCTCTTTTCCCAAACTATGGTAGAAACAACCAGGGTGTGTGTAGAGCTGGCAGTGATGTATTCTTTGGGTGTGGAAAGCAAAGCCACATGGTTAGGGATTTACTAGAGACTGGTAAGCAGGGTAGTCCAGCCCTCCCCATATTCTATCTGGTCGCCTAAATCGGTAGGGTGCCACTTCCATTGCCACCAGTGGTTAGCACCCAAATATATTGTATACACTTCAGTCCCAAAAATATTAGGAAGTTTCTCTTCATATGATTACTGGTACTCAGTTTACCTCTAATTTTTAGAGGGCTTTTTAGAATGGTATTGTACCCATGTTCGTCTCAGTACAACCTTTGAACCCCAGATAGATGGTTAGGTAGAGAGGACTATTTAGAACTTAGAGAATATATTGAGAGCTTATGTTATCGACTTTAAGAGTAGTTAGGATGATCACTTGCCATTGATTGAGTTCGCCTACAATAACAACTATCATCCCATTATTCAGATAGCTCCATTTGAGGTTATATATGAGAGGATATGTAGATCTCCTATAGGTTGGTTTGAGGTAGGTGAGACTACATTTATAGGGCTAAATGTAGTGTTTGATGCTATAGAGAAAGTTCAGTAGATCAGGAAGAGGCTTAAGATAACATAGAGCCGATAGAAGTCTTATACAGATGTGAGGAAAAAGTATCTTCAATTTGAGATTAGTGATTTTGTATATTTGAATATATATCCAATGAAGAGAGTGAAAATATTTATCAAAAAGGGGAAGTTCAGTCTCCGATATGTAGGCCCTTTCAAGATCTTGAGTCATTTTGGGAAGGTAGCGTATGAGCTTGAGTTGCCTACAGATTTAGAATTAGTGCATCCAGTATTCCATGTTTCCTTATTAAAGAAGTTTATTGATGACCCAGTTGTTGTTGTTTATTTAGAGAACTTATATATTAGAATGACCTTTCTCAAGAAGAACTCCAAGTTGAAATCTTAGATTGCCAGATTCGTAAACTAAGGAACAAAGCAGTTTCCTTGGTGAAGGTTATTTGGAGGAATCAGTCCGTTGATGTCACGACCCGAACTGAGGCCCTAGCCATGACGAGCATCCCAAACCATGAAGGCCCAGACGCCCTTGTAACTTGTAATCACATACAATGTTCATAAAAAAATAATGCAGAAATATATATTGAAACGAAAACATGGTCATTAAATCTGAATTCAAATCAAAATGAAAGCTGCAATTCAAAAAAAAAACATCCGAACGATAGCTGACTGAGTCTACAAAATCTCTACTACATGCAAAAACCCAACTATATGAAAACTTGGACAAGGCCCCTAGTAGACCAAAACATACTAATGATAAATGACTGAATTATCTAGGCCTTGTGAATCATAGAAGGCTAACCACGGGAATCTGCACTTCTTCCTGGAGAAAATCGATTGCTTATCGGGACCCCTAGATTAAACCTCAGAACCTGGAAGGGAGGGGGGTCAATACAGATGTACTGGTATGCGAAGTAATCCAAAATAAAGCTTGTATCTAAATAAAATAGTAGAGAGCTAGTCATAAACATCATGAAAGATATAATTTTAAAACACATGGGCATTTTGAAAACATAAAACTTTTCTGTCAATTTAATTTTATTCTTCGTATTACTTCTAAGTTAAGTGACACTCCCCTACAAATCTGATAGTCCATGGGCTAAATGAAATCCTCCATTGACTTGGCGGGGAATCACCCAACCCAAGTTTTCCGCAAAGGTTGGAGTGTCTAAGTCTAATACGCCACAGGGTACTAGGCCAACGTAAAATAATATACCCGTATTGATAAATCACGTTTTTGGGCAATGAGTTGTCTGAACTTGTGCCTTCTTCGGGGAACCACCTAAGCTCTCTTTATGCCCAATTTTAGCCTGTTCTGAAACATGCATCATTCTAGTTTCAAAATCAGAAAATCTAATTTCAAACATGCATTCTATTCTTTTCTAAATTAACATGGCATTATCTGTGTTGGTGTCATCACACCAAGACTTGCAACTCCTATTTCTGAGCTATAATGCATCATGCATGATTCTTTCATCAAAACCTCAATTCAAACCATCCAAACATGCAAATAATATAAGAGATTTCATGTTCCGTAAGCACAAGTCAACACTATGAAAGGATAATCATTCTTTCAATAACAATGTAGTGGTCCTGAAATCTTGATCAAACGATGCAACTCTTTCTATTAGATATTTATATTCAATATTTATCAATACAAATAACCCTCTCTTTTGATTCAAAATTCATATTCACGTCATAGTATAAATCAATAAATTTTGTATCATGCTTTCCAAGATACATTTCAAAACAATCCATATCATATGAAAAATGGGATAAATCATATCAATAGAGGGATTTCATGTGAGTCATGCTTTCAATTCAAACATCACATTCAAACACATACATACATATATATAGAATTTCAAATCACTCCGGGGGAAGACCTAAAGACCAAACAATATTAATTAAAGCTTCTAAAACATACTAGTAATGGTAAAATTCAAACCCTTTCTGTAAAATCATGATTTCTAAATTTTTAGCATGAATTAAAGAAGGTTTCTTTGCCCATAAATTTTTAGGAAAACCCCACATACCTTAATTTATGACTCTTGAATGAACTCGTTCTTTAGGGATGCTATTCGAACAATTGATGGGTGATTCTTGTAGCCCTCACAATGGAGATTCCAAATCTCAAAGAATTATTGAAAATCTACGGTGAAATATTAGGATATTTTATCTTTGGGTTGAAACCCTAAGAAGTGTTCATGGTGATTTTGAGAGAAAATAACCTTATTTTGGTGTTTGGGGAATTTAATCCTGTGTTATGGCTGAATAGAGGGTGGAAAATATCACTTTTCCCCTTAAAAATGCGAAAACAGAACCTGAAAATTGGGTGCGTACAACAGAGCATGAGTCACACGCTAAACGCATGATGCTATTGTCTTAGTCATGAAAATGGTCATAACTTTTTTCTCAGGTAGAGGATTTTGAAAAAATTTGTATCGTTGGAAAGATAATTCAAAGAGCTTTCATTTGATATATAGTAGGCCCTTTAATTATTCATATACAAAGAGATATTGTCGATTGAATTTGACCCAAGTTTCAACGCTCACTCAAACTCGAACGATAGAAAAGCTTTCAACTCGTCCTTGAGTTAGGGGACCTTTATGATCTCAATTCATCCTCAAATAGGTTCCCATACTACATAATTGATTAACGTGCCAAACTAATATAGGATTTAAGGCTTTTGGATCATCTACACATAGAAAAGATGATTTTCGTACTATCCCAAAATGTGGGGTGTTACATTATCTCCCATTTGGGATCATTCATCCCCGAATGATTGGAAGGAACGTTTAAGCTTAAAGGTATGGAATAATGTGGACATGATATTTCTTCTAATAAAGGATATAACTGATCTAAAATATTTAAACTTCTATGATGAAACAGAATTTCGAGTTGACTTGCTCTTACTTATTTTAAGGAGCTGATTCATGTTCAGAGTTAAGGATCCACCCGTCCCCCAAAGTGCTAATGATAAAATCACATACATTGGATTTTGAAGTGATAACTTATGTCAGTATGAATCATGAGGCAATAAGAGTTAGATCGTATAAAGGTATTACATTGTCTGTACTAAAATAGTTTGTAAAATTTGAAATTATTTGCTAAACTCTTATGAACTGAGTCATGACTAAATAACTGAATCCGAAACATGTTGCTTGGACTGAACTGAGTTCGCAACTTACATGGATGGCATAGATTATCTTTTAGAATGTTTATACACATTGGACTTCAATAGTAAGACTGGGTGAAAAGGTGGAAAACAACAGTAACTTGTCTGCCTGACAATTAAACTCAATTATATTGGACACTTATACTTAACTGGAGTATCTCTTCAACACACTTTCTCAAGAAGTCCTAGTAGCATTAGGGAGCAAAGAATCTCTAACATGAGTTACACAAGACATCCAACTAAGGAATTACAACAATGACACTACTCTATAGCATGGAATATACAAATATAGATCATAAACTAGGATAGATTTACCGAACCTTAGGCAATGCAACTTCTTACTTTTAAGATTAGCCACACTTCTTAAATACTCTCTCAACTATACTTTCCCCTAAAACACCATGATCATTGATTCCATTTATTTTTCTCACATTGCCGCTAATATCTCCATCTACTAATGTCTAAACTGAACTAAATCCCCTTATCATCTTCAAGCCTAACTCCAAATTACAAGCACAACACATAATAATGTAGTACTAGTCTGAATCAAGAATTCAGTACACCCTGCATTTTACAATTTCTCATCTCCTGCATAATTCTTACTACCACTCTAGTAATCACCTTCAACTTTGTATTAGACATTCACAAACACTGAAAGCATTCATCCGTATGTATACAAACATGACATTCAAGCCTATCTTCATACCCACATATGCACTTCTAAACAAACACTCATAAAGAATCTTTCTCATATCTAATACTTTTATCCATATCAACATCCCTATACTATTCAGATGATACACATAAAATATCCTCAACTAACCAATCCATACATGAAACTTCACCTCAAAATTCTTTCAATTTGTAGATTTACATAAAAAAAGTACACAACAATTTTTCCCAAATATAACACCTAAAACATCAACTAACCTTGACATATATCAAAGACTTGGCCTCAATCTTACCCCAAAATTATTGTCTTAACTCAAATAAGCACACAACCATCTTTCATCAATAAGAACTCTTTACTCTTTCCCTTCTAGACAACTATTCATAATCACTATCTCGACCTAAGGGAAAAGGTCACTAAAAAATTGGAATATTGGGATCCGTAAGATGAGGGGAGTACTAAGAATAACTTGATACTCTACTAAGGCATGCACTCACGGCATGGACTCATTAAACAGATCTAATCTGAGGACGTACCTGATATAACTCTAAATTTTCACTGATCATTAAGAGTATCACATGTTCACAAGAGTCTTGAACTACATGACCTGAATTTTTGGAATTCAGATAGTAGAACTGGGTGAAAAGCTGGAAAACAACAGTAACTTGTCTGCCTGACTATTAAACTCTATTATATTGGACACTTATACTTAACTGGAGTATCTCTTCAACACACTTTCAAAAGAAGTCCTAGTAGCATTAGGGAGCAAAGAATCTCTGACATGAGTTACGCAAGACATCCAACTAAGGAATTACAACAATGACACTACTCTATAGCATAAAATATAGAAATATAGATCATAAACTAGGATAGATTTACCGAACATTAGGCAATTCAAATTCTTACTTTTAAGATTAGCCATACTTCAAAAATACTCCCTCAACTATACTTTCCCCTAAAACTCTATGCTCATTGATTCCACTTATTTTTCATACATTGCCGCTAATATTTCCATCTACTAATATCTAAACTGAACTAAATCCCTTTATCATCTTCAAGCCTAACTCAAAATCACAAGACACAACACATAATAATGTAGTACTAGTCTAAATAAAGAATTCAGTACACCCTGCATTTCACAATTCCTTATCTCCTGCATAATTCTTATTGCCACTCTAGTTATCACCATCATTTGTAATAGACATTCATAAACACTCAAAGCATTCATCCGTAGGTATATAAACATAACATTCAAGCCTATCTTCATACCCATATATGTACTTCTAAACAAACACTCATAAAGCATCTTTCTCATATTCTCTAATACTTCTATCCATATCAACATCCTTGTACTATTTAGATGATACACATAAAATATCCTCAACTAACCGAGCCATACATGAAAATTCTCCTCAAAATTCGTTCAATTTATAGATTTACATAAAACAAGTACATAATAATTTTTCCCAAATATAACACCTAAAACTTCAACTAACCTTGACATGTATCAAAGACTTGGCCTCAATCTTACCCCAAAATTACTGTCTTAACTCAAATAAGCACACAACCATCTTTCATCAACAAGAACTGTTTACTCTTTCGCTTCTAGACAACTATTCATCATCACTATCTCAACCTAAGGGAAAAGGTCACTGAAAAAATTCAAATATTGGGATCCGTAATATGAGGGGAGTACTAAGCATAACTTGATACGCTACTAAGGCATGAAGAGTAGAGCACTCACAGCATGGACTCATTAAACAGATCTAATCTGAGGATGTACCTGATATAACTCTAAATTTTCACTGATCATTAAGAGTATCACATGTTCACAAGAGTCATGAACTACATGACCTGAAGTTTTGGAATTCAGATAGTAGGACTGGGTGAAAAGGTGGAAAACAACAGTAAATTGTCTGCCTGACTATTAAGCTCAACTATATTGGACACTTATACTTAACTGGAGTATCTCTTCAACACACTTTCTAAAGAAGTCCTAGTAGCATTAGGGAACAAAGAATCTCTGACATGAGTTACACAAGACATCCAACTAAGGAATTACAACAATGACACTACTCTATAGCATGGAATATAGAAATATAGATCATAAACTAGGATAGATTTACTGAACCTTAGGCAATGCACCTTCTTACTTTTAAGATTAGCCACACTTCTAAAATACTCTCTCAACTATACTTTCCCCTAAAACACCATGATCATTGATTCCACTTATTTTTCTCACATTGCCGCTAATATCTCCATCTACTAATGTCTAAATTGAACTAAATCCCCTTATCATCTTCAAGTATAACTCCAAATTACAAGCACAACACATAATAATGTAGTACTAGTCTGAATCAAGAATTCAGTACACCCTGCATTTCACAATTCCTCATCTCCTGCATAATTCTTATTGCCGCTCCAGTAATCACCTTCAACTTTGTATTAGACATTCCCAAACACTCAAAGCATTCATCCGTATGTATACAAACATGACATTCAAGCCTATCTTCATACCCACATATGCATTTTTAAACAAACACTCATAAAGCATTTTTCTCAGAGTCTCTAATACTTCTGTCCATATCAATTTTCCTATACAATTCAGATGATACACATAAAATATCCTTAACTAACCAAACCATACACAAAACTTCACCTAAAAATTCTATCAATTTATAGATTTGCATAAAACAAGCACACAACAATTTTTCCCAATTATCACACCTAAAACTTCAACAAACATTGACATGTATCAAAGACTTGGTCTCAATCTTACGCCATAATTACTGTCTTAACTCAAATAAGCACACAACCATCTTTCATCTACAAGAGTTGTTTACTCTTTCGTTTTTAGAAAACTGTTCATCATCACTATCTTGACCGAAGAAAAAAAGTCACTATAAAATTGTAATATCAGGATCCAAAACATAAGGGAAGTACGAAGCACAACTTGAGGAATAAAGCGCTCACGACATGGACTCATTAAAGAGATCAAATCTGAGGATATACCTGATATAAATCTAAATTTTCACTAATCATTAAGAGTATCACATGTGCACAATAGTCATGAACTGCATGACCTGAATTTTTGCAATTCATAACTTATGGGTAGTAATTCTAACTGCTAAATAAACTGGAAACTCTTTATACTAGGAACTAGAAGAGTACATGATTCCTTATCATATGCATGAACACAAGCTGTGATCATGAAACAAAAACATAAAGCACGAGTATGTATTGGAATAACTGAAGTAAATTACTGAAATAAGAATAAATGGAGCATCATTCATCCTTACGGCAAATTCCACAACTTACTGGCACATCTATTAGCATCTAAAAACTTAACTTGGTTACTTGTTCTATCATCTCTCCGTTAGATTTAAGCCATTACTCTAAGTCTGTGAACCACTATATACACTTTGTTATAAAATAAAATCACTTTACTCTAGAGTTGGGGATATAACAACACATATAAAACTAAACTTACCCTATAAGAAGGTATTTTCATGTATAACGACAAATGATAATAGATCCTTCTATGGTTCGACCATCAGGTTTCTACAGCCCCAAAAGTCATCATATAACAGCTTAAACATTCACCAACTTAGATTCTTCTAACACTAAACATAGATATCTCCAAACCTTTGAAGGACCATACCACTTCGGTCATAGTCTACCAGTATCAAGCCTGCAAACTTATATTTCAAAACTATGAGAATCAAGATTATACAAAAAAGGCTCAACATCATTAACCATAACTTCATAACTAAGCTATCAAGAACATCACATATTTTCTAACTAGTCTTTCTCTACCTAGAAACTCAGCAGTACTACTAACCACACAATATGTAATGATCCTTAAAAATAATGCAGCCTCATAGCACCTTGGGCGTACTTCTACATCCTACTTACAACATAATACTCGATTATGAATCAAATAAACTTAAGCTTTTGTATACACTATTCAAGCCTACTAGATAACTTTCACACAACTAACACCCACCACATCAATTCATTATATCCACCTTGATCACCATTTACTATTCCAACTTAGTGTCTAGCTCTAGCTATGTTGAACCAGAACTTCACATAATTTTCTTACATACCAAACATCTAAAAACATTAATCTGCCAAAACTTCATAACAGTAAGGATCTATCAGAATCCAATGATCTATCTTATTTAAAATTCATTAAAACATCCTTCTTCTAGATATCATTACTATATACCCCTTTCATACAGCTAAACTTAGTTCATAGCTCTATAAGTCGCAACTAAACTCCCTCTTGCAACCTCAGGGGCATCTAAATTAACACCACTCATCCACCAAGTACCTTCATAAATAACTTATAATTTTTTTGCATGATAAACAGCATCAACAACTCTTTTTATACTTCAAGTAAACAACAATTCACCTTAACTAATAGCTCTTTCGCTATCTTACCTTCTATTAAACTAACACACAGGGACGTATCACATTATTACCAACTCAATCTCATGCAAAAAGATTTGTTCATACATATATTTAGTAAATAGCCCTTACTACTTTTCTTTCCATTACGCCACTAAACCCCAATTCCAACGAACACAAGAACAACAAGATGAACGACAAGTTACTAGTGAATTAAATGACAAGGCAACTATGAGAGTGAATAAAAGAAACTCCACACGACTTCACTGGACTTTTAGTTTCAACAACACAATGACAACAATATTACAAGAGATAGAAACTTTACACACAATATTCAATGAGATAAGAATACATATCTTACTCTGTATAAATAAATAAAATTAAAGTCAAACACTTCTCTCACAGACTGCCATACAATCTACACATGCTACTAGCTACCATATTAGTATATCACTATAAAATGGTAAATCATTCTCAAACATCATTTATTCAACTAAACACATTTATCTACACAAAAGTCACCCTCACTCTGATTTCTAAACTTGCAACTTCATATCACCAACTTCTTGGTCTAATATCACTACCAATAGGTCATGCCACCATCACTTTAAATTACACTACTACTCATATGGAACTATATTTCCAACATTCTGCTACACATTATTCCTCCTAAAGCATGACGTCTGCAACATAAATTTTAAAAAGAACTAAATACACTTAATACTGCAGGCAGAAAAGCATGATTTCATCAGAATTAAAGTTCACAGTAGAATCAATACACCTTGTAGCACTAACGGACTCTTCTCAAGTCCTTGCACAAATTTTAAACTCTTATATGGCTTAATCAGAAAGGAACATACCATTTAGACTCTAAACTTCTGCAGTTGAATCACCCCAATAATGAGACATATCTGAACATATCAAAGTAAGAAAAGAATTAGATGACTTTAATTCAATATGGGCGACACCATAGGATAAATAAGAGTATGTAAGAGGAACACTATGACTCCATTGCATGAACTACAACATGAAGAAAGAGAGACATTCCTGAACGCCTAATAGCCTCCTGCCTATAAGTGTGGTGCACTACTCACCCATAAAAAAGAATTAACCCGATACGATTTTACAGAAACCCTGGGACCATGAACCATGATCTAATACCAAGTTTATCACAACCTAAATTGGGGTCCTAGCTGTGATGAGAATCCTGAACCATAAAGGCCCAGACCCCTTCTAACTTGTAATCACATACACCGTTCATAAAAAAATATGGAAAAGCATACTGAAATGGAAAAATGGTAATTAAATATGAATTTAAATCATAATAAAATCTGTAATTCAAAAAATTATCCGAATGATAGATGACTCCATCTGCGAAATCTCTACTACATGTAAAACCCAACTGTCCCCAATAGACCAAAATATACTAATGATAAATAACTGAATTATGTTGGCCTTCTGAAACATAGAAGGCTCACCACGGAACTCTACACTTTTTCTTAGAGAAAGTCTACTACTAATTGGGACCTCTAGATTCAACCTTAGAACCTGGAAGGAAGGGGGGTCAATACAGATGTATCGGTATGAAAAGAAAACCAAAATAAAGCTTTTATATAAGTAAAATAGTTGAGATCTAGTCATAAATATCATCAAAGATATAATTTCAAAACACATGGGCATTTTTGAAAACATAAAACCTTTCTGTCAATACAATTCTATTCTTTGTATTACTTCTGAGTTAGGTGGCACTCCCCTACAAGTCTGATATTCCACGGGCTATATAGAATCTGCCATTGACTCGGCGGGAAAGCCCCCAACCTAAGTGTGCCGCAAGAGTTAGAGTGTCTAAGTCTAATACGCCATAGGGCACTAGGCCAGCATAAAATAATATACTCGGATTAGTAAATCATAGTTTTAGGCAATGAAATATCTGAACTCGTGCCTTCTTCAGGGAACCAACTATGCTCTTTTCATGCCCAATTTTAGCCTGTTTTAAAACATGCATCATTCTAGTCTTAAAATCTGAAAATCTAATTTCAAACATGCATTTTATTTTGTTCTGAATTAACATGACATTATCTATGTTGGTGTCGTCACACCAAGACTTGCAACTCCTATTTCTAAGGCATAATGCATAATGCATGATTTTTTTTATAATAAACTCAATTTAGAACACCCAAATATGCAAATAGTATAAGAGATTTTATGTTCCAAAATCACAAGTCAAAACTATGCACGAATTATCATTCTTTCAATAACAATGTAGTGGTCCTAAAATATTTTTCAAACCATGCCACTCTTTCTATTAGATATTTATATTCAATACTTATCAATACAAACAACCTTCTCTTCTGATTAAAAAATCATATTCATGCTATAGTATAAATCAATGCATTTTGTATCATGCTTTTCAAGATGCATTTCAAAACAATCCATATCATATGAATAATGGGATAAATCATATCAAAAGAGAGATTCCATGTGAGTCATGCTGTCAATTCAAACATCACATTAAAACACATACATACATATACAGAGGATTTCAAATCACTTCAGAGGATGGCCTAAAGACCAAACAATATTAATTAAAACTTCTAAAACATGCTAGTAATGGTAAAATTCAATCCCTTTTTGTAAAATCATGATTTCTAAATTTTTAGCATGAATTAAAGAAGGTTTCTTTGCCCATAAATATTTAGGAAAATGACACGTACCTTAATTTATGACTCTTGAATGAACTCATGCTCTAGGGATGCTATTCGAATAATTGATTGGTGATTCTTGTAGCCTTCACAATAGAGATTTTAAATATGAAAGAATTATTGAAAATCCATGGTGAAATCTAAAGATATTTTTATCTTTGGGTTGAAACCCTAAGAAGTGTTCATGGTAATTTTGAGAGAGAATAACCTTATATTGGTGTTTGGGAGATTTAATCGCGTGTTATGGCTGAATAGGGGAGTGAAAAATACCACTTTTCCCTTAAAAATGTGAAAATAGAACTAGGAAATTGGGTGCGTGTAATGGAGCATGCGTCGCATGCTAAATGCGTAATGCTTCTATCTTAGTCAAGAAAATGGCCATAACTTTTTTCTCGGGTATAGGAATTTAACAAAATTGGTATCGTTGAAAAAATAATTTGAATAGATTTCATTTGATAAATAGTAGGTCCCTAATTCGTTATATACTACGTATTATGGTTATTGAAGTTGACCCAAGTTTTGACGCTCACTCAAACTCGAACGATAGTAAAACTTTTAACTCGTCCTTGAGTTAAGGGACCTCGATTATCTCAATTCATGCTAAAATAGATTCCCACTCTACAAAATTGATTAACATGCTAAATTTGCATAGGAGTTATGAATTTTAGATCATCTACGAATAGAAATTATGGTTTTTGTTCTATCCCAAAAAGCGGGGTGTTACAGTTGAGTGCGCTACTTGGGAAGCAGAAGCAGACATGCATACCAAGTACCCTCACCTTTTCTCTGCAAACTCAAACTTTGCTCAAGGTAATAATTTTTCCCTAGAGTTCCTCTTATTCATTCTCAGTACCATCCATATAATCAAGTTCATGTCATTACATGCATTCATGAATAAGTTCACTCAGTCACCATATTTTAGACTCAATTATATAATCATATTTTTAGTTATGCATAAACAACAAGTAATCTCAGTACGTCTGTATTCTCAGCTTGATTAGTCTCATTCTAGGATGAATGTTTCCAAGGGGGAGATATTATAATACCCCATAATTTTCTTAGCTCAATTCAGCACATAGTACATGTACAAGAGGCTTAAGACCCAAAAATTTGGCTTAGTGTTGGAAACTTTGTTTAATTTTTGTCCTCTGCACTTCATTGATTTTTAAAGAGACTTTCTTGACCTCGAGACATAAGTTTCTAAGTTGATTCATGTTTTGGGGTATAAGGGGCAGGTCTTGGGTAAGTTTTAGATTTTTCAAATGAAGTTTGTACCACACTTGGATTTCCAAAATTGCAGCTCACTGTAATTGTGCCATGTCACGATGGCTATAATGGTTGTCACCTCACTGCGTCCCATCAAAATTCAAAATGACAATTGTCAGATTCCAGCAAGTCACTGCGATTGCACTGCATCACGGTGGAATTACAATGAAAGCCTTGACATGTTGCTGTAAAGGCCTAATCGGCATTCTAGTTATGAATTTTAATTTCCCAAGGGTAGTTTTGCAATTTTCCCACCTAAATCCATCCAAAACACAAAAGTAAAACTCCAAAGGGGTATTATATGCTCCAATTATTCATAATTTCTCTATAAAAAAGTAATTCTCTCTCAAGAATAAACCCTAGCCTCGTTAAGATTCAAGCTCAAGCTTCAAGAAAACCACGGAGAACCGTCACTAATTCTTAAGTCAAGGTATGTTAAATGTTCATCCATGGGTCCTTTTCACCTATGGAGTCCAAGAACCCAATTTTTAAGTTTTAAAGCTATGGTTTTTGCATATTATCATGAATTTCCATGAATATCAATTTTATATGATGTTTACATGAAATTGTTGTTCTTACTAAACCCTACATATTTTTAATGGTCCTTGTTCGTTTATTTTAGCCTTAATTGGTGATTTTAGTATTGAAACCAAGCTATTTGTATATGTTAAAACTATCCCCATATTTAAACCATGAATTGCAAGTGTTTGATGAAATATCCAAAGAAATAAGTTTTGAATAAGGACTACTTATCATGTCCTTAAGGTTTTAGCATGGTCTTATTATTATTTTTATCGTGTCCTAGGGGTTATAAATAATTGATAACTTAGGTATTTACGTAGTTTCAATATTTTTAGAAAGGTCTCAGATATATATTAGAGTATTATCAGTCCAGTGAGTATATCATGTTAGTAAGATTAGGTTAGTCAAGTAATAAGAGTCTGTTCAGTTGGGAGTAGGATTTAGCACTAAGCAAATGCAGGGATTGGGGCTCACCTACCAGTTCAGGGTGTGACCTTTAGTAGCAGTCCCTGTATTTTAAAACTACCTAGCCAGCTAGGTTAGACATATTAACCTTCCAGTTGAGGGTTGGCATATATCTCACTAGAGAACCTGCCAGTAGAGGTTGACTCATTAGTGCTTTTGGACTTTATTTCAATGGATCTACATAGTCGATTTTTGTACCCATGGCATGGTACTGACACCCTTCCAACTGGGGTCATAGGTTGGGCCCTACTTCGCTCATATTAGGGCATATCAGTTAGATGATAGCTCCCATAGTATCAATCCAATATTCAGTTTAGAGTTTAGTTTCCAGGCTTTCTTGACCTGGGCATATAGTTATTAGTTATTCAGTATCGATAGTTTAGTATTTTAGTTTACAGAATACCCTAGTATTATATCGTATGCTTGGTCATGCATTCTCAAATTTTACAGTTTTCTCGTATACTATACATCAGTTATCTTATACTATTTATTTAGTCAGTTATTATTCCTGTATATAAGCCATACATACCAGCCTCATCTCATTTTGACTACAAGTGATGCAAAATCTATTTGTAATATATATGTCATCTTAATTTTAATAACAACTTAATGTAAGGGTTTAATAAAATTAAATAAGTAATTCTATAACACATACATAAAGTAAAAACATAAGAGAGAATTTGAGTCAGATCAGGCTTGACAAGGTTGAAATAGTCCCAATGCAAGTTTAGTCCCTTTGTTCTAATTCTATGTCAACTCCATTAAACTCCTTAAGACGAAATGAAAGAAATTCTTAAATGAATTTATTTAGGAGAACTAAATAAAATGTTTTAGTATTTAAAATTCAAGCAAAGAAAAAATATGTGGATATAATATATAAATTGTATCAAAGCGTGTTGCTATAGTAGTAAAGGTTGTTAAATCTTTGAGACATTTAAAATAATGACATATAAAATAATAAAAGAAGGGCGTAATGAAGTGCTTTATTTATGATAAATCTACGTATACACTTCATACATTAAGTTGGCTATGGCTTTTCTTTCTCATCAAATCCCAAAACATACCCGATCCCCGTTTAGTGGTGAGCATTCCATTTGAACTTATTCACACCTGGACTTCTCTACTTGACATGATTGAACCCCGATCGATGTCACTCCATCATAGTATACATGCATATAATATTCAAGGCAGTGAGAATATGTTTGTTCTAATCGTTGTTTAATCAAAAGGAAAATATTAAAGAAATAAAGCGATAAGGATATTCTTGATCAATCAAAACTCATAAAAATGCTAAAAACAAGATGAAGCAACAAAACATAACCTATTTTGGATAAATATATTGTAAGTCAAACTACTACTTATTTTCGATATTAAACCTAAACAACAACGATGCAATACATGCTTCGGGTAATATCTTTGATAATTAATTTAATAGTGAAAGAATCAATTATGACCTATATATTCCTTTTTTATAAATGTAAAGTCAGTGATCATGTTTAAAATAAATAATAGATAGACATGTGAGCATCATAGCCAAGTAAATATGCTAACTAAAGTGGATAAATCAAGCTAGATTGTCAAAGTATTAAAAACCTATATTTCCCAGTGCACACAACTCCGAAGTATTAACATGCATATTAAATAAAGTATGCCAAAAGCCTAGAAAATTACGACAAAGTATATGGTTGTAGCATGATCAAAAATAAATTAAAATGCACAAAAAAATATTTTACATGGTTTAGAGGCAACCTCTCAAATGAGCAATGTCATAGAGGAGCTTTCATTTCGGAGCTTCATTCAAAATCGTGCTCTCTCCTTTTGATAAATAGATTTGAAAAATAAATCCATATAATCATTTTTTTATCATGCTTTGTACATTCATTCCAGGTGTTTGTACAGTTGTTGGATATATATGTTGTTGTATGTGTATGTGAATTCCAATTGTGTATGCAGGTATCTTTATGTGTTGTCTTTTGAGACATGTGAGAGTGTTCAAACACTCAGATCAATTCTTGATTTTTTAAAGAACAAGAAAAGAACATTGAGGAGGGAATGACAAAGGCAAGATTTGATATTATGGAGTAATGTCACGACCCAAATTAGGGCTTCGCCGTGAAGGACATCCCGAACCATGAAGGTCTGAAATGTCCTTCTCTATCTGGCAATCATGCACAACATTCATATAATAAAAGAAAATGCGAAAACATAATCTTCTATGAAAACATGGTGAATTCTAAATTCATCATAAGTATGGAAACTGTAAATCAACTATATCTAAATAACATCTGACTCAATCTGTGAAATCTCTACTATATGAAAATCTGCCAACTATCTAAAACTGGGACAAGGCCCCCAGTAGACCAAAACCATATCTAATAATAGTTGTCTGAAAGTAAACTAGCCTTCTAGCATAAAGAAGGCTCAACAACTGGGTATTACAACTCTGTCTGATAAAATTTATTCTTTTTCTGAACCCGTAGACTGATCCTCAGAACCTAGAGAAAGGAGAGGGTGTCAATACAGATATAGAACGAAAAATAATCTAAAATTAAAATTTTATATAAGTAAAATAATGAAGAGAAATTTATTAAAACATCATGAAAAAATAGTTCTCAAAACACATGGGCACTTTCTGAAAATCATAAGTCATTCTTGTCAATGCACTATCGGTTCTTTGTATTAGTTCTGAGTTAGGTGGTACGCCCCTACAATTCTAAAATCCCACGCGCTGTATGGAATTCACCATTAAATAAGCGGGGAAGCCCCTAACCTGAGTGTGCCACAAGGGTTGGAGTTTCTATTTCTTATATGCCACATGGCACTAGGCTAGCGTAATATAATATATCCGGATTGGCAAATCACGATTTAGGGTAATGAGTTGTATGAACTCATGCCTCCTTCAGAGAACCACCTAACATCTCTTTATTCCCAGTTTTAACCACTTTTAAACATACATCATTCTAAATCTTAAAATCTGAAAGTCTAATTTCAAGCATGCATTCTATTCCGTTCTGAATTATCATGGCATAATTTGAATAGGTGTTGTCACACCAAGACTTGCAAGTCTTATTTATGACTCATATTATAATAAGCATGATATTTCATTAAAACATAATTCAGACCATCCAAACATGCAAATAGTACAAGAGATTTCATGTTCTGAAGCATAATTCAAAACTATGCAAAAATCATTTAAACATATGGTGGTCATTCGCTTTTGGAAAAATCATGCAATCTTTCCTTATATGAATATTTTCAACATTTATCAACAAAACTACCATTTCTTTTTAAATCCAAATCTTAATCCAATCATAACACAATTCAAGACATTTTAAACAATGCTTTTCAAGGATGCATTCAAAACATCTATAGCATATGTTAAATAATGGAAAATAAAAAAAGAGAGGGATTTTACATAAATCATGCTCTCAATTAAATCAGAAACCTTAAAAACACAAGAATACATATATAAACAATTTTGAATTAATGTGGGGGAAGGTCTAAATACCAAAAAATACCGTTAAGATTTCTAAAACATGAATGTATTCATAAATCTAAAAACCCCATTCTTAAAATCATGATTTCTATGCCCATGAGATTTTAGAAAAACTCCGCATACCTCTATTTCGAATAATAATAAATGATTCTTGAAGCTTATGGATTGGAGATCCAAATCTCTAATTATCATCAGAAACTCACGGTTGAATCTTGTGTTACGAGGATTTTTAGTTTGAAATCCTAATGAAGTTTCTTGAGAGATTTTGATGAAAATATTATTACTTTGGTGTTCTCGTGATTAAATCCCGTGTTAGAGATGATAAGGGGTTTGAGAAGTACCATTTTACCCTTAATGAGACGGAGTAAAACTATAACTGGTGCCCGATTTTATGGGTCACTGCGACCCGCCACTATCGCGGTGGCTCACTGGAAATTGATGAATGCAAAATTAGGATTATCCTTGATGCGCCACTATCGCGAGGTTCTACTAAAATTTGACAATTGCTAATTAAACCATCTTCGCAACGCACTAAATACCAAATGATGTTGTTTTACGACTAGCACATAAAATAGCCATAACTTCTTCACCGAGTTTCTGTTTTGGATGAATCTTATATCGATGGAAAACTTATTTAGTCATCTACATAATGAAAAATTAAAATCTACAAAATTCCACAGGAAAATAAGTGTAAATCATTCTAGAAGACAAAGCTTGACACTTTAGGGACAAAATTAAGCTAGGAAAAGTTTGGGGGCGTTACAAGTAATTTTTGGAATATTAATATGTGAGGGTGTTGAAAAATGATTTGGAATTTTTTTTTAATAATAATAAAATTCTTCTACATAAAAGAATAGATTTTAGGAGGATTTTATGGATATGGAAAGATTTGAATTTAATATTTAAACTTTGAACTTGTTAGGAATAATTAAATTTCTTTTAAAACAATATTTAAAAATTGGTAAATAATAAATAATTAAAATAGAAATAGTATTAGCAGTAGTACCAGCAGCATCAGCAGCAACACCAGTGGTGGTTGTGGTGGTGGTAGTAGTAGTAGTAGTATTAGGTGTTTGTAAATTATAAGTATGCACATTTACAAAAATAATTTAATAAATATTAACTAAATTCTGCAAAATATTATATTTAAATTAATAAATTATACATACTATAAAAAATATAAAATTAAAAGTAAAATAAGTTGCTTGCTTCAAAATCATGAATGTGACACATCAATATTTTTAAAAAATAAGTAAAAAAATTAGTACCTAAAACTAATAACTTTGATAAAAAAATTACTGGAAGAAATATCGGGAGGTCAAAATTGGTATCAACAGCCGCCCTTCGTTGCTTGGGAATGATAAAAGAGTTGTCAAGCAACGAAGGTTGATGTAGTAGTTAATTTTGTCAGATCGAGGAAATGCTTTGTTGGAATTAAAGCAACAGAAGGTGGTTATAAAAATAATACGGTCGAGACTTTGACGTTAAGTCGCATACATATCTCTGGTTTTATGAGAATCAGGCCATGAGTAATTCTTGATTTACGAGCGAATAGTATTCCTAAATAATGTTAATAATAAAGGATAGGGTCATCAACAATGGTATCATGGGTTGACGATATGAGAATGAATAGTATTTGGGAACCATGTCATGAAGAGGTTCGTGAAAGTGAAATGTAGGTGAGTTTCGATTGAGTTTACGCAAGGTATTAATAAATAGGGTGATATTTCAAATGTAGGAACAAAAATTGTTCTTGTTTGTTACTACTTATCCGTTACCTGTGTTCTTTATAGTATACTAGATAATAAGGTTAGGGCATATAAATGGTAAGAAATGAATAAGAATAAAGTAAATATGAGAATAAAGAAAGCATATTTATTGTGGGATTAGCTATTAGGGCTTTTTGATGCAATGTAGGATCAACTGTTAGGCTTCTCAATTCAATGTGAGATCAGACCATGGCTTCTTAATGCAATGTGAGATCGGCTGACGGGCCTCTCGATGTAATGTGGGATCGACTTACAAACCTTTTGATGTATTATGGGATTGGTTGTTGGGCTTATCGATGCAATATGGGATTGACTGATGGGCCTCTTGATGCAATATGAAATCAATTTTTGGGCTTCTTGATGTGCTATAGGACAGGCTAATAGGCATGTCAATGCAATGTGGGATTGGCAGATGGGTCTCTTGTGATGGAGTGATTCTTGTCATCTATACTTGTTAATCCTAAACTCAAAGAAAAATTTTGTATTTGTAAAATAGGGAGGTTGATCTGTGCCTCTACCTTAAATGAAGTATCTTCTTCTTAATTTCACCGTCTTGATGATAAGACTCATTTGAGTTTTCACTCAGGTAGACAAAATAGGATATTGTTTAAAATAAAATCATGTTTGCAAACAATCGAAAGTGATAAGTAGAATTTGTTAGAACAAAAACATGAGATGTTTTTGAATCATTGATTGTGAAATACTTTGAGACAATACAATATCTTATGAGGTTTGCTCTCTTATTTAGGAAATTTTTTAGGACCACTCAAAATTTTTTGCCACAGTATAGACTTGTCTCATTGCAAAGATCACAAATGACTACGTGTAAGAATTCTTGAGGTCGTCTCAAAAATTCATCTCAGTTCATAATTATGCAAATGTTACGCCCATCTAGATAAAAATTATTAGCACAGATATATATGTATATATAGAAGATTAAATAATGTAGTGAAAAAAACCATAATAGATAACAATAATGATACGGCGAGATAATAAAGCATATCTATATGATGTTTTCATTGTTATCCATGATTTTTGGGCATCATTAAAAATATACCCCAGTTTCGTCTGTTAAGAAAAATGATCACGTTGACCACATACCTTCTTTCATATATCATGGGTGTGGTGTGGGATTTCTTTGATGATGTTGCAAGACAGTACTATATTTGTACATATTGTCTGCAATCAAAGACAATTCATTAGTTGAAAATAAAATGTTTATTAATACCTTGCTCGATTTGATTCCTTCATCATTGTTTCTAATTCATGGATCGTCAGGATTGGTACCATATGATGGTGAAATTTTTGAGAAATTCTCAAAAATTTCTGCCCCAGTTAGAACAAAAAGCACCTTTTGCATGTCAATGTGAATTGAGATATTACTTACTTGTTAAATTTTTTAGGTTCTTTCAAACTCTTAAAATTCTTCCCAGTTTTTGCTTTTGGAGTCTTATATTTCTGTTTTACTCAAAGAAAATATTAGTTCAAGAGAAATAGGTGTCTTACATTTGAACATTGTGATCTCAATTGGAATCTTCATTTATATGCTCAAGGGTCGGCCTATTAAAGGTATATGAATTTGAGAAGAGTTTTTGGGTTGGATAGAGAAGAAAAAATAAATTTTTATTAGATTAATACCGGTCCCAAAAGGGCTGCTTACGTATCCAAATAGAAGTTAGGTCGAATGTACTTGAAGAGTACAAAAAAAGGTAGATAAGATAGAAAAATATTATTTTGTCATAAGGGAGATAAATGGAGATTGACAAAATCTCCTATTTTAAAGTGTTGTGCATGTTGAAGAGAACAGTTGAAAGGGTGAGTGAGTAATGTGAGAATAAGGAGATTCAATTCAAATAGTATTTTCCTTTGAGAAAGTGAAAAGCGGGATGAAATCTTTCTTGATAGTGAGCATATTAGTCGTATTACAGATTTTTAATTGAGATCAATGTTCAAATGCTAGACAACCTTTAAATAAAATAGTAAATTAAACAAAACAAAGTCAACATACCTCATAAGGAATAGATCGTATGAATATATTAGTAATTTTTTCAAAGAGGACCTTAGTACGAATGGGTGGGTTAGAACTTAATCTTTAGAAAGGAATTGATATCAAAAGTTAGTAGATAGGCCCTAATTAAGATCTAAATACTAAGTTTGTACCTAAAGTTGATTGAGTGAACAAGTAAATAATGATAAGATGTTTAAAAGATGCACATAGAATGTTTAAAGGGGTTTTGAATAAATGGGAGAATTGTGGATTTATAATGTTTTGAAATTTTTAAAGTATATAGTTTGTAAGATTGTGAAAAGTCTTTTGAATAATCAAAATTTTTTTTTCTTCTAAGTTTCACCTTATTACATTATGGAAAGGTGAAAGAAATGGATAATATGATTTGATAGAAAAAACTATTTGAATGATAAGGATTGTTTCACATTTTCTAATACTAGGATATTTTCTAAAAGAAAAGGAAAAGGAAGACTGCATGTTTATAAAGGATTGCCTACACATCTTGTTAGAACAAGAATCAGGTCAAATGTAGTTCAGAATTAAGACTTATAGAAATTTGAATAGATTAATAAAAATAACAAATTCGACATATGCATATAAGTCATGAAGAAATGCTAGATTTATCACGATGTATGTCCCTTATTAAAGAAATATACGATTAAGCTCTAGAGAATAAGAGTGATTTTTTATAAGGTCCCTCAAGCGGACAAATTATGAGTGGAAAACCTTGGGACTGTCGACATACTGTTCATCAACTGATCCACAAGCTATTTCCCGAAGGATGTTTTAGGAAAGAATATTTGTACAAACCACGTAACCATTTGAAAAACAAAATAAAGAGGTTCAAAGTTGAGGAAAATACGAGTGGAATGATAGTTTATGAGAAGAGATAACACATAAAAAATAGCAAAAATACAATAATATGCTTGACAATGTAAAAGTAAATAAATATTAAAACACATCGAAAACAAAATGGAGTAGAGAAGAAGGGGACATGCATGGAGAAATATGAATAAAAGTGGAAGGAGGACTAGCTTGTAGAAAATAAATCAAGATGTCAAAAAAAACAATGATCGTAAAAAATCACAAACATAAAAAATAGAATACTGACAAATAATAGAATACCACATAAAACACAAACTAATAATGGCTAGAATCAAAGATCCCCACTGGATTCGCCATTTGTCGCACCCCATTTGTCTGGTGAAAAGTGGAATTCGACCTGACCATTCTTTTTGAAATGTATTAAGAGTGTGAAGAGTCGCCACCTGATGAATTAAGGTGCATTAGAGCACCATTCTAGGCTAACTACAAGTCTATTTTTTATTTAGTCTTGGTTAATCAGATATTCAGGTAAGGATTCAAATTACCTCTAAAGGAAGGTGTTAGGCACCTTTCGAGGTCCTCAAAGGTAGTTTCCGGCTAAATTCATACTATACATAGGGATTCTATGTGATCAACAAAGGTTGATTATTTTTATTTACTTAATAATAACTAAGTGATGAAAATAATAAAGAAAACTTTTTACTAGTGTACCTATCATACAAAGAATAAGAAAAATACAAGAGATAGGAGACTGACCTTTTGCGACTTGCAAATAATAAATGAAAATGCCACAGTTCACCTAATCTGCATCTTTCTCAAATCACAGACTTTAGCAAGCTTCTTTGCTTTTTAGCGTGAGGACAAAATTGAAAGGTGATAAACTATAAATTGAACTTACGTTCGAGTTAGGATAGACTACAAGTGATCCAAATCTTGTTAATAATATGTGTGTCAACTCAATTTTGATAATGACTTAATGTATTGGATTAATTAAAGTAAATAAATAATTCAATTAAACATACATAAAGTAAAAAGATAAGAGAATGTGAGTGGGATTTTGTATGACAAGGCAAAAGTGGGTCCAATGCGATTTACTCACTTTGTTCCAATTTCAATGTCGACTCCCTTAAACGCCTTAAGACCAAAGGAAAGAAATTATTAAAAAAATTTATTTAAAATTACAAAGTAAAAATTCTTAGTATCTAAAAGTCATGTAAAGTAAAAATATGTGGATATAATATATAAATTGTATCAAAGCGTGTTGCTATAGTAGTAAAGGTTGTCAAGTCTTTGAGACGTTGAAAATAGTGACATATGAAATAAGAAAAGAAGGGAGTAATGAGGTTCTTTATTTTAAATAAAGCTACGTATAATCTTCACACAATAACTCAGATATGTCCTGTCTATGTCATCATATCCCAAAATATACCTGATCCCCGCTTGGGGAGGCCATTCCGTCTGAACTTATTCGCACGTTGACTTCTCCATATTACATGATTGACCCCCGAGCGATGTCACTCCATCATAGTATATATGCATATACAAATAAAATTCAAAGCGATGAGAATATGGTTTCTCTTAATCGTTATTTAATCAAAAGGAAAATATTGAACAAATAAAGTGATAAAGATATTCTTGATAAATCTTAGCGCATAAAAATGCTAAAAACAAGACAATGTATCAAAACATAACTTGTTTTGGATAAATATATTATAAGTGAAACTACTACTTATTTTTGGTAGTAAACTTAAGCAACAAAGATGTTGTACATGCTTCGGGTAATTTCTTCGAGAATTCATTTCATGGTGAAAGAATCAATTTCAACATATATATTGCCTTCTTTAGAAATGTACAAGACAGTGTTCATGTTTAAAATAAATTAAAGAAACACATGTGAGCTTCTTTATGCTAACTAAAGTGGGTAACATAAGCTAGAATCTCAAGGTATTAAAAAGCACTATTGCCCAGTGCACACAACTCCAAAGTATACATGCATATTAAATAAATTAAGCCAAAAGAACAGAGAATTCCAAAAAAGTATATGGTTGCAGCATGAGCAGAAATAAAAAATATGCACCAAAAATAATATTTTTTTATGGTTTAGGGGCAACCTCTCAAACGAGCAATGTCATAGTTGAGCTTTATTCCGGAGCTTCATAACCGTGCTCTCCTCTTCCAATTAATGGATTCAAAAAATAAATCCCTACAATCTTTGTTTTTCCTTGCTTTGTACATTCTTTCCAGGTTTTTGTATGGTTGTTGGATATGTATGTTGTTGTGTGTTTGTGTGAATGCCAATTGTGTATGTAGCTATATCTATGTGTTGTCTTCTGAGACGTGCGAGAGTGTTCAAAATATTAGATCAATTCTTGATTTCTTAAAGAACAAGAAAAGGACATTGGGGAGGGAATGAGAAAGGCATGATTTGATATTATGGAGTAATTTTTGGGATATTAATATGCGAGGGAGTTGAAAAATGATTTGGAAAGATTTTTTGAGACTAATAATATTCTTCTACTTAAAAGAAATGATTTTAGGAGTATTTTATGGATATGGAAAGATTTGAATAAATTTAAATTTTGAACTTGTTTAGGACTAAATAAATTTCTTTCAAAATAATATGGTAGTAGTATTGGTAGTGGTAGTGCGACGGCGGTGAAGGTGGCGGCGGTGGTGGTGGTGGAGTTGGTGGTGGTAGTGCTGGAGGGGGTGGAAGACACAACCGCTCTAATGCCGGTGGCAATGGTGGTGGTAGTGGTGGCAATAGTAGCAGTAGCAGCAGTATGAGCTGTAGCAGTAGCGGTATTTTTAGAAGTAGCAGTAGTAGCAATAGTAGTAACAGTAGTAGTAGTTGTAGCAGTAGCCACAACTGCAGCAACAATAGTAGTAGTAGGAGGATCAGTAGTAGCAGTAGTAGGTGGAGCAGGAGAAGCAGCAACAACTGAGCAAGAGGAGTAGGAGGATTAGCAGGAGCAGTACCAACAACAACAACAACAATAATAATAATAATAATAATAATAGACTAGATGTTTGTAAATTATGAGTATGCACATTTGCAAAAGAAATTTAATAAATATTAACAAAATTATGTAAAATATTATATTTAAATTATTTAATTATACATAATATACCAAAATATAAAAGTGAACGTTAAAATAAGTTGCATGCTTCAAAATCATGAATGTGACACGCTAACATTTATAAAAAAAGAAGTAAAACTTTAGTACTTAAAATCAATAAATTTGGTAAAACACAACACTAGAAGGAATATCGGGAGGTCAAAATTAGGTGTTAACACCCCCATGATCATTCATCCTCAAATGAGGTGTTAGGATACCCTTTGGTACAAAAACAAGAAAGAATGCGCACATAACAAAACAATAAATTTAAAATGCAACAAGGAAAATGAAAAGTATACCTCAAGCATTTCCATCCAATACGGGGAACAAGAACGGATACTTGACCTTCATATCTTCCTCAGCTTCCCTTATAGCTTTTCCACCTTTTGATTCCTCTAAAGAACCTTCACTGAAGCCACATCCTTAGATCTCAATCGTCGTACTTGTCTGTCCAATATCTCCTCCGGGACTTCCTAATAAGACAAGGAATTTGATGTACCAACATCCTCCACAAGAATAACAAAAGAAAGATCACTGACAGACTTTATTAGCATAAATATATAGAATACGGGATTAACAGAGACCAAAATTGCAGGGAAAGCCAACTCATAGGAGACATTCCTAACCCTCTTCACAATCTGATGTGGACCAATATAATAGGGATAGAGCTTCCCCTTCTTCCCAAACCTCATCACTCCTTTAAGAGGAGAGACCTTAAAGAACACCCAATCTCTAACCTCAAACTCCAACTCTCTTCGCCTCACATCCGTATAAGACTTTTGATGACTTTGACAAGTTTTAAGTCTTTCTCTAACAACCTTCACCTTCTTCATGGCTTGGTGAACTAAGTCAGGAACAAACAACCTAATCTCACCAACCTTAAGCCATCCAATTGGAGACCTGTACCTCTTATATATAGAGGGTTAAAAGAAGCCATCTAAAAACACGAATGATAACTATCATTGTATGAAAATTCAATGAGGAGAAAGTGATCAAGATAACTTCTCTTAAAATCAATCACATAGGCCCTTAGCATATCGTCCAAATTCTGAATAGTCTATTCCGATTCTCCATTAATTTAAGAGAGAAAAATGGTGTTAAGGTTCACTTTTGTCTCCAAGCCTCTATGAAACAAATGCCAAAAGTAAGAAGTAAACTGCGTACCTCGATCTGAAATAATGGACATAGAGGCACCATGCGACTTCACAATCTACTACAACATGACATAGGCCTTTCTAGAGTAGCTTGTCCTCATAGGAAAGAAGTAAGTAGACTAAAATATCCTATCCACAATGACCCAAATAGAATCATACTGATTCCAAGACTGCAAAAGACCTATAATGAAATCAAAATTTATTATCTCCTATTTCCACGTAGGCAACTCTATAACTTGAGACATGCCACTAGGCGTCAAGTGTTCTACCTTGACTTGCTGACGGACCACACACTTGGTAATAAATTTTTCTGTATCCCTCTTCATGTTGTTCCGCCAATAGATTTCCTTCATGTCGTGATACATCTTAGCCGACCCCAGATGAACCATATATCTAGACTCATGAGCCTTAGTCAAATTCCTTTCATGCAACCCATTAACATCAAGAACACATAATGTTCTCTGATACCTCAGAATGCCATCTCCCCCAATCTCAAATGCTATGACTATCATAACCCGAACTAGGGCCTAGTCATAACGGGTATCTCAAGTACATCGAGGACCATAGATCACCCCTTTTCCCAGTCAAATCGAACATAATACACTACTCAGCAGATGATACAAAAGTTTATTTTCAAACTCACTATACATGTTCACATTTATGCATATATATATACATATGGTAGATGTTGGGAAGGAAATAAGGTGTATCATGAAGTGAAATATTATCTTGGACTATGTAGCTCAACATTCATAAACCAACACCCATGGGATATATTGGTTTATCTCCTCCTGCTAAAGGGCCTAGTGGGTATTAGCCGCACGAATAGAGGTATCTAGGAAGACTAGGGAATGCACTGGTCCCACATCAATCCTAGATAAAAAATATATCAATAGTGTGAATCAGGCATATGGTCATCCAGACCAGCCCTCACATCGGCAAATATGAGTTTCCAGTATAAGTTATTTGAGAATGACACCTTCACAGCTTAGCTACATAACCCTCATTAAGGCCAATTTAAAATAATTTTCACATAACCTATTCATTAACAAAGGAATCATATATTAAGGTAAACCACGATATCTTCATACCATTTATCTTGCAAGCTTATTATTATTCCATTACAATTCCATTAACATGGGGGAATGCCTCGACCCACTTTGTTCATTAAATCAAAACATAGTAAACAAGGCCTTCAAAATTCATGTTCATTGTTTCACCATTTATGCAATGCAATAGAATAGTTGAGTAAGATAAACTAAGAGACAATCCTACAATTCAAGCTATTTATAAAAGTGTGCTGAGGAAATACAATTGTTCAAAATTAATTTCCAAGTTTAAAACATAAATTTAGGGGCTTACATCGGCCCCCATTCAAATTACCACACCCATGAACCCCATTAAAAACATTAAATTCAAAGGTCAACAACTCATAAAAACCATGCGCAAACCAATCAAGGATTAACCATTCAAAAACCCACAACCCATGTCAAAACTCACATTAAATTCATACAATTAAAAATTTAAAGCACATATTTTTTCACAAAATAAGATTTGGGGAAGAGTAACATGCCTGAAAGGATCATAATTTTTGAGGGAGTTTGACCTTGGAAGCTCTAGACAATTAACCTTGAGAAAACTCTGATGCTCTTGCTTGAGAGAATTTTTTAGAAGAGAGAAGTTATTTTAATGTGTTATGAATAGGAATGGGGTTCCAATAAGTTCTTAATATCATGGGCCATATTTGGGCAAAGGGGAAATGTCCAAAGTTCGCTTAATGAAATACAAAAAAATTATCGCCTAGTCGTTACGAGCGACCTTATGACTTATAGGGTCAACTTACTACTCGTGATCTCCACTCGTAATCTGGACAACATCCATGGTCACCCACATTTGTATAGCTATGAGTCATACCATACGACTCACACTCAGACATTACAACTAGTCTGATCAAATCATAGGCAAGACAGAACATTTGGGAATCACACTGGTTTGGCTACGGATAGGACTATACGACTCATACAAAGGCTTTATTACTTCGTCGAAGCTAATCGTAATCATTATAGAAACTTGTCAAATCCACACTATTCAGGGTACTATTAGGGTCCTATGACCCGTAACGACACCCTATGACTTGTAGGGAGAGTTATTGTCTGGGTAGTAAGCTCAGAGGTCAAGAAATTTCTAATAACCAAAACTTGGGGTGTTTCATTCTCCCCTCTTAGGATTATTCACAGTTGAATGATGGATCAAATTTTCTATTAGCAGAGTACAACGACACTTAACTTTACCAAAAATAGAAAATAATAAAGTTAAGGAAATACACATACCTCATGCACGATTATCCTAAGCAGGAAACAAGAATAGATATTTGGACTTCATATCTTCTTTGGCTTCCCAAGTAGCTTGTTCGGCCATATGGTTCCTCCATAGAACTTTCATTAAAGCACCATCCTTAGTCCTCAGATGATGGACTTGGCTTTCAAAAATCTCCACCGATACTTTCTCATAGAATAAGTAATCCTAAAGACTAACAATCTTCACAGGATCAATCAAGGTATGATCACCCACAAACTTCATCAATATCGAAATGGGGAAGATCAGATGAATAGAACCCAACCTAGACGACAACTCCAACTCATAAGCTATATGTCCCACTCACCTCAAACTCAAAAATAACTAACATACTAGGGAATAAGCTTACTCTTCTTTCAAAACCGTATCAATCCCTTTTTGGGAGATATCTTTAAGATCACCAAATCATCCACATTAAACTCCAACTCCCTATCCCTCATATTTGCATAGGACTTTTTGTGATTTTGGTTAGCCTTTCATTTATCCTGATCACATTCACCTTTTCCATGGCTCGGTGAACCAAATTGAGACATAATAACCTATACTCACCAACCTCAAACCACACAAAAGGAGTCCTACACCTCCTATCATAAAGGTCCTAAAAACAAGACATCCCAATACTAATATAAAAGCTATTATTATACACAAACTCAATGAGAGGTAAATGATCAACCCAACTTGATACGATCCTAGCCATGAGGACTCGAATCTATGTCATGAAAAGTAAATATAGAAGGATAGGATAACGATGAAAGAAAGATAGATATAAAATTGATAATAAAAGGTAAATCTAAGGGTATTTTGAACCCTAAAACATCCCTTAATGGATTACCAACAATCACCTATCTCTTATGTGACCACAAAGGAAATTAGATCTCCCTTACAACTAATATTTCTAAATAAAGTTAAAAATAAGCTTTCCCAATGACTCAAAACAATCCCATGGAGTTCTCATGAAAAAATCATGTAAATTACTCAACAAAAACTAACTAAGAAATAAAGCCCACGCTATCTATTAATAGTCCAAGACTAATTATTACATTAAGGCCCTTAAATGGCCTATGACCTAGTAAAAGAGATGACCCTTCATTAGTTTCTGCTTAAGGGAGATAGATTGAGTGACTCGCTGTCACCCACTTAACTAGTCATCGCCTAGGCCGTTAGTCTTGAGGCATTACTACTTAAGGGTGATGGATGGAGTGACTGACCGTCACCTATTTAGCTTGTCGTTGCCCAGGCCATCAGTCTGAGGTAATGAAGTATTTCTTTCTCGCTTCCTTAAAAGTTCATGGGATGACAGATTGGGCTCTTGATGAGACTTCTCACGACCATATCCTTTATTTTATTGAGTCTTTTGGCTTTCCAAAATGCATTCCAAGATCAAATCAATTAGCCACACATGGGAAAATGGTTTTAAGAGCTCAAAGAGGGTCCTCAAGGTGCATTGTTGAGCTCTTTAGTGGATCATGGTTCGAACCTTTATATGTTGGACTTCAATGATGTGATCAAAAGATTTGAGTTTGGTAAATATTGTATCATCCTCCCCTTCTTAAAAAGGATTCGACCTTGAATCCTTACCTTGAACAATTAAAGGAAGGATAAAAAAACACAAATTCCTCATGGCATGAGGGTTAGGGTTAGATTAAGCAATCATTTCATCAAGTTGCACATACTTAAGATATAACTAAGGTTCCTTCATGATAGATATTAAAAACTTATTAAAGATTGCACAAAGGAGTTGGTTATGGGAATCACCAAGAGGTAAGGAAACCACAAGGGTCATAATGGCATCACTAAATCAAAAAGGTAAGGTTACCTTCACCATAAGAGCCATAAGAAACAATTGCTTCATCACATCTTTAAGAGACCGCATCAAGAGTGGTGACTTATTTGGTATTGAAATCCAAAAGATGAATATAGCAATGTCACTCAAACAAATGGAAGAACCAACATGTTTTTTGCCTAAACATAAAATAAATCCAAAACTAACATGGATGTCATCATAGTCAATGAGGTAGTATATAAAGAAATCAAGTGTAAAGACTTTATCCAAGGTAGTATTATCTATAAGAATGCCATTTGGCTCAAAAAATATAGAACATATGTCACACAAGAGTGTAGTCAAGACACTTAAGCTTAAAGGACTTTTTCCCTTCAAGTAAATCATCAACTTGGAATCCACAAGTTGGGATTCATGAAACTTAACCACAAGTGTGTCAAACAATGATGCACATATATAATCAATACCTAAAGGAGACAATGACACATTATCTATTGGGTTCTCAAGATGATACTACTTTTGATAAGGAGGTCATCATCTCTACATACATATTGATGAATAGTATCTCACCAATGGAATTTATTCAAAGTAGTTTCAAGATAAGACTCTTTCCTTGACCTAAAAGTGGTACACCTTGGTCAAGAATGGAAACACACAATAGTGAACTCTCTTGGAGCTTTTTATGGCCCCTCTTCTTTAAAATCCCTTCATCTTGGTTGGATTACTTTCCCCTACATAATGTTTGTCCCTTAAGTGGATAGTGAATCCCTAAGAATGAATTACCATCATAGGTAAGGATACTATCATCCTCATTAAAACTTTGTTTGTCATGGAGACCAAGCAATAAGTTAGGTGTGCTAAAATCACCATATCCAAATTTGGCATTGAGGTCCAATGGAAAAAGTGGCCATAGACATAGGTCTAGACAACTATAACGCCCCAAAATATGTCCCAAGATGTCACACCATGCTTAAAACTACGAGTAGCCATAAGCTAACCTTGTCTACCTTCTACTAAGTCTAAATCTGAAAAGAAGGGAAAATACATATAAAAATCATACTAAATAGGAAATCTATCTAAGCTATCTGGGAATATCTAAATATAGTCTCTGGAAAATACTAGACTCAATAGTATAAACAATCAATACTGAATAATGTGAATCTTATCTAGCAAACTGATAAGCCTCTACTACTAAAAACTAGAGAGTCACTGGGACAAAACCCTAACTGACACGAATTGTCTGAATCATCTATACTAATAAGCTGAAAAACTGAAAGACTATGTACCCACACTATAAGGACTCACCAACTGTCAGGATATAGATGAAGATGCTCAAAATTACTCACGCAACTGGAACTGAGCACCTAAACTTATATTTTGAGACAATGTAGATATAGAAGTATATGTAGATCAGTACTTTGAGAATGTACTGAGTATATATCGGTGAATATATAAGTAAAACAATGTCTAAATATCTTTATAAATTATAAAAAAATGCATGCCAAATGTAGATGACTGACATATGCTGGAATATTTGAAAGTTGAGAATCATAATCAAGAGTAGTATATCATACTTTATAAATATAGTAAGTCATAACATTTAGTTCTAAAATATTTACTAGTGTTCTATCTGTAAATCATGTTATCTAAGTGTAGAAAGGACTCACTTCTATATCTTAAATCTGAAAGTTGAAGTCTTTAGGTAATATCTTTTTGTAAAGCAATATCTGAGTGAAGTTGTGAACCTTTACACTTAATTCTTAAAGTTGTTCTTTTATTCTTTACTCTTTTCTGTAAGCTGTAGGAAAATTCACTCAAAGGCTATTTATTTACTTTTACTATTAGGGAGGTTCTTCTAACAAAAATAAACCATGTAAGCTATCATGGAGTCCAACATCTAGTTCCCTTATGGTTAAACCTCACATTGGTGAGAGGTGTCATACTCTGTCCAAGGAGTGTAATCTAATCTAAGTGATCATATTTGTATCTAACATCCATATAGAAATAGGAATAATTTGATAATTTGAACCTACATTGGATCATAGTTTTAGGGCATGATAACATACCCAACTCAGTGCTAAACACTACTCCCTTTAATCTATGTGCACATTCTATTGAAAATCCACTTTAAAATCTAGTATGATGTTTTATTACCAAATCCAACTGTATAATTGGTAAGTTAAATTGTAATCTGAAACTGTAATGTTGATTTCATATCTAACATAAGATCAAAAGATCAAATTCTTATCTTGTCATAGGGTGTTTATAGCAGAATCAATCTTGAAATAGCAATATCCAATTAGAGCTTAATAACCCATGTATCAAATTCTGTTAAAATATTATAATATTCATGATTGATAATGTAAATATTGATTATTCAACTCAACATCTTGAATTTACTACAATACTTACGAAAATACGAAAATAGGCATGCAATTCAACTTTTAAATCACTTGAAATCTTGTAATCTTGCAAATAACAATAATGGTTATGGACCCTAATTTGAAACTCATGTGTATTCATACAAAATCATATAAATTTGTAATTAAAAACTAGTTTTGGGACCAAGGATGAAAGAATATTCGTGTTCATAAACCTTACGTACCTTAGTTAATGAAATTGATGAGAGCACTTGATTTTGGATTCCTATTTTTGCTTCTGAAGATGAATCCTTGAAGTTCATGAATTGGGAATGCTTAATCTTGAGTCATCTTTAAAGAAGAATAGAGGAAATTTGATTTCTTGTGGAGTAAGTTTTGAGCTCTAGGGTTTTCTTTCAGAGAGAATTGATGAAAAGTGAGCATAAAATGTTAGAATGAGCTTAATCTTATGTTTTACACGGTTTGGGACTTGGGAAAAGACCATACTACCCATTTAAAAGATAACTTGGAAAATTAGAAATCCTGATTTAGCCACCCATCGCGACACACCACTATTGTAGTGGGTCACTAGAAAAGGATCTAGCCCAGTTTTTCCCATCAACTCGTTGCGGGGCTATCGCGTTAGGCTACTGGAAAAGGGATGTGACATGTAGGCCTCTACCAAGACATACCACCATTATGTTGAGCTACTGGAAATTGATAATTAGGAACTAGGGCTTCAGCGCGATGTGGGCCAATCGCGGTGCTTCATTGGAATCCAAGAATTGCTATTTTTTCCTTCACCGCGATGCGGTGCTTGTCGAAATGCCATACTGTTTTACTAAAAACACCATAAATTCTCAATAAGAGTATCAGATTGAGGCAAAATTGGTATCGTTGGAAAGCTAATTCAATTTTCTACACATTGGAGGGTCTAGAACTTGAAAATTCTATATGTGTCAGAGGTTATACTTTTTTGAAGCTAACCCTTGACATTCTGGGTGCTAAATGAAGATAGGAAAATGTGTGGGGTTCTACATTATCTCCCCCTTGGGAACATTCGTCCTCGAATGTGGCTGGATAAACTTAAAATACTAAGGAATATGAGGCTATGTCCTGACATGCACAACTGAATCAAACTGCATGACTGAACCTAGAATATATTGAATGACTGAGCTAATCTTTGAGTGCATAAATTTTCATGAAGACAACTATATAGCCGAATTTGAGACTTGAAAAGGGCTGAACTAAGGAATATTGTTACCTTCAGATAAATCTGAGTTCATAGAGAATAGATGAGGATACTTAGTATGCATGTCTGCTTCTGCTTCCCAAATAGCACCATCAACGGACTAATTTTACCACAAATCTTTGACCAAGGTAACTTCTTTTTTCCTTAGTCTACGGATTTGGTAATCAAGATTCTCTACTGGAAATTCTTCATATGAAAGGATATTATGAATATCTATACTTTGTAGAGGGACTACAACAGTTGAATCATCCATGCATTTCTTCAATAAGTACACATGGAACACTTGATGAACTGAGGAAAAATCTATAGGTAGATCAAACTCATACGCTACCTTTCCCATGCGACTCAAAATCCATTAGGGAACTATATATTGTGGATTAAGCTTCCATTTTTTGCCAAATCTCTTCACCCCCTTCATGGGTGAAACTTTAAAATACACAAGGTCATCAACCTCAAACTCAAGATTTCTTATTCTCTTGTATGCAAAAGATTTCTGGCGAGACTGATTTACTTTCAACCTCTCTCGAATCAGCTGAGTTTTCTTTATGGCTTTAAACACCATATCTGACCCAATCAAAGTGGCCTCACCTACTTTGAACCAACCGACTGGTGATCTACATCTTTGCCCATAAATAACCTCAAACAAGGCCAATTGAATACTAGCATGGTAAATTTTATTATAAACAAACTCAATCAACGAGAAATGCTTATACCAAATACCTTTGAAATCAAGAACACATGCCCTCAACATATCTTTTAAAGTCTGAATGGTCCTTTCATCCTGACCATCTGTCTACGGATGAAAGGATGAACTAAAATGAACTTGGGTACCAAGACCATTCTGAAAGGGTCTCTAAAATTAAGAGGTAAACTGAGTACCCCTATCGGAGATGATATATAAAGAAACTCTATGCAATCTGACTAACTCTCTAATATAAAACTTAAAATAATCTTTAGCTATGTAGGATGTGTGAACTAGCAAGAAATATACCGACTTAGTCAATCTGTCAATAATAACCTAAATCAAATTATGCTAATGATGCAAATAGGGTGATCCAGTCATAAAGTCCATATTCACCTTTTCGCACTTCCAAGTGGGGATACCAAACTCCTGCGACATACCACCAAGTCTTTCGAACTTATTGACAAGTTGCATACTTGGCTACCAATTCTACTAATCATTCTTCATACTACTCCAGCTATAGATTTCCCACAAGTCACGGTATATCTTGGTGGCTCCTGGATGAATAGAGTAACACACACCATGCGTTTCCACCATAATTTTCTACCTCAAATCATCAATGCATGGCACACAATCTATTCTGGTACCTCAACACACCATCTCCCCCTTGGGAAAAGACCTCTACCTTTTGGTCTTTAACTGACTCCTTCAGTTTGACCAAACTAGAATCCTTATTATTCTTTTCTTTCACTTTTGAAACTAGATATGATTCGAAACTACTCTAAACACAAACATTCCCTTCAGCTGAATCAACCAATCTCACCCCCAATCTAGCTAACCGATGAAATTTCCAAATTAGCTCCCTCTTAGCATTCTCCACATGAATAACACTTCCCATGGACCATCTACTAAGGGCATCTGCCACTATATTTGCCTTGACTAAATGATATAACACACTCAAATCATAATCTTTCAATAATTCCAACCACCTTTTTCTACCGAATATTCAACTCCCTCTGAGTAAATACATGTTGTAAACTTTTGTGATCCATAAACATATAAGCATGCACTCCGTAAAGATAGAGACTCTAAATTTTCAATGCAAACACAACAAAACCTAACTCAATATCATAGGTAGGGTAATTCTTTTTGTGAGGCTTAAGCTGTCTAGAGGCATAGGCTATAACCTTACCTCTCTGCATCAAAACCTAACCCGAACTAATTCTAGAGTCATCATAATACATAATAAAACTATCCGTACCATCAGGTGATGCTAAAACTGGGGATGAAGTGAGTTGATTCTTTAACTCTTTAAAAATCATCTCATAGGAATCTAACCACTAAAACTAAACTTTCTTCTGAGTTAATCTAGACATATGAGACTAAATAGATGAGTAAATCTCAATTAAACTCTGTCTTAGCCAGCTAAACCCAAGAACCTTTTAATATCTAAAGGAGAAATGAGTCTAGGAAAGTTTCTTACTGATTCTGTCTTTTGGGGATCAACTCTAATTCCATCACTAGAAATAATATGACAAAGAAAAGCTATTGACTTGGCTAAAATTCACATTTTTTAAATTTGATGAAAAACTGGTGGTCACTAAGAGTTTGCAACACAATTCTAAGGTGGTCTGCATAATCATCCTCACTACAAGAGTAGACAAGAATATCATCGATAAAGACTATGAAAAACATGTCCAGATATTGTTTGAACACTCTATTCATCAAGTACATTAAAGCTACTGGGGTATATGTTATCTTGAAAGACATGACTAGAAACTCAAAATGACCATAACGAGTTCTGAAAGCTATTTTTGGAATATCAGATCCCCTTGTTCTAAGTTGATGATAGCCGGATCTAAGGTCTATCTTGGAGAAGTAACTTGCACCTTGGAATTAGTCGAATAATTCATCAATTATAGGAAGTGGATATTTGTTTTTGACTATGACATTATCCAGCTGACGATAGTCGATGCACATTCGCAAAGAACTATCTTTATTTTGCACAAAT
Source organism: Capsicum baccatum var. pendulum (assembly GCA_030864225.1). Taxonomy (NCBI): domain Eukaryota; kingdom Viridiplantae; phylum Streptophyta; class Magnoliopsida; order Solanales; family Solanaceae; genus Capsicum; species Capsicum baccatum. The sequence goes on along the minus strand of CM061557.1, from coordinate 157,269,331 downwards.
ATGACCGGAGCGCCCCATATAGAATCACTAGTCCTTATGAAACCTTTATCTATGAAATCTTTAAGCCAATTTTTTAAATCTTTAAGATCGGATGGAGCCATATGGTTTGGAGAAATAGAGTTAGGATGAGTATCTGGAAGAATGCCAATACCGAATTCTATTTTCCTATCGGAATGTACCCCTGGCAAATCTTTAGGAGAGACATCAGAAAACTCATTTAGTACACTGATTGACTGAACTGTTGGGGTCTCAGACTTAGTGTCTTTGAGTCAAACTAGATGACAGATACGCCCTTTCGAAATCAACTTTCTAGCTTTAAGATAAGATATGAAATGAATTTTTGGAGACACTGAATTTCCTCCCCACTCAAAGACTGGCTCATATGGAAACTAAAACTTTACCACTCAGGTACGACAATCTATAGATGCATAACTGGAATGGAGCTAATCCATACTAAGAATATGGTCAAACTCAACCATATCTAACTCTATTAGGTCTGCTAACATTCTTTTATTAAGGAAAGTGATAGGATATTTCCTATAGATCTGTTTGGCAATAACTAACTCAACCACATTGGTAAAAACCAAGAAGGGCTCAGGGATCTTTTCAAGACCTATTTCAAAATTCACTGCAACTAATGGGTTCACATAAGAGAAATTTGACCCGGGGTCTAGAAACATATAAACATCTAGATAAAAGACATGAATCATACGAGTAACAATATCTAGTGAATCATCCTACTCCTAATAGGATGGTAAAGCATAAAACTGATTCTAGCACTGACTGCTATTGGTACTAGATGATGTGCCCTGAGGAGGGACTGGGTGACCTAGAGGAGCTGGTGCACTAGTAGCCTAGGTCTGGGGACGAACATCCCTATTTCCCTGCATAGTATGTGGACACTCTTTTATTTCATGACCCTACTTAAAACAACCATAACAACCTTTCTGCCCCAATAAGAACTCACCCAGAATATTCTTACCACACTTAACATATAGAGGATAACAAGGCTTTCCACTCACACTATTTTGAGTCCTGGACATAGAAGTCTTACCCTACTACTCCTGCAAAGGTTTGGGTGCAAGAGCACATGATGAAGATATCACTAGCATAGATGAATGATTTTGAGATTGTAAATGATTTCCCCCTCTAAATCTAGTCTGGCCATACTCAAAATGACAGGTTTTAGCCTTTTTATTTCCCTTCTCTCTTCCCTTCAACTTCTCTGCTGCAATCTGCTGAGCATGAATTATCAACCTAGCAATATCAATGTCCCTAATAAGCATGGAAGTCCTACACTCATTGACTACAAAACCAGATGCTCCATTAACAAACTTACTCATACATGCCCTAGGATCAGCCATCGTATCAGTGACATACTTAGAGAAGTGATTGAAATTAATGTAGTACTCCTTCACTGTTATTGAGCCCTGCCTCAAGTTTACAAACTTCTCTATCTTAGCTTTCCCCCTTTCACATGGAAAGAACCTATCTAGAATTGTATTCTAAAACATTTGGCAACTCATAGGAGTTGCATTCTCACCTCTACTATTTTTCCACATAACCACCTAATCATACGCTATATCCTTGAATCTATAGTATACCAACTCTACACTATCCTCTTTAGAAATATGCATAATTTGGGTGATCTTCTTCAACTGATCTAAATAAAGCTGGGAGTCCTCATCGAGTTTTAACCCAAAGAACTCTGGCGAATTCATTCTCATGAAGTCTCAGATTCTGGTTAGTGCTAAATCACTATTTTGCTAAAATAGGACTGCCGCCTGATGGCTGCCTTGAACATTGGCAGTTACTGCCTAGGCCAACATCTAAAAGATAAACAAAAATTCAAAATGGGATACATTCTCATTTTGACGATTAGCAGGCTGGGGTGGCTGGTTTTTATATCTACTTGCGTTAGCTCGATAAGGAGGCATATTCAGCTGTTATGTATGTGTAATAAGTTGAAAGTAGATAGAGATACTGTAAGTATGATAGATCATGAAAGAAAAAAGATGATTTCCTAAGAATGTCCCATATTCTCTTGATCATAAATGTTGTGCGCTTCATACCCATGATCAAGACTCTATGTAACGCGGCTTATCTGACTCCCTAGGACTCTTATAAACCTTAGGATCTGATACCAAGTTTTTAATGCCCCAAAAATGGGACCGAGATGTCACATAGTGCTCAAGACTACGAGTAGCCTTAAGCTAATCCTGTCTGCCTTTTACTAAGTCAGAATCACTTAACAAGGGAATCTAGATATAAAAATTAATACTAAATATGGAAATTTGTCTTATATAACTGAGAGTATCTAAATATAATCTCTGGAAAACACGAAACTCAATAGTCTAAAGAATCAATACTGAATAATATGAATCATATCTAGCAATCTGACAAACCTCTACTGCTAATAACTTAGGAGACAGTAGGACAAACCCCCAGCTAACTCGTATTTTCTGAATTATTTGTACTAATAAGCTGAAAAACAAAAAGTCTAAGTTCCCAAACTGTGAGGACTCACCAACAGTAGAGTTGTAAATGTAGATGCTCGAAATCACTCACGCTACTAGAAACTGAGTGGCTGAACATACATTATGAGATAATGTAGAACATAGATACATATGTGGATAAGTAAAACAATATATCAATATCATCATAATTTGTAAAATAATGCATGCTAAATGTAGATGACTTACATAAGCTGGAATAGCTAAAAGCTGAGAATCATAATCATGAGTAGTAAATTATACTTTATAAATCTAGTGAGTCTAACATTTAGTTCTAAAAGCTATACTAGTGTTCTATCTATTAACCATTTTGTCTAAGTGTATAAAGAACTAACATTTATATCTGAAATCTAAAAGCTAAAGTTTGTAGCTAATGTCTTTCTGTAAAGCAATATATATGTAAAGTTGTAAGCCTTTACACATAGTTTATAAATGTTATTCTATTATTCCTTACTCTTTTCTGTAAGCTGTAGGAAAATTCACTCAAAAGCAATTTATTTACTTTTACTATTAGGGAGGTTTTTCTATCTGACATACACCATGTGAACAATTATGGAGTCCAACGTCTAGTTCCTTTATGGGAAAACCTCACATTGGGGAGAGGTGTCATACTCTTGCAAGGGAGTAAAGCCTAGTCTAAGTGATCACATCTGTATCTGTCATCCATATAAAAATAGGAATAATCTGATTATTTGAACCTATGTTGGCTTGTAGTTTTGGGGCATGAGAACATACCCAACTCAGTGCTAAATACTACTCCCTTTAATCATGTATGCTTACTCTGTTGGAAATCTGCTTTAAAATATAGTGTAATGGTTTATTACGAAACCAGTTGTATAATTGCTAAGTTAAATTGTAATCTAAAATTGTAAAGTGGATTTTATATCTAAGTTGAGATCAAAAGATCAAATCTTTATCAAAAATCTGAAAATAATCTAGTCATAGGGTGCTTATAGCGTAAACAATCTTGAAATAGCAATATCCAATTAGGGCTTAGTGACCCATGCATCAAATTCATGTTAAAACATCATAATGTTCATTCTTGATAATGTAAAATTGATAATTCACCTTAAAATCTGGAATTTAATACAATACGTATTAAAATCCATAAAATAGAAATGCAATTCAACTTCTAAATAACTTGAAACCTCATAATCTTGCAAATAACAATAATGGGTATGAACCCTAATTTGAAAATCATGTATATTCATACAAAATCATGTAAATTTGAAATTAAAAAATAGTCTTGAGCACAAGGATGAAAGAATATCCTTGTTCATAAACCCCACATACCTTAATTGATGAAATTGATGAGAGCACTTGATTTTGGATTCCTATTTGTGCTTTTGAAGATGAATTGTTGATGTTCTTTAATTGGGGTCTTGAGTTATCTTGGAAGAAGAATGGAGTAAATTTGATTTCTTGGGGAGTAAGTTTTGAGCTCTAGGGTTTTCTTTGAGAGAGAATTGATGAAAAGTAAGCATAGAATGCTTAGAATGAGCTTAATCTTGTGTTTTACATGGTTTGGGGCTTGGAAAAAGACCAAACTACCCTTTTAAAATTTAACTTGGATAAAAGGAAATCCCCATTCGGCCACCCACCCCAATGCCACTATCGCAGTGGCTCACTGGAAAAAGGACGAGCCTAGTTTTGCCCATCAACGCGATGTACGACTATCGTGTTGGGCTACTGGAAAAGTGACGAGTGACATTTAGGCCACTACCACGATGCACCACCATTGTTATGAGCTACTGGATATTGACAATTGGGATTTGGGACTTCACCGCGATGTGGTCCAATCACAGTGCTTTACTAGAATCGGACAATTGCCATTTTGGCTTTCACCGTGGCGTGGTGCTTATCGACATGCCATACTGTTTTACTAAAAATGCCGTAACTTCTCAATCGAATATTAGATTGAGGCAAAATTGGTATCGTTGGAAAGCTAATTCAATTTTCTATGCACTGGAGGGTATTGAAATGGAAAATTTGTTATTTATTTTTTAAGCTAACCCTTGATATTCTAGGATATAAATTAAGCTAGGAAAAAGAGCGGGGTATTACAATTACACCCTTTTCCCCTATAGGCTTCACCTTAACTAAGAGATAAACTCTCCATATTAGCTTAAGCATCACCAAAAGTAGGGGGAGAGTAGAGAAAGGTATCACTCAAGTTAACTTAAACTAAGGTACCCTCAGGAATATAATAAATTTTATATCAAAGATTTTCACCATGAGTATTCTCAACAATAGGATCACACAAGGTAGAAGAAGAAGCAATGTCCAAAGATTGGATACTTTCTCTTTCCATAGAAGAATCCTCAAGTAGACACATACCACCACTAAAATCAAAGGGATTATAACTTAAATCTTCACAAGAAGCAAGAAATTGGTCCTCGTAGTTATCAAAAAAGGAGGAAAGCATCACAGCCGCAATTATTTCCAAAGGAACAATCACCGATTGGCATTCATAAATATTCTAGCAAATCAAAGCTATCATCACCTAATTGATTGTCCCTTTCCAAGACTTCACATTCCATTCCCTTATGAGTACTCTTATCTTTCATGAAGATATTTCCTTATTTTGGAGGATTGTTGTCACACCATAGTGGGTTGTCAAATGGAATATAGCCCCCAATATGAGCTATATCAATAATGCTATCAGCACCCACTAGGTAATTCACTAGGAGTGATCTCATCATTTTCAAACTAGATATTGTCTTTAAAGAGAGAAAAATCTATCCATGAAGAGGATGTAGAACATATAAGTCCATTCTCTAAACTACCATTATCAAGTATAAAAGATGTTTCAAGCACATGATTATCTCTATGAGCGAAGCAAGTATTAGAATCTTCACTAAAGGACATAATCAAAGTGTTACTCCTATTTTCTTTAATAATATCCTCAACTTCATCACTCACTTAAGGTTCTTTTATCACATTAAACACATCCTCAAGTTGAGGACTAGTTTTTCTCAAGATTTGATCCAAACAATTCCCACAAAATGATGTACTATCATTCAACATTATGATTTCAGCACTAGGCGGACCCAAATTGATCTTACAAGAAGCGTCAATTCGGTCATCAATAGGATCAACTAGTGTATCCACACTCACAATATGAACATCATCAAAGTTATTACTCACACTTAATGGACTATAAGTCGCACAATCATCATTCTCGTTCACAAAAGTGTAAGAGTTGGCTATGTTAACTTGAACTTCTTGAGCACATTCTTCTTTTCCTTGGTGTGAAGGTCCTCCACAAGCTTCGAAATCATCTAAGATTACCTTAGTTAAATCTTCAAAGGGAATCTTCTATTTTATCCCTTGTTCTCATCCACTTTCTATTTTGGTACCTACACACATGTCCTTATAAATCGAAGGACAAACAGTGTTAACCCAGTTTGGTGGAAATCCCCCGACTCCGCCTCTACAACCTTTCCTTTTTTCCTTTCTAGGGTGTCACCTTGTACTTTGTTACTCCTCTAAATATTTTCTCTCATTTTCATTTGACTTGGAGTAAGTAGTCATCTTTCCTAGAGATTTGGGAAGGGTAGGTGGAAAGAGATGATTTCCCCATTGGTCCTTTCAAAATATAGGCCAATTTCACATATCTGGAATCTTGTGTTATGTATCCCAATTAGCACCCAAACATATGTGTCCACATTCTAATTGGAAATGTAACACCACAGCTCCTCATAGTACCAATCTTGGGTGAAGGAAACCTTCATGCTCTGGAGACTCCATAGCCTTCCAAGAAGTATGGAAAATATTTGAAAACTCAAGGTATCACTAGATAATCAACCATAATAAGAGTTATGTAGTTTGTATGAAACCAATCATCAAGTATAAGATCACATCTAGGAACTCAACAAATCCCTATGCATCTTGAACAAGGTTGTCTTCTTGGATCACTATTATAAATCTTTGTATAACCATTCGGTACATGGATTTGTGTGAAGAACTCTTTCAAGTCACCCTATGTTTGAGTAGGATTCCTTGTAAGTTTGCACCATTTTAAGGTCATACCTTTAATATACTTAAGGGAATATGTAGCTTGTTCAGCTTCACTCATATCATAATCCTCGAAGACTTTTTCATATTTCCATTCCCAATCAAGGTAAACTTAGGGATCCCTTTCTCATTTAAAGATAGATAGAGTAGGAATACATTGACTCCTACTATACCCGCTATTCATACCTTGGTTCCTACTTCCACACATGTGGGCATTAGAACAAGAAGCATAAGATGTAACACCCTTAGACCTCAGAGATGGAAACTCTTTTCTACTATGGGACAACCTGCACTATAGCTAGTATAACAATTCACACCACTTTGACTTTGATAAGAAGTACTACAAGATGAGGAATATGAATCTTTATACTCCACATGTTTACGTCCACCATTACTCTTAGAAGGTGCATAATAGAGAAGGTTATACTTTACATCGCCATGATATTCAGAGTAGGAAGTGTTATGCTCTTCACATGCCACATCTTCCTCATAAGAACCCTCACAAGGATTTTCATCATCTCCATACTCACTACCAGAGTTAGGGGCATCCTTCATATCACATTCTCATTAGGAATAATAGCCTCATTCCTACACAACTCTAGATCATGGATATATTCATACCCTCATAATCTATATTATCTTCATAGCCATAACATTTTTCACCACAATTATAGTTTCCTAAGTTGTAGTCATAATTATCTGAGGCTATCAAAGACATGTTCCCCTTTTTAATACCCTGTACCTAGAACATAAACAAACAAGACTAGTAGTAAAGATCCTCACTAACACTTGTATGAAACTCATCTTTGTGATCCTTGTAATTATAGCGGGGAATGTTGAAAGTTGCTTATACTTCGATGGATAATAAGGTGTCAATCTCTACTTTGCTGTCGGGGTGGATTCTTGTTTGATAAATTCAAAGAAATAAAAATCTACTTACAAATTTTATTCAAATAAGTTACAATGAATTAAAAACTAAAAAGGCACACAAAGAAATAGCACTAAGAAAGAAAATGAACTCAAATACTAATACACAATTTAGTAGTATGATTACTAGTTGTTAATTAGCATTATGAATCAAGAAAAGAAGACTAAGAAAAAAAAACTAGGAAATCTAAGAATGATCTTACGATTAAATCCTGGAGATGTTGGTTAAATTTCCTCAAGTGATGGCTACAGTGAATGACCGTCACCTAATCAGTCAGTACTAACCAGTAGCTTGCTGGAATGTGGTGTTTATTGATGGGAAGGACGGCGGTCCATCAGCCTTGTGATAGTCCATTAGGGTGTCCGTTAGGCTTGTCCAGAAGCTGGTTTTTGAGTTCTTTCAAGTGTGTAGGGGTGTGATGGGTCATCACTTTTGTGACTGACCATAACCTTGGTCATCAACCCCCAACCAATGTGCATTCATGCTCTTTGACACGTGAAAGATAGGTGTAGAGGGTCTCCAATATTTTTCTCCCTCTTTGGATGATATTATGAGCTTTATAGGAGATTATTCAAGACTTGGATGCTTAAACAATGGATCAAACTATTCTTGATAGCCTTGAATTCTTTGTTGTCCTCTCCTTTGTACTCTCATTTGTCTCTTCCTTTAAAATATTCCCTTTTGATTCTTTCTTTCTTTGGAAGACTTGGAATATTCTTTAGAATAAAAAAGTACTATACTTTTCTCTTACTTACCTTTTGAATAAAACACATACTTTTTTAATGTTCTTCAATAATATTTGAAGAACATGAAGAACACCGAGAACATTCAAAAATGACCCTTATGCAAATTAACCCGAAATTCGATGAAATTCAAAACCTAAGTTCCGTTCAACTCCCCAAACACAAAACCAACAATTTTAAGCTCAAAATCCAACCAAAAATCCTCCAATTTGAGAACCCACCTCATGTTTTTCAACTTAAGCTCCAACAAGGGTGGATGACTCAAATTAACCTTGAATAAGCTCAACTCTTGGATTTTGACTTAGGTAGTGTTAGGGAACACAAATCTATCATTAGAAACTCAAAATGACACAAAAATCAAAAACTCAAAATAAGAAAAACACTAAAAATGGTTTTGGAACTATTTGTTTGTTTATTTTATACTTTTTTTCTTTCTGTAATTTTCAAAACAACAAACCCAAGATTAGAAGGGACCGATCCTAAACTCGGCTCTGCTATCAAATGATATGATCCTATCCTTGAGAACTTGAATCTAAGGCACAAAAACTAAAGATAAAAGGATAGGATAACAATGATAGCAATATAGATACAAAATTGAGAACAAAAGGGTAATGTAACGGGTTTTAGAACCTAAAACCTATCTTAATGGATTACCGATAAGCACTTAGCTGTTATGTGACCGCAAAGGGGATTAGATCTATTTTACAGCTAATGTTTCAAAACAAGGTTCAACATAGGCATTTCCATGCACTTAAAATACTCCCATGGAGTTTTCATGAATACATCATGTAAAATAATCAACAAAAACTAACTAAGAAAGAAACCCTAAGCTATCTATTTATATTCCAAGAGTAATTATTATATTAATGGCCGTAAATGTCAAATAACCCATTAAAAGAGATGGACCTTCATTGGTTGCTTCTTAAGGGTGATGGATGGAGTGAATGGTTGTCACCGACTTGACTGGTCATCGCCCAAGTCATCGGCCTTGAGGTAGTGATTGCTTAAGAGTTATAGATTGAGTACATACTATCACCCACTTAACTGGCCATCGCCCAGGCCATTTATCTGAGGCAATGAAATGTTCTTCACTCGCTTCCTTAGCGGTTTTGGGGATGGATAGTTGGTCTCTTGATGAGACTTCTCATGACCTTATCCTTTAGTTTTTTGGGTCTTTTAGCATTTAAAAATTCATTCCAGGATCCAAGAAATTATCAGCACATAGGATTGTAGGTTTAGGAGCTCAAAGAGGGTCCTCTAAGTGCATTGTTGAGCTCATTGGTGGGTAATGGCTAAACGGTCTTTGTGTTAGCCTCGAATGATTTCATCAAAATCTTTGAGGCTATTCAGGATCGTATCACAATTCAAAGTCAATAATACATGCGCAAAGCATATCTTGTAAGGTATGAGTAGTCCTCTTTGCGCATCCATCTATTTAAGGGTGGAAAGAACGTCACCTTAGTCCCCAAACCTCTCTAAAAAGAACTCAAAAAATTAGACAAAAACTGAGTACCTTGATCAAATATGATGGAAATTAGAGCACCATGCAACTTGACAATTTCATAAATGAAAGGCTTAGCATAATCTCTACTAGATAAGCTGCATCAATTGCAAGAAGTGAGCGGACTTAGTCATCCCATCGACAATAAGACAAATCAAATCAAACTAATAATAGATCACGGAAGACCGGTAGTTAAATCTATATTTATCACTTCTAATTTCCACATGGGCAACTCGATCTCTTGAGACAAACAACTGGGCCTCAACTGTTCCACCTTCATTTTCTAACAGACCATTCACTTGGCCACAAAATTTGCTACATAGGGCTTTATATTATTCCACCAATAGATCTCTTTCAAATTGTGGTACATTTTCATCAAACCTGGATGAATAGTATACCTCGACTTGTGAGGCTCAGTCAAGAACCTCTATCGCAGCCCATAAACATTAGGAACACACAATCTACCATGGTACCTAAGAATATCATCACCACTAATCCCAAAATCCATCACCTTTGGGTGACCTATATCATCCTTGATTCTCATCAGAATAAGATTTGAAACCTACTTCTCCTTCACTTCACCACCCAAAAAAGACTTCACTACCTCTTGAATAATCATACCACCTTCCTTAAAGTCCTAAAGGTAAACTCTAAGATTAACTAAATACTAAATAACCTTCACCAACCTTTGTTTCTCTTCATCAACATGAGATAGGCTCCCCATAGATAATCTACTAAGACCATCAGCAACAACTCTAGCTTTACCTAGATGATAATGAAGACTCATATCAGAGTCCTTAAGCAACTCAAGCCATCTCTTTTGCTTGGAATTCAACTCCTTCTTGGTGAACTTATGCTATAATATCTTGCGATCTAAGAAGATGTCAACATGAATCCAATAAAAGTAATTGTGCCGAATAATCAAAGAAAAGACTGTCACTAACAACTCTAACTCATGAGTTGAATAGTTTCTTATTCACCTTAAGCTTCCTAGAAGCATATGCCACAACCTTGTCCTATTGCATCAATACACAACCCAGTCCCACACCAGACTCATCAAAATAAACAACAAAGTCATTAGTAACCTCGAATAGGGTAAAGCAGGAGCAATAGACAACTTATTCTTTAACTTCTTAAAACTACCCTCCCAAGCATCAAACCATAGGAACTTTACCTTTTTATGAGTCAACCAAGTCAATAGGCCAGCAATAGAAGACGAGATCTTTACAAACTTCCTATAATACCTGGCTAACCCAATAAGATCTAAATGTTAGTTAGAGTAGTATGTTAAGACCAGTTCTTAACCACCACAAATTTATGTGGATCCACCATGATCCCTTTGCTAGAACCTACATAACCCTAAAAAGTAACCACTGAACCAAAACTCGCACTTTAAAAACTTAGCATAAAAATGCTGATCCATATGGGTCTGCAATACTATATGGAGGTGATATACATGATTTGCCTTGCTGTTAGAATGTACCATGATGTCTTCAATAATCATAATGACCAATAAGTCCAAAAACTGATAAAATATCTAATTTCTATGATCCATGAATGTCGCTGGTGCATTAGTCAAACCATAGGACATCACCAAAAAATTAAAATGACCATATCGAGTTTGGAAAGTAGTCTTAGGGATATCCACCTCCCTAATCTTCAACTTATGATAGCCCAGCCAAAAGTCAATCTTAGAAAGGTACTTTACACCCAACAACTGGTCAAACAGGTCATCAATCCTATGAAGAGGATACATATTTTTTATTTCTACCTTATTCAACTGGCGATAATCTATACACATTTAGAGGGACCCATCGTTCTTATGCACAAAGAGTACAGGCGTGCTCCACAAATAATGCTAGGGTACATAAAAAACCTTATCAATAAGATCGTTCAAGTGCTCCTTAAGTTCTTTCAACTTAGCTGGAGCCTTTCTATATGGAGGGATAGAGATAGGATAATTTTCTGTAAGAAGATCGATCCTAAAATAATTTTCCTTATCAGGAGGGACACTAGGAAGATCATTAAGAAACACATTGGGAAACTCATAGTCCATATGGAAAGAGTGTAAAGAAGGACCTTATGATTTAGAATCCTTAACATGCATAAGATTATAAAGACACCCTGTAAAAATTAACTTTTTAGCTCTAAGGTTAGAAATAAACCTTCCCTTGTGAAATAGGGAACTCCATTTCCATTTAATAACCGACTCATTAGGAAAGTTGAAAATCACCTTATAGGACTGATAGTCTAAAAAGGCATAGCATGAGTGCAACCAAACCATCCCAAAGATAACATCAAAATCTAATATCTCAAACTCTATCAAATCCACCAATGTTTGCATATCACAGATAATAACCATACAACCCCTATATAATCTCATATTCATAATAGAGTCACCCATTGGGTTAATACAAAAAGGGATCTGGAAAACACTCATGACCAAAACTAAAATTAATAGCCACATTAGGGGTCATATAAGAAAGGGTACACTCGGGATCCAACAGAAAATACACATCCTAGAGAAAGGTTTTAGTGTACCAGTAACAACATTAGAAGTTGCCTCAGAGTCCTGATAGATGGGAAGAAAATATAAATGATTTTGAAAAGTCTCGGAGCCAGAAGTAGTACTCTTTGTTGTAGGTGTTGAAGATGCAACAACTGGTACATCATTAACCTAGTAGCAACATCGCCAGAGGGATAGTTCCTCTTAATATGGCCAAGTTAGCCATATTTGAAACCCTTATTCCTCCTTACAACCATGGTACAACTGACCAAACAATCTGCATGGAGGATACGACGAAGTGGACTGGGCCCTACTGGACTTAGATTAGGCACTTTATTCATTAAACCCACTGTTGCTCTTAAAGATGCGATCACCAAATATGTTAGGATATGGAGCACTATCCATAGAATAAGACCTAAAATTTCCCCATATATTCTTAGACCATTGCTTTCCATCTCCACCACGATTCTGCTAACCCTCACCCTGCTTAGAATACGTGGCCCTCTTACCTTATATTTCCCTTATTTTTACTTGTTTCTTCTATTCCTCTTCAAGCTATTGAACATATATCATAAGCCTATATATATCTATGTTACTATTTAATAAGGCAGGCTTGCACTAAAAAAACAAATCCCAAGACAAGCCTAATGCAAACTTTCTTATCTTAGCCCTCATGCTTGACACTAACTCAAGATCATAATAGGAAAACAAATGATATTTCATGTCATACTCTTTCATGAACATCCTACCCTATTTTAGAATGGAACTAACTCAAGATCATAATAGGAAAACAAATGATATTTCATGTCATACTCTTTCATGAACATCCTACCCTATTTTAGAATGGAAAATTTCTCATCTTTAGCCTCCTTCAATCTTAAGGAAATAAATTATCCAAAAAGGTACCAAAAAACTCAACCCATAATATAAGATCCACACCATCACTCTTAGAATGATCCCACTCCCCATACAACTTATAATTTGTATCCTTCAACTAAAATATGGCAAATTCCATGCCCTAAGAGTCATAAGCATGCATAACCCTAATACCTTCTCTATCTCATCTATAAATCCTTAAGGATTCTCCTTAACCTTAGATCCATTAAAGGTCGGTAGAATGAGCCTTATAGACTAGACAACTCGTGTAACCTCAGAAGAACTCATAGTAGTACCATTAGGAATCCACTGACGTGACTGAGATGTCACAAACTGGGTCAACAGATGAATAGATCGACGAAACTTAGGATTTGAAATATCTTTATAGGGAGGTAGGGCATGTTATCATCAACCTGAGGAGCTTAAGAAATACTGGTATAGATTGGTAAAACTCCATAAATGGTAGTTCAATCTGGAGTTGGAGCCCTCAACTAGGTCTAAACTCCATAAATAGGATAAGTTCTATCCACATTGTCATCAGGTAGGATAGAAGAGGTTCCATGAGCATCAGATCTTTGATGAGGCATGATCTAAAATGCAAACAAATGGATATTAGTGGAGATTTCAAAACCCTAGATTCTACAACCCGAAACTAGAACAACAAGAAAGAAAAACATTCTAAAATGTCTAGTTGCCTCTCCCTCGTAAGGATGGCACTCTGCATACCCATGAAAGAGACTCTACTTAACACATCTTTATGGACACCAAATTGACCATGTGCCTAGGCTCTGATATAAACATTTTCATGTCCCGAACTATGGTCGATCCATGATTGGTATCTCAAGTCCACTGAGAACCGGAGACAACCCTCATTGCCTAGTCAAATAGTACATGATACACTACTCAATGGATGACTTCCGAACATATAAATAGATAGAGTAAAAATAACTCAAACTCTGAGAATGTTAATAACCAATACCCAATCCATAGTATTCCATAAAGCCTCTATACCAAAAAATAACCTACGTCGGGATATGCCCCAAACCTTGATGATGATAATGACAATGACAATGTAAATGTGAATTATTCGATTCTAAATTATGGAAAAAAATTGATGGAATGATCAAATCTTCCAAAGAATAGAAGCTTACCACTTTGCTGCAAATGACGGACTCTGAGATAACCTATCACTGCATAGAATAAATAGAAGTGCCTTCTGACCCTATATCACTTGGGGATACAACATCCAGAGATTGTTAGTGGTGTGAGCACTGACATGTAACTCAGGATAATGATAAATTAGTGATAGTAAAAAGTTAAATTTCAAACTTACTACACATGTTCACTTCTATGCATACATAAATTAGTAGTTTCTAGGGAAGGAAAAAAGGTTTAGCATGAAGTAAAACATTATTCTGTACTATGTAGTTCAACCATTATTAATGGACGCCCACGAGATTTCAGATGTTAGAAAAGGTAACCAAGTCATGTTTTCAGATGACAATAGATGTGCCAGTAAGTTGTGGAATTAGACATGAGAAAGAATGATGCAGAATCTATTCTTATTTCAGTATTTTACTTCAGTTATTTCAATAAATACTCATGCTTTATGTCCGGCTTCATGATCACAACTCATGTTCTGGGATATGATAAGGAATTATGCACTCTCCTAGTTCCTAGTATGATGAGTTCCCAGTTTGTTTAGCTTTCAGAATCACTTTTCGTAAGTTATGAATTTCAAAAAAAATTAGATCATTCAGTTCATGACTATTGTGCACATGTGATACTCTTAACGATAAGTGAAAATTTAGATTTATATCAGGTACATCCTCTTATTAGATCACTTCAATGAGTCCATACCGTGAGTGGTCTATTCCTCATGCCTTAGTAGGGTATCAAGTTATGCTTTGCACTCCCCTCATGTTCTGGATTTTGATATTCTAATTTTTCATTGACCTTTTACCTTAGGTCAAGTTAGTGATGATGAACAGTTGCTTAGAAGGGATAGAGTAAACATTTCTTATTGATGAAAGATGGTTGTATCCTTATTTGAGTTAAGGCTGTAATTGTGGAGTAAGTTTGAGGTCGATTCTTTGATATGTGTCAAGGTTAGTTGAAGTTTTATGTGTTATATTTTGGAAAAATTATTGTGTTCCTTTTTTATGTAAGTCCATAAGTTGAAAGAACTTTGAGGTAAAGTTTTGTGTATGGCTTGATTAGATGAGAATATTTATTGTGTGTCATCTAAATTGTGCAGGGAACTTATTATGGACAGAAGTATTAGAGAATATGAGAAATATGCTTTATGAGTGGTTGTTTAGAAGTGCATATGTAGGTATAATGATTGGCTTACATGTCATATTTGTGTGCATATGGATGGATACCTTGAGTGTTTCTGAATGTCTAATACAAAGTTGAAGGTGATTGCTGGAGTGACAGTAAGAATTATGCATGAGATAAGGAATTATAAAAGGCAGGGTGTACTGAATTCATGATTCAAGCTAGTACTAAAATATTATGTGGTGTGTCTTGTGATTTTTAGTTAGGCTTGACACTGGTGAGGGGCTTTAGTTCCCTTTAGACAATAGTAGATGGAAATATCAGTGGCCATGTGAGAAAAATAAGTAGAATCAATGAGCATGGTGTTTAAGGGGAAAATATAGTTGAGAGAGTAATTTAGAAGTGTGGCTAACCTTGAAAGTAAGAATTTGCATTCCCTAAGGCCCAAAAATTCTATCCTAGCTTATGAGTTCAATGTCTATATTCTATGCAATAGAGTAGTGTCAATGTTTTGATTCCTTAGTTGGATGTCTTGTGTAAATCATGCCTAAGATTCCTTACTCCATAATTCTACTAGGACTTTTTAGAAAGAGTGTTGAAGAGATACTCCATTTAAGTATAAGTGTCCAGTATAATTCAGTCTACGTAGACAACAATTCATCTTAACAGTCAGGCAGACAACTTCCTGTGTTTTTTGCACCTTTTCATCCAGTCCTACTATATGAAGTCCAATGCGTATGACCATCCCTAAAGATAATCTGTTCCATTTGTGTAAGTTTCAAACTTATTTTAGTCCAAGCATCATGTTTTAGATTTAGTTATTTAGTCATGACTCAGTTCATAAGAGTTTAGCACATAATCTCAAATTTTTCCAGCTATTTTAGCTCAAATAGTGTAATACCTTTGTACGATCTAAATCTTGCTGTCTCATGATTCATACTTACATAAGTTATAACTTTCAAATCCAATGTGTGTGATTTGACCATAACCACTTTGAGGGGAATCTTAAAATCTCAACATGAATCGGCTCCTTAAAACAAGTAAGGGCAAGTCATCCTAGAATTTAGTTTCATGATAGAAGTTTAAAAGTTTCAGATCAGTTATATACTTTCTTAGAAGAAACATCAGGTCCACGTTATTCCATACCTTTAAGTTTCAACATTCCTATCCAACATTCAGGGTTGAATGTTCCAAAGGGAGGGATATTATAACGCTTCGAAGTTTTTCTTAGCTAAATTTTTCTCCCTAAAATATCAAGCATTGGCTTCTAGAATGATTTATACTTTTTCTCGGTGGAATCCCTTAGATTTCAATTTTTCATTTTGTAGATGATTAGTAAGTCTTCCGTCAACATAAGATGTATCCAAATAGGATACTCGGTGAAGGACTTATGCTTAATTTAAGTCCAAGTCATAAAACAACGTTATTCCTGTCCTTGGCACATCGTGGAGAGGGCGAAAATGATGATGGTCAATTTTCAATAGGACTCCGTGATGGTGGCGCATCGCCGAGTGGACGAAAATCCCATTCGTCAATTTCCAGTGATCCACCACGATAGTGGCGCGTTGCGGTCGCCCATTAAATTAGACTCATAGTTATATTTTTATGGTTACATTAAGGGTTAAAAGGGGGGCATTTTGGGAAATTACCCTACCCCCAATTCTTCTATAAACATAAAATCAATGGCATAACAAAAGCACTTTATTCCCAAATCTTTATTCTCTATAAAGAAAAAACCCTAAGCATCCCAAAACCTCTTCCAACAATCTCAAGATTCAACCATAGGTTTTCGAAATTGATTAAATATTTGGAATCTCCAAACCATAGGCTTCAAGAATCAGTCTCTAATTTCTTATTTGAGGTACGTGGGGTTTATCCTAAAAATACATAGGCATGTTGAAAGTACTCAATTATGATTTAAAGATATAATAAAGCATGAATTTGTTAAAGGGGTTTGAAATCCATGATTTTTATTATGCTTTATGCATGTTATTGATATTGTTGTTTTGGCCTTTAGGACTCATCCCCTCAAATTGATTTACAAGTATATGTATATGTATGAATTGAAATTTAAGATTTGTTTGAGAGCACAGATTATGAAGTCCCTCTCTTGTGATGAATTCAAGTATATGATCTTATTGTGAATGATTTTAAATGCATGATTTATGGTTTGAAATTAGTTTTTTCAATACCGTAGTGCCTGATCATGATTTAGAGATGATAAGAGGGAGCTTCTTGTTATAATTACATCCTTGTTTTAAATGAGAAAGTGTTGCATATGACTGAGAAATTTGACATGACCACCATGTATTACTAAAATTCATGACAAAGAGAGTTCCTTGCATGTGTTTACATAAGGTTTGAGAAGGAGTTTCTTTGAATTGATTTATTGATAATGCGGTCCCAAACTTATATTTTGAAAACAAAGATTATAATATGTTATTAATGGCTCAAAGATATGACTTGCAAGTCAATGGTATTACGATACCATAAGTATGTATGCCATAACCGATAAGAGATTTCAGAGTATGATTTTAGAAGATGCAAGATTTTCAAAAAGTTAAAATAGGTTTAAAGAGGGTTAGGTCATTACTCGAAGAGGGAATAAGTTCAAGTAACTCTCATCTTGAAACCGTATTTGTCGATACGGGTCAATTATCATTTTATGCTGGGGACGGCCATGTGGCGTAATAGATTCAGAGACTCTGACCCTTGCGGCACACTTGGGTTGGGGGCTTGGCTAACGAGTTAATGCAAGCTTCCATATAGCCCATGGAATTTCAGAGTTTTATGGTATAACACCTAGAGCAGAAGTAAAACAAAGAATGTCTCAGAGTTCAGATGGTTCTATAGAGTCTTTTGAAAATGTTCATATGATTTCTTACCATATGATATGTTTATGAACTGTTTTAAATTGCTCTCATATATGTAGAATATAAATTACTATTTTGGGTTATCTCTACATACCATAACATTTGTATTGACCCCCTACCTCCCAGGATCTAAAGCTCAGTTTAGAGGTCCTGCTAAACTATAGAGTTTTCTAACAGATGTGATGTGTGCAGTTGGTGAGTCTTCTTAACTCCAGAAGGCCTGTGTCTTTCAGATGATGCTATTTATTTTGGTTTAGGTCCACTGGGGGCCTTGTTCCAATTTTACAGTTGTCATTTGATTATGTTTTATAGATTTCGTTGACTGTTCCAGATATTGTTTAGTTGATTTCAGATTTCATTCCTTATTGTTAAACTAAACCCATAGTATGACCATGTTTCTGTATCAGATTATAATTCCGCATCTTCTTTTATTATATGAATATTGTGCATGATTACCAGAAAGAGAAGAGCATTCTGGGCCTTCATGGTTTGGGATGTCCATCACGGCCAGGCCTTTGTTCAATTCGTGACACAACCTCAACACTGACTGACTTAGAATTCTTAACTTCTCTTTCTACTAGTTCAATCTAGTGATTAAAACTTAAATCAACTGAAACTAAGTTACTACCCTTTCATTCAAGGACTGGTTCATCAAGAAACTGAAATAGAACGACTCTATTACTGAAATTAACTGAGGGGATTTTTTGGAATATTATTATTCTTAGACTTAGGCAATGTCACTCTGACTGAAGGCGAAACTGGGGCTGAGGATCTCTGATGGGATTGAGAGTGGTTACTAACCCCTGCTCATGGATTAAAACTACTTGTTATGACTCGCTTATTCTTTCTATCTTTCTTTTTATTCTTTTCCCCCATGATCTACTGAATATGAACCCTAAGACCAGATAAGACAACAGCCTATAGGTTTTTCTAAGAAACTATGGAATTGGCTAAGGTAGTGAATGCAACTCTATATTCTACATGGTAGACGTTCTCATTCAGGGGATTTGCCTTAACAGGCTGAGTTGCTAATTGATTTCTAGTTCTCTTTCCATTAGACTCTTTGGGAGGCATATTATATAAGCAAAAGGACGAAGCAAATTATACTGAGAGTTTAACTTGAGCTCATGCCCACTCTCATGACATGAATACTAAAAACTTTTTCTAAAATATTTCATAGCCTTCTTTCCATAAATGTGGTGCGCTACACACCCATAAATAGGACTCTACTAGATGTGGATTTCAAAATTCCAAGGACTCTATTGAACCTTAGGCTCTGATACAAAGTTTGTAACACCCCGAGTCTCTACCCCGGACATTACATAGTGCTCATAGTCTTGAAGGACCATAACCTAACCCATGACTGGTAACTGTTGTGAGCACTGAATAATAGTAATACTGTAACAACATTATAACTGAGATAAATAGAGAAAACTGCCATAAGGTTCAGATCTGAAAATAAACTGAATACAGTATAACAATACTAAAACTTAAATATCTGTCTGAAAATACTCTAGTCTAAAAAGCCTCTAAACTTTTTGAACTATACAGTTGATGGGACAAGTACACAACTAACTCCGACTACTGAAAATGAACTAATATACTAAAAAAGAATCATTATCTCAAACTACAAGGACTCACCACTACTTTGTCTGCTGAGAATCTGAATTTATAAGGGTGCTCGAGAGCCCATGAGTCTGAACCTATGATATAAGACATCATAGTGCAAAAAAAAGGCATGCATCAGTACTTTGAATATACTGGTAAACTCAGTGAGGTAGGCTAACATGCATAGGTTCATATGCATAAACAATACTAACTGAATAACATGTGTATGACTGAATAAGAGTACATGCATGAATACGTAAACTGTAACTGAGATCATGATAACACTGAGTACTGAGTTCTGAATACTGATTAGCTGAGATCTGAGTTTACTGATACTGTACTACTAATAACTGGGTGACTGTATCTAAAAGTCCTAATTTGATGAAACTATGTTGAGTTCCGTACTGAGTTGATTGACTGTGTCTGACAGTCCTGAATCTATAGAACTAAACTGAGTGCTATACTGAGACTGAATCTGATACTGAGACTATGGGAGGTAATAATCTAACCAACATGCCCCATTTAAAATGACCGAGTTGGGTACCAATTTGTAACCCTAATTGAAAGGGTGTTAGTACCGTGCCACAGGTAAAGACAACTATTATGGAATCAGTCCTAAGAAATGGGTAACCCCTGAGATCAGTGCTAATCTAGCGGTAATCCCTACATATGTCAGTCCTATCTAACTGGTGACATCTCAAAACCCACACTGGCTACGTAGTTCTTGAACTTAGAGATTGCTTCTAGGGACCCATTCCTATCTAATAGGTGTGCCCCCATCCCTAGGTTCGTTCGTTGCTGAATCCTATTCCCAACTGAATAGACACTAAACTGTTATCCTAGTTCATACTAGGCTTGACTGAACTGTTACTGAGTTTAGTTGACTGACGGAATACTACTGGATCCTGTTAACTGAGTGAATACTCCTGGGTTCTATAACTGACTGAGAGTAGTATTGGTCGTGACGTGACTGATACCATTTTGTAACTGACACTGGCGCTAACTAAACCGCTAAATTCTCGGGTATTAAATAACCCAGGACTCGATAGCATGAAAAGTAATTCATAGTATAGCCTTGAAAAGCATAATCATGTGCACTTGTTCATAACTCATTCATGGAGGCCTTTTATCAAACACTTGTATGATACAACTTGTACATAAGCTAACATGACATGATTTCCTTATCTTATTATTTCACATGAGCTATTTATCAAGAACTTAGTGAGCATGGTATATGTACATAACACTAACAACAAGTTGGCATCACAATTCAGCTCCTACATAACAATTTCAAGGGTTTTACATGGATCCACATAATATTACATATATATATCAATTAACCTCATATGAAATGTATCATAAAACATAGATTAGAATCCCAATTAAAAATTCTAAACATGAATATAATCAAACCCAACATGGAATTCATGAAATCTATAAACTTCAAGTTTAAAAATAGTTTCTTTGACTCCAATGGTGGAAGGGACCCTTGGATGAACACTTCACATTCCTTAATTACTACTTTCGAGGAGATTGAAGTTAGTTCTTGAGACTTGAATTCTTGAACTTGATGAGTCTAGGGCTTTCTCTTGAGAGAGTTTATGTGTAAAGAACGAGATTTTGCCCTATAATCTGATTAATTTTGTGTTATGGCTGAATAAGGGTGGAGAAAATGACCTATTTGCCCCCACAACCCATATTAAAATAATGCTAAATAGGGTTGCCCTCATGTCGCGACCCCTGCTTGGGTCAATTAGCCATCGCGATATGACCCCTACTTGGGTAAAGCAGCCATCGCGGTGTGACCCTTATTTTTGTTGCTGACCCACGCGATAAGGGGCTATTGCAACCCCTCACTATTTTGGGCATCCAAACTCACCCTTATGCATGTTTGAAAAATCCAAAACTCACCTAATATGACCCACACGTGACCCTGATTATGAATCAATTTAATGATCAACAAACTAAGGTCAGGAAGGTCGTGTAATAAGATTGCAAAATTACGAAGGCTAAAATTTTCTATGAGAATACTTGGCTAAAATTTTCTATGTCTGGGACCCCTTAACAAGCTTAAAGGAGTGAATTGCGCTAAGAATTTTGTGGGATCTTACATTAGTCAACCCAAATGACATAACAAGAAACTCCTAATGGTCATACCAGGTGCGGGAAGTAGTCTTAGGAATATTCCCTTCGTAATTTTTAGTTGATTCTACCTTAAATGAAGATCAATCGTAGAGAAAAATCTAGCACCCTAAAGCTGGTCAATAAGATTATCAATCCTAGGAAGGGGATTCTTATTCTTCACTGTCACTTTATTTTACTATTGGTGATCTATACACATCAAAAGGGACCCATCCTTCTTAGGCATGAAAAGTATAGAAACACCCATGTAGAAATACTAGGACGAATGAAATCCTTGTCAAGAAGATATTTAAATTCCTCCCTTAATCTATTTAATTCGGCCGAAGCTATTTTGTAGGGAAGAATGAAAATAAGACGAGTACCTAGTAGAAGATCAATACAAAAATCTATTTTTCTATCAGGAGGAATTCTAGAAAGATCATCAGAAAACACATCAGGAGACTCACTCTACGGGGATAGATTTTAAGGAGGGAACAATCGAACTAGAAACCTTAAATTGAGCTAGATGATACAGACAACCTTTTGAAAATAGCTTCTAAGCTCTAAGGTAAAAAATAAACCCGCCTTAGTCACGAAGGAACTTCCCTCCCATTCAATTACTAGTTTTTTAGGGAACTAAAAGCTGACCTTTCAAGTCCTACAATTCAAGGAAACATAGTACGAATAAAGCCAATCTATCCCTAGGATCAAATCAAAATCTACCATGCCAAGCTCTATCAGATCAACAAATGTCTCCCTATGTATGATAAATACAACACAACCACTATAGATCTTTTTAGTAATTATAAAATCACCTATGATAATAGAAATAGAGAAGGGATAAAAAACTCTTAAAAACAAAACCAAAATGCACAGCCACATAAAGAGTTACATAAGATAGGGTAGAACGCAGATCAAAAAAATAGTAAACATCACGGGAGAAGCTCTTTAATGTACCATTACTAACATCAGGAAACACCTTAGATTCCTGATGAGTGGTAAGATCATAGAGACAATTCTAGCCAAAGTTAGTACCCAAAGTGGCACCCTTTGGTGCAAGAGTCGAAGAAGTGGCAACCGAAACCTTATTAGCTCTAGTGGCTACCTTATCTATAGGACAACTCCTCTGTATATATCCATACTAATCACAATTGAAACATAAGTTCCTCTTCTAATCGCATTAACCACGAGGAAGGATATGTTGGGACCGACTGAGATCCACTTGCCTAAGACTAGGCACCTAGTGCCTTAGGACCCTGCTAGACTAGAAATGATAGTGGCCAGACAGCATACGATAAGGAGCACTCACCGGCAAAGATGAACTAGAATTTTCCAAAATCTTCTTCTTGGTCTATTGTCTTCTATCTTTCCTATTTTCTACTAATTATCAACCTACTCTAAATGCCTGAACATCTTATTCTTCCTCTTTTCCATCTCTACCTGCCTCTTCTGCTCATTCTCTGCCTGTTGCCAATAAACCATAAGCCTTGAGATATCCATATTATTTTTCAATATAATAGTCTTACATTCTAATGCCATGTAATGGGTCAAGCTTAAAGAAACCTACTTATCTTAGATCTCGTGCTAGATATTAACTATGGAGCATACCAAGACAACTTCTAAAATTTTAGGGGGTACTTCTCCACACTCATCTTACCCTACTTGAAAACTCTTCACCCTTCACTTCCCTTAACTCTTAAGGAAAAATATGATCAAAAAACGCACCCAAAAACTCATCCCATACTAATGACTCGACATCATCACCTTTTGAATGCTCCCATTCCATGTACTGTTGATATGCGACATCTTTCAACTAAAAAGCAGCAAATTCTAGACCCTCTATATCAGTAGCATTATTACTATGAATATCTTCTCCATCTCATCAATAAACCCCTTAGGATCCTTCTTAACCTTAGAGAATTTAAAGGTTTGAGGATTCAACCTAATGATCTAACCAAACCAAGTTACATCAGAAGAAGGAGCAACAAGACCAATATGATCAGACTTGAAAGACTGAGATGCCACCAGTTGGATTGGCAAAATCTATGTTAGAAATATCACCCTAAGGCATTGGGGTATGAGTATCATCAGTCCGAGAAGATTGAGGAGGACTAGTATGGTTTGATAGAAATCTACACAGAGTAGTACAATCGAGAGCAGGGACTTTCGACTGGGTTTGTGCTTCGTTAGTAGGGTAAGTTCCATCCATATTATCCTCAGATAGGACAAAGTTCCAAGTAAAATTCATACGGACAACAAATATTTTGGGAGGCATGATATGAAGTTGAGGAAGCCAAGATTTAGAGAAGATTCATAACATTAGACTCTAAACCTTGAAATAGAAAAAAAGAAAGAAAAACATTCCTAAATTCCTTGTAGCCTCCTCTTTATAAATGTGGCATACTACACACCCATAAAAAGTCTCTACTTGATAGGACTTTGTAGAAACCCAATGACCTTGAATCATTTTTTCATACCAATCTTGTCACAACCTAAACTAGGGCCTGGCCGTGACGGGTATCTCAAAGCCACCATGGTCCGAAGACCACCTCTTAGCCTAACCACCTGAACACAGTAAAAATCAAAGTGAAAACAAAACTAAATAATAAGAATGATATATAATCTAATAATGTTGTTCTAAGAATCTAAATCAAATAATCATCCCTCACTTTATCCACGAATGCCTAAAACTAGAATGCAAAATTAGGTCGGGACATGCCTCTGACCATGAAAATAGAACTCTTCAATTGCAAAAATCTAAAAAAGAAACCTAAGGAAATGGCAACGCTCTCCAAATGATGGAGGAGCACAACTTCATAGAAACTTAACTGATATACACTCAACCTAAGACTGCATATGATAAACAAAAAAACCTACAACCCTACATTATGAAATGATCTAGGGATAGTCAGTACGATTTACACAAACGTGTAACTCATGAAACGAATACAATAATGCCATGTCAAAAGTAAATCAAAACCATATGCACACATTCAAATATAGATAGATATATATATATATGAAAGATGTCGTGATAGGGTACAAAGGTCATGGGCATGAGATTTAAAAACCATTAACCTAGACTATGTAGATCTCCCCATCCTAAGGGCACCCATAGGCTAAATGGGTGCAGCTTCCATAGTTGAAAGGGCCCCAAGGCATGTTAGCCACACAAACCGAGGAAATTTGAGGTTGGTCTAGACACACCATCTGTCAAAACATCCCAAAAGTATATAACATGTGAACTATGCACATGACCAAAAAGATCCACACACCAACAAATATAGTTTCCAGTATTGGTCTCACCGGGACCTCCACCTTTAACGAGAGTTACACAATCCCCTTTAAACTCAAATTAAAACATTTAGACATAATCCCATCCATTAACCTGAGAGTCATTTATTAATGCATTAACCATTGGTTTCGTCTTACAAAATATAATTTCAAGCTAAGTCCAATTATGCCATTTCCAACCAACTAAATCAATTGACTTCAAAGTTCCATTTTTAAAACCAAACCATGGCCACCAAGGCCTCCCAATTACATTTGAATCAATTTGTCCATTTATATAATGCAATAGTTCAAAAAATGGGTTAAATCATGCTAATTCTACGTTTATAACCAAATTTCATAAATGTGAGTTTAATATATTACCATTATAAAGAAAAAGTCCAACAAATTAGGGAAACCCATGGTACCCATTTAAAATTTCCATAACCATGCACCGATTCAATTCAAAATCCATAATTTAAGGCGTGAATATCATATTAAAAACATGTGAAAAGAAATTTCAATAGTAAAATTATCCAAACTCCTCAGCCCAATTGCAAATCCACCATTAAATTTACATTACCATGATTAAACATATGCCTAAATAAAATAAATAAGTAAGGGAGGAGGGACGTGCCTTAAACACTTTGAATTTTTTAGTAAAAACCACAATTTAAGGCCTAGATGATTAATCCTTTAAAAACTTCCCTTTCTCTTGACTTTTGAAATTTTTAAGAATAATGTTTATGATTTGGTAAGTGATTAAAAAGGGGCCCTTTGGGGTGTTTTATGTCATGGAATAATAGTTAGATGGGAGGAAGGACCCAAATGCCCTTAATGAAAACATGTAGGAAAATTATCGCAAGTCATTATTGGTTCGGTAATGACTCATGGTGATGGTCATGAGTCATTTCCAGGAATTGATGTATGGGTAGCAACTCAGGGTAACCACACTGTTATGGTCACGAGTACATCGCCACGACTCATGACCTAGCCCTATGACTTGAGAGGGTGTATTTATGACCACGACAGTATCCTTAGGGAACTTTACTAGTTTAACGGTGAGTCTCACCTAACAACTCATGATAAGTGATAAAAACTCATCACTTGAGTCATTTCCTAGGTAGTGTCATCAACACTAAAAAATTTTCGGAGTCTAAGATCCCGAGTATTACAATAATCCTACGCGAGACCCTATAATACCGAGGGTGCAATAAAGCAAGTAACAATAATTTTACTAATTAATCATATCTCAAAATTGTAACTGTGGATTCTTCCATACCAGAAACACTATCATAATAAATTATCTCTCAATGACAGACTATAATATAAACAAGAACCATATATGTCAGACTTAAACTGGAACTATATCATCAATATTGCCTCAATTGAAATGAATATAGTCTAATAAGTCGCCACAATCGAATCAAAACTCATATTATCTCTCAAGCATCAAAATAAGATAAACCATAATATGCCAAAAACATTATTTTGCTCAAGAATGTAATAACATAGTGTAACAAGTCTATTGAGTATAAAAGGATCTAAAGTAATATTGGCCTAAGATTAGATAAAAGGCCCACTTCTAACCTCAATAATCCATTTTAAAGCAATTTCTACCTTGTTCTAGGCTACGGTGTCAAATTTCTTTACAAGATACAAACAAGCCTCATTGTGTCCTGAATTAATAATTCTACCTAAAGAATGAGTAATTAAGTCAACTATACCTAATTACTACCTATAAATTTGCTAAATAATCCAATTCACACTAACTACAACTCCAAGACCAAATCTACCTGGAAATCAAATAAAACCTAGTGAAGTCTACTAAATCAATGATTTCCCCTTTGGAGAAGCTTCTACACAATGCGTCGCTATCAAAATGCTAATCTACTTATCAATATAAGAACAATGGTACCATATTATATTTTTATTCTTCGAGTCTAATCAATTCAAAATCTTAAGTGGGGCCACTAGCTAAATCACACTTTTAGATTTTTCAACACATCCGTCTATGCTCAATGATCATTTACCCTCAAGAATTAGAGAATTCTGAGTTAAAATGGTAAAAAAATAAATCCCAACTCAATCTAGGGATTTGAGTCTGAATGGAAGAAGTAAACCAATAATTAGATAGAAAATAGCAAGGATTTTAACAAGGGAAAGATTAATTTAAGATCACAAACACCTTGAATCTCTCAATAAACACTTTCTCAATTTCCATGGACTCTAAGGCTTCTAGCTCTTGAAACTTGTGAAAATTTAGGGAGGAAATCAGACAAGAGGGTGATTTAATGACGTCAAAGGTTTCGCTTAAGTGACCACTTGAACACTTAAGTGCTCACTACTAAAGTGGCAATGCACTACTATAGGCGTACCTCTAAGTCTTACATTTTTGCTAAGGTGGACAAACAACCATTTAAGTAGCCTCCGCTTTAGTAGACTGGATTCTGCTTTACGAACTTAACTGGGACATCCATGGTAACTTAATCAACCGTCAAGCTGCTAAAATCGTCCTCTGCTAAGGCGACCTAAGGTCTACTTTAACGTATGTACCAACTAAGTTGCATCATCTGAAACTAGGAAAAATTCCATTTTCCACCCACCCAACAGGAATCATCTAGAATCCTATGAACAGAAACAAACAATGTTGCGCAATAAAATTTAATATTTCAAACACAATAGCACCATCAAAATTTCCATTCGGTATTATTTTTTCAAAATATTGGCCCACACCTATGGACCATTTTTATTAATTTCCAACCAATAGCCCAAAATGTGTCTCGAAGCCTTGGGAACTTAAACAATCTCCCCCTACCCTAAAATTGGCGTTTTAGAGCTGAATGAACTATCAAAATTAGCATATGAGGTTGTAAAATTTAATTATTTTCCTAATAGATAATTCTTATAAATAAAGATTTGAAAATAATGAATTGGCTCTAAAAACCAAATGAACTACCCGATAACTGAATTATCATCTCAACAAGTCATAAATGACTTAAAGCAGCTATACGAAAGCTCTAAGAGATGAAAATGTGTGGAAATATGTAGAAAATGACATAGAGGGTCATTATAATAGCCACTACTAAAAGAACATTCATCCACAAAAATAATGGATTAAGATGTACCTGAAGGCTTAAGCTGGTGGGGATTCTTAGCCTGCATCTTGCTCTTGATCTCCCAAGTAGCCTCCTATATTGGGTGGAGTATCCACTAAACCATAACTATTGGAATCTCCCTATAGTGAAACCTTCTGATAGCCCTTGCTAATATGAACACCGACTCTTCCACAAAGGTTAATCTCTCATCAAACTCAAACGAGTCACATGTAAGCATATGTGACTCATTAGGAATGTAACGCCAAAACATAGAGACATGTGAAACCAAATAAATAGTAGCAACATTAGGGGCAAAGATAACTCATATGCTATATCTCCAACTGTGTGAAGGATCTTAAAGTGTCTAATGTATCTAGGACAGAGCTTACCTTTCCTCCCAAAACTCATCATATTTTTTCTGGGTGATACTCGAAGGCATGCCTGATCACTTACTCCAAACCTTAAGGTGTGGAGTCTAAACTCTACATTAGCCTTCTACCTACTCTAAGTTTCCTTATACCTAGCCGAATTACCCCAAATCTATCCAACAATACCCTAAGAAAGTCAATACTATGAGCCTAACCTTAATGGTCTCAAACCATCCTATTAGAGACTAACAACGCCCACCATATAATGCCTTAAATTATGTCATCTAATTAATCAAATAGTAGATATTATTATATGCGACCTTTTCTAAAGCTAGTCACTGCTCCCACAGACCTCTAAAATCCATAATACAAGCTTTGAGCATATCCTCAAGAACCTAAATAGTCATATACAATTCCTCATCAGCATGAGAGTAAAAAGTGGTGCTAAGATCCATATGAGTACCCAACTTTTCCTAATAGCTATCCAAAAGCTAGAAGTGCACATTGAGCCCTGATATAAAATAATTGATATAGGTACTCCATGCAAGGAAACTAACTCACAAACATAGATATGGTATAATCTCTCGGCAATAAAGGACATCTGAATTTAGGGAAAAGTTCCACTTTGGTTATTCGATCCACAATGAACAAAAAACTATCAAAATTATAGAGGTGCGAGTGAATCCACTAAGAAAGTCCTTAGTGATCCTCTCCCACTTCCAATTATGAATGTGTGTTCTTTGAATTAGTCCACCAAGCTTTTGATGCCCAACCTTTACCTGCTGACAACATAGGCAATGAGTTACAAAGTTTTCCACATCTCATTTAATGTCGCACCACTAATAGTGTTGCCTCAAATCTATATATATCTTAGCTATACTAGGGTGAATGGAATATTTTGAGCTCTGAACCTTATACAATATAAATTAAACCAAGTCACCAAGCTTGAAACATAAATCAACCATCAAACCTCAAATATCCTCAAAATAGATGGTAGCCCTCCTAGACTTACCACACTGAACCTAATTATAGATGATACAAAGTCCTCTTTCCTCAAAATAGCGTCTTTGGCTGTGCTCAAATAAGGTAGACCTTACCTTAACACTAGAAAGAATCCTCCAGGAATTTAAAATATCAAGTTGTACCATCAATTTGGCTAAGTATCAGATGTCCCAGGCCCATGTGCTCTTATAGATTTAAATAGAAACCAAGCTACTTATGCTCACTGCCTTTCAACTCAAGTCATCCGCTACTATGTTCATCTTTCTTAAATGTTATAGAATAAAGAAGTCATAGTACTTAAGAAATTGCATCCATCTATGATATAAGAAATTAAGCTCGCTTTGGGTCATTCTTTTCTTGATCTATCATAATCCCATAATTGGAAACCACATGCCCTAGGAATAACACTGGCTTGAACAAGAACTCATATTTTGAGAACATGGCAAAATTGCTATGATCTATCAAAGTCTGGAGCACAACAAATGTTGTATATGATCCTTCATACTCCATGAATACATAAGGATGTCATCAATGAAAAAAATCATGAAGGAATCTAAATAGCACATTAACACATAGTTTATTAAATTCATGAATGTAGTTGGAGCATTGGTCAACCAAAAAAAATCACAAGGAACTCATAATGTCCATAACAAGTCCTAAGGTTGTCTTTGGGATGTCCTTAGAATGAGTCCTCAAATGATACTAATTAGACCTCAAGTAAATCTTTAAAAACATCTCTTCTCCTTGAAATTGGTAAAATAAATCATCAATGCAAGGTATAGGACACCTATTCTTCACTGGTGACATTATTAAGCTGTGAAAAACTGAAACCAACTAAATATTAGAAACCAACTTAATCTCTTAGAGGGAAAAAGATAAAGAAGAGAAGATCTCCTAATAATGTCCTATAGCCTCCCAAATATAATAAATGAATGTCATTATTCCAATTTGAGAGACTCTACTAGACGTCTGCTCTTGTACCTACAATACTGGTGAACCTAGCACTCTAATACTAATTTGTCGTGACACAATTTTATGAGTCATGATGGCACCTATATTACCTGACCAGTAAGTAAGACAAATTATTTCCTAGAATTATATGTAATGAGCTAATTAGTGGAAATTGGGATTAATGCCAATATTATGCAAGTAACAAAATTACAAGACATAAATTATAAAGATAATAGATTAAATAAAAAGGAATTGGACAAAAGTAATATAATCCCATGACATAGTAAAGTTTGAACAAGAAACTCTAATCCAAATGAAAATGATTACATCAAAGTTAATATATAAAATTCTCAATAATAGAAAAACTATCCAAAAATAGAAGATGGAGAAAAGGTCAACTCAAAATTTGAGACCTTACCTTATCTCAATACTCTAACCAACATAATTACAAAGTCAATGACAGTATGTAGTACTCGAGTTTACACCAAAAAAGGTATAGAATTATAGTATGAGTACCAAAGCCACGGGTACTTAATAGGTATCATCAATCGGCTTAGCCAAATTATAATATAACTATAACAAAATATATGATAAATAAGCTAAGTTATGTGAACAAGAAAAACCTGGAATAACACACTCAATACTTAAAGTAAATAATCGAGATAATAATATTAGAGAAAACATAGCTATCACTACATAACTAGGTCCCCATAATCCTAGAAGGTGTAATCAAGAAGAAGTGGTAATAAGAATTATACTAATTAACCATGTCCCAAAATCATAACAGTAGATTATTGCATATCGTAAACATAATGATAATATATAATCTCTTAATGCCAAACTCAAAACCATAACTAGAACCTTATATTTCAGACTTGAATAGAAACTCATGTCATCGGTAATGAAAAAATCAAATTGATCTTATCATCATAAATCAATAGACTCGAATAGTTTCTCATATTATCAATAAAGTAAGAATAAAAATGGTCTTACCATCTCCAAAGAAATAATATAGAATGAACCTTCATATTTATAAAATCTCCTCCAACCCAAGAAATTAAATAAGATAATATAACATATCTATTGAGTCTACAAGGAGATAATGGTAATTTTGGCTTAAAGTAAGTTGGAAGGGCCTACTTCATAACTTTGATAATCCATTCTAAGATAAATTCTACTCTGTACTAGGCTAAGGTGTAAAATTTCACTATAAGATACTAAATAATTTCATTAAGTCCTGAAATAACAAATCGACCTAAAGAATGAGTAGTTAAGTCAATTAAACCTAATTACGACCTCTAAATCAGATAAGTCATCCAATTCATACTAATTACAACTCCTATTCCTAATTCCCACCAAAATCTAGCACAATAACATATATGTACTAAAATTAAGCCCAATCTAATAGAAAAGTAAACCTAGCCTACGTAGACCTACAAAAGGCGTGGTGAAGTCTGCTAAGTTAATGATTTCCTTTTTCGAGAATCTTCTGTATAATGCCAAGATATTAAAATGATAATCTACTCTTCAATATAAAAAAATGGTATAAATATTGCATTATTATACTTTGGGTCAGAAATTGAGACAAAATCTCATGTAGGGCCTACTTGCAAAATCACACTTTAAAAACCATCTACACATCAGTCTATGATCAAGGATTATTTACCCTCAAGAATGGGTCAATTCCGAGCACAAATAATAACAAAGATGATCCCATAATGACCTTAGGATTTACGTGTAAATAGATGAATTAAATCAACAATTAGACAAAAACATAAATGAGCACTTTTGTAATTTTCCACACTCTACAGGTGTAACGATCATCTAGGTCATTTTCTATAATTCTACTTATTTTTTCTATTTAGACCTTTTCTATAGTAGGCTTGAGTAATTTATGACTTGCTGGAACTTTCTATTTAGATGTCGAGCAATTTGTTTTATTTTTAAACCCTATTCCATACTTTGAAACCTTTATTGGTTTAAAATGGCTACCAAGCAAACACTTTAGTTA
This sequence comes from Capsicum baccatum var. pendulum, assembly GCA_030864225.1. Lineage (NCBI taxonomy): Eukaryota > Viridiplantae > Streptophyta > Magnoliopsida > Solanales > Solanaceae > Capsicum > Capsicum baccatum. The sequence goes on along the minus strand of CM061557.1, from coordinate 157,236,665 downwards.
AACAACCTCATATTTTAGTTTTGATAGATCCAATAGCTCTAGAACATTGATTTTAGGTTAGGTGGGCAATTTTTTTGGGTTTTGAGGTTCCCAGACTCACTTTTGTCTATTGGGTAGAAGTTAAGAAAAATGGAAAGTGGGCATAAGAACCACTTTTCATTGAAACAACATTAGGGTGGAAGTTTCCACTGAGCCATGGTATACAAAATGTTGAATTTTACAGGGTAGTATAGTTTGTTTGTGCATATAGGATTCCAAATGATTCCCGAGAAATAACAAAGACTTAAAAGATTCCAAAGTCTCCAGATAGTGTCGGATATCTAGTATGACCACTAAAACATCCCTTTGGCTGTTTTATTGACCCTTTGGTGTTTAGTGGCCCGGGATCAACCAATGGGTACCACATTAGCGGTACCTCGTCACTTTATTGGCTTGTCATATTATTAGCGGACTACTTTAGCGTTAGTTAGGTGCATAAGCATCAATTGCCAAAGTTCCCAGTGTTTACTTTTGCAGCATCCGCATACCTGGAAAAGGTATAAATACCCCATTTAGCCTAATTTTCAACATTCTTCTCTCATGCATAAGAGAGTAAAACCATAAATAGTGTAAAAAACTTAGGAGAAAAAATTATGGTGATTTTGGAGTTTTAGTATAGTTTATTTGTACGTTCCTCCATTAAATTTGTGGTATGCTTCAATCAATCTTAGGATTAAACCCTTTTATCATTTTCTAAAATCCCTAGATTCTTGGTGGATTGAAAATTGCACTATCAAAGCTCAAAATTTACCCATGTTGAGGATAAATGTTCCTTGAGTACAGAAGGACATTATTTTTGTGTTGAAAGTATGATTCCATAAATAGGCCCTACATGGGAATTTTTATGTAATTTTTTACCCAAAGAATAATTGTTTAATATGGGTAGCATTATTCTTGTATTAATAAGTAGATTGTCACTTTGATAGAATAGGACCTTGTAGAAGCTTCTCAAAAATGAAAATTTGTGATTTGGATTAATTGGGCTTTTACTTAGCATCCAAGTAGGCTAGGTATACCTTCTTCATAGATTGAGGTATCTTATATTATGATTATCATATTATGGTTGATATGGGGTAGGATTTAGGTGTTGGAAGTATGAATGAGAATATTGGGATTGGATGAACCATTTAGTCTATCCTAAAATTATAAATTTAGAGTAATTAGCTTAGTTACTCATGTCTTAGGTGAATTTGTCTCATGGACCATGTTTTGAATTGAATTGCCTTAGTTACTGAAGTTAGGTAAAATTGCTTTAGTAGCTATTATTTTATGTGGGATTGACTTAGTTGTACTTATTTGGGAAGAATTACTACCTTTGGGATTTTTATTTCTTATTTACCTTCAGGAAATAAACTTAGATACCTTAGCCTAGTCTAGGGTATAATTTTTCTATAAAGGATTTGAGGATTCGAAGTGGCCCCCTTCAACCCACCTTAGGACAAAACTTGTGTTAGCTTTCTAGACTTCTTTATGCATGATATACCCTTATTATTGTTTATTTTTGGTGTTGAGGATATTGAACATATTTAATGATTATGTCAGTTGGATAATAACATATTTATGCTTATTCTAGGTATTACAATTTATATTTCTTATACACACGATTAATGATATAACTAATAGATATGACTAATGATATGCCCTATAAATAAGATCATTTATATGACTTCTAGATATGATTAAAAATATAGACTACAAATATGATTAATTGCTATAGAAATGATAAATGACTTTATAATATGATTAATGGCTTATAGATATAATTAGTTGCTTATTGATAGGATTAATGGCAAACAAATATGATTATTAAAATGACTTATGAATATGATTACTAATGTGTCCTATAAGCATGGTTCTTAGAATGACTTAATGGATACGGTATTGATACGTTCTATGGGTTTGGGTACCGATATGACTTGTGGTTGTGATTCTTACTCCGACATATAGGTATGAATAAAAAGAATTGTCTAAATCTATAGTTTATTGGATAGTCTATTGAATTAGTTATCACTATAACTTGTTGATATTATTCATTGTTATGGTTTATAAATATTTGTTCTGATTTGGTCTGACAATTAATGATGATATTTATAATATGAGTTCTTGTCCAAGTCTATCAAATAAAGATAATGATGATGCTACTATTGAGTTTTTATTCAATTTCAGCATTGGAAATTATGTCTGAGATGATATATTTTGGATAGATTCTTGGTCATGGCATAGTAATTTGGTAATTTATTGTTATTTGGCTGCTTAGTTTCCTTGATTTTACCCTTTAGGCTTATATGGTCCTACGTTGGGTTGTTTACTCTTCCATACTTACTTTCTTTTGAGGGACAATCTTGTAGTGATAGATACGTAATCCTTATGTTAATAATTTGTATGTATTTATTTACTTATGCACTGTTGGGTCGATGCTTATTTCCAGGTTTGTCCTTTTTTCCGTGACCTAGCTTATTTTATCTTTTATCTTATCATATTTATATCATGATTTAGCTCAGTTATTTGATGATGCCTACTAAGTACCTATGGTTTTGGTATTCATACAATACTTTTGTACCTTTTGGTGCAAATTCAAGTACCAATTGATGCAACTGATTTGATGATTTTGTTGACCAATTTTTGGGTTTGGGAGAGCTCTTAGTGTCAGAGTTACCCATTTTTCCTATTATGTTTCAATTTTATTTTTTATGCAAATTATATAAGCCTATCTATTACTTGAAGTTCAGTTGTAGTAGCTCTTGTACGACATTACTAAGTCTAAAAATGGTTGCAGATTTTATCTCTACTAGACTATTTTGACTAACTTATTGTTGTTTTCACTCTATCAATGTGGATTTTGCCTTTTAGTACATTTCCCACTAAGTTATCCCATTGTATATGGCTTCAAGCTATGGTTCGTCCTACCAACAAGAGGGAAAGAGTAGGTGCTATCATGATTCATAAATTGGATTGTAATAAAATAGTATAAGAGCCTAGGTTTCATCTGTAATTTTGGTACAAGAGAAAGTTTCTAATAGAGTCCCATTAATTGGAAAAATATATTTTGTTTCTTATCATCAAGACGCTATAGGACATTAATAGTAGTTCTTTACTTCTTTTAATTATCCCATACTAAGATTTTGATTATGTTTTTGAGGGATTCATTTGGTTTTACTCTTTCACTTATGGCTAGACACATGCCAATGCTACATGAGATAAGGGGCCTAATATTAAGCCTAGGGATCATTGTTTGCAGATAGCCTAAAGGTCATGGAAATTCAAAGATGTATCCCCAGCTAGGGGCCAGGATAGGGGGCCTTCACAAAACCCTATTCCTGCACCCAAGCCAGAGATTCTTCATGCTCAGCCAGCGGTGGGCAAAGGATCAACCTATGATCCACTGAGATTTATTTCTTCTTTAGTTACCAAATATTATTTGATTCAAATTTTGTGATTTTTTGGGAGTGCATTGTTTGGTGGAGCACAATCTACGAATTAGAGTAGTATTGAGGCATGGGTCCAACCTAAAGCTACGACTCCTATAGTTGAGGTCCCTTATGCTTTAGTAGTTGCCCAACCTTTTTTGTCTATCCAAAAATAGTAAATATTGGGTATATTGTTGAGATTAGGTCGGCCTAGATGTTTTGGTGCACCGGGCAAGGATGCATATGAGTACTTCATTCTTTATGTGTATAGGCTCTATAATATTGTACTAGTTTAGACTTATGGTGTGGATTATACTACTTTTTAGTTGGACTTGGCAGCTTGACATTTGCGGAGAGGTCATCTTGATTCCAGGACAACTATATCTTCCCTATTGACACAAAATCAATTCTCTAAGACCTTTTTGCAGAAATACATGCCTTTCAGTCTTACAGATAACTTTGGATATTATTTCTCCTGGTTGGGGAAGGGCTCTATGACTATTGTGAAGTATAAGCCTTGATTTCATCAGTTGCCAAGGCCTGCTACTTATGTTCTGACTACTGAGTATGAAAAGGTTTGTTGCTTTATTCGAGGATTGAGACTTTCTTTTTGCATGTCTACACAGAGGTTTAATATTATGGGTTGGTGTTTTTCTGATATTTCTAATCATGTTCATCTTATGGAGGTAATGCATCACCTAGATTAATGAGGAAATAATAAGAGGTTGCGATATCAAGTTAGGCTTAGTGAGATACGTTATAGCTCCCTATATAGAGGTAATGATTATCAGGGTTATCACCCAATATGTTAGTCATGTTAGAATTAGGTCCAGTCTAGTAGACCTATTTAGGCTGCACTTTAGATTATTAACGAAGAACATTCTAGCTCTTAGAATTGTTCTGGCCATAGTCGTGGTTAGTCTTTGAGGGGGTTATTTTCTTTCTATTAGATTTATGGTGGTTATTCTTTGTTAGCCACATCTTCTAGTTTCAATCCATTCCTTGGGAAAATTTTGGTTGTGGAGCTTTTACTTATTTTTTGAGAGATTTCCCTGGTCGTGAAGTGACAGTTCCTTTAGCTAAGTGTGTTCTACCTTTAGGATAGTTCATCCTTTAACTAGAGAAGGTATGTATGGTTTTAGAGGTGGTCGCTAGGGTGCTCGTAGAGGTGCTCAAGCAGGTAGCATAAGAGACCAAGCAAAAATCTAGCTAGATGGTGAGCATGGTCAGTTGTATCTATTACCTACTAGATGCGAGGTTGAATATTCAAACATTGTTATCAAAGGTATAATTTTTATGTGCGTCCAGTCAGATTTTGCTCTATTTGATCTGGGATCCACTTACTCTTACGTGTCTTCTTATTATGCTCCATGGTTAGAGTTATCTTTGGATTCATTATCTATGCTATTATGTCTATCTACTCTCGTGGGTAATTCTCTAGTAGTGGATTACGTTTTTAAATCATATGTTGTGACCATTTGAGAGCTTGATACTCATACTATTCTTATTGTTTTAGATATGCTGGATTCTGATGTGATTTTGGGCATGGAATGGTTATCCCATAAGAACATTACCTTTGCCATTACTGGCTACCCTTGATCGTGGGGTAGGGAGAGATTCGCCATAAGAAGATGGGGATTATTTCTTATATTTGTTCTAAGAGGCTTATTTTGAGGGTTGTGAGTCTTATCTTGCTTATATTCATGATGTTAGCATGGAGATTCCATTTCTTGACTCTATTTTGGTAGTTCATGAGTTTCTTGATATTTTCCCTACCGATCTACCTTATTTCCTCATGAGAGTGGTATTGAGTTTGTTATTGATCTTGAGTCGTACACCTAACCTTTCTCTATGTCACCTTACTATATGGATACTACCAAGCTTAAAAAGCTAAATTTTCAGCTTCAAAATCTTCTTGGTAAGGGTTTTATTTGACTGAGTATTTCTCGTTGGAGAGCTCCTAAGTTGTTTGTGAAGAAGAAACATGCCTCCTTGCATATGGTATTGATAAAAGGCAGCTTATAAAGGTGACACTGAAGAATTGTTATCTAATGCCTTGCATTGATGATTTCTTCAACCAGCTTCAGGGTGCAGTGACGTTCTCTAAGATTAATTTAAGGTTCGATTACCAATAGTTGAGGATTCCAAGTAAGGATATCTTTAAGAAAACTTTAAGGACCCATTATGGTCATTATGAGTTCCTAGGTTTGTTTTTTGGGTTGACTTATGCCCCGACATTATTTTTGTACCTGATTATCCATATGTCCAGGACTTATTTGGATTCTTCTGTGATTATGTTCATTGACAACATACTTATATACTCGAGGAATAGAGAATAACATATTCATTATTTGAGAATTGTCCTCTAGACTTAGAGAGATCATATGATATTATCCAAATTTTTGAAGTGTGAGTTTTGGCTTAAATTGGAGACATTCCTTAGGCATGTTGTGCCTAAAGATAGGATTACGGTACACCCAGCTAAGATAGAGACCATTCATTTTTTGGCTTGGCCTATATCTTTGTATAAGGTTTGTATCTTTATTTGTTTGTCTTGATATTATAGATGATTCACTGAGAGTTTTCCTACTATTGTGCAGCTAATGACTGAATTGACTCAGAAGTTTATTCTTATTCACGGTCCGAGAATTGTGAGTTAAGCTTCAAAAACCTTAAGAGATTTCTCTCTTTAGCTCCTATTTTAGCTCTTCTTATGAGGGTGAGAGATTCATTTTGTAATGTAATGCTTCTTGTGTTTGTTTTGATTTAGTATTGATGCAACAAGGTTATGTCATTTCTTTGAAAGTGCATGAGCTCAACTACCCTACTCATGATTTGTTGTTGGCAGCAGTTTTCTTGTGCTTATGATTGGGAGGCATTATCTTTATGGTGTGCATTGTGATACTTGATGGATTATTGTAGTCTTCAGTATTTTATGACCCAGAGAGAGCTTAATACTACGAATCATAAATGGATGATGTTTCTTAAGGATTATTATATCTCTATCTTGTATCATACAAGTAAGGCAAATGTCATAGTAGAGGCCTTGAGCCAAAAAATAGTAAGTATGGGTATCTTGTCTTCTATTTAATTTCTTAAAGGCCGCTGGCATGGGACATTTAGTACTTAGCCAACTTAATGGTATTACTTGTTATTTTAGACCCTTGGAGGATTCTTTCTACTATCGAGGGAGGTCCTCGCTATTTTTGCAAATTAAGGATCCGAGTTTGTGGATAAGAGACTTTGCATCATCTATGATCAAGTAACGAGTGGTGAGCTTAAGAGGGCTACAATAGATTAGATCGTGAGTTGAGATTTGATGGTCGCATTTATGTTTCAATAGTTGATGACTAAATTCAGTCAATTTTCTGTAAGGCTCACAACTCTAGGTATTCTATTCACTCGGGTATAACTAAGATGTATAGAGATTTGACATAAGATTATTGGTGGAGTGGTATTATAAGAGATATGGAGGACATTGTGGCATGTTGACTATGTTGTCAGTAGGTGAAGACCGAGCACCATCGACCTAGTGGCTTATTTTAGAGGTTGTCCATTCTTGAGTGGAAATGGAAGTGTATTACTATGGACATTGCTAGTATGTTGCCTCATACATCCCATGGTTCTGATGATATTTGGGTAATTATGAATCGATTGACCAAGTCAAAACATTTTATTCCTTTTCAGATGTCCTTTAGTGCCGAGAGGTTAGCTCATATCTATGTTAGTGAGATAGTTTGTTTGCAATATATGTTAATATCTATTACTTTAGATCAGGGTTCAGTGTTCTTCTAGTTTTCAAAATCATTTCAGGAGAATTTTTGTACTTAGGTTGATCTTGGTACAACTTTCCATCACCATAAAGACATAGTTGGAGAAGACTATTCTGATTCTAAAGGATATATCCTTCCCATATCAACCATAAAGTGTGTGATGAGTTTTAATATGAAAGGCAAGCTCAGCCCCAGATATATTAGACCTTTTGAAATCCTTTGCATAATTGGCGAGGTGTCTTATGAGTTAGAGTTATCCCAGATTTTTATGATTTCCCTCAGTTTTCCATATTTTATATGTTGCGGTACTACATTCCTTACCTGTCTTATATGCTTAGTTAGTATTCAGTTTAGCTAAATGATTGGTTGGCTTTTATGGAGGAGCCTGTGAACATTTTGGCTAGTGATGTCAGGCAGTTGCGCACTAGAGATATTACAGTAGTTAAGGTTCAGTGGAGGCACCACCCAGTAGAGAAGTCTACTTGGGTGATCTAGAGCAAGATATGGGCCCAATATCATTATCTATTTGAGCCACCATGTACAACCTAATCCCTTACTTTAACAAATGAAAGTTCTTTCAATAGTGAATATTATAATGACCCTCCTGTCATTTTCTATATTTTTATTTATTTTCACTATTTAGAGCTTTCATATAGCTGCCCTAAGTCATTTGTGACTTATTGGAACTGATGGTTTTGTGGTTTGGAAGTTTGTTTTGTTTATAGAGTCAATTCCCTACTTTGAAGCCTTTGTTGGTTCAAATTGGCTACCAGGTAGTAACTTCAGTTAAATGACCTTGTATTCTAATTTTGATAGTTCTAATAGCTCCAATATCTCTATTTTTTACTAGGTGGATGTGTGGCTGGGGGACAGGGGATCTCAGACTTATTTTGATCGAATGGCTAAATGTGAAGAAAATGGAAAGTGTGTATGGGATCAACTTATCTTCATAATGACCTGATGTGGAAATTTCCACTATAACATTGAGTCTGAAATGTCAAATTATATAGGATAGCATAGTTCATTTGCACATACGGGATTTCAGAATTCTGAGGGGTTGGTGATTTTGGGGGTATTTATTCATTTTAGTGTCACTATTCTAGTCGTTTTAGCTGTTTTTTGTGGATGTTGCTATTCTATATGGGTTGATAATGAGTTAAATGTGTATCAAAGTGTTAAATATTGTGTTTATAAGGTTCAAAGTTAATTCGAAGCAACTTGGCATTTCAAAGAGTCAATTAGTGTTCCATAGAGAAGACTCGTCTTTCTAGCTTTGGCTAGTTGTTTGTCAAGTATATCTTGTTGTATTCTATGGTGTTCTATGTGTCCCTTCTGGTTTTAAATGTGTTATTACATGTGGAACAACTCGTTAAAAGTGTACAAAGTTCAATTGAGTCAAGGAAAGAGTCCAAAAATTGAGTGGAAAATCATGGAAATTTGCCTAGTCTAAGCTCTTGTTTTTTATTCGTCATAATGGATGTTGTACTGTTTGAACCTCTAATTCGTGTGGTGTTTTCTAGTAGGATCCTTTATGATCTTAATATGATGATATATGGATGATATAAAGGCTGGAAAACATTGGAAAGACCCAACAAGACAAGGGATGAAAGAAGGAAGGACCAACACTTAACCAAATTTTTTTAGGACAACTTCCAGTAGCACTATGTGATTTGCGTGCATCACAATCTCTATTCCTATTTAATAGAGGGTGTGTTGCATGCTTAATTCCATAGAAATAGAGGGTGCGACTCATGGTCTACTCCACCCCTAGACGTTTCACGCTAATTCAACTTCAACACGGACTTGGCTTACCCTTATACTATAAATACACGTTGTATCATGTTATTACATATCTTTGGATATATTTTAGAGATCAAGGGGCTGATAAAACTTCTTCATTTGGTTTTTATTAATTTTATGTAGTTCATTCATGTTTTTAGTTGTGAATTATAACCTTGTGATTATGAATATGACTATGCATGGCTAAACGCCCTTTTTCATGGTTGAAGCCAAGAACATGATTATTTTGTTTTGAATTAAGTTCGTTTAACTTTGCTTATCATTATTGGTTATGTAATCATCTTTGATTTAACCATTTTAAGGATTCACGACCTTTAGAATATATCAATTGTCTACTTTTTAATCTCGGGGGAGGGAATATGCAATAGAATAAGAAAATGAAAAAAGTTTGGGTTTTTATCACTTTATGAATGAAAGAATTGAATTAGCACCTAGGAAAGGGATGTACGTAGGAGCCGAACTTGATTCAAACGTAGGATGATTGCTAAAAGAACTTATGTGTACTATCACATCCCCGCTCATCAATGTATTTGTAAGGTTCAACTTTGGTAAAGAATTAGATGTTGGGAAACCATAATCATGCAAATAACCCTTCGAATCTACAACCAAGTTAAGAAAGTTAACAAATGAAATTCAACAGCATAGTATGATTGTTAAAAGTGCTTCTACTCTAGCTTTTCTTCGCTTTATAGTTTCAAATCTTTAATTTATGCATTGTTTACTTGTATACAATTTACTATTTCCAAACTCTCTTTTTGGTTACGTTTGCACCAACTAAATCTAAAATGTGAACTAGAATAAAATTGTTGTTGAATCAAGTCTCTATGGGATTGATACTTGGCTTATTGAAGGCCACTATAATACTTGATAAGACCATATACACTTGCATGTAGGCTTTGGCACTGCCAAATTTTTGACGCCGTTGCTGGGGACTTTTATTTTGAAAACTGTTTATTTTACTTTTACTTTTATATTTATTTGGTATTTTTATGCTTGGTCTTAGTTTTGTCATTATAGGAAATAGGTGGTAAGGTAATAAGCTCGTAAGGGTTTGTGATTTGGTTGAACCAAGCATGGAACTTGATTAAGCAGCCTAAGCTTATATTGGATAATCCTGATATGGTGAACGTTGATCATCCTAAAAAGGCTAAATTTGAAAAAACTGTTACTCTTTAAAATTCACACCCAAGAGGGGTAAGGAGAATAAGAAGATGGAGACCAAGTGTGAGTAAATGCGTGAAGGAATATTGTTCAGTTGATATGAGTCGTGCCGCGACACTAAATTAGGCTTTGCTTGGGATGCAATCAAAGTTAATTAGGTATGTTTTATTTTTAGTTTTTAGCTTATTTTATTTCATGTAGTTTTTTTTATTGAGTCACAAGTTAATGAGAAGTTTAAGTACCGAAACTTGAGCTAAGGATCCTAGAAAAAATAGAGTGTGGGGTTCTACGGATCCCATTAATTTGTAAAGATGCTACTAGATAGGCCTAGAGGCCTCAGGGAGTATTTTTATCTCTTACCTTTAAATTAACTTTGGGGACAAAGTAGATTTTTAAGTGTGGGGTAGGGACATTCCCAAATTTTAGCTCAATTTTAATTTTTTTTTGTAAGATATTCTTGTTGGTGCTAATTTTTGTTATATGGTGCAAGTGTTTTTTTGTTAAAGAATGTTGATTGAGTGAATTGTTACTTTTGAGATTCTTAGGCTTATGTTTGTAACTCTTGTATTTGTTGGTTTAAAATTCAATTTGGGCCATTGTTTGATTGAGAGTCTATGATGATCGTATTTAGTTGAGCATGTTCCATGTGAGTGTGAGATTTTTGTTTATTCCTTGTTACATATGATGTCTAGAACTTACCCGGTGTGTGTGTGAAGCAAAATAAAGAATGTGGGTATAGGAGATGATATAGACATTTCTTTGATAGCCTTGTTTTATACCTTCTATGTGTCCTACCCTTTGTGCATTATATTAGTTAACCCCATTGAACCTATAGCTTATTTTCTTTGGTAGACTCATATATAGCCTAATCCCCTTCTTTGACGACCCATAATTTGATCCAAAAAGCTCCTAACCGCTTTAGTAAAAAATTCATTCATTAAGGAGTTGAGAAATTGAAGAGGAAAAAGGTGAATTTGATGCCTCAAGGTAATTGTTATTGGTGTTAATAATTGATGTGTGGTTGATGGGTGTGATGTAAGTTATGCTAAAAATATTTCCATGATTGTGAAAAAAAATAGAATAATGGATTCATGTGGTAGTAAATGCGCGTACACCAAGTATTTGTGAAAATGCTGAAAAAAGATATGGCAAAAACAAAAGAGATGGGTGGATAAAAAAAAGGTGTTAATTATTTGTTGAAGATTGGCTTTAAATGTATAATGTAGTATGTTAAAGTTCTTAGAGAGGTTAGTCACTATTTTCAAATAGTTCCTACACGTCCCTTAACTTACATTACAACCCAAAAAAGTCCTTATTGATCCTAAAAATTAAATTCTAATATTAGTGGAGCATCACACTAATGGCAAACCTATGGTTCCTTTTGTGTAAATTGTGAATTCCTTGTGAAAGTGGGTGTAATTTTATTCTAATACCCATCATGTTAAAAATTGCTTAATTGTGTGTGATTATGGGTAACTCTCTTGTTGTGAGGACCACATGTTTCATGAATATGGGTGATTTGTATGATGTCTTTGGTTGAGCAATATGCATGAGTTTGCCACTAGGTGAGTCAATTCTCAAGGCTAGGATGTTTTGGAGTAGTGTTCATGCGTTTTTAATAGTGTAAATAACATGCTTAGTGTAGTAACTTTCATCCAATGTAGTCATTGTAGTACTAGCTTGAGTGTCTTATATTTATTAGAAATGTAGAGTCTCCTTAGTTAATAATTATTATAGTTAAGAGTTGTTCGAGGACGAATAAGGCTTTAAGTGTGGGATGGTGATGTTGGGTGTATTCATGTATTCCAGTGTCACTATTCTAGTTGTTTTATCCTTATTTTGAGGATGATTCTATGCTATATGGGTTGATAATGAGATAAATGTTTATCAAAGTGTTAAAGCATATGTTTATAAGGTTCAAAGTGAATTCAAACAAAGTTGGTACTTCAAAGAGTAAATTAGAGTTTCATTGTCTAGTCTGTCTTGTTGGATTCTAGTGTGTTTTATACGTTTATTATGGTTTTAAATGTGTTATTATATGTGGAACAACTTGTTATAAGTGTACAAAGTTGAATAGGGTAAAGGAAAGAGTAAAAACATTGAGTGGAAGATCATGGAAATTTGCCTAGACTAAGGTCTTGTTTTTTATTCGTCATGATGGATTTTGTATTGTTTGGAACACTAAATCATGTTGTGTTTTCTATTAGTATAATTTGTGAGCTTAATATGATGATATATGGTTATTATAAAGGCTGTAAAATTATTGGAAAAACACCACAATAGAAGGGCTGAAATGAGGAAAGACACACACTAAACTAAATTTTTTAAGGTTAACTTCCAGTAGCACCATGCAATTTGCGAGCATCGCATGCTCTATACCTATGGAATAGAGGGTGCGTTGCATGCCTAATTCCATAGGAATAGAGGGTGTGACTAATGGACTACTCCACCCCTGGGCGTTTCATTCTAATTCAACTTCAACACGGACTTGGCTTACCCTTATACTATAAATACATGTTGTATCACATTTTTACATATCTTTGTACATATTTTAGAGATCAAGGGGCTGCTAATAGCTCTTCATTAGGTTTTTATTAATTTTATGTAGTTCATTTATGTTTTTAGTCGTGAATTACAACCTTGTGATTATGAATATGACAAAGCATGGCTAAACGCCCTTTTTCATAGTTGAAGCCAAGAAGATGATTACTTTTATTTTGAATTAAGTTCATTTAAATTTGCTTATCATTATTGGTTGTGTGATCATCTTTGATTTAACTATTTTAAGTATTCATGACCCTTAGAATATATCAATTGTCTACTTTTTGATCTCGGGAGAGGGAATATGGGATAGAATAAGAAGACGAACAAAGTTTGGATTTTTATTCTTTTATGAATGAGAGAATTGAACTTAGCACCTTGGACAGGGATGTAATTAGGGGCCGAACTTGATTCAAATGTAGGATGATAGCTAAAATAACTTATGTGGACTATTACTTCCCCGCTCAACGATGTATTTGTAAGGTTCAACTTAGGCAAAGAATTAGAGGTTGGAAAACCATAATCACGCCAATAACCCTTCGAATCTACAACTAAGATAAGAAATTTAATAAATGAAATCCAATAGCATAGTATGATTGTTCAAAGTTCTTCAACTCTAGGTTTTCTCCAATTAAAAGTTTCTAATCTTTAATTTATGCATTGTTTACTTGTCTACAATTTACTATTTCCAAACTCTCTTTTTGGTTACGTTTGCACCAACTAAATCTAAATTGTGAACTAGAATAAAGTTATTATTGAATCAAGACTTTGTGGGATCGATACTTGGATTATTGAAGGCCACTATAATACTTCATAACACCACTTACACTTGTGTGTGCACTTGGGCACAGCCGATTTTTTGACGCTATTGCTGGGAACTTTTATTTTGACAATTGTTTATTTTAGTTTTAATTTTAGATATATTAGGTATTTTTATTCTTCGTCTTGGTTTTGTCATTGAAGAAACCAGGTTGTAAGATAATAAGCTTGTAAGGGTTTGGGATTTGGTTGAACCAAGCACGAAACCTGATTAAGCAGCCTAAGCTTCTACTGGCTAAGCCTGTTATGATGAACGTTGATGAGCCTGAAAAGGCTTAATTTGAAAACCCTGTTACTCTTGAAAATTCACACCCAAGAGGGGTAAAGAGAATAAGAAGATGGATACCAAGTGTGAGTAAAAGGGTGAAGGAATATAGTTGAGTTGATATGGGTCGTGCCGCGATACTAAATCAGGTGCTGCTTGGGAGGCAAACAAAGTTAATCAGGTATGTTTTCTTTTTAGTTTTTAGTTTATTTATTTCATGTAGTTTTTGTTTTTATTGAGTCACATGTTAGTGGGAAGTCTGAGTACCAAAAACCAGAGATAAAGACCCTGGAAAAAATAGAGTGTGGGGTCCTGCGGATCCAATTAATTTGTGAAAATGCTTCTAGCTAGGCCTAGAGGCCTCAGGGAGTATTTTTATCTCTTACCTTTAAATTAACTTTGGGGACAAAGTATATTTTTAAGTGTGAGGTAGGGAAATCCCTAAATTTTGGCTCAATTTTAAATTTTTTTGTGTAAGATATTCTTGTTGGTGCTATTTTTTATTATATTGTGCAAGTGTTTTGTTTGTAAAAGAATGTTGATTGAATGAATTGCTACTTTTGAGACTCTTAGGCTTATCTTTGTGATTCTTGTACTTGTTGGCTTAAAATTCAATTTGTGCTATTGTTTAGTTGAGACTCTACGATGATCCTATTTAGTTGAGCATGTTTCATGTGAGTGTGAGATTTTTGTTTATTCCTTGTTATATGTGATGTCTAGAACTTGCCCGGCGTGTGTGAAGCAAAATAAAAAATATGGGTATAGGAGATGATATAAGCATTTCTTTGATAGCCTTGTTTTATACCTTCTATTTGTCCTACCCTTTGTGCATTATACTAGGTAACCCCATTGAACCTATAGCTTATTTTCTTTGGTAGCCTCATATGTTGCCTAATCCCCTTCTTTAACAGACCATAATTTGATCCAAAAAGCTCCTAACTACTTTAATAAAAAAATTATTTAGTAAGGAGTTTGAGAAATTGAAGAAGAAAAAGGTGAATTTGATGCCTCAAGGTAATAGTTATTGGTGTTAATAATTGATGTGTGGTTGATGGTTGTGATGTAAGCTACGCTAAAAATATTTCCATGATTGTAAAAAAAAAATAGGAAAATGGATTCATGTGGTAGTAACTGTGCATCCTCCAAGTGTTTGTGAAAATGCTTAGAAAAAATATGGAAAAAACAAAAGAGATGGGTAGATAAAAAAGGTGTAAATTAGTTGCTGAAGATTGGTTTTAAATGTATAATGTAGTGTATTAAAGTTCTTAGAGAGGTTAGTAACTATTCCCAAAAAGTTCCTACACGTCCTTTAGCCTACATTACAACCCAAAAAAGTCCTAATTGATCCTAATCTTTACATTCTTATATTAGTGAAGCATTACACTAAGGGAAAGCCTATGGTTCATTATGTGTAAATTGTGAATTTCTTGTGAAAGTGAGTGTAATTTTATTCTTATACTCATCATGTTATAGATTGCTTAATTGTGAATAATTATGGGTAGCTCTCTTGTTGTGAGGGCCACATGTTTGATGAATGTGGGTGATTTGTATGATGTCTTTGATTGAGCAATATGCATGAGTTTGCCACTAGGTGAGTCAATTCTCAAGGCTAGGATGCTTTAGAGTAGTGTTCATGTGTTTTCAATGGTGTAACTAACATGCTTAGTGTAGTAACTTGCATCCTATGTAGTCATTGTAGTACTAGCTTAAGTGTCTTATATTTAGTAGAATGTAGAGTCTCTTAGTTGATGTTTATTATAGTTAAAAGTTCTTCGAGGATGAATAAGGCTTTAAGTGTGGGATTGTGATGTTGGGTGTATTTATGCATTCTAATGTTACTATTCTAGTCGTTTTAGCCTTGTTTTGAGGATGATACTATGCTATATGGTTTGATAATGAGATAAATGTTTATTAAATTGTTAAATCATAAGTTTATAAGGTTCAAACTGAATTCCAAGCAAGTTGGTACTTCAGAGAGTCAATTAGAGTTCCTTAGAGAAAACTAGTATTTCTAGCTTGAGCTAGTTGCTTGTCTAGTCTATTTTATTTGATTCTATTGTGTTCTATATATTGCTTATAGTTTTAAATATGGAATAACTTTTTAGAAGTGTACAAAGTTCAATTGGGTCAAGGAAAGAGTAAAAACATTGAGTGGAAGATCATGGAAATTTGCCTAGACTAAGCTCTTGTTTTTTATTCATCGTGATGGATTTTGTGTAGTTTGAACGTATAAATCATGAAGTGTTTTCTTTTAGAATCCTTTGTGAGCTTAATATGATGATATATGGGTGATATAAAGGCTGTAAAATCATTGGAAAGACACCACAATAGATAGGATGAAAGGAGGAAGGACCAACACTTAACAAAAATTTTTTAGGACAACTTCCAGTAGCACCATGCGATGCGCGTGTCGCTTGCTCTATTCCTATGAAATCGAGGGTGAGTTGCATTATTAATTCCATAGGAATAGAGGGTGTGACTCATAGTCTACTCCACCCCTTGGAGTTTTAAGCTAATTTGACTTCAGCACGGACTTGGCTTACACTTATACTATAAATACATGTTGTATCACATTTTTGCATATCTTTTGAAATATTTTAGAGATCAAGGGGCTGTTAAAACCTCAACATTAGGTTTTTGTTTAATTTATGTTGTTCATTCATGGTTTTAGTCGTGAATTACAACCTTGTGAGTATTAATATGACTAAAGGTGGCTAAACACTTTTTTTCATGGTTGAAGCCAAGAACATGATACTTTTGTTTTGAATTAAGTTTGTTTAAATTTTCTTATCATTATTGGTTGTTTGATAATCTCTGATTTAACTATTTTAAGGATTTACGACCCTTATAATAAATCAATTGTCTACTTTTTGATCTTGTGATAGGGAATATGGGATAAAATAAGGAGATGAAAAAAGTTTGGGCTTTTATTCTTTTATAAAATAAAGAATTGAACTTAGCACTTAGGAAATGGATGTACTTAGGAGCTAAACCTAATTCAAATGTCGGATGACAGCTAAAAGAACTTAAGTGAACTATTACATCCCTGTTCAACAATGTAGTTGTAAGGTTTAACTTAAGTAAGGGATTAAAAGTTGGCAAACCATAATCATGCAAATAACCCTACCAATCTACAACCAAGATAAGCAAGTTAATGAATGAAATTCAACAACATAGTATGATTGTTCAAAGTTCTTCAACTATGGGTTTTCTCCTATTGATAGTTTCAAGATCTTTAATTTATACATTGTTTACTTGTCTACAATTTATAATTTCCAAACTCTCTTTTTGTTTACATCTGCACCAAAAGAATCTAAAGTATTAACTAGAATAAAATTATTACTGAATCAAGTATCTGTGGGATCGATACTTGGCTTCTTAAAGGCCACTGTTTTACTTGATAAGATCACGTCCACTTGCGTGTGTGCTTGGGTGCCGTCAACTGGAAGCGGCTAAGAAAAATTCTAAGTCTCTAGGTGGTGCCTAATATCTGGTGTGACCTGTAAAGCCATGCTTTGGGTGCTTCAGCAGCCTATTAGGAACTTTAGTGGCTCCATCTCAACCAGCGGGTATAGCTTTAATGGCACCTAGGAGCTTTAGCAGCTAGTGCTAAAGAGGCCCAAGGTTCACTTTAGCAGCTTGCCATGTTAGTATGGGATTACTTTAGCGGTCAGCTGGGCCTTTAGCAGACCGCTAAAGAGGCCAGTTTCCGTTATACTGACACCCGCCTTCCTGGGAAGTGAATAAATACCTCACATAGCCTAATTTTCACCATTTTTCTCCCATATACAAGAGAGTAAAATCCTAAATTTTGTAGAAACTTAGGGGAAATATTTGTGGTTGATTTTAGTGATTTGGTATAGTTTATTTTTGTGTTCCTCCTTCAAATTCGTGATAAGCTTCTATCTATTTTGGGATTAAAGCCTTTTATCTTTTTCTAAAATTACTAGAATCTTCGTATCTTTAATATTACACCATTGAAGCATGAAATTCACCCATTTGGAGGGTAAATATTCCTTGAGAATTTATGGACTTTGTGTTGGTTTCAAAAGTGTGATTCCATAAACCAACCCCATATGAGAGTTTTTATGTAATTTTAGACCCAAAGTACAATAGTGCAATATCGATATCATAGTTCTTGTATTGATGAGTAGATTGTGATTTAGATAGAGTGACACCTTGTGAAAGCTTTTTGAAAAGGAAAATCAGTAATTTAGTAGATTCTTCGAGCTTTTTTTCGGAGTCTAAGTAGGCTAGGTTTACTGTCTTCATAGAAGGAGCTATCTCGTATTATGATTATGATATTATGCTAGATATGGGGTAAGATTTAGGCATTGTAAGTATGAACGAGAATATTGGGATTAGTTGAACCATTTTCCCTATCTTAAAACCATAAATTAGCAGTAATTATCTTAGTTATTTATGTCTTGGGTAAATTTGGCCCGTGGCCTATGTTTAGAATTGAATTGCTTTAGTTTCTTGAGCTTAGTGATATTGCCTTAGTGTCTATAATTTAAGGTGGTACTGACTTAGTTTTTCTTGTTTGGGAAGAATTAATATCTTAGGGCAAATTATGATTTATTGAACATCAAGAAATGAACTTAGGTACCTTAGCCTAGTCTAGAGTAGAAGTTGCCTAAAATGGATTTTGGGATATTAGAAGTGGTCCCCTTAGGGTAAGTTAGGACAAGACTTCTGTTAGATTTGTAGACTTATTTATGCATAATATGCCCTTACAAATGTTTGGCTTTTGACTTGAGGAGCTGAATCTATTTAATGAGTAAGTTTGGTGGATATTGAAATATTGATGTTAATTCTAGGTGTTGCTATTTATATTGCTTATATGCACGATTAATGATATGACTAATTGATATGACTAACGATATGGCCTACATATATGATTATTGGCATGGCTTTCGGATATGATTAGTGATTGGGCTTTGACATACATAATTATATAGAGATCGATTTGATAAATGATATGGCCTATAGATATTATTAATGGCTAAAGATATGACGAATGACTTATAGATATGACTAATGACTTGTAGATATGATTTTTTACTTGTAGATAGGATTGATGGCTTATACATATCACTAGTGAAATAACTTATGAATATGATTGTTACATGGCCTATGACCTTGTTTAGTGGCATGACATAATAGATGCAGTATCAGTATGGTCTATGGGTGTGGGTACCTATAAGACATATGGTTGTTATTCTTGGTACAACCTATAGGTATTTCTAAAAAGTGATGGTCTATAGCAAAACTTTATTGGATAGTTTGTTGAGCTAGTTATCGATATATCTTGTTGATATGGTTCATTGCAACTATTTATAAATATGTGTTTAGATTTAAGTTTGCAGTTGATGATGATATTTATAATGTAAGTTTCAGTTCAAGTTTGGTAAATGACAATAATTATAATAGTACTACTAAGTTTCGATTTAATTCAAACATTGGAGATTATGTCTGAGATGATATGGTTCAGATAGATTATTGGTCATGTCATGACAAATTGGTAATATTCGCATGTTTAGTTTTGATCTGAGGAGGATTTATGCACCTCAGAATTCTTATCAACACAGATGTAGCTTAGTTTTGGGGATTTCTATTATGTATGTTGAGTTATTCATGATATTATTGAGAATCTAAGTGTTAGTCTACTTGATTATAATGTTTAAGGTGTGTTTCAAACAAGTTTAGAATTAATTTGGTCAGTTAGAGTTTAGACAAGAAAATTAGTGTTACTAGCTTGAGTTATGTTTTTTTCTAGTTGATGTCGATGGATTATAGTTTCTGCATTGAGTTACAATGGTTTTAATTGTAAAATTATATATAGAATAACTTCTATATAGTTTTTAATTTTCAATTGAAAAAAGCCAAGAGACAAAACATTAAGTTAAAAGTTTAAACACAAAAACTAGTACTCTTAGCTGGAGCTATGTTCCTTCTGAGTTACTGTATTGTATTCAATTTTGTTTTGAAATCTAATTTATGGTATTTGATGTTTTAAAATTCTTAGTGAGTTTATCTAGATGATATATGGTTGATATAAAGAATGGAAATTTGTAATGACCCTTTAGGTCTTTTTCTGTAAACCCACTTATTTTCATTATTAGAGTTTTCCATAGTAGTCCAAAGACAATTATGACTTTCTGGGACTGATAGTTCAGTTACTGGGAAATTCCTTTGTTTTTTAGAATCAATTCCCCATTCAAAAGTCTTCATTGGTTTGAAATGATCACAAATAAAAAATCTTATTAAAACATTCTCGAATCCAAATTTCGACGATGCTAGCATCTTTGAAATATCTATTTTTGGCTAGACAAACCTCTTTGAAATATCTATTTTTGGAAAGTCAAAATATTGGAAGATACGAGTATGGGGCCTTAAATTGGTTTAAACGACCATGGATGGAAAATCCAACTTCACCAATGCATTAAGAAGGTCAAATTTTATGGGGTTACATAGTTCATCAGTAAAATTCAGAGTCCAATGTGTTCCGCGGGTCAAAAACAAGTTTTGACCTTGCTGAATAGGGATCATAGTGATCGTGACTAGTCTTATTGAAATAGCGTGTGCACTATTGTCGCCTTATATAGCATGAATATGGTACCTCTATACCTAAATGGTTATATAGCCCCCTTGATCGAGATTTGGCCATTTTTTACTCCCATCACTAGAAACCCTAGAATGACATGATAACCTCAAAGTGATTCTTAGGGGTTAGTTAGAATCTTGATTAACATATATTTTCATGATTAACGATGGATACATGGTATGAATACTTTATTTTTATGCTTTAATTATTGAACTTTTGGCTAAAATCCAAATTGCTTGAGGGCTAGGTTTTACCCCAAATAAGTTTGGATTTTACTTGGTTATTGATGGTTATGATTCCTTAATGGTGTATGAATATTGGGTTGATCTAAAAAATATGTTTTCCATGTATGAGACCCACTACGGTGGAAGTTGGCTAAAATAGATTTCGGAGAATAGAAGTGGGACCCTCCAGCCACCTTAGGCCAAAACTTGTGTTATCTTTCTTGGGTTATTTATGTATGAAATACTCTTATTAATGTTTTGTTTTGGACTTGAAAAGATTTCATATATTTAATAAGTTAGGAGGATACTAAAATATTGATGCTAAATCCAGGTATTTCTATTGATATTGCTTGTATACATGATTAATGATATGAATTATAAATGCAACTAATGATACGACATATATATATGGTTATTCATATGGCTTCCGGATATGACTAGTGATAGGGCCTATAACTCACTTAATGATATAGATATCCCTGTGATTAGTGACTTGACCTATAGATATGATTAATGTATATAGATATGATGAAATACTTACAGATATGATTAATGACATATAGATATGATTAATTACTTGAAGATAGGATTAACGACTTATACATATGATTTGTGAAATAACTTGTGATTATGACTATGACATGGCCTATGATCATGGTTATTGGTATGACTTAACAGTTGTGATATTCGTATGGTCTATGGGTGTGGGTACCCATATAAATTGTAGTGGTTATTCTTGGTCCAACGTATAGCTATGTGTAAAAAGGGATGGTCTATAGCAATAGTTTGGTAGATAGTTCGTTAAATTAGTTATCGATATGTCTTGTTGATATGGTAGGTTGTAACTGTTTAATTAATATGAGGTTCGATTTGAGTCCAACAGTTAATGATAATATTGGTGATATAACTTTCGAATCAATTCTAGAAAATGATAATAATGATGATGGTACTATTGAGTTTCGATTCAAGTCAAACATTGGAGATTATGTATGAGATGATATAGTTCGGAGGAATTCTTTGTCATGGCATGACAATTTTGTAATTTATGAATATTCGGTTGCTTAGTTCTGATCTGAGATGGATTTATGTACCTTAGTGTTCTTATCTACCCTTATATAACTTAGTTTTGAGGACTTCTATTGTTTTTGTTGAGTTATTCATGATATAATTGAGCATGTAAGAGTTAATCTACTTGATTATAATATTTAAGGTTTATTTCAATGGTCACTTAGATTTTCAACGAGAATACTAGTGTTATTTGCTTGAGCTATGTGTTTTTCTAGTTGATCTCGATGGATTCTAGTGTTTGTACTTACTTACCAAGGTTTTAATTGTGTAATTATATATGGACTAACGGGTTTATATTATTTAAGGTTCAACTGAAACAAGCCAATATACAAAACATTATGTTAAAGTTTAAACACAAAATCTAGTACTCTTAGCTTGCGCTATGTTCCTTCCTTATTGTCGTATTGGATTCAATTTTTTTAACTCTAATTTGTTGTGTTTGATGTTGTAAAATTCTTGGTGAGTTTATTAAGATGATATATGGTTGATATACCATATGGAAATCTTTAATGACCATTCAGGTCATTTTTCGTAATCTCGCTTATTTTTATTTTTAGAGCTTAGGTTATAGGGAAATTCGTTTGGTTTTTAGAATAAATTGCCTGTTTAGAAGTCTTGGTCAATTCCAAATGGTCACCAAGCAAAAACCTCAGTAAAATGATCTCGGATGTGAATTTTGACTATCCCAGCAGCTTTAGAATACTTAGTTTTGGCCTGATAGATTTTTAGTTCGGGTCCCATTGCACCAAAGCTTATTTTGACACTTTGGTTGGAAAGTTAAAATATTGAAAGATATGGTTATGGTTCCCACAATTGTTCTAATTGACCTTGAATGGAAAATCTGACTTCACCACTGTATCAAGAATGTCAAATTTAGTAGTGTAACATAGTTCATTTGCAAAATCAGAGTTCGAATGAGTTTCGGTGGTCAAAAACAAGTTTTGACCTTGCTGAATAGGGGACCTTGAGATTGTGGCCAGTGTTATGAAGATTGCGTGAGCACGATCGCGACCCTATGTAGAGATTTCACAGTAACTGATAACTAGTGAGTTTTGAAATTGGCTCCTTGGTCGAGATTTGACCATGTTTCACTCCCCTTTGATATTCAAGAACCCAAGAATGGCATGATAACCTCAAATTGATTCTTGGGGGGGGGGGTGAGTTACAAGCTTGATTAACATATATTTTCCTGACTAACAATCTATTAAAGGTATGAATTCTTTATTTTCATGCTTTAATTTCTTAAATTTTTGCTAAAACCC
This sequence comes from Capsicum baccatum var. pendulum, assembly GCA_030864225.1. Lineage (NCBI taxonomy): Eukaryota > Viridiplantae > Streptophyta > Magnoliopsida > Solanales > Solanaceae > Capsicum > Capsicum baccatum. The sequence goes on along the minus strand of CM061557.1, from coordinate 157,213,699 downwards.
CAAATTGATTGAGGGTTTGATTTTAGCCAAAATAAGTTTTGATTTTATTTGATTCTTGGGGTTTGTGATTCCCTAATAGTTTACGAACATTTGGTTGATCTCAGAAACGAGTTTTCTATATGTGGAACCCACTTGGGGATTTTGGTGTCATTGTTGGACCCGAAGCACAATGGTGCAATACAGCTATCGATGTTCTCGTAATTATGTGTACAATGTGTTTTTGATAGTTTGCCAGCTTGAAGAAGATTCTTGGAAGGGAAAAATAGGGATTTAGTGAATTTTGATCATTCTTCGGAATGGAGGTTGGCTCTACTTACTCCTTGTTAGATTGAGCTATGTTTTGATATAATTGTGATATCTTGTTATATTGGGATGGGTTTTAAGTATTGGATTGATGAATGTAAGACTTGCGTTAATAGAACTTATTACTCATATTTAACATGAGAATGCCTTATATTACTCAATATTAGGTAAGTTTCTCTAGTTGTTTATACTTAGTTTGCCTTAGTTGCTAACACTAGTGAAGATTGCCTTAGTTCTATTGGACTTATTAAAGGTGCTTGAGTAGAATATCTACATTAGGGCTTACAGTGGCTTGCCATAGATCTAAGAGATGATTTAGCTACCATAGCCTAGTCCAAGGTAGAAATTCACTTAGAATACAATACAGAGATTTGGATGTGGGATTATTAACCCAACATAAAGATAGACTTATGATTAGTTACCTTGAACTTCAATGATTAGTAATTGACTAGAGAGTACCATTTTGAAGCAATATGATGATTCTTGGTGATAGAATGATCCTATTTGGGTTATTGTGGAGTAAATGACTAAATCAACCAATTTTCTACAAGTTAACACTTTAGATTCAGCTGAGGACTATGATAAACTCTACCCGAAGGAGTTGGTGAAATTAGCTAGAGTTCCTTTGACTATTATTTCAAATAGAGGTACTTAGTTTACCTCTTAGTTTTTAACGGTATTCCTGAAGAGTCTAAGTACCCAAGCTTATCTCAGTACTGGGTTTTACCCATATACAGCTGGTCAAGAAGAAATGGCCATTCAGATCTTAGAGGACATGTTGAGTTCATATGTGATCGATTTCAAGGGTAGTTAGGATAATCATATACTTGTGATCAAGTTTGCATATAATAAAAATTATCATACTAGTATTCATATGGCCCTATTTGAGACACATTAATATAGGAGGTGTAGGTATTCTATTGGTCTGTTTGAAGTTGGTGAAGCTACATTAATAGGGCCAGACTCAATCCTTATGTATATAGAGAAAGTTCAGCTAATTAAAGAAAGGCTGAGAATATTTTAGAGGCATCAGAAGTCCTATGCATATAAGGACAAGGGAACTTGAGTTTGTTGTTAGTGATTTTTTCTAGTTGAATGTTTCACCAATGAAAGGGGTAAAGAGATTTAGGAAGCAAGGAAAGCTCAATCCTCGCTTTATTGGTTCGTATAAGATTATAGGTCATTTTGGCAAAGTAGCCTATGATTTAGATTTGCAAGCAGACTTGGCAGTATTGCAAGTCTTCTATTTTTCTATGCTAAAAATGTGTATTGGTGATCCCACATTAGTTGTTCACTTAGAAACTTTTTGCCTGAAAGATAATCTCTCTTACAAAGATGTTCCTATTGAAATCCTTGACCGTTAAGTTTGTAGGTTGAGGAATAAAAATCTCACATTGGTAAAATTTCTGTGGTGAAATCAGTCGGTTGAGGTAGCTACTTGGGACACAAGGTGGACATGATGACCAAGTACCCCCTTATCTTCCCTTCTAACTCCATCCTAGATTGAGGTAATAGTTTCGTATTAATGAATTATTTCTTTCTATTTCATGTAAACCATCTATTCTTATGCCATAGAATGTGTCCATGAGTCCGATTCAATCTATTTAAGATATTAACTTAGTACTATGTTAGCGTTAACCTTATAGAAATAAGTGTAGGAATTTCAGGTACAAATATACTTAAAGGGCTCCAATAATATCAGGAGAAGCAGTGAAGAAAATGTGAGAATTGCAGCTCTCTTCCCCTAACCTGCAAACTAAGTAAATTTCTATTCAGGGATTAATGACCCTTAGGGAGGGGTATTAGAAGGCCCTAGAAAATCCAAGCCAAGGATAGAACCATGCTACAAGTACATGTAGGATTAATCCTCAAGTTTTAACAGAATGATAAGGGATTTGGCTATGTTCCATGGCCATAAGAAAACTCTCGCCCTTACAAAAGCAAAAAACTCCCTTTTTGATCGATCCCTAAAGAAATAATCCGCTTTAAACAAACATAACTTCTAGATTTAGATGAATTTTGAGCTCGAGACACACCAAATAATATATATATATAATGAGATAACACGAGCCAAACCACGATCGTGGTTTCGTTATACGACTGTAAAATAGTGTTGTCTGATTGAGAAAACCCTAACATCTAAAAGTAGAGAAAGTGTACCCTCATACCACGAGAGGGAACCACAATCGTTCTTTGAAATCATGATCATAGGCATAATCGTGGATCCCTCAAATGCTCCAAATGTAACCATAAAACCTACGAACAAAGATAAGACCATAGGTAGATCCCACGATTATACCAAGTCTGGTATGATCATGATTGGAGTGATCTCATCTAGCTCCCTAACACGAGCACAACCCATGATCATTGGTTGGTCCCACTATTGTAAGAAGGTCTCATACATCAGTCCCAACAGATTTTTATTATGATTTTTAAAAGGGAATATCAGTCTTTTCCTACTCTTTTAACACAAAAGGCAGGTCCATTTATTGTATCTCAAGAGACATTATTGGGGTTAATATTGAACTAATCCCTCACTAATCAGAATAATATCCAACACTTAGTTTCAAAAGTAGAAAATAAGAGGTGCTTTTATCCAAGGAAGATCTAGGGTTGTTCTTCCTCAAGCATTCTCATGGTTCTCCTCTCCTTGTATGTAGGATTTCACCAATGGGGCCTCTTTCACTGATTGTGTCCCAATGTTAACCCAATTCTCCAGTTCAATTCCTTTTTCACAATCTAGGGTATATGGATATTGGTAAATTCATTGACATCTCTATTTACTGGTGTCAATGAGAAGTGTTGTGACTTACCAATGACCACAAACCCTAGCTACATTATAAAATCCCCGATTGTTGGACCTGAGCCATTAAATTCTGTAAGTTTATTCAGTTTACAAATTTGACATAGTACTTGTGTTCTTCAAAGATGGTAGGTTATGAACACCCAATAACCTAGGATTTTATGCATATACCTTTAGATTCTATTCCTTAGTTTACATAAATTGAATATTTTCAGATAATGTATTTTTTTTTCGTCTTCTGATTATCCTTAGCATTGAGAATTGACGTTACTAGTGACATTAAGTAGGGAGAAGTACTAAGCATCAAGCGGACATAGGGACGGTGGATCATATGCTAGATAGGCAAAGTTCCTTAATAGAAGTACCTATGTCCTTGATCTACTGTTCCATCGTAGTTTCTAAAGGGCCGGCCATCAGGATAGGCTTGACACCATAGTCTTTTTGATATCAGTTTAGTGGATCCATGTCCGTCAATGTCCGTAGCCTTGGCGAGGTACTGAACACCTTTCTAGCTGGAGTTATAACTTCAACCCAATTAGAAATACTAAATTAAACCTTTGTGTTATTGCTAACATGACAAGCAACAATCATAGTTAATTTCCTTCACATTCCACACAACATATGGAAACTTGCTATATTCACCTATCTCTAATTAAAAATTAGTAAATCAACCACAAATCACATACACATGAATTCAAAGATGTCCAAAATCAATAAACCGGTATTCATATCTCATTAACATAAACTCTACTCATGCAATTGATGGCGTTGAGTTGGTAATCTAACATGTTATTAATAGCCCTTATGGCTAGATACCAATTAGAACCCTCCCAGTTCTAATTTAATTGCTTGTATCCTTTCTAGTGGAGTCACGTGACATCCATTCGCCTAGTTGAGATACCAATTAGAATCAAGAGATACCAATTGGAATCAACCTTTATAACAATAGTACAACGGCACAAGAGGAAAGAAAGAAGTGAAACAATTTTCCTAAAATGCCTCATAGATTCCTAAAGATTAGTTGTAGACATCAGCACACCAATCCGCAGGACTTCACTTGATATTTTCTCTTGTATCGGGAGACTGTTAGTCTAGGTTCTAATACAAAATTATCATGATCCCAAATCCCAGAATCATAAGGGCACCTATTCTAATTTACCTAGATAGGAGAGCCTCTTACCACTTTCTAAGAATATGTGCCGAAGTCTTTATCAAATAGCAATAACAAAACTTTTGAACAATTATTTTTAAAAATATTAAATATAAATAATGAAAACTACCCAAAAACCTAGTCTGAATAGGTATAAGAGCTTCTAAGGAAAATAGTAAAATTGGACACAACTTTCAGCATAAGTAAGAAGAGTGGGAGATGCTGAAGAATTTCTATCCACAACAATCAAGAAACCAACCAGAATTCATTCAAAAGACTATATCACAAAAAGGGTACACAAGAGTAGTATCGGTACAAATAACTTGTACTAGTAGGTATCATCGACCGGCCATGGTTAGATCATGTATACACAATATATAAATCACAAAATTAAAAAAATGAGAACTTATGTAATAATTTAATTCATAACACTTTCAAAAACTTATGTTATCTGTACACCTTGATATAGCTAAGTGTATTTCCACTATTATTCATATGGATTATTGAATACCTTTATATAAAGTTTCATCCATCGTAGCTCTCACATGTTTGAACCCAATAGTTGTTAAGTAAATCTATTCCATTTACACATCAATTAACATCAATGGTAAATGGAAACCAATAATCATCACCTTGTAATAAATACAACTATGACCACAAATTATGATAACTACCTCAAGTTTATGACACTTTGACTTTTTAAGTAACTCTACAACATTATTCAAGTAGATGTCAAGTCAAACCAGGTCCAAGTCAACAACACTGACTCAACCAATATTGAAGTCAACAAACCATGACTCTAACCATAACCAAGTTACCAAAACATGACTCAAACCATATCCATGTCAACAAACCTTGTCTATAACAAGAAGAATCCCAAATATACCAAGTAACATCATAATTGGGTTCACTCAAGGAATCCACATCGACAACCACTATACAAATTACTCGAACCATTACACTCATGTAGCCAATATAAATAAAATCATAAGAAATAGTCATATTTTTGGCCGACTCAAGGAATCTTCACTCTCATTCATATCATTTACATACATGCTAAGGGTCTTATGGTTGCCCACTAGTCATGAGTTGCAGGGGATGAGCTCTTCTCCATGTACTGTACTGATATTGTAAACGAGCAAACTGGTGAATCACATCAACCAATACCGTGAAGATGCCAAAATATTGATAAATCCCATAATAATAATTGATATAACATCAAACACAATCATATTGAGAGTAAGAAATATTATTGTATAGTCAACGAACCTTTAATATAACCTCATTATATATGATTAGCACTTAGTCTATCATTTAACAATAACATTTCTTAAGTAATCATTGAAATAATAGTCAACTATCCAAATATATACTTGGTCAACTCAAGTTAATCAATTCATCGTTGTTTTCAGTTACAGCCATAAGTTGAGTACAAAGACCAATACTCAAGTTATTCAGAAGAATTATCAAAATATATTCATTAAATTCAATAGTCATTCTAGAGCACACTATCATGACCCAATTTCTCAGATCTTGATAAATCCTACTATAACCTATCAGTAACCAAGCCAAACCCGTATTACAGATAAAGGCAAGAAGATGGAAAAGATGAAGTAGAAGATCAAATACAGAATATAGTCCCAAAACTTGGTTGTATCAGTACAAGATCTTCTACATAACAAGAATCCAAAGTGAAATACAAATAAATATACTGACACAACTTATCTCTGGATACAACATAGAGACTGGTCTAGTACATAAGTGGGAGATAAGTAATACTCTTAACGTCAGGATCTCACTCTATGTCTTCAAGCCATGGCATCTCCGCACGACTACAAATCAAAAACAATAATCCATACTATGATCTCCAGACTGCTGAAGTGTAGTATGGGTACCAAACAACTGGTACTCAGTAGGAAAATGCCAATTAAGCTCCAAAGATAAAGAAAATATATATAACATATAAATGCAATGGAAAAGTGCATCTAAATATCCAACAACTATATAAGACAACCAATATGATAATTAGGATAAACTAACCTAGTCAGGCCGAAGAGACTAACATATTAAGGTTAAGGAAGTAGTAAGAATGGACTATCATATTCCATCTTAATTAGGTATATCAGAACTATACAATATATCACTGGCCTAAAGCAAATAAGAGATAAAAAAGACATATAATTATACAAGGCTAAGTAATGAGTATATAATTCAAATAGGTGAAGGAAAGGATGGATATACGGTAATACCATTGCTATATATAGCTAAGTATGTATATATATAAATATAAGTATATAAACAAGGTCTACTCGAAGCATAACCTAAATCATCAGACTATTTATTTAAGATCTCATAATCATAGCTAGGGCTAGTGCTAAAATACTCTGGGTTCCAATCTATATGTCAGGTCATCAGTTGATCATGCATAAGTAATATAATCGTAAGATAAAAGTGGTCAAAATCATACCTCAAGTAAAGATATCGAATCAATAATCAAGCTATCATAATCATACCATAACAAAGATCATAACATTGAGAATAATAATATCAATGACAATGCGAGTAACCAGCTAGTCTGAACAAATAATACCTATCCGAGCCTATCATATGCCCTTACTTCCCCAGGCTCAGAAGGTTCAATCAACATATAACACACTACAAGGAATACTCATCACCCATACATATGAAACCACCTCTCTATAAGGGTTGATAGATATTTGTGCATACTAGTGATAGGCAATGCACATGTAAGGATAAATACAACAAAATTTGCTATACCATAACCACTGAGTATATTAAATATCATGATATCTTTATCATGACCATCACTTTGATAACCATTATCATCATAATCATCATCTGGCCTTGCTAGTCGAACTATAATCGATAGATTCACAAATAAGCACACCAATATAGTTATCCTTAAATCTTGTCGGGTATCAATGCATTAACTCAAACATCATACAACCTTTCCAGGTGTCAATCAATAATCATAATAACCTCCGGTCTTGTCGGGTATCATCACGTCATCATAATATCCTAGGCTTTGTCGGTTAAACTCACATCATCATAATATCCTTCAGCATTGTCGGGTATTATCACATCATCATAATATCCTCCGGCCTTGTTGTGTATCATAATATCATCATAATATCGAAATTAATTTATATAATAGAGAGCAATATCTACGAGGGATAAAGTAAATAATCATGAACAGAGAAGCAAGGTAGAGTATATTTCCATAATTCATCACTCATCATAAATGTCACATTATTGATAAGCATATAAACATAACATAAATATTACAAATCTCTTCGGGTTTAACTAGAATTTATATCACCAATACAACATCTTTCTCAAGACTAAATTTGTAATCCTATTACTCGGAGTGAACTTTGAGACTAAATTATTATAAAAGTGTATAAATGGTCTAAATCTCTCAAGACCAATGTAATTAGTAGTATCAAAACTTCGGCAAAAATCTTTCTCAGTCATATCTTTTAAGAATTTTTATTAATCTCTTTTACACATAAGCTATTCATTAACACAGACATTTACTATTATGAAGAATTCATGTTTAGGATGGAATGTAGTCTTTAACTTTTAATTAGTGATAACAATAATAATATTATAATTTAATCAGAATCGTATGAATCATTGATGCACTGATCATTAGTAAGCGTAATATATAAATAAGCATCTCATATCTAAGAGGTATAATATTTGAATAAGCATCTCAAATTTAGGAGGCATAATATATCAATAAGCATCTCACATCTAGGAGACATAATATATAAATAGGAATCTTACATCTAGGAGGCATAACATATCAACAAGCATCTCACCTCTAGGAGGCATAGTGTCAATAAACATCTCATATAAGGAGAACATAATCTCTATAGGCCCAATATAACTTCTAATAGGAATAAAATCTCTAAAGGCCCAATATTACAACTAAGAGAAAATAACATCTTTAAAGGCTAAATATTATATCTATAAGGAATATCATGGCCATAAGACATTAATCAATATCTTGGTAAAAATACATCATGTCTCACTAAGTCGTAAAGTAACCTTATACTAATTGCTTACTAGTCTAAACTATGCCTAACATCTGCCAATAAGTCCACATCGGCTAACCTAAGTCCTGGCCTAAGGTGGGCCAGAAGAACCCGCTTTTAATCCTTAATTTCTATATTTACTAAATCTATACCCCAAACTACGCTAAGGTAACTAGTTCAACTTCTTGATGTCAAGTAAGCAATAACCAATCCTCAGATATGAACTCGGCCTAGAAATATGAGCATTTAAGTCAACTTCACTTAAAATATAGTTTCATGATCAGTTGAATAACCCAACTACGGTTAATTAAATTAATCATACTTCCAATACTAAAACCATATCCCCCAAATAGCATCATCTCATATCCTCTCTACAAATTAGTTCAATCTAAGAAGAAGGCAATAGGATTCAAAAAGGATATGAAACATTCACCTTACGGGTTATTAACCATCATCTAATCCCCAAACTTTAGTATTAAATATCAAGACATTGTGCTCATAATCAAATTTAACATTCATATTCATATGCAATATATAACACATATCATCTTACGCAGAAGAGTAGATAGAAGCCTACCTCAAAGCCAAATCACAAATCCTTAAATCACTCACCAAATGCATGTTTTTATTTTTAATATCCCAAAATGCCATTACACTATCAAAATTGTAATCTACTCATCAATATAAGAATAACGATACCCATATTGCACCATTGTTCTTTGGGTTCAAAAATGAAACCAAAAACCCCAAGTTGGTCCCACATATAGAAATCATGTTTCCAAGGACAACCCAAAGTCCATACATGATCAAGGAAGCATATCTATCAAGAAATGGGTGAAACCAAAGATAATTTGGGGATGGAATCAAGCCCTCAAGTTATTTAGGGGTTTTATTCAAGAACCAAGAATTTTTCCAAGAAAGGGATGAAATCTTAACTTAAATCCAAAGACACTCATGATAATAAATATTAATAAAGCTCCCAAATCTCCTACAAGACCCAATTTTGAGATATCATACTCATTAGGGATTTTGCATTAAAGATAGTGGGTGGAAATAGGCAATTTCATGACCTAGGGGCCCTATTTATAGCCCCTTGAAGTATCTAGGTGTTGCTATTGCATACCTAAGGGTTACAATCACACACATGCTACGGGAGAAGGTATTGTGATCACAATACATCTTGGTTCAATCGTAGCATCCTCTTTGGCACCAGATATCAGCTAAAACTTAGGAATTTTCAAAGTTTTTGCTAATGCCTCAGGATTTATTCAAAATCCGATTTACACAAATAAACTATGTAACCACACTAAATTGATATTTTAGATGCGATGACGAAGTCAAATTTTTTATCCAAGGTCATTTTTCTGATGTGGGTCCCATACTTAAGTTTCCAATTTTCCAACTTTCTGACCTATACATTGAAATAAGCTCGGGTGCATCGAAACCCAAACCAAAGGTCTACCTAGCCTAAAATCGATATTCTAGACCTGCTAGCATAGTTGGAATTTGCATCTGAGATTATTTTTCATAAATTTCTGCCTAGTGGCCATTTAAAGCAACAAAGATTTATAAATAGGAAATTTTCTCTAAAAACCAAATGAACTACACGGTAACTAAATGTCAGTTCCACACCATATCCGCCGGAGGCCATGTACAATCAAAGCATACTGAAGAACTCATAATGGTCACAAACCAAACTAGTAATGGCAAAAAATCTAGAAACTCAGAGAAATGAACTCTAGCCGGAAACTAGCTAATCCAACACTCCATCTTGGTAAAGAATAGCCATAGGCATATATCATTAAGGAAAAATACCACCACCATTCTTATTAGGTCAAACAAACTCTGAAATAGGTATTTCCTTAATCTGCCCAAGTAGGACAATCATAAATTGATCTATCTATGAATCATATCATCGAAAAAAAATACCACTTTCAAAACCATGGTCAAAGTAAAGAACACCATAACAAAATCAACAATTCAAGATAAAGAATTTCTAATTTTCCAACTTACAAAGGGATAACGGGAAAGGACACCTACCTCTATCTCCCTAACTCCAAGAATTACAAAAATCACATCATGGTGAGTATGGAATATCTAATTTCCATACTAATAATAAGGGAAACCTATCACTAGGTGAAGAACCCAATAGATCTGAGAGATGAATCTAGTGCATCATAATATCAATATCAAGCCTCTATCAACCAATAAAATAGTCACAAAAATGAACAGATCCGAATAGGTCAAGCTCACAAATAGGCTTTATAGAAAGGATAGCCAAAGCAAAAACCTTAACACACAGGAGTCAAGTCGAAGAGTATGAAACTTAAGAATGAGCAATACTACTATGTTTCCAATTGTAAAACCATACAAAACCATAATAGATCAGTTGTTGAGTCAATATTACCAGAATTGATTCCATAATTAATCTACCATATCTAGCCAAAAGTGAAACCACTAACCTCACCTCACTATGGGAAATAAATCATCAAATTTGTCTATATCTAATAAAGCCACCGAATAAGTATCGCAAAGAAATGGAATTCTAGCTAGATAACACTAGTCTATACAATTACCCAGTAAGGATCAATTATATCAAGTAATAATATCAAATAATACATATAATGTCAAGTATTGATAGCAATAGCAATAGTAATGTCAATATTAATATATTTAATAAGAGATACCCAAATGAACATCAATATTATATACCACTCAAGGGATACAATAAGTTCAATGTGCCAAGATAAATGAGACTCGAATCCAAATCCCAAAAGCTACACCCATAGGGAGAAAATATCAATAAAGATCTACTTTATCCCTTAATAAAAGAAAGAACCCATAGAGTAGTCATAAAATTATGAGTTCAATAACAAGACAAACAATAAAAAATATTAACTCATCAAGGCATATTATCATCAATAGGTACAAAGACCCCAATGCACCCAATGAAAGAAGTAAATATGGGGAAATAAAAGCATACCGATCATAGTGAAATCCACAGTCACAATCTCGATAGATCTAATAGAGAATAAATTTGAATAGGTCCTAACTCAAACAAACCAATTGAATCATCAACTGAGGAACTAAGCACACTATTTCTAACTGAAGGGGCCACAATCAACATGAGTCTAATCTGAATGATCTGAATAACTAGTAGTCTTACATTGAGGAAACTCACTAGATCAATAGTCGGTCTCTCTGTAGTCCTATAAAACTCTTGAAGTACCAATATGGCGAGAACATAAACTTAGATTAAATGGCAGTCCAACTGATATTGAAATCACTCTCTACTATAAATGAACATCCTTTCCGCAATTACAGACTTTCTCAGAAACTCTAGAATGGCCGAAATACAAGCTAGCTTTGTCTAATTAACTAACTCATATATGTGGTGCCTTTTGATCTAGTGTCCTAAATAAATCATCCAAAACAAGATCTTAGAATACCTTGAGATACTACCCCTCATAATCCTCAATGACATCCATAGACGGAAGACCTATATAAAAACTCCACATGGTTTGACGAGAAATCTGGCCGTTATGATCACCAAAATAAATTTGAGAACCACTCAGAGCCTAAAATGCTACCTGCGTAGGGATAATAGGTTACGAGAGAATCCGACCTCTATCAGAAGGATTCTCACTCCCATATAAAATACCAATATCATAATATCAAGGTCATAGCCTCTTGCTGCTACCTCCATAAGTCTCAATACATACTATCTCTATGGCTCTCAAATGACCAATAACTTGAAAGAACGAATACCTAGCTGTTATCAAGTGCTCTGACTCCAAATAGAGTAGCAATGTCAATCCTCTAATAGATCTATACACCATGCTCTATTTAAGAGATATAGCATAGAAAAATGTCTAGCCCATTTGAGAAATCCAATATCATACTAAAAAACTGGCTAAGAACCTTGACGAACACCAATAGACCCAAATTTGATACGAGAATCGTTTGATGAATCAAATGACATCCATGGCTGGGAGGGATCTACAACATACTCAAGACCCCCAATACTAAACTTTAAAGAGCTTAAGTAGTCATGAACTTTATTGGAACCTATGTTGACTATAAATCCTTTGGATGATGCTAAAGATCTTTAAAATTCATCTCTGACTCTATGGTTCGTTGTTGCACTTAATCTTTGAAAACTCGTGTTAAAGTCTTATCTGCATCTATCGACCATCTTGCATTGCCTATTTGGGGACTAAATAGAGTTAAAGAATGAGTTTGAGGTTCAAAGCAATGCAGACACGTGATAATGATTCATGAAATAAATTTCATAAAATGTCCCTATAGCCTCTGAAAAAAAGGTCACGGATGTTGCCATACCAATCTGTAGGACTTTACTAAACACTTAAATCTTGTACTAATACACTAGTGAAGCCTAGGCTCCAATAGAAATTTGTTACGACCCAATTTATCTTGTCATAATGGTGCCTACTATAACCCACAAGTACGCAAGCCAAACCTATAGTTCAGAATGACTAATAACGGACTACCTAACTAGATAAAAGCACGAATATGGAAAAAATAAAGTAGGAGATCAAATAAATAATATTGTCCCAAAACCTAGTGGCATCAGTACAAGAGCTTCTACATAATAAGAATCCAACGTGAATTACAAATAAATATACTAATGCAACTTATCTCTAAATACAACATAGAGACTAGTCTAGTACATTAGAAAGAGGTAAGTAATATTCTGAATGGCAGGAGCTCACTCTGAGTCTCTAAACTTTAGCTGCTCTACATGATACACACATCAACAATGATAACCCATACTATGATCTGCATGCTACAAAACTATAGTGTGAGTACCAAACATGTGGTATTCAGTAGCCAACTGCCAATTTAGCTTCAAAGATAAAGAAGATATATAAAATATAATAAAACAAATGGTAAACTATACTCAAATATTCGACAACCATATAAGACAACCAATAAAATAATAAGGATAAACTAACCTAGTCATGCCTAAGAGACTATCATATTAAGGCTAAGGAATTAGTAAGAATGCACTATCCTATTCTATCGATACTTAGGATCTCAACATATATACCGTATATCACATGCCAATATATAAGTAAGAGCATAAATAAAATATATATAATTATAAAAGACAAAAGAATAAGTATATAATCTGAGGAGGTGAAGGGAAGAAGGGATAAATGGTAATAAACCCTAGCTACATAAAGCTAAGAATGTATATATTTATATATATAAGTATATAACCACGGTCCACTTGAACTACAGCCTAAATCATCTGACTAGCTATTTAAGACCTCATGATCATAGCAGGAGCTAGTACAAGGATACACATGGCTCTAATATATCATATCAATTGATAATAATGCATAACTAATATAATCATAAGATAAAAGAGGTTAAAATCATACCTCATGTCTCGAGATTAAATCATTAATCAAGTTGTTACAAACTAGCCATAAAAAAATCATAACGGTGATAATGATAATATCAATGACAATGATTGTAACTAGCTAGTTCGTATAACCAATACCTAGCCAAGCTATCACGTGCCCCTACTACCCTGGGATTAAATGGTTTAATCAACATACAACACAAAATAAGGCATAATCATTAACTACAACTATAAAAATCCCACCCCTAATAAGGAATGATAGATATAGGTGCATACTGGTGATAGGCAATGCGCTTGCAAGAATGAGTTTAACTAAATCTACAGTACCCTAACTAGTTAGTATAACTATTATCATGATATCATTATTGTAAGCATCACCATCCTAATCATTCTCCATCCTGTTCAGGGGTGCATATATATACATATATGTATAACTGCCATACATAGGGCTAGCCGAACCTAAACTGATAGATGTATGCATAGACACAACAATATAATCATCCTTTGGCCTTGATGAGTATCAATGCATTATCACAATAATCCTCCAGCCTTTTTGGGTCTCCATGCATCATCATAATATCCTACGGTCTTGTCGAGTAGCATCATATCATCATAATATCTTCCATCCTTGCTAGGAATTATTACATCATCATAATATCCACTGGCCTAGCCAGGTATCATTACATCATAATAATATCCTCCATCCTTGTCTGGTATTATCATATCATCATAATATCTAAGTCAATGTCAATAACAGAGAACAAGCCCCACAAGGGCTAAAGTAAGGAAGAACCCCTACAAGGGCTAAAGTAAAGAGCAATCCCTACAAGGGCAAAAGTAAATAATCTTGAAAAGAGAAGTAAGGTAGAGTATATTTCCATTATTCATAGCTCATCATCAATGTCATATTATAAATAAACATATATACATAGCATGAATATTATAACTATCATAGAGTTTACCCAAAATTTATATCATCAGTACAATATCTTCATCTATCACATACTAGAGAGATGTATATTTAGATATATGTAGGTGCACAGACTTAACCCTAGTCTAAAAGGGTGTGAATCCATAAGCCTGTTGCCCGAAGTGAACTTCAGTACTAAATCATTATAAAAGAATAGAAAGGCTCTGAATCTCTCACAACTAAAGTACTTAATAGTATTAAACATGGTCTAAAAGCTTTCTGACTCACATCTTTTAAGAATCATTATTAATCTCTTTTACATATAACTTATTCTTTAAGGAAAATATTTATTATGATGAATCTATATTTAGGATGGAAAGGGGGATTTAACCATTAATTAGTGGCAATTGTAATAATATTATATTCTAATCAAAATTGTATCAATCATTTATGTAACAATCAGGAATTTACAAAATCTATGCATGCCATCACCAGTATTTAAATAATAGAACCATAAGCATTAATATATGATAAACTACAACCTCTGCTTTTACAAGGATAAACACTTCCTAAATGGTCAACTCATACCATAACACAGTCTTTGGGCCAATATGTGTGCAAAATAATAATAGCATCATAATCATGGCCTTTGGCCCATATAAAGATTTGAAACACATATCAATAATCATCTCATAACTAGGACGCATAATATATCAATAAACATCTCACATCTAGGAGGCATACGATATCAATAAGTATCTCGCATCTAGGAGGCATAATATATTACTAGGCCTTATCTTGGAGGCATCAAATCACAATAAGCATGTCACATGTAGGAGGCATCATATACTAATAATCATCCCACATCTAGAAGGCATAAGATATCAATAAGAATCTCATATCTAGGAGGCATAATATATTATTAGGCATTATTTAGAAGGCATAAGATATTAATAAGCATCTCACATCTAGGAGGCATAATATACCATTAGGTATCTAACATCCAGGATGCATAAGATTTAAATAAGAATCTCACCTCTATGAGGTATATTATTAATAAGACTCTCACCTCTAGGAGGTATACTATCAATAAGCATCTCACCTCCAGGAGGTATCTCAAATATATAAGTCATATGTCATGACTATGAGGAATGTAACCTCTATAAGCCAAATGTTACATCTGTGAGGAGAACATCATCTCTATAGGCCCAATATTACTTCTAAGAGGAATGACATCTCTAAAGGGCCAATATCCCCACTAACTAGAAATAACATCTCTAAAGGCCCGATATCATATCTTTATGGAATATCATGGACATAAGACACTAATCATTATACTGGTAAAAATACATCATGACTCACAAAGTCTCAAAGTAACCTTATACTAACGGCTTACTATTCTCAACTATGCCCAATATATGCCAATAAGTCCACATCAGCTGGCATAAGTCCTAGCCTAAGGTGGGCTGGAAAAAGCTACTTCTAATCCTCCATTTTCATATATAGGCAGTCTATACCCCCAAACTAGGATAAGGTATCTAATTTAACTTCTAGATGTCCAGTAAGCCATAACCAATTGATGTGTGAGCATATGCTAACATATTTGAGGCTTTTAACTCTAAATAATTACAAAGTCTAGAGTAACTTTAGTTAGTTTCAATTAGTTTATATTTGATTTAGCAGTTTAAGCTAATATAATAGAGAACCAACAATAATGGAAGTAAAAAGGTTGAAATTTAAGGAAATCTGAAGAAAAGTGTGGCTGACAACATTTTTGATAAGTCATCATTCCTGTGATAAGCTAGAAGGATGGTTGTCATCATTAGATAGAGAATTGGACTAAAGTGGATGTTGTGATGATATTTTATGATAACCCGTCAAGGGTATGATAAGTCATTAGGAATGCCGTCAGCCTTAAATAGGGAATAAGTTCCAGCTGGTAGAATCGATAACATTATGTGATAGACTTTCAGGGTGGTGATAAGGCATCAAGGATACCGTCAGACATAGATAGGACATAAGAATTAGAGTAGGAATGTGACGATGTTCTTAATAAGCCGTCAAAATCTTGATAAGTCATCGTCATGGTCGTCAGTCTTAGACAACAAGAGCCAAAAGTGAATAGGAGCTGACGACACTCATGATAAGACGTTAGACTCTTGATAAGTTATCACGGATGTTATCGTCTATTCTGAGGAAAGGTTGTAACCTTGATTTTGTTTCCACAATTAGGGTAAACTATTTAAAGCTTTGTTTTAGGGTTTTCTAAGGGAGATCCCAGACATTATTCAACACTTTGAATTTTGACAACATACTCAGATATTTTTTCACTCTACTCCTAGACTTTAACAACACAACTATTTTGAGAGATTATTATCAGTATTTTTGGGATTTTTATTTTTGATATAATCTATGATTCACTGGTTATTATTCATCTCTATATGTTTATGTTTCAAATCATGAATTCAATTATGTGTTTCATTCACTGCATTATGAGGGCTAAACTTCATTAACCTGAGTTATGGGATCTAGGGTTAGGACTTGATAAGGTGCTAAGAATTCAAGATTCAATAGGTGTTAGGATCTCTTGATAATACTAAAGTTTTAATTAACATCTGTTTGTTGAAAACAGTAGACACACCTTTTTTGATTTGCTTGAGAAAGAAAACAAATATAGTAGGAAGTGAATTATCAAGAGGGACTCGAAAATACATCATTTAATAATCAGCATTGTAACAAGGTTGGTTAACCTGAGGTAAAATCTGGACAATAAATAGAAATTCCCTAAGTCTGAGAGGATTAGGGATTTAAATGCTTAAGTAGGTCGAGAGACATTTAAGTATAATATCGATAAACATAGCTTATTGTCCTACCCACCATGAGAATCTTGAACCACTTTTAGCATCTGTCATGTGCCAGAAGCCTTAGTGAACATACTTTTGGTTATTTCATAAACTCTTGATTTACAAATACTAAAAGTAAAGTGAAAAACAAAAACTTGTTAAACCTAACACCCTATTTTAGGAAACATTAAACTATCAGTGGATTAAATTGCAAACAACTTGAGTTCACACCATATACCCTGTCGGATTCAACCCTAACCTAGTTGGGTTTTATTTTGACAACGATCACTTACACCTATTCAAGAGTGTAATTTGAGAATTATCAAAAAATGGCACCGTTGCTAGGGAATACGGTTGTAAGCTGAAGTTTTTATGCGCAAATTAACTGTTAGTTAAGTTTCTTAGATTTATGTTTATTTGTTGTTTTTGTTTATTTGTAGGACTTTATAGTGTATGCCAAGCACCAAAACTTTCAGAGAAACATTATTACCACTAAATCCAAAACCGCAACGAATAGGAAGAATGGTAGAATAGCAAGTGGCCAACAGACTGGCAGCCTTAGTTAGAGCTCAAGTGAATGTGCAAAATGTTGGGCTACATGCATGATATCCAAACCCTAAGGATGAAGATTTGGGAGATGAGGAGTTATTAAACCCTGGTTACCCAAGGTGTGCAGAGAAGATAGTTGCACAAGTGCCACGTAATGTTAACCAGAACCGTTCGTTCCAAAGAAGATAAGAGTACCAGCAGTCCAGTATGATTTGAATGATGATGATGATGGCATGGACTGGGCAGGTGCAATGGGTGCAATAATTCCTCCTTCATTGGCACCAGTAGCCAAATTTAACATTACGAGCACTATGATCCAAGTCCTTAATCTGAAGAGGTTGTTTGGTGGCCTTCCTGGGGATGATCTAAACCTGTATCTAGTGAATTTTGTCACTATTTACAAATCTTTTAATAATCTAGGAGTAGGCCAGAACACTATCCGATTAAGGTTGTTTCCGTTGTCTCTGTCTGGGGAGGGAACAATGTGGGTGAATAAGCTTACGCCTGATTCCATCACCCACTAGAGGCAATTGAAAGAATAGCTCCTCAAATGATTTTTTCCACCCTCCAGGAGGGTACAGTTGAGAGATGAGATCAACAACTTTAGACAGCTCCCTACTGAAACTTTGCATGAGACATGGGAGAGATTCGAGAAGAAGCTAACACAGTGTCTGAACCACAATATGATGGACTTACACTAGATGGAGAATTTATACAGGGCTCTCAATTTTGTAATAAAGCTGATTCTTGATAATGCTGGTGGTGGTTCGTTTATTGATTTTTCTTTTCACGATGCCTCAGATATGCTAAATTGGATGACAAAACAGAGTTAGGCTTGGTATACCAGGGAGTTTGTGGTAGCAAGCCCCACTATTTTTGTTGCTATATCTGTCGAACAATGTAGAAGAGATAAGGAGCAGGTCAAGACATGGCCTATCTAAAGACTCAGGTGTAATTGCTCACCAAGCACTTATTATCAGGAAAGACAGAGAAAGTCAAAGTTGTAATGTCTTAAGAACGAGTGGATGTTGAGCCTGAAAAGAGGCAAATTATGTTAATAAAAAGGGGGTTTTTGAGGCAATAGCCATGGGAATCAAAGTCAGAACATTTATGACAAGCCTGGTTACAATGACAGGGAATAGGAAAACTGGAAAAGCAATAATGACAGGAGTGTTTTATATGTTTCTCTTGGAAATTGGGAAGCTGCTGCCACTAGCTCTGGAAAGATGTCTATAGAGGGCATGATGAAGAAATTATTGAGGGATTTGAGGCCACCAACTCTAGTGTAACCACCATGAAGACTTATCTGACATCCATCAGTCAGTTGGTGCACTCACACTCCACTGCCATCAAACAGTTGGAGCAGCAGATGAGCCAACTTTCCAGTGCATTTAACTAGAGATAGTGCGGAATGTTACCAAGCAATGCAGTTCAGAATCTACAAAATAATGGCTCATGTATGGAGATTACCACTAGGAGTGGTAAGATATTACCTAGCCCTTCTATGGGCAAATTTGTAGATGGTGAGATAGTTGTTGCTTAATCTAAAGAAAACAATCCAATTGGGCCTGAGAAGATGGATAGTTCTGTTAATGCTTTAAATAAGGAAATAAAGAAGGAAGAGGAAGTAGTGTTGAAAACTATCCCAAGACCACTACCTCTCTTTCCTCAATGATTAAAGAAGAAGGCTGAGGATGCAAAATTCAGCAAATTCCTGGCAATGCTCAAGCAATTGGCAATAAATGTGCCTTTGGTTGAGGCACTTGAGCAAATTCCAGGATACACGAAGTTCATAAAAGACCTTGTGACCAAGAAATGACAGGTTAACCATGTGTTGGAGGATGACCTTCTCCATTGTGGTTCTATCTCTAAAAGGTCTTTAGTGTAGAAAAAGGTAGATCCTGGACTGTTTACCATTCCTTCTACTATTGGTTCCATGAAATTTACAAAAGCACTACACGATCTAAGAACTAGTATAAACCTATTTCCAGTTGTTGTGTACAAGAAACTGGGATTGGGGGATCCGAACCCAACGAATATCTGGTTGGTGATGGAAGATAGGTCTGTGAAGGGACTGTGGTCATATTACACGATGTTTTGGTAAAGGTAGCTGACTTTATTCTGCCTGTTAATTTTGTAGTCCTAGATTGCGAAGTGGATTTTCAAGTGCCTAACATCTTAGGTAGGCCACTACTTGCAACTGGGAGAGTGATAGTAGAGATGGAGTTAAACCAACTAAAGTTTAGATTTAATGACAAAGAAGCATACTTCAAAATACACTCGTCTATTAATCAGCAAAAAGAGATAGGTGTTTTCTCAATCGTTGATGTATTCTATGATGATGGTAAGCGGTTATCAATAGGTTGTCTTGGCAAAGTATGAGTAGTCAAGATAACCAAGTCGTGTCGCGACAGTAAATCAGGCGCTATTGGGAGGCAACACAAAATTTTTACATTCCAGTAAAGTATTTATTTTGTTGTTAGGATTTAGTACAGTGAAGGTGAAAAATGAGAAGGTCAGCTGAAAGGTCATGATGACATTTTTGATAAGCAGTCATAACTGTGATAAGCTATAAAAAAATATCATTAGATCGGCCAAATTTGAGGGAGTTTCTGTTAAGGCTGACGACACCTTTGATAAGCCGTCACAAGATGTCGTTAAGAAAACCTTGAAAGCATTGTTAGGCCATTGTGGGCCCAATTTAGAAAAATGACTTGGCCCACAATCGAACTTCCTCATGTTCTCACCTGCCTTATTTTCTTTCCTTGTTTAGTTTATTTCTTTCTTTACTAACTCCTTCTAAATAATTTCACAATGTTAATCAAGAAAAACATCTTCCTTAAGAGTGTGGGATTTGAAAGAAAAATCAAGAACCTTTTCCACTCTTCTATTACCCCTTCTAAATCATGTGACCAAGTAAAATCACCTACCAGGTATGCCCAAAATTCAAATTTTCTTTTCAAGTTGTAAGTGATAGTTAACGATAACCTAAGTTCCCAAGTAGCTTGAAAAAAGTTTAGCTTGTAAAAAGGGGCTAAAATTAGAACTAGGGTTTCCTGTGCAATCCTAAAGCTTTTAAGTTCTGTTCAAAAAAATGGAATTCAAGTGAATTTTGAGAAATAATAGGACTGAAAATTGAGTTAAAGTCAAGAGTGGGGTTTTGATAGGAGCTGATGACATTCATGATAAGCTATCACAACTGTGGTGGCTTATTAGAAATGTCATCAAAGGCTCCTAAGAATGAAACGGGTCCTATTTTGAGATGACGATATTTGTGATAGGCTATCATGGGTGTGAAGGATTATCAAAAATGTTATCAGAAGTTAATGAAATCGTATGAGTTTTTTCTAAGGCCGATGACAATTGTGATAAGCTATCATAGTCATGATGGCTTATCAAGAAATATCGTCACACCTTGAACCTAAAGCATGAATGAGCCTTCTCAAAGGATGTGAAGCTTAAAAGATTAATGTGTTTGTTTTTAGGCTCTTAAAGATTGACTAATGGTTTTTCTATTGCTATAGGAACGCTATAATGGCACCTAAATAAAAGAGCCCCATGCTTACAGAAAAGGAAAAATACAAAAGTGTATGCAGAAAGCTCATCGATGAGGGGCCTGATTATGAAGTGGAAGAGCCTTTTCTCTGGAAGCGAAAGAATAAGCAAAGTACAAAAGTGCCCTAACTACCAAAACCAATTGAGGTAAAGGATAGTGAGAACACTAAAAAAATAACAGCTTCTGAGTAGGAGGCATCTGAACATTCTGAACATGAGCTGCATGAGTCTAAACATGCTGAATCTGAAGATAAAGAACATGAAGAGTATGAGGAGCTTGAGTTTGAGGGAACAACATCTGAATCCCCTTCCACTAAACAACAAGACGATGAGGAGTCTTCAATTAGGTAAACACTACTTAAATGTCAAAACCCTGAAGTTCAAGACAATGCTAGATGGCAAATTCCCAAGGCAGAGGGTATCTTCACTACCGGGCTCTGCAAAACTGATAGAACAAGGACTAAAAGACAGATTCAGGAAGAAAAGAGGATTATCACCAAAGGTCTACGTAGGTATCCTAAAGTGGAACAGAAGTTCCAAGAGTACGACTTGGCATGGACTACAAAAGGGGGAAGCTTATTTTTCCCTGCACTGGTCCAGGAGTTTTACATGAACTACCAAGCTCGGTTGGAAAACATGTGTAGGTTAGGAGAAAGAGTAACAGATTAGCCCTTGTTGGAGAGAGTTCAAGTAATGGACGTAAGGGTTGATATCTCAATCAGAACCATCAATAGGTTCTTGCATGGCCCCAAATTCACTCCTCATGCCACTTCACCATCAGTCTATGCTCAGATTAAGAATCGAGGAAATCAACATCCGTGGTTGGCCAATATCATAGCCAAAGGGGAAACAACATGGGTGACCAACCTAAATGAGAGAATCTATAAGTCCTCTTTGACTCAAGAGACAAAGTTTTAGTGGGGGATAGTGCATAACTAGGTGATTCCCACTGATGGAGACAACATTCTTGGTGATGACCAAGCTATCCTAGTAGGAAGCATAGTGCAGCAGATTTCCCTAAATTTCAGAGAAATCATTGCTGATGAAATGAAGATTATAATATTGAGAATCGACACTGCTTATACTTCTCCTTGTGTTATCATAGAGTTTTGTCAAGCTACTAATGTGATAGAGATTGCAGGGGTTGATGATAATGTCCATGCTTGAGAAAATCACAACCCCATATGGTATGATGAAAATCATCTAAGACTAAGACTTGATAGAGGTGCAGAGGTAGCAGAAGAACCTTTAGTTACAGATACCGGTTCAGCACCTAAAGTGAAAGTACAAGATTCTAAGACTGTACAACCAACTTTTTCAGCATAGGCTAGTTCAGCGCCTGAGAATGAACCCAATCCCTCAGCTCCTACAGCATCAGCAGGATTTTTATTTCATCCGATCGATATTAGAAAAATGGCCAAAAAAGACAAATGGTGTGAGGCACAGCTACATGCCTTTTGCTAAATATTTTGTCGCTGCAGTGATAAGAGAATCAAGGTTGCTCTTAGTCATTTGTGACTTCGCCTGGACGTGCTACAGATTTGAAGAACCGATTGGATGCATGTAAAAACAAATATCAAGGGCTGATCTAGCTAAATTCCTAGCATTTTTGAACAAGGTAAAGACAGATATTGGGGTCTTGCAGTAGCACCAATTTATGGTGCCGACAGATCCGGCTATGCCTAAATCAGAGGAAGAAATTCTAATGCTTGACCGTACTGGAGATTCACCAAAGAAATATAAAAAGGGGAGGGAGAAGAAGGGCAAAGATAAGAGAGAAAAACCTGATAGCGAGGAAGAAAGAAGAGTGAAAAAGAAGGAGAAAAAGAAGGCCCAAAAAAAGGAGTTGAAGAAAGGAAGAATGGAGTCCCTAGAAAGTAATGAGAGATGGAAAGAGGGTTTGAAATCCTGGGTTGTAAGTGCCTCATCTAGCAAACCTTCTGTCACTCCAAGAGCATAATCTCCCGATGGAGAGAAGGTAGCAGATGATGCAGCAGCAAGGTCAGAAACCTATGACCCCCAAACTTGAATAATTCTAGGTATACTCTAACCTTTAGCTTATCTTTATTTTTAATTTTAAGTTGAGGGTGTAGGGTAGGATGCTGCTCTAATAATTTTTGGTAGATAATTAGGAGTAATATAGGTACTTCAGGCAATTAGCTTGTTTTGTGACTTTTGAGCACCTCTCCATTGATCTGACTTTATAACTATATGAATTGCATTTATCTGTGAATGCGGTGCATCTTTTTGTGGCATTAGTCTTGTAGCTTGATGATTTTTGCTGAACAAATTGCTTGAATTGAATAAGTAGTGATATGCAATGTACTTGGGTTCCATGTGTGTGTTAGGTCTTACTTAGGTCCTACTTTGTGGCGAATCTAGAACTTGCCCTGTTAGTCTTTCCTAGGTTGTAAGATAAGGGTTAGGAAAGGATCACAGTCCATGTTTGATTGTAACCCAACTTTATCCTAAATGACCTTCCCAATGTGAATAATATCCCTTGATCCCTGATTTGAGACTATATACCTCTATTTCTTTTTGTGAAACCTCTCACCTTTCCATTTACCTTACAATTAACCTATTTTGGCCCTGGTCCTCCTTGGACACTATTCACTTTGACTTAGGCAAACAACCTAAGTTGAGGGTGGCTATTATAGGGGTGCGTGATGCAAAATGAGCATGAAGAGAGGTAGAATAAGAGAAAATAATAAAAGTTAGGTGCAGTGAAAAAGGAATAAGAAAAAGAAAGTTGTGTTAAAGATGATGAAAAGATAATATGATGATTGAAAAGACCGCATCTATCTTGAGCACGTGTGATCAATAAAAAAAAGGAAGAAAAGAAGGTTGAGAAGTGAAACCCTAAGAGTTTAGTGTAGTGTCAAGGAGGCATAGTCACTCTCAAATATCCATTAACAGTGAGTTGCATGGTTGTTTATCAATACATCAACAGTGAGTTTTAAATTGACTAACCTTGGAGATGGTATAATTGTTCTAAACTAATATGAGTAGTTAGCTGCCAAATTGTACTTTGTATTCTCTTAGTTATGTTTTGGTTACTTGAGGAGAAACAATTGTTTTAAGTAGAGGGTGTTAATGTGTGAGCATATTCTAACTCATTTGAGACTTTTAACTCTAAATAATTGCAAGGTTTTGAGTAACTTTAGTTAGTTTTGATTAGTTTATGTTTGATTTTGTAGTTTAAGCTGATATGAAGAGAACCAACAATAATGGAAAGGAAAAGGTTGAAATTTGAAGAAATATGAAGACAAGTGTGGATGACGACATTTGTGATAAGTCGTCAGCCCTGTGATAAGCTATCAGGATAGTTGTCCTCAGTAGACAGAGAATTTTCTTAAAGTGGAAGTTGTGACGACATTTTGTGATAAGCCGTCAAGGGTCTGTTAAGTCGTCAGGAATGTCGTCAGCCTTAAATAGGAAATGAGTTCCAGCTGGTAGAATAAACGACATTTTGTGATAGGCCATCAGGGTGGTGATAAGGCATCAAGGATACCGTGAGACGTAGACAGGTCATGAGAATTAGAGTAGAAATATGATGATATTCTTGATAAGCCATCAAAATCCTAATAAGCCGTCGTCAGTCTTAGACAGCAAGAGCCAAACGTGAAGTGGAGCTAACGACATCTATGATAAGTCATCAGACTCCTGGTAATCTATCACGGATGTCGTCGTCTATTCCGAGGAAAATTTGTAACCTTGATTTTGTTTCCATAATTAGGGTAAACTATTAAAGTTTTGTTTTAGGGTTTTCTAAGGGAGAACCTAGACATTATTTGAAACTGAGTTGTGACAACATACTCTGATATTTTCTCCCTCTACTCCTAGACTTTAACAACGCAACTATTTTGAGATATTATTATTAGTATTTTTGGAATTTTCCTTTGTGATCTAATCTATGATTCACTGGTTATTATTCATCTCTTTAAGTTTATCTTTAAAATCATGAATTCAATTATATGTTTCTTTCATTGAATCATGAGTGGTTAAACTCCATTAACCCGAGTTATGGGATCTAGGGTTAGGTGCTGATGAGGTGCTAAGTATTCAAGATTCAATAGATGTTAGGATCTCTTGATAATTCTAAAGTTTTAATTAACGTCTGTTGGTTGGAAATAGTAGACACACCTGCTTTTATTTACTTCACAATGAAATCAAATATAGTATGAAGTGAATTGTGAACCGGGACTCCGAAATATTTCGTTTAATAATCAGTGTTGTAACATGGTTGGTAAACTTGAGGTAAAATTTGGGCAGTAAATAGAAATACCCTAAGTCCGAGATGATTATGGAGTTAAATGCTTAAGTATATCGAGAGACATTTAAGCATAATATCGATAAAGATACCTTTTTATCCTACCCACCATGAGAATCTTGAACTACTTTTGGTATCTGTCATGTACCGGAAGCCCTAGTGAACATAATTCTGGTTATTTCATAAACTCTTTAATTACAAACACTAAAAGTAAAGTGACAAACAACAACTTGTAAAACCTAAACCCCCCACTTCAGGAAACATTAAACTATCAGTGGATTAAATCGAAAACAACTTGAGTTCACACCATATTCCCTGTGGGATTCAACCCCAACCTAGTTGGATTTTATATTGGCAATGATCGCTTACACCCATTCAAGAGTGTAATTTGAGCATTATCACCAATCCTAAGATACTAACTCAGTCTAGAAACATGAGCATTTAAGTCAACTCACCTAAATTATAGTTTCAAGATCACTAGAATATCCCATCTAAGGTTAATCATACTTCCAACACTAAAACCACATACACACCTAGGATCATATCTTATCCACTCTACGAACTAGTTAAATCTAGGGAGAAGGCAATAGGATTCAAAAAGACATTTCACTTTAGGTGTCACAAACTCTCATCTAATCCCCGAACTTAAGTATTAAATACTAAGTCATTTTACTCATAATCAAACTTAACATTTGCATTCACACAAAATATATAACATGCTTCATCTTAAGGAGAAGAGTAGACAAAAGCTACCTCAAAGCCGAATCGCAAATCCTTAAATCTTTCATCTAATGTTTGAATTCATTTTAAAATCCTAAAATGCCATCACACTATCAAAATCTTAATCTACTCATCAATATGTGAATAACAATACCCATATTTCCCCATTGTGCTTCGGGTCAAAAAATAACACCAAAAAACCCAAATAGGTCCCACTTATTGAAATCACATTTCTGAGGTCACCACAAAGACCATAAATGTCCAAGAAATCATAACACTTAAGAAATGGGTGAAAACCAAGCTAATTTGGGGTTAAAATCAAGCCCTCAAGCTATTTGGGGTTTTGGGTCAAGAACCAATAATTTCACCAAGAAAGGGAGGAAATCTTACCTTAAATCTGAAGATATTTGCGATAATTGATGTTACTCTAGCTCTCAAGTCACCCATAAGTCCCACTTTTGAGTTATCACACTAATTAGTGATTTTTCTTTCAAGAGAGTGGGTGGAAATGGTATCTATGCGACTTGGTGTCCCTATTTATAGTCTTTCAAGTATCTAGGTGATGCTATCCATCACCTAAGGGTTGGAATCACACACATGCTGCGTGAGCAGGTATTGCAACCACAATACCTCTTGGTTTGATCGCACCATCCTCTTCAACACCAGATATCAGCTGAAGCTTGGAAATTCACAAAGTTTCTGCTAATTCCCCGAGATTCATTCGCAATCGTATTTATGGAAATGAACTATGTAACCAAACAAAATTTGATGTTTGAGATGCGATGGAGAATTTGGATGTTTCCTCCGAGGTTATTTTGCCCAGATGAGGGTCCTACACCTAAATTTCCAATTTTCCAACTTTCCGACCAATAGGTTGAAATGAGCTCAAGAGCATCGAAACCCAAACCAAATGTCTACCTATACTAAAATCAATATTCTACTATTGCTAGCATAGTCAGAATTTGCATCTGATATTATTTTACTGAAGTTTTTTCCCTGTGCCCATTTGGAACCAACAAAGATTTCTAAATTGGAAATTCGCTCTAATAACCTAACGAACAACATGGTAACTGAACGTCAGTCCTAGTAAGTCATAAATGACTTAGGGTAGCTATGGAAAAGCTCTAACAACAAAAATAAGCAAAAATATGAAAAATGACCTAGAGAGTCATTACAATATCCACTACTAAAAGGACTTTCATCCCTGAAAATCAACAGATAGAAAAATCTCAAAAGCTTAAAAGCATGTTTTCCTAAGAAACATCCTCAAAGAGAGAACACTTCTGAGGGATTTTTACCACTGATATCTATTTTTCAATTAGATCCTCACTTTACTATCAAACAGGCAAGACTCAACTTCAGCCACCATCTAGCATCCAAATGACCCAAAAAATGTTGATGCACGCAAATCTAAACCACAACACAATGATAACATCTCAACACCCGCACAAATGAATCCAAGGCTTATCTAAGCCAAAAACAAATCAAGGCATGAGTCATATAACGGACTCCAAATTCAAATATAACCTTCTTTTACCAATCCATACTTGTTATTTACTCCAAACAAGGAGAAAAATCACCTGAGACCTATCTGCATAATCTCATCACAGAGAACTTAAATAACTGAAGTTGGTCTGCTAAAAGTCCATGTGACCAACATGAGAATAAGGTCATAAGGCACTGTCTGGGCATACAAGTGGAGATAACAAAGAAATGCTATCTATTCCTGTTCTGCCACTAGTTCTGATGGTAATCAAAACTAGAATCCAGATGATCAAGGTAAAACTACTTATCACTGAACGATACACTTCTGGATTTCCCATCAAAGAAGAATGAAACCATACTGAATCCAACCCAAATATACTACTTCTATTAACTATATCATTAAAAATTCACAATGAATACTGAAGACACTAGTTCAAAGATGAAAGAACCAATACTAGGTTCATATACTATTATTTGAGTACTTATCAACAATAATCCAAAAAAAGTGAAGAAGATCAAATAGGTAACCATGAAGTAGGACTAACCGACCAATATATGAAGTCCAAACTAAGACAAATCTAAATGAAGGATGCACTCAAGCTTTAAACCTCCAAGATAAAAGCTCAATATCAAGACTGAATTGCTCAGCCTCAACTGTCCAATCCAAACCTGAAAATGGGAAGGCATCTATCATAACTTCTAAATTGTCATCCCAAGGCGTCAAATCAAAATTTGAGCCAACAAATCAAACCCAAAGTCAAATGCTTATATCGACCATACCATCTAAATTAGACATATCTGTACTAGATCATGCCATCTCAAAATTAAAACATAGATGAAAAACAAAATCACAATAGAGGATAAATTATAAGCTTAAAATAGAGGAAATCCACTCTATATCTGCTGGAGGGAATGAACTATCAAAGCATACTTAAGAAGTCATAAAGGTCACAAACAACATTGGTGATGGCAAAAACTCTACCAACTTAGAAAAATGCACTCTAGCCAGAAACTAGTGCATCCAACACTCAATCTGGGTAAGGAAAACCCATAATCCAATGCTCATTCTCATTAAGGAATAACCATAGGTACATATCATTAAGTAGAAATACTCTACAGTCTTCATTAGACCAAATAAAATCGGAAATGGGTATTTCCTAAATCTACCAAAGTAGGACTATAATCACTCAATCCATCTATGAATCACATTATCAAATAAAAAAAATACCACGGTTGAAACTAAGGTCAAAATCAAGAACAACATCAGAAAATTAACAATACAAAATAAGGAATTTCTAATTTTCAAACTTAAGAAGCGATCATGAGAAAGGACACTTGTTTATAACTGCCTAACTCAATTTAAAGAAAAAAATCACATCATGGTAAGAATGGAGCATCCAATCTCCAACCAATAAAAAAGGCAACCCATTACTAGGTGACAAACCTAACCGATCTGTGATATAAATTAAGGACATCTCGATATCAATATCAAGTATCTATTGGGCAATGAAATAGTAACAAATTAAGAATGAATCCAAACTATTTAAGCTCACAAATAGGCTATATAAAAAGAGAATACCAAAGCAAAAACCTTCACACGCAGAGGTAAGTCAACAACTCCTAAACTCAAGAATGAGTAATATTACATAATTTCCAACATAGAACCATACAGAACCATGGAAGATCAACTTACCTTCGATACCATAATTGACTCCATAATTAATATAACACAGCAAACCAAGAGGGAAATAATTAACCTCGCCTCACTATAGGAAAGAAATCATCAAATCGAGCTATGTCTACTCATGCAACGAATAATAATCATAAAGAAATAAAATTTTAACTTGATTACACTAGTCTATACAGCTACCCAACGAGGATTAATTACATTACATAATAATATTAAATAATGTCAATAATGTCAAGTAGTGATAGCAATAGGAATAGATTTAGCAATAAAATTACCAACATTAATATAATGAATAAATGATACCCAAATAAACATTAATATCATGTACCACTCAAGGGATATAATAAGGGAAATATACCAAGATAAATGGGAATCGAACCCAAAAGCTACACTCATAGGGAGAAAATATTGATACAAATCTACTCACCCCCACTAAAAGAAATAACCCTTGGTGTAGTCATAAAATTATAAATTTAATAACATGAAACACAATAACCAATATGAACTCATCAAGGCATAAAATTATCAATGGGTGAAAAGACCCCAATACACATAATGAAAGAAGTAAATATGGGGAAATAAAAGCATACAAATCATAGTGAAATCCACAATCACATTCCTAATGGATCTAATGAAGAATAAATTAGAATGGGTCACAACTCGAACCACTGACTGAATCATCAACTAAGGAACTAAGCACACTATCTCTAACTAAAGATACCTCAATAATCATAAGGCTGATCTGAATGAGCTAAACAACAAGTAATCCTATATCGAGGACACTATCTAGATCAGTAGTGGATCTCTTTGCTATCGTAGCAAACTCTTGAATGACCAATAAAGTGAGAACACAAACTGAGATAAAATTAGGGTTTTGAGCCCTATGAAATGGATGAAATCTTACCTTAAATATGAAGATATTCGTGATAATAGATGTTAATCAAGCTTTCAAGTCACCCATAATTCTCAATTTTGAGTTATCATACTCATTAGGGATTTTTCTTGTATGAGTGTGGGTGGAAATGAGCAATTTCGTGACCTAGGGGACCTATTTTTGGCCCTTTAGGTATCCAGGTGTTGATATCACACACCTAACGATTAAAATTGCACATAGGCTACAAGAATAGGTGTTGCAATTAAAATACTTCTTGGTGTGATCGTACTATCCTCTCGACACTAGATATTAGCTGAAACTTTAAAATTTTCCAAGTTTTTGCTATGGCCTCGAGATCCATTCAAAAGCTAATTTACACAAATAATCTATGTAACCATACTTAATTCAATGTTTCAGACATAATGGAAAAGTTAGATTTTCTATTCGAGGTCGTTTCAACCATATGTGAGCCCTATACCTAAATTTCTAATTTTCTAACTTTCTAACCTATAGGTCAAAAAGAACTTGGGTGCATCGGTACCCAAACAAAAGGTATACCTTGTATGAAACTGATATGATAGAGTTATTGGTGCGGTCAAAATTTTCAACTGAGATTATTTCACATAAGTGTTCTCCAGATAGACATTTGGAACAAACGAAGACTTATAAATAGGGAATTGGCCCTAAAAACCCAAAGAACTGACTGGTAATTGAAATTTCAGTCCTACCAAGTCATAAATGACTTAGTGGAGGTATGGAAAAGCTCCAACGACAAATTAAGAGAAAATATGAAAAATTACCTTGAGGGTCATTACAAAAATATTCAATCAAATGAAGTCTTAAATCTTGTAATTCATTCATTACTTTAATCCCTATTTATTCATATCAAAATAAGAGATTCCACTATTATCTAGAAACCCTTATATTTAAGTCATTTCTAGGTTCAAGAACTTCTCTTAGACAATCATTCAATTCCATTTAACTTACACTTTAGTTTTGGTCATACATCTTTATACACATTACTTCCTAACCCTTCGCCTAACTTGACTTTAGGCTGTTAAATTATGCCATAGCCACTTCATATCATAATCAGTTCTCATTACTAATTTTAAAGAATACTATCCCATATTCTAATGTAAAATATATCAACTCCACCTTCTTTATGGTAGTTTGGCTAAATCCCTAGATTGTAAGCTTATAAAATGTCCTTATTATCATTTATATGTGTACAATTCACATTACAATCTACCATGGAATCAAACAAATATATACTCCCAACAAGGATTCAAACATAATATAATAAATATACAATTAAGCATTTATTACATTAAATTCATGTTATATCCATCAAAACTCCATTCTCCCTGGACTAAGCATAAATCTCCATCAAATCTACATTATGAATACAATTACTAACCACACTCTACTACTCATAGATCATAATCTACCAGGGTGCCAAGTTGCTACAACAAGTAGCTATAACACAAATTATCCTTCTCATTCTTCTTATTTTCAAAGGCCAATTATCTAACAAACAATAATTATAAAAGTTCAAAAAAATACTTTAAGAATTCAAACCCACTAGTTATACCCTTATTTACTGTTCATAAACTTACACAATGGTCAATTAACCATCAAATAGTTCCTTCAGGCTTAACGAAACTCCATTAATGGAGTTTTAGGCTAAAGGGTCCACCTTTATTGAGTTAAAATGCCCCACCTATAAATTTTAATGTTTAGAATCACTAATTCATGTAAGGTATTGCTAATTAACAATTTAAAAGTGATTCTAAGTGATATTTACTGACCCATAGTTTTATCCTTAAAATATCATAAGCTTATGGTTCAAACCCAAGAATTTTACCGTTAGAGGTTGTTTTAATGATTTTAGGATGTTAAGGGATTAAAAGAGAAGAAGATAAAGAGTGAAACATCAATAAAAGAATTTCACCGATACCAAGATAAAATTGCCTCGCTGGAAATTAGGAATGAAAGTTTGGGGTTTGAAGGCTGAAATCCATCGATAATGGATTATAAATTATTCCGCATTTTGGTACAATGATCTGACCCTCTATAGAGTCCTCAACTTTTCAGCATGCATAGTCTTCAATAAATTTTTTATAACTTTTTACTCAGGAATGAAACAATGATCAAAATTTTTGGTGGAAAAAAGCCGAACAGCATTTTAATTTGGTGGATATTGGTCCCCCTAACTCCTTATGATCAAAAAGGAATGCTCATTTGAATTTGACCCTAGTTTAAACTTAGTCCAAAACAAAATTAGAACGGACACTTTCAATTTAACTTTGTTCTAGGCAAATTGTATGACATTAGTACATATCAAATGCACTCCCATACTAAATAATTGATCCTAACACATGTGAGAAATGAGAGTCATAGGCTTTTGCCATATATATATTTTTAGTAATGGCCAAATCGACCATTACCATAAGGAGATTATATTAAAATGACGCATTTTAGTACCTTAAGAATGGGGAACTTGTTATTATGTGTGTTTGGAGCATGCAATATGCTTTTCTGAGTATAGTTATGAGAATGGATTATGATAAGAGGTGATGTCATAACTTAAGAGCCTAGAGTTAATTTAGTCTAGGGATTAAAAAGTAAAAAGTATAAAGGTGTATGTCTAAAACTAGATTGTATTTTGAATAGAGTTAATTGATTGGTTAGTGGAATAGGGTATTGAACCTATTAATGACTTGAATATAAGGGTTGCAAATAGTGAAATCCCTAGTTTTGGTATGAATAAAGGTTATTGAATTAATGAATGAATTACTAGATTTTCAGACTCCATTTGGTTCAACATGCAATCTTAAAATAACTACTAGAATTTAATGAATAAGGCTTGATAATGCTTACTTGAATAAACTGGGGATTCGTATTTAGACATGCTATAATTGATGATACAAATAATTTATATCTCTTGTGATTTAGTGATGTCTCCCTAAACTAACCTCCAAAGAAGTATGTTGCGGTCGATGTCAAATATATTATCCCAAACAAGGTTGGGGCCGAACCCACAGCAAAAACATCGAATAGTATCTGAAACTAGACAAAATCCATGAGCAATTCTGAAAAAGTAAATGGGGGATTTTAAGCCAAAAGTAACAAGTATAGAACTTGAATTCTTGAGTGTGTAAATAATAGAAGATGAACACTAGGATTGTGTTCCCCCTTCTTCAAAACAACATAATATTTTTGTACTCAATCCACCTACCCTCCTACTCTGCATGCAAATATTAAAAGTTATACACTATAAATCATCTTGTGAACGTATTGATAGATTTCACCCTTTACCCTATGAGTCTCAGGGTGTTGCCTTGTTGTCCCGTGTCTTTAAACTCCCTACAATGCTCACCTTTTGAGTGTCAAGTTTATTAGATGAGCGTTGGTAGCCTTAAATTACTATTGCAATCTCTTTTTCCCAATCTTGAACTCCCGTTGTAAGGATGTTCTTGAATATATGCAATCCAAAAACTCTACAGTGGCTTGTGTTCAATAAATATTATTAAGATTGCAATACATGCAACGACAATCAAATAGATTAATCTCCTGCGTCCTTTATATAGCTAATCCACTAGGGTTCCTGCAACCCTAATCGAGGAAATTAGCCACTCATGTTCATGCAACAATCCATGATAATTAATAAAGAACACATGTAATTAATTACACAATAAAAGGAGAGAAAATCCATTATCTCCAATTTATTAAAAACCTAAAATCTCAAGGCAAAATCTTAATGATCATAGTATGCTAAAATTATCAAAAATAATGTAAAAGTATGCAACTTAATAAAGGATAACCCTAGGGTATTTATAGTATCCCAAAACGTTAGAGAAATCCTAATAAAAATTAAATAAGAAAAATGGATTGGTAATTATGATGACTCATGAGGTCACCTTACGAGTCATATGTTGCTTAGTCGTAGCCATTCCAGTGAAATTGAATCTATAAGGCTTCAGGCTTCTAGTTACATTAAGACTCCTAACCTCAAGTAGTAGTCAGACATTACGACTGGTGATTTTCATTCATTATAACTTGAACCTTGCACTTCAAGGACTTACACACTGGTCATCTTACAATTAATCATTATGAGTAGTAGTCCAATCTTCTGACTCGTAGCCTTCCCTATCTTTAATTCTAAATCTTGAGATAAATCACTAGTCTTCTTACAAGTGCTCATAATAAGTCATATCCCCATATTATATGTCATACCCAAGCTTTACTTAGTGGCTTAGGTTAACTTTTTTTTCTATTATCCAGACGAGTCGGGCTAGGATTTGTAAGGGGAGTTGACAACTAGTAGCTTGACCAGTACTTTGACCTTTTAGAATTTTTTTCTTTCTTCTTTTTGATCCAACACCACGATCGACCTATTTACCTATAACACACACAAAAACCACATTATATCTAGAAAAATATCGTAAGTCCTAACAT
Organism: Capsicum baccatum var. pendulum; assembly: GCA_030864225.1. NCBI lineage: Eukaryota > Viridiplantae > Streptophyta > Magnoliopsida > Solanales > Solanaceae > Capsicum > Capsicum baccatum. The sequence goes on along the minus strand of CM061557.1, from coordinate 157,178,636 downwards.
AAAATCCTTGTTTTAGGCATCAAATGTTCCATATTTCCATGACACATCAACACACTCAACTTAGAATGTTTGTGTGTCTTCAGGAAAAACAAAAATTAGAAATAAAAGAAAATCGATGCATAAACAGGAAGATCCTAAGATACCTTTGACAGTAAATTTTCTTTTTCAATTCACAACACTTTAATCCTCATCCTATTTTGAAACTTTCAAGAAGCCAACTATTTATATTGATTTGGTGCACCAAAGTGACAAAAAGGAATCTAATGATGGCATTACATTAGCAATGGAAAACCAAACATATAAACAAATTATATTAACTAAATAGTCTAGCATTCTACCAATGCAACCCTGTACCCTCAAAATCAACAAAGGTCCCATTACTCAAATCGATCAACATATTTTTCTCAAGGATAGTCAACAGATTCTCTCACTCACAATAGAGTTCTAACTGGTGCACTCAAAATGCCATATGTTTTCCCATGTCTTTTACCTAAGTTTTTGGATAGTTGTAGTTCGGAGCACTATAGAAATTTATTAAACTTGTAAAGTAGGCTTGGGGATTGTATGATATCTTTGGGAATTTATTTCAGAGACTAAGCCTCCTTGACAGTACAATTACTTCAGGGTCCACTTATTTTCTAATTTTTCTTTTTATTCTGCTCTTATTTCTCCCTTTTTTATTTGTTCAGACTGGGTCTGGTTCCTTATTCTTTTTTTTTGAAATATTTTTTTCATTTGTTCCAAGATCATTTTATATTTTTCACAATTTTTCTATTTGTCTACCACACCCAAGTTTCTTTTATATTCATACCCACTCAATACTACACACCCCTATGATAACCAACCTTAACTTAGGCGATTTACTTAAGTTGAGGTGCACATTGTCCAAGAAGGACCAGGGCCAAAATAGGTTGATTACAATTTAAATGAGGAGGTAAATGGGTGTGTACAAAAAATATAGGCCTATTAAGGCTCAAACATTATGATCAAAGGACTCATATAGAATTTGAATTAGAAATTTAGTAGTGTGATAAGAAAAATGGCCTATGATCATCTCCTAATTGACTATAGAAGAACCTAGGCAAGGAAAATTAGGCAAGTTCTGGATTCCATGAATATCGGGAACTAGGTAATACTTCACGCACACATCGACAAGGTCACATTGCTAGTTACTAATTATTTAGTTATGTAATTGTTTGACGCTGTTGTTATGTTCCTAATTGTATTTCCATTATTAGATTCACAGTTGTCTATCACGCATACATCTATCACAAAATTAGCAAAAATTTTGGAGAGTAGGGTACCAATTTTTTTCAACAAAGCTTCCATAATTTTATCACAACTATTCAAAAACTATATCTATTACCAGAAGTAAATTTTTTTTTCTGATTTTTAGCATCACACAACACAAAAGCAGCATAAAAGTGCAAAACATGCCGGTTCATATACTTTTTTAGATTGTGGCCTACAGGTTTTGAAATATAACAAGCACAACTTATGGCGATTTTGGTACACCCCCACCTCTAACTAAAACCTACACAGTATCCCTAGTGTATCTAGCAATGTAATACAATGAGAGAAAATATGACTTGGTAGTCGAGGTGCTATCTTATACTTTATCATCATAAGGACCCTTAGATTAGTCCCCGCTATACTCAACTTTGGTCCCATTAATTGCCAGGACCATTTTCATAATAGTGGAACCTATTATGATTTGTGCGCTCAATGGTATGTCTAGTGATGGGGACATATCACTGCCCCTCTCAGTATCCATGGATTTTTTCAAACTACCAGCACAATGAATTATCTTATGGACCCTCACCTGCCAAAATTTTTTAATCATGATGTTGTCTCATATTGATGTATCAACATATTCTTCTTTGGTGCACTTTCTTTTACTTTTATTGTTATTCTTTTTGCTTCCTCCTACTTCTTCAACTGGAAAACTCCAAATATTTTCAATTTCCTTCTCTTGCTGTACTTTGTGATAACAAGAATTAGGAAAATCGATCTTTTATGCAATTCATTAAACATTTTCTGCAACTCAACTTACTCAGCTTTCACCTTTAAAATATCTAAAGTTTGTCCACTTCCTAGCTTATGTATGACTCTTCCCACAAAACCATCTAACATTCTCTAGATTTTCCTACTTTGTTCTTCCATTTCGTTTTCAACCTAGGGTTTCACACCCTTCTCCACTAACTGGACCTTTTTCTCAAAAGTAGTCAACCTTATTATAACCTTATTCCACATGGTTTGTGAGATGACCTCAAAACCTGTCAGAGCTAATATGGATGAGAATGGGCATAGTGGTGCTTATTATGAGTGAGTGGAGAAACTAGATATACCTACTGCATTAGATGGTTGGGGCTGAAACTATCCACCTTCAACCTGAATGTCATTTGTCTCATTAAAACCAATCGCCTTAAAATTCATATCCCTATTTCTGAGTATCTCATCTAATATCATTGCTCCTTGTTTTGCTTGCCCAGTCATGTGGTTCATTGTATCTCTAATCAACCCTAAATCAATGGTAGTCTTCGTCTCAATGTATTGGTCTACATCTTAGAGTTCTGGCACTCCCACCTCCAAGAAATTTTGGGTTAACAAACATGGAAATTCAAGAATTACCTTATCAATTCTAACTACTCGGTCATATATTTATCGAGAGATAAACTGTGTTACATCGAACTCACATCCATCTTTGAGTCCTGCTACTAATGTTGTGCGTACTAGATTGAGAACATTTTCCCAAATAGTGGAACACAATCTATTTTAGGCCAAAGTTCACCATTCCTTTGCCTCAAAGTTCAAAGTCTTCTTTGCAATCTAATATAGGTTCACTCCTGGGCAACCAAATAGCCAACTTTCTTCTTTCCCATTTATAGCGATGATATTCTCTATCCACCTCAAATGCATAATCTAATTTATTAACCCATTTTTTCTTTGTAATTAAATATATTTCATTCATGCGGTACTCAATTTCAATTATGTTCACTTGTGGTTGAAAGTTAGGTCAATGCAAGAATCTAGAAATAGTTCTCGGGGAATTGTTCACCCAAATTTAATACATCGTCAATGATTTTATTGGATCACCACCCTTATGAAAGTTTCCCTATGGTTATTTCCTTTTTAACTCACTATTATATGCAACATAGAACTCCTGCACTAATGCAGGACTAAATTTTGAAAGTGTTGTAGTTATCGATCGAAATCCATATTATTGAAACCTAGTCGTGAACCCATGCATCTCAGACTTAACTGCTGTAGTCAATCTTATTTGTATGGTTGGGTCTAACTTCAACTCAGCATTATATATTTCCTATATTTAGGGTACGCCCACCTTTCAATGATGGGCAGTAGAGCAAATTCAATGGATAATTGCACTTGGGGAGGTTGTGGTGGTGGTTTGACATAAATATGACCAACATTTTTCTCCTTCTTATTTCCATTCTCTGATTCTACCTCATAAGAGCTTGATTTTTCTACACCCTTATTATCATCAAATTCTTCTTCTTCTTCATAATCGTCATCCTTAGAAGATGATGGTAAGCATGGCAGGGACGTACTTGGATGTTTCATTTTGGGCTACTTTGGAGGTGTGTCCTCCTCTGTGACTATTTTATTTTCCTGAGGTCATTTCTCTCTTAGGTATGTATTCCTTTTCAGTGGGTATTCTACGAGGTCACCATTTGATTTATCAATTTGATCATTTCATAGTTGGTAATTAGACTTAGGGGCAGGTTTATTCCTAGTGTTCTTCTTTGAGGTTTTCTTGGATAATGAGACATATTTTGAAGCCATTTGAACCTATTTGGATAAGATCAATTAGTGGATACTATGATAAATAATAAAAACAAGAAACTTTAGTGTTATTGTACATATATTGGGCTTATGACTAAGGGGTGTGAATCATACCAACTGGGTATGACTCATATGATTGAGTCATGAGGTTCAAAGTAGACCAGTTAGTGTTTAATGGTCATCTTATGAGTCCTCCAAGAGAGTCATAAAGTTAGTCTATGACTCGTTGACAACAATTGTAAGATAAAAGGAAAATATGTTGTACTATGCATCAGTACCCCCAGTTATTACGACTTTTGTATACGAGTCATAAGGATTGTTTATGACTTATATGGTTGAGTCATAACAATTCCAGAACCCATACTCTTGTAATCCTCCATGTAATCATTTGTTATGAGTTTCATAATAACTCGTTACTAGTCATTACGAGTCATAAGGAGCCCTATATCCACTATAACATGGGGGTTTACCACGAGTTTGTTCCAATATTCAATCCTAACATTATAAATCTATAATACATTTCAATACCCCTTACATTCATACACAAATAATGTTTTAAAGCACCAAGTCTATTTCTACTTCGTATTATCATATTACGTGGCACATTTTCAAGAAATAATGTTTTTTTACTCATGTATACATATATTTGAAGAAATCCTAAAACCTCATGCCATATTTAAAATATAAACTTAGTACATATATATTTTCATCATAACCACTTACTTAATTGATTAAGGTTTTGGATTTCTTCAGTTTAAACAATTTTAGGCCCTGTTCATGATGAACTTTTGAGTTTTGGGGGGAATAAACTTTTTGATTTGATGCGTTAGAGAGAATAAGGAGTTTATTAGATCTTTTAAAGAAACTAACAATGAAGGGAGTCTATGATTTGAATGGTCGGATGCCCCTTTTTATATACAAGTTCTTTTAAGATGGGTTGACCCTCGACCTCTGATCTTTCAACCTTGGTTATAAGCTATTCTTACAACTCGTAAACACTGATTACAGTTCACATACTCCTTCCATATGAACTTTAAACCTTACCTGCATCTAGAGTCATTATGATTCAAGTTGATGAGTCATAACCAGAGGTTACGACTCATTCTAAGAGTCGCAATGACTCCAAAAACCTATTACTTGGAAGTGATCTAATTTATAGGTCCTTACTACTCCTACTCAAGAGTCTTAATGTTTTGTTAAAACTTGTAAAGAGTCTGTATGACCTAATTTCTGAAACTTTTTTGCCAACTCCTACAATCTTTAGCCCTGCACACTGAATACACATATTAACCTATATTTTACTAAGAACAAAACATGTGTTGCCTCCCCCACAGTGCTTGATTTAAGGTCTCAACACAACGTGGCTAAGTTGGATACTCAAGCATCACCAACTAGACTCTCGGGTTTCCTCCCAGTAGCGCTTGATTTATTATTGTGGCATAATGCAATTTCCTTGATTACTCAGATTCACCAAGGTCCATTTCAAGAACCACTTTAACTTTTTTAGTGTTACACATGAAGTTTTTTATACTTTGCTCATTTAGTTTGAATGGGACTTCACCATTATGCTTCAATTCTAAAGCACCATATGGAAATACTCTCACCATAGTGAATGGACCATACCACCTAGACTTTAACTTACCTAGAAACAAGTAAAGTCTTGAGTTATATAGCAATACATAGTCACCTTTCTCAAATATTGTTTTCGCAATTTTGCAATCTCAATGAAACTTCATCTTTTATTTGTAAAGTGTAGAACTCTCATAAGACCAAAGTCATAATTCATCCAACTCATTCATCTTATTCATTCTTTCCTTTGTTGTATCCTGCCAGTCAAAATTTAACTTCTTCATTGCCCATATTGCCTTAAGTTCAAGTTCGATCAACATGTGACTTTCCTTTCCATGCACCAACTAATATGGAGAGAAACCTATGGGAGCCTTGAAAGTTTGTCGGTAGGCCCATAATTCCTCAACAAACTCTCTCGACCAATTAGTCCTATTGACATTAATAGTCTTCGCCAAAATAGACTTTATCTATCTATTGGATACCCTAAATTATCTACTAGTTTGTGAATTGTAAGGTGTTTCCACCTTATTCTTCACTCCATACTTCTCAAGCAGACACGTAAATAGGCAATTAAAGAAATTCAACCCACCATCGCTAGTGATTTCACATGGTGTGCAAAATTTAGAAAAGATATTCTTCTTCAGAAAGGCTGTGACACTTCTTCCTTCATTGTTAGGAAGCGAAACCACTTCCACCCAGTTTAATTTATAATCCACCACCATAAAAATATACTTCATATAAAAGGAGCATACAAAGGGTCTGATAAAGTCCAAACCCCATACATCAAATAATTCGAATTCTAAAATAGGGGTCATAGGCAGTTCATGTGTCACGACCAGAGTCGAGGCCCTAGCAGTGATGGGCATCTCAAACAATGAAGGCTCAAGAGAACCCTATAACTCCCCAACCCACTAGAGATATTTTCTTCTCTGGGCCTAGGCCCGCATGGCTTTAAAACACGTCTCTAGGGAGTAAGGCTCTCTTGCTTATCTACCAGTATCCCTTATATGTTTTTCCTATGTAGGACTTCTTTCTAAGTTAGGGTGTTACATTCTATCATGACCCGAGCCAAGGCCCTAGCCACGATGGGTATACCGAACCACGTAGGTCTGAGAGAATCCTATCTCTGCCCAACCCACAAGTGATATTGTTTGTTTTAGGACTAGGCCCACACGTCTTTAAAATGCATCACTAGGGACTAACAGTTTCTCACATACATACCCAACATCCATCCTATGTTTTGCTGATATAAAACTCCTTCCTATTTTAGGGTGTTATATACACCCCCTTATGGAGTCAGCATCCTCGGTAAGGTTTGCCCCACCGAATGAGATTTGCCTATACTCAGGATTGAGGTTTGCCATGCCTTATTGGGATTTTTCTTCACACAGTTTGAACTCTAGCCCATGTCAACAAGGATGACACATGAGAGTCTCTCATACTACTCAGTCATGACTCGAGCTGAGGCCCTGGAGTGACGGGCATCTAAAACCATGAAGGCCTGAGAGACCCCTATCTCTTCCTAACCCACTAGTGATATTATCTTCTTTAAAATGTGTCACTAGGTCGTAAGACTTTCTCACTTATATATCCAACATCCCTTCTGTGTTTTATCAATGTGGGAATCCTTCTTAAGTTGGGGTGTTAATCATGAAGCATAGAGATATAGCCTTGTTTCTGGCATTGGTCATAGGCTTACGGGAAGTCATGAGCATCTTTGTATATTGTAGGATAGTAGTACCTATATTATAAGATCTTGTGGATTAAGCGGGCTCTGTGATAGAGACCCCCAACTGATGAATAATGACAAGATTCAAGGATGCTCATCATCTCCAATTTAGGGATGCATCTACAAATAACGCAATCTGTACAAATTTGGAATAAGTAAGGTTCATCCCTAAAAAACTTCCTTACCTCATGCTTAAATTTCTTTCTCTGCTGGAAGGACAAATCTTCTGGGACTATATCATTTGATACATAATTTGCATAGTCAGAAAACAATGGAATTAGATATTGAGAAGCATCCAATACTTGCTCATCTAAAAAACTATCATCAATTTTTACACCATATTAAACTTCCAGCATCGCTTCTTCTCAAGTCTAGACACGATATCTACAACTTAATTCTCAGTGCGTTTTCGGTCCTTGACCTCAAAATCAAACTTTTGCAGCAAAAGAACCCACCTAATCAATCTAGGCTTTGCATTCTTTTTTGACTTCAAATACCTCAATGATGCATGATAAATGAGCACTATTACCTTTGTCCCAGTCAAATAGGACAGAAATTTGTCAATGGAAAAATTAACTTCTAATAAAGCTATTTAAGTAACTGTATATTTCTTTTTAGCAGAGTTTAATGCCATGTTGGCATAATAGATGGGCTGAAGGATATTTTCTCTTCTTTTTCCTAGGATGGAAACTAAGGCCACTCCACTTGCATCACATATGTCTAAAATAACAAGGACCAATCACGGGACATGGTTATATAAGTCGTCATAAACTTCTCTTTTAGGCATTCTAAAGCCTTCAACATGCTTCATCAAAATAAAAATTCATATCTTTCTTAAGAAGCTTAAAAAGGGGGTTGGAAATCTTTGAGAAGTCCTTGATGAATTACCTTCAAAACCTGCATGTTCTAAAATACTCTGAATACCCTTCAAAAAAATTAGTGGAGGTAATTTCTCGATCACTTCAATTTTAGCTTTGTCTACCTCTATACCTCTTCTTGAAATCTTTTGCACAAAAGTAATGCCTTATTTAACCATGAAATGGTACTTTTTCCAATCAAGTACCAAGTTGCATTCCTCACATCTATGAAGAGCATTTTCCATTTGAACCAAGCAGTCATCAAAAGAATTACCAACTACCAAAAAAATATCCATAAATATTTTGATGGTGTCTTTCACCATATTAGAGATGATTGACATGATATATCTGTTAAATATGGATGGAGCGTTACATAACCCAAATGGAATATGCCTAAATTTAAAGGTCCCATAAAGACAAGTAAAGTTTGACTTATTTTGGTCTTCAAGTGCAATAGTGATTTGGTTGTAACCCGAATAATCACCCAGAAAGAAATACCACCCTTTTTTTGCAAGCCTATCAAGCATCTAGTCCATTAAGGGCATGGAAAAGTGTTCCTTTTGGGTCCATGTATTCAGTTTCCTATAATACATACACACTCTCCATCCTATCACTAGCCTCATATGACACTAGCTTATTCTTCTTATTAGGAACAACAATAATCCTACCCTTTTTTGGAACTCATTGTATTGAACTGACCCACTTGCTATTAGCAACGAGATACACTAAACCAATATCTAACAACATGATTATTTCTTTTTTCACCACCTACTGCATTGGAGGATTAAGTCGATGCTGATGTTCTATACTTGGAGCACAATTCAGTTTAAGTTATATCTAGTGAGTACAAAAACCCGACAGAATACCCATAATATCTACAACAGACCAAATAATGGCCCTCTTCAATCTCTGTAGCACTGATAATAAAGCTTCCACTTTTGTCAGCATCAATTCAGCTGTAATGATTACCGACAAGGTGTTGTTGGCCGCAAAAAAGCATATCACAAATAAGAAGGAAGGGCCTTCAATACTAAGAATGGTGCGCTTTAATAAACGGGAGAGTAAGTGGAGTGGTTTTATATTTCTGGTCCAACTCAAGCTTCTTTGGTACAAAACTAGAAGAACCACTCACATAAAGTGCACATACCTTCTTATAATTTTCATCAATACCATCGCTATCGAAGCTCACGATCACTGCTGCTAAGGCCTTAAAACTAAGCCTTTCTTCAATAGGAATAGTCATTATACCCATATCAGTATCACTAATGGTTTCTATCACAGACACAACCCTTATATCATCCTATCATCGCATTGACAGGCATACATTGAAGATTACCTGTTCATTATTGAGTTTGAATCTAATCTGTCCCAATTCAATATCAACCAATGCTCAATCTATATTAAGGAAGGTTCTACCTAAGATTATAGGGTCTTGGAAGTCTACCTCGTAATAAAGGATCACAAAATCAACTGGGAAGATGAAAGATACAAACTTTACCAACACATCACATAGAATACGAACTGTTTTTTCCACTATTCAGTGAACCATCAACAATTTTATCAATGTTTATTTGGTGCTCCTAATCTAAACTGCTTAAACAAAACAAATTAAATAACATTAATGCTTTCCCCTAGATCACATAAATCTGAGCAAAGTTAAAAGACCCAATAATGCATGGAATGGTGAAGGCTCCAAGGTCTTCCTTCTTCACTACTAATGATCTAGATTCTATAGCACTACAATGATGAACATTAGTTCAAGGCTTATAGCTTACAGTGTATTTTCTAGTGACTTGACCTATCATGAATTTTGCATATCTTGCCATTTGCTTCAGTGCCTCAACTAAATGGAATGTTTACGGTTATCTTCTTTTACAAAGATGGAAATATTTTATATTTACTCTACTTTTTTTTCTTTTTAAATCTCTGAGGATAAGGTGGTCAAGGTCTTGGAATGATTTTAATAACAGTCTCCTCAACCTTACCCTTACCTTTTTTATCCATACGATTATCCTCAACATCGAGTGATTTCTCTAGTTCTACATCAGGTGCTTCCTTAGCAGCAACAGGATCAATATCATTGTCTAGATCATTCATAATAGAAACGGGTGGATCCATGGTGGTCTTATCACTCTGAGTAGTAATTGCATTGTAATGATTATCATTTTTTGGGTTCTGCACTGTATTACCAGGAAGAGTGCCAATCTGGCTTTAATTTAACGTGGGTGATATCTGGCCAAACTACAGCTCTAGTTGTTTGATTTCAGTAGCATGAGACTTAACTTTCTAATTCAGCCTTGATAGATTTGCCTTAATCTTCTTAAGACAACTCTCTTTACTTTTTGGTCCTTCTACTAATTTTGACAACATTGCTACTATTATAGACTCGGTATCTTAGCTACCTGGTGGGACATATTTGTCACTCACTCTTATCTTTTTAGTCATCCTTGCTCATCTAATCACTATCTCGTTCTCTACTCCTGTCTTGATACCTATCACCATAATAGTTCTGACTTTGATTTTCTTTCTCTTTGGCTCAGAAACCTGCCACTTTGCAATCCAAATACTTTGTTCCTCATTTGCATCAAACTCATAGGATCTTGAAGTAGGTTCTTGTGCCCCCACTGTATTTACTTTTTCAGTTGTCCTTATTGCACATTATTTTTAAAGTAGCCCAATGTTAGTTAATAGTTGTGAAACTTCTTGTTCTACCATATCACCACTAGCTATATAGTCACATATATCCCTAATAGCATACGTACCAGCTTCTCTCTAAGCCTTTTGAGTATGCTATCCTCAGTTAGTAACAAAGATGTCATCTTACATCTTTTGTGCCATCTCCTTATTTATATGCGTAAGTGAACCTCTAGATATTGTGTTTGTTGTTGCCCTAGAGCTGACATTCAAGGATCTATAGAATATCTCCAATAAATTTGGTCCTGGAATTCTGTTATAGGGTACCATGCTCAACTTCTTTTTAAATCTAAACTATGCTTCATACATAACTTTATAGGTAACTGCCTGAAATAATAGATCTTATATTTCACTCACAACATCTTGATAGAAGGGAAAAATTGATCCAAAAAATATCTATGTATCATATGCAAAGTCGTGATTGAGCCTCTAGAAAGTTTTCCCAGCCATAATTATGCTTCACTTATTGGTGAAAAAGGGAGCAATCATAATCTCAACACTTTCTGATCAACCACAGGAATGGTATATTTATGCATATCCCCGTAAAATTGGCTAGGTGTATGTTTACATCATCTGTTGCTACCCCTAAAATTTAATTCTTGTGTGATTAAACAAATGATGATGAATACTAGGACTGTGTTCCCCATGGATTCACAACCACATAATATTCTCGTACTCAATCAACCTACTCTCCTTCTCTACATGTAAAAATTACAAGCTATGTACTATCAATCATTTTGTGGATGTATTGATAGATTTCACCCTTTATTTTATGATTCTTAAGGTGTTTCATTGCTATCCCTTGTCTTTAACCTCAGTCAAATCTCACATTTTGAGCCTCAAGTTAATTAGATAGGGGTTGGTTGACCCAAATCATTATTTTAATAAATTTTTCCCAATCTTGAACTTCCTTGTGTAGACGTTCTCAAATATAAGTAATCTCCAACCCTCTGTAGTAGCTTGGGTTTAATAAATAAGAAGAATATTATAATACATTCAACGATAGTGGAATAGATAAAATAACATACTTTTCTTACGGAGCTAATCCACTAGGGTTCCCGCAACTCTAGTCAAGAAAATTAGCCACTCATGTTCATGTAATAATTCATGATAATCAATAAAGAACACATGTAATTAATTTCACAATATTGAAAAAAATAAAATATGAAGTCTCCAATTGAATAAAAGCCCAAAATCTCAATAATCAAAGTATGCTAAAAGTATCAAAACTATCGTGAAAATATGTATTTAATAATAGGATAATCCTAGGGTATTTATAGTATCTCAATATAATAAAGAAGTCTTAGTAAAAAACCGAATAGGAAAAACAGATCGACAATTATTATGACTCGTGAGATCTCCTTATGAGTCATATGTTACTTAGTTGTATACATTTCGGTGAAATTGCATCTTCAACGCTTAAGGCTTCTGTTTTCATTACAAATTCTTACCATAAGTCGTAGTCAGTCATTAAAACTCGTGGTCTTCACTCGTTATCATTTAAACCTTGCAGTTTAGGGACTTACACAGAGGTTATCTTATTATTAATTATTATGAGTCCTAGTTTGATCTTACGACACATAGGCTTCCCTATCTTGAATATTGGATCTTGACATAGCTTATCAATTTCCTTACGAGTGTTTATAAAAAGTCGTATCAACTTAATACGAGTTGTAGCCAACTTTACTTAGTGGCTCAGGTTAACTTTTCTTCTGGTATCCGGATGAGTCAGGATATGAGTCATAAGGTGACTTGAGGACTCATAGCTTAACTAGTATTTTTCCTTTTCTGAACTTTTTCTTCCTTCTTTTTAATCCAACACCAAGATTGACCTATTTACCTATAACACACATAAAAACCATATCATATTTATAAAAATAGCCTAAGTACAAACATAAATTCCATGTTTTAGGCATAGAATGTGTCATGTTTCCATGGCACATCATTTCGTGTGTTAAGGTATGATTGTTAGTTTACGTGAATTCATTAACTCAAGTTGACCAAGTAGTTGGGTGGTTTTTTATTGTTGCAATACTTAAGCAATGTAATTGTTAAGTATTATCGTAAGAGTTAATCACATATATGAGGTTATAATAAAGGCTTGTTCACTATACAAGTATGATTACTTATTCTCATTATGGTTGTGATTGTTGTTATATCCATTTTTGTTATGGGATTTATAAGTATTTATACATTTTCACAAGATTACTTGATAAAATTCATTAGTTGGTTGGGGTACCATAGTGGTATAGTACATGGATAAGATCTCATCCCCTATAGGTCATGTCTAGTGGGAAATCAAATGACCCTTAGCATTTATGTACAAGGTATTTAGTTTGTGATGGTTTCTTGAGTGGACTGCATTTTTTATTAGTGTTATTGTTTTTGTTTATATTTGTTCTGTGAGTGAAATGGGTCTGTGTACTTAATTTCTAAGGGATGTTACTCCTATAAATCTGGAATATATATTGAATTTCAATATTATTTAATTATAGATAGTTAAGTTGATAGCATTAAATTGACAAATGTTTAGCATAGTTGTCATTCTTATTCACATGTTCGAATTAAGGTATGGATATTTTTAGTCATGGATCGTTGACTTAAATGTTATGATGGTTGAATTTACTATGAAGGGTGATGTATGTATAGTGAGATTATGTGTGAAAGGTATAATGAGAATGTCAACGTTATATATTGGAAACTAGCAATGGATTAGATTCAACTAAGCCAGTAGAAATAATAATGGAATACTTTAAGGTAAAATAATTTGATAAAAGTGATATGGATTGAATTGTTATATAAGTTGTCATGATTTTTTTATGTGATTTCTAATTTTTTTTTATGTGATATGACCCTAGTTAGCCTATGATACAAACCAATACATATTATTTATATTGTTACAACTCTTGCTATACTCTTTTTAGAATATTATTTAATTGTAAGATCAGATGATGTTTGTCAAGTGACATAGATAGTGATCTGCAACTTCTCTTAGTCCTCCCATTCATGGTGAAACTGTGCCTAGTCCTATCATTCTTAATTTAAAAGCTATAGTACCTTTTAGACTAGGTCCTTGGGGCAGTTTTTATTCCGCATTCAATATTAGTAAAATAAGTATCTGTATTTTTTCATTCATTAAAACTTTCATGTATCTTATTAAAGAGTTTTAAGGGGTTTTTTTATATAGCTTGATAGGAATAAGCTCCCTCACGATCCATTAATTTGGATCCTGACAATTTTTTATATAAGAGCCTAGGTTACTGGTCTTCCAATATAAGATTAAATGTAGAGTAGAATCCTATGGATTGATGTGCTGACATCTGCATCTAATCTTTGAGAAGTTATAAGGCATTTGGGAAATTATTGCACTTCTTTCTTCCTTATCGTGTGGTTTGTATAGTTGCTTGTATGGGTTGAATCTAATTGGTATCTATCAGTTCCAATAGATATATATAAAATCATAATATCATGATCCAAACTAGGGCCTAGTCGTGATACGTATCTGTAACACCCCGCACTTTTCCTAGCTTTAAACCGTCCATACAATGTCAAAAATTTTATTCAAAGAAGAATAACTTTTATTTAATGAGGCATTTTCCAGATTTAGAATTTCTATTGTGTGGGAAATTGAATAAGCTTTCCATTGATACCAAATTTGCCCAAATCTGATACTCGGTTGAGGAGTTAGAGTATTTTTAAGTTGACAGTGTTCCACCTAAGAAACCACCTCATCGCGGTGAAGGACAATTTCTTATTGTCAATTCCAGTGGTCCTCCGCGATAGCCCGATGCCATGGCGATGCCTAAATTCCTAATTTTCCCATTCCAGTAGACCGGTGTGATGATGTTGTGTCGCGCCAAAGGTCAAATTGGCACTACTAATGGGCACTGCGTTGATGGCGCATCACATTGAAGTTCCAGGTCCCAATTGTCAAAATCTAGTGGTACAACGCGATAGCTCCGCATCCCAGAGGTCCCCTATTTCCCAGTCGTCCTTTTGTAGAGAGCATGACCCAGTAAAATAGGATTTTTTATTTATTTCCAGTTCCGATTTAAAGTTTAATAGGCGTATTATGGTCTCTCCCCAGGGCCCTAATCCGTCAAAAAGATATCATTCAGCATATACCAAACAATTTATACATATTTCATCAGTTTTCGCTCCAAAAAAAATTCTTGATCATCAAAGCTTGTTCTCCGAGAAACCCAATTCTCCCATTAATTCTCCAACAAAATTCAAGATTAAGGAATCCCAACACAATAACCCTAAGAATTCATCTTCAAAGCATCAATAGAGATCCAAGATTCAAGTTCTTGCATCTAGTTCATTAATTGAGATATATGGGGTTATGAACGAGGATACTACTTTCATCCTTGTTCCTAAAACTTATTTTAATTAAGAATTTACTAATTTTTATATTATTTCCCATGAAATTCAAGTTAGGCTACATACACATTATTGTTAATTACAAGCTTATGAGATTTCCATTGATTTAGAAATTGAATTACATGATTATGTTCATATTTTCATTCACATTGCAGTAATTTCCAGATTTTGAATCGATTTGTCAATGTTTACATTACCAGGAATGAATAATATGATGTTTTAGCATGAGTTTGATGCATGGGACAGTAATCCTTAATTTAAGATTGGTATTTAAAAAATTATTGTGCTATAAGAACCATATTATTAGATTCCTTTAAGATTATTGATAAAGATTTGACCTTTTGATCTCAGAATTGATATGAAATCTACTTTACAGATTCAGATTGCAGATTTAACTTTACCAATATACAGTTGGTTTTCATTACCTACCATTAGACTATTTTAAAGAGGATTTTCTTTAGCATGAGCATACAAATTTAATGGGAGTAGTGTTTAGATGGGTACGTTACTACGGTTTTTTACCCCAGAACTACATGCCAACGTAGGATTTAGATTATTACCGCTGCTACATGGATGATAGATATGTAATTACTTGGATAGGTTATACTCCCTGGAAAGAGTGTGACTCAACTCCCCAACTTGAGGATTCCTCCTTAGGGGGATAAGAACATTGGACTCCATGAATGATCACATAGTTGATGTTGGTTAGAAGAACCTCCCATGCAGAATAAGTTTTCGTATTTCTAAACCCTTAAGATTTAGTATTTTCTCTTATGGAAATCTTATTAAAGTATTTTCCTCGATATCTAAAGTAAAAGATCTACAAAATCGCTTTTAGAAAACTAAGTGTAAAGGCTTATGAACTTATTTAGACTATGCTTTACAGAAAGACTTTAGTTACATTTTTCATCCCCATACACTTTGTACATCCTCAAAGTGCAGATCCATATATACGTGTATGTGCTACATTATCTAAAAATATAGTTCCAAGTTGTAATATGTACAGACAAAATCACACCATTGCAGGTTCCAGCCAGCAGATGGTGAGTCCTCCTACTTTTGAAAATTTAGTTAGATGTCATTTATGTACTTTAATTTCTTACTCATATGTATTGATTAGTGGTAGTTAGATTCGTGCCCTAGTTATCTATAGTCAGTATAGAAGTGGCTTCATAGATGTCAGTTAGAGTCAGTTTTGAAAATTTCAGTCCGTATTTTCAGATTGTATCAGAATATAAAATGGTATCAGTATTGTATTTTCATAGATTCCATCATTTTTATGTTTCACGCACAGCAAGCCCAGTTATTTTATACATATTTTATTAGTTGCTTAATAGTATGCCAGTTTATGGGATAGCTTTGGATCACGTGTGGTCCTAATCACTATGTGACATCTCAAGATAGATTTTTGGGGTATTATAGTATCTCAAGACCACCATGAGCCAGAGACTACCCCCTTAGCCTAACATACAAAATATAATAAAAGAATACATCGTAAGCCAACCAAACATGATAGTAAGAAGAATAGATGAACTAAACAAAAATTAAGAGTCAAATATAAACATCTAAACCCACACTTGTCCACAAAAATATTTAAAACTAGAATACCGAACTAAGCTGGTAAATGTCCCCGACCATGACAAAAGGAATCCAAAAGTACTAGTATGGTAATATAAACAATGAAATGACCAGCCTTCTAGAAGATAGAGGTTTACCATTTCACAATAGATACACCAAAATACTAAATCAACTAACACTGCATAGGAACTATAGAAAAGCCCTCAAACTCTACATCATGAGATGATGCAACATCTAGGAATTCTTAGTATGAGAAGCCCAGGCATCTAACTTAGGGATAAGGGATAAAATAATGTAAATGTCAAAACCAATGAGAAATCACATACACAAAATTTATACATACATATATAGGATGTCGGGATGGGTACAAGAGTCATGAACATGAGAGTTTAAACTATTAATGTGAACTATGTCACTCGCTCTATCCTAATGGAACCCATGGACTATATCGGTTTAGCTTCCCCTACTGAAAATGCCCAGTGAATGTTAGCCGCACGAAATGAGGAATCTAAAGGAAAATCTAAGGATACCAAGGCTCTATCCATTTCAAAATATAATGTTTGAAAAAAATACATGGTCGTCTAGACCCCTACGCTTTCAAATATGCTTTCCAGTATTGGTTCCCTCAGGAACTCCACCTTCATGGTAAGCTACATAATTAGTTTTAAGGCCAAATTAAAATAGTTTGCTCATGATACCAACTATTAACCCAGGAGTTCTATATTAAGGCATTTACCACTTCGTATCATCATAACAATTATGCTTGAAATCACTTATAATCATGCCAAACAAATCTATGTAACCATTTTTGTAACGCCCCGATTTTCTGAACCAAAATGCTACACGGTGCTCATGACCCCGAAGGACCACAAGCTAACCCATGACTGATATTTGTATCTATAAACTGCATAATATCTCATAAAATATGTGGAGACATGAACTGTAAGGTCATAAGGTTCAATACTGATACATATCTGATAAAAACATAGTATAACAATACCCAAAAGAAACATAAATACTAAAGTCTGAACATCTAATTTGACATTTAGTCCAAAAGCCTCTAACTGAACTGAATAAGGAGTTGAAGGAACATGTCTCTAAATAACTTCATGAACTAAAAAACTAATCTGAAATACTATTATAAAGTAATAATAATATTGTCCTCGAATGAAGAGGAGCACTGACTGCTGAAATCTGCAATGCTACTGCTGCTCTGAAACTCGTGCCTCTGTACCTATGGCGTCAAGTAAAACAACATCGTGCAAATGCATTAATACGACCGAATGTACTGAGTATACGAGTGAGGTAGGCTAAATGCAAAGGGTTTTATATGTATGAACAATGCTGACTGATATAAATGTGAGAATACATACATACATACGTAACTTCAACTAAACTCGTGGTGATACTGACTACTGAGTCTGAATACTGACAAAATGAGTTTTACTGATGCTGAGATACTAAATTACTAAGTTTACTGATATTGATATCTAATTCACTAATAAGTGAGGAACTGATACTGTATTACTGAATACTGGAAGACTGATACTATATTACTAATAAAGGAATGATTATTTTTTATAGTTCTGATTATAAAGAACTGATTTGATTGACCATATATAACAGTCCTGAAACTGAGCTCATGATAACATAATTACTGAGTATGAATACTGATGACATGCATTTACTGATAACATATCATAAATGATAACTAAATTCGGATAGCTAATATATCTGATAACAGGAGTTCTGGTAATTGATAGCATGAATGACTGTATCTAACAGTCCTAAATCTGATGGAACAATTAAGGTCAAATTTATCCCTAATTGACTGTTTGATAGGCTGAAGTAAATTAATCATAAATTTTTGTTTATATGTCCAAATTGGATGAAACTAATTGAATTGGAAATAAGACTCAAAGAAATTTCTACTGATATATAGCAACTCTCACAGTTCATTATATGTAGGAAGTTATGATAGTTTGAAGTTGACTGAAATTTTTGACCTGAAATGCGCCCAGAATGTGGAAGCATTTAAAACCAGTGAGCTAGCCATTGAAATGTGTCCAAAATATGCTCGGAATTTGTCCAATACGTACTAGGTACTTTCCCCATCACTACGCAACTTGAAAATCTAAAAATAGAGGTCGGGAAGGTCATCAAATAAATCCCCAAAGTTAAGAGGTCTAAAATAAAAGTAAGTGAACTTGAACACTTAGCAAAAAAAAAATTTCTAAGTGTTGGAATCTCTCATAGAGCTTTACAAAATGAATTTGACATGCAATTTTTATGGGGTCTTACAATATCTCCCCCTTGGGAACATTCATCCTCGAATGAGATTGACTGAGAGGGGAGAAAAGACAACTGACATGAGTACTAAGCATGAACGACTAAATATGATTTCATGGATGACATGACTGACAAGCTGAATATATCATACTGAACATGCATATCGGATGCATGCTTAACTCATTGATGAATGAAGGACTGAGTGTTCTAATGAACTAAGTTTTCTCCATATCTGATGCATAACTGATAAGCTGAGTCCATGCATATCTGATGTATGATTATATGACTGATGTAATATGTGAATGCATGACTAAAAGTATTTATAAGCTGACCACACGTATCTGATGCGTGGATACATGACTGAACTGACTCATAAACATACAACATAACATGCAATAGTAATGGTACCAAGTTTGGTACTGAAATATGAACATGAGAATGAGTAAGCTCAAGGAAGACTTTTACGTTGAACTAAAAATATCGATGAGTCTGAGATTAATCACTCAATATGCATGAGCAAAAATATGAGAACATAACTGAGTCTGGGACATGATACATGAGTTGAACTGAGTCTGTAATACATGAAATGGACAGAGTATCATGGGCTAAACTGAGCCATTAAGAACATAGATTACAACTAAAACTTGGAGCTAGAGGGTCAGCTTATAAGTAACCCTTCCTCCAACTAGATTTATCTAAAGAAAAGAAAGTGGTATGTTTAAATCACATAAGGTCGGGGGAAGTAGGGTATCTCCCCCTTGGGACTCTAGGTTCCTTGAAAAATACTGACTTAGCTGAGGTACTTAGGAAATTAAGGCGGTGTACAAGGCACTTACGAATAGAATTGTAACTTAATAGCTGGGATCTAAAACAAAGATATAATGCATAAACTTAGCTGATTACGAGTGTATAAATATACTAACTTATCTGATTAACTAAATAATTGGTAATTGAATACTGGGTATGCAAGATTGAATTGTACTTAGTCTGAATAGATGGACTGAGACCATAGATTATTATGCATATGAGAAGGGACAGACTAACTAACATGAGGTAGCTGAGCATGGATTTACTAAAAAGGTTTGAACTGAGGATATACATGATGTTGTATGAATTTATCTGATCTGTATGGGCATAACAGGAGTCATGAAAGCTGAGTATACTGTAAAGCATGATACATGTACATGAGTTATGAACTGCATGACCTAAGTTTTGAGTTTTTTGTATTAGTGAGACATAATTCATGACACTGAGTGATTTAGATCTAGCTCCCTATGCTGGGAACTGAAAGCACACACGATTTTATGGAAAATATGAGAACATAAGCCGTGTTTATGGAATTGATTCATACTGTGGTGTAAACTGAGATCCTTTATACTGGGAACTAAAATCGTACATGATTTATGGAAAAGTGTATGATCATTTTTCGTGACCATAGAGTTGATATGTAAGACCTGAGTGAATCTCGTGATAGCTGAAGTACAAATTTTTATACTAAGAAGAGGATGGGTTGGGAATCATCTTCCCTTACTGCTTTTCTATACATACTGGCACTACTACTGGAATCTAAGAGTCTGACTTGGTTACTTGATCTATCATTACATACTTATACTCTGTTCGACACCTGCCAATCCTACTAAACACATCAGCTGGTTCTGTTTCCTCATATACTACTAATATAACATCTACACCTTCATGCTTAATTTCAAGTAAATAAACTTAAATTCTAGCTTACACTTTTCAAGCCTCCTGATTTACCTTGGTACAACTATCCCAATGAATACATAATGTAATCAGTCTAGATAATACTATCCCAGCTCATCTATTGCTAAACTCTTGGGTCCATGCTTAAAATTCTAGGTCTATACTGTCATCAGATTCTATAAAGGAATCTAACAGCATATCAATAATTGGATTTGAGTTTACAAAGGAGTTCTCATGATCATAAATAAAATCTTTACAACTTTGGAACATGAATGAACTGAGGGGATATTGTCTGAGCATGAGGCAAATCCTATAACTGTCTCCAGGGACTGCATGAGAAATCCCTATCTTTAGGACTTGAGCTTTACTATTTCTGTTACCTTAAAAGTAAGGTATAGTTGACATGAGGGGAGCCTGATGTGAATCTACATGGCTTCCTAAGAGAAACTTGCTGTAACACGATCTTAAGACATGAAAGAAGGGAAACTATTCCTAAACAATCTCATAGCCTCCTGCACATAAGTGTTGTGCACAACACGCCCATGTACAACACTCTACTTGATGCAGCTTTTAGACTTCCTAGGACACTGTTGAACCTTAGGCTCTGAAACCAAGTTTGTAACGCCTTAATTTTCTAAATTGAAACACTACACGGTGCTCATGACCCCAAAGGATCACAAGCTAACCCATTACTAATGTATGTACCTATAAACTACATAATATCTTATAAAATATGCAGAAACATGAACTATAAGGCCATAAGGTTCAATACTGATACATATCTAAAAAAACATGGTATAAAAATACCAAAAAGAAACATTAATACTGAAGTCTGAACATCTAATCTAACATTTAGTCCAAAAGACTCTAACTGAACTAAAAAAGGAGTTGAAGGAACATGTCTCCAACTAACTTCATAAACTAAAAAACTAATCTGAAATACTATCATAAAGTAATAATAATATTGTCCTCGAATGAAGTGGAGCACTGACTGCTGAAATTTGCAATTCTACTGTTGCTCTGAAACTCGTGCCTTTGTACCTATGACATCAAATAAAACACCATAGCATGAATACGTCAATATGACTAAATATACTGAGTATACGAGTGAGGTAGGCTAAATGCAAAGGGTTTTATGTTCATGAACAATTTTGACTGATATGAACGTGAGAATACCTACATACATACATATATACATACATGCGTAACTGTAACTAAACTCGTGGTGATACTGACTACTGAGTCTAAATACTGACAACATGAGTTTACTAATGCTGAGATACTGAATGACTGAGTTTACTAATATTGATATGTAATTCACTAATAAATGAGGAACTGATACTGTATTACTGATTACTGGAAGACTTATACAATATTACTGAAAAGGAATGATTGTTTCTGATAGTTTTGATTATGAAGAAATAATTTGATTGATCGTATATAACAATCTTGAAACCGAGCTCGTGATAACATGACTACTGAGTATGAATACTAATGACATGTATTTATTGATAACGTATCATGAATGATAACTGAATTTTGATAGTTGATATATCTGATAACATAAGTTCTGATAACTGATAGCATGAATAACTGTATCTGACAGTCCTAAATTTGATGGAACTACTTGAGTTTTGTACTGTATTTGAGTTGACTGTATCTGACAGCCCTGATATCCTGTAGAACTATCTGAGTTCTTTTACTGAGAATGATACTGAAATTGTGGGAAGTAGTTATCTATCCAACATTGCCCAAATATGATATAATAGCTAAGCTGGGGTCCAATCTCTGCCGTAATTAGAAGGGTGTCAATACCATGCCACTGGTAAGGACAAGATGTGAGTGACCCTTATCTGGCAGGTACTCTAATGTGAACGGTGGGAACCCTCATCTGACAGGTTAAGCCACCCCATCTACCCTCAACTAACAGGTAGTGATGTCTCAACCTATGCTGGCTACATAGTTCTAGAATGCAAGGACTTCTTCTAAGAATCACACCCTCTACTGGCAGGTGAGTTCCCATCCTTGGGTCGCTCGGTGCTGAATTCTATTTCCAACTGAATGACGCTGAACTGATTATACTGAACTGATTTTCTATTTCATACTAGAATTAACCAAACTGTTACTAATTGTTCTATTTAACTGCACTGAACATGGACTGAGTTTATTGAGTTCTGATGACTAGCGAAACACTACTAAATTCTGTTAACTGACTAAATGCTACTGATTTCTGTTAGATGATTGAAGTCTACTGAACATGGCTTGACTGAGAGTATCATGAAAACATAACATGGCTCTAGGCACACAACTATATTTTTTAGGTACGAATACCCCCAGGACTCGATGGAAGGAAACTGACATGACTTGACATACAAGAGTACTTAACCAATATTAACAATTCATAATATAGCATCTACGGGGATTTCATAAATCACGTGGCTTTTATAACCTTTTCATATAGCTAACATCATGGTCAATTCTAATATCACGACAAGCCAACAACATATTCATAGGACATTAATAGCATAGAAATTATCTTGATCAAGTAGACATGGCATAACTTAAGAGACATGGAAAAATCTTGGAGCACGAAGACTAGGCACTTGATCATCATTTATTCATTGAGGCACATTATCAAACACATTGTAGGCATAGCTTTATCATGGGAGTTAACTTAAGCACATGGATATGGCATGGAATCATCATTTAGATCACAAATAGGTCAAAGTGCTCAATTCTTCTTCACTTAGGCATTTTAACAAACACCTTGCATGCACTATTTAGGGCATAGGCCTAATGATCAATTTTATACACCATAACACCATAATTCAACTCAATTCCACCAATTGAATCCACAAAATATCATGGTATCATGAACAACATGTAAAGATTCGAACTTTATTCGCACAACATGGAATTCACATGAAATCATAAAACATGGAGTAAGGACTTGTTAATTGAGATCTCTTAAATCATGAAAACATAATCCTGCCTATTCTAGGCATTTCGTCGAAAACCTTGCATGCACACTTTATGGGATGGGTTTCTTAATAATTTAGTCATCTTAAACCACCCAATTTCATGAGTTTTAACTACAATCGCACATACTTCATGAGAATCACCCTAAATTAACATCTTGAAGTATAAACAACAACCATCAACATGTACATGATCATATCTTATCAAGACAATCACAATATAGTATTTAAAGCATGGTTCTTGGAAGCCTACGAATGAAAGGAATCCATGGATGAACACTATGCATACCTTAGGTGAAAGATTCTTGAAGAAATTCTTAGACATGTTCTTGATTCCTTGACTAGGGTTATTGTTCCTTTAAAAGAAAATAAATTTTCTCTTGATTTTGAAAAACTTGAATATCATATAGTCTTGAAGAAGTTTGATTCTTGTTATAGGTTATGATCTTTAGAGAAACCCTTCTTTTGATGTTGAAGATAAATGGGGAGTTATGTTCTTCAACTGATGGGATTTGGGTCTTCAAATTGAAACCCAACCTTGAGTTCTTGAGAGGATTTTGAGAAGAGAAGTATATTTTGCTGCAAATAAGCCTTAATCCCGTGTTTGGGTAGGGGTGGAAGAAGACCAAAATACCTCTAAGAAACAATTAAGGTCAAATTTGTCCCTAATTGACTGTCTGATAGGCTGAAGTAAATTGATCATAACTTTTTATGTAGATGTCCAAATTGGATGAAATAAATTGCATTGGAAAGAAGACTCAAAGATATTTCCATTTATATATAGAA
Organism: Capsicum baccatum var. pendulum; assembly: GCA_030864225.1. NCBI lineage: Eukaryota > Viridiplantae > Streptophyta > Magnoliopsida > Solanales > Solanaceae > Capsicum > Capsicum baccatum. Next base: position 157,154,265 of record CM061557.1, on the reverse strand, counting down.
GATCTCAATTTCTTTAGATGCAAGAATTTATGATAGTTTGAAGTTGACTGAAATTTTTGACCTGAAATGCGCCGGGAATGCGGGAGCATTTCAAACCAGTGAGTTAGCCACTGAAATGCACCCAAAATGCGCCCGTAATGTGCCCAATACGTACTAGGGACTTTAACCATCACAACACAACTTTAAAATCTAAAAACGGAGGTCGGAAAGGTCATCAAATAAATCCTCAAAGTTAGGAGGTCTAAAATGAGAGTAAGTGTTGAACTTGAACACTTAGCAAAAAAATTTGTCTAAGTGTTGGAATCTCTCATGGAGCTTTATGAGCTTAATTTGACATGTGATTTTTACGGGGTCTTACAATTTGACTCCAAAATTCCATTGAAAAATCCAAACCATGGCCACCAGTGGCCTTTGAAATGTATTTTATCCTTTTATCCATTTATCCATTCAAGCAATGTATCTATTTCCAAAAGACAAGTTACATTAAACAATTATCAATGTTCAAAACCAAATTCACTAAATTGGTTAAGGTTAATGTTATTACCAAGCCAAAAGGCATCAATTTTTGAAACTCATGCTCACCATTCTAATACCTTTAATAATGCACACATTCAGTCCAAAAATAATAAATTCTATGAAAAAATGATCAATTTAAAACACAAGAAAAGTAATTCAATTATTACCAATCAAAACCCCTCAACACAATTTCAAACAAATCATTCAAACCACATGGATAATGAGTAAATAAATGCCACAATATAAAATTAAAGTTACAACATAAGATAAATGCCTTAAGTACGAAAGAAATTGAATTAAATTTGAAGTTCAAAGCTTGGATGGTTAATCTTATGTAAAACCCTTGAATTTTCTTATGTTTTGAGATTAAGAGAGAAGGAATGGAGTTTGATATTTAAAAATTAAAGAAAATAGGATTATTTTATAAAGGTTGTGTAAGGGGTAAAAAGACCAAAATCCCCTCACACCTAGTGAAAAAAAATCTAAATTGGAAAAAATAAACAAAAGAGTGTGACATGCCCTTATCGCGAAGGGTAGCCTCTATGACATTCTCTTCCAACGGAGGCTAACCTCTATGGACCACCACTATCACAGAGGCACACTATCTCAGAGTTTCAAAATATCCTAGAATCCCTTTTGAAGATATTGAAACTCTACCAAAATACCATTTTAACATCCCTAAAAATATACAAGTCAAAAATTAACTTTATGAATGCGGAAGGGTCAAAAATAAAATGGTTGAAATTTTGATGTATCTTCCATTATGCCCCCCTCCCCCTAGGATTATTCATCCCTGAATGAGGAGTAAGGTAATTTTTAGCACTATAATAGCTAGAATACATCAGAATCAAATGCTATAAAAGAAACCAAAACCCATACCTCAAGCACTCTTATCCAATACGGGGAACAAAAATAGGTACTTGTCCTTCATATATTCCTTATATTCCATTGTATATTTTTCCACCTATTAGTTTCTCCAAAGGACCATCACAGAATCTATATTCTTTGTCCACAATCTATGAACTTTCCTATCTGATATCTTAATCAGGACCTGTAAGATACTTTATTTTTGGGATAAAATTCAAATTGTTATTGTTACGTTATAAACTCAAATCCAATTATTTGTATATAAATATAAGTGTTATGATCATTTACCTAGTGTATAAAGAGTTTTTGATGTGAAAAGTGTTAATAGGAAACACTTAGAGCTAAGTTGAGTAATGAAGTTTTGATTGGACCAAATTTTTGTATTTGACACTACAAGGATCAATTTTGAACGTCTATAAATTCTGGAATATATTGAATTTTGGGGCATAAGACCGACCAAATAAAACATAATTGAGTCCTATTCCTAATAAATCTAATTTTGCCTTAATCCAATACCTGAGCAAAAATTTAGGAGCATTTTTTTGAGGGTACACGATTTCGATGTGACACAGACATTATGCAACACAATTTTGCCATCGCATGGACCTATATTAACAAATGCTAAAACCCGCATTTATCTTTATTTTTTCAAGGGTAAACTGATCATTTATGTCCTAAACTATCCAATTATTGATAGAAACATGAATTCATGATGTCATAACCCAAAACAGATAAAATACATAATCCCTCTTCTCCTAAATCCTCAAGAAAACCAAATAAGGGTTCTTGTCCAAAAATTCAACTTCAAAGGATTCTAATTCAACTTTATTCTCTATGTTTCCTCACCGATTTTATTACCAATGGTATGGAAAACAAATTCAAGTGTCCATATCAATTCCAAGCTAGGGTTGAAGCTTCAAAGTAATGGATTCAAACTTTTATCTAAATTACTTCTGTCCAAAAGGCATATTTCTCCTCTCAAAAGTTTATTTTTTTAAAAGAATATGTTTAAAGTCTTACCATGTGAAGTTAATTGTGGTTTATGAATATGAATTTAAGTATTTTGTAATTATTGCTGCTTAAATTATTTTTTGATGGCTTTAACAAAAATTGTTCATGCTTTATTATGTGTTTTGAAACCCGTTGGGGTGAAAGGGTATGGTTAATGGAAAGAGGGTTGAGGTATTCCCCTATATTGATGCATAATTATTGGAAATTTATTTGGAAATCGTGTTCCCTCAAACCACTTGTATCATTTGTTTTGAAATATAATTTGTCACATGATTTGACTTACTTATAACACTATTTCATTGCATAAATTATTAAATTGATAAAAATGATTTTGAAGGCCTTGTTGGCTATGTTTGATTTAAGGAAGAAAGGATTTGAGGCATTTCCACAATTTAATTTGATAGACTAAAGGAGGTCGAGCTATTCCTCTAACTCTAATTAATGAATAAAGATTTTTGAGGTATTCCCCTAAGCTAATAGAACTGTAATGACTTAGTTATGAGCTTTCAAGCGAATGGTATGACGATACCTATGGTGGGACTTAATGTGTAATTTTGTGACTAATGAATGGGGTATGTGAAACTTATTTTATTTAAGCATAATATGGGTTATATAGATAAGCCATTATGGCGTGGGTCTCTAATGACTTATACTAAAAACTCATGTTCGATGATGTGAGGGTTGGTCTTGATGACCATTTACATGGTTTACACTATTGATATATTTTGTATCTTTGATTAATGTGGGGTCGGGGAATTCCGTTGTTTTCCTTATACCTTTGGTTCATGTATCTAACACGCATTAGTGTCTTTTCAGTAGGGGAGCTGAACACATATATCCTATGGATTCCTTTTATAATGATTGAGCCACATAGTCTAGGCTAAGGTTTTCCAATTACATGCTAAGCCTAGTCCCTCATCCCAGCATAATATATATATGTATATATAATATCTATGTACAATATGTGTATGTGGATTTTAATACGATTTTACTTGGCATTATTTTATCCCTTAGCTAAGTTACATGCTAGCCTTAAACCCAATAAAATTCTACGGATGCTATATCCCCAATGATGCAGGCACCAAAAACACTTCTACTTTTTCTTATACAGTGATAGGTGATTGTTGGATTAATTGTGATTCATCTTTAACTAGTGAGCTTCCATATTTCAAAATGTCATATTTCATGATTTGGTTTCTCTATGTCATATATATTTTTGGTCTAGTATTGGCTATCATTAGGGCTATGTCTTGACTTATATTGACTTGGTTCTGGTTAGAGGCATTGGCGATTTCTACAGACTTGGCATTGGTTATTGATTTCTTAGAATTCTCTTGAGTCATACTTATATATCTTGTTATTTGTCAAAATTTTGTTGCTATATTTATATTTTGTTCTATTTGACTAGGCTAAGGGGTGGTTTTCGATCTTTGCTGGACTTGAGAAACCTTTCACGACAAGGCCCTAGTTTGTGTCATGACAAAGTTTATATCAGATCCTAGGTTTAAGATCAATTGGGTATCCACCAAGTCATATTAAATAAAATCTCTTTTATAGGGGTGTAGCACACAAACTTATAAGAGAGAGGCTACGAGGCATTTATTAACCTTGAAAGAGGTGTCGTAGAAAAAATATAGTGTTTTCATGTTAAAGTTATCGAGGGGTTTTTGTGTTCTTATGCATTGAGATACCCCCTCTCCAACTATGTACAGTGTTGTGTGTATAGATTTAATAAGGGTATATATACTTAAGATTTGAATAGTGACCTTTGAACTAAGAGGGAGATGATAAAAATCTAAATTTTTTCATGGTAGTGAGTCTTAGGAATGAGTCATGATAAACCTATTCTTACTACAGAAAATTCCTCTTATTTCGGTTTAAGGGGACCTTCTACCAACATCTTACGTAGTCACATATTGTAAGGTTCTAGTTCTATATACAAACTGCATCCTTTCCTCAACCCATTAACTATGATTTTAGTATTTTGATGTGTGAATCCCATCGTGCTTGTTGGATCATATCATACATTGCAGACCCAACATTAAGTAGTGCAATAAATATATGTTATAATTGAACACTGTTAAAAATATGTTATAATTGAATACTGTCACTCCTATCTCCAAATCTTGTACTATAGTCCTTTAATTACTTTCTTATGTCTTGATGATAATGGTTATAGAAAAATTATAATATTTTAGAGTAGAGAGTGAATGATTATTCCTATAATATTTTTGTGTGGATACTTGAACCAAGGTTATATATGAATCAGGAGGAGTGAGATACAACTTTTTATAAGAAAATGTAAGAAAGGGAATATATAATGAAAATTTTTGTGAAGGTGATAGAGGTTGCTGGGATTTTGGTGGGGAGATCCATAAAGTAGGTGTAGTAAATATAGACTTGATTATTGTGATTGATAAATACACAAAACATTGTGTTGTGGTGCTAGTACTCTTGATAAGACATGATGTTATTTAACTATAGTGATAGGATGGAGTAGTATTCTTGGATAATGTAAGGTATAGAGCCATGAATCTCAAGTTAGTATCTTTTATCTCAGGATTATGATTTAACATGGAAGAAATTTATAGTTAGTTAGATTGAAGATCTTGTTCTGATATGTTTTGTTTGAAAATTGTAAGATTGAAAATGTAAAGTATGGTATTCATAGCTGAATTTACAGTTGAGGAGTATTTCTATGTTTGAGGGCTATCAGATGTATTAGTAGAGGTGGAGAATATTTCTATTCTTATGTCATGCTAAATCTTATTTTGTGTCTTGTATCAATCTTAATCAAGCAAAGGATTCCAAGAAAAATTTGATGTCTTATGTCTTTATGATCATATTTCAAATAGCTCATTCCCATTAATGGTGCTAAAACGGCGTTTTCAAAAAGTTTTAGAATTTTCAGAAGTGTTTTAGAGCAATTTTTTTATTATGAGGCACTGAGCCTTCACAATAACATCATGTCATGGAGGTTATTCTACGCAGTAAGCGGCTTGGAATGGAGGTTAGCCTCTGTGATAGGAAGCATGCAATGCCGAGGTGTAAAATTTTGTCCAATTTTGATTTTCTCACTTGGGGTAAGGTGCTTTGGATCTTTTACCCTTTGAATGATCTTAGTCTCATTGTCTCATAAATCATTCTTTCTTAATTTACTTGGTGTTTCCATGAAACCCATTTTTTGTGATTCCTATACATGTTTTGTAGAGGGAGGATTCCTAATGTGAAGTTACATACTTTATTGCATACTTCAAAAAATTCAATAAGTTCCTATCTATCATTCGAGGATGAATTATTCCTAGGGGGACATTATGTAACACCCCATATTTTTGAGCTAGAATCCAAACCATTATTCCTATGTGTACAAACTCGAATCCAATGATTTATATATGAATATAAGTGTCATGATCATTTACCTATTGTTTAAAGTGATTTCGAGGTGAAGAAATTTCATAGGAAACACTTAGAGGAAAGTTGAGTTAAGAACTTTTGATTCGACAAAATTTTGGTATTCGATCCTACAAGGGGAAACTTTTAACACGTATAACTTCTTGAATATATAGAATTGTGGTCTTAAGACCCACCAAATTAAATATAATTGAGTCCTCTTTCCAATGTATACAATTTTCCCTTAATCTGATACACGAGCATAAAGTTAGGAACATTTTCATGAGGAATCAGTGAGGGTCTGTGATATTAATGGGGAATGAACCTTGTACTCCATGATTTCTCTATGGAATGGACCAACGTATTCCCTCAAACCACTTGTGTTAATGGGAAGGGGGTCGAGGTATACCCCAAATTGATGTTTTATTATTGGAAATTGATTAGGAATTGTGTTCTTTTAACCCAATTGTGTCAATGGTTTTGAAATACAGTTTGTCACATAATTCAGCTTACTTACCACATTAACATTGCATAAATGGTTAAATTGATAAATATGGTTTTGAAGGCCTTATTGGTTATGTTTGATTTAATGAACAAAAAGGGTCGAGGCACGTCCAAATTTTATTTGATAAACTAAAGGAGGTTGAGGCATTCTCCCAAGTTAATGGAATTTTAATGGCATAGTTATGATCTTGAAAGCAAATACTATGACGATACCTATCATGTGCCTTATTGTATAATCCTATCGTTAATGAATGGGTTATGTAAGACTCATTTTAGTTGGGATTAATGGGGGTTATGTAACTAACTCATAAGGTGTGGGTCTCAAATGACTTTTAATTGAATCTTATGTTTGTTGATATAAGGCATGGTCTTGATGAATGTGTGCATGGTTCACAATATTGATATATATTGTATCTACATTTGACATAGGGTTAGGGAATTCTCTGGACTTCCTTGATATATATTATATCTAGATTTGACATAGGGTTCACAATATTGATATATATTGTATCTAGATTTGATATAGATTTGACATAGGGTTAGGTCCTTTTCAGTAAGTTGACATTAGCCCATATAGCCTGTGGGTGTCTTTTATGATGGTTGAGTTATATAGTCCAGGCTAAGGTTTTAAAATTTTATGTTAAGTCTGTTCCCTATCACAGCATGATATACATATTATTTATTTACACTTTGTGCAAATGGATTTTACTATGGTTTTACTTGGAATTATTATATCATTTACCTAAGTCACTTCCTAGCACTCAACCCATTAACCGTCTCTAGATGTTGTATCCCCATGCGATGCAGACACCTAAAACACTTTAATTTTTTTGTTCAGTGATAGGTGATCGTTGGATAGGTCATTAGTCAATTTAAAGTTATGAGCTTTCATATTTTAGAATGCCTCATTACATGATTTGGTTTCTCTATCTCATATACTTTTTTTAGTTTATTATTGGGTATCATCAGGGGCATGTCCAGACTTACGTTGACTTGGTCCGTTAGAGGCTTTGTGGATTATTGTGGACATAGGATTGTTTGTTGAATTCATACATTTTTCCAAGTCATACTTATCTATCTTGTTATATGTTAGAATTCTGTTGCTACTTATATTGTGTTCTATTTGACTAGGCTAATGGGGTGGTCTCTGAACCTTTTTGGACTTGAGATACCCGTAATGACCAGGCCCTAGTTTGGGTCATGACAAATATTGTATCAAAGACTAGTTTAATAACAATTGGGTATCCACAAAGCCTAGTCTAGTAGTGTTTTTTATGGATGTATAACACGCCAAACTTATGAGGGAGAGGCTACAGGGAATATAGGAAATTTTTCTCATTCATTCATACTCTATATTGTGCAATTGTGTTGTCCAAATAAAAGTTTTAAACTTCCTTCCTTACTCTAATTTGTAGGCTATGTCTCAGTGTCAAAGCAATACAAGTTCAAAGGCTTCGCTTCCTAACAATGTGGTCCTTTCCGAATGAGTTAGCAAAAGATATAAAATGGTCCAATGAATTAAAAGAAGTCCATTAGTGCGTCAAGGTGTATTGATTCTAGCGTGAACCTCTAACTTCATGAATCATGCTTGTCAGATTGAGGTAATATGTAAAGTTTGTCCCTTTCAATAACTTTATTCCAGACGTCTTGCTTAAGGGGAAATATTTGTATTCAAATGTTCAGATAGTATTTCCATTCAAGAGGTAGTATAAATTGGGGTGTTATGACCTATGAGTAGTAAGGTGATCTCAATGTTAGTGATATGAAGTCTTATAATTATAGGCTGGAGTGAGGTTAACTTTTTAGTAAAAAAGATATAGTCGTATTTGCATGACCTTTAAGTGATTGTTGGGGAATGGTATTCACTTATGGTGCTGGTTAAGATACATAAAAATTTGAGAACTTATAGTAGTTGGTAAAAAAGAGCGGTTAGTTACAATTTTTACATCTTTAGTATAAATAAGAAAGGAGCTCATGAGGACTAAATATTGTAGTAGTGAAATAAATTATCGGTTGCGAATGTAATGATTTGTCGGCTAATAATTTATGAAGTTAGCATTCACTTTAGGGAGATCATAGAAACAGGGGGCTCGGTGGTGTTTATAGAATCTTGAAGATAGTTGGGATATATACATGGGTAAGTGCATGTGATATAAGAAGGTGAATGTTCTATAGACTAAAATGGGTCAGGTAATAAGATAAAGATCGACTACCCTTATTAGGTGGTTTTAATACCATAAGGGTACCTTGATTTTTATCTAGTAGTTGCAAGTTAGTTTAGTAGGTATGAAGACATGTAGTAATTTTTAACGTGTAGTAGCAGCGTTGTGAAAAAAAATATGCCTGTGGGCCATAGGTAAGTTAAATAAGGAATTTAGGTTGATTTCTCTATTTGGCGGACTATTATATTATGCGCGATATTTCCTTGGTGGTACATGATTATTGCTAGACACTAAGTTTGAAATTTAGATGTTGATTGTGGTGATTAAAATATTTGCTCGAGAATTTTGATGCGAGATTTGTGGGAGTAAATTAGTATGTTTAATATTATGTGTTAAAAGATCTTAGGTTGATGACCTATGAAATAATGGAGTGGGTAATTGTGGTATATACATGAGGTCTAGTTTTGAAAAAGAATGTTAGCTAGATTATTAGATGGATAAGAGCCTTAATTATAAGGATAAAGTGTACTCTGTCACTAGTTTTGAGTGCCTTGTATGCCTAGCTTATGTTCTTAAATTTCTTAGCATGGAAAAGTCTAGGTAATTATTATATGGTGTCATGTAGGTCTTAATTGAGGGATAAGTAGATAGACTTTGTGAACTTTTGGTACAGTTTTAAAATTTTGTTAAGTTACAAGGTTATGATTTTAGCGGTGTAAATGCTAATATTCTAAGGAGTTGAAAATGCAGTGTTAAGTGTTTAGAAGCACGGATGGCTATGCCCGTGAAAAATTTAGTTATAATACGATAACTTTTAAAGTTTTGAGAAAGTTAAGATTAGTATGCCTGAAGGAGATGTCCAAGAAAGAATTTAGTATTTTCGTATTAAAGCTCTCAAGTGGTTTTTTTGTTATTGTGCATAGCGATACCCACCCCCCACCATAACTGTGTGGAGTGTTGTGTGTATAGATTTAATAAGGGGATATACTTTCAAGATGGCGATAGTGACCATTGAGGTAACGGGGAGATGATTCAAATATGAATTTTGTCATGGTGTTGAGTTTCAGGGATGTCATGACAAATCTGTTCTTATTCTAGAAAATTCCTCCTATTTCAATTTAAGGGGACATTCAACCAACATCCTATGTATTCAAATGGTGCCTATACCTAAGTTTCTAGTTCCCTATATAACATGTGTCCATGCCTCAACCCTCTAACTATGATCTAAGTGTTTTGATAATTGAAGCCCTTCGTCCTTATTGGATTATATCTTACGTCACAAAACCCACTTTTAGTAGTGCAACAAATATATGTTATGATTGAATACTGTCAGTTCTATCTTTGAAGCTTGTACTCTAGTCCCTTAGTTACTCTCCTTGTATCAGGATAATAGTGGTCTTAGAACCATAGTAATCTTTTAGATTAGAGAGTGGATGATCTTTACTCTAAAATTTTTGTATTGCTTCTCGAACTAAGGTTATAGATGAAGTGGGAGGAGTTACATGAATCTTTTTTATGTGAAATATTTAGAAGGGGAATATGTGGTTAAAATCTTTCTAAAGGTGATAGAGGTTGCTCGGATTTTTGTGTGGAGATTTATAAAGTGGGTGTAGTAAAGATAATATTTAAAATTGTGACTGGTAGATACACAAACCATTGTGTTACATGGCTAGTACTCTTTATAAGCCATGATGGTATTTTACTACAGTGATAGGATAGAGTAGTATTCTTGGATAGATGTATGATATAGAGCCCTGCAACTTAAGTTACACCTTTTACCTCAAGATTAGGATTTAACACGGAAGTAATCTATAGTTAAATTCAAGCTCTTGTTATGATGTGTTTTGTGGGAAAATTGTGAGATTGAAATGGTGAAGTGTGGTTTTCGTAGTTTAATTCATAGTTGGGGAGTATTGTTGTGATTTAGGGCTATTAGATGTATCATTGGAGTTAGAGAATGCTTTTATACTTTTGTCCTACTAAATCTTATTTCCTTTCTTGTATCAATCTTTATCAAGATGAGGATTTTTGGAAAAATTTCATGCCTTACATTGTTATGATCAGGTCTCATACAGTTCATGCGCATCGGGGATGTTAAAATGGTGTCTTTGAAAAGTTGCAGAAATTTCAGAACCATTTTTGCATTCCAAGTAAGTGAGCTTCTGTAATAGTACCATGTCACAGAAGTCACTCTCCGCAATAAGAGGCATATTGTCACGACCCAAGCCTAGGCCCTAGCCGTGACAAGCATCCCAAACCATGAAGGAACGGGCGCCCTTCTATACCTGATAATCATGCAGAATATTCATACATAAAAAGGAAAATGCGGAAAAAAATACAAATGGAATTGTGGTCATTTCTAGCTTCAACTGAACCGTACAGAATGAAGCCCATAAACATCTAACAATATTTGACACTCATCCGTGAAATATCTAACATTACAAGATCAATCATAATTCTAGAAAAAAATAGGGACAAGGGCCCCAATCGGACCCAATACCAAAATAACATAATAATGTTCTAAAGACAAGGCCTTCCAAAATAAAAAAGGCTCCCCAACTGCTCACTTCTATTTTACAGATTCTACGGCTTAGCAGAAAGTCTGGACTGAGCCTCAGACACTAAAATATAGGGGTCAATACAAAGTACTGGTGTGTAGTACAATCATAAATAACTTATTTTGTAAAACATAAGTGAGAGAAATTTGTAAAACAGTATACATAACATAATTTAAAGCATATGGGCAATTTCAAATAATCTTAAAGCAAGTTTTCTCAATGCAGATCTAATCTTTGTATTACTTTTGAGATAGATGGAACTCCCCTACAAGTCTTATATTCGATGGGCTATAGGAAATCCGCCATTTTCTCGGCGGGGAAACTCCCAACCCAAGTTTTCCACAAGGGTTGGAGTGTTTGAGTCTTATACGCCACAGGGCTCTCGGCCAGCATAAAATCCCTCTAGGGGATTAAATAACCTATATCGGCAAAACACAGTCTCAGGCAATGAGTAGTCTAAAATCGTGCCTTCTTCGAGGAACAACCTAACTGCTCTGTATGCCCATTTTTAACCATTTCTAAACATGCATCATTCTGAGTTTCAAAATCTTAAAATCAGATTGCAAATTTGAATTCTGTTTTGTTTTGAATTACCATGGCATTATCTGAGTTGGTGTCGTCACACCAAGACTTGGAAGTCATATTTCGGAGCCATAATGAATCATGCTTGATTCTTTCAGTAAAACGTAATTCAGATCACCCAAATATACAAATAGTATAAGATATTTCATGTTCCGAAACACAAGTCAAAACTATGCAAAGATTCTCATTCTTTCATCAAACATGTGGTGGTCATGCATATTTTTTACAAGTCATGTAACTCTTTCATTATATATAATTTCAACATATATCAACAAGAACAACCCTCTCTTTTTAATTCAAAATCATATTCAAGTCATAACATTAATCAAGACATTCATATCATGCTTTTCAAGATGCAGTCGAAATAATTCATATCATAAGAAAAATGCAAAAAATTATAACAAGAAAGGGATTCTATTTGATTCATGCTCTCAATTAAATATTCAAACTCAATTTTCATACATACATATATATACGATTACAATTCAATTTGGGGAAAATGCCTCAAGGCCAAAACAATAGTGCCATTAAAACATTAATAAAGCAACATTGTAATATAAATTCAAAAACCCCCTCGAAATTCATGATTTCACCATATTTAAATATTGTTGAATAATTTTTTTATGACCAAGTAGTTTTAGGAAAACCCCACGCAGCTTAGATTATTTAGGAGAAAGAGAAGAACCATGATCTTGATCCATTTCTTGGAATTCTTGACCTTATGAATCAGTTCTTGAATTTTTGGGGGAGGAGTTAGGGTTTTGATTTTTAGAAGAAGAGTGAAAAATAAGATATTTTCGTTTCTTGGGGTTGAAATTCAATGTTATAGATGTATTTTGGGTGAGGGGAAATGATGATGGTGCCCCTAGACCAATTAGAAACTGAAATAATGCATAAAACAGCCTTAGATACGCGACTGATTTTGTGTCAACGCGATCTCGACGCGTCGCGTCATGATCGCATCGGCTTACTGCCTCACACGGAAAAAAACATAATTTTTTGCTTGGTTATCGGATTATGGCGAAATTGGTATCGTTTGAAAGATGATTCAATTATAAACAATTTGGTGGGTTTTCAGATGAAAATTTTTAAGTGTATCGAGAATTATCCACGTTCAATGTAGACCCTTGTAGAATCGAATATCTAATTTTGGATGAATGAAAGGTTCTTAGCTCAACTTTGCTTTAGGACATTTCTATGAACGTTTTTCACCTCATAATCATTTCATATACTAAGCGATGCATCATGACACATGAATCTAAATAGAAACCATGGGATTAGTGCTTACACATGTAGAACAATGATTCAATTTCTACCTCAAAAAAGTAGGGTGTTACATTATCTACCTCTTGGGATCATTCGTCCTCGAATGATAGGTAGGGACTTTTGAGGATATAAAAGTGTAGAATAAAGAACGTAATATCGCATTGAATTATTTTCCTCAAAAAAACATTCAAAGGAATCAAATAAGTTTCATGGTAACCCCGAGTGAAACGTGAAATCACGAAACATGAGATAATGAAACTTTACATAGGGATGATCTTACACATAAGTTATATGAATCATAATCATCACAACACAAGGTAGGAGTTTATTTGATGATAATAGATTGATTAATATTGGTACTAATAAGGAAATAAGATTTCGCGGAAGATAGGATTTGAAGCATTCTCTACCTTACAAAGTACCACCGAATAGACTTAAACTTAGAAGCACTAATCACCTGCACCCAATCAATAAATAGCGTACTTCATACTCGCCAATTTATGATTTTCCAATCACCAATCTAGCCACAAGAATTTGAGTCCTACTACTTAGTACTACTATGTTGAAGCCTAACTCGGAGAAAGAGGTGCTAAATTAAACTATAGGACCCTATACTTTACACCCCATTAAGAACATTGCCTCAACTTATCACAATCATCAAACACTCTCGGGTTTTAATTCAAGGAATACTAACCACATAGTACATGGGTTGAGTTTTCATCAATCACAACATTCAAGCCTATCATTACTACATTCATTTCATGGATCCCTCCCCCCTAGGACCAGCAAATTCAATTACATTCACAAAGATTTTCGCCATATATCTCATTCCCAACTATTTCTCATAATATAAGTCCATCCCCTTCTTAGCTATTTCACACAACAAAAGTTCATCTCCTTTCTTTCCCTTTCACTTATAACCTTAGCTCGAGAATTCACATCAAATTTTTTTCACCTCCAAGAACATCTACTCCCCTATCTAACACATCACCACGCTTCCATATCCAGTATCATACTATCATACAGAGGGTCATTAAGGGACCCGAGCCTAAATGTCATGAATGGCAGTAACATAATTAGACCATATACTTAATGCACTACTCAAAGAGGGACATGAAATGAAGATACGATAGAATAAATATGACGTGCTCCATACAACAAGTCTCTAGATTATAAGTGAAGATTCGTTCAGAAGGCATAATACTGCGTGAATTCTTAGGATAGAGCACAGTGAGAAATATTTATACACATAGCAAGATAAGACGAGGGGAAGAGAGTAAATTACCATCCTGGACTCAAAAATTAGTAAGATAAATTAGGCACCCGATGCATTTGGCGATGTGATGCATCGATATCGCGTCAGGACATTGGTTTGGCCAATGCGATTACCGATGAAGCGCATTGATATCACATTAAACCACTAGTGTGCTCACTAAACGTATCTCAAATGTCGTTTGAAAAATCCAAAACTCTCCTAGTATAACCCCTTTACTCTCCTAAACATGAATCAACTCAAAAATCTATGCCTCATGGTCGAGAAGATCAATTTTAAAATTAGGGAATTTAAGAGCTCATAAATATGACTATGTCTTTTACCAACTAGAAATTTTTTCAGATTGTGAGCTCTCCATACGTGTAACTAAGAGCGGTATTGAGTAGTGAATACTACGGGGTGTTACATTATAACTAAGACAAAGATTTAAGCTTGAAGCGATTGTTCCTTATTTAAGTAACTTAGATTTTACAATACATTTGCATAAACTTTAACACTCTGGCTAAACCCGACATATTGGTGACATACAGAAATATATTTTTTCAGAGCCAAGCATGCAGAGAGACATAGATTTTCATAGATCACAAACAACATAACATATGGACTGAATATATGAAAGACTAGAATACTGAAAGACATAATTGCTTCTAGTTTGGAGGTTAGATCATAAACCTAAGTACATACGGAACTCGAACCATAGGTATGAATTGAACAGATAACGTAAGACATTAGCAGTATACTCTCCTAAATTGAAGTAGGAGGATTATACTTGAGTAGAGTTAGGTTCATCTTAGATCCTTCCCACAACTTTCCACACTGAGAATATTCAGGAACTCACTTAATTCACCATCTCCCCCTTAGATCAAAGTCACACCCCTATACTTGCAAACATAACATCACATCAAAAATCTGTAGCCACAACCTCAACACAAATGGAACATCACCATAAACTTCAGCTCTAAACTCTCCCTAATGAACTATACTCGAAAGGTGTTGCTTTTCAAAAAGTGATACTCTTAACTTTTGCTAACTTTTATAGACATCACTCTACAATTCCCATTCTCATGAGTGTACGCATCCACACTCCCTATCGAAAAGTTGGGTATCAATATACATATTAACACAAACTCCCCTTAATAAAAATAAAAAGATACAAAATCCTTTCTAAGACACCCCCTCCAGGGACACTAATCATAATTTCTCCTAACTCCCAAAGTCATCAACTTACGACTAACATTTTCATGGGCATAGACACCCACGCTTCTAAATACTTACTGTTCCATCTTCAATTCCTTAGAATACTTGCATTACCCCTAAAATCATATAACTTGTAACTTAACAAAAAAATTGTAAAACCATACCCAAGGCTTACACTGCCTACCTAATTTTCCTCAATTCAACTCTAAAGAGCACCATACACAAACTTCCCAGATTTCTCCATACTACAAAATTCAAGAATTAAATCTAGGTAGACAAATAACTTATACACAAAACTTTTTCCAACAACCTGCAACCTGAGGTCAACTTATTCATATAGACTTAATGGATCAACCATAATTCATTATTTTAACTCTAGTTCTTATGTGCACATATACCTCACGATTGCCACTTAAACATTTATAAATCATCAACCTAGGCCATTTCACACATCACATCAAAACTACTTATTACTCCACAAAATATGCATCATTAATATTAAGCTATTATTCTTTCCACCACACTTCACACATCAAATTTAAGTCTATAGTCTTGCATCAATCATGTACCACAAACGAAGCATGCCACATGATATACTAGTCCATCAAATTGGGAAACCAACCTAAAATACCACATTTCGCCTAGCTACTACCTACCATCGAATATCCTCCATGACATTACTACTACACCTTTAATTCCACTACCTACATTTCACATAGTACTACTTTACTATTACTTAAAGAAAAAGACCATCAAAGGGGGTAAAATCATATTACTGAATTAGTCGATCTTAATCTTCAAATATAACCCATTTCAATTTTATCAACATATTCCAATTTATCACACCATACTTACTTACCCAATCATACATCACCATGATCTTCAAAATTCAATAAACACTAATGAGTCTCTACTTATTACTTATTAAGTAATCTACCCCTTTCCATCCACAGTCTATAGATGATTTTTACAACCACAATGACCATCTATTTTGTGATCCTTCCCTATTCTGAATAAATAATAATCATATCCTGTATCTTCCTTCATAGACTACCATACAATCTATAATTATTACTGCACATTAGTCTATCATTATACAATACTAACCCACTCCTCAGTCCACGATTACACAACTAAAACTATTTATTTACGCAAATGTCACCCTTGCTGACTGCTAACTTCGTGACTACATGTGACTAACTTCTGGACCATCTCACTACTAATAGGCCATGACACTTTAACATACACTACTACTTGGGTGGAAATACAGTTCCAACATTCTACAATACTTTATTACTCTTATACATCACATCGCCAACAAGAATTTTATTAAAGGAGACTAGCTACACTTCATTCCTCAGGCTCAACCACGTGACTAATGCAGATAAGGGTATATGCTTAAATAAACACACTTTAAAGCACTCATGGACTCCTCTCAAGTCCTTGTTCAAAATTTATTACTTTATGAACAACTCAATCAGAGAGAACCACATCGTTGGGGGAGCTAGACTCTTAGAATTGTATCGGCTCGACAATGAGGCATGACCCATCAAATTGGAATGAGGAATGAACTCTAAAAACTTTCTTATGGATGAATCTATAGCACGAACTAGAGTATGAAAGAATGGAAAACAACTCTTAAATGCCAGGTAGCCTCTTTATTATAAGTGTGGTGACCAATACACCCATAAGCAAGACTCTACAAGACAAAATTTTGCAAACACCCTGGGACCATGAACCATGCTCTGATACCAAGTTTGTCATGACCTGAACTGAGGCATTAGACGTGAAGAGCATCCCAAACCATGAAGGCCCGTGTTCCCTTCTATACCTAATAATGATGCACAATATTCATATACAATAAAAAAATATAAAAAATAATACAAACGGAATCATGGTCATTTCTAGCTTTAACTGAACAGTACAGAATGAAACCCATAAACATCTAACAATATCTTATACTCATCTGCAAAATCTCTAACATTACACTATCAATTATATGTCTAGAACAAAACTAGGATAAGGCCCCCAGTCAGACCCAATACCAAAATAACATAATAATGTTTTAAAGACAAGGCCTTTCGAAATAAAAAAGGCTCACCAACCACTCACTTCTATCAGACAGATTCTACAGCTTAGTAGGAACTCTGGACTGAGCCTCAGACCCTGAAATATAGGATTCAGTACAGAGTACTTGTGCGCAGTGCAATCCAAAATAATGAATTTTATAAAACATAAGTAACTGCATTTTGTAAAATAGTCTGCATGACATAATTTAAAGCACATGGGCAATTTCAAATAATCATAAAGAAAGTTTTCTCAATCCAGTTGTGATCTTTGTATTACTTTTGAGACAGGTGGCACTCCCCTACAAGTATGTTATTCCACGGGCTATATGGAATCTGCTATTGACGCGACGGAGAAGACCCCAACCTATGTTTTCCGCAAGGTTTGGAGTGTCTGAGTATGATACTCCACAGGGCTCTAGGCCATCATAAAATCCCTCTAAGGGATTAAATAACCCATATTGAGAAAATACGGTAGTGGGAAATGAGTAGTCTGAACTCGTGCCCTCTTTGGGAACCACCTAACTTCTCTTTATGACCATTTTTAACCATTTCTAAACATGCATCATTCTATGTTTCAAAATCTAAAAATCTGATTGCAAACATGCATTCTGTTCTGTTCTGAATTACCATGACATTATCTGATTTGGCGTCGTCACACCAAGACCTGCAAGTCATATTTATGAGCCATAATGTATCATGCATGATTCTTTAATTAAAACATAATTTAGACCACCCAAACATGTAAATAGTATAAGATATTTCATGTTCTGAAACACTGGTCAAAACTATGTAAAGATTCTCATTCTTTCATCAAACATGTGATGGTCATGAATTTTTTTTTTGACAAATCATGCAACACTTTTGTTTATATATATTCAATATTTATCCACATGAAAAACCCTCTCTTTTGAATTCAAAATCATATTTATGTCATAATATTAATCAAGATATTTGTATAATGCTTTTCAAGATGCATTCGAAACAAT
Organism: Capsicum baccatum var. pendulum; assembly: GCA_030864225.1. Lineage (NCBI taxonomy): Eukaryota > Viridiplantae > Streptophyta > Magnoliopsida > Solanales > Solanaceae > Capsicum > Capsicum baccatum. The sequence goes on along the minus strand of CM061557.1, from coordinate 157,135,884 downwards.
TCATATCATATGAAAAATGCAAAAAAATCATAACAACAGAGGGATTCCATATCATTCATGCTCTCAATTAAATATTCAAACCCAATTTTTATACACACATATATATGTACGAGTACAATTTAATTTGGGGAAAAGGCCTCAAGGCCAGAACAATAGTGCCATTAAAACATTCATAAAGCAACATTGTAATATAAATTCTAAAACCCCTTCAAAATTCATGATTTGACAATATTTAAATATTTTTGAACAATTTTCTTATGCCTAAGTAGATTTAGGAAAACCCCATGCACCTTAGATTATTTAGAAAAAATAACGGAACGCGAATCTTGATCCATTTCTTGGAATTTTTGATCTTATACATGAGTCATTGAATTTTAGGGGGAGGAGTTAGGATTTTGATTTTGAAAGGAAAACTGAAAAATAAGATATTTTGGCTTCTTGGGTTTGAAATTCAATGTTATAGACGTATTTTGGGTTAGGGGAAATGACCACGGTGCCCCTAGACCCATTAGAAACTGAAATAATATGTAAAATAGCCTTAGATACGCGTCTGGTTTCGTGTCGACGCAATCTCGATGCGATCTCGATGTGATGCATCATGATCACATCGTCTTACTACCTCACAAGGAAAAAGCCATAACTTTTTGCTCGATTATCAGATTTTTGTATAATTGGTACCGCTGGAAAGTTAATTCAATAATCTATAATTTGGTGGTTCTTTATCTGAAAAATTCTATGTGTATTAAGATTTATACACATTCAAAGTAGACACATATAGAATCGAATATCCAATTTTTGAAGAACAAAAGGTTCTTAGCTCAACTTTGCTTTAGGCCATTTCTATGAACATTTTTCACCTCATAATCACTTCATATACTAGGCGATAGATCATGACACATGAATCTAAATATAAACATGGGATTAGAGCTTACACACGTAGAATGACGATTCAATTTCTAGCTCTAAAGGGGGGTTGTTACACATGTCATGGAGGTTTTCCTCCACGATAGGCATATTGCCACATTGAGGTATAAATTTTTCTCCCAGTTATGATTATCTCACTTGGGGTGAGCGTCTTTGGGTCTTTTACCCCTTATACATGTTATTCTTATTTTCTCATTATTTGTGCTTTCTTAATTTACATGGTGATGCCATGAAACCCTTTTCTTTTAATTCCTATGGTTGTTTTGTTGAGGGAGTATGCATAATGTGAAGTGAAATACTTTCTTTCATACTTTTAAAGATTCAATAAGTTCCTATCCATCATTTGAGGATGAATTATTCTAAGGGGAGATAATGTAATACCCCCATATTTGTGGGCAAGAATGTTCAAAGGAAATACTTCGAGCAAATTGAGTTAAGAACTTCTAATTCTACAAACTTTTGATATTTGATCCTACAAGGGTCCACTTTGAATGTGTATAACTTCTGGAATATATGGAATTTTGGGTCTTAAGACCCACCAAATAAAATTTAATTGATTCCTCATTCCAATGCATCCAATTTTGCCCTAATCTGATACATGAGAAAAAAGTTATGAGCATTCTCTTAAGGAACCAGTGAGGGTCCACGATTTCAATGTGGCACGAACATTGTGCTTAGTGATTTCTCTGCAGAACAAGCCAATTTTAAGAAATTCTAAAACCCACACTACTCTTTTGATTTTTGAGGGTAAACTGGTCATTTACATCCTAAACTATCCTATAACTGATAGAAATGTTAATTCATCATCCCATAACCCCAAAACACACCAAATACATAATCCCTCTTCTCCCAAATCATCAAGAATACAAAATATGGGTTCTTGATAAAAAATTCAAATTCCAAGGTTTCTAATTCAAGTTTATTCTCTTTTTTTCCACATCAATTTAATTGTCTAGGATATGGGAAACAAATTCAAGTGTCCATATCAATTCCAAGATAGGGTTCAAGCTTAAAAGTCATGGATTCAAGCTTCTATTTGAATTACTTCCATCAAAAATTCATGTTAATCCTCCCCAAAGGTTATTTTATTGAAAGTATTTGCTTATAGTGTTATTTTGTGAATTTAATTGTGGTTTATGAATATGGATTTGAGTGTCTTGGAATGATTGTTTCTATAAGTTATTTTTTCATGGATTTAACAAATATTGCTCATGTTTTATTATGTGTTTGAAACCCTTTGGGGTGTATGGGTATAGTTAATGGCAAGGGGTTGATGTATACCAACAAATTGATATTTTATTATTGGAAATAGATTTTGAAATTCTGTTCGCTCAATGCACTTGTGTCATTGGTTTTCAAATATGGTTTGTCACATAATTTGACTTAATACACTATTGCATTGCCTAAATGGGTAAATTGATAAACATAGTTTTGATAGCCTTGTTGTCTATATTTGATTAAATGAATAAAAGGGTTTGAGGCATTCCCCAATTTGATTTTATAAACTCAAGGAAGTCAAGGTATTCCTCCAAATTAAATTAATGAATAAAGGGGGTCAAGGCATTCCCCCAAGTTAATGGAATTGTAATGGCATAGTTATGTTCTTGCAAACAAATAGTATGATGATACCTGTGGTGTGCTTTATTGTATAATTATATGGTTATGTAGCTAAGCAGGGAAGACATGGGTCTTGAATGACTGATACTAGAAACAGATGTGTCCCGATGTGAGGGTTAGTCTTGATGACCATGTGCATGGTTTACACTATTGATATATTTTGTATGTAGGATTGACTTGGGGTCGGGTCATTCTTTGGTCTTAATTGATACCTCCGATTAGTGTGGCTAACATATAATGGGTCCTTTTAGTAGGGGAGCTCAACCAATACAACCCCTGGGTGCCTTTTATGATGGTTGAGCTACATAGTCCTAGCTAAGGTTTTTAAATTGAATACTAAGCCTTGTTCCCCATCCCAGTATAATATATATATTATGTATGTACGTTTATTTTACTATGGTTTATCTTGGAATTAATTTATCCCTGAATTAATTTCCATGCTAGTGCTCAACCCTCGAACCATCTTTGGGCGCCTATCCCCATGCGATGCAGGCACAAGAAATATTTCCACTTTTTCCTGTGCGGTGATAGGTGATTTTTAGATAGATCATCAATCATGTTGAAGTGGTGAACTTTCATATTTTGAAAGGCCTCATTTCATGATTAAGTTTCTCTGTCATATACTTTTGTTTGGGATAGTTTTGGCTATCGTCGAGGGAATGCCCTGACATAGATTGACATGGTTCTGGTTAGAGACTTTGTGGATTACTATATACTTGGGATTGGTTGTTGATTTCTTAGACTTCTTATGAGTCATACTTATCTATCTTGTTATACATTGGAATTCTACTTCTATACTTAAATTGTGTTCTATTTGACTATGCTAAAGGGGATAAGACCTCCTGATAAGATAGTGAGTCTGTCACAACAACATCCTTAGAAGGCACTATCAAAGAAGGATCGCCCTCATACTTTTTCAGCATAGATGCATGGAAAACAAGATGAATAGAAGCCAAACTCACTAGCAAATCTAACTCATAAGTGACATACCCAATCTTTCTAATAACCTGATATGGACCAATGCAATGGGGACTGAGATTTCCTTTCTTCCCAAATATCATACTCCCTTCATAGGAGAAACCTTCAATAACACCCAATCGCTCACTTTAGACTCCAACTCCTTACTCCCTAATCACCTTTACCTTCTCCATGGATTGGTGAACTAAATTTGGACCAAATAACCTAGTCTCACCATCCTCAAACCACCCAATAGGAGACCTACACCTTTTACCATAGAGATCCTTGAAAGGAGCCATTTGAATGCTAGAATGGTAACTATTATTATATGAAAACTCTATAAGAGGGAAATGGTCAACCCAACCACCCTTAAAGTCAATCACAAAGGCCCTTAGTATCTCCTCCAAGTTCTGAATTGTACACTCCACTTGTCCATCCATTTGATGGTGGAAAGAAGTGCTAAGGTTTACCTGAGTACCCAAACATTTTTGAAATAAATGCCAAAAGTGAGAAGCAAACTGCATAAATTGGTCTGAAATGATGGACACGGGCTCTCCATGAAACTAGACTATCTCCTAAATGAACCACTTAGCATAATCCTCTCCTGAGAATTTAGTCCACAAAGGAAAGAAGTGAGTAGACATAGCTATTTCATTTACAATCACCCAAATAGAATCAAAATAATTGTGACACGGTAGATGACACCTAATAAAATCCATATTAATCATCTCCCATTTACAAATGGGAAAATCTATCTTTTGTGACATTCTACCAGGCATCAAATATTAAACCTTGACCTGCTGACAAACCATACACTTAGATACAAAATTTTCCATATCTCTCTTTATATTATTCCACCAATAGATCTCCTTCAAGTCATGATACGTCTTAGTCGAACCCGGATGAACTATATATCTAGAATAAATAAACTTTCTTGATACCTCAAAACTCCATATCCCCCAATATTGAATTTCATAATCTTTTAGTTGCCCACATCATACTTAATCTGCATAAGAATGGGATCCAATGACTGCTTCTCCTTCACCTCAACACCAAGAGATGATTTAACTACTTCTCGAACAACCACTCCCCATTCTCAGAGTCCAAGAAATAAACTCCCAAGTTATCCAACCTGTGAATATTCTTCAGTAATCATCTTTTATCCTCATTGAAATGACATAAGATACCCATAGAACAATTGCTAAGAGCATTGACAATAATATTAGCTTTACTTGGAGAATAGTGAAGGCTCATGTTGTAAACCCTTAAGCAATTCAAGCCATCTCCAATGCTAGAGATTAAATTATTTTCAAGTAAATACATACTATAACCACATATGATTAGAGTATATATCCATTTGCACCCCATAAAAATAGGGGTGCCAGATTTTCAAAGCAAAGACCACCACTACCAATTCTAGGTCGTGAGTTGAGTAATTCCTCTCATGAACTTTAAGTTACCCAGAAGCATAGGCCCCAACACGAGATGCATCACATTTTACAACAAACTAATTAGTACCCTCGGGAAGGATTAAAGCAAGCGCAAAAGTCAACGTATCCTTTAACTTCTCAAAACTACCCTCATAAGCATCTGACCACTAAAACATAACTTTTTTCTAATTCAACCTCATCAGTGGATCATAAATAGATTAGAAACTTCTCACAAACTTCCTATAATACCCATCTAAGCCCAAGAAGATCTTATAGGCCACTTCTTAAATGTCTTAACTTTTTGTGGATCTACCATGATCCCCTCACTAGAAACAACATGCTCAAGAAAAGTCACAGCTTTCAGCAAAAATTCACTCTTAGAAATTTTTTCATATGTTGTCTGGTCCTTAAGAGTCTGCAACACATTTCGAAAGGGATTGGTATAATCCTCCTTATTCTTCGAGTACACCAAGATGTCACAAATGAAGACTATAACAAGTAAGTCCAAAAACTGCCTAAATACCAATTTATAAGATCCATGAAAGCAACTGGAGCATTAGTTAACCCAAATGATATAACCAAAAACTCTTCATGACCATAACGAGTATGGAAAACAGTCTTGGGAATATCAACTTCACTAATTTTTAGCTGATAATAGCCCAAATAAATATTAATCTTAGAAACATAGCTAGCACCCTAAAGCTGGTCGAAAAGGTCATTAATCCTAGAATAAGTATACTTATTTTTAATTTTATCCTTATTTAACTAACAATAGTCGATACACATTTAAAGAGACTTATCTTTCATTAGCATGAAAAGTTGAGGAGCCCCCTATGAAGAAATATTAGGATGAAAAAAACCCTTATCAAGAAGATTCTTTAATTGTTTTTAGCTCCTTTAATTTAGTCGAAGCCATCCTATATAGAAGAAAAGAAATGGGATAGTTATCTAGTAGAATTTAAATCAAAAAAATCTGTTTCCTTATCCAGAGGAATTCTAGGGTGCTCATCAATAAATGCATCAAGAAATTTATCAACCACAGGAACTAATTGTAAGGAAGGATTTTAAATATTAAAATCCTTTAACCAAACTTGATAATATAGATACCCTTTGGATATTATTTTTTGAGCACTAAGATGGGAAATAAAACTCCCTCTAGGTAATAAAAAACTTCCCTTCCATTTGGTCACCAGTTCATTACGGAATTGAAAATTGACCTTTCGAGTCCTAAAGTCTAGTGAAGCATAACATAAATAGACCTAATGCATCCGCATAATCACATCAAAATCAACTATATCAAGCTCTACCAAATCTACCAATTTCTTTATATGAAATATGTACACCAAAAAACCCCTATATATTTTAAAGAAATGATAGAATCACCCACCAAGGTAGAAAAAGAAAAGGAGTTGGAAATATTTTAGGACCAAAACCAAAGTACACAGCCGCATGAGGCATCATATAAGAAAAGGTAGAACCTAGGTCAAGCAAATATAAACATCATGAGATAAGAGTTGTAAGATACCAGTAATAACATCTAGAGATGCCTTAGACTCTTAAATTCTACCAACTGCATCGAGACGATTCTGACTAGTGTTAGTACCCAAAGTAGCGCTCTTAGGTGCAGGAGCCGAAGAAGTGGCGACTAGAACCTTTTTAGCTCCAGTGGAAACTTTAGATATAGATAATTGTTTTGTAAATGACCAGGAAATCCACATTGAAACACAAGTTCCTCCCCTCCTCACAATAGCCACGATGAAGATTCCCATAAAATCAATAAAGTGGACAAGGTAGGGCTGACTAAGCTCCACTGGCTTAAGACTGGGCCCATGTGCCTTAAGACCACTGCTAGCTTAAAAATGATGACCACCTAAAGGCTTAAGATAAAGAGTGCTAGCTGTCGAATAAGGACTTCCCCAATTATTCTCTTTGGTCCACTATCTTCCATCACTCCCATTATTCAATTGACCATCACCCTACTATGAATATAAAAACTTTTTGTTCTTTATGTAATGCCCCATATCCTATGTATAGTAGTTCTATTTATATGTAAATTGATATATCCTTATGGTATGGGTAATGGAATTAATATCCTAGATAGGTTTGAATGAATTATCCAAAAATTTGAACATGGTACAATGAAGTTACCACAAATAAGGGTATTTAAACATGGGATTGTAAGTATATATTTGAGTTTAAAATTTGAAGTAAGAAAGTGGACATATGTTTTAAGTTTAATTAAAGAAATTTTGATCTAAAAATAGAATAAAATATTATGGTGCTTTCTTGACTTATTTAATATTGTAGATGAGTCACCTACTTGAGCTATATGGACTGAGTTAATAGGGCCAAGGCTAATGGATCAGATTTAGGGCCTATATAAATGGTATAATTTATGGCCCAAACTAATAAAAATAATTGGAGAAGAGAATGGGTAGTCCAACACCAAAATTTGTCCAAAACATAATAGTTAAAGGCCCATTTAATACATGAATATATCAAGTAGGTGCATCACCTACTTTGACCTCTTGATCAATATAAGAACTAAGTAGGTGCATCACTTACAAAGATTTCCTTGACCAGCTTACTGTGCCAGGTACATTATCACCTACTTGAATTAATTCGGACCAAAATTCTAAGAGAGAAAGAATACAGAATGGACAAAGGCCCTATATAATGGAAAAGTAGGTGTATCACCTACTTAATAAATTACAGAATAAAATATCCAAGAATTTCTACCTTGAGTAGCTTCTTTTAAAGGTATTGAAACTAGCTCATTTGACTCATTTTAACTTAGACCAAAATCAGCTTTCCAGGGTTTTTTATCTTGATCTATGTTAGCTATATAGCGGCCTTATAATTACACTAGGGTTCTTAGGATTTAACTTTCTTTCAAGATAAAGGTAAGTGAACAAATAATGATCATATCTTAAGGAAATTATGAGAATTATGTTTTTCATGATTAAATTATAGGAAAACCCTTTATAAGTTTTACAGTTATATTGTTCTAGGTTATTAAGAGATTTGTCTCATATCCTTTAGTTTTTGTGTGAAGGAATCAAGATATTGAGGAGATAAAAATTAAGAGAATAAACAATCATAAAAGTTATGGTACAACTACTGCCCATTTTTTCCCTCTTCTTATGTACATGTTTTGGAAGTTGATTGTGTCTATTTGTTATTAAGAACTCAAGGGGTGGTGGGATCTTTATTTGGTTGCTATAGTTAAGGATGTTTAAGTTTATTTTTAAACTATTTTATGTGTATATATTTGGATTTTCTTGGTTGATATTGAGAAAAGGTGTGAATAATTTTAATTGAAATGTATATGGAGATTATAGTGATACATCACTGAATTAGACGTTGTGATAGCTTTCTGCACATTTCATTCAATATATTGTTTTGAGGGTACAATGAATCCTAAATTATTTAAAGGAACCTTATAATAATTTTTATTGTATGAGAATGTAATTAGGGGAGAAGGTATTGAGAAAACACCCTTAAATTAATTAATTATGGGTTACTACCCAGCTAATGTTTTGGCAAGGTTTAATGGCATGAATTTGTTAATTAGTAACTAATACTAGTTTTACTATTTAGTAAATTGGAGATTAATAATCTAACAAGAAGGAGGTTATGTTAGAGTGTTGGCAGTTGTATAGTGAGATATGTATGATTCATTGATCTTATACTCTTTGGTATGAATCTAACTCTCGTGTAACAATGTAAGATTTCTAAGATCTCATTCTTTCAAATTATACACAAAGGAAGTGTACCTAAGAATATGTTTGTTACTAGATCCACACATTTACTTTTCAAAGTACTAGTAATGTTTATGTGTTGTCAACAACAATCTTTATGACTTTATGTCGTACTCAATAGGACCGACCGTGTAAGTTAAGCTCCTTAGTGTTATATTCTTATTGTTGTTGTGTCCTGCCTTATTGTTATTGCATCTAGTGCATATTCATATATCTTTTGCTACTTGTCCGATGTTATAAGTTTAATAATGTCATGACAACTAAAACAACAACTTTAAAGATAAAAATAAATATCTGAAGTTAATTTATATATTCTTAGGTGGTATCCTAATGGTGGAAGGAACACCTAGCATGGGTCGATCCCAATATTATGGGTGGTATCCTAGAGGTTAAAGGAAAGCCTAGCATGGGTCGATCCCAATATGTGTATTAGTGAGGACCATATGCAAGTGGTTAAAAATCCTAGCATGGGTCATCCTTTTCTACCACTGATCAACTTGTAATTTGGATCATGCCTTATAATTTATTAAAGTAAATAAGAATAAAAAAGGTAAAGATTGCAATGTACATGATTATACAAGCATAAGTAAAGGTGGTCTTATATATATATATATATATCTAATTTAATTGATTTATTTTCTTACCTATAGTCATTTTATTCCTTACATACTTAGTACATTAATTTATATTGACATTTCTCGTGGGGGACACTGTGTTTCATGCCGCAGGAAGAAGTACTTTAGCTAGTATACCACCCCAATAGGAGCATAGATTATCCTGGAACTATTGGTGAGCTCCAGGTTGATTTGGGGCTTTCTTAGTCTGTTAGGGGTTTTTCTTGACTTTCACTATGCCCGTGTATCTCTTAGAGGCTTTGAGACCAATGTAAAGTCTTATATAGTACCACTTTATTTTTCTTTTTGACATTGTGGCCCCAACGACCAACTCTTGCACACATAGTTTTGGACTCAGCTATATGGTAGATTTTTATTAATTAATCATATCTATACTTTGAATCCCCTTTTATTATCATAATTAAGACTATGAGTAGTATAAGGCTATGGATTGATGGTCTTGAGCCTTTACGACTACGGGTGTCTATCTGCCCTAATGGGATTTGAGGCGTGACAAAAGTGGTATCAGAGTGGGTCATCCTAGGGGTTGTCTACATATAAGTGTCAATGTATTTTTCTTATAGGTTTGTTTTTCACCATATCTCTAAGTAGGAGGCTACGGTACATTTAAGAGTTGTTTTTGTTTCTTCATTTCTTATATTATGAGATAGTGCTAATGATGTTGGTTGCTATGTATTTAACCTGGAATACTTATTTTCTCTCAATATAATAATGATGTTGATTTCAAGAAGGAGAAAAAATAAAAGTAAGCAAGTAGATGTGGCTGTCAGAGAAGGGACTAGCAAATCAAAACCTAGACATATTGATCAACGCAAGGTTCTAAATGAGTTTGCATCACATGCTTTTTATACTCCTCCATATCCAAAATAGCTAAGAAGAAGAAGAGTACCCCCCAGAATGACCTATTAATGGTACTGAACAAGATTTAAGGAATGTGGTGCAATTATTGACTCGTTTAGTAGTGTGACATGGTCAAGGACAAGTTTGTCCATCTATGGGTATTAGTGTTGTTGATAGGAAATCTACTCAATGGACATCGGATTTCCATAAATTAGACCCTACCTCATTCATTGAGTCAAATCCTAACGAAGATTCAGAAGACTTTATTGATTAGACACAAAGAGCTTTGTATGTAATACATATATCTGGTAAAGAGATATTTGAGAAAGCATCATATCGATTAAAAGGGGTGGCTATATTATGGTATGAAGCTTAGAAAAAATCAAGGGGTATAGGTGCATCTACAACTAGTTGGTAAGAGTTAAAAATCATATTTCTTGACCACTATCTTTCATTTGAGATCTGAGAGTCTTGTGCAAATCAGTTCTTAAATATTTCCATGGGAATATGAGCACAAGGGAGTACAGTCGCTAATTTAATTCATTGTCCAGCCATGCTCTTAATGTAGTGGCTACTATGAAGGATAGATTTCTTTGATATGTGGATAGATTGGACCCATATTTTGTTAGACATTGAACTATTTATGCCTTGAATAAAGACATGGATATAGAAAGAGTATAAACGTTTTTTCAAAAAAGTGGAGAACCAAAGTCAAAGAAGGACACAAGAGCAAGAAATAGGGCACTTGAAGAGGGCCATATCAATGGGATTTTGCCATTTCTAAGAGAAATCCGGCCTTGATTTTTCAATAAACCATCTATATTATCACCTTCTCATAACGCTCAACTCACTCCTATGATTAAGGGGTAAGGCGGTCATTGTCAATAGCCCAACTAGAGTATGGGCCGAATCCACAGGGAGCCAATTATAAATTTTGAATCTTACAGGTGCTCTAATCACTAAAAGGTTGGGGCCGAATCCACAGGGAGCCAATTATAAATTTTGAGTCTTACAGGTGCTCTAATCACTAAAAGGTTACCTGAAATGGTAATAAACTAGGCATGTATAATAAACTAGGGGGATTAGTTTGTAATGATTTTTGGCTAACAATGCACGAATATGACACTTTTTATTTAAAATCAAGAATAGAGAGGGTGTTGGTATTATGTCTACTAAAATGTAAAGATTTTGAGTTAATGATGGTTTAACATGAAGCTTAGTTGTTGACCAAAGGATAGTCTAGGTCATAAGTCATTGTCGTCAATATTTAAATGAAACTACAACGATTTCACCCATTTGCTCTTTCGAGAACCTAACAAATATGGATTCATAATCACCTAAAACCTCATTGAAGCATCCCTATTTCTAGGATGATGCTCTTGACATGATTTACACTCTAAATACACTTATTCATACGATTGTTAAAGGTAGTAAACCATAGACTCAATTGTCCACCATTACCTTGACCCTCTATAACACTCTTTCAAGGATGTTATGGGTTACCTCAAGTTCACTTTCATCCCTCTTTTAAGGATGATGAAGGGTTTTTAGAGTTTGGGGTTTTCACCATAAAACTCATTTAGTGTTTTCACCAATCAAATTTCAACTCATTAACCCAAGCAATGGTTGAATCCATACTCAAAAACTAAAAATCATGCAAACACATCAACACACACACAAAATTATATTTTAGTTCAATATAATCCAAAGACTAAATTACTTAGCTACTCATGAAGAAAATAAAGAGAGATATACCAGAAGGATTATCCAAAACATTCATTCTTCACAAAATTACCAAGAAATTAAGCCTCCAAGGGTAGTTACACACTTGCTCAATTAGGGTTTCTTTATTTCAAATCAAAACTATCTATGAAGTAAGAAATCCCCAAAGAACAAAGGGTTTTTGCCTATATATTATTGGGGTTCGTCCATGTAGTTTTACAAAACTTCGCTGGGGCATAATTTCGTTGAACCATAATCATGAAAGTTTGACTACGATTGCAGCAACACTAATGTTCTTTTCTATGACTGCATTGTGCTAACCTACTTGACTGACCATGACTGTGGACTTAGGACCGCGGTCACGGTAACTGATGCTTATATGGTCCAGGTCTTCAGCTACACTCTTTTTTTCTCTCTTTTTCTCATTTTAAGCTCTATTCCACATCTTTTGATCTCTTGAACACTATGCCTACAATAAGTGGATATTAGTGCATTTACTCATAAATATGCCTTATTTATTCATTCAAAACAAGGTAGTGAGAACAAATATTTAGTGAGAATAGGTGGTAAAATCACCACTCATCAACACCCCCAACTTAACACCTTGCTTGTCCCTAAGAAACACCACCCCTTTCTATGAGACAATTTTATATGTATGCCCTCATTCTATCACCCAATGATCATGATGACTAAAACTTGAATTGCTACCACAAAAAGCATTTCATACATGGGAAAATAGGCTTTTAATGACTCTCTTCCTCATAAAATAAAATAGTGAAGTATGCAATAGACTTTGAGGAGAAACCATGTAACAACTACTAACAAACTAGAAATGACTCACATGTTGACTACAATCATATTATAATTTCATTTATCTCGTTGTACTGAAGATGACAAAATCATCCACCTCAACTAGTTCACATGCCTTCTCACAAGAAAGGAAAACTTCACACACCTAGTTACCAATTATGCAACAAGAAATTTTGAGTATAAACACTCACTCTCTCAAGAAATTCTCCATGTTAACAAGTACCATGCCATAGGCTTTCCCCTATTTTCAATCATCACTACAATGACCACACTTTGTTCGGAATCACAAAAGGATTTTTTGATATTTTAATGTAGGATTAGGGTAGGGTATGATATTAACTTTGGATGATAAGGCTAAACCCTCCTTTAATTTCTACATCATAATCCTTTTAAGAATTGTTATTTGGCCACTTCTTTTCCTTTTACTAATTTACCTACTTATACCCTTTTTGCTTTACTCACATGCTCTTTGCCTTCTTTACTTCACTCTTTTTCCATGCATTTAAAATATCTTTATTTCATCCTTTTAATGGATTTTATCTGTCTTCAAAGCAAAATGTTTACTTTCTTAAGCTTGTAGGCACTTTCTTACAACTTTGTGGCTTAACTACATTTCTTTTTCTTTCCATCACCCCTTAGGATTTTAGCCTTAATTTGTATTCTTAAGTTCAAAGAGGATAGGGTACAAGAAAAGATGAATAGAAGGGTCACGAATTGTAATGCATTTGCCAAAGAAAAGTACAAAGGCTCAAAGAGGGTGACTATGGATTACTCCTATGTATTGGGAATCTTTTTAGGCTAAGGTAGGCTTTCAAAATCACAAGATGGCCTGTAATCATTTTACCAACAAAGAAGAATACAAACTTATCTTTAAAAGACTAATGTGGCAAGTTATAGATGGTACAAGTACATATGAGACGAAGACAATTAAACTCACACACATGGCATGCGAATGTTGTCAAGCAGGTTCAATGTTCTATTCGTTAGAGAGAAATATAAAGTATTCACTATAGTTGATATGTAGAAAGGTGAGATAAAATTCAAATAAAATGGTGTAGAGGCTATATTCAACATTCGAAAGTCAATAAAGCAACAAACTGAAATAAGGGTGGTGTCTATGATTGATTGTATTATTGACCCTGGAGGATATTTCTAGGATTATCTTGATGAATCCTAAATAGTCAAGATACGTGTTGTGCCATGATATTAATTCAAGAGTTTCATGGAAGGTAACCCGTAGGATTTTTGGTGATGTCTGAGTAAAAAATACAGCCATGTTGTGCTGTGATATTTAGTGTTCATCATTTTCTTGTTTTTTTTGTAGGTTTTTAGCTCTGGGAATTACTCATAATATGATAAAAATTGTTACTTTCATCAATTTCTAGGTATGGGGCTATTTGATCAACCCATAATGGTCACAATTCCCACATGGTAAGCTGAGTAATTAGCTAAAAAGATGATGTTTTAAGGACGAAAACTGGAAAATTATGGACTTTGGCACCTAATTTTACTTTTTGGACATCAAACTTAGGTTGTGGGACCATAAGTAGCTGGAAAAATATTGAAAAACCAAGTCTTAATAGTAGGAAAGTGGGCCAAAATTTTTGGCCCGGCATATGTACCCAGGACCTGCTGGCCACAAGTGGCACCTACGCCTAAGCCTGACCGCAGGTAGTGATCGCAGGTAGAAGCCGTGGGTTGGTCTTTAGTGGGCCCAATTTTTAATTCAAATTTTGGGCCCACTAACACATATATTACCTAAAAAGACCCCCACCGATATTTAAACAACCATAACCCCATTCTAACTCATTTTAATCCTCAAAACTTCACTTTTCTCTTTGAATTTAAACGTCCCTCTTAAAACACAAACAAACCCCACACTTAAGTAACAACTAAATTGACACTTATTTAGGGTACCAACTATTCCAACAGGCGAAAAACAAGTTTTAACTTTGTTTTTTCTTGACTTCTTCTTTATTCACATTGGATTCTTCATAAAATTGGTAACTTTCTCTGCTCTTAATGGCTATGTATTGATCCATCTATTGTTTGAAAATGTTTATTTGTGTATTACATTGCAAAATATATAGAATCTATCATGCTTGTATATAGGAGCCTTGAATTAGCCTAAAATTTTAATGTAGGGTGCTTTGAAGTAAAATCTAACATGTTTCCCCAACAGAAAGTTGAACTTGAATTAATAAATTAATACCACTAGTTGAGCATGTTTCATTGGTTTTAAAGCTGTGGTTTATTATAGGTGTGTGGAAATAGTACTTGTTGGGCTTTCAAATAGGTTATAGGGGTGTGAAAATTTAGAAAAATTCAAACTTTTTTAATTTTGAGTTTTTCTTTGGCTTTTTGTATCCCTCACTTTTGTTAGAAACTAACAACTAGTTTTTTAGGTATATATGGCATGTAAGGATGTGAGAAGGAGAAGGCTGGTACTTCGAGGAGATGAGCAAAGTCTCCTAAGCCTATTGGTTCAATGGAGGAATACCCTAGGCAGGAATGTAGAGACGCTATAGTTAAGGTGATACACATAGTTATGATAGGACAGACTCGCCAGACTGCTCAATATGTTATAGCTCGGTTTATAAAGAATTTTGTCAGGATGTCAGCACAACACAATCCTCCACCTGATGATGATGATGTAGAGGAGGAGATAGATTTTAAGTCTACTCCATAGTTTGTTTCTCAAGATCCCCATACAGAGAAGAGGTCCCAGGATTTATCCAAGAAGGCAGAGCAGAAGAAGGCATCAGCGGTGTCCCAGTTTGAGGAGGGTACTGCAACTCAGGTACGACAGATGGATATACCCTAGCTTGAGAAAGTTACTGAGTAGGATACCTACGATGAGTCAGTATAGAAGGAGAAGAGTCCCACCCCCACACATGCCTCAAATGCACCTAATAAAAAGGGATATAGGAGGTGTTATTTAGAAGAGATGCGAGAGATCTGTACTATGGATAGTCATATCTGGGAGGAAGGCAGGCCTATGAGGTGCATTTATAAGGAGCATTGAATTGAAATATTGGGTATAGATTAAGTACCATAGTTACATGTAGAATTTGATAGATATCAGATTTAGTGGATGAACAGGCCACTCAATTCTTACATCCCAACTATGGTATGAGAATTTTATGCATCTTACCGAGCTACCGTAGTCCTTCTGGTGCGTAGACATCTAGGCCTGGTGAGCTTTGCTAGTTAGCCACAGCTAAATTTGACGCTAGTTAGACGGGTCAGAGTTACCATTTTGATAAAGACTATCCATAGAGTTATCTTTGGCCAATATTACATTAATCCTGCATCTATAGTTGAGTGTGACAACAGACTGTGGGTCGCACATAATTGACTTATTATATAGGAGACTGAGCACCAATGGAAGAGGGTTGAGATGGCTAGGTAGATAACCTATTATATTTCATCTTAGAGTGATGAGACACCATGGATTGCGGGGCATTCTATCATCAAGAAGATCCTTTTGACATTTGAGGACATGTTTTAATGGTTGCTAATTAGATACCGATTAATACCCACTGCTTTGGGTAATACATTGATATGGGAAGGAGCTATTTTGATATCTTGTATGATGGCTAGATATGTTGTTTATTTTATTGCCATCCTCAAGTATGAGTTACATGACAAAGCCTTTAGGGAGTTGACTAATTTTCTATTCCCTTGCCTGATTCATAGTTTATATGATAAGGCCGATTTTCCTAATATACCAGGTTGAAACAAGAGGGTACTAGCAACGAAAACTATACTGACTATAAGTATGAAAGATCTGGCAAGTCCATGTTCTTCTAAGAGATCGAGAGGGCAGGCAACAGTCCCATGGGCCTAAATTAAGGGCCCTATAATTTACGTAGAACTTAATAAGGTACATCAAGGTGATATGGTGTTAGTATTGATATGGAGATCGGGGAGGGTAGAGAGGATCCATACTCTAGGGTGAGGGGACACCTGTTGCTTCTTCTTCAGCCCTGGCTTCGACCACCGAGCCACTAGGCATACCTTTAGAGACTACTTTCCCATCCACTAAAGGGCCTACTATAGGTATGATCATTGTATCTAGTGATGTTTTGCAAAGTTTAGTGGATAGCCAGAGGGAAACCAATGCTAGGGTGAGGGTTGTTGAACCCGATATGACTACCCTCTTCAAATAGATAAGATCATAGGTTAGGACTAGATTTTAGCTGGCAGAGGCCGAATGGGAGGCTGCATAGATTATTCCACTATCAAATCAACATGCCAACTTCCAGACACGGCTGGATAAGTTTGAGAGATGTGTTATAGACAATTCACAAAAATAGATGCAGCAGATCTAGCCCAGATGAGGGCAGCGTTATCTATTTTATAGGTAAAGGTATGCTCTCTCACAGAGAGTAGTTTTTCAGTCACTCCCTCAGTTAGAACCTAGGTGTTCTTGATATCACCTCCATGTGCACTTAGATTGTTTGATTTCTTTGCACAGCGTATTGAGTCGGTCACAGTAGTTGGTGCCAAAAGAGGTCATATAGACAATATGCAGGACCCTAATTTGCCATATGACCATGCTACTAAAATGGTCAGTCAGGATTCGATGTGGTCTATATTAATCGATAGGTAGAGACGTGCAACTATAGCAATGGGTGTTTCATTTAGCAGTGCACAACCACTATCACCACCTCCGCCAGCTGATATTCCCCCATCTAAGGATGCTTCTAATTTAGGCGCCTAGTGTGTCCCATGCATGTTCCCATTTCCTTATGTTTTGTTTTAGCGCATTAAAGACAGTGCACAGTTAGATGGGCATACCTTGCCACCATGGTTTTTTGTTTTCATTATCCTTAACCTATTGCCCATGGTATGGTTGTAGAACCGGCATGTCTTGGATAATTTTGTGTTATATTATGTTATTTTTGTCTAATTAGGAGATTTTTACGTATTTAGGGAAGTAGTCATGTTTTAAAAAAATTTCGATACACCTACAAAAATTTGTGTTTTGGAACTATATGAATGTATATATATTGGAACATTGTGGATCTTATTATGGCATTATAATTAGGGATATGATAATCACTTTTTAAAAATTGCATAAACCCAATAGGTAGTAGTTGATGGTATTGAGTCTATACCCTCTG
The DNA here is from genome assembly GCA_030864225.1 of Capsicum baccatum var. pendulum. Taxonomy (NCBI): domain Eukaryota; kingdom Viridiplantae; phylum Streptophyta; class Magnoliopsida; order Solanales; family Solanaceae; genus Capsicum; species Capsicum baccatum. Next base: position 157,118,059 of record CM061557.1, on the reverse strand, counting down.
TGTGTGAGATACTACCTAGTTCCCTTTGAATGTTGAATTAAGAACTTGCCTAGTTAGTCTTGCCTAGGTTAAAGGATAGTCAGTTAGGAGACGATCATAGGTCATTTTTTATTTTAATCCACTTTTAGCTTAAATGACCTTCCATTTGTGAATTGTATCACTTGATCCCTATTTTGAGCCTTGTAGCCTATTTGTCTTGTTTCACCATTCACCTTCCCATTTATAGTACAATGAACCTGTTTTTAGAGCCCAATTTTACAGGTCATAATGGTGCCTAAGATAACAACCAGTGGGAAAGCCAGCCCGTAGTATTGAATGGCTACTAACAAACTACTCAATAATATAAGGAACCGAATGTGGAATATAGGAAAATAAAGAACAATACATGATAAAACCCCAAAAACTAGTAGTATTAGTACACTTCTAATATAATATGGGTAGAAATTGAAATATCAAGAGGAATACACTAATACAACTTATCTCCAAATATAACATAGAGACTAGTCAAACACATAAGAGAGAGATAAGTAATACTTTGAACGTTAGGATCTCACTCTAAGTCTTTGAATCATAGCTGCTCCACATGACGCACACATTAACGACGATAACCCGAACTATGATCTATAGGCTACAGAAGTGTAGTATGAGTACCAAACATATGGTACTCAGTAGGCAACTGCCAACAGAGATCCAAAGATATATCAGATTTATACAACATATAACTAGAATGGAAACTACAGCTAAGAGTCAAAAATCATGTAACTACGAATGAGATAATAAGGAGCAACTATATTATTCATGTCTAATAGACCCTCAAAATAAGGCTAGGTAATTAATAAGGTTGCACTATCTTATTCTAGATATACTTAGGAATCTAAACACTATACCATATATCCCTGGCCAATATACGAATAAACAGAAAAAGAAGAATATATTATAATATATAAGGCCCAGAAACGAATAAACAATAAGAACAAATGAAGGAAGGGATATACAGTAGTAACATAGTTACATATAGATACATATATATGTAAACATATGAACTTGAGGTCTCCCCAAAGCAAAACCTACATCATCATATCATCATTCTAAGACCTTATTATAATCCTATCTGGATTTAATTCTATCATACTCTGGGTTTCGAATCCACATGGTTAGACATTAAATAATCATGCATAACAATACAATTATAAGATAGAAGAGTCTGAAAACATACCTTAAATCTCGGTATTTGAACAATGACCATTCTTTTATAAGCTAGCCATAATAACAATTGTAAATATGATAATAACACTATCAATGATAGTGCAAAGAATTGGTAACTCCGGAAAATAAATACCTAGACGATCCTATACATAACCCTGCTGCCCCAGGCTCAAAAGGTTAAATCAATATACAATAACATGCGGCATATTCATCACCCATTTCTATGTAATCTTCCATACCAGCTGATAGAAATAGGTTTATACTGGTGATAGACGATGCACATGAAAGAGGTTTATGATTTTATACCTTTCTCTCCTCTATAAAGAGTAGAGGATATTGTTAATCGATAGACTTGTAAGCTATTATATCAAGATAAAGCCAAGATGAGGGTAATAAAAAAAGCTTAGTAGGTAGCTAGGGAGGAAGATATAGGTTAGTAAAGACAAATAGCACACCGTCGAGCAGCACTTGGTGGAAAAAAGAACAAAGTAAGAGATGACCATTTTCCAGGAATCCAAGCATATTAGCATGCGCATCCATATATAGATAATGAAGAATATATGTGATATGTTGATTCGGCAAAGACTAGAGCCATAGTTCTTCCTATTTTATCCACAGGCATAAAGTTCGACATCACGAGCACAATAAGCCAACTTCTAAATGTGAAGGGTGTGTTTACAATTATGCCTATAGATTATGCAAACTTACACCTTTCCAATTTCATCCAGATTTATAGTTTGAATACAAATCCAAGGGTAAATCAGGAACCGCTCAGGCTGAGGCTATTCTGATTCCACTTATTGGAGAAGCATCTTTATGGTTAGGGGAAATTTCAAGAAGCTATATCTCTACATGGAACCAATTAAGCAAACAATTCTTGAATAGGTTCTTCCTTCTATCAAGGATATTGCATCTTAAGGACATGATTTATCATTTCTGGAGGATACTATCAAAATCTATGTAAGAGGGATGAGCATGGTAAAAAATTATTGGTTGTCAGGGATGAGCTTATTAGATATATTTTACCAAGCCATGACCATCATTTGTAGAGACATGGAATAAACCATATCTAGAGGTGGCTTTTTAGACTACGCTGGGAGGCAGCATCAAAGATATTAGATTAGATCTCGCTTACAAACAAGGGGTGGCTAACTTGGGATGCTAATAGGGGATTTAGAACTTATTCTATTGGTGCCTCCTCATATCAAAAAGTAGTTAATCATATAATAAAGCAAGAGAATGTGTTGTAAATAACTGATCTTGGGTTACTAGTAAAGTAGTTTGTGGCAGCGACTTCCATGAAGGTAAATATAGTAGAAACACGGGGGTCAGCTTCTAAATCTTATGAGTCAGATTTAAAGGATGAAGCTATTTATCTAGATCATCAGTTGGTGCATTTTTGAGCCAAAGGGCAAGGGAATCAAGGTCGAAACTACTATGACAGATAGAGAGATTGTAATAAAGAGCTAGATACTGACTGGAGGGAAAAATATGACTGTAGAGACACATAAGATTGGTCTTTTCCACCTGGCAGACGATATACAGAATCCATAATGGAAGAGATATTGTCTAAGCTGGTGAGGGGTCAGGAAAATCAAGACATCATCCTTAAGGATATTAGGGATGATATTTTAGGATTGACCCAGAAGGTCGAGTCACATGCCACTGCTATCAATCAATTACAGCACCAGTTTTGGCAGATGTCAGCATAATTGAACTAGAGGAAACTAGGTACCCTTTTGATCGACATAAAACAAAATCTAAAAAATAATGGTCATGTATTTTCTATTACCATGAGGAGTGGTATCACTACTTTGTATCAACCATGGCCTACAACAGAAGCTACTAATAGTGAGATACTTGTTGTTATGTATGAGAAGGCAACAAATGATAAAGGTAAAATAGATAAAGACAATGGTTAGGATCTGGTCATTGACGACAAAATTAGACAAATTCCAGGACTGCCCCTACCTTTTTCTCAGATATTTAAGAAAAAAAAAGAGGAAGGTAAGTTCAAATAATTCACTGAGATACTAAAAAAAAATACTTGAATATACCTCTTCTTGGGGCATTAGAGCAGATGCCTAGATACACCACGTTCATGAAATAACTGGTCTCATGTAATAAAGGAATGATATTTGAGGATGTTGATAATATACACCATTGCAGTGCAATCATGACTAGGTCTTTAGCATAGAAAAAGGGTGATCTCGGTGCATTCACTATACCATGCACGATTGGGACATCCCGAATTTCCAGAGTATTTTATGATTTTGGGGAAAGCATTAGTTTGATGCCGCTAGCTGCATTCATGAAATTTATCTTGAACCTTCCAAAATTGACTTCCATGTGGCTATAGATACCTGAAGACACAATAAAGAAAACTATAGGAACCTCTTTTGATATAATTGTGAGGGCAGATAACTTTATTTTTTCCTCTAACTTTTTCATCCTAGACTATGAGGTTGACACCAAGATTCTAATTATATTGGAACGACCGTTTATAGACATAGACAAAACTATAGTTGATAGGTAGAAAGGTGAGATAAAATTTTGAGTCAATGGTGAGTAGGCTACATTCAACATTCAAAAGTCAATAAAGAAGCCAACTGACATAAGGGTAGTGTGATGATTAATTTTATTGATGACCCTGAAGGATATTTCTTTGGGTATCTTGATGAATCTTGAGTACTCAAGATATGTGTTGTTTTGTAATATTAATTCAAGAGTTGTATGGAAGGCAACCCATGGGCTTTTTCGTGAAGTCTGAGTACCCAACATAGCCACCTTGTGCCACAATGTTAAAACAAGCGTTGAGTGGGAGGCAACCCACAATATTTAATGTTCATCATTTTGTTGTTTTCTTATATGTAGGCTTTTAGCTCTGGGACTTTCCCAGAATATAGTAAAAATTATTACTTTCATCGATTTCTAGGAATGGGGCTATGTGATCAACCCATCATAGTCATAAGTTCCACTCGTTAAGTTGCGTTGTTAGCTAAAAACATGATGTTTTGAGGATGAAAAATGGAAAGTTATGGTCTTTGGCACATAATTTTACTTTTGGGACATCGAACTTAGGTTGCGGGACCATAAGTAATTGGAAAGTGGGCCAAAATATTTAGCCCGGCATATGTGCTCAACACTTGCTGGCCACAAGTGGCACCTACGCCCAAGCCAAATCGCAGGTGGTGGCCGTAGGTGTAAGCCATGGGTTGGTCTTTATTAGGCCTAATTTTTAATTCAAATTTTGGGCCCACCAACATATATATTACCTAAAAAGCCCCCCACCAATATTTAAACAATCATAACCTCATTCTAACTTATTTTAATCATCAAAACTTTATTTTTCACTTAGAATTCAAACTTCCCTCTTAAAACACAAACAAACCCCACACTTAAGTAATGGCTAAATTGACACTTATTTGAGGTACCAACTATTTAAACAGGCTAAAAACAAGTTTCAACTTTGTTTTTTCTTGACTTCTTCATTATTCACTTTTGATTCTCCATAAAATTGGTAACTTTCTCAGCTCTTAATGCCTATGTATTGATCCATCTATTGTTAGAATAAGTTGATTTGTTTTTTCCATTGAAAAATATATAGAATCTGTCATGCTTGTATATAGGAGCCTTGAAGTAGCCTAAATATTTAATGTAGGGTTTTTTGAAGAAAAATCTAACGTTAGGCCCCAACCGAAATTTGAACTTCAATGAATAAAGTAATATCAATAGTTGAGCATGTTTTTTTGCTTTGGAAGTTGCGGTTTATTATAGGTGTGTGAAAATGGGACTTGTTGGGATTTCACATCGGTTATAGGGGTGTGAAAATTTAGAACAAATTTGAACTTTTTGAATTTTGAGTTTTTCTTTGACTTTTTTAATCCCTCACTTTTGTTAAACTAATAACTATTTTTTTAGCTACATATCGCACCTAAGGCTATGAGAAGGAGATGGTCGGTACTTTAAGGAGATGAGAGAAGAGTCTCCTAAGCCTTATGGTTCAGTGAAGGAGTACCCGAGGCACCTATGTAGAGACACTGTAGTTGAGGTGACACTCATAGTTATGAGAGGTCAGACTTTCCAGACTGCTCAGTCTGTTTCAACTCAGCTAGGAAGAACTTATGCAGGATGTCACCATAACTCAATCTTCCACCTGATGATCATAATAAGGAGGAGGAGATAGATATTGAGTCTACTCCACAGGTTATTGCTTGGAACCCCCAGTCTAAGGAGGGGTCCCAAGATTTATCCAAGGAGGCATCAATGGTGTCCCATTCTGAGGAGGGTACCGCCACTTATGTAGGATAGATATATGTACCCCAGTTTGAGAAGGGTACAGAGTAGGCTGCCTATAATGAGTCAGTATAGCTGAAAAATAGTCCCACCCCCTCACATGCTTCAAATGTACCACCCAATAAGGGACATTAGAGTGTAGTGTTGAAGGGATACGAGATATCTATACTATTGATAGTTATATCTAGGAGAAAAGAAGGCCTATAAGGTGCATTTATAAGGAGCATCAGATTGTCCTATCAAGGATAGATCAAGTACCACAGTTACGTGTATCATTTAATAGATATCATCTTTAGTGGATGACTAGGCCACTTGATTCATATAGCCAAACTATGGTATGAGAATTTTATGCATCATACCGAGATATCGTAGTCCTTCTGGTGCACAGTCATCTAGTCTTTGTGAGATTTGCTAGTCAGCCAAAGTTTAAGCTCGTGCTAGTTAGAGGGGTCAGAGTTATCATTTTAATAGAGACTTTCCATAGAGTTATCTTTAGCCCAGATTAAATTACTTCTGCATCTATAGTTGAGTGTGAAAACATACTATGGGTCGCACGTGATCGATATATTATACAGAAGACTGAGCACCATTGGTTGACTGTATGATGGACGGATATGTTGTTTATTTTCCTACCATCCTGATAAACAACAGGGCAGATAAGAGGGATATATTATACAGGGAGTTTGCTAATCTACCATTCCCTAACATAATTCAGAGGTTAATTGATGAGGATGGTGTTCCAAATATACCAGGTGTAGATAAGAGGGTACTAGAGACAGCAACTGCACTTACTACAACTATGAAGGATCTACCAAGTCAAGGTTTTTCTAGGAGATCAACAGGGCAGGCAGCAGTACAACGAGCCCAAATAAAGGGCCAAACAATTTCCATAGAACCTAATGAGGTAAATTAAGGTGATATGGTGTTAGTATATGGAGATTGGGGAACATTGAGAGGCTCCAGACTTTAGGGCAAGGGGACACGAGCTGCTTCTTTTTCAGCCCTGCCTTTGACCTTTGAGAAACTTGGTGTACCTTTAGAGCCTACTTTACAATCAACTATAGATTTTGTTATAGGTATGATCACTGTACCTAGTGAATTTTCGTAGAGTTTAGTCGAAAAATAGAGCCGATTCACAAAGACATATACGGTGAATCTATTTTGTAGGTGTTCAAGATATTACCTTCGGGCACACCTAGATAGCTTTATTTCTTCGTAGAGGGTACTGAGTCGGTCCCAGTAGTTGGTTCTAAAAGAGGTCACATAGAGGCGAGCAACTATAGCAATGGGTGAATCATCTAGTATTGCACCACCACCACCACCACCTCGGCCAGCTGATATGCCCCTATCTTGGGATGCTCCTGATTTAAGCTCCTAGTGTGTCCCAGAAATGTTCTCACTTCCTTATGTTTTTTTAGCGTATTAAATAAAATGCACTATTGGGTGGGCATACCTTGCCATCACAGTTTTTTTTTCATGCTTCTTTTCCTATCGGTCATGGTATGGTTGTAGAACCGGCATGTCTTGGATAATTTTATTTTATATTGTGTTGTTTTTGTGTAATTATGAGATTTTTAAGTATGTAGGGATGTAGTCATTTTTGGACTAATTTTTGATAAACCTGCAAAAATTTATGTTTTGAAACTGTATGAATGTATATATGTGTGAACATTGTGGAACTTGTTATGGGATTATAATTAGGGACATAATAATCACTTGTTAAAAATTGCATGAACCGGATAGGTAATAGTTGGTAATATTGACTCTGCGTCATATGTGTGTTACTCCCTAGTTCCCTTTGTGTGTTGAATTAAGAACATGTCTGGTTAGTCTTGCCTAGGTTAAAGGATAGTCAGTTAGGAGATTATCATAGGTCGTTTTTTATTTTAGTCCAATTTTTGCTTAAATGACCTTCCATGTGTGAATTTTATCCCTTGATCCCTATTTTGAGCCTTGTAGCCTATTTTTCTTGTTTCACTATTAACCTTCCCATTCATAGTACAATGAACCTATTGTCATGACTCAATTTCTTAGGTCATAATGGTACCTAAGATAACCCACCAGTAGGCAAGTCAACCCATAGTACTGAAAGGCTAGTAATAGACTACTCAATAATATATGGAAAAGTATGTGGAATAAAGGAAAATAAAGATCAATACATGATAAAACACCCAAAACCTAGTGGTATTAGTACGCTTCTAATATATTATGGGTATAAAGTGAAATATCAAGAGGAAAACACTAATACAACTTATCTATGAATATAACATAGAGACTAGTCTAATACATAAGAGAGAAATAAGTAATACTTCAAATGTTAGGATCTCACTCTAATTCTTCGAATCATAGCTTCTCCACATGACGCACACATCAACGATGTAACCTAAACTATGATTTGTAGGCTGCAGAAGTATAGTATGAATACCAAACAAATGGTACTCAGTAGGCAACTACCAACTGAGCTCTAAAGATAAAGCAGATATATACAACATATAAATAGAATAGAAACTACACCCTAGAGTCAAATATTAAATAACAGAAAATGAGATAATAAGGAGCACCTATCGTATTCATGTCTAATAGACCCACATAATAAGGCTAAGTAATTAATAAGGGTGCACTGTCTTATTATGACTATACTTAGGAATCTAAACACTATACCACATATCCCTGGCCAATATATGAATAAAGAGCGAAAGAAGTATATATAATAACATATAAGGCCATGGAACGAATAAACAATAAGAAAAAATAAAGGGAGGGATATACGGTACTACCATAGTTACATATAGCTACATATCTATATGAAAACATATAAACATGAGGTCTCCCAAAAGCATAACCTAGATCATTATATCGTCATTCTAAGACCTTATTATAATCCTATCAAGATTTAATTCTATGATATTCAAGGTTTCTAATCCACATGGCTAGACATTAAACAATTTAGTATAACAATACAATCATAAGATAGAAGAGTCTGTAAACATACCTCAAATCTCGATATAGGAACATTATCCATTCTATCATAATCTAGCCATAACAACAATCGTAACAATGCTAATAACAATATCAATAATAGGGCAAATAATTGGCAACTCCAGACAACGAAATACCAAGCCGAGCCTATGCATAACCCTAATGCCCCAGGCTCAGAAGGTTCAACTAATATATAACAATATAAGGCATATTCATCACCCATATCTACATAATAATCCCATAATGGTTGATAGAAATACGCAAATACTAGTTATAGGTGATGCACTTGCAAGAATGAATAATAGCTCCATAATAAATATCACAACTATCCTCCCGAATCGAAGAGGTTCATGATTTTGTACCTCCTCCTTCTCTAAAAGGAGTATAGGATATCATTGGTTGATAGACTAGTAAGTTATTAGATCAAGATAAAGCAAATGGAAAAATCTTAGTGGGTAGCTAGTGAGAAAGATATAGGTATGTAGAGAAAAGTAGAAAACCATTGAGTAGCACATGGCAGAAATAAGAAAAAACCTAGCAGTGGCCATTTTCAAGTAATCCCTACATATTAGTATGCACATCCTTATTTAGATAATGAAGAATATTTTTTATATGTTCAATCGACAAAGACTTGAGCCATAGTTCCTCCTATTTTACCCACAGGCATCAAGTTCGACTCACGAGTGCAATAAGCCAACTTATAAATGTGAAGGGTGTGTTTACAATTCTTCCTAAATATAATGCAAACTCGCACCTTTCTAATTTTATCGGGATCTATAGTTCGCATACAAATCTAGGGGTGAATCAGAAAGCTCTCAGACTGAGGCTATTCTGATTCTCACTTATTAGAGAAGCATCTTTATGGTTAGGCAACCCATGAGTAGCAAAATTTAAAAATTAATGTTCATGTACTTTCTAATACCATGAGGAGTGGTAGAACTACTATGGAACACCTATGGCCTTCTACAGAAGCTAGTGATAATGAGATACTTGCTGTTAAGTGTAAGAAGGTAACAGGTGATAAATGTAAAACAATTAAAGATAAAGGTAAGGGTCTAGTCATTGAGCAAAAAATTTGACAAATTTTGGGACTGGCCACACCTTTTTCTTAGTGATTTAATAAAAGAGAGGAAGGTAAGTTCAAATAAATCATTGAGATACTGAAAGAAATAAGCTTGAACATACCTCTTCTTGAGGCATTATAGCAGATGCCTAGATTACCAGGTTCATGAAACAACTGGTCTTAAGGAATAAAGGAATAATATTTGAGGACATTGATGGTAAGCACCACTGCAGTGCAGTCACAACTAGGTCTTTGGCTCAGAAAAAGGGTGATCTCGGTGTATTCACAATACCATGCATTGTTGGGTCATCTTGATTTTCCAGACCCTTCTATGATTTAGGGGACATCATTTGTTTTATGCCGCTAGCCGTATTTATGAAATTTGGCTTGAGGCCTCTAAAATTGACTTCAATATGGCTATTGATGGCTGACGACACATTAAATAAACCTGTAGGAGCCTCTTTTGATATGATAATGAGGGTTGATAACTTTATCTTTCTAGCTAACTTTTTCATCGTGGACTATGAGGTTGACATTTAGATGGTCGTTATATTGGAAGGATCATTTATGGCCATAGATAGAGCTATAGTTGATACGTAGAAAGGGGAGCTGAAATTCAGAGTCAATGGTAAGGAGACTACATTAAACATTCTAAAGTCAATGAAGCAGCAAACTAACATAAGGGTGGTGTCTATGATTGATTGAATTGATGACCCAGGAGGATATTTCCATGGGTATCTTGATGAATCCTGAGTAGTCAATATACGTTTTGGGCCGTGATACTAATTCAAGAGCTGCATGGGAGGCAACCCATGAGACTGTTTGTGAAGTCTGAGTAACCAACATAGCCACGAGGTGACGCAATGTTAAATCAAGAGTTGAGTAGGAGGCAACCCATATTATTTAGTGTTCATCATTTTATGTTTTCTTTTCTGTAGGTTTTTAGCTCTAGTACTTACCCAGAATATGGTAAAAGTTATTACTTTCATCGATTTTTAGGTATGCGGCTATTGGATCAACCCATCAAGGTTACAAGTACCATACGGTAAGTTGAGGAATTAGCTAAAAACATGAAGTTTTGAGGATGAAAAATGGAATGTTATGGACTTTGATACCTAATTTTACTTTTGGGACATCAAACATAGGTTGCGGTACCATAAATAGCTGAAAAAATATTGTAACACCAAGTGTGTATAGTAGTAAAGTGGGCCAAATTTTTTGGCCTAGCATATATGCCCAGCACTTGCTGGCCATAAGTGGCACCTATGCCCAAGCCTGACTACAAATGGTGGCTGCAGGTGGAAGTCGTGGGTTGGTCTTCAGTGGGCCTAATTTTTAATTCAAATTTTGGCCCACCAACACATATATTACCTAAAAATTCCCCCACCTATATTTAAAAAACTGTAACATCATTCTAACTCATTTTAACACTCAGAACTTCACTTTTCTCTTTGAATTCAAATTCCCTCTTAAGACACAAACAAACCCCACACTTAAGTAATAGATCAATTGACACTTATTTGTTGGAAACTAAAAATTAGTTTTTTATGTACATATGGAACCTAAGGCTGTGAGAAGGAGAAGTTCAGTACTTCCAGAAGATAAGAAGATTCTTCTAAGCCTAGTGTTTCAGTGGAGGAGTATCCAAGGCAGCAATGTAGAGACACTGTAGTTGTGGTGACATGAATAGTTATAAGAGAATAGACTCGCCTGAGTGCTCTATCAGTTCCAGCTCATCCCAAGATAAAGTTAGTCAAGATGTCACAACAACACAATCCTCTACCTGATGGTGATATTTATGAGGAGACAGATTTTGAGTCTACTCCAAAGGTTGTTGCTCAGGACCCCCAGTCTCAGGAAAGGTCCCAGGATTTATCCAAGGAGGCAGAGCAGAAGGAGGTACCAGCGGTGTCCCAGTTTGAGAAAGGTGCCATAACTCATCTATGACAAACATATGTACCCCAATTTAAGGAGGGTATAAATCATGATACCAACGATGAGTCAGTATATTAGGAGAAGAGTCCTACCCACACATATGCCTCTTATGCACATCCCAATAAGGTACATCAAAGGTATTGTGTTAAAGGGATGTAACAGATTTTTACTATTGACAGTTATATATGGGAGGCAGGCAGTCCTATGAGTTGCATTTAAAAGGAGCATCAGATTGACTTGTTGAGGCTAGATCAAGTACCATAGTTATATGTAGCATTTGATAGATATTAGCTTTAGTGGATGACTAGGCCACTCGATTATTACAACCCAACTATGGTACGAGAATTTTATGCATCCTACCGAGCTATCGTAGTCCTTCTGGTGTGCAAATATCTAGTCCTGGTGAGATTTGCTAGTCAGCAATGAGTTGAGGTCACACTAGTTAGAAGGGTCAGAGTTACCATTTGGATAGAGGCTATCCATAGAGTTATCTTTGGCCCATATTTCATTACTCCTATATCTATAGTTGAGTGCGGAAACAGACTGTGGGTCACATGTGATCCATATATTATATAGGAGACCGAGCACCAATGGGAGAGTGTTGAAATGGCTAGGTGGATAACCAATTATATTTCACCTTAGGGTGATGCGACCTCATGGATTGAAGGGCATGCTATGATCAAGAATGTCCTATTGACATTTGAGTACATATTCTATTGGTTGCTCATTAGATACCAATTGATAACCACTATTTATGGGAATACATTGACGTAGAAAGGAGCTGTGGTTGCTTGTATGATGGACGGATATGTTGTTGATTTTGCTGCCATCCTCAAGTATCACTTACAAGACAAAGCCTTTAAGGAGTTGAATAATTTTCCATTCCCTTTTATGATTCAGAGGTTATATGATAAGGTCGGTGTGCCTAATATACCAGGTGTCGAGAAGAGGGTACTAGCGATGGCAACTGCACTGACCAGAACTATGAAAGATCTGACAAGTATAGGTTCTTCTAGAAAATTGAGAGGGCAGGCAGCTGTACCATGGGCCCAAATTAAGTTTCCTAAAATTTCCAATGAACCTAATGAGGTACATCAAGTTGATATGGTGTTAGTATTGATATTAAAATTGGGGATCATAGAGAGGCTCTAGACTCTAGCTTCTTCTTCTTTAGCCCTAGCTTCTACCTTCGAGCCACTGGGTGTACCTTTAGAGCCAATATTTATATCCACTACAACTTTTGTTGTAGGTAAGATCACTGTACCTAATGAGTTTTTGTAGTATTTAGCGGACAACCAGAGGGCCACTGATGCTAGGGTGAGCGTTGTTTAGCCTGATATGACTACCACCTATGAGTAGATAACATCATGGATTAGGAATAGATTTTAGATGGCATAGGCCCGATGGGAGGTTGAACAGAGTGTTGTACTATACAAGCTGCATGCTAACTTTTAGGCATGGCTCGATGAGTTTGAGAGACAGGTTACAGCCGATTAACAAAGAGACATGTGGCTGATCTAACCCAGATGAGGGTGGAGTTTGATATATTACGAGTAGAGGTATGCTATCTCACAGAGAGTCGTGTTTAAGACACTACCTCAGTTACACCATAGGTGTTCTAAATATCACCTCTATGCGCACCAAGATAGTTTGATTTCTTCGGATAATGTATTGAGTCGGTCCCAGCAGTTGGTGCCAAGAAAGGTCACATAAATGACATGACGGACCTTAATTTCCATATGACCATGCCATTAAAATGGTTAGGCATGATTCGATGCAGTCTATATTCATCAATAGGCAGATATATGTATCTATGGCAATGGGTGTATCATCTAGAAGTGCACCGCCACCACCATCACATCCACCAACTATTATTCCCCATTCTGGGGATGCTCCTGATTTAGGAGCCTAAAGTGTCCCAGGCATGTTCTCACTTCCCTATGTTTTGCTTTAGTGCATTAAAGGCAATGCACAGTTGGGTGGGCAACCTTGCCACCATGGTTTTTTGTTTTTGTGCTTCTCTTCCTATCAGTCGCGGTATGGTTGTAGAATCGGCATGTCTTGGATAATTTTGTGTTATATTATTTTGTTTTATGTAATTAGGAGATTTTTAAGTATTTAGGGAAGTAGTCATGTTTTGAATAATTTTTGACATACCTATAAAAATTTGTGTTTTGGAACTATATGAATATATATATATATATGTTTGAACATTATGGATCTTGTTATGGCATTATAATTAGGGACATGATAATCACTTACTAAAACTTGCATGAACCTGATAGGTAGTAGTTGGTAATATTGACTATGTGCCATGTGTGTGTGAGATACTACCTATTTCCCTTTGTTTGTTAAATTAAGAACTTGCCTGGTTAGTCTTTCCCAGGTTAAAGAATAGTCAATTAGGAGATGATCATAGTTCACTTTTTATTTTAGTCCACTTTTAGCTTAAGTGACCTTCCATGTGTGAATTGTATCCCTTGATCCCTATTTTGACCCTTGTATCCTATTTTTCTTATTTCAACTTTCACCTTCCCATTTATTATACAACGAACCTGTTGTCATGACCTAATTTCTTAGGTCATAATGGTGCCTACGATAATGCATCAGTAGGCAAGCCTACCCGTAGTATTGAACAGCTAGTACCAGACTACTCTGTAATATAAGGAAAAGAATGTGGAATAAAAGAAAGTAAAGATCAATACATGATAAAACCCCAAGACCTAGTTGTGTTAGTACACTTCCAATATAATATGGGTTCAAAGTGAAATATCAAGAGGAATACACTAATACAACTTATGTCTAAATATAACATAGAGACTATTCTAATACATAAGAGAGAGATAAGTAATACTTCAAATTTTAGGAACTACTCTTAGTCTTCGAATCATAGATGCTCCACATGACGCACACATCAATGATGATAACCGAAACTATGATATGTACTCTACAAAAGTGCAGTATGAGTACCAAGCAAATAGTACTCTCTAGGCAACTTCCAACTAAGCTCCAAATATAAAGCAGATATATACAACATATAAATATAATGGAAACTACAACCAAGAGTCCAAAAATCTTATAACAACAAATGAGATAATAAGGAGCAACTATCATATTCATGTCCAATAGACCCACATAATAAGGTTAAGTAACTAATAAGGGTGCACTTTCTTATCCTAGCTATACTTTGTATTCTAAACACTATACTGTATATCCTTGGCCAATATAAGATTAAAGAGCAAAAGAAGAATATATAATAATATATAAGGCCTAGGAATGAATAAACCATAAGAACAAATGAAGGATGGGATATATGAAAGTACCATAGTTACATATAGCAACATATATATGTATACATATTGTAATACACCATATTTCTACCTAGCTTGAAATCAATCCAAATATATCAAAGACTTATTTTAAAGATTAATCCTCTTTTATATAAGCGGTATTTTCAATATTTTCACTCTTTATCATGTGGGAATTTGAATAATCTTCCCATCGATACTAAATTCGGCCAAATCCGACAACCAGGCAAAGAGTTAGAGCCATTTTAGTAAGACGGTGTGCCATCTGAGTCATCACCGCATCGCGGAGCATGCCAAAATGGCAATCATCAAAATCCAGTGAGGCTATGCATTATGGTACATCACGCCAGGGGTCAAATTTGGAATTGTCTTTTTTCTAGTGTCTCAGCGCGATACCACTGCATCATATTGAACTTCCAGGTCCCACCCAGTATTGCAATGCGATTTCACTATGTAGCACTATCGACCCAGTTCCCAGTTGGAAATTTCCAGTGACACGGTGCAATAGCACCGCATTGCGCCAGCCTGCCGAATTGGAAAATTTTGATAAAATTAAAAGACACGTCCAGGGTTAAATAGGTCTTTTTCCACGACTAGGGTCAGTTTTTAACCATGAAATTATTCTCTAAGAACCCTATTACATCACTTTTCCTCACCTTGTCACAAGAACAAAATCCTTCTATCTCATGAGGCAAAAACCCTAGCTCACGAAATCAAGACTTAAATTCAAGAATCACTCTGTGAATCTTCATAGAATCAAGAACTAAGGTATGCATAGTGTTCATTCATGGATTTTCTTCATCCCTGAAGCCAAAGAATCAAGTTTCAAATCTTGTATTGTGAATATTTTTTTGTGGGTTTATTATGTTCATGTGATTATGGTTGCATGATTCCCAAGTTGGAACCTATGCTAGTTTGTGGTCTGAAACATGTGAAATTGAGTTGAAATATGGAGTTTTGTTGTATTAATTTTATGATCATGCCTATGAAGTAAGTCATGCATCCTGGGTGTTTGATAAAATTCCTCAGAGAATAGAAATTATGCATTATATCTTAATTGTGACCCAAGTGATAAATGCATTTTTACCCTATGACCAAGAATGACTTCCATGATATTGTGTGCATTATGAATGGTTGAGGAAATGTCCATGAGAATACCTTGATAAATGTATGACGTGTTTTATGCAATTCCATTCATGTACAAGTCTATGATAATCTTGTGCTTCATGAAATCACCAAATTAATGTATTATGAATTGTTGATATTGGTCATGAGTTCAAAAAGTGTCATGTCTTGTCCATTTCATGCTATCGAGTCCTGGGGGTATTTAATACTCGATAATTTAGTTATGTGCCTAGAGCCAGTGTCATGTTTTAATGATACTTTCAGTCAAGCCATGATCATAGAATTCAGTCAATCACATGACTCTAGAAAACTCAATAAACTCAGTATCAGTACAGTCTTACTCAGTAATCTCAAGTAATCTCAATCAGTTATTATATTTCAGTAGTATTCCGCCAGTCCATGAAATTTAGTGAACTCAGTTCAAAATAGTTAAACAATATGATCAGTAATCATTCAGTTCACTTTAACTCAGTTCAGTGTCTCTTCATTTGGGACTAGGATTCAGCACCGAGTAAACCCGTGGATGAGGACACACACTGTCAGTAAGTAGAGGGAGTAATACTTAGAAGAAATCCTTGCATTCCAAAACTACGCAGCCAGCATAGGTTGAGATGTACGCTACAAGTCTAAGGATTATACACCTCATTTGAGTTTTCCTACTATGAGGGGTTAACGGAAGATCTCCCTGTCAGAGGGGGTTTACTCACAGCTTGTCTTTACTCGTGGCACGATACTGATATAGCTTTCGGGGCATGTCGGTTAGAAGATTACCTCCCACAGTTTTAGCTTAAGATTCAGTCTCAGTAATAGAACTCAGATCAGTTCTACAGATTTTAGGACTGTCAGTTATAGTCTCTCATCTCAGTACAAAATTCAGCTAGTTCCATCAGATCAGGACTGTTAGACACAGCCACTCAGTTAATAATACATTGATTATATGGAACTCATGTTATAAGTATTCAGTTTCAGGACTGTCAGATACATTCAATCAGACCAGTTCTTCATATTCAGAATTGTCGGAAATAGTCATTCCTTTATTTGTAATATGATATCAGTTCCTCAATACTCTATTGACTTAGTTATTCAGTATCCCAGTATTAACACTCAGATATCAGTAAATCCATGTTATCAGAATTTAGGAGTCAGTGTTATCGTGATATCAATTATAGTTACGTATTCATGCATATATTCTCACATTTATTTTATTCAGTCAGATAGTATTATTCATGCATATGAACCCCATACATTCAGCCTACCTCACTTGCATACCAGGACATTCAATTGTACCAATGCATTTGTGCTATGGTGTTTTATACCATAGGTTTAGAAGTACGAGCTCTCGAGCATCCTTAGTAGATTAGACGTTCAGCAGCCAGACTAACAGTGAGTCCTCATCATTCGAGGAAAGCATGATTATTTTATTACTCTAATTTTTTAGTAGATCGGAGTTAGTTGGGGACATATCCCATCTACTCCATAGTTTTTCAGACAGTTTAAAGGCTTTCAAACTACAGTATGTTTCAGAAAGTTCATTTCAGTTTTGGGTATTGTTATACCCCATTACAAACATAATTTATAATCAGTATTAGTTCAGTTTTGAACCTTATGGCCTTACAACTTATATTCCGCATATTTATAGTATATTATTCAGTTCTTAGTTACAGGTATTAGTCATGGGTTAGCATGTGGTCCTTCAGGGTCATAAGCAATGTGTAGCATTCTGGATACCAGACTGAGGGCGTTACACATATGAACATGAGGTCTCCCCAAAGCATAACCTAGATCATCATATCATCATTCTAAGAGCTTATTATAATCCTATCAGGAGTTAATTCTATCATACTCAGGGTTTCTAATCCACATGGCTAGACATTAAATAATCATGCATAAGAATACAATCATAAGATAGAAGAGTCTGAAAACATACATCAAATCTTGATATCAGAACAATGACCATTATGTCATAAGCTTGCCATAATAATAATCGTAACAATGATAATAACAATATCAATAATAGCATAAATAATTGGCAACTCCGGACAACGAAATAGCTAGCCGAGCCTATGCGTAACCCCACTGCCCCAATCTCAGAAGGTTCAATCAACATACAACAACATAAGGTATATTTATCATCCATATCTACGCAATCGTCCCATACCAGCTGATAGAAATAGGTGTATACTGATGATAGGCGATGTACATGCAAGAATAAATGAAAGATACATAATAAATATCACAACCATCCTCCAAAATTGAACAAGGTATATATATATAATCATAACAATATCCTTCAGTCTTGCCGGGTATCAATATTTTCATCAAACTATCCTCCGACCTTTCCAGTTATTAATAAAATCATAACAGTATCTTCAGCCTTACCGGTATCAATATATCATCACAGTAGTATCCTCTAGCCTTTTTGGGTATCATTAATGTCATAACAATATTCTCCGGCCTTATTGAGTATCAATATATAATCATATTAGAATCCTCTAGTCTTGCCATTTATCAATATATTATCACAACCATCAATACATATTTATGGTGTAATAGGTTCACGGGCTCAAGCCGTGGCTAAAAAGAGTGTAAATTTTTAAGTATGTTGCTCAAAGTGATCTTCGGGATTAAATCATTGTGAAAATGTTGAAAGGGTTAAAATATCTCATGATTAGATTAAATAATTGGGTAAAGTCAAGGACTGAAATTTGCCTCGACCAAATCTTTATAACATCATTATTAACCTCTTTTGTATATTTAAGTTATCTATTCAGTTAGGAAATCATTGTCATGAATAACTCCATTTGTAATGGTGAAAAAGTGGGTTTCAAACCTCACTTAGGAAGAATAGTCATAAGATTGTATTTCAGCTAGAATCGCATCAATTACCAATATAATAATCATGATGTACCAAATCTATGCATGTCATCACCAGTATCAAAACCAATAACGTCATAACAACATACCACACCTTCCTCTGTCCCATACTGAAGTGGTGTATATAAACATATATATATTTATATTTATAAACTACAACCGTATCATTTATATATCTGGAATAATCACAACCTTGTAATCACGACCTTAGGTCCACATACATATCTGAAGCCCATATCTACAATCATATTGATAATTCGTACCTTACCTATAATAATCTTACATAGAGGAGGAATCTCATAAATGACTTGGGGCAGCTAGGGAAAAGCCCAAAAGATGAAGTTAAGAAGAAATATGAAAAATGATCGAAAGGGTCATTATAATATCCACTACTAAAAGGACTTTCATCCCCAAAAGTATACAGATAAAAAGAATATCAACATTCTGAAGGGATATGGTACTGGGCCGACATGCTTCCAACATAATTTCCCAGGTAACTTCAACAAAGATAGAACCCTTGAAAGGGATTTCGCCACAGGTTTCTTTTTTTCAACCAACATTCTTCTTCTACTTCCAAATAGCCATACTCAACTTAACCACTAATTGGCCTCAAACTGAACCAAGAAGGCTGATGCATGCACATCTGAACCACAACACACTGATACCATCTCTATATCCACATAAATCAACAATGGCTCATACGATCCAAATCAAACCCAAGTCATGAGTCATGCCACCAAACTCAAATCAAAATATACACTTCCTTTACCATTTTGCACCTACTATCCACTCCATGCCTAGAGGAAAATCACCTGAGTCTCGCCCACGTAGTCTCTTAACGGAGAACACAAAGAACTAAAGATGACTCACTAAAAGTCCATACAAAAAACATGAGAACAAGATCATAAGGCACTGTTTAGGGACATAAATAGGTATAATCAAGAAATGCAATCAATGCCAATATTGTAACCAGTCTGTATGAAAATTAAACTAAAATCTCAAAATTAAAGATATAACTACTCATCACTGAATATTCCACTCTAGGATGTCTCATCCACTGAGAATGAACTCATACTAAAACAAACTCGAGTATATTACTCCCATTGAGTAAATCATCAAAAATTCCCAAAGAAAACTAAAGACTTAGGGTCAAAGACAAAATAACCAATATTAGGTCCATGAGCTATCATTTGAATACTTATCAACTATATTCCATCCAAATTTGAGGAGACTGTATGGACAATCCGCAAAGTTAGATCAACCAACTGATAAAGCAAATCTAAACTGAGACAAGTCTAAAACAGAAGCTGGACGTAAGCCCTAAAACACAAAGCTAAAATCTCAAAACAAAGGTTGAATATCCTGGTCTAAACTACACAATCCAAACCTAAAATGGGTAGGCATTTATACTCCAAGTTTATCATAACTTCCAAATCGCCATTCCAAGGTGTCAAGTCAAAGTTAAACCAATAAGCTTATATCATTGCCCACAATTCAAACAGACTTTAGTATCCAAATCTGACATATGTGGGATAAATCATACCAAGCCACACTAGAGACATGTGAAGAACAAAAACCACCACAGGTATAATCGTCAATTAAAACATAGGCAGCCAACTTTATATCAGTTAGAGGGTATGAAATATAGACATAAAATAAGAATTATGGAAAAGGACAAATCACTGGCTAAATGCATATAACCCACTCCATATCCACTGAAGGGCATAAATTATCTAAACATAAGAAAAAACTTCCCAAGGCTTAAAACCATAGCAGTTTTGACAAAAACTCTAGCAACTCAAAGAAATGCAACTTTAGCTGACAAATAATCATTCTAAGACTCTATGTTAGCAAAAAATAGCCACAGGCACATATTATTGAAGATAATCACTCCCCAAAGCCTTATTAAGACAAACAAATGATAAAATAGGGATTTCTTGAATCCAACCAAGAATCACATCATCGAAGAGGAATTTCCAATCTCAAAATTAAGGTCAAAGTCCAGACCACTACTAGAGAACCAGCAACTCAAGCTTAAGAGTTTTTAATTTGCCTACTTAAGAAGCGATTACAGAAAGGGCCACCTGTCTCTAACCTTCCAGCACCACAAGACAAAACCATGTCAAATCAAGAAAGGAGAATTTAATCACCACACTAATAACAAAGGTAAACCATCAAAAGAGAAGGAACCCAACAAATCTAATAGATGAATCCACGACATCTCAGTCTCAAAACCACCATCGAACGATGAAATAGTCAGAACCAAAGAATAGACCTCAAGATGGTATATTTCATACATGGGCTATATAAAAAAAGATAGATAAAGCAAAAACCTTTGCAACATAGAAGGCAAGTTTAAGAGTCCAAAACTTAAGAATGGGTGATATAACCAAATTGTCGACCCTAGAATCATATCAGCACCACAGAAGGTCAACTTTCCTTCGATATCATAATACATCCCCAAATCAATCTAATATAGCTAAACAATAGGGAACATAGTCAACCTCACCGCGCTAGGGGATAGATACCATCAAATCGGGATATTTCTACTCAAGCCACCAAATAATATCACAAGAAAATAAAAGTTTAACTAGATAACACTAGTCTATATAGCTACCCAATGAGGATCAAATTCATCAAGTAATAATATCAAGTAATCGTATCCAGTAATATCAATAACCTCACGTAGTGGTAGCAATAGCAAAAGCAATATCAATATCAACATACTGAACAGGCGATACCAAAATGAACATCACTATCATGTACCATTCAAAGGCCATAATAAGGCCAATGTACCAAGATAAAGGGGACTTAAACCCCCAAAAACTACACTCATCAAGAAAAATATCAATATAGATCTACTCCATCGACTACTAAAATAAATAAACCACTTAGTAGTGACATAATCATGAATTCCATAATAAGGCATATAATGACTGGTATCAATTTATTAAGGCATATAATAATCAATGGGTATGAAAACCCTAGTACACATTATAAGAAATAAATATGGGAAATAAAAGCTCAAAAATTGTGGGACATCCACAACCATATGCCTAATGAGCATAGGGAAAAGTAAATCTAAATGTTTCAATTTGGCAAACCAACTGAATCATCAACTGAGGTGCCATATACACTATCTATAACAAAAGATAACACAATATCATGAGACTAATCTAAATAAGCTAAATGACTGGAAATCACAAATCGAGGAAGCTCCCTAGACTAGTAGTCGGTCTATTTGCAGTTATAGCAACTCTTGAGGCATTAATATAGAGAGAAAGAAAACTGAGCCCAAATAGCTGGCCAACTGACGCTAAGAAAAATCCATAAAATTACGAATATACTTTTGAAATCACAGCCTACTTTAGAAACTCTAGGCTGGTGGGGAATACATAATAACTCTAACTGATCATCTATCTCGTACCTGAGGCATTCTCTGAACAAATGTCTCATCATGACTCAATTAAACCAAGGTCTTGGAATACTTTGAGATACTATCCTTTATAATCCAGAATGGTCGCCATAGCCCGAAGAACCATACCAAACTCTGCAAGTTTGATGGGGACTCTTCTCATAATGATCATTAGGACAATTCTAAGAACTACTCATTATATTGAATACTATCAGCATTGAGCTGATGAGGTGTAGGTAAAGCTGAACTCTACTAGAAGAATCCTCACTCTAGGATAAAATACCAATAGCAATATACTGATAGCATGCCTCTTACCTCCATTTCCTTAAGTCTCAATACTTATGCTCCCTATGGTTCTCTCATAATCAACATCCTGATAAAAGAAAGATTCAACCACTATTTGGTTCGCCGACGCCAAATAGAGTGACAATACTAACCCTCAAACACATTAATAAACCAATGTATGACTCAGAAGGGTATAGTCTAAGAAAATACTTGGACCATATGAGAAATCCAATCTCATACTCAAAACTGGTAAAAAAACCTTAATGAACACCAATAGACCCAACTCTGGTTTGAGAACTGCTCGATGAATCAAACATCATCCATGGCTGAGAGGGATCTATAACACGAGTTGAATTCCCAATGCTAAACCTCAAAGGCTGAAGTAGTCGTGATCTAAAGACTAATCTGGCCCAAATCTTTTTTAGATTCATCTAAAGATCTTTGATATCCATCTCTGACTCTTTAATCTGATGCTATGCTAAAACTGTAGAAAAGCGTGTTAAAGTGCCATCTGCATTTATTGAAAATATTGCATCATCTTTTGGGGATAGAAAAGCGTCAAAGAATTTGTTCAATGTTCATAGGAATATAAGCATACATAAAGAGTCAAGAAGTGAATTTCCTAAAATGTCACAGCAGCCTCCCGAAGATAGGTTACAAATGTCTCTGGATCAATCTGTAGGACTCTACTAAACACCTAGATCTTGCACTAATACACCGATAAATCCTAGGATGTGATACTAATTTGTCACGACCCAATTTCTCAGGTCATGATAGCACTTACCATAAACTACTAGTAGGAAAGCCAACCCGTAGTGTTGAATGGCTAGTAACAGACCACTTAATAATATAAGGAAAAGAATGCAAATTAAATGATAATAAAGATCAATACATAATAAAACCTAAAAACTTGGTGGTATCAGCACAAGAGCTTTGAATATAAAGAGAGTAAAAAAGTGAAATATCAATAGGAATACACTATTATAACTTATCTCTAAATACAACATATTACCTAGTCTAATACATAAGAGAGAGATAAGTAATACACCGAACATGAGGAGCTCACTCTAATTCTTTGAACCATGGCTGCTCCGCACAATACATACATCAATGACGATACCCAAACTATGATCTGCAGGCTACAAAAGTGCAGTATGAGTACCAAATAAATAGTACTCAGTAGGCAACTGCCAACTAAGATCCAAAGATAATGTAAATATATACAACATATAAATAGAATGGAATTAGCACCCAAGAGTCCATAAATCAAATAACAGTCAATGAGATAATAAGGGAAAACTATCCTATTCATGTGTAACAAACCCATATAATAAGTCTAAGTAAGTAATAAAAGTGCAGTATCTTATTCCAGCCATACTTAGGAATCTAAACACTATACAATATATCCCTAGCCAATATGCAAATAAAGAGCAAAAGAAAAATATATAATAATACACAAGGCAGAAGAATGAATGTACCATATGAATAAATTAAGGAAGGTATATACGGTAGTACCATAGCTATATATAGATCAATATATATACATACATATGAACATGAGATTTCCTCAAAGCATAACCTAGATCATTATTTCCTCATTCTAAGAGACATTATAATCCTATAAAGATTCAATTCAATCATACTCAGGGTTTCTAATCCACATGATTAGGCATGAAATAATTGTGCATAGCAATTTAATCATAACATATAAGAGGCAAAATACATACCTCAAATCTTGATATATGATCAATGATCAATCAGTCATAAGCTAGGCATAATAATGATCATAACAATGATAATAACAAAATCAATAACAATGTGAATAACCAATAACTTTGTACAACAAAATACCTAGTCGTGCCTTTGCATACCCCCACTGCCCCAAGATTAAAAGGTTTAATAAACATACAACAACACAAGGCATATTCATCACCTATTTTATACAACCATCCTATATCGGCTGATATACATAGGAGCATATTACGGATAGGTGATGCACATGTTAGAATGAATAAAAGGTAGACAATTAATATCATAATCATCTTTTGAACTCAAACCAAGTATATAAATAAATATATATATCATCATCGCAATATTCTCAAGCATTGTCGGATATCTATATCATCATCACAATATCCTATGGCCTTTTCATGTATCAATAACATCATACTCTTGCATTGCTAGGTATCAATATATCATCACAATATTATCCTCTGGCTTTTTTTTATATCAATAACATCATAATAGTATCCTCCGGCCTAGTCGGGTATTAATATATCATCACATTAGTATCCTCCACCATGTTAGGTATCAATATATCACCATAACCATTAGTACATATATATATATAGGTGTAATCGGTTCACAAACTCAAGTCATGTTAAAAAGAGTGCAAATCCATATGTCTGTTACTCGCAGTGATCTTTGGTACCAAATTATTATAAAAATGTATAAAGGGTATAAATATCTCACGACTGGAGTAAATAATAGTGTCAATTCATGGACCAAAATTTTCCTTGAAAAAATCTTTAAAACAACATTTCTAACTTCTTTCATATATTTAAGTTATCCATTAAGTTAGGAAATTATTATTGTGAATAACTCCATTTTTAAAGGTAAAAAAGTGGGTTTCAAACCTCATTTAGAAAGAACAGTCATTAGATCTCATTTAAGCTAGAATCACATCAATTATCAATATAATAATCATGTATGTACTAATCTATCCATGCCATCACCAGTATCCAAATCAATTAAGTCGTAAGTAACATACCGCATCTTCCTCTATCCTATAGTAGAGAGATGTGCATATAATCCTATATATGTGTATGCATAAACTACCACCATATCTTTATAAGGATAGTTACTTGGCGAATGTCCATTTGATAGAATAACATGGCCTTTGGCCTAATAATATATCTAGAATAATCACAACCTCAGAATCACGACCTTAGGCCAACATACATATCAAAATCTCATATCAACAATCATATTTATAAGTTGTAGCATACCTATAATCATCTCACATATAAGAGGCATCTCACTTCTAGAAGGTGTAATATCAATATGCATATCACATCTATAAGACATCACATATCTATAGGTCATACATCATGACTATGAAGAATATCACCTCTCTATGTTAATTATCATATATAAGAAGAATATATTCTCCATAGGCCTAGTAATCATAACTAAGACAAAAATCATCTCTAATGGCCGAATAATCATAACTAAGAGAAATATCATCTCCATATGTCAAATAAACATAACTAAGAGGAATATCATCTCTATTAGCCCAATAATCATAACTAAGGTGACTATCATCTATATAGGCCTAATAATCATAAATAACATAAAAATCATCTTATAGGACCAATAATCATACTTAAAAGGAAAATCATTTCTAAGGACCAAATAATCATAACTAAGAGGAATATCATCTGCATAGGCCCAAAAAACATAACTAAGAGGAAAATCATCACTATAGGCCCAATAATCATAGCTAAAAAAATATCATCTCTGTAGTTCTAATAATCAAAGCTAAGAGAAAAATCATCTCTATAGGCCCAATAATCAAAACTAAGAGGAAAATTATCTCTAAGGGACAAATAATCATAACTAAGAGAAAAATCATCTCTATAGGCCAAATAATCATAAAAAAGAGGAATATCATTGCTAGAGGCCAAATAATCATGACTTTGAGAAAAATCATCTCTAAGGACCAAATAATCATAACTAGGAGGAAATAGCACCTCTATGGGCCAAGTATCATATTTAGGAGAAAATAGTGTCTCTATGGGCCAATTATCAAGTCAAAGAGGAAACAACATCTGTAAAGGTCCAATATAACGTATAAAAGGAAATAGTATCTCTAAAGTCCCATTATCATTTCTATAACAAATAACATAGCCATAACTCATAAGTCACAATCCGAGAAACATAATTATAATTTACCATGTCTAGAAGTAACCTTATACTATGGTCTACTAGTCTAAACTATGCCTAACATCTGCAACTAAGTACACAAGGCTAACACAAGTCTTGGCCTTAGTGGGATTGACAATCCCACTTCTATTACTTTATTTCCATATTTAGGCAAACTATTCCCCAAACTAAGCCAATTTATCTAGTTCAACTTCTAGATGTCAAGTTAGCCATAACCAATCCTAAGTTAGGAACTTCATCTAGAAACAAAGGCATTTAAGTCAACTCTACCCAAATTATAGTTCCAAGGACACCACACTATCCTATCAAGATTTCAATATACTAATCATACTTCAAATGCTAAAATCACATCCTAAACATAGCATTATATAATAAACACGCTACTATTTGGCTCAAACTAGGGAGAATTCAATAGGATTATAAAAGGGGTATTCCATGCTTCAACTTACGGGTCAAAACCCTCATCAAATCCTCAAACTTTAATATTTAATACTAAGTCATTCTATACATAATCAAACCTAACATTCACAAGATATATATTTATCAAACATCATCTACAAAGAAGAGTAGATAAAGGCCTACCGCAAAATAAAACCTTAAAACCTCCCACTATTCATCTAAAGTTCATTTGTATTCCATAAGCCCAAAATTCCAACACACTATCAAAATATCGATCTACTCATCAGTATGAGTCTAATGATATCCATATTGCACCATTTTATTTCAGGTCCAAAAATGAAACCGAAAACCTCAAGTAGGTCCCAAGTACATACATTTCCGAGGTTAACCCAACATGATATTAAGATCATAGAACATCAAGGAACCATAACCCTTAAGAAATTGGTGATAACAAGGCTAATTTTTGCCTAAAATAAAGTCGTAGGTGAATTTGGGATTTTGGGTCAGAAACAAAGAAATTCATTAATAAAGTGATGAAATATTTCAAAAATCTAAGTAAAAATCATGATTATAGATGTTTAGTAAGATCCAAACTTACCCACAAAGATCAATTTTGAATTATTACACTCATTTAGGAGTTCTAGATCTCAAAGATGGGTAAAAAATGGCCAAAACGTGGCTTGTAGGGTCTTATATACCCATACTAGGTATGGAGGTACCACTATAATGGTCCTATAGGCTTCTGTATTGCTAGCTCTATCACCATACAATTTTTCGTGATCGAGGATGCTCCCCTAGGCACCAGTTGGATAGTAAAATCAAAATCTTGATTTTGACACTCGAAACTTAATCAAAATCTAAAGAACATGATCCAATTATGAATTTTGAGTGTAAACTACATTTCAAATCCATTCAAATCATCAAAACCTTCATCAGAGATCATTTAGGAAAAACGTGGGGCCCACACCTATAGTTTAATTTTTTTATAAAATTCACCCAATAGCGCAAAATAAGACTGGGAGACTTGAGACCTATGCCAGGGGTCCCCCTAGCCTAAAATCAATGTTCCAAATGTGATGGAGAAGTCAAATTTTCCATTAAAGGTCATTTAAACAAAATGTGGGTCCCACACCTATATTTTAATTTTCTAACTTGTCAACCAATGGGTTGAAATGAGCTCGGGTGTATTGCAACCTAAACCAAAGATCTACCTAGCCTAAAGTTGATATTGTGGATATGGTAGGAAAGTATTAATTATCATTCGAAATTGTTTCATTGAATTTTTTAGTCGGTGGACATTTAGATCTACCGAAGACTTCAAAATAGGGAATTGGCTCTAAAAACCAAATGAATTACCCGGTAACCAAACAGTTGGTCCCAGGAAGCCATAAATGACATAGGGAAACTATGGAAAATCTTAAATATTAAAGATAAGAAGAAATATGAAAAATGAACGAAGGGGTCATTACACCTTTTTTGGCCCTGGTCCTCCTAGGACATTGTGCACCTTAACTAAGGAAAATTGCCTAAGTTAAAGGTTTCTATCAAGGGGTGCATAGTATAAAATAGATACGAAGAAGGGTAAAATAAGAGAAAAAGTTAGTAAGGCTGTGTGTGGTAGAAAAGTAAAATAAAATCAACTAGAAAAAGAAAAGAATATGTGAAAATTGTGAAAAAGAAAGAATAAAAGACCACACCCAACCTAATTGTGCATAAATGAAAAAGGGAGAAATAAGGGTAGAATAAAAAGAAAATTGGATAGTAAGTTAGACTTCAATGTTAATAAAGCGCCAAAAAGTCTTAGTCACTTGATATTTACACATGTACCATACCCACACCCAAGCCTACCTTACAACCGCGAAAAGTCCTATAGTGATCCTAACATGACTCTGTGAATGCTAAGGTAAAGAAAATAAGGGCAAGCCTATGGTATTTGACATGTATTGATTGGAACTTCTCTTCTGAGTGTGACTATCTCTTGACCGTCCCTTCATTGACATTCATTAATTTATATGAGTGAGTAGGAAATCCTTGTTGTGAAGGCACTTGAGTAGTATTGCTAGCTATTTGCTTATTTTGTGTAGTGTAACTTATATATATATATGGCTGTCGATTGCTAAATTAATTTCCATAACTTGATCCCATTAGGTCACATTGTTGTGCTTTATGTTCATACACATTTAGTTTTTGTAACGACTCGAGACTATCCCCTTGTCATTACACGATACTTATGATCCTGAGGGACCACAAACTAACCCATGATATGGTACCTACTGTGAGCACTGAATAATATAATCATGAATGTGGAAGAATAAGTGAATTGTGATAAGGTTTTAAATTATGAAACGACTACTGAATTATGAATCTGGAAAAATACAAAAATCTAAATAGTCTGAATAGGTAACTGTAGTATCTGAAAAACCTCTAAACGGAATACTATGAGTTGATAGGACAGGCCCCAACTAACTATGGTAACTACTGAGACAAAGACATAAAGTAATATATTCCATCCTCAGATGATGAGGACTCACCACTGCTATTGAATTGTTGATGATCTAAGGTACTAAGTACTATTCGGGAAATGAGATTAGCATCTATGATAAGATACATCATACCGCAAAAAAATAGTATGTGATCAGCACTTTGAATGTACTGGTAAGCTAATAAGGTACGTTGATATACATGGTCTCATGAATATGAATAATAATAATAATTAACTGGATATGTTTGTAAAGCATGGAGTACTGAATAAAGAGCATGTAATCTATAAATACTAAAAATGCATGAAGATCTTTAAATACTGAGGATGCATGACCAAGAATATAACATAAACTAAGTAGAATCTATAAACTAAAAAACTAAAAAATACTGATATTTGTATGCTTTGGTTAAACAACACTAAGATTGAATAACTGAGATGGAAATGCAACTGAGACTATATCTAAGACTATGGGAGGTATCATCTAACCGACATTTCCCAATTTGAGATAATCGAGGTCCAACCTGTAACCCAGTTGGAAGGGTGTTAATACCGTGCCATGGGTACTAACAATGGTTGTGTGGATCCACTAAACTAATATAATGTCCATAGGACAAAGGGTGTCAAGCCTGAACTGACGGGTGACCCCTACGAGATAGTCAAGCCTAATTTGATGGGTGACTACTTTTATCCTATGCTTGCTATGTAGTTCTGGAGTATAGAGACTACTACTAACAAATCTACCTATTTGATAGGGAAGCCACCATCCCTACACTCGCTCGGTGCTAAATCCTACTCCCAACTGAAAGACACTGAAATACTAGACTGTTATGAGTTTAACTGATTGATATGTGGCTATACTGAAAATACTCATAGTATAATCTAAACTTATTCTATAATGTACTGAGACTAGAGTTAAATAAAAAACCATGGATTTCAGGTATTCAATACCCCTAGGACTCAAAACAACAATAGTAAAATGACATTAAAACTTAGGGGACAAAACATGAAGGATTTTATTAAATCAATCACTCTTGTAGATATTTTATCAAACACTTGTAGTTCATTGTTTAAAACAATAATAAGAATGTCCTAAAACAAATAGAAATAGCATGAATCCAACATAATAGAGTTAAATCGTGGTCTTGTTCATTAAATAACAATATTAAAAAATGGAGGATTAAATAATAAGAATAATTTAATGGTTACATGGTATAGAATCATAGTTCATGGAGATTCATGGGAAAAATCACAATTTAAAATATAATAACTTGAAAAGATCACAATTTTATAATTGAAAAGGGTTTCTTGGACTCCATGGATGAAAGGGATCCATGGATGAACATCTAACATACCTAGGATAAAGAATTTGGAAGGATTGATGGAGAGTTCTTGAGGTTCGACATTGATTCTTGAAGGTTAGGGTTTTGCTACTTGAGGGAATATTCTTGATTTTGGGGAAAAATTATTTAGAATAATGCCCAATTGGGTTATTACGGACTTAATTCCATGTTTAGGGCTAACTGGTATAAGGGAAATGTACTTAAAAGCCCTTGGAATTAAAACTCAAAACTGACTAAAAATCTCAATTTTCTAGGCTGGCGCAATGCGGAGCTAACCTCCATGTCACTGGGATCGGAAAACTGGGAATCTGATCTATGGCATGATGCGGGGAAATTGCGGTCCTTTATTGATTGGGACCTGGAAGTTCACCGCAATGCGGTGGTATCACCCTTCATCACTGGAAATAGACATATATCAAGTTGGCCTATGGTGCGATGCACCATGATCACAGACCCTCACTGAAATTTGCTAAATGGGAGATTGGCCTACTCTATGTTGCGCAAAATTTTAAAATGATGGTGTATAACGACTGAAACTAAAAATCGCCATAACTGTTTACCCGGTTATCAGATTTAGGAAAATTTTATATCATTGGAAAGCTAACTGAATTTACTACTCTATGGAAGGAACTAAACTCAAAAAATAATGAGTTTATAAAATTTTATATATGAATACTCATGTATTGGGACTTAGATTATGCTAGGGAAATACGAGGTGTTACAATTTTGAAAAGTTAGATAGGGGTGTTGTTTTCTAAGTTTTAAGTGTTGACTAACTACTTAGAATAACTTAATTTATCCTATTTAAGCATCATTTTTATTTTTGTTGTGTTTTGTTGCCTGAGGACTTGAAACATTAAAAGTTGAGAGTGTTGATTTGCTATAGAAATATTGTACTTTTGACTCTTAAACCAAGGAAAATATGCAGGTTTTTGAGGTTAATTTGTTAGGTATGAAACTTTTTGGGTATGTTTTGCAGGAAATAATATTTTGGATGAAATGCTCACGAAAAAGGTGTTTTTGGCTACTTTTGTAGATATTATGGATGTTCGGGACATTTTCTGGCTAGATCATGATCAAAGAATGTTCAAGAATGGAAGAAGGATTAAAAGATGACTCTCGGTACTTTCTTAATCACATATGGACCGCAAGTAGGACCTACGAATCGCAAATAGTAAAGAAAATGCCAGAATTCTAAAATCTCAAGAGTTGAACTTGTAGGATTATTTCATTCAAAACTTATGCCCTATACATAGTCCCAAGGTTAGGACTGCGGTACTACCTTTGCCCAGGGTCAGAGCACATGTAAACACTATATGTAACCACTAATAACTCTCAATTTACATGTCAAATTAAGTGTAAGACGGTCGTTGTCAATATAATTACCCAACAAAAGTCAGGGTCAAGTCCACACGGAATAATGTGAGTGGAAATTGAGTAGGTTCAAAATAAAAGTTACTTGCGAAGTTCAAACCTATGATACAAGATAGTTTTGGTGTTTTCAATCTTGTTGAGTGTGAAAGAAATTCTTAGGCTTCTAAGGAACTAATTCTAGACTAAGAATACTTAGAGTATAATCAATTAAAATGAATCTTAAGACTATGCTAAGCTAAGGGCAAGATATGATTGGGCATATAATGATTCGATGAAAATTGTAGTTGTTGATGATATGGTATGCTATGTTTAAAGTCCTTGAGGTTATTTTTTCAACAAAACCTCAAAGATGTAACTCATTGACCTTTTCAAGTACCTAACTAGTGTATAAATTAAAGTCACCCACTACTTCAATTGGGTACCCCTATTTCTAGGATGATGCCCATGGTATAGTTAACCTCCTAATCACCCTTATGTCTAAGATAATAAAAAATTTGGAAGGCATACCTATAAATTGTGTACAATTGCTTTGGTTCCCATATTCCACTTTCAAAGATAAAATGAGTTCCTATAGTTCACCCAAAACCTCTCTTTGAAGGATGGTTTGAACTTTCAAGATCTTGGAATTTTCATCCATCAAATCCATTTGGGCATTTAGGATTTTCAACCGAAAATCCCAACCAATTTAATCAAGCAATAATAGAACCCATCATGAACAAACTAAAATATGCATAAATATATCACAACCACAAAAAGTTGCACCCTATTCTTGCATCATCCTAAGAGGTAAATATAGCAAATCATAATGATATTAAACAAAAATAAACCAATATTTCCATCAAATTTATTCATAAGAAAATACAGTGAGGGCAAACCACACTTTAGAATCCATTGAATCTTCAATGGGTGATGCCAAAGCTACACTTTAAAGTCACTATAATGTCTTCTTAGCTCAATATTAGTACAAGTATTATTACAAGATCAAAGAAATTAAAACAACCCTAAAATAAGGATGGGTGGTAGGGTTGTAGAATGAAGGATCATGGATTAAGGGTTTTGAGCCTTTTAAATGCGAATTTGGGGTCGGCTAGCCAAAATGACATAATTTCCCTTAGGCATAATCCTGCTAGACCGTGATTGTGGTAGCCTGTATGAGATCACGAAAATCGCAAATGCATTAAGATCACTGAAATCTTGATCCTTTAACCTGCCTAGACTGATCACAATCACGGCTCTTAAACGACGATCGCGATAATTGAGACTATGTTTTACTCCAGGTCTACAAGTTGCACTTCTTCTCTCTATTTTTTATCCTTTTCAACTTGTATCCTCATTTCTCCTTCTCATAGCTTATATTCCTACAAAATGTGAAAAATTGTGCTTTTAATAACCAAGTTGTCTCATTTAGACATTTAAATCATAGTAGTGTACACAAAAGTGGAGTGCAAATGAGTGGTAAATTCACCACTCATCAACACCCCCAACTTAAAGCTTTGCTTGTGTTCTCAAGCAACACTGCCTCTTACAATGAGACAATGCACTTTTATTCCCAAATTAGATAACCAAATAATCATGATGACTTCAATTTAATTACTACCGCATATATCTCTTCAAATATGGGCAAAGCTATTCTTCCGACATCCCTCAACATAAAATGCAATATCCAAGGGTAAAAAAGACTTGAAAGAGCAATCATGAAACAATCACTAATACTCTAGAAAAGACTCCTCTATGTCCTCAACTACATTATACTCCTTTTGCCTTATTGTTTTGGTGAGATGACAAAATCACCCACCTCAACTTGCTTACATGCCTCCTCACAAGAAAGAAAATTCCACAACTAAGCTACCAAATCTACAACAAGGAATTTAAGTACAAGAACTCTCTCCCTCACAAA
Source organism: Capsicum baccatum var. pendulum (assembly GCA_030864225.1). Classification (NCBI taxonomy): domain Eukaryota; kingdom Viridiplantae; phylum Streptophyta; class Magnoliopsida; order Solanales; family Solanaceae; genus Capsicum; species Capsicum baccatum. The sequence goes on along the minus strand of CM061557.1, from coordinate 157,084,136 downwards.
GGAACTCTCTTTCTTAACAAGTATCATACCTTAAGCTTGCCCCTATTTTCAATCGACACTATAAAGAAAATAAATGGATGGAGATCTCAAGGGACTTTTTGAGCTTTTAACATATGCTTGGGTTAGGGTAGGACAACATTTGGGAACAACACGGCTACACCCTTTCTAGAATATCTACATCACACTATATAATCTACCTTTTTGACTAGGGCCACTTCCCTTTACTTTCTCTATTTTTATATGCCTTCTTTTTGCTTCCATTGTTCACCCATTTTCTTTTTTTTTCTTCTTGAAATTTTCATGCAATTCTTTCCTTTGTCCATCCATTGCTTCTTTTATTCATTTGTTTTCAACGCTTAGGCACTTAGGTATTTCACTAACAACTTCATATCCCCATACTTACTTCTATCAATCATACCACACCCAATATAGGATTTTTGCCTTAAGTTGTATTTTTAGGTTCTAGGAGGGTATGGTTCAAAAGAGGGATAAAAAGAATGGTTCATGGCTTGTAATATGTTTTCCAAAGAAAGGTTTATAGGCATAAAGTGGGTAACTAGGGATTACATTTATGCATAGGTAGGATTTTTAGGCTATGTGGGCTTCTAATGTCACAAAGATGGCTAAGATCATTTCTCCAATCAAATATAATAAAATGTAGCTTTGAAAGACTAATGAGGAAAGTTCTAGATTTCACAAGTTATACATGAGATATATACAAATTAACTCATCACACATAGTATGAGAACTTGCCAAGGAGGATCAATTGCCCATCCCACTAGAGACAAAACTAGAGTATCTACCAATTTTTACAAGTCAAAATTTGGAGTTACAAAAAGAGAAAAAATATTGTTACAATGTTGCTAACGTCCATGCCCTTGGTTTTTGAAAAAATTTGGATGTAGGAGGGTGTTCTCTTTGAATTTGTAACAGGCACAATTTCCTAACCATAGTAACAATCCAAGTCTTAGTCTCACATGTTGGCTTCTTATGGGTAAACCAACCATATGGCTATGCAGACATCGCAATGGTATGAGTGCAATACCAATTTTACAATGCCACAGGTACTTAGAATTCCCTTTTATTTATGACCTTGATGCCACGGATAGTCAAAATTCCCTAGCATCTTTGGCTCAAAGTACAAAAATGACGTTTTTCCCTTAAGAATAATGTCACTGAATCCATCATATGGAAATCCCCATCCAACATGATTATTAAAATAAATAAAAATCTAGTAATTAAAACAATCTATTTAAAAAAATTTCCATGCTTCACGTCAACTAAGTTCAAGTATTGCAAGCCAATATGTATATACAAGGGTAGGGCCATACCCCTAACTATAAAACTTTTAGTAACCTCACTACATAATTTAAAAGCACAAGAAGGGTTAATGGGCTCCATGAAAATGCATTGATAACTATGTTAAAATCTTGACAAAGAGGCATGATCATAGCTTGATTAGTTGTAATGCCCCGATTTTCTGAACTGGAACACTACACGGTGCTCGTGACCCCATAGGACCATAAGCTAACCCATGACTGATATTTGTACCTGGACACTGCATAATATAAAATAATAATATAGAAACATAAACTGAAAGTCCATAAGGTTCTATATTGAACAAACATCTGATACACAATGTCTGAAAATGGTAGAATACCAAAACAAATCTAAAATAACAATCTGACATGCTGTAGTTTGAAAGCCTATAAACTGTCTCAATAAGGAGTTGATGGGACATAAACTGGGAATAAACTGGAAACTAAAATAAACTAGAAACTAACTTCATCTACTGAAATAAATTGGAAACTGAAATAGTAATGTAATCATCTTGTCCTTGAAAGATGAGGACTCACTTCAAACTCTGAGTGCTGATACTAGAATCTACTACTGATATGGATCTCGTGCCTCTAAACCTATGGTATAAAACACCATAGCATGAATGCTTCAGTACTTTTAATCTACTTGTATGCAATAGAGGTAGGCTAAATACATGGGGTTCATATGCATAAACAAATATAACTGACTGACTAACATGAACGTGAGAATACATGCATGACTACATAACTATAACTGAGATCATGTTAGGATTGAATACTATATTACTGAATACTGAGGGACTAATACTATGTTACAGATACATAGATAACTGTCTAATAGTTCTGATTATGAAGAACTAGTCTGGTTGACTGTATCTGACAGTCCTGAAGCTGAAGTCTAATTACATATGTTCTGATAACAGATAACATGAGTGACTGTGTTAACAGTCCTAAATCGGATGGAACTAGCTGAGTTCTATACTATATCTAAGTACCTAAATCTGAGATCAGTCCTATCTAGTTGGGGATCTTTGAGTATACTGATAATAAAGAAGATTTGACTTAGTCTGAGATTAGTCCTACCTAGCGGGTGATCTCTGAATTTAATTATGCTTCTACTGATTGACCATAGTTGAGATAAGTCCTATCTAATGGGTGATTATGTAGTCTATTTATAATGATAAGGATTGATTGTGTCTGATAGTTCTAAATCTGTATTACTAAGCTGAATTAACTGTATTCGACAGTCTTAATTTCTGTAACTGAAACTATGGGATGCAGTCATCTAACCAACATGCCCCATACTAAACTAACTGGGGTTCAACCTGTAACCCCAACAGGAAAGGTGTGAGTACTGCACCACTGCTAAAGACAACTGCTGTGGAGTCAGTCCTAATCTAGTGGGTGACTCCTGGGATCAGTCCCATACATTTAAATATGCTAACAGGTGATCCCTAGGTATGTTAGTCATATCTATTGGGTGACATCTTTTACCTATGTAGGCTACGTAGTTTTGGATCTTAGAGATTGCTTCTAAGGATCTCAGTCCTATCTTGAGGGTGAGTCCCCATCCCTAAGCTCACTCGGTGCTGAATCCTACTCCCATCTGAAAGACACTAAACTAATTAATTGAACTTATTTTTTGAACTGAGCTGATTAACTAAACTGAACTGATAATAGTGGTATTGTCTAACGGAGCTAAACTAAATTTACTGAGTTCTGTTGACTTACGAAATGTAATGAGTTTTGAGGACTAACTGAGGATACTGAATTTACTGAGTTTAGATTGGGAATACTGAGTTACTGAGATTATTGAGTACTGAGATCACTGAGATTACTGAACTACTAAGATTACTAAGATATCTGGGTTTTCCTGAGTCACATGACTGATTGAGTTCTATGGATCATGGCTTGACTGAGAGTATCGTGAAAACATGGCGTGGATCTAGGCACACAACTAATGTTTTGGGTACAAGTACCCCCAGGACTCGATGAAAAGAAACTTACATAACATGACTTACATGAACGCATGACCAACAACATAATTCATAATTCATATATTGGAGCATTTTGTCAATCATGTGATATGCATAAACATGTACATGATTGGAAATTTCATGATATCATACTAGTTGGGCATGTTTCCTTTATCTAGGAATTTAATCAATCACATAATTGGCATAGGATATGTAAACAACATTATACAACAATCAAACATCATGATTTATCTCTAATTTCATCATCCAAGGGTTTTAATCCTAGGTTTACATGAATCTACATCATTACTAATCGATTACATATGAAATTTATCAATAAACATGGATTAGAATGCAATTAGTCATTATCAACATGAACAACAGCAATCCTAACATGAAATTCATACAGAAATCCATAAATGTAAACTTAGAAAAGAGATTCTTGGGCTTCATGGATGAAAGGAGTCCATGAATAAACACTACGCATACCTTAGCTTGTTATTCTACGAAGGTTGATGTAGAGATTCTTGAAATTTGACGGTGAATTCCCTTGGAATTGAACTTTCTTTGAAAACCCTAGGGCTTGTTCTTGAGAGTTTTTGAGATTAATTGAGTATAAGTTGCTGAATTATGCGAAATCTTGTGTTATACGGCTTATATAGTGTGGAAAATTGACCCTTTTAACCCTAGGACACGTCTTCAATTTCTGAGAAACATTCTCGGTTTTCATCCTTTGCTCGACGCACCACTGTCGTGCCAAGTCACTGCAAAGGGACAAATGGCAAATTGCACGGTGGCGCGATACGGAGCTATTGCGTTGCCACCTTATCTGCGACCTAGATGTTTGGTACGACACGCCACTATTGTGGAGCAACACTGGATATTGAAAATTTCTATTTAAGTTATCTTCGCGACGCGCTGAAGGCTCAGGTGGTTCGCTGTTTCACTAAAAGGCTCTAACTCTTCGCCCGGGCGTTGGATTTGGGTAAATTTTGTATCGATGGAAAGATTTTTGAATTTTACACATGAAAAAAATTGATAATATTGAAAATATCACATCTATAAACGTGTGTTCATCTTTGAAAGAAAGCTTCTAGCATTCTTGGGGAAAAAATTCAAGCTAGGAAAAGTACGGGTATTATAATTCTCCCCCTTGACAACATTCATCGTTGAATGAGATTGAGAGTAAGGGGAAGAACATAAACTGACGTACATATTGAACATGAATAATTGAATCATGATCTAATGTCTGACCTAACTGAACAGCTGACTACAACATACTAAACATCCATGTCCAATGCATGATTGATAAGATGAATTTATGCATATCTTATGAATGGATAATTGACTCATGAATTAAATGATTGAATGTCCTGATAAACTAAATTTCTCATAGTGAGAATGCATGTTTGATGCATAATAACGTGACTGAACTTATATGTGAATGCATGACTGAATATGCAATAGCACTTGATACTATGTTGGTAACAAACACTAAACATCAAACTTAGTAAGCTTAAGGGGAACTGTTACCTTAAGCGAAAATACTAATGAACTCAATATCATTTTACTAAACATGGATGAGTGGAAATACAAGAACTTAACATACTAATACGTGACATACTAACTAAACATCATGAATTGAACTAAACGTCTGAATATCTAGCCCACAGCTAAGTTTGGCACTTTGACGGTCAACTTATGAGTACCCTCTGCTCTATACTAGATTCTTCATCCAAAGGGAAACTGAACTTAAGACATTAGAGTATTGGGGAATAATGGGGTATCTACCCCTTGGAACACTATGTCCCTCTAAGAATGATTACCTTACTGAGATACTAGGGCGATGCAAAGGGCATCAACGAACTAATTAATGAATAACTCATGCTAAAAATCTTAAGCTATAATAAGAGCAAGAGGTGTAACAATTCATATCATGAGTAGGTAGAACCTATAACGTACCCGAATCTGTTCTAGGGGAATTTCCTTGATCCTGGTGAGTCTGAAGAGCATAAAACCTATTCTAACGCTGACCACTTGTGGTACTGGAATTGATGCCCTACTGGCATAATTCTTTTCCCTTTTGAGCCGTTACTCTACATTCTCGTAGCCTATGGCCCGTCTTACCATATCCATAATATACCTCACATCCTGCTTTACATACACCTAGGTAATTCTTACCACACTCTGTGTAAGGTGGATAGGTAAGACTCCTGGTCTTACTACCCTGGGCCTTGGATCCTGGCGACCCATCATGACTGTTATTCCCAAACTTGGGTACTAGTGCACTAACTGAAGATGGAGCTGGGACTAAAAGCTTATGACTATACAGAGAACGACTACCACCCCCTGACTTAGGCTAAGAAAAGCTGAAACTACCTATCCTCACCCTCTTATTTTACCTTTCTTTTCTGTTAATCTTTTGCTCTTCTATCTGTTGGGCATAGGTCGTAAATTTGGCTAAAGTCATTTCACTATTCTGCATGGCAGATCAATACTCATTAACCACACTATCATTCACCCCTGACACAAAATTACACATCTTGGCCCTACTATCTGCAACTATATTAGGGGCATATCTGGCTAATTGAGTAAACTTAAGAGAATACTATTTCATCATCATGGTTCCCTACTTGAGGTTGATGAACTCTATAACCTTAGATTCTCTAAGCTCCAGGGGGAAGAACCTCTCTAAGAATGCAGTGACAAATTCATCCCATTCTGTAGGACCTGTATCATCTTCCCTTTCTAACTTACACTACTTGAGCCAAGTATGAGCCATATCCTATAACTAATATGCAGCTAGCTTAGAACTCTCAACAGTAGTCACCCCCATGATATCAGTCACCTTCTAAACCTGATCTAGGAATTCCTAAAGGTCCTCATCTGTCTTGGACCCGAGAAAGGATGGAGGATTCATTCAGGTAAATTCTCGAATTCTGGATGCAGCTGAATTGGCCGCTAGGTTGGCTGAAAAGACAGCTGGTCATTCATTCTGAGCAGCAACTAACTGAGCAAAAGTAGTGAATGTGGTCCTAAATTCTGCATAAGAAACATGATCACCCAAAGGTTCTTTGGGCTGAGGGGCTGACTGAGTCTCATTTTTTCTTTTAGGAGGCATATTCAGTAGAAGAAAGGGAGAAACAGATTAGATGGAGAGATTGATGTAAGATTATGCATACTGACATGACATGAATATTGAAAGAGGGGAACTATTCCTAAAACAACCCGTAGCCTTCTACATATAAGTGTGGTGCATAACACACGCATCTATAAGACTCTACTAGATGTGGCCTTCAAACTTCCTAGGACTCTATTGAACCTTTGGCTCTGATACCAAGTTTGTAACACCCCAATTTTCTAAACTGAAACACTATACGGCGCTCATGACCCCGAAGGACCACAAGCTAACTCATGACTGATATATGTACCTATACACTGCATAATATAACATGATAAAGAAGAAAAATAAACTAAAAGGTCATAAGGTTCAATATTGAATAAATATCTAAAACACAATGTCTGAAAATGGTATAACCATACCAAACAAATCTAAAATAACTACCTAACATGTTGTAGTCTAAAAGCCTCTAAACTGTCTGAATAAGGAGTTGATGGGACATGTCCCCATCTAACTTCATCTACTGAAATAAACTGGAAACTAAAATAGTAATGTAATAATCATGTCCTAGAAAGATGAGGACTTACTTTTAACTCTGACTGTTGAGAGTAGAATCTACTGCTGATCTGGAGCTCATGCCTCTAAATCTATGGTATAAGACACCATAGCATGAATGCGTTAGTAATTTAAATGTACTGGTATCCAAGTGAGGTATTCTAAATGCATAGGGTTCATATGCATGAACAAATATAACTGACTGACTAACATGAATGTGAGAATACATGCATGACTACGTAACTATAACTGAGATAATCTTGGGACTAAATGCTATATTATTGTATACTGAGGGACTGATACTATGTTACTTATACATGGATAACTGTGTCTAATAGTTCTGATTAATAAGAACTGGTCTGGTTGACTATATCTGACAGTCCTAAAGCAGAAGACTGATTACATATGTTCTGATAACTAATAACATGAGTGACTATGGGATTATTTTTGTATTGTGCTTCATAGATTGAAGGATGAGAGGTTGTATGCTAAGTTCTCCAAGTGTGAGTTTTGGTTGGATTCTATTTCTTTCTTCAGTCATGGTTTGACTAAGGATGTATTATGGTCTATTCAACAAAGATTATAGTGGTTCATAATTGGGCTATGCCTACTTCTCCTACTATATTTAGAGATTTCTTGGTTTAGTGGGTTACTATTGATACTTTGTCGAGTATTTTTAATCGACTACAGCCTCATTAACCAAGTATAATCAGAAGACGATTTCGTTTCAGCTGTCCGATGCTTGTGAGGTGATCTTTATTACTTAAGGATTTGTTAACTTCAGCACCTATCTTGACCTTGCCAAATGAGGGTGTGGATTTACCATCTTTTATGATACTTTTAGTATTGGGTTAGATGTTGTGTTGATGCAAAAGGGTAAGGTGATTGCTTATGCTTCTAATCCGTTCAATCCCCATAAGAGGAATTAGCTTACCAATCATTCAAAGTTGTGCAAGATTATTTTTTCTTTGAAGTTGTTGAGGCACGACTTGTATGAAGTCCACTATTAGATTTTATAATATTATCATAGCCTTCAATACTTCTTCACCCAGGGAGATCTTAATATGAGGCAGCTCCATTATCTTGTGTTGCTTAAGGATAATAACAAGACTACTCTGTATCATCTGGGCAAGTCTAATATGGTTGCGGATGCGTTGATCTGAAAGTCGACTAGCATGGGTAGCTTGGTGCATCTTTTGACCAAAGAAAGGCCTTTTCCCTTAGAGATTTATTCTTTGGATAACAAGATGGTTAGGCTTGATGTTTTGACACTTAGGTATATTTTGGCATTGTTGGAGGCTAGGTCTTTCTTAATGGAGCATATTTGAGATCATTATTTTGATGATGTTGGGCTTAGAGTGATTCGGGTTAATGTGTTGAGTGCTAAGGATAAGAAAGCCTTACTTGATCAAGATAGTGAATTGATAATTAGTGGTTGAGTTTATGTATCAAGAGTGGGAGATTGGATTAGATTAATTTTAGAGTAGGCTCATTGTTCTAGGTATTCCATATATTCAGGAATGACTAAGATGTATTGTGATTTAAGGCAACATTACTGGTAAGGAGGTATGAGAAAGGATGTAGCAGATTTTGTAGTTTGTTGCATATGTTGCTAGTAGGTGAAGGCCGAGCATTTGAGACTTGGTAGTCTTCATTGAGGTTACCCATTTCTGAGTAAAAATAGAAATGGATCATTATGTAATTTATTATTAGGTTTCCTAGTACTTCTCATGTTTCTAATAGCTTTTGGGTCATCATGGATTGATTGACCAAATCTTCTTATTTCATTCATGTTTAAGTTTCATTCGGTCCTGAGAGGTTAACATCTGTCTACATTTGTGAGATAGTTTATCTTTATGGTGTGATAGTGTCTATCATCTCAGATCGAAGATCATTGTTCACATCTCACTTTTTGAAAATAAATTGGGTACCCTAGTTTATCTTAGTACAACTTTTCACCCCTAGACCGATGGTCAGTCATAGCAAATTACTTAGGTTTTAGAGTATATGCTCTATGCTTATGCTATGGACTTTGGAGGTTAGTGGGAGAAGCATCAAACTTTGGTAGAATTTACGTATAAAGTTAGCTACCATTCTAGTATTTGAGATGGCTCCTTTCGAGACTTTCTATGGTAGGCATTGTCATTCTCCAGTTGGTTTTTTTAAGGTTTATGAGATTAGACCTCAAAGTACTAACTTGCTTCGTGAGTCTTTGGCTAGAGTTTGGGTTATTTAGGATAAACCTCAAGGGCCTCAGAGTAGGCAAAATTTTTATGCGAACTATAGACTTTATGCCTTGAGATTCAATGCTGGTGATCATGTATTCCTTTATGTGTAACCCATAAAGGGTGTGATGAGATTTGGGAAGAGGGGAAAGCTTAGCCCCAAGTATATTAGACCTGGAGATGCTTCAGACTATTAGGGATGTAGCTTAGAGTTTCCCCCAGATTTATTGGTTTTTTATCCATTTTTTATGTTTCTATGCTTTGTTTTTATATTCTAGATGGGTCTCATGTCATTCATTGGGATTCATTTCAATATGATAAGCATTTGTTTTTTTTAAAAGATACAGTTTCTATTCTATCCAGGGATGTTAGATAGTCGGATTCTAGATCTATTCTTATGCTTAAGGTCCATTGGAGACATTGACCTATATATAGTCTACTTGGTAGGTTGAGTATGATATGCACTAAATCCATCTTTTAGTTGATTTGGTTATTACTGTTGCCCTTTGTTTGAGGACGTTTTAGTTTCTTAGAGGTGGATGATGTAATAACTAAATTTTTGGTGATTTTGTGATAAAAATTTATTTGTGTGTAATTTGACCATTTTACCTCTCCTTGTGGTTGCATTATGGCATACATGAGGTCTGGGGATTATTGGCATGGTTCCCAATGCATTTTGGTGTTATTTATTCAAGATTATAATTTTTGATGGTCTTAAGGGCTTAGTAGTTAACTTTGGTCAATATCTTTTCTTCTTTGTGTCGGATGGAAAAATGGGCTGCACTGGCAAATTCAGAACGTAAATTTTAAGTTGGTCATGTGTTTGGTGTGATCTTACGTCTTTAAAATCTCATTTCAATCCTCAATTTTGAAAGTTGTAAAATTAGGTTTTAGGGGTCACTTTTGTGAAAATGATGTTTTTTGAAAATCTGATATCGCCATTGGGTTTGGAGAATCAAATTTAATAGGATAGCATAGTTTATTTGAGTACCTGAAATTCCAGATGAATTATGAGCGGTTCGCGGAGACATGGAATTCTTTAAGTCTCTTGCTGATGCACCCGCTGAAGAAATGCTTTGGTTGCCTAAGTATCGTGTCCTGACAACTGAAGTGTCACCTAAGCTACACATAACTTGCTTATGCAATTGCCGCTTAAGTAATGACCTAATTGAATAAGAAACACTGGTGTGCGATAGCTAAGTCGCTTATGTGATGAGGTGGGCTTCGCTTAAGCAATGCCTGTTCGCATAACCAACGACCACTTAAGCAACCTGCTGGTCTCTTAGGAGATACTTGGGGGGATTTTATCTCGATTTTCAAGATTTTTACACCACTTTTGTGACTTAGAGCTTGGGTTTGAGGTTTTGGACATTTTTTCCATTTTTAAGGCTGGGTATGCTCCAAATCCCTATTTTAATTATTTTCCTTTAATTTTTATCATTTAAATCTTGTTTAAACTCAGATTTTATGGTGGTATTTGCGGATTTTGGCCTGGAAGACCAAAATTAGCATTTCTTCAATTCAAATCCTAACTTTAACTTTTTTTCACGTTGGTTTTCTCCTATGAGTTCCTTTAATAGTGGAAAATATTTTATGGATTAAAATTTTAAATGTACCCTTTTTTTCAAAAATTTGTTTCAAAGGTCCATTTTGACCTTAATTTACAATTGGGAAATATGGTTATCATTAACTTTCTTTTGACGTGTTGATTCTATATTTGTGTGTTTTAGCTAATCCTAGGTCCCTGCATAAGGTTCAAAGTTGATGATAAAGGCCTATTTATTTAGATTTTGGAATTTGAGGTAGGTTATGACAAAAATTTCATCACACTACATTGGGTAGTTAATAATAATGTAAAAACGTGACATGGGTATAGGGTTGTGTCATGAAAAATGTGTTTAGATGATTTATGTGCCCGTGTGGGGCCCAAATAGATAATATTTTGCAATTTTGAGATTTTATTTGGTATACATAACCGTGTGGGGTCTAATATGATATTGGTACCTGGTTCTGATATATGTATGTTGGGCTAAACTATCTTTGCATATTTCAATTGATAGTTTTTGGATTATATTTGATCATGGATGGTTGGTTGACTTAAGTGGATTTCTTGCTCACATGGTTAGTGTATTGGTTGGATATTAGAAATTCTCATTTTGTTGGTTGTGAGCGTTTCAACCACATATCATATTCATTCATAAAACATTGATACCACCATTAAAATATTGGAAATATTGGCTTTTTTTGAACGAAAATGTGACAGCTTTTAAAATCCTCTACCGATTTGTATGCCAAAAGGAGTTATAGATATTAGCATTAGATATCTGTTGTATATGGATTGACGAACCCTCCTTGGTTCCTACCTTGGGAGAACATATCTGTAGGCAAATAAAAGTTGTGCGATAAAGTTAAGGATCACATCATCATCATCATCATCATCATCCTCTTCAATGCTATTCATATGTACAGTGCTCACTTTGTGTTGTAGTATTATCTTTTATATGATTTTAGCTTTTCTACTTTTTTCTTATATTAGTATTTGGTATACGTGTATATTTTTGTTTCTTTCACGCATTCATGTATGGTATACATCTATATAGTAGAACTGTTAGTGGAGATGGTATGCGCTATCATTTGGGACATTTTCTGATTCTAGTTTACGTGCCCATAGTTTGTGTTTATATACTTTATTTTCTACTTTACTTAGTTTTCCTATGACACATACTGAGTACAATTGAACTGTACTCACCCCTAATGCTCCCTTTCGGTGTAGATCCAGGTATGAGTGTATCACACAAATAACTTATTCATGTGGTATCTAGAGTGTATTTGAGTTAGAGATTGATCTAGACTTTAAAAGTTGATCTACTAGTTCTTCCTGTATATTTCATTTCTTATTTAATATTCTAAGATAGATTTTGATACTTTTTGGACTATTATTGTATTTTTGACATGTGATATGTATTTAGTAGTTAATACACTGTTATACTACTTTTTGGGATTTGGTTTTGTATCGTTCATTATACATCCTCTATTATCATGTTTATGTGGTTCCACATTGCTCAAAAAGCCTTGACTTAGGCTTAGTATTAATTTCCCTTTATATATCAGTTTGGGTGATAGGATTACTTATCACGGCTTTTCGTGACAAGTGCCAACATAACCCTTGATTTTTGGGTCATGAGAAATTTGTTCTCTACACTTTTATAGAATATGCCTCCAAAGAGGACTAACAAAATAAGAAGTAGAAATGATAGCATAGTAGATAATAAGCAAGCACAACCAACTCCAGAAAACCCTCTAAATGAAGATGTCTCCCATTCAAAACTCAGGGCTGCCTTTATAGCCTTAGCCTAGTTCGTGATAAATAAGAATAACCAACTAACTGTGCCACCAGCAAACCCAATAGTGAACGCGGTAATGGCTAGAGTCTAAGACATTACTTAGATAAATCCCCCAGTATTCTTTGGATCCAAGTCTAATAAGGATTCACAAGATTTTGGGGACACTATTCAGAAGGTTATAGAGATTATGGGTGTTACCCCAACTGAGAGTACCAACCTAGATGCCTATCAGTTATAAGGAGTAGCTCATTCCTGGTAAAAGTAGTAGAAAGAGGATAGGGGTGCAAACACAGAACTGGTAGAATGGGACAAGTTTGTGGTTCCATTTTTGGATGGGTTCTTCCCACTTGAATGAAAGGAGACCAAAGTACATGAGTTCAAAAACCTGAACAAGTAAGCATGAGTGTGAAGGAGTATTCCCTTAAGTATACTCAATTGGTAAAGTATGCTCTTACTGTGGTTACTGATACCAGAGCGTGTATGAGCAAGTTTTTGTCTGGTGTTTTGAGAACGTGGTCAAAGACTGCAAGAATGTCATGTTGGTGAAGTCGATGGACATCTCCAGGCTAATGATTCATGCTCATCATATAGTGGAAGAAAAAGTTAAGGAAAGGAAAAGGGAGAGTAATAAGTCCAGAAAGGGTAGCTCTAATTTATCTAAACAAAGGTTAGATAGTGAAAATCGTTGTCAATTTTTCTAAAAATATTTAGCTCCAGCTCCATCTCTTGCTAGGGCCCTAGCCATGGTCAGGTAACATCATTGAGATTGGGCACCAGGCTCAAATTCCCAAGGTAGTGTAAGCAGTTCTCATACCAATCTAGTATTCAAGAAATACGGTAGGAACAATAGGGGTGAGTGTTTGGCTGAAGGTGATGGTTGCTTTGGGTGTGGCAAGCTCATCCACAAGCGTAGGAAGTTTCCAGTGGCTTTAAAAAAGGGTAGGGATGCCCATCAGCAATGCCAGTCTAATTATTCAGCAACTCCCATAGGTTTCTCTATTCAATGGGGTTCCTCATCTAGTGAATTTTGCAGACATAGACTAAACAAGTTCTATGCTCTTCCAACTCGACAAGAGTATGAGGGTTCTCTTGATGCAGTTACACGTATATTATGGGTTTCCATATTCATGTTTATGTATTCTTAGATCCTAGAGCTATATTTTCCTTGGTAACTCCCTGTACAAAATTAAACTTTGGTGTCAATTTTTAAATCCTTTCAGAACCTTTCACGGTCTACCCCAGTTGGTGACCTAGTCATAGGTAGAAGAGTATACAAAAATCGCCCTGTCATAGTTTTCCAGAAAGTCACCTCAGTTGATCTCGTGGAATTAGATATGGTATATTTTGATGTCATTCTTGTTATGGATTGGCTACACTCTTTAAATGCCTTGATTGACTGTAAGAAGAGAATAGTCCAATTCTAGTTTCCATATGAATCAGTTTTAGAGTAGAAGGGTAGTACCTCAATACCTATGGGTCAATTTTTCCTCTACTTTAAATCAAGAAAGTTGATATCCAAAAGGTACATCTATCATCTTCTTTGGGTTAAGGATTCAGTATCCAAAATCCTAACTCTTGTGTCAGTTTCTCTACTGAACAAATTTCCAAGAGTATCTCCAAAAGTTCTACCTAGAGTCCCTCTCAAATGGAAAATTGACTTTAGAATAGATCTCCTTTCAGTTACCTAACCTATTTCAATTCCCCCATGAAGCATAGTTTCAGAAGAGCTTAAAGAGTTACAGGAACAATTAAAAAACCTCTTATACAAGGGTTTTATATGACTTGGTGTCTCTCCATTAGGTTCTCCAATTCTTTTCATGTGCAATAGAGACAGTACTATCATAATGTGCATTGACTACAATCAATTAAAAAAAGTCATAGACAAAAATAATATCCAATCCCAAGATTGATAACTTATTTTACCAACTTTAGGGTGCAAGTTGAAGACTCGATTCACTACTTCTCCAATTTTAACTCAGCTCGAGGGCTAAGATAGCTTTGTTGTTTATTGTGATACTTCCAGGGTTCGATTTGGTTGTGTGTTGATGCAATGGGTAAAAGTTATTACATATGACTCTAAATAGCTCAAGCCTCATGAGAAGAATTACATGACTCGTGATCAAGAGTTGGTGATATTTTTATTTGCCTTAAATATTTTGAGGCATTACCTCTATGGGGTTCATATTAGTTAGTTCATTGATCACAAGAATCTTCAGTATGTGTTCAGAAAGACATTCCATATGAAAATATGGCTATAATTGTTGAAGGATTATGATATGAGTGTTTTGTACTATCCAAGAAAGACCAATATAGTGGTCCTTGCTGTTAGAATGTTATCTATAAAAAGTGTTGCTCATGTAGAGGATGGGAAGAAAGAACTAGCTCGCGAGGTTCATAGAATAGCTAGATTGAGAGTTTGATTGGTTGACTCATCCAAAGGTAGTATATTGGTCTATAATGTTTCAAAATCCTTATTGGTAGCCAAGCTTAAGAAAAAGCAATATAGTGATCCTATTATTCTTAAATAGAAAAGAGTAGTCTAAAATCAGAAGGTTGAGGTTTTCTCCTAAGGAGGAGATGGTGGTTTTTTCTATATGCTAGACTTAGTATTTTGGATGTAGATTAATTGATATAGTTGATGTTAGTGGAGGTTCAAAGTTCTCAATATTCTATTAACTCAATAGCCACTACAATATACCATGAACTATGGGATGTTTATTGGTAGATTGGTTTGAAGAAGGATATTGCAATATTTGTGGCTAAGAGCCCAAATTGCTAGCAGGTGAAGGTTAAACACCAGAAACCTAGTGTCTTTCTTCAGGACATCTATATTCTTAGTTAGAAGTAGGAGGTAGTGAACATGGATTTTGTTATAGTATTGTGTCATATTCATCGACAACATAATTCTATTTGGGTTATTATAGATAGGATGACTAAGTCATCCTATTTTGTGGAAGTTAACAGTTAAAGTTAAACCAAGGACTAAGCTAAAATCTATCTGAATGAGTTGGTGAAATTACATGGAGTACACTTGAAAATTATCTTAGATAGAGGTATTAAGTTTACCTTTTAGTTTTGGAAGGCATTTCAGAAGGGTCTTGGTAACCAAGTTCAGAAGAGTCTTAGTTCTTCTCAATATAGCCTTTCACCCGCAGAAAAATTGTTAGGTAGAGAGGACCATTCAAAACTTATAGGACATGTTGAGAACATGTCTGATTGATTGTAAGGTAGTTGGGGTGATCATGTACCTTTGATCGAGTTTCCGTATAATAACAACAATCACTCTACTATTCAAATGACCCTATTTGAGGTACTTTATGGAAGAAGGTGTAGATCTCCTATTGGTTAGTTCAGATTCAATGAACCTACATTGATAAGGCCATACTCAATCCATGAGGCAATGGATAAAGTTTAGCTAATTAGAGAGAGGTTGAGAACAACTCAAAGTCACCAGAAGTCCTATGTCGATATGACGAAGAGGGAACTTGAGTTTTTTATTAGTGATTTTATATACTTGAATGTCTCACCTATGAAATAGGTGAAAAGGTTTGAGAAGCAAGGAAAGCTTAGTCCTTGCATTATTGATCCTTATGAAATTGAAGGTCATTTTGATAAAGTTTCCTACTAGTTAGATTTATCGACGAACTTTGTTGCAATGCATCCTATATTTCATGTTTCACACAAAAGAAGTGCATTGGTGATACCACATCAGTTGTTCCCTTAGAAAGTATGCCCATGAAAGATAGTCTCTCTTGCAAAAAGGTTCATGTTGAAATCCTTAAATGTCAAGTTCGTAGGTTGAGGAATAAGGAGGTCACATTGGTGAAGGTTTTTTGGTGAAACTAGTCTATTGAAGGAGCTACTTCGGAAGAAGAGGAGACGGGATGACCAAGTACGCCCACCTCTCTTTCGAACTTAGTCCCAGTTAGAGGTAACAGTTTCTCTTAATTAGTTTATTTTTCTATTCTTGTCACCCAGTTATTCCCATGGAAGAGAATGTATCCATGATACTGAATTAGCCCATGTTTTAATTACCGACTTAGTATAATGTTAGTATTCAACTGTTAGAATCTCCGTGAAGTGATTTTTGGTACAAATAGTGTAGAAGGGTAACAATAATATTAGGAGAATTGCTGAATAAAATAGGTCAATTGTAGCTCTTGCCCCCTACCCTTTAAATAAAATAGGGGAACAATTCTTTTTCCTTAACCTTCTAGCTCATTTAGTTTCTATTCAAGGATAACTGGCCCAAAGGGGGAGACATTAAAACTCCTTAGAAAAACCAAGCCTAGTAGAACTTTGTTTCATATGCAAATAGGGAAGATAATTAATATTTAATAGCATGCAAAGATATTTCTCCATGTACCAAGGCCACTAGAACCACCTAGTCCTTAACCCAGCCAAAACCACCATTATTGATCGATCCCTAACGGAGTGATCATCTTTGAATAGGCACAACTTCTAGATTCTAATGCATCTTTAAGTTCCAAACCCACAAAATGATATATGTTTGAATCATCATTCAAACGCATCAAGTTTTTCCTTAATCTGACTTTAGAGTAAAAAGTTATGGACTTTTTAGCAAAGCACTACTCTTTAGTGAGATATCATGATCCAAATCACGATCATGGCTACATTGTACGATTGTACATTACTTTTATTTGATCGAGATATCTCTAACATATAGAATTTGACAAATTTTAGCCTCATACTACAAGAGGTAACCACAATCATTCTTTGAAAATACGATCCCCGGGCATGATCGCGAGTTCTACAGATGCTCTTGATGAAGCTAGCAAGACCTGTGAATTAATGTACAACTGTAAGTACATCCTACAATTGTACCAAGGCTTATCTGATCAAGTTCACAGAGCTCTCATCTAAAACCCAACCACGATTCAAATCCATGGTAATAGATTGATCCATTGATCATTGTAACGTCCTGATTTTATACCCGAAATGCTACACGGTGCTAGCAATCCCGAAGGACCACTAGCTAACCCATGACTGTCACTGAATAATAGTAATACTGTAATAACAATATATCTAAGATAAATGAATAAAAAATCCATAAGGTTCAAATCAGAAATCAATACTGTATATTGGAATCAGAATACTATAAACAACTATCTGAAAATACTTTAGTCTGAAAAGCCTCTAAACTGTCTCAAAACATAGAGTTAATGGGACAAGCCCCTAACTAACATCGACTACAGAGCTACTGATAAACTGAAATACTGAACTGCTAACTATGTCCTCAAACTATGAGGACTTACCATAAAGTCTGTTGCTGATAGATTGGGATTCTAAGTGCGATCAGGGGCCCATGTGTCTGAACCTATGATATAAGACATCATGGCAAAAAATAAAAATATGTGTCAGTACTTTGAATATACAAATATGCTAAGTGAGGTACGCTGTAATGCATGGGTTCGTATGCATGAACAATACTGACTAGATGACAGGATTATAAATGAATGAGAGTACATGCATGAATACATAAACTGGAACTGAGATCGTAATAACAATGGATATTGTGTCTAAATACTGATTTTACTGATATTTGAGTCAACTAGTTCTGTATTACTAAACACTGAATGACTGTATCTGACAGTCTTAATTCTGTGGAACTATACTGAGTTCTTTACTAAACTGAGTGACCTTGCTTAACAGTCTTGAGTCTTTAGAACTAAACTGAGTTCTATACTGAGACTGAATTTGAAACTAAGACTGTGTGAGGTAATCATCTAATCGACATATATATTTTTCTAAATATATGTGGGGTCTAACCTGTAACCCCAGTAGTACATGTGTCAGTATTGTGCCGCGGGTAAAGACAACTGTTGAGTCACCCTCATCTAGCAGGTGCTCTAAATGAGAATGGTGGTTCCTTCTACCGGCAGGTAAAGCACCTCATCAATCCTTAGCTGGAAAGTTTGATTTCTCAACCTATGCTGGCTATGTAGTTCTGGAATGTAAGGATTTCTTCTAAGGGTCACACCCTCTACTAGTAGGTGAGCACCTATCCCTGGTTCATTCGGTACTGAATCGTACTCCTAAATGAATAGACACTGAACTGATTTCCTAGTTCATACTAGGCTTCATTGAACTGTTACTGATAGTACTGTTTAACTGAACTAAACTTACTTCTGAAATGGTCTATATTGATACTGAGTTTACTAAGTTTTTTCTGAGTTCTATAACTGACTGAGAGTGCTACTGATCTTGACTTGACTAAGAATATTCTGTAACTGAAACTGGCTCTAGGTATACAGCTAAATTGTTGGGTATTAAATACCTTAGGACTCGATAACATAAATAATAATAATACATGATAATTCTTGGAAACATGACAATAGCCAACTGTTCACAATGCAATCAATGAAGCATTTCATCAAGCACTTGTAAGTCATGAACTTATACATGGATAGAAATACATGCTATTATATCATGGTACACTATTTAATTCACTGGGGCATCCCACCAACCATTTACAAGGGATAAATTTAAAATATGAGAAAATTTGGATCAAATAGTTCTAGCATGAATTCATTATAAGACAATCCATGGATTACAAGGCACATTTCATTCACTTAGGCATTTTTACAAACACATGGGAGGCATAACCTTGTGCTTAGGCATGAACATTAAACTAATACATCATGGCTACATTAACCAATTCAATTTAAGGATTTTAACACTCGTGCTAACATACATTCATGAAATTCATTAAAGATCTCAACTTGGAAACCATACAACAATATCAATATGGGTACAATCTAACCCACAACATGGAAATCATAATTAATGTTTTAAAAAGGGTTTCTTAAGATCCAAGGGTGGAAGAGAACCTTGTATTAACACTTCACATACCTTGATTACTACTTTTGAGAAGATTGACGTGAGTTCTTGAGACTTGAATTCTTAAACTTGATGAGACTAGGGCTTACACTTGAGAGAGTTTATGAGTAAAGAATGAGATTTTTCCCTATAGGCTGATTAATTTAGTGTTAAGGCTGAATAAGAGTTGGGAAAATGACCCATTTTCCCCCACAATTTGTACTAAAATAATGTTGAACTGGGCTTCCGTTGTGTTGCTACCCCTGCTTGGGTCAAGTAGCCAACGCGATGTGACCCCTGCTCGGGTTAAACAACCATCACAGCGCGACCCTTACTTGGGTTGACTGGACCTCGTGACATCGGGTAATCATGATCCTTTTCTATTTTGGGCATCAAAAATTGCCCTTACATTAGTCCAAAAAATCCAAAACTCGCCTGAGATGACCTACAAGTGATCTTGATCATCAATCCATTTGAAAATCAAAAAACTAAGGTTAGGAAGGTCAGAAATAAAATCCTCTAAATTTTGAAGGCTAAAAAGATTCTAAGTCTTGATACTTAGCTAAAATTTTCTAAGTCTGGGACCCCTTACCAAGATTAAATGACTGAGTTAAGCTAAGAATTTTGTGGGGTCTTAGAATATCTCCCCCTTAGGAACATTTATCCTCGAATGACACTACTATGATGGGAGAACTGATAGACCGCAAGTAAGTACTGGAGATACACAACTAAAACAAGATTTCATGGCTGAAACTACTATTATATTAGAATATCATACTAAATATGCATATCTGATGCATGATTTCGTAACTGATATTATTGATAAGATGAGTTTAGATATACTGAACTTGTATGTCTGATTCATGAGTACATGACTGAACACGATTCATGAATGCATGATTGGAGTTACTGATTGGCTGAGTTTCTCATGTTGTACATGCATATCTGATGCATGAATACATAACTGAAAATGCAATGGTAACTGTACAAAGTTGGTAACTACATCCGAACATGAAACTGAATAGGGTTAAGGGAACTGTTACCATGAGCTGTGTCTAAATTTGCAGAGAAAATGTAAGGATACTTGGTCCACATGTCTGCTTTGATTTCCCAAGTATCTCCCTCAACTGACTGATTCCGCTAAAGAACTTTGACTAGAGAGACTTCTTTGTTCCTCAGTCTGCGAGTCTGATAATTAAGGATTTTGACTGAGATCTCTTCAAAAGAAAGGATGTTCTAAATATCTATTCCCTCTATAGGAACTACGGCTGCTAGGTGACCTACGAATTTCTAAATCAAGGATACGTGGAACACTGGATGCACTGAAGCTAAGTCTAAAGGTAACTCAAGTTTGTAAGCTACCTTTCAAAAATAACTGAGAATTCTGTAAGGACTGACATATCGGGGACAGAGCTTTCCTTTCTTTCCAAACCTCTTCACTCCCTTCATGGGAGATATTTTTCAAGAATACAAAATCACTTATCTCTAATTCGAGATCATAGACAGAACACGGATGAATAGGAACATGAGAACCTAACTGAGCCTGAAACATGATACATGAACTGAATATTATGAGATAAAATAAGCCCCTAATTACATGGCTTATGGATGATATTGGAACTTATGGGTCAACTTATGAGTACTCACTATTCAAAGCTGGATTCGTTATGTAAAGAGAAGCTAAGAGGTTTGGGATATAAAATCTCAGGGATTATAGTGCATCTCCTCTTAAAACATTATGTCCCTCGAAGAATACTGACTTGGCTGAGATACTGAGGAAAAGTTGGGACGACGCATAGGGCACCTATGAATTGAGTTATGACTGAGTATCTAGGATCTGAAATTGAGACATAATTCATGAACTGAGTTGAACGCGCAACTACCTGGTTGCCCCATCTTGGAACAGTTACATCTATGAGACTTTGGATAGTGCAATTAAAGGAAAATATGGGAAATCAAACCATTCAATCTTGTCCTCCTAACTGCTAAACTGATTGGTTTTATGGGCCAACTTATGCTAAAAATTTCATACTCGACTAAAGCATTTCCTTGACACTTTTTCTATAGAGTTCCTAGTGACTTTAGGGAGAAAGGAATATTGGCATGGGTTAAATCAAATATCTGAATAAGAAATCACATCCTAGATAAAATTCTATAATATGAGGTGAGGCCTACGAATCATCATCTAAGATAGGGTGACTAGGACTTATGCACTGTAGCTATAATCTTTAAGCTTAGACACATCCCTCAGATACTCTCTCAACTATACTTTCCACCTTAGTATGGTGCTTCACCTAAGACTACTGGAAATATTCACATGGGAATTAAGAACAAATGCATAAACATACCGATTTACGCGATTAACTAAATGGTTGATAGCTAAAAACTAGGTATGTAATACTGAACTATACTTAGTCTGAGTAACTGGACTAAAACTGTAGAGTATTATGAATATGAGGTATGGAATGACTGAGTAATATCAGATAACTGAGCATGAATTCATGAAATAATGTATAATTTTAAATTGCAAGACCAAGTGTATAACATGATTCTTAAATAGTCTGTAAACTAAGGTATTGAAATACTGATAACTGAATAGTTGGTAACTATACGCTATAGTCAAGCAAACCTAAACTGAACTGAGTTACTGATCTGATGACTAGACTGAGACTGCGACTGAGACTGTAACTAAGATAATGATTGAGACTGTATGGAACTAAATACTGAGTTCTAGTAACTGAGCAACTGATAGCTGCGATTTACGCTGATACAAAAGTACTGAATTCTGATGGCTAAGTTATTGATAATTGATAGTCATGGGTTTGTAGAACTACCTGAGTTCTTTACTGAATTCTGGGACTGAATACTTATTACTAAGTAATGAATACTAAAACTATAATATGGGAGTGTTCACTAATGGGTTAAGATATAAGGGCCCGAAGCATGAATAAATACTATACTAGACTCGGCACTTAACTGAGGCCTTAGTGATAGAATATTAACATCGTGGATTTACCAAAAGATCTACACTAATGATGTACATGGCGTAAACTAAATTTTGCTGATCATTAGAGGTGTAGCATGAGCACCTAGAACTAGACATGTTGTAAGGCATGGGCACATGAGTCATGAGCTGCATGACATGACTATTTGGAGTTCATGACTTTAGGAAACATCATTCATACTACTGAGTGAACTAGCACTCCTCGTACCAGAATCTGAAAATGTACGTAGAATTTCTATAAAGTGCATGAATATGAGCCATGATGGGTAGCTGACATGCTAGGCATGAGTAGATATCGTGATGATTGAAAAACTTTGCACTGAGATAAGAATAGGTTGGGATTTTATAACGCCCCAAAAAATGGGTCCCGAAGTATCACACGATGCTTGAGGCTACGAGTATCCCCAAGCTAACCCTTTGAGCAATTTGTATTCAGTTCAACACAAATCAACGGGGTTTCCATAAATAACCCTCAAATATCAACAGAGTAATCATCGTCCAAGAATAAAAGAATTTAAGACAGATAACAAAATAAAACTTAATAGTCAACTCCCAACATCTATACTAGTCTGACAAGCCTCTAAGAAAATCAATAAAACCAGCGAGCCATTGAGACATGCCTTAACTAACTCATACTTAGTTATCCAATGTAAACAATTTCGTGAAACCAACATCAGACATCACGTCCTTGGAACATGAGGACTCACCACAACAGAGGATATAGAACAGCATGCCCTAAGACTCACTGTCGAACCTGGAACTGAGCACCTAAACCTATATTCCAAGAAAATGCAACCCACATCCGAAGATGTGGGTCAGTACCATGGAAAGAAACCGAGTATATGGGGGTGTATGCAGTTGTATAAAAATAATCATCATAAATATTTATAAGAAATATGCAGGATGTATGAAAAACTCACATAGCCCGAAGAAAATCATCATAATCATGAGAGGATGAAATAAGTACAATAACACATGTGAGTCATCATATAATTTGTCAATCACTTTCAGTTCATCAAGAATATCAATTCTCATCATGTAAATATCATTTAAATCTTTTGAAAGAATAACTTTCACAATTTCACTTTTAAATCACTTCACCATGCACCATTGACACAAGGAAACACACATACTCTGGGAGATCCTATAATCGACATAAACCATGTGAGCTACATAGAGTCCAACATACAACCCACGTTGGGGAGAGCCGTCCTATCCTTGCCATTAGAGTAGGACTATCAATATCAAATCCACACAAACTAGTGATCAATATATAAATCATCCTCAGGTTCACTCCTACGGGGGCACGTAGTTCTAGGGAAGTAAGGTCGCTTTATACCTCCTACTCGGTGCTAAATCTTTCTTCTGGGCTTAGCTCAAATTATTTCAAAGACAATCTATAACAAAACAATTTCAGTAATATATAAATATACATCGGGAGCCATCATGCTTCCCATATATCAAAATCAACCACGTTGTGGATTTCTTTCACACTAGAGTTCAAAACAACTCCATTAAGACCAAAAGGTCTAATATTTCAAAATGTCTTAAATATTCAACATCAACGTGCTTATAACACACACTTTCTTAAAAAAAAATAATTTCCAATGGGAAGTCACGACCCAAATATCAAAATCATGATAAATATCGTTCAAGATTCATGTTTTATCTCCACATATGTAAATTCATATTTCAAAATCATAAACATCAAGATTCCATAATAATCATCATAAGATATGGTTTCATACTTCAAATTCATAAAAATCAAATAAAAATCATGTCTTTGTAAAGAAAATTACTTTTGGGCACAAGAACGAAAGAGAGTTCTTGTTGAAAAAAACCCCACATACCTTGAATGATGAACTTTAGATCGATACTCTTTTTTGAGATGTTAATCGTGCCTTTTAATGATGGTTCTTGGAGTTCTTAAACTAGGAACTTGGAATCTTGAATAAATTTGCAGAATTAATGGTGAACTTTTGAGGTTCTTGAAGTTGGATGTAGGAGCTTAGGGTTTTCTTTTTGAGGAAATTTGATTAAATATAACATATAATGCTTCTAATAGGCTTTAGTATAGGGTTTGGATGGATTTTGGGTGAGGGGGAATGACCAAAATGCCCCTAAAAATCAAATAATTCTCGAATCTGTCCTTTGGTGGACTGTTTTGATAGTTTGAAGTAGATTAACCATAACGTTTTACTCTGATATCCAAATCGAATGAAACAAATTTTACTAGAAAGAGGACTATCATATATTTCCATTGATATATAGTATCTTACTTAGATCATTTTGTACAAAGAGTTATGATCGTTTGAAGTTGACCCAAAAATTAGCTTTTGATAGGATGAAGTAGATCGACCATAACTTTTTCCTCTGACAGACAAATTGGATGAACCAATTTCATTAAAAGAGGACTCGTAGAGCTTTCCATTGATATATAGTAGATCACCCAGATCATTACGTACAAGGAGTTATGATCATTCAAAGTTGGAGAAAAAATACGCCAGGCCTCAGTACTTTTTCCTGCACGTTTCACTGTTTACTACTATTCATGGTTCGATCGAAATCTTTATAACTCGTCTCTCGGGTGTCCGTTTTGGATGATACACATATCGTTGAAAAGCTTATTCGATACTCTACACAATAGTGGGTCATAATCTAAGATATTCCGGACAAAAAATTAATAATTCATTCTAAAAGATAGAACCCAACACGTTTACGCACAAAATTTCAATGAAAAATTTCCCAGGGTATTACAATTTATATATTTTTAGATACTTCTATACATATTAGATATACCTAGTACTCATACTGTGTTTAGTAGCTCATATGCCGACATATACTAGATCTTGAGTTGTATTGTGTATATTTTCTACTTTCTCACTTTATATATAACTTATATACTTTATTTTCTATGTTGAAATTTATATTTGGACTATCTGTTTCATGATTTTTCTCATTCTTTTAGACTATTACTTATTTTGGGGTATGGGGTTTAACTTACCTACCAGTGGGTTTAGTAGGTACTCTCATGATCTAGGATTTTAGTCCATGATAATTTTAATATTTGAGCTCTATGTTCACCTATATTATTGGTACAATATAAAATGCAGATTCATACAGATTGGTACGATAACATTTGTATTGATTCTTTGGAAAGCTATAGGGAATTCCTTGGAAAATTTGGTTTTGTGATTGTCCATCCTTATTGCTTGTATGTGTCAACTACTAAAATTCTTTATTT
This sequence comes from Capsicum baccatum var. pendulum, assembly GCA_030864225.1. NCBI lineage: Eukaryota > Viridiplantae > Streptophyta > Magnoliopsida > Solanales > Solanaceae > Capsicum > Capsicum baccatum. The sequence goes on along the minus strand of CM061557.1, from coordinate 157,058,508 downwards.
TGTCTCGATCTTCCTCGTATGGATCATGTGAGATCATTGAATAGCGCGGATGGGACTCCTTTACCTATTTTTAGAGACTTCGGCCAAGGTAGTATAAGGAGTAGTTAATAGGGGTTGAACCTGATATTGAGGATTTACAACATCATCCAAAGGGTCTTGGGATACCCCAAGCTCGGACAAGGTTGGTTACAATGCTAGTTTTTATGGTAACCATGGTTGGGATTCCAAGACTTTTTTGTTTTAGTCATAAGCAGGGGTAGTTCCAACTACCTCAGTTGGTATTCAATGACGATTTTAGGTTTGGAGTATGAGATTCAGTTTCTTAAGTAGGCTAGACATCTTATATGATGCCTCCAATAAAGCATGAGATAGTGTAGAGGTTTATCAAAGGATTAATGTTATTGTTCCATTTGGTATCAGAGCCTTTAGTAAAAGCTATATTTTCATTTTTAGGTTGCTCATCATGTGTGGACTATAGAGTGGACATATATCTGGTTTAAGAGTCCCTGCCTTCAACATAGTTTTAGTGTACTACATATGGAACTAGATATTCCTCTAGAAAAGTTCATTGTAACGCTCAATATTGTAGGCCCAATTTGAGTCTGTTATTTATGGTATGAGAGGTTCCATGGTTTCGGTTTTTAGATTTGAATAGTTGGGACATTTACTTTAATTGCTCTATCTTGATTGTATCCACCGATCTTATGGGGAATAACATGGATTATTTACTTTCATTGGATATTTTGGGCTTATACGTACACATTTATGCTACAGTTAGTCATGTTCTCTTTATATTATTTATTTGATTATTTACTTCCAATATTTGGAGCATTATTCCTGGTTTGATAGTTTTCCCTAAATTAGTTTTTTATCTTCCATCTTATTGTACTTATATTATGATTTAGACCAATCTACTAATGATTCCTACTGAGGACCCATTGTTTTTATACTCGTACTACACTTCTGCTTGCTTTTCTGGTGCAGATTTGAGTACTAGCTACCGGTATTGACATTTTGTTAGAGCTGGCTAGAATTTGGTGATAGGGTGAGCTTTTAGAGCTGGAGTTGACTTTCTATCCACCGTCTATTTTGGATGGTCTCTATTTCTTGAGACTATTGTATATTTTAGACATATAGTACTCTTATTCTTTTGCTAGAGGCTTTTGTTCCAACCCTCCTAGGTCATGGGATACCTTACTCTTTTTTCCATATTTACCCTTAATTATTCTATCTTTCTTACATTTGGTGAATTCTAACCTAATTACTTGCATAATTCTGGTATTTATGTGGTTTTCCACAAACTAGCCCATTATTTGTCGTTCTGAGCTTTGATTTGGCTTACCTACTGGTGAGTCAAAGTAGGTGCCATCATAAATTGTGAAATTGGTTGTGACAAATAGGTATCAATGCCTAGGACCATCGGTAAAATTGGTATAAGTGGAAGTGTCTAGTAGAGTACCGCGGATCAGAATAATAGCATACCTTTCTTATCTTTAGGAGTCAATAGGACATTCTTAGAAGATTTTCACTTCCTTCACTCATTTTGAACTCGTCACTCGGGTGTCCATTTTGGATGATCCACATATTGTTGGAAAGCTTATTCGATACTCTACGCAATGTCGGGTCATAATCTAAGACATTCCGCATGGAAAATTATAATTCTTTCTAGAAGATAGAACCCAACACGTTTACGCACAAAATTTCAAAGAAAAATTTTCCGGGATATTACATCATCCCCCTTGGAAACATTCATCCTCGAATGACGCTAGACATGCTAAGATTAGATACGGAATAGAGCATACAGCTGAAACCATTCGTTAGACTTATCACCACATCGTTTCTCACTCCGAATGCAACATAAAATGCATAAATTCAAGAAACTACAGCTGAACACATAATAAATGATAACTGAACTGCTGCAACTTTTATCAAAAGTGCATGATTTAGGAAAGAACGGTACCTTCGGCTTGATCGGAGTTCGTAGAAAATAGGTGCGGGTACTTGGATCGCATATCCGCCTTAACTTCCCAAGTTGCACCCTCAACAGATTGGTTTCGCCACAACACCTTGACCAAGGGAACTTCTTTGTTCCTTAGTCTTCGTACACTGAAATCAAGAATCTCAATAGGAATCTCATCAAAAGGAAGATTTTCTTGAATGTCAGCACACACAGAGTAATCCACTACCACAGCATCGCTAATATGCTTTCTAAGCATGGAGACATGGAATATTGGATGAACAGAGGATAACTCGGAAGGCAACTCGACTTCATAAGCTACCTTACCAAGATGACAAAGACTTTTGTAAGGACCAACATAACAGGGACTAAGCTTCCCTTTCTTTCCGAATCTCTTCACCCCCCTCATGGGTGAAGTTTTCAGATATACTAGCTCACCAACTTCAAACTCAAGGTCTCTCCTTCTAACATCAGTATATGACTTCTGCCGACTCTGCGCAGTTTTCAATCTTTCCCTAATCAACTTAACTTTTTCCATAGCCTCAAATACCGAATTAGGACCACTCACAGCCGCTTCACCCACCTCGAACCAACCTATGGGTGATCTATACTTCCTCCCATATAAGGCTTCAAACGAAGCCATACCAATACTAGAGTGGAAACTAATATTGTAAGTAGACTCTATCAACAGTAAGTGATCATCCCAACTTTCCTTAAAGTCAAGTGCACAAGCTCTCAACATATCCTCTAAGGTCTGGATGGTCCGTTCAGCCTGACTATCGGTCTGCGGATGAAAAGCAGAACTCAAAAGAACTTGGGTACCAAGACCTTTCTGAAAAACTTTCCAAAATTGCGAAGTGAACTGAGTACCCCTATCCGAAATGATAGACAAGGGAACTCCATGCAGTCTGACTAGCTCTCAGATATACAATTTAGCGTAATCCTCAGCAGTATATGAAGTATGAATAGGCAAGAAATAAGCAGACTTAGTCAACCTATCAACCACAACCCAAATGGAATCATGATGGTATCAGGAAGGAGGTAAACCAATCACGAAGTCCATATTTATCTCTTCCCACTTCCAGGTGGGAATACTAAACTCTTGCATCATACCACCAGGTCTATGGTGTCAACCTTAATCTGTTGGTATGTTGCACACTTAGCTATAAACGCTGCTATATCTTTCTTCATGCCACTCCACCAATAGATTTCCCGCAAGTCTTGGTACATCATAGTGGCACCAGGATGAATAGAATATCGCGCCCCATGCGCTTAAGCCATAATCCTTTGTCTCAGATCATCAACACTTGGGACACACAATCTACCCTGCAATCTCAACACACCATCTCCCCCTTGGGAGAAAACCTCTACTTTTTGGTCCTTGAATGACTCCTTCAGTCTGACCAAACTAGCATCTAAGTATTGCTTTTCCTTCACTTCCGAAACCAAGGAGGATTCGAAACTACTCTGAACCCCTATACTACATTCAGCAGAGTCAAACAAACTAACCCCCAATCTAACCAAATAATGTACATCACGAGCCAAATATTTCTTACCTTCTACCACATGCAAAACACTACCCATGGACACTCTACTTAGGGCATCCGCAACAACATTGGCCTTGCTCGGATGGTACAACAAACTCATATCATAGTCCTTTAACAATTCTAACCATCGTCTCTGCCTAAGATTCAATTCTCTCTAGGTAAACACATACTGCAGACTCTTATGATTAGTGAAAACATCAACATAGACACCATACAAATAGTGTCTCCAAATTTTCAAAGCAAATACAACAGCAACCAACTCAAGATCATGGGTGGGGTAATTTTTCTCATGGGGTTTCAACTGTCTAGAAGCATAAGCTATCACCTTACCCTTCTACATCAATACGCAACCCAAACCAACTCTCGAAACATCACAGTACACCATAAAACCATCAACACCATCAGGCAAAGTCAAAACAGGGGCTGAAGTGAGTCGAGTCTTTAACTCCTGGAAACGTTTCTCGCAAGATTTGGACCACAAGAAATTCACTTTCTTTTGGGTCAACCGAGTCATAGGAGACGCTATAGAGGAGAAAACCTCAACAAAAAGGTGGTAATAGCCAGCTAAACTCAAGAAACTTTGGATATCAGTCGGAGAAATTGGTTTAGGCCAATTTCTAATAGGTTTTGTCTTTTGGGGATCAACTCTAATACCCTTGGAAGAAATGATATGACCCAGAAAAGCAACTGACCTTAGCCAAAACTCACACTTACTGAACTTGGCAAACAACTTGTGATATCTAAGGGTTTGCAAGACTGTTCGGAGATGATCAGAATGTTCATCCTCAATACGGGAGTACACCAGTATATCATCGATGAACACTATGACAAACATATCCAGATATGGTCTGAACACTCAATTCATGAGGTCCATGAAAGTTGTTGGGGCATTAGTTAACCCGAAAGACATAACAAGAAACTCAAAATGGCTATAATAAGTTCGGAAAGCAGTTTCTGGGATGTCACACTCCCTAACTTTGAGTTGATGATAGCCGAAATGAAGGTTTATCTTTGAGAAATAACTTGGACCTTGCAATTGGTCAAACAAATCATCTATTCTTAGAAGGGGGTACTTATTTTTTATGGTGACTTTATTCAGTTGGCGGTAATCAATGCATATACGCAAAGAGCCATCTTTCTTTCCCACCAACAACACAGGAGCACCCCAAGGAGAAACACTGGGCCTTATGAAACCCTTATCGAGTAGATCTTTGAGTTGCTCTTTCAACTCCTTAAGTTCTATAGGGGTCATATGGTAAGGAGAAATAGAAATTGGCTGAGTATCGGGAAGAAGATCAATCCTAAACTCTATCTCTCTATCAAGAGGTGTCCCAAAGAGATCATCTGAAAAAATATCAGAAAACTCATTGATGACATTAACAGACTGGAGAGTTGGAGTCTCAAACTTAGTGTCTTTGAATCTAACCAAATGATAAATACACCCCTTGGAAATAAGCTTTCTAGCTTTGAGGTAAGAGATAAAATGACTCTTGGGTGACACAGAATTCCCAGACCACTCAAACACGGATGCACCCAGAAACGGAAACTTGACCATTCAGGTCCGACAATCAATAGAGGCATAAGAAGAATACAACCAGTCCATACCCAGAAGTACATCAAAATCTACCATGTCTAACTCAATCAGATCAGCAAACAAGACTCTATGAAGAACGGTAACAGAATACTTTTTATACACTTTCTGGTCAATAATTGAATCACCCATTGGGGTAGAAACTATGATAGGCTCAGGAATAATCTTAGGACTCATTTCAAAATTCACAACAATCGAAGATGTGACATATGAGAAACTGGATCCAGGATCCAACAAAGCATACACATCAAACTGAAATATACGAAGCATACCAGTAACAACATCGGGAGAGTCCTCCTATTCTAGGTTGGACGGTAAAGAATAGAATCTATTCTGGCACTACTCGCCAGCATTGCTAAAAGAGGCGCCCTGAGTTGGGGCTAGGCGAGATCGCTGGAACTGGAGCAATAACAGTCTGAGTCTGGGTTTGAGGGCGATAGTTACGATGCCCTTGTCCATCCTATGGAAAATCTCTAACTCTGTGACCCATGTAACCACACCGAAAACAACCACTCTTCTCACCCCAACACTCACCCGAATGAGTCCTACCACACTTAGGACACAGGGGATTATTTGGCTTACTACCAGCACTGTACTGGGACCTGTATGCATATGACCTTCTACCTTACTCCTGCCTATCTCTAGGCATGGGAGCACTATCAGATAACGGTGTTGGCATAGACGAACGATCCTGATGCTGAGGGCGACTCTCTCCCTGTGATCTAGTCTGACCCTATCTGTGCTGTTCGGACCTACTCTCTTATTCATTCTCATTCTATCTCTCTCTTTAATCTTATCTGCCTCAATCAATTGGGAATGAGTCATTGGCCTAGAAAGATTCATCTGACTATTCAGCATAGCAGACCTACACTCCTTAACCACATAACTAAAAACTCCAGTCACAAACTTACTCATACTAGCCCGATTATCAGCCACTAAGTCAGGAGCATACTTGGCCAACTGATTGAACTTTAGACAGTACTCCCTAATAGCCATAGAGCCCTATCTAAGGTTCATAAACTCTTTCACCTTTGCCTCCCTCATATACAAAGGGAAAAACTTATCCAGGAATGCATCCTAGAACTCTTGCCAAGTTATAGGGACAACTCCCTCACCTCTACCTTTCCTCCAAGAAACAACCCAATCATAAGCAAGGTCTTTCAACCTATACGTAGCCAACTCCATACTATGTTCCTCAAATACATGCATTACCTGAGTAATCTTCCGCACCCCCTCTAAAAATAACTGTGGATCCTCATCAAACTTGGACCCAAAGAATTCCAGCGGATTCATTCGCATGAAGTCATGGATCCTAGCAGTAGCTGAATTACGTCTCTGCTGCTGTGGATCCTGGGCCGAGTTAGCCTAAATATTTGCAGTAAAAGCTTGGGCCAGTGCCTGAAAAACTGCCCGAAATTTAGCTTGAGACACGTTTTCATTCAATGGGTCAGCGGGTTGAGGTTGTTGACCATCATTATTTCTTCTCACTCAAAGTGTAGCAATATTTCTAAAAGAGGAGAGCACGAATAAATAGCGGAGTGAGATATTTTAAGCACAATAGACTTCTGAAAGAAAGAATTACACTTTTTCCTAAAACGTCTTATAGATGTGGCACGCTACACATCGATGATCAAGACTCTACTTAAAGCGGCTTGTCAGACTCCCTAAGACACCTTAAAACCTTAGGCTCTGATACAATGTTTGTAACCCCTAGAAAATGTGTCTCGGATCGTCACATAATGCTTGAGGCAACGAGTAACCCTAAGCTAACCCTTTGAGCCATTTTTATTAAGTTCAACACAAATCAACAGGGTTTCCATAAATAACCCTTAAATATCAATAAAGTAGTGATCATCCAAGAATAAACAAATTTCAGAAAGATAACAAAATACGACACTTATTAGTCAACTCCCAACATCTATACACGTCTGACAAGCCTCTAAGAAAATCAAGAAAACCAGCGAGCCATTGAGACATGCCCCAACTGACTCATATTGAGTTATCAAATGTAAATGATTTTATGAAACCAACATCAAATATCACATCCTCATAACATGATGACTCACCGCAATAGAGGATATAGAACAGCGTACTCGAATAATCACTGTTGAACCTGGAACTGAGCACCTGAACCTATATTCTAAGAAAATGCAGCGCACATTCGAAGATGTGGGTCAGTACCATGGAAAGGAACCGAGTATATGGGGGTGTATGCAGTTGTATAAACATTATCATCATAAATATTTATAATAAATATGCAGGATGTATGAAAGACTCACATAGCCCGAAGAAAATCATCATAATCATGAGAGGATGAAATAAGTACAATAACATATGTGAATCATCATATAATTTGTCAATCACTTTCAGTTCATCAAGAATATCAATTCTCATAATGTAAATATCATTTAAATATTTTAAAAGAATAACTTTCACAATTCCACTTTCAAATCACTTTACTATTCACCATAGATGCAAGGAAACACACACACACTGGGAGATCCTATAACCGACATAAACCATGTGAGCTACATGGAGTCCAACGTACAACCCACGTTGGGGAGAGCCATCCTATATTTACCATCAGAGTAGGACAATTGATATCAAATCCACACAAACTAGTGATCACTATAAAAATAAGCCTCAGGCTCACTCCTACGGGGGCACGTAGTTCTAGGGAAGTAAGGTCGCTTTATACCTCCTACTTGGTGCTAAAGCTTTCTCCTGTACTTAGCTTAAATCATTTCAAAGACAATCCACAACAAAACAATTTCAATAATATATAAATATACATCGGGAGCCATCATGCTTCCCATCTATCAAAATCAACCACATTGTGAATTTCTTTCACACTCGAGTTCAAAACAACTCCATTAAGACCAAAAGGTCAAATCATTCAAAATATCTCAAATATTCAACATCAACATGCTTATAACACATACTTTCTCAAAAAAATATAATTTCCAATGGGGATTCACGACACAAATATCAAAATCATGATAAATATCATTGAAGATCCATGCTTTATATCTCCACACATGTAAATTCATCTTTTAAAATCAAAAACATCAATATTTCATAATAATAATCATAAGATATGGGCTCATGCTTCAAATTCGTAAAAATCAAATAAAAATCATGCCTTTGTAAAGAAAATTACTTTTGGGCACAAGAACGAAAGAGATTTCTTGTTGAAAAAAATCCCACATACCTTGAATGATGAACTTTAGATCGATACTCATTTTTGAGATGTTAATCGTGCCTTTGAATGATGGTTCTTGGAGTTCTTGAACTAGGAACTTGGAATCTAGAATAAATTTGCAGAATTAATGGTGAACTTTGGAGGTTCTTGAAGTTGGATGTAGGATCTTAGGGTTTTTTTTAGGGAATTTGATGAAATATAACATATAATGCTTCTAATAGGCTTTAATATAGGGTTTAGACTGATTTTCGGTGAGAGAGAATGACCAAGACGCCCCTAAAAATTAAATAATTCTCGAATCTATCCATTGATGGACTGTTTTGATAGTTTGAAGTCGATCAACCATAACGTTTTACTCTGATATCCAAATTAGATGAAACTAATTTCATTAGAAAGAGGACTCTCATATCTTTTCGTTGATATATATTATATCACCTATATCATTGTGTACGAGGAGTTATGATCATTTGAAGGTAACCCAAAAATTCACTTTTGATAGGCTGAAGTAGATCGACCATAACTTTTTGCTCTGATAGACAAATTGGATGAAGCAAATTTCATTGGAAAGAGGACTCGCAGAGCTTTCCATTGATATATAGTATATCACCCAGATCATTATGTACAAAGAGTTATGATTGTTTAAAGTTTGAGAAAAAATATGCTAGGCCTCAATACTTTTTTCCTGCATGTTTTACTGTTCACTACTATTCATGGTTCGATTGGAATATTCATAACTCGTCGCTCGGGTGTCCGTTTTGGATGATCCACATATCTTTGGAAATATTATTCGATGTTATACGTAATGGTGGGTCATAATCTAAGACATTCCATATGGAAAATTTATAATTCATTCTAGAAGATAGAACCCAACAAGCTTACGCACAAAATTTCAACAAAAAATTCCTGGGGTATTACAAATCATCCTCCCTTAATGCTTTTCTACACATTCTGGCATTACAACCAAAATCTGAGAGCCTAAATGGATTACCTGTTCTGCCATCTCCCCCTTAGCTGTAAGCCATTATTCTAAGTCTGGGATATAACAATGCTCACAAACACTAACCTTATTCTGAAGGACTACTCCTGATAATAGAAGGTACACTGCTAATACTTCCTTTTGATACATAATTTCTTAACCTTCTATTACCCTAACAAGCATCATATAGCAACCTCAACACTAACTAACTTAGAATTCTAAACTCCCCTTCCTACTAGTTCAATCTAGAGATTCAAACTTAAATCAACAGAAACTAAGGTACTACCCCTTTATCAATGATTGGTTATTTTGAAAATTGAAATTGGACAATTCTATTTTTGTAGTAAACTAAGACATAAAAGTAATGAAGCTAATCCATTTTGAACATGATATCAAAATTATTCATCTCAAATTTGACTAAGTTTGTTGGAGTGACTTTCTGAGATACCATAATTAAATAGTTCCGATATGCCCACCGGGCTATGATAGATTTACCTACTGGGTAGAGACTGAGAAAGGCTTTGCTAGAATTTTAGGTCTGACTCCAAGTCAACAGTTATATAGGAGTAATAAAGGACAAAGAAGCTCCTGGATCTAGCAAAGCATAAACACATAAATGATACATTTTTAATGTACCAATTAACACATCAGGAGAACTTTCCTGATCCTATTGGGACTGAAGTCCATAGAGTCTGCTTGGGTATTGCATACAGATGGCACTAGAAGCGACAACCTGTTGATTAGAGAAACTGAACTAAGCTGGAGGACGGTTGGACTAACCCTGTTTGTGCAAATTCTTTCCCCTCTGAGCCTTTACACTACATTCTCTCATCCTATGGCATAGCTTACCATATCCAAAACATACATCACTTCCATCTCTACACACTCCCTTATGGTTCTTACCATATTTTTTGTAAAGCAGATGAGTATGAACACTTTTCCCATAACCTTGTGGCTTAGATCCTGATGCTTCATCTTAACTGCCATTCTTAGAGTTAGGCGCTAAAAGTGGAACTGGGGTTGATAATCTCTGATGAAATTGGGACCGATTACTACCCCTTGATATTGTCTTAGAATTATTTGTACTAGCCTTATTAGTCTCTCTATGCTCCCCTCTTCCACTCCACTGAGTGCAAGTTAAAACCTAGATAGGAAAATAATCTGCAAATTATTCTAAGAAACTACTAAATAATCTAAGGTAGCGAAATCCACTCTAAATGAAATATGCTAGACATGCTCATTTAGGGGATCTTCCTGAACGAGCAGATGAGCTGGCTGATTTTCATTCCTTTCTCCATTAGCTTTTTTGGAGGCATGTTCTGGAAGCATAAGGAAGAGATGAATTAAACTAAGAGTTTAACTTGATCTTATGCTCACTCGCAAAATATGAATACTGAAACAAGGGAAACCTTTTCTAAAACATCTCGTAGCCTCATTCCTATAAGTATGGCACGCTATACACTCATGCATAAGATTCTACTAGATGCGGCTTTTAGACTTCCTAGGACTCTATTAAACCTTAGGCTCTAATAGAAAGTTTATAATGGCCCGAGTTTGTATCCCAGATGCTACATGGTGCTAGAAATCCTGAAGGACCACTAGCTAACCCACGACTGGTACCTGCTGTGAGCACTGAATAATAGTAATACTATAATAACAATTTATCTGCGATAAATATGCTAAATTCAATAAGGTTCAAATCTGAAATCAATACTGTTTACTGGAATCAAAATACTGTAAAACATTTGTATAAAAATACTCTAGTCTATCTTAAGCAACTTCTATTAAGTTTGATTGTTTTTATTGTGTTAATGCAGATGTGAGTGATTGGGGAGGAAACAAAAGGAAAGAAGAACAAATCGGCTAGAATCTAGTACAAATAAGCTGAAGTAAAGCTGATGACATTTCTGAAGCGCCATCAGATATTTGAAAGGCTATCAAAGTCACCATCAAGCATAGATAGAATTTGAAGAATTGAAGTGATGTGTGATGACCTTTTCGAAGCACCGTCACAACTGTGATAAGGCATCAAAATTGTTGTCAACTTGAAGCAGAACATGATGATTTCTAATGAAGATGTGATGACATTTTTCATGTCCCGTCACTTAATTTACACGCCATCAAATTTGTCGTCAGATGACTCAGAAGTTAAAAATTCACTGGAATCTTTGACGATATCTTGCACACGTTATCACATGTCTGACATGCCATCAAGATCGTCGTCGACTATTTCGAAAAGAAAACTGAAATCTTAATTTTTGTTTCCTTATTTAGAATTAACTATTTAAAGACTTGTTTTAGGGTTTTTAAATCATCTTTTTTGGGATTTTTATGATTGAAAGCTATCAGAAAACTAACTTGGAGGGTGGCAAGTAAAATTGCTTCATCTTTTTCATCAAATATTTTTCTTGTTTTCTTTCCAAACACTTACCAATTATTGTGGGTTTTGATCTTGTGATTGAATTGAATAAATACTTGTTGGGTTTCATCTATTAGTAAATCTATCCATATTATCATGAATCCAACTTGTTATTTCATTCATCAAATCATGAGCGGCTAATTCCATTAACCTGAGTTATGGGATCCATGGATTAGGGTTTGGTATGATGCCAGGTATTAAAGAATTCAAAGAGTAGTAGGAAATCTGTAAATTCTATTACTTTAACTTGAATCTATTGGTTGAAAACAATAGGTTATGCCTTAGGCTTATTTGCTTTTAACCAAAAAATAAACTAGAGGATGTGAATTATCAACAGGGAATCAGAAGCTACCAACCATCTATTTAATGATTTATGCCATAACTAGATTAATCTACCTGAGATAAAATCCTATTGGAAATAGATAAGTTATCTAAGTTCGAGAGAATTAGATAATAAATTGTCTGGTGAGGTCGAGAGATAAGTCAGATAGTATCATCGTCAGGGATATTCTGTTGTTTCTATTTACTTTAGGAGTCTTAAGCATTACCTAGTATCTATCAATTCCCAAAAACCATGGTGAACATAACTCTGGTCTCCCATTCATCTTGGTTACAAACACTAAAATATTGAAAGTAACAATTGACTCTCTATGAAACTTAAACCCCCACTTTCGAAAACAGTAAACTACCAGTAAAGTATTTTATAAACAAATTGAAGTTCACACCCTATTCCTGTGGGATTTGACCCCAACCTAGTTGGTTTTTATATTGACAACGATCGCTTACACCCATTAAAGAGTGTATTTGAGCATTATCAAATATGGCGCCATTGCCGAGGAATACGGTTGTAGACTAAAAGTTTGTGCGCGAAAATTTGCTGATAGTTAAGTTTCCTTGATTTACGTTTATTTTCTGTTTTTGTCTATTTTAGGTGTTGTGTTTTTTATTCCAAAAAATAGAAGCTTTGAAGAACCACTATTATCAATCAACCCAAAACCTCAGCTGATAGGGAGAATGGCTTAACAACAGGAAGCAGATATACTAATTGCTTTGGCCAGGGCTAAAGTGAATGTACAGAATCTAGGTCAACAAGCACATCACTAGAACCCTGATGATGAAGACTTGGGTGATGAGGAATTGCTAAATCCTTAAAACCCAAGGAGATCTGAGCAAGTTGTTGCACCAGTGAAGCGAAACATCAATAGAAACCATATAGTCCGAAGAAGATATGGTCAAAAGCCTATTCAATATGAGGCTGATGAAGATGATGAAGGAATGGATGGAGATGGTGCAACGGGTACTATCATTCCTCTACTATTGGCACCAGGTGTAAATTTAGCATAACAAGTACCATGATCCAAATCCTGAATCTGAAGGGGTTAATTGGAGGTTTGCCTGGTGATGATCCGAACATGCATTTGGTGAACTTCATCACCATTTTCAAATCCTTTGACAATCCAGGAGTGATCCAAAATTTGATCAGGTTGAGGCTATTTCTGTTGTCTCTATCTAGAGAGGTAACAATGTGGTTGAATGAACTAGAGCCTGATTCTATAAACAACTGGAGAAAGTTGAAAGATACATTCCTAGAATGGTTCTTTTCACCCTCTAGAAGGGTACAATTGAGGGATGAAATTAGTAACTTTAGACAGCTCCCGACTGAAGCATTACAAGAAACCTGGGGAAGATTTAAGTAGAAACTTGCACAATGTCTGAACCACAACATTACTGACTTGCACTTGATGGAGACTTTGTACTGAGCCTTCAACTCTGTGAAAAAGCCAATTGTTGACAATGGTGCAGGTGGTTCATTCATTAACCTCTCTTTTCTAGATGCTTCTGACATGCTGAATAGAATAACCAAATAGAGTCAGGCTTGGCACACTAGGAATTCTGTGGTGGCTAGACCAACTGTTGCTGGTGGTATAACTATAGAGTAGTGTAGAAGGGATGAAGAGTGAGATTAGGACATGGCCCATTTGAAGATACAGAAGGACTTGCTATCCAAGCACTTGCTATCCAGTAATATTGAAATGGTTAAAACGGTGGAATCTCAGGGTACTGTTTCTGTAGGTGTTGATGCGGAGGAAAACTATGTCAGTAATCAGGGGGGTTTCTGAGGCAATAGCAAAGGGAACCAAGGTCGTACTTTCTATGACAATCCTAATCATAAAGATAGGGAGAAGGGACACTAGAGAAATAATAATGACATGAGTGGTTTGTATGTTCCCCTGGAAGTCGGGATACCACAACAACTAGTTCTGGAAAGATGTCCATGGAGGACATGATGGAAAAGTTGTTAAAGGGAGTTAAAGCTACCAACTTGGGGGTAACTACTATGAAGAGTGATTTTTCAACCCTCAGTCAGTTGGTTAGCTCACACTTTTCTTCTATTAAGCAATTGGATCAACAAATGAGCCAACTTTCTGCTACACTAAACCAGAGAAAATCTAGAACTTTACCTAGTGATACGGTCCAAAACCCGCAGACTGATGGATCTTGTATGGCGATTAACACTCGAAGTGGTAAGATGTTATGTGGCCCTCCTGTGGGTAAATCTATGGGGAATGAGGTAACTGTTGATGAATCAGAAGGAAGAAATCCCATAAAGTCTGATAAGCTGGATGGTTTTGTTGATATTTCAGAGAAAGAAGACAAAAAGGAAGGGGAAGTGGTATTGAAAGAAATGCCAAGACCACCACCTCCCTTTTCTCAAAGATTGAGGAAGAAAACAGATAATGAAAAATTTGGCAAATTCATGGCAATACTAAAACAACTGACAGTGAATATGCCATTGATGGAGGCACTTGAGCAAATGCCAAACTATGCTAGATTTATGAAGGAATTGTTAACAAAGAAGTGGAAGGTAAGATATGAGCTGGTGGACAACATCCACCACTGTAGTGCTATTTCTTCACGATCTTTAGTGTAGAAAAAGCCTGACCCTAGAGCATTTACTATACCATGCACAATTGGGTCCATGAATTTTACCAAAGCTTTATGTGACTTAGGATCAAGTGTTAATCTGATTCCACTTGATATCTACAAGAACATGGATTGGGGGAACCTACCCCCATAATGAGGCATCTTGTGATGGCAGACAGATCTGTGAAACGATTAGTTGGTATATTGTACGATATGCCGGTAAAGGTGGATGACTTTATTCTGCTTGCAGATTTTGTGATATTGGATTGTGATGTTGATTTTGATTTTGGGTAGACCACTATTAGCCACGAGAAGAGTACTAGTTGATATGGAGCTCAATGAGCTAAGGTTCAGGTATGGAAAAAGAGAGGCTAGATTCAAAATACATCCTCCTATGAAGCAAGTGAAGGAGATGAATATCTTCTCGGTTGCGTATGTATTCCAAGAAAATAGTAATGAGCTATTGATACGGTATCTTGATGAAGTTTGAGTAGTCGAGATAACCAAGTCATGATACAACGTTAAATCAGGCACTGTTTGGGAGGCAACCCAAAGTTTTAATTTTGTTGCACTTGTGTTATTAATTTTTGTAGCTAAGAGTTGTACAAAAAAGGTGAACTGGTTGCAGTCATCTTAAGAAGGTTGACATTAATTTTGATGGGCTGTCACAAGTATGACAATCTGTGAGAAATGTCGTCAAAACAATCAAGTCAAAGCCTTATACTGTGAAGGCTGACGGCAATTTTGAAGCATCGTACGATCTCTAACGGGCCGTAAAAACTGCCGTCAATTGGGTTGGGCCCAGTTTAAAAATTTGAGCTAGCCTGTCCTGGCAACAGTTGTTCACGTTCTCGCATACTATAGATTTTTTTTTTCAGTTTTGGTTTTCTTTCTCTCTCTTATTACAATCTTTTCTCACTCACAATTCTAAGTGCTCGAAGTACATCAGCTAAGAGTCAATATTCAGGTATGAGAAAAACTTCAACTTCATCTTTCTTTGGAGAAATTATGAACTAAAAGAAACCTTGGTTTCAAAGGAATGAGATAAACCCATTAAAAAGTTTCAAGCTCCTTTAAAAACTAGGGTTTGTAGGGTCATGCGGTACAATTTCATTGAAATTTCAGTTGAATCACATGACCTAAGTAGAAATTGAGAATAATGGTAGATGAAAAATCAAGTAACAAACAATTAGAAGTGGTAATTTTGTCTGACGACAACTTTTACAACCTTGCAGCTGTGTGATAGATTTTCAAAAATACCGTCAAAAGTTGGGAAATATTGTAGATTCTAGATAAGTTTGATGACACCTTTGAAGCGCCGTCACAAGTCAGAAAGGCCGTCAAACCTTCGAACTAAAAACAGTAATGAGGTTAAATTAAGGTGATCTTTTTCTTATCTTGTTTGATTATGGACAGTAATTAAGGATTTCTATGTTGTTGCATAACTGAGCATGGAATCCAAGAAAAAGAATCCAACTACACCAAAGAAAGCGGCTACAGAGAGTGTACCTCAGCAACTTGTCAATGAGGACTCTGATTATGAAGACGATGAATCATTGCTCAAATAGACTAGAAAGAGGGCTGGTCCAAAGAAACCACCTCCACCTAAGCCTATTGAGGTGGAGAATACTAATGATATTGAGGTAACAACCTCATCTGAGCAAGAATCGGTGGAACAAAGATTAGAACACACTGAGCAGGAGTCAGAGGACACCGAATAAGAATCTGAAAATAAGGGTTCTGAGAAGACTGCAGCTGAAGAAACTGAGTCTGAATCACTATCATCGGAGGAGCAAGGTGATAAGGAATCTCTAGTACAGGGAACTTTGGTGAAACACAAAAATCCCAAGATTAGGAACAATGTGAGATGCAAAATCCCTGGAGCTAAAACAATCTTTTGGGAAGGACTTCGCAGAACAGATCGAAGAAGTGCTTGAAGGAAAATTTTAGAGGAGAAGAAGATTATCACTATAGGGTTAATCAGATACCCTAAGGTGATTTAAAAACTCAAGGATTATGGCCTGGAGTGGACTACTAGGGGAAGCGGTGTTTACTGTCCTTCCTTAGTTTGGGATTTCTACACGAACTACCAGGCTATGGTAGAAAATATATGCAAAGAAGGGGATAGAACTTCAAATAAGCCTCTACTAACCAAAGTTGCAGTACATGGAGTGAGGGTAGATGTATTAGATGCCATCATAAATAGGTTTCTTCATGGGCCATCCTTCGTCCCACGAGCCATGTCACCTACCTTTTATGCCCAGTTGAAGTAGCAGGAAAATTAGCACAAATAGCTAGCGACTCTCATAGAAGATGGGGAACCTGAGTGGGTGATTAATCCTGTAAAAAAGATAACCAAAGCTTCTCTAAATTAAGAGGCAAAATTTTCGTGGGTTTTAGTACGGATTTATCTGATACCCACCGAGGGAGACAACATATTAAGGGATGATCGAGCAATATTGGTTGCAAGCTTGAAAGATAGAACTCCCTTGGATTTTGTAGAGATTATAGCGGAAGAGATTAAGATTAGACTTGCAAGACCCGATGCTGCATATCCATTCCCATGTCTAATGACTAGGTTGTGTAAAGCTGCTAATGTACCTGAGATTTTAGGTATTGATGTTGAGTTACATGACAAGAAGACCCATAACCCTATTAGTAAAGATGAAATTCATCTGGGCTTGAGACTTGATCGAGATGCAGTTGGCGCAACAGATCCTCCAGTCACTGAGACTGTTTCAGCACCAGATATGGGGGTGCGAATCTCTGAAGCTGTACCACCATCATATTCATCTCAGGTAGGCTTAGTGCCTCAAAGTGAGTCAACTAACTCTGTTCCTCCAACAACAATAGGTTCTGCATTTTAGCCAATTGATATTAGGAAGGTGGTTAGTTAAGAAAATTGGTACGAGGTATTCGCCAAATAGTTTGCTACAGCTGTGGATAAAAGAATTAAGGATGCACTTAAAACTTTCATGACTTTGCCTAGGTGGGTGGCAGATCTAAAGAACAGATTTGATGTCCGGGCAAGAGAGATGACAGGTGCTGATCTTGCCACTTTTATGGTTGCATTGGACAAGGTGAAGGCTGAGTTTGGGATGTTGTAGCAGCACCAAATTAGGGTGCCAACAGGATCAGCCATGCATGATGTAGAGGAAGAAATTCTTATCCTTGATCTTACTGCAGATTCCTTGAAAAAAAAAAGGGGAAAAGAAAGGCAATAACAAGAGAGATAAGCCGGAAAGTGAAGAGGAGAGAAAAGCTAAAAAGAAATCAAATAATAAGGCAGAGAAGGAAGACTTACAAAGGGTAAGATTGGAGTCTCTGGCTGACACGAAAAAATGGGAAGCAACCATCAGAGCTAGGGTTGTAGGTGCTTCATCAAGCCAGGCTCCAGCCACTGCAAAGGTAGATACTATTAGTGGGGGGAAGATAATAGAAGATATAATAGCAAGGTCGGAGACCCAGGATCCACAGGCTTGACTATCTTCAGGTATATCCTAACCCTTAAGGCTTTTTATTTCTTGATTTTAAGCTGAGGGTGTAGGGAAACTGTTGTTGTAACATGTTCTATAGATAATTAGGAGTAGTACAAGTACTTGAGGAAGTTAGCTTGTTTCTTCAATTTTGAGTACCTCTCTAGTGGTCTGATCTATTGTGTACTGCGTGGATTGCATCCATTGTGACCACTATTTATCTATTTGTGGCATTAATATAGAAAATAAATAACCTATAGAAAACAAATGTAGGAAATGGATGACTAGTGATATGTGATATACTTGTGTGCCATGTGCGTGTAAGGTCTTACTCAGTTCCCATTATGCGTTGAATCAAGAACTTGCCTAGTCAGTCATGCCTTAGTCATAGGATAGGCGTTAGGAAAGGATCATAGGGCGTTTTTGCATGTTAACCTATTTTAGCTTAAATGACCATCAAATTTTGAATAATATCCCCTGATCCCCTTTTGAGCCTAAATAGCCTAGTTCTTTCTTGTACACCTTTCACCTCCCCATTATATCACAATGAACCTATTTTAGCCTTGGCCCTCCTTGGATACTGTACACCTTGACTTAGGCAAATAACCTAAGTTGAGGGTGGCTACTATAGGGGTGCAATAATGTAATATGAGTATGAAGAGAGGTAAAAGAAGAAAATGAATAACAAGTTGGGTGCAGTGACAAAGAAAATAGGAAAAGAGAAAAACTGAAAAAGTTAATCTAATGCTTGAATAGACAGCACCCATCTTAAACATGTTTGACAAATAAAAGAGGGAGGAAAAGAAGGTTAAAAGTTGAAACCCCAAGATTGAATATAGTGCCAAGAAGGTGTAGTCACTATGAAATACCCATGAATATCATACCCTCCCCTAGCCTACGTTACAAGCTTAAGAAAAGCCCTATAATGATCCTAACTGACTTGTCTGAAGACTTAGGTACTGACTATAGGGGCAAGCGTATGGCATTTGATGTGCAATGTTGGAACTTCATTCTAAGAGAGAGTCTTATGTTCATCCCTATGTCTATACATGTGAATCTGAGTGAAAAGGGGATTTCTTTATTATGAGGGCACACTAGGTATGTTGGTAATAACTGCTTTGTTCGGATAATGTAATTTGGGTTTGTGCTAGGTTGTTATAGCTGAGATTTTTGCCATATCTAGATACTTGTGAGTTACATGGCCGTTTTCAAATACTAACATAGTTGACTTTACTTTTATTGATCATGGAGATGGTGCATGTATTCTTACCTAATAAAAGTCGTTAGCTGCCAAATTGTACTTTGTATACTCCTAGTTATATTTTGGTTGCTTAAGGACAAACAATTGTTTTAAGTTGAGGGTGTTGATGTGTGAGCAGATGCTAACATATTTGAGGTTTTTAACTTGGAATAATTGCAAAGTCTTAAGCAATTTTTGTTAGTTTTGATTGTTTTTATTATGTTATTGCAGATGTGAGTGATAGGGGGGAACAAAAGGAAAGAAGAACAAATCAGTTAGAATCTGGTGCAAATAGGCTGAAGTAAAGCTGACGACATTTCTGAAGTGTCGTCAGCTATGTGAAAGGCTGTCAAAGTCACCGTCAAGTGTAGACAGAATTTGAATAATTGAAGTGACATGTGATGACCTTTTTGAAGTGCCATCACAACTATTATAAGGCATCAAAATTGTCGTCAACTCAAAGCAGAACATGATGATTTCCAATGAAGATGTGATGAAATTTTTCATGCACCATCACTTAACTGACACGCCATCATTTTTGCTGTCAGAAAACTTAGAAGATAAAAATTCACTGGAATCTTTGATGATATCTTGCAAACGTCGTCAGATGTCTGACACGCCATCAAGATTGTCGTCGACTATTCCGAAGAGAAAATTGAAATCTTAATTTTTGTTTCCTTATTTAGAATTAACTATTTAAAGACTTGCTTTAGGGTTTTTAAATAATCTTTTTTTGGATCTTTGTGATTGAGAAGCTATCAGACAATTAACTCGGAGGGTGGCACGTAAAATTGCTTCATCTTTTTCATGAGATATTTTTCTTTTTTTCATTCCAAACACTTATCAATTATTATGGGTTTTTATCTTGTGATTGAATTGAATAAATACTTGTTGGGTTTCATCTATTAGTAAATCTATCCATATTATCATGAATCTAACTTGTTTTGTTCGTTCATCAAATCATAAGAGGCTAATTCCATTAGCCCGAGTTATGGGATCCATGGATTAGGGTTTGGTGTGATGCTAGGTATTTAAAGGATTAAAAGAGTAGTAGAACATCTTGAAATTCTGTTGCTTTAACTTGAATCTTGAATCTATTGGTTGCTTTAAAGTATGGAGAATATGATATCATTTTGATGGTTCTTATAATGTTAATGGAGCATGTGAGGAGTCTCCTACTTCCCACTCCAAGTATTAAAAAATAATGGGGTATAATACTTTATCTTATACACCTTATAAGAACTATGGTGGAAATGTGCATGAGGATTGCGAAGATTTGTATTCCTTACCTTGTAGTACATTGTATCCTATTTGAATTGGTATGAGTGGATGTACTACCTTTAGTAAAAGTCATCCAATGGTAAGAAGAGAGTGAACATCTCTAAGATAAAACAAAACTACATCTTATACTTCTTATTCTAATTCAAAAATATCAAAATATATGATACAGTATTGTGTTAAGTGAATTAATAGAGGTGTTGAAGCTATCAAGGTCACCCTTCCTATTTTTAAAGAAAAATGTAATTCAAAGACCTATTTTTATTTGGAGTGGAATGGTGAGTTAGTTTTCCAAGACCATAACTTGAATGAAGATGACAAAACCCATTAGGCCTTTGAACACCTTAAAGGGAGTATTTTTTCTTGGTGGAAAAATGATAGTATGACTCTTTGTATGGTAGAGTAAGAGAGTTCCATGGAAATACTTCAGGGGATTCTGTATAAGCCAATACGTTTTGAGAGGATACATGAAGTTTTACAATGGTTGCTCGATATAACAAACTCTTAACGTTAAGGCTTCTTGTTATGGAATTTTGGGGTTTTATTGTACTTTAGGTGAATTGCTTAACGAAAATTAGATTACTCCTTCTAGGGTAGATACTTGAGAATGCTATGAGTTTCAAATCATCAACCATATACCATGGATGGATATAAGGTCACCAAAAGTGTGAAGGTCTATTTCACATGTAAAGGGTATTATAAGGAGTTTTGGTGTAATGTACTAAAACACCCTACATTTTGGCCCTTGGAAAATTCATAAGCTCTGAGCTCACTATCCTAATAACAACTATTAATATGAGTCGTATGGTGTGGCTACGGGTTAGGTGACCCTAGTCATAAGGTGTCTAGTGAATGGTAGTTGGGGTTTTGGTATGTTAATGACTTGGTGGTATGAGTCATTCGGGGTAGTAATGAGTCGTTAGGATAATCCTTAACCAAATCAGTAACTTAGTGGCTTAACTTGGCTCTGAGTATGAGTGCTTTACTAAGATTCGTGAGGATAGGTTACAAGTGGTAGGGTTGAGTCGTGTGTTGTCCAGTGTATAATCC
Source organism: Capsicum baccatum var. pendulum (assembly GCA_030864225.1). Classification (NCBI taxonomy): domain Eukaryota; kingdom Viridiplantae; phylum Streptophyta; class Magnoliopsida; order Solanales; family Solanaceae; genus Capsicum; species Capsicum baccatum. The sequence goes on along the minus strand of CM061557.1, from coordinate 157,036,847 downwards.
CTTTGGTTCTATATTACATACGACTAGACCATACGAGTTGTATGGACAGGTATCAATTTGGGGTCATAGATTCATAAGAAGGGCAGTGTATGGGTGTCCAACTCACTGTCTAGGGTATGACTCCTACCTATAAGTCGTATGATGTGGTGACAAGTCGATGGGTCAACTCGTAACCTAGGACAACTTCTTACAACTTTAATCTTGGGCCACTTTGGACATTTCTCACTTAAAACCCTTAAGATACCACATCCCTATAACACCTTTTGGTCATTCATTCCTTACTTTACAAGATTAAACTTTCTTTTTACTCTCTCAAAATCCTCTCAAGCAAAATTGGCTAGGGTTTCTCCAAAGTGATCATCTAATGGCTTAAAGATCAATTTCTCTTCGTGAATCTTTATAATTTAGGCATGTGTGTCTTCCCTCATTGTTATTTTACTAAAAGTATATGGTTTAACCATTGTTATGAATCATTCATAGTGGTTTTAAAAGCAAGGTTGAGGGGTTTGAATGTATATCATTGAATATTGTTTTCTATGGTTTAAATTGAGATTATACATATGTTAATTTTGGTTTTGCACATGTGGGTGCATGGGAATGCTGATTTAATTTAGGGGTCACGGTTGGACTCTAAAATTTGATGAGTTGGTCTTTGATAATGGAGTACCCTCAACCTGTTTCTAAAATTATCAATAAGAATGATAATGTCACCAGTTTGAAATTTGTTTTGAGCTAAGGCTTGGTATAAGAATGTTAATGATTAATGAATGACTTTAAATAGGCCTTGGTGGCCACAAATTGAATTAAATTGAAAACCTTATGGGGTAAGTGGGAATCCCCTAATTAATTATAATAATAGAGTCGGTGGTGTACATGGGAATCCCCCAAGTGATTATAATAATAGAGTCGGCGGTGTACATGGAAATCCCCTAAGTGTTGGCTAATGACATTGCTTGCAAGCTATAATTGGTATGAGGATACCACTTGATAATGCTTTAATAATTGACTCCTAGAATTAGTGGTTTGTTTATGTGCTAAATGTTTTAATTAGGCAATAATTGGGGTTTGGTAGCTAGTCATGAAGGTGTGAGCGCAAAGAACAAACACTGGAAGCTCATGTTTGCCGACATGAGGGTTTGTTTTAGTGACCTTATTCTTGTGGAGTACATATGAATCCCCTAAGTCTTTACTTGTATATATGTATCATGGTGGATAAAGGGTACATGGGAATCCCTGACCCCAGTGATATATTGGGTTCATCCGGCTTCACATATTGGGCCTATTTAGGGGTGTAACACTAGACCCATATAGCCCATGGGTGGATTTATCATGGTAAAGCTACACAATGTAGGTTAAGATTTTTAAATGCATGCTAAACCTTGTTACCTATCCCGTCATGATATATATAAATGTATGTATGTCATTGCATATTGCTATTTGGTTTGGTTTTGAATTAAAGGGATTTAGCTTACTTCTATTCCTGAGTTTCATGCTAGCATTCACACTGCTAACCATATTAGGTGTTGTATCCCTACACGATAAAGGAACCGGCTATATTTCGTTTCCTCCTTCTCAGTGACTTAGATTCTGGGACAACTTTGAGTCAAATTGAAGTGGTGAGATTCCATACCATGGAAAACTCTATTTCATTCTATCAACTTCTTTTCATTATTGTTATTTATTTGGTTTTGGTTTTGGATATAATTGTAGGCGTGTCCTGATAGAATATTCTTTAATTATGGTTAGTGGCTTTGTCAGACTACTATGGGCATAGGCAGTTTTGATATTAGTGTCAGCATTGGTATTGGTATTGACATTAGGATTAGTATTGGTTGGAAGTTTGGTTGTGTCTGTTTGGTTATGGTTATAGGCTTACTTTATTTTCTTTAAATTATTATTGTTTCATCTTATTATATGTTCGAAATTCATTCTACATGAGGTGTAGGATGCTTAACAATGGAGTTTTGGGGGTGGTCTCCATTCCTAGTTGAACTTGCAATACTTTTCATGAATAGACCATGGTTTGGGTTATGCCAAATTGGTATAAGAGCCCTGTATTCATGGTCAATTTGGTTTCCACAAAGCTGTGTTGAGTAGAGTCTCTTTTAAAGGTGTGTAGCACGCCACACTCATAAGGGAGAGGCTAAAAGGCATTTAGGAATGATTTTCTTTCTTATGTTATATTTTTGAGTTGTAGAGTCTAAGGTCATGAAATCTTCTCTAATTCTCTCTTTTTCATTTTTTAGATTATGCCTCCTAGATGATCTAAAGCTCACAAAAACTCATTTATCCCACCTGAGGATAATATGGATAGGACACTTCCTACATATGGGGTAAAGAGTCAGTCTAGGGGTCTGGTTCTTGATTGCCCTCCTGGAGTTCCATTGATACCCTCTTGTCCTTCTTGAGATCCTTGGGCTTATATGATGAATGTTGAGTTTTGTTATTCTATCCATATGTTGGCTCAGTTGGTGGGTTCTCAGTTTGAGCGGGGTGCTTCAGTTACTCCATCTACTGAGGCCACAAGGGTTGGAACGTTTATGAGGTTGAACCCTCCTATGTTCACTGGTGTTATATTTTAGGAGGATCCTTAATGTTTTATTGATGAGATAGAGAAGATATTTTGTGTTATGCATGCTACTAACGTGGAGGGTGTGGAATTTATTTCCTACCAAATTAAAGATGTATCCTATAAATGGTATAAGGAATAGGAATAATCTAGGGGTGATGATTCTAAGTTAGACCTATGGGATGATTTCTCTAGTGCTTTTCTGGACCGCTTCTTTTCTTAGGAGTTGAGGTAGGCAAAGGCAGAAGATTTTGTTAACTTGAAGCCAGGCAAGATGTCAATCAAGGAGGATGCCTTAAAGTTTCAATAGTTAATGCAGTATGCTCCAGAGTTGATTTATAGCATGAGGTTTTAACTGAGGAAGTTCACTTTCAGGTTATCCCAAGACTTGATTTTGGAGAGTAAAGCTACCTTGTTGAAAAGGACATGGACAACTCCTGGTTTGTTATGTACATGCATTAGGTTGAGGAAGAGAAGAAAAAGAAGGCGACGATGGGGGAGATACAAAGCAAGAAGTTTTGATTCTCTAATCGGGGTGGTGGACTACAGTAGAGTGGCAAAGATGGCAAAAAGTGGTCCAAGAAAAGGTAGGGAAATTCAGGGTCTCACTCGATGGCAACTGATCCTTTCTTAAAGCATTCCTATGATAGATATTTTTAGAGTGGAGATAATTATAGGGCATAGGGTGCCCAATCTTAGGCTAGTAGAGCCTAGTCAGCTCCATTATATAGTCCCTATATATATTATGGTCGACTACATCTGGGTTTCTACAATTAGGGAAAGGACAAGTGCTTCAACTGTGGTCAGTTGGGGCATATGCTTAGAAACTGTACATTAGGTAAGGTTTCTTCTAAGGAAAACAAAGTTCCTTTTGCCTCTTATTCATCTCCGGCACCACGGGGTGCCCCATCTGTTCTGACCCTAGTCGGAACCAACTCCATGTTCTCACTACCTATCAAAAGTTTGAGGCACCGCCTGATATCATTAATGTATATTAAAGCTCTTTTCCCCTGATATGGATTGTTTACTTTATTTAGAATCCACTCTTTTTTATATAGCCCATTTTTGGCTGTGTATTTTTGTTTCGGTCCCAAATGTATTTCAAACTTTTTCTCTATTTCTACCCTGGTGGGTGACTCTATGGTGGTTAGAAGAGTTTGTTTGGGTTGTGTGGTATCTGTGGGAGGTCGGGAGATCTTGGTAGATCTGTTTGAATTAGACATGGTTTATTTCGATATTATGTTGAGGATGGATTGGTTTCACTTGTGGTATGCGTCTTTCAACTATTAAACCCTTAAGGTAGTCCTTAAATTCCCTAATGAGCTGATTATTTAATTTGAGGGGGGGTTCCCTAGCTCCTAATGGAAAGTCCATATCATATCTTAGAGCTCGTAGATTAATCTTCAAGGGGTCTCTCTACTATTTAGTCTGAGTTAAAGATTCTAACTCGAAGGTTCCTTCTTTACATTCTGTCCTTGTGATGAATGAATTTCCTGAGGTATTCCTTAATAACCTTCCTAATGTTACTTTCGATAGGGAGAATGATTTTTGGATAGGTCCTATTTTGGACACTCATCCCATTTTTATTCCCCCATATAAGATGGATCCAGCAGAGTTAAAGGAGTTTAGGGAGAAACTAAAGAATCTTTAGCCAAGGGTTTCATCTATACTAGTGTGTCTTTGTGGGATATTCCGATGATTTTTTCACGTAAAAAGGATGGTTCCCTTAGTATATGAATTGATTACCGATAATTGAATAAGGTAACGATAAAGAATAAATACCCTCTTCTAAGGATAGATGATTTGCTTGATCAGCTTTAGGGTACTAAGTTTTTCTCCAAGATCGATCTTCGATATAATTAGCTATAGATTAAGGAAGTGGATTTCCCCAAAACTGTCTTTCATACTCGATATAGGCACTTTGAGTTCTTAGTCATGTTTTTTGGGTTGACTAATGCCCCTGAGATATTCATGGACTTAATGAATAAAGTCTTCTGTTAGTTTTTAGATTTGTTCATCGTCATATTCATAAACGATATTTTGGTATACTCTAAGAAAGAAGAGGATCATGTTGATCACCTCCGCATTGTATTGCATACCCTGAAAAATCAATAGTTATATGCCAAATTTTTGAAATATGAATTCTGGTTGAAAGTTTTCACTTTTATGGGTTATGTCATCTCTAATGAAGGGATCATGGTAGAACTACAAAAAGTTGAAGTGGTTAAGAAGTGGCCTAGATCCATGAATCCAGCTGATACTCAGTGATTCTACGGTTTAGTCGGTTATTATAGAAGGTTTGTGGAAAGTTTCACTTTTATGGTTGCCCCATTGAGTAAGTTGACTCAGAAGATAAGTGAATTTCTTATGGTCTGATGCTTGTAAGGGTGGTTTTAAGAAGCTGAAGGATAAGTTGACTTCGTCTCCATTCTTTACTTTTTTGAAAGCACTAATGGATTTTTGGTATTGTGATGCATCCTTTGTAGGGCTTGGTTGCGTCTTGATTCAGCATGGCAAAGTGATAGCTTATGACTCCATACAATTGAAGGTGTATGAGAAAAATTATCCAACTCATGACTTAGAATTGTTGTCTATGGTATTCGCGTTGATAATATTGCATCACTAATTGTATGGAGTGTGCGTGGATATATTTTTTGATCATAAGAGCCTGTAATATGTGTTTACTCAAACATAGTTGAACCTCAGCTAAATGAGATAGCTTGAGCTGCTCAAGGATTATGACATGAGTCTTCACTACTATCCAAATAAAGCTAGCATGGTTAATAATGCTCTTAGTAGGTTATCCATGGGGAGTCTAGCTCATCTGGTTTAAGGGAAGTAGGACCTGGCATATTCACCATTTGGCTAACCTTAGAATTTGTCTCTTAGACTCTAAAAATAGTGGTATATTTGTGTAGAAGGTGGTGTAGTCGACTCTTGATGCTAAAATAAAGGACAAGCAAGTGTTTAATCCTGTCATGATGAGGATCAAGAGTGATATAGATGGTCATAAGGTAATGGCCTTTGATATTTGTGGTGATAGTACCTTGAGGTACAAAGATAGGTTATGTGTTCCCGACATAGATGGATTGCAAGATAGGATCTTAGCTGAGTTGCATGAGTCAGATTATGCTATTCATCCTGGTTCAATGAAAATGTACTATTACCTTAAGGAGCTGTATTGGTTGAACAGAATGAAGCAAGATGTGGCTAGTTTAGTGGCTAAGTGCATGGTGTGCCAAGAGGTGAAATTTTAGCACTTGATGCCCAGAGGATGGTATCTAGAAATTGTATTTCCTATTGGAATGGGAGGTGATCAATATGGATTTCGTTATCGGTCTTCCTTGGTCTCAGAATTAGTTTGATTTGGTTTGGGTCATCATGGATAGGATGATGAATTCTGCTCATTTCTTTCCAATGAGGACAAATTTTTTGGCAAAATATTATGTGAGGTTGTACCTCCAAGATATTTTGAAGTTGCATGGGATACCTATTTCTATCATCTTAAATTGTAGTACGAAGTTTTCCTCACACTTTTGATGGTCGTTTAAGAAAGTTTTGGGAACTATAGTGAGTCTTAGTATTACTTTCCACCTGTAGTCGGATAGGAAAGCAGAAAGAACTATTCAGATATTAGAAGATAAGATTAGAGCTTGCATGATTGACTATGGAGGTAGTTGGGTTAAGAATTTACCTCTGATAGAATGTGCATGAAATAACGGTTGCTACTCTAGCATTGGGATGCTCTGTTTGATGCCTTGTTTAGTAGGTAGTGTAGGTCTCCTATTGGGTGGTTTGAGGTTGGTAAGGCGGACACGTTTGGTCCAAATTTTGGTCACCAAGCCATGGAGAAGGTGAATGTTATTCAGGTAGACTTAAGGCCACCCAAAATTGCAAAAATTCCTATGCAGATATGAGGCATAGGAAGTTAGAGTTTGAGGTTGGGGATAGGGTGTTCTTTAAGGCATCTCCCATGAAGGGGGTGATGCAGTTTGGGAAGAAGTAGAAGCTAATTCCGTATTATATTGGTCCATAGTTGGTTTAGAGAAGGGTTTGTAATATTTCATATGAATTAGAGTTTCCTTCTAATTTGAGCTTTATTCACCCGGTGTTTCATTTCTCAAAGTTAAGAAAATGTGTGGGTGATTCTTCGCAAATTTTTCCTATCAAGGATCTTTGTATTTCCGATTCCTTGTATTACGAGGATGTCCCAATTAAAATCTTGGATCAACAAGTTCGTCTGTCGCGGATGAAGGATGTAGCTTTGGTAAAGGTTCTATGGAGGAATAACAGATTGAAGAGGCTACATGGGGAGCTGAAGAGGACATAAAGTCCAATTATCCATTCTTGTTCTCCGCTCTAGAAGATTGTGCATAAGGTATGTTTTATTCTTAAAATCTTTTTTTCTAACTTAGTTAAATGTAAGAGTAGAGATGTTTGGGGTTTGACCGTGCTAATCAATGACTTGTCTTATTATTCGGGGATGAATAATAAAAGTAGGGGAGAATTGAAACAACCCGGGTTTTGGACCTTACAAATTCTTGAGCTCTGAGCTTACTGCTCTAGTAACGATACATCATATGAGTCATATGGTATGGCTCTGGTTCATGTGACCCTAGTCGTAAGGTGTCCAGTGAATGGTGGTTGGGGTTTTATTATGTTAACAACTTGGTGGTATGAGTTGTTCGGGGTAATGACTAGTCGTTGGGATGATCCTTAACCAAATTAGTAACTTAGTGGCTTAACTTTTCTCTGAGTATCATTGGTTCACTAAGATCCGTGAGGATAGGTTACAAGTGATAGGGTTGAGTCATATGTTGTCCAGTGTCTATTCCCTTGGGTTCTATCTTGCATATAACTAGAAGATATGAGTTTTATGGTCAAGTCATGATTGGGGGTCATAGAAATGTAAGGAGAACAGTGCATGGGTGTCCTACTCATTGTCTAGGATACGACTCTTTCCTACGAGTCGTATAATGTGGTGATGAGTTGATGGGTCAACACGTAACCAAGGATGGCTTTTTACAGCTTTATGCTAGGGGAACTTTGGATATTTATCACTTAAAACCCTTAAGACCCCATGTCCTAATAACATTTTTTCATCATTTGTTCCACACTTTACAAAATTAAACATTCTCGTTAATCTCTCAAAATCCACTCAAGCAAAATTGGCAAGGGTTTCTCCAAAGTTTTCATCTAAGTGCTTAAGGATAAATTTTTCTCCGTAAATCTTTGTAATTTGGGCATGTGACTCTTCCCTCATTGTTAGTTTACTAAAAGCATATGTATTAAGCATTATTTATGAATCATTAATTATGTTTTTGAAACCACGGTTGAGGGGTTTGAATGCATATTATTCAATATTGTTTTCTATGGTTTAAAGTTTGATTATGCATGTTCTAATTTTGGTTTTGCACATGTGGGTTCATGGGAATTGTTATTTAATTGAGGTGTCATAGTTGAACCCCAAAATTTGATGAGTTTGGCATTGATAATGGCATGCCCTCAACTTGTTTTGAAATTGTCAATGAGGATGATATTGTCACAAGTTTGAATTTTTTTTTAACTAAGGCTTGGCATAAAAATGTTAACGCTTGAAGAATGACTTTAAAAGGGCCTTGGTGGACATGAATTTAATAGAATTGAATACCTGGTAGGGTACATGGGAGTCTCCAAGTTATTTTAATAATCTCGTCGGTAGGGTACATAGGAATTCCTTAAGTGTTGGCTAATGACTTTTCTTGTAAGCTATAGTCGGTATGACGATACCACTTTATAATGCCTTGATAAATGACTCCTGGAATTGGTCGTTTGTTTATGTGCTAAACGTTTAATTGGGAAATAATATGTGTTGTGATATCTAGCCATGAAGGTGCGAGTGTAAAGAATGGACACTGGAAACTCATGTTTGCCGACATGAGGGTTTGTTTTGGTGACCTTATTTTTGTGGGGTACATGTGAATCCCCCATGTCTATACTTGTATATATGTATCATGGTTGACGAAGGGTACATAGGAATCCTTTGTCCCTATGATATCTTTAACTTATGTGGCTACACGCACTGGGGCCCGATCAGGGGGTAACACTAGACCTATATAGCACGTGGGTGGATTTATGATGGTTAATCTACACAACCCAAGTTAAGATTTTATATGCATGCTAAACCTTGTTCCCTATCCCAGCATGATATATATACATGTAAGTATGGAATTGCATATTGTTAATTGATTTGGTTTTGAATTAATGGCATTTATCTTATCCTTATCATTGAGTTACATGCTAGCATTCACCCCGCTAACCATCCTCGAGCACTGTATCCCCACGCGATGCAGGAAACTGCCATCCTTCCATTCCTCCTACTCAGTGACATAGAATCGGGGACATCTTTGAGTCATATTGAAGTGGTGAGCTTTCATAGTTTAAAAGACTCCATTTCATGCTATGGACTTCTTTTCATTATTGTTATTTCTTTTATTTTGGTTTTGGCTATGGTCGAGAGAATGTCCTGATCGGATATCCTTTGACTCTAGTTAGAGGTTTTATCAAACTAGTATGGGCATGGGAGGTGTCGGTATTGGTGTGAGCATTGGTATTGGTATTGGCATTAGGATTTATTGGATTTTTGGTTGTGCATTTTTGGTTATGGTTATAGACTTACTTTATTGTCTTTCTATTATTATTTCTTTATCTTATTATATGTTTGAAATACATCTGACATGGGGTGTAGGGTGGTTAACGGTGGGGTATTAGGGATGGTCTCCAATCCTTTATGAACTTGAGATACCAGACACGACTAGGCAATTGTTTGGGTTGTGTCATGTACTTCCTATGAATTTTTTCATTTGTGTTTGGGCACTAATTGGTTTGATAAACATAATGTTCCGAATGAGCAAAATTGGCCTATGATTATTGTCGACCAATGGAGAAACCATCTCTTTCCACCTACCCTTTCTAAGCCTAACATAAATATGGCTACTTACTCTAAATTGTTTGATGATGAGAGATAAGAGATTTATAGTCAGGGAGTGCAAAGTGGTAGCCCAAGAGTAAAAAAAGAAGAGGTGTGAGGAGTGAAGAGAGAGGGTTACCACAAACTTAATATAACTTTATTTATCCTTTTCTTAGTATGGACACTTGTGCAGGTACAAATATTGCAAATGAAAGAGGAATACTAGCTTCAAACATAGGGTCTAATCAAAAAGATCATGAGACTAAGATGGACCTATGTAACGAACAATACAAAGAGTATTCCAACACTTTGAAAGTAATCATACACCAAGGTAAAGAAGAATCTTCTCAAGGTCGTTAAGGAAATAAAGCTAACCCATTCACTTTAGTAAATATGAAAGATCATTGTGTGTCTAGTAGTCGATTGCGTATGAATGATAACTTGTCTACATGTGAGCTTAATAATTCTATACCTTGTGATGATAATGTACATGATGAGAGTGTGGATACATTAGTTAATCCTATTGACCACCTAATTTACTCAACTTGTAAGATTAATTCCACCTAGTATTGAATGGTAGTCTATTATCTTATTAATTGGTGATGATCAACTTGCTTATGAATCTATTCCACTACTTGAGGATATTTGTGATGTGGTTAGTGAACCACTAGATAGTGATGGTGTTTGTATTGTTGATCATTTGAATAGAAGTGTCCCTTTAAGCATGCCTTTGATCAAAATCCTATTTCTTGCTTTGTTCATAGGGATGACCATGTGTTTTAACCTTCTTCAAAATTTGATAATTATTTTCTTGAGAGTGCACTTACATGTTCCAATTTTCTTTCATAGATTGATCCATTTGTCTCTTTAAGTACAATTTCTTATCTGACGATGATACAATCACTCCTAGTGAATTACCTAGTAGTGTGGATCATTTTAATGATATAGCTCCTTAAGAGAGCTATACTCTATATAACAACCCACTATGGTGTGACAACATTCCTTTCAAAGATGGAAATCTCTCTTTGGGTTATGTGATTGTTCTTATGGGAAAGTATTGGGAAGAAACTAAAAGTGGTCCTTGTGTCCCAATAATCTTTTCTTGTTTGAGTATTACAATTCTTGAGCATACTATTGATAATGTTCTTCAACACAATAGTAAGCATTCACTTGAGGAAACCTTAGATGAAACCAATTTGCATAACAAATTTTTTTACTCTCTATTTGTTATTAAAAGAACTGATTCTTGGGAAGAGAGTATATATTATTATGTTGGTGGTACCTTTTGGGAAAAAGAGTATCTTCTAGACACATATCTAAGGGCACTCTACCCATTTGACCCCAACGACCAATTGGAATATTATGGTTGTAAGACACCCCACTCTGTGCTTGGTCAAGATTACAAGCAAGATTTGGTTGGAATTGTTAGTACTACTCCTTATGAAGGAGAGTCTTTATTTGGAATTTTTGATGAACTTAAGAGACCAATGTTTTGTAAGATCAAGATCTCTAACAAAGATGAATGTTTTTAAATAATGGGAGCAATGAATAGATCTAAGAGAATTCACCATTATGTGTTTCCATTCTTGACTAAGGTTTTATTACTTGTTGTTCAGAGTGTGAGTTTTGTCTTCAAACACCTTGGATGAAATCTATTTATGTTACACCTTTCTCTATTACTTTTTGCATATGATGTTATTCATGATCGTGTTGAATCAACACCTTATATGGGCATGGAATATTTTGAAGAAAAGAGCATTATGAGGTTAAATGCAATATGTTTGTTGATTTGTGTAGGAATTAATTTGAACCTGGTGATGATTTGAGGGCAATCCCATTATTAGAGATAGCTAGTACATTGAGTGGAGTCTTAACATAGAATGCTCTTGTTCATGACACCATACTTAGCTTTAGAAATTATCATGTGACTCTTGACTTAAAAAGGATTGCATCTTGTTAAGACATGGAACTAATGTGGCTTATCATGAGTGGTTGAGTAATTACTACAGTCCTTTTAACTTTTCCCTTTTCTAAAGTCTCTTGAGTGGCCAATTAGATTATATTTTATGGGGTTACACACCCTTTATTGATCATTTTGATTCTTGGCTATATGTTAAGTATGTTACTCCTAGGTTTGGTGATAAAGTTATTGCTAACACTAACATCATTCCGTGAGGATATTCTTGTTGCTTGTTTTTTGTAAGGTTTTAATTTAAGGTCAAATCCTTTTCAAGAAATGGGTAATGATACAATCCAAATCGGCATTAATTTTTAAGGACTATAATTCGATGTTGATGCAAAGAGACCCAAGCCACGATTATCTCAAGGATGAAAGTACACATTTGGAGGACTCTTTTTAAGCTTCTAAGAGTTCAATACTATGTAAGGAGAATAGATTGGAATCGAGAGTAAAATTCATCTAAAGACTTCTACTAGAAAGCAAGAATGAGAACCAGAAACACTCAAAAGATTAGTGATAAAGATTGATGTTTTCCAAACCATCTTGACATAATTTAAGAAGTTTTATATATTTCCCAGTGCATTCAAGAAGGACTGAGGGCTATCAGAGATGTCATAGGAGGATTAAAAAAACTTTGAGGCATTATGGGTAACCTTTGAAGTAATCTATACCCGCAGGTGATTGACCTGTACCCACAGATGGCACTTGTGCCCCTGAACTACACTAGAAAATGGCAATCTACATAGGCATGTGGTCTAAAGTGGCAAGCTTACTTCATTTTGTTTAATTGGGTCACGTTTGGGCCTATATGTAATAAAAGTCCCAACGATATAAATAGTAGGATATAGCTTTATTTTTCTTAGTTTTTGCACATTATATTATCACTCTTGTGAGTGTGAGAGCTAGGAATAGCTTGTATTTAAAATTTGTTTCAAAATTCGTGTTACTTGGGATTTCGATTAGTTTATATAAGAGGTAGGTTTTTGAATGTATTTGAAAGGGAGGTCTTATAATTTTATACATTCTTGGATCTTTCTTTCCTATATTTTCTTTTGTTTATCTATTTATCTCCTAATTTTTAATTTCTTGCATTTTTCCGTTGTGTCGTTTATTTTAGTTTTCGTGTTTTCTTTTGACTTTTATAGTTTGGATATCATCATCAAAAAGGTTTAAAGGTTTATGACTAACACTAGGCTGTAAGTCTAATAGAGTTGAAATATTGGTTAATTAAGTAGGGTCTTGAACCTAGTAATGACTTAAATGTAAGGGTTGCTAGATAATAGTGGAATCTCTACTTTTGATTTGAGTAAAGGGGAATTAGATTAATGAATTAGTTACTAGATTTTATACTCCATTTGGTTGAACTTTCTCTCCTAAAATGACCACTTGAATTTAATAAATATGGATTAATAATGCTAACTTGAATAATCCAGGGATCAATCTTTGGACACACACTATAATTGATAAAATTGTAGATTCATATCTACTAGTGATTTAGTGTGTTAAAGTATGATTATTGTTTACATGAATTTATCAACTTGAGTTGACCAAGTATTTTTATTGTTGTGTATTATCTCAATGAATAGCTTAAGAAATGTATTTGTTACAAAGTATCCTAAGTGTTAATCACATATAATGAGATTTTATAAAAGCTTATTAACTGTACAAGTATGGTTGCTTATTCTCATTGTGGTTGTGATTGTTGTGATGTCGCTTATTTTCAGATTGGTTGATATAATTCATTAATTATCTAGGGTACCATGTTGGTACTGTACATAGATAAGAGCTCATCCCATGTAGGTCATGTCTAGTGGACAACCATAAAACCCTTAGCATGTGTGTACAAGGTATTAATAAATGTGATGATTCTTTGAATGGATCGAGTTTATTATTAGTGTGATTGTTGTTGTTTACATTAGTTCCATGAGTGAATCAGGTCTATTACTTAATTTCTAAAGGTGGTTTCTCATACAAATCTGGTATGTATATTGATAGCCATTATAGTTTATTTATTGATCAATGAGTTGATCCAAGTTAAATTGACAAATATTTAGTGTATTTGCTATTGTTATTCCAACATTTGAATTGAGGTATGAATATTATTAGAGTCATGTATTATTGACTTAGATATTTTTATTGAGTCATTATTGTGCTTGCTACAAGATTGTTATTTATAGTTCTAATTTATTATTAAGTTTAATTAAAATAAATTGTTTGATAATCTATTAAGATTAAACAAGAATTATAAAGATTGACATTTAGGGTGAAAGGCGATATATGAATAGTAAGATTAAGTGTGAAAGATATAAAAGGGAATGTTAATGGTATATATTGACTACTAGTAATGGATTAGATATAACAGCCAATAGGAATAAGAATAGAATACTTATAGGTAAAACAAATGGATAAAAGTGATGTCGATTAAATTGTTATATAAGTTGTCATTCTTCTTTTTTGTGAGTTCTATATTTTATTTATGTGATCTAAATCGTAGACGGATGATGATACCTACTAGTACATGTTGTTTGTATTGATAGTACTCTTATTATACCCTTTTTAGGGTATAGTCTAGTTGCTGGATAAGTTGATGCTTCTCAAGTGACATGGATAGTGATCCCTAGCATCTTATACTCCTCTTATTCCTGGTGGAAGTTGTGTCTAGTCTCATCTTTTCTTAATTTAAAAGCTTTTGTACCTTTTATTACTAGGTCCTTGGGGTAATTTACATTCTACATTCCATATTTGAAAATGATGTTGCCATAAAGATTGGTATTTTCTCATTTATTTAAAACTTTTGTGTATCTTATTACAGAGTGGTAAGGGTTTATTCTACCTAGGTGGACTGGAATAGGGGTACACGAGAAAATGTCGAGAAGATTCTAGTAGATTAGTGTGTGGACATCCATATATAATCTTTAAGGACTTATGAGGTATTTTATGAAATTATTGCAATTTTTTCTTTCCTCTCTTGCAGTTTGTACAATTTCTTTTATGGGTTGATTCTAATTAGTATATCTCAATTCCAATTGGTATATCTTTCATCATAATTAGAATCTAGTTAATTCTAATTGGTATCTTGAATAGTTCATAATTAGAACCAAGTTATTTCTAATTGGTATCTGTCCCTGAGGGGTGGAACATATGAATTATAATGAAATTGATTAATTATAACTTTGTTGGTGTAATATAAGATGTAATAGTGATTTTAAGTGTTTTAGATAAATTTAAACCATGATAGGTAAGACTTGCAACTTGTTCTTGATTTAGAGGTGTGCAAAAGATTTTCAGTAGGTCTGTTGCTTGTCTTATTGGTAGTATCATGAAGTTTTATATATTTTTTCAGTTGATGAAGTTGATGCATATATTATTTAAAATTAATTGATTTGTATAAATTCTATAAATAATGAAAGGTGGAAACTTAGTTATGTGTTGATGGTTAAAAGAAATTATTTATGATATGGTATAATGTAAATTGCATCCTAAATACTTGATATTGATGTCATTGGCAAAAATGTTAAGGGAGATATTTTTTACGACTATGGGAACCACCTCTTGTAGGATAATCAGAATTTAGTTAAGGACGATAGTAAAAGTCTATTGTTGCATGATAGCAGATTTGTTATAATGAGAGGTTCTTGTTGTGATTCAGAACTAATTTAGATTAATGA
The DNA here is from genome assembly GCA_030864225.1 of Capsicum baccatum var. pendulum. Taxonomy (NCBI): domain Eukaryota; kingdom Viridiplantae; phylum Streptophyta; class Magnoliopsida; order Solanales; family Solanaceae; genus Capsicum; species Capsicum baccatum. Next base: position 157,021,701 of record CM061557.1, on the reverse strand, counting down.
GTTCTTGTTTCCTTAATTTTTGAGTCCAATCTTGAAATTATAATGTGGTTGATAATATATAATATGTTGATAAGTTAAATGTCTGATGTGGGTGTTGTTGACTATTTAAGGTGACTTACATATTTAAACATTAGACTTTAGATAACTTTGTGGTTTTACAATTAATTGAGTAACTAATTGCATTATGATGATAATGTTTAGTTGATAAGGGTTGAATAGACCAATGTAAATTATGATGGAGAATCTATATGTTAATGAAACCCATAATGGTGTGTTGGTTGGTGGTTGTACTCTAGAAGGTATATTCTTATGCATTGATCAAGTAACGGTGGAGAGGATCATAAGGAGATGTCCCAAGGGAAAAACATAATGGAGTGTTTGGTGATGTTGTATTCGTTATGGAAGTGTTTAGGGTGTAATTTCCCAAGTAAAGTTTGCCCGTTGGATTAGTGTTGATAAAATCTCAGGCTAATGTGGGTTTCAACAAAAGCTTAGTGTTGTATTGTTTATAGATATTTAGTGTCTTTAGGTATCGTTGTTTATAAAACTAAGGTTATATATGAGGGACATAGTATCACATAGAAAATTTTGGAATGGAATTCGGGTTAGTTGAACTTCGGGTATAGTGTTTAATATAAAGGGGTTAGTTTAGGAAGTAAAAACTCTGAGTATTGTATGGTGAAAAGAAAAAATAGGAAATATTCTAAAACTTCTACCTCACCTATAGCTCTATAGCTACGTGCATGTTGCAATAGAAAAATAATTCCCACTATAGCAGTGTTTCTATAATGGGGTTAGGCAGCTATAGCGAGATTGATCTCAAAAATTGTTCAGTTTTCTTTGAGTTTAGATGTTACCTCATCACAAGCTCTCAAAACTTCATTCTTATACCTATGAGGGAAATAAATTTATGCATCTCTTCACCCAAATCATATTCAGTAACGAACAAATGTTAATCAGTATATATATTGTAATGATCAATTTTCTTGCTATAGAAAATATCAATAGAAAAGGCAGACGAATGTCATTCTTTAAAGGTGTTAGGATCAATTATTTATTATGGGAGTACATTTGATATATACTAAGGTCATACAAATCCCATAGTCTAAAGATAAGTTGAAAGTGTCCTTATAGATTTAGTTTTGGGCTAAGTTTAAACTAGGGTCAACTTCAAATGAGAACTCCTCACAGCATAGAAACATTTTAGGGTCCCAATGTCCGCCAAATTAAAAATCTTTGAGTCTTATTTCCTATGCAACTGATCATTCATTAATCTTCTTCCTAAGCAAAACATTATGACTTTTTTATTGGAGATTGTTTGTTCTAAAAAGCTAAGGGCACCATAGCAGGTTCAGGTTGCTATAAAGATGTTATAGAAATGTAATAGTATTTTATCACCTTATTGTAACATATTTAAGCCCACAAACTCCAAAATTTCTTTCGTAAGACCTATAGGGAAAATTTTCTCTTGTTTTGGGTGGAAATTCTCCATTGAGGTAAGACTTTTACTTTTTTTTATCATTGACTAATCTGTATATCTTCTATAATAACAAGAATGAGGAATCTATGGTGAAATTATTGTGATTTAGAACCCTATGTTGATAAAATTATAGGGGGAAATCATGGGTATACATATTTTCACCTAGATTTGATTTTAGTTTAAGAATTAACTCTTTTTAGTATGAAACTGTAGTTCTAAAATATGAAAGTTGATAGTTGGAGAACTTGAATCCAATAAAGGTGGAACCTTTAGCTTTAAACTCCATTAACGGAATTGGGTTGAGCTTAAAAGAGATATTTGACGGTTAGTTGATCCTTGAGTAATTTTATAGGTAGTAGTAAGGGTAGAACTAGTGGGCTTATTTCTAAGTTATTTGTTTGAAGTGTATTTTATTAATTATTCTTGCAGTTATTTTTTATTAGATGATTTATCCTTCAAAAACATGAAGAAGAAGGAAGATCATCCATGGTATAGCTTATTTTTTGCAGCATCTTGGTGCCTAGGTAGGTTATGGTTTATTAGATTATGATTAGTAATCATATCTCTAATATAGATCTGGCGAGAGAAATCATGGTTAGGCCTACGGAAATGGAGTTTGGATGGATAAAATATGAATTTAACATAATAAAGACCTAAAGTTATGTTAGTGTATTAATATATGAAACCTTGATGAGTGTTTTGTGTTTCTGTGACTCGATGGTGTATTGTAATGTGAATTATGTGAATATAAATGATGATAAGGAGATTATAGGAACTTATAATCTAACGACTCGTCTTTAATACCTTATAAGAGTGAACTGTTTATGTGTGTTTGCGATGTCCTATAGAAATATAGCACTTTTGATGCTTAAAACTATGAAAATATGCAGGTTTCTTAGGATGCTTTGTTAGATATAATGTGTTTTGTTTATGCTTTGCAGAAAACTAGATTTTGGATGCAAGTCTAAAGAAAAAGAAGAAAAATGAAGTTATTGGGTACATACAAAGGCAATTTTGGGCGCATGTGCTACACACTTAGTGTATGAGCAAAGTATGTTGAGAAACTGAAAGTCTAGAGGCTAAGTTGTAGGAAAAAAGAAGAACATCGACATACAAAGTCAATATACAGACCATATGTTCAACATATGGACCGTATGTAGACTTAGTATGTGCTAGGATGGAGAATATAGAGAGAGTTGAAGTTCAGTTTCATAGGCCAAGAACATACAATGTCAACATACAGTTCGTATGTTCAACATATTGTCCATATGTGGACTTAGCCTATATAAAAATGCAAAAGTCCGGATAGTTGAAGATCAAAGATTTAAGGGTGGCAACATACAAAGTCCAATACGCGATCCGTATGTTCAACATATAAATAGTAGGCTGACTTTGTAAGTAGCCACCAGCTTTGTTTTCTTTTTTCATTTAGGGTTTATTTTTAGGATTTTCAATAAATACCCTAATGGCATTTTGTATTTAGTTTACTCACTCTTCATACCCACCAACATATATTCTAATTTAGAGATCCATCTTTGGTCTTTTGAAGTATTTGGTATTAATTTTGGTTGTTAATTAAGTTGATGTTTTGGGATGTTCAGTTGTTGATTGTTGAATGTTTTCAAATTTGAACTCCTTTAATCATTACACAAACGTGAGTGACTAATCTCCCTTAGCTAGGGTTGTGGGAACCCTAGAGATAAAATGAAGTAGGAGAAGTGTTCAATCATTCTAAACTACTGTTGTTTATTGTATTGGGGTTTTCCTTTGCTCTTATTAATTTATTAACGGGTTCACACATTAGGATCTAGCTTGTATTCACTACGAGACTAATAGGGAGGTAGATATTGGGAAAAGGAAATCACAATAGTGATTTGGGGTTAATTGCCAAAACAAGCTTACTTGTACTATCTTCTTAAGCCAGTTAACTCCCATCTAATCAACTTGAGACCGAGAGGAGATAGTTGGAACTTGGGTCCAAGGTAAGGGTTAGTAAGGTGACACTCTATGACCAAGAAGAGATGAGTTAAATTTATCAAATGGTGCCGAGAGGCGGTTAGTGATACCTATTGTACTAGACTCTACATGTGCTGCAGTTGTATAGTTAGATTGAGCACGAGAAGCTTACTGAGTTAGAATCCGGGGGGGAACACAGTCCTTGTATTCGTATATGACCCATTTACTTTAAGTTTTTGCCCATTGACTACAGTACTTAAGAGCCACAGTTCTGTATTCCCTTGGGATTTGACCCAGACCTTTGTTAGGTTACTATATTTGACGGTGACCGCATAATCTTCAGATTGAAGGTGCAGCTTGGGTGTTATCAAATTTTGTGTCTTTTTCGGTGAATACGATGTTGAGTTGTGAATTGAGGTTGTTGCAGTTTACGGGTCTTTTTGTTTTTGCTCTTAGTTAGGTGTACGCCGGTGTATTCCTAGCACATAGAGTAGAGGCAATCCCTAACTCCCACTAAATCTAAATGCAGAGAGGATCCTACAAACACCTAGTAAGATGACTGAGCCAAAAAGAGATGATATTTCTAAAAGGGTTAATGATTGTACACACAAGGTTACTCCCCCTCCTTTTGAAGTAGTTCAGGACATTGTTGATCTATATACTAAGGAGTTGTTAGCACAAGCATCTAATTTGACAAGAGAAGAAGATGCTCAGTGCATAGCTCGGGTGGCAAAGTTAGCTGAGCAGAGGCAGGAATCAAACTGCTGATAAGCACTCAATGGTAATCAAAATAGAGTTTAAGGTAGTCGTGTCCAAGAGACCCAGTATATCAGTATTTGCAGCCCTATGAGTATGGTGAGAAGGATTTAGGGTACGTTGAACTGACAGAGATTAGAGATATTATTGCTCTTGTTTTAACCCCGAGCATTAAGTTTTACATAGCGAGTGCAATGATTCAACTCTTAAATCTGAAGGGTATATTTGCAACTTTTCCTACTGATGACGTAAACATGCACCTTGCAAATTTCTTTGGGATCTGCAAATCGTACCCAAATCCAGGAGTTAATTAGGAGGCACTCATGTTGAGGTTGTTCTCTTTCTCGCTTACTAGAGAAGCATATTTATTGCTAGGGGAACTTCCAAAAGGATCTATCACTATGTGGAATAAGTTACATAGGAAATTCTTGAACAAGTTCTTTCCTCAATCCAGGATGTTGTAGCAAAAGGAAGATACTTATAATTTAACGTAGCTACAGTTAGAATATATGCACGAGGCTTGGTTTAGGTTTAAGAAGAAGCTGATTATGGTGCCCAACCATCGGATTTCAGGAACAAACTTACTGGAGATATTCTACAAAGCCTTGACCATCAGGTATAGATCCATGGCAGACACCATTTACGAAGGATCTTTTATGAGACTGTGCTGGGTGGTAAATTTGGATATCCTAGATCAAATCTCTCTTAGTAACCAAGGGTGGAAATCTTTAGAGGATGAGAGGTGGTTTAGCTCTTATGCTATTGGTACCTCTTGTGACCAGAAAGTAGATGATGATTTAGTAGCACAAGAATTTACACTGATGAGAACTGATCTTGGGTTACTGCTAAAGTAATTTGCAACAACAAGTTTCAAGAAAGTTGATAGAGTATGAGAACAAGGTTCACCTTCCAAAGCTTTTCAATCACAGTTAGAGAAGGAAGCAAAATATATGGATCTTTAGATGGCGGGTTTCCGATCCTAAGGGCAAGAAAACCAAGGGTAGAACTATTATGACAGAGACAAGGATCATAGTATAGAGTGACATAGGGAATAGAGGAAAAAAATAACAACGGGGTGAAGGGACACAGGTACATTCCACCAGGCAATCGGGATACAAAGTCTAGAATAGAGGCAATAATGACCAAGTTTGTCAAGGGTCAAGAAAGTTAGGAGAATAGTATTAAGGATATTAAGGCTGACATTTTAGGTTTGACCCAAAAGTTTTAATCTTACTCCACTACTATCACAAAGTTGGAACACCAATTCAAGCAGATGCCAACAATATTAAACTAGAGGTAGCTAGGTACCTTTTCGAGCAACACTATTCAAAATCTAAAAAATAATGGTTATGTTCTTTCTATTACCACTAGGAGTGGTATAAATACTTTGGATCCCTCATTACCTACTGCAGAAGCACTAATTCATGATGAAGTTGTTGTAAATGAGACACCTATTGTGGAATCAAAAATGGCAATGAGTAGTAATGGTGAAGTTGGTGAGGACAAAGGTAAGGGTTATGTAGTTGAGCCAGAAGTGAGACAAATTTTATGACCACCCCCTTTTACTCAGAGAATAAATCAGAAGAGAGAGTAAGGGAAGTTCGAGCAATTCAATGAGATGCTTAAAGAGTTGATCTTGAACATCCCTCTTCTTGAGGCATTGGAGAAGATACCTGGATATGTCAAGTTTATGAATCAATTGGTTACAAAGAAGAAAAGGGTTACTTTTGAGAGTTTTTGGAGAATTTCTAGACTTTAAGCTTACAAAAATACTTGCAGGTTCATAAATATAATTTATGACCTTGTAAGTAGAAAAATAAGTGTCAAAATACCAAGTCCTTTGAGCAGGGAAAATGGCCAACTTTAGGGTCCCATATATGATGCCAACATCTGGACCGTTTGTTTAACATACGAACCATATGTTGATTCCATAAGTGGGGCATGTGTGGGACTAAATTTTGTTTAGAATTTTGGCCCCACTAATGATTAATTAAATCTTAAGTCAGTCCCCATGTTATTTAAATTCTTATTTTCTCATTGTATGACTACCAGACGGTCAAAATACCTTTTTAATCTTAAAAACGTAAGTTCTCTCTTAAAATACAAAACTATCCACATTACCACACTTATCAAAAATATAAATTCAGACTTATTCAGGGTACCAACCTCTCCTAAAGTGCTAAATACAAGTTCAATCATGGGTTTTGCTTTACTTCTTCATATTTCACTTCTAGATTCTTAAAGAAAAGGTAACTTTCTCGGCTCCTGATAGTAGTATCCTAATCTAAATGTTAAACAAGTGAGTTGATATGTTCATTTTCATGCAAAATATATATAGATATGCAATCATGTTTATGTGTAGTAGCATTCAAGTAGCCTAAAATTTTGACATGGGGCTTTGTTCTAGAATTGAACTCTAAGATTAGGCCCTGAACGTAAGTTAAACTTGAACAAGTAGAGGAATACAAAAGTTGGGCATGTTAAGCTGTATTAAAAATTATGATTTATGGTATATGTATGAACTTTGTACTTGTTGGGACTAGGAATAAGTTATAGGGGTGTGAAATTTAAGGACAAATTTAAAGTTTTTGAATTTTGAGTTTTTTGCTTCAACTTTTGCAATCCCTCATTATTTTTTGGGTATTAACACTTGTTTTTTCAAGAACACATGGCTTCTTAGGATTCAAACAAGAAGTTTGAAGCTTCTAGGTGATAGGTTGTCTCTTCCAAGAGTAGTAGCTCAGAAGAGGAATACACATTTGCCTAGACCCGAGCAACCCCGGGTAAAGTGGTCGTGAAGTAGCACCAGGGTCGGTGACGAGAGAAAAGAAGTAGCTTGTTTTTTAGTCTATTATTATGTACAATATAGGTATATCAATTACATCAATGTAATAGTTGGGAAAGCGGTCGACTTCTACTTGGCCTATGATGTAGGTTGAGGCTATTTCACTCCTATGTAGGCCAAGGAAAAAGAAGGCCAGTAAATCACCCCCATATTCTCTCCAGTCGGATGAGGGAGATGATGATGAGGATAAGGAGAAAGATTTTGAGTCAGCACAATTAGCATATACACGAGACCCTCATTCTGAGAAAGTGTCTCAAGATGAGCCTGATGCAGCAGATGAGGAACAATCATCAGCAGTAACCCAATCTGAGGAGGGTACAGTCTAGGCATCCCTCCCACTTAGCAGGATCAGACTTCCGAGACAAGGCATGTATCAAAAAGGCCTATAGATGAGGTGACCTTGAGGTGGTGTGTGGAGGTCCTTCAGACCATATTCAAATGGGAAAACACTATTTTTAGAGACACCAACTGGCCCAAGAGAGTCATTTATGAAGAGATATAGATTGATTTATCAGGGTTAGTAGGATCACCACAGCTGCGGGTAGGTTTTTAGCAATATCAGCTAGGGTGGATGAACACACCCCGGGGTACTTAAAGCCCACTATTAGTAAGGGAATTATATACTTCATACCAAGATACTGTGATCTTGACTATGCCCAAAAGGTTATTTTGATGCATAATAAGAAGCCCTGACTCAAGAAGACACTAGTTAAAAGAGTTATGGTTGATATATCAGCGGTAACCATCCATCGTGTCCTCTTTAGGCCAGATTATCTTGCACATCATCCATATTATAGCGCAATTAATATTATGGGTTGTATAGGATAGAAAAATTATAAGATATATTGATCAACAAAGATATAGAGTATAGATGACGAGATGGATCACAGGATTTATCTCATCTTTGGATGATGAGACTCCATAGATTGAGGGGCATGATATGGTAAAGAAGGAAGCCTTAACTTTTGTGGTAAAGTTTGGGTGGTTGTTGGTTAGATTCAAAATATGTCCAAGTGCTTTAAAAAATGTGTTAATGTGAGATAGAGCTACTTTAGTATCTAGTATGATGGTCGGGTATGATATTAAATTTGTAGCCATTACCTCCGTGAGATTCACGAGAGAGATTTTGGTATAATACCAACTCTGCCATTCCTATGCCTTATGAAATAACTTTATGATGAGGCTAGTGTGCCTGAGATATCGATTGTTGATGAGAGAGTACAGGTGATAGACAAAGCATAGAGTAGGTTGATAAAGGATTTCGTATATATGCCCACAACGGTACCTCACTCAGTCTGAAGGCCCTTCAACACCTACATATCATGTTGAGACATAGGAAGGTGATGTGGGAGTTAGAGTTGATCTTAAGATGGGGTAGCAAAGAGAGTCCTCCAAGTTGAGTTCTTAGGGTAAGGGGACACCAACGACTTTTACATCAGCCTTAGCTTTCGATTCAAATTTGGTGGGTGCATCTTCAAAGCCCCCTCTTCCATCCACTATAGTTCTTATTATAGGTGTTACTATGATATCTCATAAGTTCTTATAGAGCTTAGTGGATACTCAAAGATCCACTTATATTCCATTATGATCTATAGAGGTAGAGGTGGCTACTTGTAACGACCCAATTTTCTGGAACCAGAACATCACATAGAGCTCATGATCCTGAAGGACCACAAGCTAAATCTCTATTGATATCTATACCTAAACACTGTATAATATAGATAATAAATGCAGAAACTGGCCATAAGGTTCAAAATACTCAAAATTTAAAACTGAATACTAATACATCTGTCTGAAAAACCTCTAAACTATCTGAACTATGGAGTTGATGGCACGTGTTCCCAACTAACTCCGTCTACTGAAAAACAAACTAAATCTAATGCGATGATAAAATAAGGATCATCCTTGACTGAAGATGAATCACTGCTATTTCTACTGCAGTTGACTAGGACTGAGCTACAAAGGGTACTCTACATCTCATGCCTATGTACCTATAGTGTCAAATAAAACACCATAGCACAAATGCGTCAGTACAGGAATGTATCGAATATGAAGATAAGATAAGGCTAAATGCAAGGGCTTATGCATAAATAATTACTTAACTGTATAATCATGAGAATACTGAATAAGAATACATGCAAGAATGCACAAACCATAACTGAAATCATCTTGACTCAAAATACTAAAACTCGGATACTTCTCTACTAACATCTGAACTCCCTACTAATACTGACATTTTAAACAACTAAATTATTTGATATTGATAATGGAGTACTGGAGTTGAGATCAGTCTTATCTAGAGAGTGATCTCAAAAATTGGTGCTACTAAAAATGATTAGCTGAATCTACTCATATCAATGACTGAAAACTGAGCTTACTACTCTCGACTGTCTGAATCTGAGATCAAACCTTTTTAATGAATGAACCCTTAATCTACTATCAATGATAAGAAAAGATTATGTCTCAGATCAAACCTATCTAGCGAGAGATCTCTAAATTTGATAATAGAATACTCAACTGAATTTGAGAATGAGATCAGGCCTATCTGATGGGTGATCTCTGGATCTGATAATAAAATTACTCGAATGAATCTGAGACTAAGATCAAGCCTATCTAATAGGTGATCTATGGATCTGATAATTAGATTACTCAACTGAATCTGAGACTGAGATCAAGCCTATCTAATGGGTGATCTCTAGATCTGATAATGATATTACTCAACTGAATTTGAGACTGAGATCAAGCCTATCTAGCGGGTGATCTCTGGATCTGATAATGATATTACTCAAAAAATTTATATGGGGCCATGTCTATCTAGTTGGTGGTCCATGAGTCAATGGAACTATCTAAGTTCCGTACTGAGATAGATAACTGTATCTGATAGTCCTAATTTCTTAGTTCTACTCTAAAGATTGATACTGAAACTACAACTGTGGGTGTGCACACTTAACCGACATTCCCTGAATTTGAACTGGTGGGGTCCAACCTGTAACCCCAGCTGGAAGGGTATCTATATCATGCCATGGGTAAAGACCTCTCTAGTCAAGCCTCTCTAACGGGTGACCCTCATAGGAAGTCAAGCCTAAGGTAGTATAATAGTTGTGCCTTTTTCAAATGGATCACTAGTCTTTTTCTAACAGGTGACTCCTGCATCCTGTGCTGGCTACATAGTTCTGGAGTTCAGGAATTGCTCCAAACGACCCTAACTCTCTAACGGGAAGCCGTCATCCCTTCACTCTCTCGGTGTTAGCTCATACTTCAAACTGAAAGACTCTAAACTAATTCTTAATAGAACTTAAACTGATCCAAATCTGTTACTGATCATGTTTCTCGACTATCTGACTAAGTTATACTAAATTCACTAGGTTCCATATCTGATGGAATACTACTGAATCTCATCATCTGACTAAATGATGCTAAGCTTGGGATAGATTACTCGAACACTACTGAGGACTGAACTGAACACTTGATACACTACTGAGGACTAAACTGAACACGTGATTACTACTAGATTTGAGCTGAGTACTGAACTGAGGCTAGAATACTAGCGACACTGAGGTTACTAAGATTTCTAGGATTTCTCAGGTTCTACAACTATCTGAGAGTTCTAAGTTCTGTAACTCACTGAGTTCTAAGAATCGTTGCTTAACTGAGATTATCATGAAAACTAACACGGGCTCTAGACAGCAGCTAAATTATCAGGTATAAATAACCCCAGGACTCGATAACATGAAAGTAAAATGTAAACCATTCATGACCATGGACATTCATTCACCATCACAATCATTAAAGCATTTCTTGAAACACTTAGGAATCATATACATGTAATTATATGGGGAGACATGCTATTGGCTCTTACTCCACTCAACAAGGTATTGCATCAACTACTTAGCTTGTATAAAGAGCACGTAATTGGGGAATTTCTTCCTATCATGCCACAATTTACTCACTAAGGCTTTTCAACAAACACTTGGCATGCATGTGCTTGCACACAACTGGGGATTTCTAGTCAACATGCTATAATGGCTCTAATTCCTTCACATAAGCACTTTATCAAATATATAGGGAGCATGCTTTCCCTATTCAACAATTTCTACACTTAATTGACATGAACACATCACTTAGCAAGCAACTTGAAGAGGATTTATCATGAACATCACATGAATATCACATTCTAGGGTCAAAGCTTGAAAACCTTGTAAACAAACATGAATCAAAACTCAATAATAGCATGGACATCAATTTCAACTTACAGGAATCATGAAACCACAAAAACATAAGATCTTTAAAATTTAAAAAAGGATTCTTCAGCTTCTTGGATGAAAGGGACCCAAGAATCAACATCTGCATACATTAGGAAACTCTTTCTTGAAGGCTCTTAGAGAGATTCTTGATTTCTTAATTTCTCTTGATTTTTTCTTGAAGAAGAAAGAATGGTTTTGATTTGTAGAAAATCCTAGTTGATGTTGACGATGAGAAATGAAGTTGTGAGGCTTGATCGGATATAAATAGGGGCTGAAAAGAGTGGGAAAATAACCAAAAAGCCCTTTTTAAAATATCTTAAAAATGCTGAATCGGGGGCTACGACGGTTGAAGCGACGGTCTATAGCTTAGTCTGATGGTCCATCGGATCTTCTATCGCACATAATTTAGGAAAATAGTACAGTGCCTTGATGCGACAGTCTTAGCGATGGTCTATCGCAAACCCGATGATCCTTCAGATCATCCATCACACATTGGCCAGGATGAGGTCACACTACCTCAGAGCGACGGTCCATCGCAACCTCGATAGTCTGTCGTCCTGGCCATCACACTTGGGCAAGAAAAGGGAGTCACTTCGTTGGTTATGATGGTTTGGGCGACGGTCCGTCACAAGCTTGATGGTTTATAAACCCAGATGTCACACCTGGAAAGGTACTTCTCAATCTTTTAAGGGCGGATTTATGCTTTACTTGGCATTCTCTAAGGCTCAGACCATGAGAGAATTTGGCAGGGTCTTACAATATCTTCCCATTGGAAACATTCATCCTCGAATGTTATTCAATAGGCTAATTATACTGATCAACTGAACTTACTCAATGAATAGGAGCATCTAAAACATAATCATGCAATTGGAACTACTGATATACTAAGCTCTCATAGTGGACATGCATATCTGATGCATGGAATACTCGACTGAAGCTACTCATAAGCTGAATTTTCATAATAGGCATGTATATCTAATGCATAGACTCACAAATGAGTTGAACTTATTAATGCATGACTGAACATACTAAAAAGCTGAACTCTTTCTACTGAACATGGATATCTAATGCATGAATATTTGACTGAACTGACTATCAAAAGCATGACTTGTTGTGCAATAATAATAACTGACGTTAACTTTATAAGGAGAGTCTGAACATAAAACTAAATAAGTATAAGGACATGAAAGCATTGCAATAATATGGGTATCTACCCTTTGGGACTCTTTTTCCTCTAAAAACACTTTGTTAAAATACTGGGGTAATGCACGGGGCACCTACAAACTGGGTCATGATTGATCGTCTGAGATATAAAACGAATGCATGACTCATGCTGACATATAAGTTCAAAATGGGAGCAAAGGATGTACCAATTCATATTATATATACGAAGGACTCATAACATACCTGAATTTATATTAGGGAACCTTTTCTAATCATGGTGAGCCTGATGTGCAAAGAGTCTTCTTTGATGCTGACCACTACTGGCACCAAAAGGGGAACTCTGCTGATGAAACTCTCTATCCCTCTGAGCTAGCAATCTACATTCTTGCATTCTATGGCCTATATTACCATACCTAAATCACATATCCGTACCAGCTCTACACACACCTAGCTGGCTCTTTCCACACTTTCCACAAAGTGGATACGTAAGAACACCACTGGCACTACTCTGGGCTTTGGGGTCTGGCGCCCCATCATGACTGACACCCCTAAACTTTGGTACGGGTACACTAGCTAAGGATGGAGCTGGGACTAAAAATCTCTTGCTATGCTGAGAACAGATACCACCCTGGGACCCTACTTGATAGAAACTATGACTACCTACTCTAGCTTTCTTAATTACACTCTTTCTTTATTTCATCTTATCTTCCTCAATCTGCTGTGCATGTATCATCAGCCTAGCAAGGTCCATATCTCTATTGAGCATAGCATCCCTACACTCTTTCAATACTAACCTGGATACACCAGTCACAAACTTACTCAAACTCGCTCTAGGGTCAGCCATAAAGTCAGGGGCATACTTAGATAACTGGTTAAACTTAAGATAATACTCTTTCACTATCATGGAGCCTTGACTTAGGTTCATAAACTCTTCTACCTTAGCCTCTGTCATCTCTAGAGGGAAAAACTTATATAGAAAGGCATCCTGAAACTCTTGCCAAGTCACGGGAGTTGCATCCTCCCCTCTACCTTTCATCCACATCACTACCCAATCATGAATAATATCCTTCAGCCTATAGGACGCTAACTCTATACTCTCCTCCTTAGTAACATGCATAATCTGGGTGATCTTCCTTACTTTTTCTAGATAAAACTGTGGGTCCTCACCTGCTACTGACCCAAAGAATTTTGGCAGGCTCATTCTGATGAAATCTCTAATTCTGGCTATGGCTGGACCCCCCATCTTACTGAGGTAGGGCCACATCCTAATGGTTCTCTTAAATATTAGTCGTCATAGCTTAGGATAGCACATGAAAATCTTCCAAAAACTCAGCGTGTGACATACTCTTATTCTCAGGATCTATTGGCTGAGGTGGTTAGAAATCAACCCTAAGGCACTATCTCTACAAGGAGGCATACTCTGTAAATGGAAAAAAGAGATGGATTAGACTGAGGATCAACTTGAGCTCATGGTCACTCACATGACATGAATATTGAAAGAAAGGAAACTGCTCCTAAAACATCTTATAGCCTCTTGTACATGAATATGGCATGCAACACACCCATGTATAAGGCTCTACTAGATGCGGATTTTTAAACAACCTAGGATACTATTGAACCTTAGGCTATGATACCAAGTTTGTAACGACCCAATTTTCTAGAACCGAAATATCACACGGTGCTCATGATCCTGAAGGACCACAAGCTAACCATCTACTGATATCGGTACCTGAACACTACATAATATAGATAATAAATGTGAAAACTGGCCATAATCTTCAAAATATCTAAAAATACTCAAAATTTAAAATTGAATAGTGAGACATCTATCCAAAAAGCCTCTAAACTGTCTGAACTGTGGATTTACTGGACATGTCCCCAACTAACTCCGTCTACTGAAAATAAACTAAATCTGATGTGATAATAAAATAAGGATCATCCTCGATTAAAGAGGACTCATTGATATGTCTACTGCTGCTGACTGGGATTGATCTTCTAAGGGTACTCTGGATCTCGTTCCTCTAAACCTATGGTGTCAAATAAAACACCACAGTGAAAATGCGTCAGTACGAGAATGCACTGAGTATGAAGATAAGGTAAGGCTAAATGCAAGGTCTTATGTATGAACAATTACTTAACCAAATAATCATGATTACCGAACACTTGATTACTACTTGATCTGAGCTGAGTACTGAACTGAGGCTAGAATACTAGCGACACTGAGATTACTGAGATTACTAAGATTTCTAGGATTTCTCAGGTTACGCAATAATCTGAGATTCTAAGTTTTGTAACTCACTGAGTTCTAAGAATCATGGCTTGACTAAGATTATCATGAAAACTAACACGGGCTCTAGACATCAATTAAATTATAGGGTATAAATACCCTCAAGAATCGAAAACATCAAAGTAAAACATAACCATTCATAACCATGGACATTCATTCATCATCACAATCATTAAAGCATTTCTTCAAACACTTAGGAATCATAAACATGTGATAATATAGGGAGACATGCTATTGTCTTATACTCCATTCAACAAGGTCTTACATCAAATACTTAGCATGAATAAAGAGCATGCAATTGGGGAATTTAAGCTATCATGCCACAATTCATTCACTAAGGCTTTTCAACAAACACTTGGCATAAATGGACTGGCACATAATTGGTGATTTCTAGTCAACATGCTATAATGGCTCTAATTCCTTTACATAAGCATTTTATCAAATATATAGGGAGCATGCTTTGCCTATTCAATAATTTCTACACTTAATTGACATGAACACATCACTTAGCAAGCAACTTAAAAAGGATTTATCATAAATATCTCATTAATATCACATACTAGGGACAAAGCTTGAAAACCTTGTAAACAAACATGAATCAAAACTCAATAATAACATGGGCATCAATGTCAACTCACATGCATCGTGAAAACTTATAAACATAAGATCTTTGACAATTAGAAAATGATTCCTTAGCTTCTTGGATGAAAGACACCCAAGAATCAACATCTGCATAAATTAGGAAACTCTTGCTTGAAGGCTCTTAGAAACATTCTTGATTTCTTGATTTCTCTTGGTTTTTTTATTGAATAAGAAAGAAGGGTTTTGATTTATAGAAAACCTTAGTTTTTGAGGTTGAAGATGTGAAATGAAGTTCTGATCCTTGATCGGATATAAATAGGGGCTAAAAGAGTGGGAAAATACCCAGAAAGCCCTTTCAAAAATATCTTTAAAATGCTAAATCGGGGGATATGATGGTTGAAGTGATGGTCTATAGCTTAGTCTGATGGTTCATCAAATCATTCATCGTACAACGATCAGCAAAATAATACATTGCTCGATGCGATGGTCTCAGCGATGGTCCATTGCAAACCCGATGGTCCATTGGATCGTCCGTCGAACGTTGGTCAAGATGAGGTCATACTTCCTCAGTGAGATGGTCCTAGCAATGGTCCATCGCAGCCTCGACGGTCCATCATTCTGTCTGTCATACTTGGGCCAGAAAAGGGAGTCACTACCTTTATTGCGACGGGCTGGGTAACGATCCATTGCAAGCTTGACTGTTCATCAACCCGGCCATCATACCTGGGAAGGTACTTCTCAGTCTTTTAAGGTTGTATTTACACTTCACTTCATATGATCTAAGGCTCAGACTATGAAAGAATTTGTACAGGGTCTTACACTACTCTATATAGGTAGATCTGGCCATGGGTCCAAACTAGACTAAAGACGGCAATGGCTAGATAAGATCCTACACACAGAGTCACTATGTAAGAGTTACATGCTAATTTATAGGAATATATTAATTTTTTGAGAGATGTGTTGTAGCCCAATTAGTAGAGATTGAGATGCCATATCTAGGCCATATGAGGGAGAGGGTGGATACCTTGCGAGCAAAAGTATTCTCTCTCACCAAGAGCCATATGATAGTCACTCATCCAATCATACCCCCACTGTCTCATATATCACATCCTTACGGGACAAGACACTTTGATTTATTTGTAAAGAACGATGTGTAAGTCCCAGATGGTAGGACTAAAACAGGACACATAAGGGATCTATGAGCTCCTAATATTCCATATGACTAAGCCTTAAAAAGGTCTAGACATAAGTAGGTGGATTCTGTATTTATTGAAAGGCAGAGGTGTGTGGAGATAGTAGTAGTTGCATCCTCTAGTACTATACCACAACCACCACCACCACCACCAGTGGATATACCCTCGTCTGGGGATGCTCATGACATGAATACTTAGTGTTTTCTAGGTATGTTCTTATTTTCTTTGTTTTATATTATTTTAGTATATTGAGGATTGTGTGTAGTCGTTTAGTTAGGGGTGGGGTATACCATAGCTACAGTGGGTTTCTGTTGTGGTGCTTCTTTTTTATCGGCTATGGTATGGTTGTAGAACCTACATGTCTAGGGTAAAATTTGTGTCGTATTGTGTTGTGTTTTTGTGTAATTAGGAAATTTTTAAGTATTTAGGGAAGTTGTCATGTTTTAGGATTAATAATTGAGAAAAATGATACCTATCTAAAATTTTGTTTTAGAACTGAGTGAATCTATATATGTGTAAACACTGTGGATCTTGTTATGGCATTAGGATTAGGGACATGATAGGTAGTAGCTTGTGATATTGATTTTGTGCCATGTGTGTGTGAAATGCTACTTAGTTCCCTTTGTATGTTTAATACCTTTCTCGGTTAGTCTTGTCTAGGTTATAGGATAGTTGGTTTGGAAAGGATCATAGGCCGTTTTTATATTAGTCCATTTTTAGCCTAAATGACTTTCCATGTGTGAATTGTATCCCTTGATCCTTGATTTTGAGCCTATATCCTACTTTTCTTGTTACACTTTTCACCTTGCAATTTGTGTTCCAATAATCTATTTTGGCCTATTTTTCATTGGACATTGTGCACCTCAACTCAGGCGAATTACCTAAGTTAAGGGTGGCTATCATAGGGGTTTGTGATGTAAAGTAGGTATGTAGAAAGGTAAAATGAGAGAAAAAGATAGTATAGTTGGGTGTGGTAGAAAAAGAAAAGAAAAAAAAGAAAAAAAAAAGAAAGAATAAAGACCACACCCAACCTGAATATGCAATAATGAATAAAAAAGAGAAATAAGGGTGAAATAAAAAGGAAAAATTGGTTAAGTTTAGACCCCAAGAGTAATTGTAGTGGAAAGGAGGCTTAGTCACTTGATATATCTATATATAGTATACCAGCCCCCGAGCCTACATTACAAGTTGAATAAAGTCCTATAGTGATCCTAACTTAACTATCCTAAAACAAAGGTAAAGAATATAAGGGCAAGCCTATGGTATTTGATGCACATTAAATAAAAATTCTCTTATGAGTGTGATGTGTCTTGACTGTCCCTGAATTAACATGTATTATTTTATATAAGTGAGTGGGACTTCTTTATTGCGAGGGCACATGAGTCATATTTCTAGCTACTTACTTGTTGTTGGTAGTGTAACCTATCTATACATGCATGATTGTCTATTGCTAGTATAATGCCATTCCATGATCCCATTCTATTGCATTATTGTCTTTCATGGCTATACACAGTTGGTTTTGAAATATTGAGATATGGGAGGTTATTAGGGTTTGAAACTTAAAGTGTTGACTGACTGCCTTAGATAGCTTAGATTCCTCTAGTTAAGTAATGTGTTTTTTTGTTTTTTTTTATAGTGTTATGTTGCCTGAGGACATGCAAAATTTCTAACTAGAGGGTGTTGATGTTCTATAGAAATATAGCACTTTCAACACTTAAAACTATGAAAATATCCAAGTTTCTCAGGATGTTTTCTTAGATATGATGTGTTTTGGGTATGTTTTTCAAAAAGCTAGGTTTTGGATGCAATTCTAAAGAAAAAGAAGAAAAATAAAGTTTTGGTTACATGAAAAGGCAATTTTAAGCGTATGTTTTACTTACTTAGTGTATGTGAGCAAACTATGTTGAAAAACTAAAATTCCAAAGGCTAAGCTGTAGGAAAAAATAAGAACAACAACATACAAAGTCAATATATGGACCGTATATTCTACATACGTATAATATATAGACATAGATATGCTGGGATGGAGAAAATACAGAGAGTTAAAGCTATGTTTTAGGGTCTCGGAATATAAAATTCAACATACGATTTGTATGTTCAATATACTATCCGTATGTGGACTTAGTCTGTACAAAAATGCAAAACTCCAGAGCATTAAAGACCCAAGATTCAAGGGTGGCAACATACAAAGAAAAACATATGGTCTATATGTTCAACATTCAAACCAGATGTTGACATTGTAAGTAGCCACTGACTTCGATTCTCCATTTTTATTCAGCATTTTATTTTTAGGGTTTTAGTATTATATAAATAACCTAATGATGTTTTTTATTTAGCTTACACACTCTCAATGCCCACAAACATATATTCTAATTTTAAGATTCATCTTTGGCCTTAGAATTATTTTGTATTGAATTTAGTTGTTAATTAAATTAAAGTTTTTGGATTTTAAGTTGTTAATTATTGTATAATTGTTGAATGTTTTCAAATATGAATTCCTTTAATTACTGC
The DNA here is from genome assembly GCA_030864225.1 of Capsicum baccatum var. pendulum. Classification (NCBI taxonomy): domain Eukaryota; kingdom Viridiplantae; phylum Streptophyta; class Magnoliopsida; order Solanales; family Solanaceae; genus Capsicum; species Capsicum baccatum. The sequence continues at coordinate 157,002,683 of CM061557.1, read as the reverse complement.
ATAAACATGACCGGCTAATCTCGCTTAGCTAGGCTTCTGGGAACCCCACTACATTATGAAGTAGGGGAAGTTTTCAATCCTTCTAGACTACTGTTGTTGTATGTATTGGGGTTTTCTTTGCTCTGATTGATTTATTAATGGGTGCACATACTAGGATCCAACATATATTCACTCCAAACCTAAGATGTAGGTAGAGATTGGGAAAATAAAATCACAACAGTGATTCGGCGTTTATTATCGAAATAAGCTTACTTGTACTATTTTCTTAAGCCAGTTAACTCCTATCTAACCAACTTAATATCAAGAGGAGATAGTTGTAATTGGGGTCTAAGGTAAGGGTTAGTAAGATAACACTCTGAGACTGAGAGGGGATGAGTGAAATTACTAAATAATGTTGAGAGGTAGTTAGTGACACCTATCTTATCAAACCCTACATACATTGTAGTTGTATAGTTGGATTGAGCATGAGATTCTTACTGAGTTAGAATCCAAGGGAAACACATTTCTTGTGTTCGTCTATGACTGAATTATAACCATAATTGATGTTAGTTACTTATTCGATAGTGTCACTTCAAGCCCCCATTTACTTTCTAGTTTTTCCTATTTACTACAGCAGGTAAGAGCCACAATTCCATGTTTTCTCTTGGTATTCGACCCAACCTTTGTTTGGTTACTATATTTGACAGTGATCTCATAATCTTTAGATTGAAGATTTAGCTTGAGCATTATCAGTTTTGAACATGTAATATGCTTGACAAAGTAAAGTTATGAGAATGGATTATAATAAGAGGTGGTGACGTAACTTAAGAGCCTAAAGTCAAGTTAGGCTAGTGATAAGAAAGTAAAATGTACAAAAGGTGTATAACTAAAAGTTGATTATAAGTTGAATAGAGTTGATTGATTGTTTAATGAAGCAGGGTCTTGAACCTGTTAATCACTTGAATGAGATAGTTTCTATATAATAGCAAAATTCTTAGTTTTGATATGAATAAAAGAGTATTAGAATAATGAATTAATTACTCTATTTTAGACTTTATTTTGTTGAACGTGCACTCTTTAAATGACTTCTTGAATTTAATGAATATGGCATAATGCTTACCTAAATAAGTCGGGGATTAGTCTTCAGACATATGATAATTGATGAAACCATGATTTATATATTCATGTGATTTAGCATGTTAAAGTATGATTAGCATTTAAATGAATTGATTAACTAAAGTTGATCAAGTATTTGAGTGGTAGTCTATTATTGGAATGAATACTTCAGGAATATAATTGTTAAATGACATCCTAAATTTAATCACATATAATAAGGTTATATTAAAGTCTTGTTGACTGTACGAATATGACTGTTTATTCTTATTGTGGTTGTGATTATTGTGATATCAGTTATTATTGTGAGATGTCTTGGTATTTGTACATCTTTACAAAATTGATTGATATGATTCATTATTTGACTGGAGTACTACACCAGTATAGTACATGGATAAATCTCGTTCCGGTCATGGCTAATGGGAAACCATAAGACCTTTAGTATATGTGTACGAGGTATTTATAAGTGTGATGGTTCCTTGAGTGGACAATATTTATGATTACTGTATTGTTGTTTTTTCTATTAATTCCATGAGTAAATAGAGTCTATGTATGTGATTTCTAAAGGTAGTTTCTTGTATAAATCTAGAATGTATGTTGATTGTCATTATTCCTTATTTATAGATCATTGAGTTAATATAGGATAGATTGGCATATTCTTAGTATATTTGATGTTGTTATTCAAATATTTGAATTGAACGATAAATATTATTGGTTTCATGGATTGTTGTTGAGTCATGGTTGTACTTACTTCAAGGTTATGATTATTGTGCTCATTTAGTAACAGGTTAATTGAAATAGATTGCCTTAAATAAAGATTGGGATTATGAAGTAAGATTTATGATGGTTGAAACTTAATGTTAATGGTGATGTATGAATATGAGATTAAGTGTGAAAGGTAAAAGGGAATGTCAATGGTATATACTGACTACTAGCAATTGATTAGATATAACTTAGCCATTAGGAATTAGAATAAAATACTCTTAGGTAGCATAAGTGATGAAACTGATGTGTATGAATAGTTATATAAGTTGTCATCCTTCTTTTTCGCGAATTCTATATTTTATTTACGTGATCTAGACCTGGTCAGGATATTATACCTATCAGTACATATTATTTGTACTATTAGTACTCTTGCTATACCATTATAAGGGTATAGTTTGATTGCAGGATCAGTTGATGTTTCTTAGGTAATGTGGATAGTGATCTCCAGCAGCCTGTACTCCTCTCATTCATGGTTAAAGTTATGTCTAGTTTCATCTTTCATAATTTAGAATATCTTTTACCTTCTATGACTAGGCCATTGGGGTATTTTTTGTTTTGCATTCAATATTTGTAAATAATGTTGTAATAAAAATTGGTATTTTGTCATTTATTTAAGACTTCTGAATATCTTCTTAAAGTACGATAAGGGGTTCTTCTATCTAGGTGGATCATTCATGGTTAAAGTTATGTCTAGTCTCATCTTTCATAATTTAGAATATCTTTTACCATCTATGACTAGGCAATTGGGGTAGTTTTTGTTTTGCATTCAATATTTGTAAATTATGTTGTAATAAAAATTAGTATTTTGTCATTTATTTAAGACTTCTGAATATATTTATTGGATATTATTTTTCCATGTTTTAAATCGTGATTATGCGTGTTTTAATTATGGTTTTACACATGTGGGTGCCCGAGAATGGTTATGCAACTGAGAGGTCATGGTTAAACCCCAAATTTGATGATTTTGGCTTTAATAATGGCATGCCCTCAACCTATTCATAAAATTGCCAATAAGAATGATCTTTTCACAAGTCTGAATTATGTTTTCAAACTAAGTCATTGGCATAAGAATGATAATGATTGATGAATGAATTTGTAAAGGCCTTGGTGTCCATAAATAGAATTGAATTGAAACCTTGGGGTTTTGTTGGCTAAATAGGTTTGAATCCCAAATGTCAAATTAACTTAATGTCCTTGTCTGGACAATGGGTTCAAGTCCAAAAATGATAAAATTATTGTTATGGCATATTATACGGTTGTAAGTGGGGGTTGGTGTGATGATACCATTATGGTGCCTATATGTATAATGGGTTAATGAATGTTGATACATGTTAAATGTTTTAAATTAAGCTTAAGAGCGAAGTGTGTATCTGGGCCATGAAATTGGAGGTCTGAAGGACTAAAACTGGAAACTTCACTATCCAGTGTGGGTGTCTAAATGACCGGGAGGTTCAAGTTCCTCGAATTGAATATATAAATGTGAGGTTCAAGTCCTCCATATTGTATACATTGGTGCTTAAGTCACCTTAACTATGTCGGGTGGTTCGAGTCCCCCATAAGGGCATATACAGATACCGATAGTCTCTGGTTTATGCGGCTACACGCACTGAGGCCTTTCCAGTTAGGAGAGAGATCCATATATCCCTTGGGTGTCTTATTTTATGATGGCTATGCTACACAGCCTAGGTTAAGGCTTTTGAAGTTTATTCTAAGCCTTGATCCCTACCCCAGCATGTGGCTTTATATATGTATATGTATTTCGTATTATATTATGCATTGTATATTGTATTGGTCTTGAACTATCATCATGGAATTATTTTGTTCCTCTATCCATGAGTTAAATGCTAGTGCTCCAACTACTAATCATCTTTAGACGTTGTATACCCATGCGATATAAGAAATAGCCATACTTTTACATCTCCTACTCAATGACTTAGATTCGGGATCATCTAGCGAGTCAGATTGAAGTGGTGAGCTTCCATCCTTCGGAAGACCCTAGTTGATATACTGGTTTGCTTTTTATGTTTTGACTATCTTTTGGATATTGGTTTTGTCTATTTTTCGGGGCATGTCACGACATTTTATTGGCCTTCAATTTTGTAGAGGCTTTGTTGAATTATTGTGGACTTGGGTGGTTTGGTTGATTATTTGGTGATGGACAGTCGGTTACCGATGGATGTTATAGGCACATAATGAATTGTTATTAGTTTTTATCTTATGTTATCTTTTTGTATACTCGGAATTAATCCAGCATTTGAGGATGTTGTGTTGGTTTGGTTAGGTGAAGGGGGTGATCTCCGATCCACGTGGGACTTCAGATCCCTGTCATGGCTAAGCCCTGGTTTTGGTCTTGAAAAAAATACACATTGTACTTTTTTTCTTAATTGAGGTCTTATCCCACTAAATAATCCTAGAAAAGATCTTACTGAGGCGGTTAACCATGCATATTAGTTCATATGTATACTCTGGGTATTTGACCAATGAAATATTTTTCCATCAGCAACTACACTAAAAAAATATAACATGATTTTACATTGATAAATCACATTAGCAAATATTCTGAAAGTTATGAGATTATTTGAGATAAACAAATATCCATTGTAAACTCAAGAAGAGATTCTTAGACTCCATATATTAGTGCAATCGACACTCTAATGTATCTTGCCAATATATTTGACTAGATATTTAATTTGCAATAAGGTTATTGGCAAGATTCAGCTACTCTCCAACAAGAAGACATTGGTAAGGTGTTAAGCATATAGTCAAACATCTTCGAGAAATAATTGATATGAGATTATTTTATTCTAATACAATTAATTTTGAAATGATCGATTACGTAGATGTGGGATATTGTTCTGAGCTGCCCAAAGCTCGATCTCTGACATGCTATTTATTTACATATGAAGGTACATCTATATCATGACATCTGATGAAGAAAACAATAATATCCACTTATTCAAATTATGCGTGCATAGCAACCCATCGAGAATTAGTATGGTTAATATCAATGGCTCAACATATTTTACAATTATGTTTTCTTTCGTTGAAAACAAAAATTTTGATAATATTATCTGAAGATAATAGATTTTCGTAGCTTAATTGAAGGAAGAATACATCAATACAGATAGAACAAATTATATTTCACCAAAATTCTTTTTCACATATCATCTTCAACAAATATTAAGATACATGTTCAACATGTCCATTGGAATGATAACCACACAGTGTTACTAAGGCATTGCCAAAGTCTACTACAATATATTTTTAATCTAGTTAAACATTCCATAACTTCATGGCAGAAAAGTCTTTTTAATTTTATTTAAAAAATATTTTTTGAAAAAATAGAGTCACCACTTAATCTTTAAGAAATTAAGAAAGCCATTTAAACAAAGATAATTTTGAAAGAAAACCTTTTTAAAAATAACCATAGTCTAGATAAGGTTTCAAGTAAATTCAAAAAAAGGTGTTAGGTACTTTCGAAAATCTACAACGTGTGATTCCTGACAGATTCAATTTATTTGGATAATTTTGAAAATTTCTTGAGTTTATTTGGAAAAAACTTATCTTTTGAAACTATTTAAAAATAAATAAAATCTTGAATTTATTTAAAAATTATATTTTAAATAAAAAAGAATATATTTCATACTTATCTATTTTAGTGTATTTCAAAAAATGAAATAAACTAAACTATGAACTTTCAAGGTAATTCTAACTTTAACAATCTTATCTGAGTCAAGCTTTTGAGCTAAATAGTTAGCCCAATTAATAAATATGGATTTAAGCTATTTAATAACTATGAAGGAATATCAAAAAATCCCCAAGTTATTTTATGAGCTTAAGTAATTTGCCTAAAACTCGACAAATGATAGGAGTGATAAGCCGTTGAAACTATTTACATAAAATAAAAGGAAACTCAGCAGAATAAACCTTATGAGGATTCATCTAAGCTAAATTAGTACGTTATCATAAATTACTAATCATGAATAAACAAATAGAAATAGCAAAATAAATTATTTTCGCTTCAACCCTTGACATTAGCCTAATTTGATAGGGAATACCTTGATTCTCTGCAGTTGCAATTTGTCAATTTTATGAGCTAAGCCCACTGTCTTGCCCTCTTGATACTGAACTTTTCAACCTTTGGCCCTACACTTTCCATGGGCTAAATGTAGTTGACTCAAATAGGACGAATGCGAGGGATAGGTGAGTCCAATTGGACTCGTGATTTTTCTTTCACATGCAACAAAACAAGTGAAAAAAATTCGTGTGTGCGCAAAACTTCTTCGGATTAAATAGTGGAATAAATTCAAACAAAAAACATATTTCAATATACCTAGCTTATTTCTAAGGTTTAATAAAAAAAACATGCCTAAATCTAAGCTATTGATATGTATCACAAAAAGTAAAATCATAATTAATACTAGTAATTCATGGCAAATGGAGATTATCCCCTACTCCCCTAAAGCTAAAAGAAAACAAAAAGGAAGGTATAAAGATATTCATGATTGATTACAGCTATAGAGAGTGGATAAAAATAGAAAGGTAGCAGATGTATACCACTTATTTGAAACTATAGGAAATTTAAACTTGACCAATGAGAGATTCTAAAAAATAAAACAAGGAAGGGGACTCATAATCATATAATCTGACACAGAGCTGAATCAAACAAAATAATTCTAGTTAAAAAAAAATTATCTCTTTTCATTTCCAAAAATTCACAAATGAGAGGCGAGAACATACTAATAACTAATGAAAATTCAAGTAAAATTAGGATGGGGAAAAGTTTCTTCAAGTTTTATTTAGATCACTTAAGAATTGCAAAGGTTATAAAAACAAATTAACACACAAAAGATATAGGAAGAAGATTTTGATTGCTCGGGTATTGAGAAAATTGATTGTGTTTAAAGGACTAAATGTTGAGCTTGCTTTGAATATTTAAATGGAGAAATTTTAGCTAAGTTAAGTCAAGTCAACATTAGAAATTTTCAAAGGAAAATTCAAACTAGTTACTTTCAGCTAAGAAATTTGATTAATGCTCGAATGTAAAACTGGCAAAACTCTCTTAAACTTAAAATATACTTCCATCGAAAAATTTTGAGGAATTAATTACCCTAGCTTGTGAAATCGACATTAGGGTAATTTAACAAACCAAACTATATAATATTATTGTTCTAATATAGCACCTAATGTGCCAACAAAATAAAATCCCATGCATAAACATCAAATACCATGAAAATTAAAGGATTGGCATATCATTATCTTAAAAGTTGCATAAAAAAATAATATGATGAGGTAATTTCTGACAATACCAAACAACCAACTTTAGCCATTCAAACACTGAATTTTAAATTTAAAAATAAATGTTAAAATAATGAGTTTACATTCGACCAAAGAAACTAAAATATGGATTTATATAAGTAAGAAGACAGTATCGTCAAACTGCTAACAACTCTCACACATCACTAGCTATTATATGAACAACGAAATCATTATTTCCTACATGAATGTTATTGCCAAATTATTTTAAGAATTTTAGGTCTTAAACCAACACATAAATAGAATAATGACACAAACCAAAACCAAATACACATTTATAATGATGGTCGAAGAAAAAGAAAATCGCAAATCCTAAATACTACAATAACAAAACCACAAGTATCACTATTTTACCACTTCTCAAAAGAAACAAAGAGATCTTATTCATCTTAAAAAAATATTACGATAATAGAAAACTAAAAGAAGGTGTAGCGATTACCTATTTTATGCAGCCAACTGAAACAATGAGCTGATTAACGACTTCACTACTCTCCTTTATTCGAGAATGATATTAAAAAGAACTTGAGCTAAAATTCTCACAACTCTAAGGGTGGGGAATGAAGTCCAAAATCCTAGCCGAGTAAAGAGATTTTTAAGGACTTCTAATCAGAAAAAGAAAATGCCTTGTTCTTTAGTGAAGTTCCTTACTTATAGTAGGGTTCTTGTCTTAGAAAAACCATTTCCCTTCACTAATGTATAGTGAGGGTATTTATAGGAATGAAATTGGATGGAATTTAGGCATTCCACTGATGCCGGACTTTGTAAAATTCTAAAATCCTTAAATGATAAGGCAATGGGATGGATTGTATGATTTGGTATGAATTTAGGGATTTTTCAAAGAAAAATGGATGAAGTAGGATGCTAGTATGTAGTAGTCTCTAGAACCTTAGAGTTTCATATTTCCTGTTGGGAACCCACTGATATTGAAAGAAAGGATCAGTTAGATAGGGCATTGTATTGCGTTTATATGGGATTAGCTATTTGATGTTGGGTTGCAGTCATTGTTGTTGAAGCTATTGATATTGCGGTTGTTTGTTATTACTGATATAGTTGTTTTTTGGTTAAGGGGGATATAAGATATGTGAGAGACTGGGCCTAGTAGTCGGTGAGCTGGTATTGGGCTTGGGGTGGGCCACTAATGTTTTTTTTTTCTAGAAAATGGGGGAAAAGAAGGAGAGTATATTTGGGTTTTTTAGGATTAGGTTATTTAATAAATAGCCCTAGGTTGTAATATCAATAAATTTTATTTAAATTTTAATCATATAATAATTAGCCAATTGTATTGTAAATCTGGTCAATTTCAATTAAGGTCAAAAATAATTTTGGCTAAATTGAAACAAACCATGAAATAAGCTAACAACTAATTTAATTTTGAGCTTCTAAGTTTAGTAAAATCGAAAACCTATTTTCCAAATAAACTATTTTTAAAGAACAGAAGATATTTGAATTAAGGTTTTACCCATTTGAATAAATTTTGGGATAATCCTTGATTAAAATCTAATTTTTAGTGAGATAATTATTTAACTAAAGAAATTATATGATCTTGAATATAAGACCACAAAAATATATAATTGCTACGTAAAATGCAAAATTACCTAGATAAATATTTTGAAAAGTTTTTTGTTGGATAAAATAAATATTTTAATTTTATTTAAGACAGAAGCAACTCAGAATAAAATTTAGTTGTGGAGGCAAGAAACAGGTGTCAACAACTATACCCTTCTTTTTGGGTAGGGTGAACACAATTAACCCTAGGCAAAAGGAGCTTGACGTTTCTAATATTGTCCGACCATAAATCATCTTTCTAAAGGAGCTTGTTTTACATAAATTTGTGGAGTCATGATCATAGCCTTGTATTAGGTTTCCTACATATCCTCAGGTTTCATGAGAGTTCAGGCCACTTGTAGTTTATAAAGATTGATTTTAAGCCAAATTTTTACAAAATTTACAATCTATCACAATTTTCAAATTTTGGTGAAATTGGAAAGATTGGGAATAAGAGAATTGAGGGGAGGTTGGAATGTAGTTAAGTTTTAAACATAAAGTCCAGCCTACGTATCCTAATGACTCAAGGAATTATATTTCTTATAGTTTGACTCGATTGGTAGAAAGATAATCTCTTATTTTAGATGATCTTTGGTTTGATATAAGTGAGAAATTCATCAGCTTATGGATAAGAGGCTTGTATTTATCTCAATCACAAATATGGGACCCTTTGTCATGACCCGACCAAGGCCCTACCATGACGCATATCTCAAGTCCACTGAAGATAGGAGACCATCCCTTTTACCTAACCTCACAGAGCATAGCATACCTATCAATAGCTGAAATCTGAACATATAACAAGTTAGAAATATAATACGCTCACACACAATTAAGGGTGTCAACATCAACACCCAATCCACAGAAATATCCACAAAGCCTTTACTAATTCAAAAATAATATAAGTTGGGACATGCCCCCGACCTTAAAAATGACAATGACAATGATAATGTTGATGTGAACTCTTTAATTCTAGTTTATGAAAGGAAACTAATGGAATGAATAATTCTTCCAAAAGAATAAAAGCTTACTACTTCACTGTAAACGACCAACGAACAAAGCCAATTCACCTAACCTATCCATGAAAGTCAAAGTGTCACGCCCCAAATCCTATTAAGGCGGACTGGCACCCGTTGCCGGTAAGGCTCGGGAGAACCAACCTGTAGCAATACATTACCTATGAACATTATAAGTTACTTTTATACTAAACATGCCCTCAAAAGATAAATGGAACTAGCAAACCAAAAGATGTTGTATGACTAGGCCGTTGGAGCCACAATGTCTACGATACGATACATGACCATACTATTCTTTACATAGTCTACAAAGCCTCTAGATAAGAAACATTATCTTATAAGGGTCGGGACAGGCCCCGCCTCATGATAAGATACTATACAATGCAAAAAGATATGATAAGACTCAAAGCCCCGAAGCAACCTGGAGCTCAGTGACTGCAGTTGATATCCTGTACTCTTACTGGGGAGGTTTATTAGCTTCTGCACCTGCAGCATGGAATGCAGGTCCCCCAACAGGGACGTCAGTACGAAATAATGTACTGAATATGTAAGGCAACATGTACTATATATGAGATAAAAGCTCAAATGAAACCATACACTGCTGTAGGGTAAAAGACCACCTTTATGAATATTGTGGAGTCATGCATCTTATAACAATTATGTTACTTTACTCTTATCACTTGTATAATCTGTGCACATCATGTAATACAAATGACCAGCTGATCAGTGGTAAATCTATATCAGGATCGACCCATGCTAGGCTTTCCTTTCACCCCTGGGATACCCCCTGTAATACTGGGATTGACCCATGCTAGGTGATTCTTTCACCCCTGGGATACCACCCAACAGAAACAATTGTATACATATATCTTCTTATTACTTTTGAGATGAATCTTTGGTGATCGTAACATTTGAGCTATAAGACTATAAGCATGACAAATGACAAGTATGTGACCATGTAACATCATATCACAATGAAAAGAGTGGGTTATACGATTAGTGAAACATGTGGGACATAAACAACGTATGAACTTTATTTAGATAAAAAGAAGACTCATATGTCATGGTATCCAATGTATGTATGCAGCAGTGACAATGCTCGAATCCGGACACACAAATACATGTGAAAGAGTGGAGTGGTTATATCGAAGTTTGTAAAGATCTCTATGTGCCAATAAAGACTTTGGATTCCATGCCAAATAATAAGAGATCGAATAGCCTTACATACCTCGACATATCAACCTGTTTTTACCTCGAAATGACTTCTTTTCTTCCAACTATTTATCTACAATATCATGTTTTAAAGCTAGTATTAGCAGCTAATCAATGCATCTGGACAGCCCAATCTCACAAAACACAACACTTTGGCAACAAACGTATAACCATCGACTCAATGGTGTTATTCCGACTTTCTCAATTCTAACTGTCTTCAACCAGTACACATTATCATATACATGATGTACACAGCCTATATCAGCTCTACAACATGCTGGCAACAGTCCATAACTACAACACAGAACCATTTTACAAAACGCTCAACTAAGAAGCACAACATCTCGTCGTCTCCCTACATTTCGTCGTTAACAATTCATACTTGTCCCAACTTTGAACCAGATGCTCCCAACATATATATACATCAAATAAACCTTAACACAGTCACAAAATAGCTCGAAACACAGGGGGTGAAACGTGAAACATCAGCCCCCTCATCAAAACAGTCCAATACCATTTTGGAAGCACATAAGATCATATAAGGATACTTGTTTCCAAAGAACTAGCAAAACAGTCCAGCAACCTTGGCAACCATATACACACTATAACATATTAATAACCTCAACTTTATATCATATCAAAGTCAAAAATCAGGGTAAGAATCGTTCCAAAGCCAAGAAAATCAAACAACAACTTTCAGGACACAAGCTGTCCAGAAATTCCTGCACAGTACACCAGCCAACTTATCTTGTTTTCCATGGAAAATTCATATCAAGTATATGGTTATTTTTACATACCTTAACTCCCAAGGTGTAGTTCTAATTCAATAACTCAAAAAGTAGCCTTTGGTTGCCTTCCAAGGTGAAGAAATGCCAAGAGAAACTTAGAGAGAAAAGCTGAAAGTTTTGGTCTTCTACTAGTTACCCTAAGGAGCTCGGTTTTGGTCCCTTTTTAAGGAGGCCTTAGGCCGACTTTCTCTTGATATTTACAACTGATTAAGTCAAGTTGGTCAATTAATAATTTTCCCCTTTCACTTGGGCCTTTTGGATCTCTAAATCAATGGGCTTTAGTGGCCCATTTTCCTTGATCTTTCTTGCACTTTGTTTGGGCCCAATTTTGCTAGTAGTGAGTGAATGTAGTTGGGCCTATTATATAAAAATCTTGGGCTGAACATCTTGGCCCAATATAATGCTAAACCATTGGCTTTAATAGCCTCCCTAACTTGGGCTTCGTTTGTCACAAGACTTGGAAAGTTTCGGCGTTAAGCCTTGTCTTCGTTCCCCTTTCTTTTTACTAACGTCTAGACTTTAAGTGAGTTCACTTATGAATGAATTATTCTCCCTCATGTATATATACATTTTTTTTTAAGCCAACCACACAGGTGACTCACCTGCTAGCTTCCTAAGTTCCATAAGCACGTCAATGATTTTCTCCGTTTAAGGCCACAATCTCTAAATAGACTTCCATATAGTGCCCCAATATAACACTTGAACACTTGAAAAAAAGTTTTGGTAGTAATTAAATCAAGTCGTATGTCATTTTATGTGAACATTACTAGTACATGTAAAATGTGGGGTGTTACATCCTCCCCCCCTTAGGAACATTCGTCCCGAATGTTAACATAACTGTATAGTCTAGGCAGGTTTAAACTTCTGGTCACACAACTGTTAATAACATAACTAGTATTCAAACACATACCTATTAATGTTCCTCCTCTGTATCTTTTGGTCCCTCCTTGTCTTCAAATAGATGAGGGTATTTGGATTTCATTACTTCCTCCGGTTCCCACGTTATTTCTTCTACTTGGTTGTTTCTCCAGAGTACCTTTACTGATGCAATTTCTTTGTTCCTTAACTTTTTAATTTGGCGATCTAGAATAGCAACCGGTACCTCTTCATAAGTAAGATCCTCTGTGACCTGTACATCTTCTATAGGAGTGATACGAGAGGGGTCACCTATGCATTTTCGAAGCATTGACACATGAAACACTGGATGAACCATTGAAAGTTCCTGGGGTAGCTCTAATTCATATGCAACTTGTCCGACCCTCTTAGTAATCTTATATGGACCTATGTAACGTGGGCTTAGTTTCCCTTTCTTACCAAATCTCATAACCCCTTTCATCGGTGATACCTTTAAAAATACCCAATCTCCAATAGAGAATTCCAGCCCTCTTCTCCGCATATCTGCATATGATTTATGACGACTTTGGGCTGTTTTTAGTCGTTGTTGTATCACCTTAACTTTTTCCATGGCTTGTTGGACTAAATCTGGCCCGAGCAAGGTGGTTTCACCCACTTCGAACCAACCAATTGGTGACCTACATTTCCTCCCATACAAAACTTCGTAAGGCGCCATCTTGATGCTCGAATGGTAGCTGTTATTATAGGCAAATTCAATAAGGGGCAAGTGTTCTACCCAGCTACCTTTAAAATCTAATGCACAGGTTCGCAACATATCCTCAAGTGTTTGAATAGTACGCTCTGCTTGGCCGTCTGTTTGGGGATGGAAGGCTGTACTCAAATTCACTTGCGTCCCTAAACTCCCTTGAAAGGACTTCCAAAATTTTGCCGTGAATTGAGCTCCTCGATCAGATATAATAGAGAGTGGGACCCCATGTAGCCTAACTATCTCTTTGAGGTATAATTTGGCATATTCTTCAGCTGTATAATCACTTCTAACTGGTAGGAAGTGCGCTGACTTCGTGAGTCTATCAACTATCACCCATATAGAGTCAAACTTATTAACTGAACGAGGCAAACCAGTTACAAAATCCATATTAGTCATATCCCACTTCCAAGTTGGAATCTCTATACATTGCATATAACCACCTGGCTTTTGGTGCTCTACTTTGACTTGTTGACAAGTAGGACATTGAGCCACAAACTCTGCAAGGTCCTTTTTCATGCCTCCCCACCAAAACACCCCCTTTAGGTCATGATACATCTTAGTAGATCCTGGGTGGATGGAATATCTTGAATAATGGGCTTCTTCTATTATTCTCCTTCTGAGTCTGTTAACATCAGGAACACACAATCTATTTTGGCAATAAAGTACTCCATCTTGTGTAAGCCTAAACTCCTTCATTATACCTTGACTTACTTTCTCCTTAAGGCATTGTAGAATAGGATCATAATACTGTTTTTCTTTCACTTCCCTTATCAATGAAGAATCGGTAGCATTATGTACAATAATGTCCTTTCTTGGAGTTTCGAGTAGACGAACACCCAGATTGGCTAGTTGACGCAGATCCTTAGCCATGCCTTGCTTTACCCCTTTCTGATCACTGGTACCCATGAGTGTCTTACGACTTAGAGCATCAGCCACCACATTTGCTTTCCCTGGATGGTATAATATATCAATATCATAATCCTTTATTAACTCTAGCCACCTCCGCTGCCTCAAATTTAGATCTTTCTGCTTGAAAATATACTGTAAACTCTTATGATCTGTATATATGTCCACGTGCACCCCATACAAATAGTGGCGCCATATCTTTAAAGCAAATACAACCGCTGCTAGCTCAAGATCATGTGTTGGGTAGTTTTTCTTGTGTGGTCTCAATTGTCTCGAGGCATAAGCAATCACCTTGCCATGTTGTGTTAGTACACACCCCAAACCAACTCCGGAAGCATCACAATACACTGCATATCCCTCTGAGCCTTCCGGAAGCACTAGCACAGGTGCTGAGGTTAGCCTGCTTTTCAACTCTTGAAAGCTCCTTTCACATGCATCATTCCATTGGAATTTGGTTTCCTTGTGAGTTAGCTTAGTAAGAGGTGCAGACATAGAAGAAAAACCTTCAACAAACCTTCTGTAATAACCTGCCAATCCAAGGAAGCTTCGAACTTCTGTAGGTGTCGTTGGCCTTGGCCAATCTTTCACAGCCTCTATCTTTTGTGAATCCACCCTTATTCCTTCATCCGACACAATATGGCCCAAAAAGGCCACTGATTTTAACCAAAATTCACATTTGGAAAACTTAGCATACAACCGGCGATCACGGAGAACTTGTAGTACTAGTCGTAAATGATTTGCGTGGTCCTTTTCTGACCTTGAATACACCAGAATATCATCTATAAATACTATCACGAACACATCCAGGAAAGGCTTGAATACCCTATTCATCAAATCCATAAAAACTGCTGGTGCATTCGTTAGCCCAAACGACATAACAAGAAATTCAAAGTGACCATATCTGGTTCGGAAAGCTGTCTTAGGTATATCTTTTTCCTGCACTCTCACCTGATGATAACCTGATCTCAAATCGATCTTTGAAAAGTATTTGGCACCCTGTAACTGATCAAACAAGTCATCAATTCTGGGGAGGGGATATTTATTCTTAATTGTCACCCTATTCAGTTGTCGGTAGTCAATACACATCCTCAATGTGCCATCCTTTTTACGCACAAATAAAACTGGTGCACCCCAAGGGGACACACTAGGTCTTATAAAACCCTTTTCTAACAAGTCTTTCAGTTGCTCCTTTAATTCACGTAATTCTGCCGGGGCCATTCTATATGGAGGAATAGAGATAGGCTCGGTGCCTGGTAATAAGTCAATACCAAAATCAATTTCTCGTTCTGGAGGCAAACTAGGGAGTTCCTCAGGAAAGACATCAATAAATTCATTCACTATTGGAACAGACTGGATAGTTGGTGATTCTGCCTCCATGTCTCTCACTCTAACGAGATGACATATATATCCCTTTGATATCATTTTTCTGGCTTTAAAATAAGAGATAAACCTCCCTTTTGGTGCCCCAATATTGCCTTCCCATTCAAGGACTGCTTCATTTGGAAAGTGAAAGTACACTCTCTTGGTTCGGCAGTCAACGGTGGCATAGCAAGAAGCCAACCAATCCATACCCATTATAACATCAAATTCTACCATTTCTAACTCGATAAGATCAGCTAATGTATCTCGGTCGCAGACAGTCACTATGCAGTCACCATAGACTCTTCTAACTATAATTGACTCCCCAGTTGGTGTAGACACCGCAAGTGGTTTATTCAATAATTTAGGTGTTCTACAAAGCTTCCCAGCAACTAATGGAGTAATATATGACAATGTAGAACCAGGGTCAATTAATGCATACACTTTATGTGAGAAGATGGACAATGTACCTATAACCACATCGGGTGAAGCTTCCAGGTTCTGTCGAGTCCCTAGAGCATATGTGCGATTTTGGGCCACGCTGGAACTAGCTGCCCCTCTAATACCTCTGCCGCGACCTATGGGAAACTGCTCACCTCTACCTGATGGAGGCACTGATGATGATGATACAACATCTGATCTAGTAGGTTGTACCATATCACCCCTGCGTCTTCTTGGGCAATCTTTTATTACATGCCCTGGCATACCACACCAATAACAAACATCTGTTCCCCTGCGACACGCACCTATATGATATCTCCCACATTGTCTGCAAGGCTGCCTAGGAGGCATTTACTGGCTTCCCGAATATCCTGTTGTCCGTGTACCTTGGCCCTCACTCCTCTGCCCAAATTGATCATTTCTAGACCCTTGAAGTGGTGGTGGAGCACTAGTTGTAGAGTAAGAGGATGATGGCCTGGGTGGCCTATGAGAAAATCGTGGCCTAAACTCACCCTGGGGTGGTGTAAACTGTCCTGTAGATCTGGCCCTCTTGAATTGCCCCCTTTCTATTTCTTGTGCCCTCCTTCTTTGTCTCTGATCCTCCAGTTTCTGTGCAAAAGCTTGCATCCTCGCTATATCCATGTCTTTATTCAAAGAAGCAATGGTACAATCTCTAACCAAATATGAATCCAACCTATCCACATACCGATGGACTCTATCTGCCATAGTAGCAACAACATTAGGAGCGTACCTGGCCAGAGAATTAAATTTAAGACTATATTCCCTCACGCTCATATTCCCCTGATAGAGGTTCAGGAACTGATCTGCACGGGCCTCCCGGATCTCTAATGGCAAATAATGATCAAGAAAGGCCATTTTGAACTCCTCCCAAGTAGTTGGAGGTGTATCTATGCCTTTGGAATGCTTCCAGGCTTCGTACCACAGTATAGCCACACCCTTCAATCTATATATTGCCAACTCAGCAGCTTCCGAACCACTTACATGCATAACATCTAAGGTGCGTTGGATCTGATCAATAAAATCCTGTGGATCTTCATTTGGATCTGTCCCAGTGAATGATGGAGGGTCTAAGTTGAGGAAATCACGTATTCTCGTACTGGCTGCCTTACCTGCACCAACTGCACCTGCAACTGGGCCTTCTTGTCTTTGACCTTGGCCAGCAACTATACAAGTCAACAGTTGAACTGCATTTCTCAAATCCTGCACAGAAGCATCAACAGGTGGTTCTCGGGGATTTTCACTACTTCCTGGTACATCAACAGATGGAGGGGTTGGTGATGTCTGTGATAGAGACTCATCTAGAGCCTCACTCTGTCGTCTCGCCCGATTGGGTATACCAACAACCACTTCTACTTCCTTTCCTTTACCTTTACTCTTCCTTGTCTCAGGCATACTTACTGTACAAAATAATTCAGGGATTAGACATGGTACACTTATAATATTTGGCTCTATGGCACGATCTAAAGAATGAAAAGAAGTGATAACTCCTAAATGCCACGTAGCCTCTTGTTTATAAATGTGGTGCACTACACATCGATAAACATGATTCTACATAGACACGGCTTTGTAGACTCCCTAGGACAACCCGCTCTGATACCACTTCTGTCACGCCCCAAATCCTATTAAGGCGGACTGGCACCCGTTGCCGGTAAGGCTCGGGAGAACCAACCTGTAGCAATACATTACCTATGAACATTATAAGTTACTTTTATACTAAACATGCCCTCAAAAGATAAATGGAACTAGCAAACCAAAAGATGTTGTATGACTAGTCCGTTGGAGCCACAATGTCTACGATACGATACATGACCATACTATTCTTTACATAGTCTACAAAGCCTCTAGATAAGAAACATTATCTTATAAGGGTCGGGACAGGCCCCGCCTCATGATAAGATACTATACAATGCAAAAAGATATGATAAGACTCAAAGCCCCGAAGCAACCTGGAGCTCAGTGACTGCAGTTGATATCCTGTACTCTTACTGGGGAGGTTTATTAGCTTCTGCACCTGCAGCATGGAATGCAGGTCCCCCAACAGGGACGTCAGTACGAAATAATGTACTGAATATGTAAGGCAACATGTACTATATATGAGATAAAAGCTCAAATGAAACCATACACTGCTGTAGGGTAAAAGACCACCTTTATGAATATTGTGGAGTCATGCATCTTATAACAATTATGTTACTTTACTCTTATCACTTGTATAATCTGTGCACATCATGTAATACAAATGACCAGCTGATCAGTGGTAAATCTATATCAGGATCGACCCATGCTAGGCTTTCCTTTCACCCCTGGGATACCCCCTGTAATACTGGGATTGACCCATGCTAGGTGATTCTTTCACCCCTGGGATACCACCCAACAGAAACAATTGTATACATATATCTTCTTATTACTTTTGAGATGAATCTTTGGTGATCGTAACATTTGAGCTATAAGACTATAAGCATGACAAATGACAAGTATGTGACCATGTAACATCATATCACAATGAAAAGAGTGGGTTATACGATTAGTGAAACATGTGGGACATAAACAACGTATGAACTTTATTTAGATAAAAAGAAGACTCATATGTCATGGTATCCAATGTATGTATGCAGCAGTGACAATGCTCGAATCCGGACACACAAATACATGTGAAAGAGTGGAGTGGTTATATCGAAGTTTGTAAAGATCTCTATGTGCCAATAAAGACTTTGGATTCCATGCCAAATAATAAGAGATCGAATAGCCTTACATACCTCGACATATCAACCTGTTTTTACCTCGAAATGACTTCTTTTCTTCCAACTATTTATCTACAATATCATGTTTTAAAGCTAGTATTATCAGCTAATCAATGCATCTGGACAGCCCAATCTCACAAAACACAACACTTTGGCAACAAACGTATAACCATCGACTCAATGGTGTTATTCCGACTTTCTCAATTCTAACTGTCTTCAACCAGTACACATTATCATATACATGATGTACACAGCCTATATCAGCTCTACAACATGCTGGCAACAGTCCATAACTACAACACAGAACCATTTTACAAAACGCTCAACTAAGAAGCACAACATCTCGTCGTCTCCCTACATTTCGTCGTTAACAATTCATACTTGTCCCAACTTTGAACCAGATGCTCCCAACATATATATACATCAAATAAACCTTAACACAGTCACAAAATAGCTCGAAACACAGGGGGTGAAACGTGAAACATCAGCCCCCTCATCAAAACAGTCCAATACCATTTTGGAAGCACATAAGATCATATAAGGATACTTGTTTCCAAAGAACTAGCAAAACAGTCCAGCAACCTTGGCAACCATATACACACTATAACATATTAATAACCTCAACTTTATATCATATCAAAGTCAAAAATCAGGGTAAGAATCGTTCCAAAGCCAAGAAAATCAAACAACAACTTTCAGGACACAAGCTGTCCAGAAATTCCTGCACAGTACACCAGCCAACTTATCTTGTTTTCCATGGAAAATTCATATCAAGTATATGGTTATTTTTACATACCTTAACTCCCAAGGTGTAGTTCTAATTCAATAACTCAAAAAGTAGCCTTTGGTTGCCTTCCAAGGTGAAGAAATGCCAAGAGAAACTTAGAGAGAAAAGCTGAAAGTTTTGGTCTTCTACTAGTTACCCTAAGGAGCTCGGTTTTGGTCCCTTTTTAAGGAGGCCTTAGGCCGACTTTCTCTTGATATTTACAACTGATTAAGTCAAGTTGGTCAATTAATAATTTTCCCCTTTCACTTGGGCCTTTTGGATCTCTAAATCAATGGGCTTTAGTGGCCCATTTTCCTTGATCTTTCTTGCACTTTGTTTGGGCCCAATTTTGCTAGTAGTGAGTGAATGTAGTTGGGCCTATTATATAAAAATCTTGGGCTGAACATCTTGGCCCAATATAATGCTAAACCATTGGCTTTAATAGCCTCCCTAACTTGGGCTTCGTTTGTCACAAGACTTGGAAAGTTTCGGCGTTAAGCCTTGTCTTCGTTCCCCTTTCTTTTTACTAACGTCTAGACTTTAAGTGAGTTCACTTATGAATGAATTATTCTCCCTCATGTATATATACATTTTTTTTTAAGCCAACCACACAGGTGACTCACCTGCTAGCTTCCTAAGTTCCATAAGCACGTCAATGATTTTCTCCGTTTAAGGCCACAATCTCTAAATAGACTTCCATATAGTGCCCCAATATAACACTTGAACACTTGAAAAAAAGTTTTGGTAGTAATTAAATCAAGTCGTATGTCATTTTATGTGAACATTACTAGTACATGTAAAATGTGGGGTGTTACACAAAGTATCTCTGGTGCCTGTATCGCATGGGGTTATGATGTTTGGAGATGGTTCATAGGTTAAGCACTAGTATGTAACTCGAGGATAGGGAATAAAATAATGCTAAATCAAATTCAATTCAACATGCACACATCATCATATACATGTGTAAGTACTATATTGGGATAGGTAATAAGGCTTAGCATGAAGGAAAATATTATCATGGACTATGTAGCTCAACTGTAATAAATAGGCACCCACGGTCTATATGGGTTCAGTTCCCCGTGCCAAAAGGTCCGTAGTGCATGCTACCCTCATAAATTAGATGTATCTAGGAATACTAAGGAATGACCCAACCCATATCAATCCAAGATACAATTATATCAATAGTGTGAACTATGCACACAGTCATCAAGACCAAACCTGTAACACCTCACATTTCTTCGCTAGTCTTTGAACCATCGTTCCTACGTGTATAAGCCACAATCCAAATAATTACTATGTGAATATAATTTCCTGATCTTTATCCTCATGTTTGATGTGCTTTCGAGGTGAAAAATTTTCATAAGAATCACTTAGAACAAATTTGAGCTAAGAGCCTTTCATTAGTCCAAAGTTTAGTATTCAATTCTACAAGGATCTACTTAGAATATGTATAACTTTTGATATACGTAGAAATTTTCAGTTCAAGACCCACCAAATTGTACATAATTGAGTCATCTTTCCAACAATACCAATTTTTCCTTAATCCAATACCCAAGTAAAAAGTTATGGCATTTTCCACGAGAGGTAGTAAGGGGTCGTGATAGCCCCATGCCGCGATGACTATTCAATCTTGCTGAGGGTCGCATTATGAGGACTTCCTAACCCAACTAGGGGTCATACCGAGGGGGCTATTCTCCTACAGTTTTAGCTTCTTAAGGGTCAAGCATTACTTTAGTCCTTTCCCTTCAACCCCAAACGTCCAAAGCACGAATTATAATTCCTAAAAGGGCATTATTTGCCCATCTTCCTCAAATCAACTCATGTAAAAACCCTCTTCCATTCCTAAGAACAATAATACAAGAATCACCATTCAATGACCTTCAAGAAAAGTTATTCTTCTTCAATATTTAAGCTTTTAAGGCATGTTAGATGTCCATCCATGGGTCCTTACCACCCATGGAGTCCAAGAATCCAATTTTTATGTTTAAAAGAATTATCTATACATGTTATTATGAACTTTATCCATGAACTCCCATGGATTTTGATTTTGCATGGTGTTTACAAGTAACGGTTGTTAAAATTAAACCTTACATATTTGAATCTTGTTATTCACATATTAACTCCCTAAATCCATGATTTGTAGTATTTCAATTATATTACCATCTAATGTTTTGACTATTCTCATACTCAATTCTATGAATTTTAAGTGTTTGATGAAATTTCTAAATGATTGGGGTTTAAGTAATGACCCCTTGTTATGTTTCCCATAGTTTTTGATAGAAAGTATCCTTACACGTTGAAAGTTGAAGTATGTTTAGCTATATCTTTGTAATTTGATTTTCAATTTATGTTTTCAATTGATTTCATGTGGAATGCATTATAGTATGTTTTAAATACTATGAAACTTCCATATCATGTTCATACAAATACAGAATAAAATTCTCAGTTTATGATTTGGTGATGTGATTGTACTATCTTTTCATGTTTAAAAAGCATCCCTATGTTAAAAGTCTCAGTCCCTATGTGTATGATAAAATGCTTAAGGGAATAATAATGGAAAATGATTTCCTTTCATCATTTTCAAGCTTTTATATGGTCCTATTGTTATTGAAATTGAGTACTGGGGGTTATGAATACCCGAAGTTTAGATGTTTACTTAGTTTTAGTATCTTCAGAATAATTTTAGATAAATCATGAGCATCAATACTCAATTAGCTGTCACGATCAGTTACTTGTCCAGTTAAGTTAGTTCAGTCTAGTAATCAGTGTTATTTAGTTGGGAATAGGATTCAGCACTGAGTGAACCTAGGGATAGGGGATGAACCGCAAATTAGTATTGGATCCTTAGGAGCAATCCTTAAGTTCCAAAACTACGTAGCCAACATAGGTTATGAGATGTCACCCGCTAGTTTAGGACTAACACTCTTAGGGATCACCCTCTAGTTTAGGACTGATCTCAGGTGTCACCCACTAGATTAGGTCTGACTCCACATCTAATGTTAGTGCCCATTGCACGGTACTAATACCATTCCAACTGGGGTCACAGGTTAGACCCCGATCAGCTCAGACTGGGCCATGTCGGTTAGATTATCCACAGTTTCAATTTTAGTACTCAATTTAGAAGTCATTTCAGTATTGCTTGACCATAGCATATATTTTATCAGTTATTCAGTCATCATATTTTAGTATTTCAATTTATAGACTTTTTCAAAACTTGATTAATGCTTGGTCAATGCATTCTCAGTCTTTACAGTTTTCAGGCATTCATACTCAATACCTCATGCGATATATTTAGTAAGTTATTACTCATGCATATGAATCCAAATATACCAGACTAACCTTATTTAGCATACCATTACATTCTAAGTACTGATCACATACTCATTTTTTGCGCTATGATGTCTTATACCATAGGCTCAAACGCTCGAATTCCTAATCGTACTTAGACTTTCTAGTGCATCAGAAGTAGTAGCTGTGGTATGTCCTCAACCTTTGAGGATGATTTATCTTATATTCAGTTTGTCAATAGTTTAGTTATTTAGTCAGTTGGAGTTAGTTGGGAGCTTTTCCTATCAACTCCACAATCAGACAGTTTAGAGGCTTTCAAACTAGTACAGACAGTTGGTCAGTTTTTAGTTGTGATTATTAGTCATTTTATTAGTATTTCCAGTATGTTTCTAGACATTTTAAAGCATGATTCAGTATTGAGTTTAGTTGTTAAAACCTTATGGCATTGCAGTTGAATTTTGCACATGTTGTTTATTAGTTTTATTCAGTGCTCACAGTAGGTACCAGCACATAGATTAGCTTGTGGTCTCTCGATACCGTAGGCACCGTGTAGCCTCCAAGGTGTACTCCTGGGGTGTTACAAAACCTCACATTGGCAAACATGAGTTTTCATTAAAATTAATCAAAGACCCACATATTTATGACGTAGATATACAACCCCCATTAAGCCCAAATTAAAATAAGTTTCACATAACCCAATTATTTAACCAAGGATTTAACTGTTACAGCATACCATAGGTATCGTCATACCCGTACACTTGTAATCTTAACTATTTTCCATAATAATCACATTAGATTGGGGGATTCCTTATCCCACGTTGTTCACTAAATTAAACATAGCCAATAAAGCCTTCCAAATCCATTTAACCATTTATGCAATGCAATACCATTAGTGAGTAAGTCAAACCATATGACAATTTCTCAATTCAAAGCCAATTTCACAAATGGGTTGAGGGAACATAATTATTCAAAACCAATTCCAAGTTTAAATCATCAATTTTGGTAATACCTTGACACCCCTATTCCAATTCCCACACCAATGTCCCCCACTAGTTAAAACATTGATTTTAAAGCATGAATAATTCATTAAAACCATGGGAAAACAATTCAAGGATCAATCATTCCAAAACCCTAAACCATATCAAAACCCACATCCAAATCCATATAATTAAGTTGTTTAAACACATGTTTTTCATAAAATAATAATTGAGAAAGAGTAACATGCCTGATATACCAAAATTTATGGAGAGATATCAACCCTTGAGCCCTTAGATGACCAACTTCTTGGAAACCCTAAGTATCTTGACCTTGGAGAATTTGGAGAGTTTGAGAGAGTGATTTGAGTGCTAAAGTGTTGAAAGTAACATCCTAGGTATGTTTTATAGTCATGGGTATAAAGTGAGGAAAGAGGGAAATGTCCAAAATACCCTCAATTAAAAAGTTGAAAAATTATCTCCAGTGACTACGGGTCACTATACGACTTGTAAGGACTCATTACAGCTCGTCACCACGAGTCCTAGTCTAGACAGTTGTTGAGAAACCCCTTCTCTAGTAACCCTATGACTCACAAAAAGGCCCTACGACTTGTAGGGTACAAGTCGTAGTCAATATAGAATACTTGGGGCATCACGCTAGTTTGGCTACAGATAGGACTATATGAATTATTTTGAGTCTTTACAACTCGTAGCCCTTTGTCATAGTTACAATAAAATCTCTATGCCAATATATTGGCCAGGCTATGATTGGGTCCTTAAGACCAATGATGACATGTTACGATTTGTTCATAGAGTTGTCATCTTGGCAGTGAGTTTAAAAACTCAGTAATTTTCAAGGACCAAAAATTTGAGATATTACACTATTTACACCCAGAACTGAGAATTACATAGACATACCTTCATAAGTTCTAGGTGTCTTGTCACCCGGATTGCAAGGAAGAGGAAAGTTACCTCTGGTGTGAGTTTAGAAATCCCTAAACGTGAAATTTAAATCATAATGTCCAAAAATACCCACTGCCTTCTAATTGGGGTGCGGTTTTATGGTGGTGGAATTCATCCTTTAGCTTGCATCCAAAGAGTTTGATATCCCTCTTCAGCCTATATCCCAATTCGCTACTAAGAAAAAGTTTCATGTTGTGTTGCACTATTTTTATATTCATCCATACATATGATTTTGATTTTAGAATTTCATCCTTTCATATACTCTCAAAAATATCTCAAACAAAAATGGTTAGTTATAAATGTAAAATGATACAAACACAATTTAGTACAAACCTGTTTGAACATGTCAAGCAGAGATAGTTGATGAACTAATATGTACAACTCGTTTTAAAAATATCATGCCACTTTTAACAGGGTACACACCCAACATGTATCATTAAAAGTTAGAAAAACTATCTTTAAACTGGTAGCTTCTCCTCCACCTTGTCTAAGCTAATACCCCTTTCAGGGAGTAGCTTAGTCCTATGGAAATCCTTGTAGTAGAGGTGTTGGCATTGTGCGGCCATGAATCTGGTGTTGTTGAAATCTCCCATTTTTTAGGATGAGAACCTACAAGCAATGAAACTCTAACCAATATTAGTATGTTCAAACCAAAAACATTCTAAATTATACAAACAAGCTCAAGTGGTAGTGTTATAAAAGGTTTCGGGGGTAGCGAAGGATGTGCAGATGTTTTGAAGTCTACTAAAATTTGGCATCATGTATCAAGAATGCGGAGTGTTAAACACGATTATGGAGTTTTGATAGTGCTCACGGTATGGCGATTGCGATTATTAGGATTGCGAGTGCCGCCCTTAAGACCAGGTTGGACAGTTTTTGCACGGTGTTTAAAATATACATTTAACCCCCAATCCCTCATTTCAACTAGGCATGACAAGATTATAAATAGAGAATTTCAAGCCTAGAGTGTGTGATCATAGCCCCAAACTTAAAGAAATTGAACATTCAATTTGTAGGGGCATTTAATCACACACATGGCGTACACTTCAATTTAAGCAGTTTAAGGCTTAATTTTTGGTACTCAAAACTTCCCTAATAGAGTGTACAATAACTAAAATAGATAACCATAGTAGAATAAAAACTAAGCATGAATTTGGTAATGAAAACATTATTTTGGGTCCTTTTTATACATTATGAGTTCAAAGCATGCAATATATCAAAATTGAGGAGATTTAAACAACTTACCGGCTTATATGGTGCAAGGGTTGAATTGGCACTTGGACATGGAATGTAAAGCCACAAAGTTGGGTGAAAATTTAAGAAAATTTTAAAAATGAGGTACATAGGAAAATGGCATTTGGATGGTCCTTTTAATTTAATTCGACCGCGATCGCGATCATGTGGCCTCCGGTATCATGGTGGTGTGGACCGCGTCGTGGTAACTAAAACCAAACAATCTAGTTTCCTGCACTTGTTATTTATTCCAATATTCCAATTTCACATACTCCTTTTTCAAAGTCAATCAAAATTTCTCTTAGCACCATACTTCATGAATTATACATGCAACAAAACAAAACAAAAATGAAATCTACTCTAACATGTATAAATCTAAAGGATATGTGCCACTTTTCGTGGCATGATGGGCTGCCTCCCATTGAGTGTTTGTTTTACGTCATAACACGATGCCTCCACAGCTTCATTTTATATCTCTATTAAGAATATTTGAATCTCTGTCCCAGTTTTCATTCAATATATGATGAGCAGCAAGGGGACAAAACATTTAATTCTTCTAAGATAAAACTTTGAAGATGTGAGGACATCGAGAGCAAGCTTTGATACATCCATTTTGAAGACTTGAACCTTTTATCCAATTTGAAATCAACTTTCCTAGTTGGCTCTTTGGGCAGAAGTTGGCACATCAATAGGTCATTCTTTGTACATCGGAAGTTATGTTCCTTGGACATTGATGATGGGGTTCCATATGCTCTTTTGGAATCTAAAATTCCAAAATATAAGAAGTGGACTCTGTCTCTCCATAATACCCCATTTGCTCGGAGGGATGGATCCTCATCACATCCTCTAAGCATAATTTTAAAAGTGGTTTGAATGAGGTCCAACTCTTAATTCCGGGTTAGCCTTCTCCAAAGCATTTTCACCCCAAAATAAACTAGAGTCATCAAAAAAGGTTATCATCAATTCTTCATTTGACTCTAGTACCATTTGTTTTATTGTGGCTTCTTCTTCCTCATATGACTCGGTAGATTGGGAAGTTACCGAGGAGTCTTCCCGACCAAGCTCATCATCATAGCTTGGTTTATCTTCTTGATGGACCTCCTCTTGGAAAATGGGCATGGTTGTGATGTTGACAAGAATTATGTTCTTGTCCAATTCCTTTGCCTTAATATTTTCCTTTTAGAACACCTTGTAGGATTTATGAAAACCTTGTGCATTCTCCCTGGTTATAATTAAATGATCCAAAATGGTTTGAAGCATTGCTACAAGAACAATGGGTCTGGTTTGTTGCTCCTCCTTCTTCTTATCATAAGACCTATCAATCTCATAATAAGAACTAGCAATTCGATTTGCATAATAGGGGGAAAGGGCATTTGGACAATCACTCCATTGTCTATTTCAACCACTACATTATGAACACCTATACTCCCTATAGAATCAAGATGGTGAATCCATATCTCTCTGGGGATCATAGTCACAATCTCTCATAAAGTGTGGTACGTCATAATATGGATATGGATCGTCACGATAGGATTCCCAACTACCAATATCATATTTGTAAGGAGATGCCATAGCGAAAAGTAAGAATTAAATAAAATCTACCTACAAAGAAAAATCACAAAAAAAAATATACAAGATTGAATTCAAGCAAGTAACTAAAATTTCAAACTAACTTAATACGCCAAATTGTTCCCCGCAATGGTGCCATATTTTATAACGCTCAACTTATACATCAATTTGAGAGAAAGGAAGACGTCATCAATATATTTACCCAAATTTGGAGTCGGGGTCAAATTCATGAGGAACAATGTTAGTGGAACTCAAGTTACTTCAAAATAACAGATACAAGTTAAATCCAAACCATTGTTACAAGAAGTTAAAAATGGGGGAGATAGGTTACACTAATGTTTCTTTTTTTATGTTTTTCTAGTATAAGTTTAGGCTACAAATAATTAGAGTTTTAATTGATATACACAGATCTTGGGATTATGTGCCTAAAGGAGTGAAATGTGGGTGTTAGCAATAAACATCAATTTAGTAAGTCAAATATGGGTAGGTTTGGTTATAGATTTTGATGCAAGTCTTTCAAAAAAACACCAAACTTTCACCCATTGATTCTTTGAAATACCTAATAGGTGTTTTCAACAATTGGTAACCACAACCTCAATCTAGGCATCCCTATTTCTAAGATGATACCCATGGTACAGTCAACCTCACATTCACCCTTATGTCTAAGATACTAAAAATTTTCCAAACTACACACACAATTGTCTATCATTGCTTTGGTATCAACATCCCTCTTTCAAGGATGATATGGATTCCTAAACTTCACCCAAAATACTTCTTTTGAAGATGGCTTCGGGTTTTTTAGAGCATGGAGCTTTCACTCATCATACCAATATGGGTGTTTGGGGCTTTCACCCATCAAACCCCAACCAATTTAGCATAGCAATGATAAAACCCATAAACATGAACTGCTAAATAGAAGATAATCAATAACAACCCACAAATGCTTTAACCCCTATTCACCTATAAAAGATCTATCTACACATAAGATAAATAAGCATAGATATATCCAAAATCTCCATTGAAGTGATTTATTGAAGATTAAGTGAATGTTACTTTAAACTTGGCACTCCCACAAATCAATAATGGAAGTGAGCTAATCTTTCACATAGAAAGTATCCAATTTATTCTTCACCCAAGAAGTATACAATATTTTCTTCTCCAAAAATGGAGGCTATGAATTCAAGAGCTCTACCTAAAAATTGGGGAAGATGGAATATATTCCATGATGCTAGGGTTTGAGTCTTTTTTTCAAAATTAGGATAAGCCACGTGCATTTCTAATTTTTTCCTCTGGCTAATTTCTTCCGCTAAGCCACGATTGCGTGGGTCTAGCATCGACCGCGGTTATGCGACCGCAGGTAACTTCCATGATTGCAGTTGAATAACTTTTGCTTGACTGTCGAGATCGCGATCAGCAGACCGTGACTGTGGTACCTAAGGCCTTTCTGTTCCAAGTCTTCAACTGCATTTTTCTTACTCCCTTTTTATTATTTTCAGCTCTAATCCATATCTTTTGATCTCCCCAACTCTATGCCTGTAAAGAGTGGATATTAGTGTATTTTATCACCAATATTTCTCATTCATTCATTAATTCAAAACAAGGTAATGTACACAAAGTTTTAGTGATAATGAGTGGTAAAATCATCACTTATCAAATATGTGAGACCAATTGGATTCGTGATTGGAGTTTCACGTGCAACAAAATAAGTCAAAGAATTAGTATGTGCACGAAACTTATTAGGATTAAGTAGCGAAATAAGTTTAAGCAAATACCATATTTCAATATATCTAGACTATTTTCAAGGTATACTAAAAATATGCATAACTCTAAGCTATTGATATGAATCATTAAAAATAAAATTATAATCAATACTAGAATTTTACGACAAATAGAGACTATCCCCTACTCCCCTAAAGCTAATAGAAAACAATAAGGAAGGTACAAAGATGTCCATGACTACTTAAAGCTACAGAGAGTGGATAGAAATAGGAAGGTAGCATATGTATACCACTTATTTGAAACTATAGGAAATATAAACTTAACCAATGAGAGATGATAAAAACTAAAACAAGGAAGGGGACTCATAACACATAATACAACACAAAGCTGAATCAAACAAGATACTTCCAAATAAAAAAAATTCTCTCTTTTTGTTTCAAAAATATTCACAAATGAGAGGTCATGTACCATGGTTTCATGACACTGTTGATGCTTAAAACAATGAAATTTTGCAAGTACTGAGGTTTTTTTATTTGATGTGATGAGTTTTGATGTTAGTTTTGTAGGAAATCAAGATCTGGAGTAGACAAGGAGCTAAAAGTGATGAAAAATAGCAGGAAGGATACGAATGAGTCATACTTAGGTGATGTACATTAAAGTGACGCTACTTCAAGAAGGCCTTTCATAAGAAGTCAAGCTAAGGACCTTCAAGAATTTCAAGCTTTATAAATCAAGATGGAATCTTTGGAAGGCTCAAATATAGATGACTTGAAGATATTTAATATACTAAGTGTCTACCATTTAAATTATCTTGTAATTTAGATGAAGGACAATTTGGTCTTTCCTTACTTCATTTAACCCTTATTATACATAGTTAGCTATTAGGGTGAACCACTAGTTTTTTAAGATAGAATATTTGTGCCTCCTTTGAGAGCTTGGAATACCTTTGTTGATTTTCAACCCTTGTCATAGGATTTTCAAGGAAGGTTACTACATTCTTGATGATTCTAATAGATTAGGTATTTTTCGTTCCTAATTAAGGGATTTTTTGTTAGTTTCACCATTACATCTTTTAACTATTTGAATCTAATTGTGTCTATCTTTCTTTAATTTCTATCTTTTTTCTATCTTCTTATTTTACATCAAATTGGTATTAATAGCTTGGATTATATTTGTTTTTAAAATCTAAGTCTTTGAGGTTTTGTTATTTTCAAAAAGAAATTTGATTGAATGTTGAAAATGCATTTTTTTGATTTGTTATTTGGTTTAAGGAATTGTTAGTTAGAAGTTGGTTCTAGAGTTTTGGGGAGGTTGTATCTTAAATTTGATCTCATTTACTTGGGTATAGAAGAAGATGAATTTGGGAATTAGAAAATAGTCCAAATCTTTCAAGCTTGTTTTCTCTTCTTTTCTTGGTATTGCTAGTAAGTTTACTTTGAGTATTAATTCATAATTAATGTTAAAATAGTTTGTTTCCGTTTAATTTATTTGTGTCAAATTTTTTTATATTTTTTTCTTTCATTTCATTATATGCTAATTTGTTTCCTTGTCCATTAGTTTCAATTATCCATTCTTGATTACATTAACTCTATTCCATCTCGAAGAAATAGTATCACTTATGAATTATTTGATCATGTTGACTCTCAACCTTGGTTTATTCAGGAATGGTAACAAGCAAGAGTGAGGTGAGTTTATTTGAGTGTGGCCTTAAAACCCTTTAGCCTTAGAGTGATACACGAGTGTGAGTGACAAAAAGAAGGAAACATGATATGAGTTTTGAGGAACACTTTCTACTATATGGAGAATTCTCTCAAAAAAGGAAAATTTGGCTTTAAAAACTATCAGAAGAAATGAAGGAAATGGAGGGAAAATTAGAAGATATGGATATAAGGGTGAGAAATCAAGAAATAGTAAAGCAACGACTTGAGGTTTTCAATCCTATTGGTCAATGATAATTCATCAATTTGACGACTTGTTATCACCTTTTAAGCATAAATTATCATGTTTTTCCATTAATTTGATAATACTCTCTTACTTAATGCTCATTTATGTAGGTAAAAGTAAAAAAAGGAAGATGGGTAAGTCATTCAAGTTATTAAGAGGTCAAGTATGAAGGAAAAGAGTCGTTATTAAGAGGTCAAGTATGAAGGAAAAGAGTCATCCTCTTTGCATTCACTTCGTATATTCTTTGGAGTTGTTGGCCATATACCCTCTATCTGCTTTCCATCCGCTTTGGATCCACTCAAGCATATCAAGAACAAGGTGGCAGTTTTGTAATTTTCATCAAATGTAGAGTTGGAGTTAAAAAAAAGAGGGTTTTAGCTTATTTTTCAAGACCTAGCTTTTATTTTCCTATCTAGCATCTTAGCTTCTCCCTTTTTATCTTAGCCCCTATCTTTTGATCTTAGAAGAATTTTGTACTAAGATTGAATGAAAAATATGTATTAGTTATTTTTTATTAAAGAATTATTGAAACTCCAAGTTTGGATCTACCTTATCTCTTTTTCTCATGGATGAAGTCAATGCTAACTTAGGTATATTTTTACCCTTTTTATCTATGAGTAGGTAATTCGAAATCTTGGGGTTATGCTTGCTTAGGTTGTGGTAGTACATGGGTTTTAGCTAATTATTCTTATAATTAGTTAGTTGTGATGGGTGTTGCATTTATTTAATGATTTAACTAAGAGTTTGGGGTTACAAACCCCAACCACCCTAGAACCTATGTCATTCCTAAAAAGGGGACATGGATGAGTAATAAATGCAACCAATAACTTGATTCATTTCTTTTAATGATACCTCTTATACATAAGGATGTTAATTGAGGCAATAGATGAAATTGTCACACTTATGAGGTGTTTTAAAGAACCCATTTGTGAAATTTGGTATTGTAATTGAAAGACTGACACTAATATATTGACATCTAGCCTACCCATGACTTTTAGCCAAAATTAAGATAAATGGTTAAGTACCCATGCATGAACCCACACCTAGAACTACATAACCCCAAGGCTTATTCTCAATTGAATTCACTCTTAGCATTTTTCAACGTCAAGATAGTGCACTAAAATTGAAGTAGTTGTCATTTATAAACACTTTCAAACTAAGCCCCCCATTTTACATTTATGTTTGTTTTATTCACACTAAGGGTTATCTTTTAGTAGACTATCAATACTCTTGAGTTTTGAATTCTATGCTTTCACTCCTTGTGGATTCGACCCAACCTAAGTTGGGTTATTATATTAACAACTTTCGCTTACACCCATTCAAGAGTGTAATTTGGGCATTATTAAAAATAGCGTCGTTGCCGGGGAGTGAAATATAGCTTTAACTCTTGTAGTGTTTTTAATTTTTTTGGGTTAGCTATAGTATTTTATTTTACATCGTTTGGTGTTTTTACTCTTTCTCAGGTATGCATAATAGTATACACAACACAGTAGTCATATCGGGACAATTGATGGGTATCTTGGGGATGAGGATCACCTCTATGATGCGGGCCGATCTAGTGCTATTGTTATTCCACCGATTGAAGTAAATGGAGTATTTCACGTTACTAGCGTGATGATTCACTTGCTTCAAATGAAAGGTTTTTTTGGAGGCCAAGCACATGAGGATTCTAATCTATACTTGACGAATTTTACTAAGGTGTGTTCTCCAATTGACATACCCCACATATCTCAAGAGTCAATTTGGTTATACCTTTTTCTATTCTCTTTAATGGGAGAAATGGTCTTATAGTTGTGGTCTTTGCCCAAGGAGTCTATCACTTCATGTGTTGGGCTCATAGAGGCATTCTTGGAAAGATACTTTCCCCCTTCTTGGATGTTGCTACTTAGGGATAAAATCATTAACTTTTGCCAACTTAATGGCGAACCATTGTATGAGTCTGGGCAATGATTAAACAATAAGTTAATGCAATGACCAAATCATGAGATTTCAGATAAAATGTTTCTTCAAATTTTCTATGGGGCATTGGATCAATTGAACAAGACGGTAGCCGATAATGTGGTCGGGGGTTCTCTTGTGAGACTATCGTATGGTATTGCATCAACTTTATTAGATTAAGTGGCCAAGAAAAGTAGATGATGGCACACAAGAGATACCAAGGTGGCCGTGGGGGCTCCCTCCATATCTTTTGTAAGATAAGACAAAAATAAAAAAGATGAAAAAAGAGATGCAAATATGGCAAAAGTTCTGACACAACTTGATCTTCTTACCAAGCATATGATGCAAGCTCCTCCTAAGGCAGTTAACGTCGTTGCTTCTAAAAGTACTAAATCTTATTATGATGCATAAATAGTCTCTTGATGAATAAATTTGATTCTTTTCAAACCAATTGGGGGCTTTCCACGCTACCTATCAAAGCAAGGTAGGAATCAAGGTTGAAAGGAAAGAAATAGTGATAGAGATTGGTGTGATAGAGATTATGATAAGCATCAGGATTATAGAGATAATAAAAGAGATTATGATCAATACATACCTCCACATGATTGGGCAAAGGGTAAAGAATCAAGTTCCATTGACCCGGATAATCTTAAAAATGAAGATGTCCTTGCTTGGATTTTAAGGGGTGTTGAGGGTACCGACAAGATGGTAAGAGAAATAAAAAGTGACTTCTCACAACTAAATCAAATGGTGACATATCACTCGGCCTCTATCAAAAAAATTGAAACTCAAATGCGCCAAATCTCATCACAACTCAATGCAATACCAAAGGGTGGATTGCCTAGTAACATGGTTTTTCAATCCTAAAAATGATGCTCACATCAAGGCTATTGTAACTAGGAGTGGTCAGAATCTTGGTAAAGATGTTGTTGATCTTGGTGAATGCCCCAATGAAAAAGAAAATAAAGAACACACCAATGCAAAGAGAAAGCAGCTAGAAGAGCCAATTCATAATGATCTAAAGTCTAATGAGACAAGTGTTGAACAGCCAATGGTGGTTGAAGAAAATATTGAAAGTGAAAAAACTATGAAGGTGGTTAATGATGATATTCCAAAAGTAGATGAAACTCCAATTGTTCCATCACCATAAATAAAAATTCCTCCCTCATTCCCATAAAGGCTCAAAACGAAGGATGATGATACCATGTTCAAGAAGTTTCTTGCAAAGTTTTGCAATTTATCGGTGAATATTCCTTTGCTAGAAGCCATAAAAGTAATGCCCGGGTATGCTAAATTTATGAAGTACTTAGTTATAAAGAAGTGAGTCATGATTTAAAACAATTAAGGTAACCCACAATTGTAGTGCTATAATGTCTAGCACAATGGTGGTGAAAAAAGAAGACCCGGGTGCATTTACTATTCATTACACTATCAGGGTCTTCAAATTTGGAAAAGCATTATGTGATCTTAGAGAAAGTATTAATTTGATGCAATTTACCGTGTTTCGTAAGTTAGTCTTGGGTGCTTCTAAGCCTACCACTATGAGGCTTCTAATGGCCTATTATTTAATCAAAAAGCCCATAGGTGTGTTGTATGATATTTTAGTGAAATTTGTCTAGATTATCTTTTCGGTCGACTTCATTATTCTTTATTGTGAGATTGATCATGAGGTCCCAATTATACTTGGTAGACCATTCTTAGCTAACAAAAGGGCCTTAATGGATATAGAATGTGGAGAGATGAAATTTTGGGTGAACAATAAAGAAGTATCCTTTAATGTGTGTAAGTCCATGAAGCAACCTATCGACTTTCAAGTTATTTTGGTGATTAATATGGTTGATGATGAGGTAGCTAACACTATTGAAATGAATCTTATAAATGACCCCTTAGTGGGTGTATTGTGGAACTTTGGAAGTGAGATGGTTGAAGAATATGATGAGTTGGTAGCTTTATTGATGGGTCTTGGATCTTACACCAAGAACCCGATCAAATTGAATCTTGATTGGAAAAACCGTAAGAGTCCACCGGCCAAGCCGTCTATGATTGAACCACCACAACTTGAACTTAAGCCATTACCAACCCATCTCTAATATGTTTTCTTGGGTGAGGATAATACATTTCCAATCATTGTAGCAATTGATCGTGAACCTTGTGAAGTGGATGACTTAAAATCAATTGTGAAAAAATTAATTTGGACTATCATGGACATTATAGGCACTCCTCCTGAAATTTGTTCTACTAAAATCCAGTTAAATGTTGATCATATTCCTAGTGTCGAACACCAAAGGAAACTAAATCAACCAAAGAAGGAGGTAATCAATAAGTAAATCATTAAGTGGCTTGATGTGGGAGTTGTCTACCAAATTTCAAGTAGCACGTGGGTGAGTCCGGTCCAATGTGTTCCTAAGAAGGGCGGTATGATGGTGGTCCCCAATAATAATAATGATCTTGTACCTATGCGTCCAGTCACGTGTTGGAGAGTGTGTATGGATTATCGCAAATTAAACTCATAGACCGAGAAAGACCATTTTTCCAAGCCTTTTATGGATCAAATATTGGATAGACTAGCGGTCGAGGTTGGTATTGCTTCTTTGATGGCTACTTGGGGTATAATCAAAGTTGCATCACCCTGAAAGACCAATAAAAGACCACCTTCTCTAGTTCCTATGGCACATTTGCTTTCAAGAGCATGCCCTTTGGGTTATGCAACGCACCGACAATGTTCCAACGAGGCATGTTGTCCATTTTTGCTGATATGGTAGAGGATACAATGGAGCTCTTCATTGATGACTTCTCCGTAGTAGGGGATTCATTTGATTCTTGCCTTGCTCACTTAAGTAAAGTCCTTGAATGATGTATGGAGACTAATCTTTTTCTGAATTATAAGAAATGTCACTTCATGGTCATGGAAGGAATTATTGTAGGTCACAAAATATATGGAAAGGGAATATAAGTGGATCAAGTAAAAGTTCAGGTAATTGCTAAGTTACCCCCATCGATCTCTGTGAAGAGCATTAGAAGTTTTCTTGGTCATGACGGGTTCTATCAGTAGTACATTAAGGATTTATTGAAGATCACTCATCCTTTGTGCAAGCTTCTTGAAAAGGAGGAAAATTTGAATTTGATGATGATTGTGTAAAGGTTTTTAATTGTCTCAAGGAACTCCTTTTGTCAACTCCTATCATAGTAGCCTCGGATTGTTCATCGCCCTTTGAGTTAATGTGTGATGCAAGTGGTGTTACTCTAGGTGCGGTTTTGGGCCAAAGAAAAGAGAAGTTATTCCACCCAATTCACTATGCAAGCAAGATGTTGAATGATGGTCAATGTAATTATATGGTTACGAAACAAGAGTTGTTAGCGGTGGTGTATGCATTCAAAAAGCTTTGGGCCTATTTATTGGGCACAAAAGTGGTTATGCACACGGACCATGCTTCTCTTAGATATCTCATGGAAAAGAAAGAGGCAAAACATTGATTGATTAGGTGGATATTGCTCTTGCAAGAGTTTGATTTTAAAGTATAAGATCGAAAGGGGTGTGAAAATCTAGTTGCTGGCCACCTTTCCCGCCTTGAATCCAATCATGAAAAGTATGTTGAGATTGATATTGATGACAGTTTCCCCGATGAGCTAGTCATGTCACTTTCGGGAAGCATTACACCTTGGTATGCGGACTATGCTAACTATA
The DNA here is from genome assembly GCA_030864225.1 of Capsicum baccatum var. pendulum. Taxonomy (NCBI): domain Eukaryota; kingdom Viridiplantae; phylum Streptophyta; class Magnoliopsida; order Solanales; family Solanaceae; genus Capsicum; species Capsicum baccatum. Next base: position 156,965,805 of record CM061557.1, on the reverse strand, counting down.
TTATGAGCGGTGTGCTTCCCGACGAGCTCAATCATTATCAAAAAATGAGGTTCATATTTGATTTGAAAAAAAAATTGGGATGAACCATTATTGTTTAGGGACTGTACAGATGGAGTGATCTGTCGGTGTTTCATGGAGGCAGAAATAAGAGAAATTCTTGAGGCTTGTCACTCCTCTTCGTTTGGTGGTCATAATGGTGGGATCCGAACGGCCGTTAATGTTCTTCAAAGTGGATACTATTGGACTACCCTTCATAGAGATGCTTATATGTTGGTCAAAACATGCCCTCAATGCCAAATGCAAAGTGGTGTTTTAAGAAGACATAAGATGCCTTTTTAGCCTAGTCTTGAGGTTGAACTATTTGATGTGTGGGGGTTCGACTTCATGAGTCCTTTTGTGAGATCATATAGTAATAAATATATCTTGGTAGCCGTCGATTATGTCTCAAAATGGGTGGAAGCCATTTCTTTACCGAACAGTAAAGGCAAGAGTGTCACTTTTTTTCTTAAAGAAGTACATTTTTACAAGGTTTGGGACTCCAAGGGCAATTATTAGTAATGGAGTCTCTCATTTTTGTAATTGGGTCTTCAGTGCTTTTCTTGATAAGTATGGGGTGAAGAATAAGGTTGCTACTCCTTATCATCCCCAATCTAGTGGCCAAGCTAAAGTTTCGAATCATGAAATCAAGTCCATCCTTGATAAAATCGTGAATGTTGGCCGTACGAATTGGGAGAGACAACTCGATGATGCTCTTAGGGCATATAGAACATCCTATAAAACTCCTATTGGTATGACCCCCTGCTAATTAGTGTTTAGGAAGGCTTCACACTTACCCGTTGAGTTAGAACATAAGGCATTATAGGATTTGAGGAAGTTGAATATGTATTGGGAGGATGCTTCAAAATTGAGGATGAACCAACTTCATAAGTTGGAAGAATTTTGATTCAAAGCATATGAAAGCTCCTTGTTGAACAAAGAGAAGATGAAGAAGTGGCATGATGCCAAAATCTTAAAGCGAGAGTTTTATGTGGTTGATGATGTCTTCTTCTTCAATTCAAGATTGAAACTCTTCGCGGGAAAGCCTAGATCGAAGTGGTCGGGCCCATTCATGATCTCAAATGTTTACCCGAGTGGAGCTATTGAGTTAGAAGATCACGAGAATAAGAAATTTATGTTGAATGGGAAACGATTGAAGCACTATCATGTGGGTGGACCCAGAGCAACTATGATTTAGTTGTTTTTCTTCAAATATCCAAAATTATGAGTACATGATGTCGTTCCACAACTATGACTACAAATCTTCTTAGGAGGGAACACAAGATTTATTTTGCATGTGTTTAATGTTTTTGATATTAATTTTAGCTTAGTTTTAATTGATGCAGGTAATATAGCAAAATTGGGTTCAAGAAGCAGGTTTAGAAGATCAAAATTAAGCCTCAAACCAAGAATTTAATACACAAAATTCGGGCATAAAGTTGTAGCAACCTGCACTGTACTTGCTTGAGCAAGCCAGCCGCAGGTGAAAAGAATCTAAAGAGTAGGCAACATAAAATTAAAGACAAGCAGCTGTAGCTATTCTGCCACAATCTGCTGTGGACTTTCTCAAGTAGTCCAGGCGCACATGGAATGCAGCACAGTCTATTTTCACTGAAAGTTACTGCCCTGACCTGCACTAGAACTGCTTAAGCAGTCCAGGTGTAGGTCCATCATACCTTGGACACACTTGTGGATGCTACAAACTGTCCCGGTCTGCACTAGAACTGCTTAAGCAGTCCAGCCATAGGTACAAAACAAATGGAAAGAAAGTCAGGTTAAAATAATGTTGCACTTTATATTAGGTTGGATCTTGTTGGTCTGAACCAACCTGGTCAGCCCAAAATTAGTTTAAACATTTAGAAAGGTGCTAAAATAGTCAACACTTAAGTTTTTCTTATTGCAACTCTATTCTAACGGTTCTTTGCTCTCACACTTAACACACACTCTTTCTTTACCAACAATTGAACTAACAAGAAGTTAGATAATTCTTTTAGACTTGTGCTTCAATTTTCTCCTCTGTTAAATCAAGAAAGGTATGTTCTTTCATGGTTTCACTTTTAACTCTCTTAAAGAATGGACATAATTCTTCATACCTTATGATATTTTGTTATTTAACGTTAGTTTTTGTGAGCTTATTGGGATTACTAATACTTGATGGAATAATTATGTTGTCATTGGTGCCTTTCTTCACTAATTTGATTCATGATACTCTCATAAATGAAATTTGTGCACCATGTGTCTGACAAAATATCCATTAAACCTGTCTTGCTTATTTTGTGTAGTGGGTGTCTCAAGTATGATAATATGAGCATCTTAAATGTGTTTGGAGATGATTTTGTGAGATGGGCTTGTTCTTTTGTGCTTCTATTCTCTTTCTCCAAGTTCTTATCTAGCACGCCCACCATGTGTTTGTTGAAATGACAATAAGATAGAAATGTCTTGTATGCTTATAATGGTCAATGTGATTCTCCTTAGGGCATAATGTGATTCTCCTTGATAGTAGGGATTCTCTTTAAAACTACTCTGCAAGGGAGGTTCTTCTAACCGATATAAATCATATGAGGTAACATGAAGTCCAACGTCTTGTTCCCCTATGAGGAAAACCTCACGACAGGGAGAGCTTTAATACTCTTTCCAGGGAATATAACCTAATCTAAGTGATCATATCTATAACTATCATCCATATAGAAATGAGAATAATCTGATAATCTGTACTTACATTGGCTACATAGTTATGTGGAAGTTAGGGCACGCTAATCCCATACTTTTTGCTCGGTGCTAAATACTATTCCCTTTAATCTGAAAGCTCATTTTGTTGGAAATCTATTTGTAAGCTCATTTTGTTGGAAATCTACTTTAAAACTAGAATAAGGGTTTATTATGAAACCAATTATGCTTTTATCTGATTCGATCTATAATTAAATCTAATTTGATTTCTGTAATCTATAATGAATCTATAAAGTGGATTCCAAATCTTATTTGTGGATCAAAAGATCAAATCTTTACTAAAAATCTAAAAATAAATTGTTCATCTGATGCTCAAGGCATAATCTTTCTTGAAATAATAATATTCAATCTAGGGATAGTAACTCGTGCATCAATATTATGTCAAAACATCATAAAATCATGCTTGGTAAAGAAAATAATTATAATCCATCTCAAAATATAAAAATCTACTGTAATAGGCATGAAAATATGAAAATAACAATGCAATTCAACTTCTAAATCACTTGAAATCTCATAATCTTGCAAATAGCAACATTGGGTATGAACCCCAATTTAAAACTCATGTATAATTATTCAAAATCATATAAATTTGAATTAAAAACTTGGTTTTGGGCACAAGGAAGAAAGAGGATCCTTGTTTATAAACCCCACATACCTTATTTGATGAAATCTATAAGAAAGCTTGAACTTGAATCTCTATTTATGCTTCTGGAGATGAACTCTTGATTATATTGATTTGGGAATCCACAATTTTGAGTTTTCTTGGAGAAACAATGGAGGAAATTTGATTTCTTGGAGCTTAAGTTTTGAGCTATAGGGTTTTGTTTGAGAGAAAATGGATTAAAATAAGCATAAAGTGCTTAGAATAGGATTAATTTCTTATTTTTGACAAATTAGGGGCTTGGGAATTGACCAAAGAGCCGTTTTTAAAATTTTTGTCGGAACTGTAATAAGAGAGAAATTTCCAATTTTCCATGCCACCGCGATGTGCCACTATCGCGGTGGCTCACTGTAAACGGGACAACTGGGAATTTGGCCATCACCGCGACACGCCACCATCGTGGTGGGCCACTGAATTTTTACAATTGGGACCTGGACTTCTCCACAATGTGGGCCAATTGCGAAGGTCCACTGAAAATTGACAATTTTAAATTTAACTGTCACCGCGATGCAGTGCTCTCCATATGATACACTGCTTCACTAAAATTGTCATAACTTCGCAATCGAGTATCGGATGTAGGCAAATTTGGTATTGATGGAAAGCTAATTTAATTTTCTACATAATGGAGGGTTTGAATCTGGAAAATTCTACATCTAATAAAATTTATTCATTTTTAAGCTAACCTTTGACATTCTAGGAGCGAAATTGAGCTAGGAAAAGTGTGGGGTATTACAATATCTCTCCCTTGGGAAAAGTCGTCATTGAATGTGGCTAGTTAAGTTGAAAATACTGAGGAATCTGAGGCTATAAGCTATCATTCACAATTGAAATAATTGTATGGATGAATCAAAAACATGCTGAACTGTTGAACTGATCTGCGAGTTTACATGAAAATAGCTATATGGATGAATCTGAGACTGGAAAAGAACTAAATGAAGGAAGACTATTACCTTCAGTTGAATCTGAGTTCGTGGAGAAGAGATAAGGAAACTAGGTATGCATGTCTACTTCAGATTCCCAAGTAGAACCCTTAATGGACTGATTTCGCCACAGAACTTTGACCAAGGGAACTTTTTTGTTCCTTAGTTTTCGGATCTGATGATCAAGTATCTCTACTCGAACTTCTTCATATGAAGGCCTATTATGAATATCTGTACTTTCTAGAGAAACTATAACGACTGACTTATCCATGCACTTTTTCAACAAGGACACATAGAATACAGGATAAACTGAGGATAAATTCACGGGTAGCTCAAGGTCATACTCCACCTTCCCAACACGACTCAAAATGTGGAAGGGGCCTACATATCTAGGACTAAGCTTTCCCTTTTTTCCAAATATCTTCACCCCTTTCATGGGTGAAACTTTTAAATACATAAGTTCATTAACCTCGAACTCAAGATCTTTTCTTCTTACGTCTGCATAAGATTTTTGATGAATCTGAGTTGTTTTCAATCTCTCTCATATCAACTGAACTTTCTCAATGGCCTCAAACGCCATGTCTGTCCCAATCAAAATGGCCTCACCCACTTCAAACAAACCAATTGACGATCTATATCTCCGCCCATAAAGAGCTACAAATGGAGCCATTTGAATATTAGCATGATAACTGTTATTATAAGCGAACTCAATCAAAACCAAATGCTCATATCAACTACCTTTGAAATCAAGAACACATGTCCTCTAGAGTCTGAATGGTCCTTTCTTCTTGACTATCTGTCTGCGAATGAAAAGCTGATCTAAGATGAACTTGGGTACCACGACCCTTTTGAAAGGCTTTCTAAAACTGAAAGGTAAACTGAGTACCCCTATCAGAGATGATGGACAAAGAAACTCCATGCAATCTTACTAACTCTCTGATATACAACTTAGCATAATCTTCATCTTTATAGGATATGTGAACTAATAAGAAATGCACGAACTTATTCAATCTGTCTACAATAACCCAAATTGAATCAGGTTGATGATGCGAATGAGGTAATCTAGTCACAAAGTCCATATTCACCTCTTCCCACTTCTAAGTGGGGATAAAAAATCTTGCAACATACCACTAGGCCTTTGTTACTCTACCTTAACCAGTTGACAAGTTACACACTTGGCTACAAACTATGTTATATATTTCTTGATACCACTCCAAAATTTGATTTCCCACAAGTCTTGATACATCTTGGTAGCACCTGGATGAATGGAATAACGTGCACCATGCGCTTTTACCATAATCTATTTCCTTAAATAATCAACACATGGCATAGACAATCTACTCTTGTACCATAATACACTATCTCCCCTTTAGGAGAAAACCTCTACCTTCTGGTCTCTAAGTAAATCATTTAGTTTGACCAAACTAGAATCCTTATCTTGCTTCTCTTTCACTTCTGAAACTAGAGAAGAATTGGAACTACTATAAACCCAAACATTCCCTTTCACTGAATCAACCAATCTCCACACCCAATCTATCTAACCGATGAACTTCCCAAACTAACTCCTTCCTATTATTCTCCATATGAGCAACACTATCCATGGACAATCTACTAAGGGCGTCGGCCACTACATTGGCCTTGTCCGGATGATACAACACACTCATATCATAATCCTTCAACATTTCTAACTACCTTCTCTGACGAAGATTTAACTTCCTCTTAGTAAACACATACTGCAAGCTTTTGTGGTCCGTGAACATATCAACATGCACCCCAGAAAGATAATGCCTCCAAATTTTCAAAGCAAACACAACAGCAGCTAACTCAAGATCATGGATAGGGTAATTATTTTTATGAGGTTTAAGTTTTCTAGAGGCATAGGCTATAACCTTACATCTCTGCATCAACGCACAACCTAGACCGACTATAGAAGCATCATAATACACTACAAAACCATCTGTAACATCAGGTAATGATAAAACTGGGACGGAAGTTAGTCGAGTCTTCAGCTTCTGAAAACTCTTCTTGCAAGAATCTAACCACTGAAACTTAACTTTCTTGAGGGTCAATCTAGACATGGGAGATGAAATAGATGAGAAACCCTTAACAAAACATCTATAATAGCCATCTAAACCCAAGAAACTCCTAATTTCTAACGGAGAAATAGGTCTAGGCCAGTTTCTTACTGCTTTTGTCTTTTGGGGATCAACTCGAATACCCTCACTAGAAATAATATGACTAAGGAAAGCTATGGAACTTAGCCAAATTTACATTTGTTGAATTTGTCGAACAACTGGTGATCTCTAAGAGTTTCCAATACAATTCTAAGGTGGTCTGTATGATCATCCTCACTATGAGAGTAGACAAGAATATCATCTATAAAGACTATGAAAAAAATTTCCAAATAATGGGTTCTAAAAGCTGTCTTTGGAATATCACACTCCCTTACTCTAAGATGATGATAGCTAGATATAAGGTCTATCTTGGAGAAGTAACTAGCACCTTAGAGTTGATCAAATAAGTCATCAATTCTAGGAAGGGGATATTTGTTTTTGACTGTGACTTTATTCAGTTGATGATTGTCAATGCACATTCACAAGGAAACATCTTTCTTTCATATGAATAGGACGGGAGCGCCCCTGGAGATATACTAGGCCTTATGAAACCTTTATCTAAGAGATCTTTAATTTACTCTTTTAAATCTATAAGTATGGCTGGATCCATATGATAAGGAGGAATAGAGATAGGCTAAGTATCTAGAAGGAGGTCAATATCGAACTCTATTTCCCTATTGGGAGGTACCCCTAGCAAATCTTTGGGAAAAATATCAGGAAACTCAATAACTACACTGACTGACTAAACTGTTGGAGTCTCCAACTTAGTGTCTTTAACTCAGACTAGGTGATAGATATACCCTTTAGAGATTAACTTTCTGGGCTTAAGATAGGATATGAAATAACTTTTGGGAGACACTAAATTTCCTCCCCACAAAGATTGGCTCATCTGGAAATTAAAACTTCGCTACTCAAGTGCGACAATCTATAGATGCATAACAGGAATGGAGCAATCTATATCAAGAATAAGGTCAAATTCAACCATATCTAGTTCTATTAGGTTAGCTAACATGATTTTATGAAGGACACTGATAGGACGCTTCATATAGATCTGTTTGGAAACAACTGACTCACCTACTTGGGTAGAAACTAAGAAGGGTTTAGAAAGTTTCTCAGGACCTACTTATAGATTTACCTCAACTAGTGGGGTCACATAAGAGAAATTTAACCGTAGGTCTAATAGCACATAAACATCGAGATGAAAGACACGAAGCATACCAGAAACAACATATGGTAAATCCTCCTGCCCTTGATGGGATGGTAAAGCATAAAATAAATTTTGACGCTGACTGCCACTAGTATTAGATAATGCACCCTAGAGAGGGACTGGGTGACCTAGAGAAGCTAGTGCACTAGTAGCTTAAGCCTGGGGGTGAACATCTGTCTTTCCCTTCTTAGCATATGGAAACTCTCTAATTCCATGACCCAACTTACCAAAACCATAACAACCTTTCTGTCCCAACAAACACTCACCAGGATAATTCTTACCACACTTAGCAAATGAAGGATAACAGGATTTTCCATTCACAGTATTCTAAGATCTGGACATAAAAAACTTACCCCACTACTCCTACCTAGCTCTAGGAGTGGGAGAACTAGCTGAAGATGGTGCTGGCATAGATGAATAATTTTGAAACTATAAATGATTTCGCCCTCCAGACCTAGTTTGGCCATACTCAAACTACTTTATTCTAGCCTCCTTATTTCTTCTTTCTCTTCCCTTCAACTTTTATGCTTCAATTTGTTGGACATGAATCATCAACCTAGAAATATCCATATCCCCAATAAGTATGGTAGTCTTATACTCCTTGACTACCAAGCTAGATATGCCAGTAACAAACTTATACATACTTACCCTAGGATCAGCCATCAAATCAGGGGCATACTTGTCTAACTGATTAAACTTAAGGCATTACTCTTTCACTATCATTGAGCCCTACCTCAAGTTCATAAACTCCTGTATCTTAGTTTCTCTTATTTCATGTGGAAATAACCTGTCTAGAAAAGCATCTAGGAATACCTGCCAACTCATAGGGGTTGCATTCTCACCTCTACTATTCTTCCATATAACCACCCAATCATAGCTATATCCTTCAATCTATAGGCTACTAACTTTATCTCTCCTCTTCAGAAACATGAATAATTTGGGTGATCTTCTTCACCTCATCTAAATAAAGTTATAGGTTCTAAGCTACTTTTGACCCTAAGAACTCTGGTGGATTCATTCTCATGAAGTCATAAATTTTGGCTGCTACTAAATCACCATTCTACTAAAGTGGAACTACATCCTGATGGTTGCCCTGAGCATTGGAAGTCACTACCTGGGACAACGCCTGAAAGGCCGCCCAAAACTCAGCATAGGATATATTATCATTCAAAGAATTGGTAGGCTATGGTGGCTGGTTATCATTTCTGTGGGCGTTAGCTCCACGAAGAGGCATATTCAACTATTATATAAGAGCACAAGTTAAAAGTAGATAGAGATACTATAAGAATGATAAATCGTGAAAGAAAGAGATAATATCCTAAAATGTCTTGTAGTCTATTGCTCATAAATATGGCGCGCTTCACACCCATGGTCAAGAATCTACATAACGCAGCTTGTCTAACTCCCTAGGACTCTTATAAACCTTAAGCTCTGAAACCAAGTTTGTAACACCCCAAAACTTGGTCTCGAGATATCACACGGTGCTCAAGACTACCAGTAGCCTTAAGCTATCCTTGTATGCCTTCTACTAGGTCTGAATCTCATAGTAAAGGAAACATAGACATAAAAGCCATACTATATGTAGAAAATTGACTAAATATAATTTCAAAAAATAATGCATGAAACCTCAATAAAGAATAATTTGTATCAAAACTAGTAGTCTGACAAGCCTCTACTACTAATATCTAGAGAGTCACTGGGACAAACCCTCAGCCGACTCAAACTATTTGAAAATACTAAATCATCTAAACTGATAAGCTAAAAATTTGAAAAACTAAGTCCCCGAACTATAAGGACTCACCAATTGTTGGGATGTAGATGGAGATGCTCAAAATCACTCTTTCTCCTAAAACTAAGCACCTGAACCTACATTATGAGATAATGTAGCACATAGACATATATGTTAATTAGTATTTTAAGGATGTACTGAGTATATGGGGGTAAAAGCATAAGTAAAATACTATCTCAATATTTATATCAATTTGCAAAAGAATGCATACTAAAGGACAATTACTAACATAAGCTGGAATATCTAAAAGCTAGAAATTATAATTCATGAGTAGTAAATCATACTTTATAAATCTAGTGAGTACCATTTAGTTCTAAAGAATGTACTAGTGATCTGTTTGTAAATCATGCTGCCTAAGTGTAGAAAGGACTCACTTTTTTAATCTGAAATCTAAAAGTTAAAGTTTATAGCTAATATCTTTCTTTAAAGCATCATCTGACTAAAGTTGTGAGCCTATACACTTAGTTTTCTAAAAGCTTTTATTTGCTAGTAGGGATTCTCTTAAAAATTTTTCTACAAGGGAGGTTCTTCTAACAGACATAAACCATGTGAGCTAACATGGAGTCTAATGTCTTATTCCCCTATAGGGAAAACCTCATGATAGGGAGAGGTTTCAAACTCTTGCCAAGGAGTATAATCTAATCTAAGTGATCACATCTGTAACTGTCATCAGTATAAAAATAAGAATAATCTGATAATCTGTAGCTACGTTGGCTACGCAGTTCTATGGAATTAGGGCACACTCATCCCACACTTCCTGCTCGGTGCTAAATACTACTCCCTTTAATCTATATGCTCATTTTGTTAGAAATCCACTTAAAAATTGTCATAAGGGTTTATTATGAAATCAATTGTGTTTTTATCTGATTCAATCTGTAATTAAAGCTAATCTGATTTTTGTAATCTGTAATAAATCAGTAAAGTGGATTCTAAATGTTAGCTGAGTGTCAAAAGATCAAATCTTTACTAAAAATCTAAAAATAAACTATTCATCTAATGCTTAAAGCATAATCTTTCATAAAATGTCAATATTCAATCTAGGGATAGTTAGCCATGCATCAATCTCATGTCAAAACATCATAATAATTATGCTTGGTAATGAAAACAATGATAATTCATCTCAAAAACTGAAATCTACTGCAATAGGCATGAAAATATGAATATAACTATGCAATTCAACATCTTAATCACTTGAAATTTCATAATCTTGCAAATAGCAACATTGGGTATGAACCCCTATTTAAAACTCATGTATAATCATTCAAAATCATATAAATTTGAATTGAAAACTTGGTTTTGGGCACAAGGATGAAAGATGATCCTTGTTCATAAACCCCACATACCTTAGTTGATGAAATCTCTAAGAAAGATTGAACTTGAATCTCTATTTATGCTTTTGGAAATGAACTCTTGATTATCTTGATTTGAGAATCCTTAATTTTGAGTTTTCTTGGAGAAACAATGGAGGAAACTTGATTTCTTGAAGCTTAAGTTTTGAGCTCTAGGGTTTTCTTAGAGAGACAATGGATGAAAATAAGCATAAAGTGCTTAAAATAGGCTTAATTTCTTATTTTTGATGAATTGGGGGCTTGGGAATTAACTAAAGAGCCCTTTTTAAAATTTTCGTTGAAACTGGAATAACGAAAAAATTCTTGATTTTGCATTCCACCATGATGCACCACTATCACGGTGGCTCATTGTAAATAGGACAACTGGGAATTTGGACATCACCGTGATGTTCCACCATCGCGGTGGGCTATTAGATTTTGACAATTGAGACTGGGGTGTAATACCCCATACTCCTACCTAGCTTGAAATCATCCCAAGTATGTTAGAAACTTACTTTGAAAGATGAATCCACTTTTATATACATGGAATTTATGAATCATATGGGAAATTGAATAATCTTTCCATCGATACCCATTTCATCAAAATACAGTATAAGGGTAGAAAGTTATGACCGAAATATAGAAAGCAGTCAAAACTGCCCAGGTGTAATGGTGAGAGCCGACGGACCGTCAAGCTAGCAATGGACCATCACCCAAGACTTCGCAGTGGAGGCAGTGAGACCACCTTCTGCCTAAGGGCAACGGCTCAGGCCGACAGACCATCAATCCAGTAACGGACCGTCGTCCAGGCTATCACAATAGAGACAGTGAACACCTATTCTGCCAGGTGCGACGGTCAGGACCGATGTACCGTTGACCCAGCGATGGACCATCGTACCCACCATCGCATAGTTCATTTAGTTATTTTAAAGTCATTTTTAAAAGGGTATTTTGGTCTTTTTCCACCCGTTTTAACCCCTAATAATATCAGATCAAGGCTCATAAGTTCATTATCCATCTCCAAAGACATCAAAAATTAGGGTTTTCTCTCAAAGATAATACCCAAGAATAAGATCCAAATCCTTTTTTAAGAAACTAAGAGATTCAAGTTCTTCAACTCCAAGGACTTCAAGGAACTCACAAACCAGGTATGTCATGTGTTAATTAATAGATCCCTTTCTCTTATGAAGCTTAAGAATATGTTTTGAAAATCTAAGATTTGTGTATGTATGAATGTTCATAATTTAAACTAAATTGAAATTCATGTTCATGATGTTGTGGGGTTTTGATTCATGTTTGAAATTATATATTCCAATGATTAGACCTAGGATGTGGTGATTTGCATAATAATTATGATAAACCCTTAAATTTACACGTTGATTGATGTATCCATGACTATAAGATCTGTTGATGATTGTATAACCAAACCATGCTCCCCATGTGTTTGATTAAATATCTATGTTAAGGAAAAGTGTCATACTAGTATGATAATATGAAATCCCTATTTATGTACAAGTATATGCATGCCAAATGTTTGATGAAATGTCTTAGTCAAATTATGGATAGATGTGTAACCCTTGTGGTTCTTTAGAACTTCTACTTCATGAAATCTCCCACTTATTATATTGTGGATTATGATGTTGGTCATGTATTTAAGAAAGTCATGCTCTGTCAATTTTATGCTATCGATTCCTGGGGGTACTTGTACCCGATAATTTAGCTGTGTGTCTAGAGCCAGTGTCATGTTTTCAAGATACTCTCAATCGATCCATGTTCATAGAAATTCAGTCAGTCATGTGACTCAGGAAAACTCAATAATCTCAAAAGTATTCCATCAGTCAATGGAACCCAGTTAATTCAATTTAGTCCAGTTTAGTTAATCATGTTCAGTGTCTATTCAAATGGGAGTAGGAATTTGCACCAAGTGAACCCAAGGATGGGAACACACACTGTCAGATGAGGGTGTGATTCTTAGAAGTCATGTTTGTATTCCAGAACTATGTAGCCAGCATAGGTTGAGACATCAACACTGTATGATGGGTTGATGAGGTAGATAAGCACTATTAGATGAGGGCCCCACCATTATCTTTTGAGGAAACTGTCAGATGAGGGTTACCCATAGTTTTTCCTTACCAGTGGCGCAGTATTGATACCCTTCCAATTGGGGTTATAGATTGGACACCATCCCATCTATATCTCTTTAATTGCAGCATGTCGATTAGATGAATACTTCCCACAGTTCTAATTATAGATCAATACTATCATATACAGTCATTTAGCCTCAGTAAAAGAACTCATATAGTTCTTTAGATTTCAGGACTGTCAGATACAGTCAACTCAGAACAGTATGGAACTCAGCTAGTTCTATCAGAACCTAGACTGTTAGATACAGTCGCTCAATATTAGTTATTTCAGTTATACAGTTATCATTATCTCATGTTATCAGTACTCAGACTCAGTAATCATGTTGTCAAAAACTTAGTTATAGTTACTCTGTATTCATGCATCTATTCTTATATTCATGTTATCCAGTCAGTTCGTATAGTTCATGCATATGAACCTTTTACATTCAGCCTACCTCACTGATGATAAGCGAATTTACACGCCAATAGTGCTATATTTCACCCATATTTTAGCTAAGTTTTGAGGATAAAATATATAATTCATGCACTTTTAGTCCTTTTTCCTGTAAGTGAGCTAATGAACATGATTACCAAGTTTTCAGGTATAAATGATGCAGAATTCAGCATTTTATGGATAACTTGACGCCAAAGAAAGCTTCACGAAAGGAGGAAAGCAAATCTTGGACGCCAAGGATCAAAAGTGGCTCATGGAAAATCTGTCCCGGGCAAAAACAGCAATTCTGAAGACTTTGGGGACTAGCAGTAACCTATTAGGATTAGGATAATAATGCAGTAATTTATTAGGATTAGGATAATGATACATTAACCTAGTACAATTGGGTTAAGTATTTCATTAGCTTAGTAGGATTTGGTTAAATATTTCATTAGCTTAGTAGGAATAGGATATGGGTATTATAAATACCCTATTTTGCTAGAGATTTTTATTCATTCACCCATCCACCCATTCCATCAATTCCCATCCATCCACCATCCATCCATCCATCAAAATAATTCTCTTTATTAATTCATTGTTGACATTATTTTTCATCTATTCGACTTTTAATTTTACAACAAGAGAATCGCTATTTCGCAAGGAATTCATGCCTAAAGCCATACCACACCATACTACACGTGAGATCTTTTATTGTGGTATAATGATAATGTCTATTGTGATTTCCATCGCACTCATGAATAGCTAAACCTCTCTGTTGGGGTTATGGAAGCCTTATGAGATACTATCTAAGGCTATGAGTTTGTGAATTCATGACACGTGTGCTGCTTATATCATTATTCTATTCATCTTAATGCAAATTCTTGTCGCTGCAGACGCATAGAATAACGCCAGTATAGCATTAACTTGTTCGAAAGAAAAGTTATATGTCTGGAAAAGAGATAATGTCAAGGTAATAGGGTCCCATCCCCTATTAAAAAGTTAGTGTCGTAACTGTATTAACCTCTTGGAGAATTTGTACCATTAGATACGCTTTAAGCTCGAAAGAGTTAAAGTGAAATAGTCCTTGTTTAGGTCGAAAGACGCTTGGATTTACCATCGAATACAATTCTCTATAAGCACATGCATGTCTGAATTCCGCACAACTCATAGCCAATAGAGACGTAAACTCGGAAGGTGGACATAACCCCAACTTCTCGATTCTCATTGTTTTACATCTTACTAACATTCTTTCTTTTTACTTTGCTATTTTCTGTTTTTACCTTATTATTTTGGTTACACATTACAATCCCCCCTTTTTACGAGACTTGCACTAAAAGTCTAGTAATCGTTGCTTATTTGTTGACCAAGCTATTCCCTGAGGGATCGATACCCAACCCAGTTGGGTTCTATATTTGACTGCGACCGCTTTACACTCCTACAAGAGCTGTAGATTGAGCGTTATCAAAAATTGGCGCCGTTGCCGGGGAATACGAGTGTCACTTAAGTTTGTGATAATTACTAGACCCTTTGGTCAAAGATTCTCGTACTTTTACTTTTAGTTTTTGTTTTTGTTCTATTCAGGTTCTGTTGACAGAATGGATGCACAACGTGGCATAGAAAGAATGGTTGCTCAACAGGAGCAGGCTAGGTTAGTTGCATTGGCAGCTGCTCAAGTGCATCAACAGAATATTGATAACCCAGGCCGTGCAACAAATCCTGATGATGAGGACCTGGGCGATGAGGATCTAATAAACCCACGACGTACTGCTAAGATTGCGACACCTATGCAGAGGAGAGATCGTCAAGCGCGATTGAGGCCTGATCGCCAAGCTATGCAGATTCCTTTTGATGACGATGATGACGATTTGGATGAAGCTGGTGCCACAAGAGCCATTATTCTGCCACCCTTGGAACCTAGAGCAAAGTTCAATATCACTAGCACCATGATTCAGCTTTTCCAACTCAAGGGATTATTTGATGGATTAGCACGCGATGATCCGAATATGCATCTGATCAACTTTATTTCTACATGCAAGTCGTTTGACAATCCTGGTGTTGGTCAGAATACAATTCGATTACATCTATTTCCATTATCTCTATCTGGGGAGGCAACTCTATGGTTGAATGGGCTGACTCATGATTCTATTACAAATTGGAGGCAATTGAAACACGCTTTCCTAGAAAGATTCTTTCCGCCATCCAAAAAAGCACAGTTGAGAGATGAGATTACCAATTTTCGACAGCTTCCAACTGAAGCTCTCCACGAAACATGGGAGAGGTTCAAGACGAAGCTTCTGCGGTGCCCAAATCACCATATGACCAATGTCCACTTGATGGAGATATTATACAGATCTTTGAATTCGGTGACTAAGCCAATGGTGGATAATGCAGCAGGTGGATCATTTATGGACCTCATCTTTGTGCAGGCAAGCAATATGCTAGATCGGATGACAAAGCAAAGTAGAGCTTGGTATACCTGGGATTCTGAGGTAGCAATCTCTACTGTATCTTTTGGCATGACTGCAGAGCAGAGGCGAAGACAAGAGGATCATGACCAAGACTTGGGTCACATGAAAATGCAGATGGATCTTCTTACAAAGCATCTATTATCAGGGAAGACCGAAAAAGTTAAAGCTGTTGCATCAAAAGGAAGAGAGGAATCCGATTTCGAGGAAGAAGCCAACTACTTGAACAATCAGAGGCGGTTTTGAGGCAATGCCCAAGGAAACCAAGGTCGGAACTATTATGATAATTCAGGATATAAGGATCGTGATCAAGGTAGTTGGAAGGATAAGACTGACAGAAGTGGTTTGTATGTTCCTCCTGGAAGATGTGACGCCGCTACATCTGGTTCTGGAAATATGTCAATGGAATATATGATGGCTAAACTATTGAAAGGAGTAGAGGCAACTAATACGGGAGTGAATGAGGTGAAGAACGACTTGTCCTCAATGAAGAAATTGGTTGACTCGCATTCCACTTCAATAAAACAGCTGGAGCAACAATTGAGTCAATTATCTGCGGCATTCAATCAAAGAAAGGTTGGCACTTTACCTAGCAACACTGTGCAAAATTCAAGGAACGATGGATCATGCATGGCTATTACTACCAGGAGTGGTAAGGTGCTGGAAAATTCATCCCAAAGCAAGCAAGTGGCCAAAAATAAAGATGATGAGGACGCCATAGACAATGACCAAGACGTCCATGACGTCACCCCTAGTGGTTTGCAGCCTGAAAAGACCAAAATTCGAAAGCAACAGGAGAAGAAAGCCATGGAGAAAACAATTCCATATCCACCACCACCTTTTCCTCAAAGATTGAAGAAGATTGCGGATGATACAAAGTTCAGCAAATTCATGACGATGTTAAAGCAGCTGACCATTAATGTTCCATTGGTGGAGGCACTAGAACAAATGCCTGGGTATGCAAAATTTATGAAGGATCTTTTGACAAAGAAGCGAGCAGCAAGCTATGAGTTGAAGGATAATGTTCATCATTGCAGTGCAATCGCTACAAGATCGTTAGTTCAGAAGAAGGAAGATCCTGGTGCTTTTACTATTCCTTGCACTGTTGGAACTATGAATTTCGCTAAGGGATTATACGATTTGGGAGCTAGTATCAATTTGATGCCACTATCCGTGTATAGGAAGTTGAGGTTAGGCGATCCGACACCAACCAATATGAGGCTTGTGATGGCTGATAGGTCGGTAAAATGACCTGTGGGTATCTTGAATGATGTGTTGGTGAAGGTTTCTTCATTCATATTTCCTGCAGACTTCGTTATTTTGGATTGCGAGGTGGATTTTGAAGTTCCCATAATCTTGGGACGTCCTTTCCTTGCAACAGAAAGTGTGCTTATTGACATGCGAGCTAATGAGCTTTTATTTCTGTTGAATGACGAAGTGGTCCATTTTGATATATGCAAAGCAATGAAGCAGCCCAGCGATATGAATGTGTTCTCTGTAGCTGATGAGGATATGAAAGCATTATCTCTAGCGAAACAACCTACTGTTGAGCCATTGGATGTTGCGCTACTGAATGTTGAGCATAAGGATGATGAAGATTATGAAGAAACTACATGTGCTCTAACAGAAATAGGGTCCTATTCTCATACTCCTAAACAGCCGGACCTTGATCTTAAGAATCAACCGTCACCAACAGCAATGACTTCCATCGAAGAGCCACCAATGCTAGAATCGAAAGAGCTCCCCGATTATCTAAGGTATGTATTCTTGGAAAGTGGAAATATACTTCCGGTAAGTGTGGCGGATGATTTAAGTGAACAGCACGCAGAGGCTCTCATCTCTGCTCTGAAGAGATACATGAGAGCTATGGGTTGGACTATTGATGATATAATTGGTATCTCCCCTGAGGTATGTATGCACAAGAGTTCTATCAAAGAAGATTGCATGCCTACAAGTAAGTATCAGCGTCGTCTGAATCCATTCAGAAAACGATGCCCCATCTATCTCGATGAAGACTAAGTAATCGAGGTAGCTATGTCGTGCCGCGATAATAAATCAAGCGCTTGGTGGGAGGCAACCCATCATTTTTAAATGTTCTTGTTGTTTTTTGTTTTCTTAGGATTTTGTCGAGCCACGACCAAAACTAAGGTGCTTGATGGGAGGCAACCCATCGTTTTAATCGTTTTTGTTGTTTTTGAGTGAATGTAGGTACAAGAGGTGTAAAATGAGGAGGTCGGTTTCAAATTTTGATTTGGACGTATTGCATGTTAAAGGTGGTAAGTTAGGAATGAAGAAGCAAAAGGCTATGGATTAAGCATTTCTTATGAAAATATAGGCATCGAACAAGGCTAGGCCTAGGTAAAACTAGGCCACGAACAAGGCATGGCCCATACTATTGCCTAAGGTCTCGGAATCTAGTGTGTCATAGCATAGGCGCCGCCCTTGCTCAAGTATGCCATAGCATAGGCGCCGCCTATGCTAAACCATTTGGTCTCAGAATCTCATATGCCATGCTAAAGGCGCCGCCTATGGTCACTAAAGGCATTGCACTAGGCGCCGCCTATGCTAGCAAATGCTTTGCATTAGGAGCCGCCTATACCATGCATAGGCAAAGCTAAAGGCGCCGCCTATGGTCACTTTTTGTCTCCAAAACCGATTTTAAATGGGTCAAAACCCGACCCATTCTTTTCCTATATATAAGAAACTTAGTCTTAGGTCAAAAACACATTGCAAACCTAACATAAGCGCCGCCTACCTTTCCAAATCCTCTCAAAAATTTTCCTTTTGCTCTTTTACCTTGCTAGAACATCATCCAAGGTCATCAACCAAGTAAGTACTTCTTTGTTCTTCATTTATATTCTGTAAGTACTACACTACTACGCATATTATGAATTGCTAAATCTTGAAGTAGTATTGGTGATTTGAATGTGGTTGATGTGTTGTGATACAACTAAGTGAGTGAAAGAATACGTAAGAATAATCTTAACATGTTTCCAACTTGTATTTGATTTTGATGCATTGTCATACTTTCTCGGAATTGACATGGTCACTAAAATTGCATAATATTGTCACTTGCATACTTACATGTTGGAATGACTTGTTCATCGAGATAAGAATTATGGTTGACTACCAACATGTGAGGTTGTGATTATTTCTAGATGCTATACCTTGATTCAATCTCTATGTAGTAGTCTTGATATGTCAAACATGAAAGTATTGCCAAGATTACAAGAAGTATGACTGCACTGATTATATGGTTGGAACATAACACATAAACGTATATCGATGAAGTCTAAGCAATCGACATCGTTCACTTCACTAGTCTGTACCAACAAACTAAGTGTGGGGTGGTGCCACTACAGCTTGTTTATAGATTGAATCCATCGAGATGATGCTAACATGAACATTGTTTTAGTCTCAGGTACAATGGCACCCAAAGCAAGACAAGGCAAAGATAAGGCAACCACTTCCCAAAAAAGGCAAGAAAAGAGGACGCAAAGAGCAAGCTGAATCCTCCATGCTGCAAATACCTCGACACACTCTTGGAGTCGAGTGGGGTACTTATTAGGAACTTCTGAGGATAACGACTCTGATGATGATTCCGACGAAGGGGGTATGACCCCAGACATAGAGGAAGAGTCTGACTAATTAGGTTCTTCTTATTTATTTTCCACTGAGGACAGTGTGTCCCATTTAAGTGTGCGGTGTTGCTGGTATTTGCATGCTATCCTTCTTTATCTTCATTTGCTTAGTTATTTTTTTTAGTAGTTAAAATTTTTTTTTAGTTAAACTTTTTTTAATTAAATTTTTAACTTTGCATGAAATGGTTCTGATAGGCAGCATGAGATTATAACAAGAGTACGTGCTAAAATCATGACTATTGAGACGTTTAGGCTCTAATTGTGACTCACTATGTGATATTGTGTGGTTCAATTCCTTCAACTGTTGGGACAAGAGTCTATACTGCTCCCAATAAAGTCGACCATGTGCCTTGTGTGTGTGAGATAATAGTATATTCTATGCTTGTGGCTGATGCTAGAACTTGCCTGGTATGTATGTAAAGCAAAAATAAAGAGTGCAAGTCTAGGATATGATTTAGGCATTCCTTTGGCAACCCACACTTATTTACCTTCTTTTTACCTACCCATGGACATTATCCTAGTTAACCCCTTTGAGCCTTTAGCCTATTTTCTTTGACAACCTCATATGTAAGCCTAATCCATTTTTTTCAAGACCATAATTTGATCCAAATTCCTAAGTGCTTTAAAGTGTAAAGTCATGTGACAAAATAAGAGGAAATTGGGTAAGTATGATGCTTTAGAATGTATTGGTGCTTGAAGTCGTTATGAAAAAAGAATTCCTATCATAAGAGGTATGTTATGAAAAAAAAAAGGAAAAGAAAACTAAAAAGTTAGTTATGTTCAAAAATTGAAAAACAAAAGAGGTGACAAAGGGAGGTAGATTAAAATAAATCAAAAAGGTTGTTTGAAAGAAAGCATAAATGGCATAATGTGATGTATTAAAGAGCTTAGGAACATAGTCACTATTTCTGGCCGAAATAGTCCTACCCGTCCCTTAGCCTACATTACAACCTGTAGAAGACCTATTTGATCCTAAGCTTAGCATTCTGACATTTAGTGGAGCATTACACTAAGGGAAAACCTATGGTCATCAGTTGTTGCATATGAATTCTTTGTGAGAGCGAGAGCAAGGATACCTTTATACCCATGTTAGAAAAATATTCTATACTTGTAAGTGATTATGGGTAATATATTGAGAGACACACATGGTTGATGAGTTTTGGGCAGTCGTGTATGATTCTTTGTATCTTAACCGTTGAATGTGAATTAACCACCATCACGAGTCTATGTTGGAGGATGAATTGTTTCTACTAATGAGCAGAAAACTACTCTTTGTTAATGATTGCTATGCTTGTCTTGACGAATATTTTGTGTTGTTACTGTGAAACCCTAAAGTGATGTTTAGATGGACATGATAGTTTGTTCGAGGACGAATAAAGCTTTAAGTGTGGGGTGTTGATGATAGGCGAATTTACACGCCAATAGTGCTATATTTCACCCATATTTTAGCTAAGTTTTGAGGACAAAATATATAATTCATGCACTTTTAGTCCTTTTTCCTGTAAGTGAGCTAACGAACATGATTACCAAGTTTTCAGGTATAAATGATGCAGAATTCAGCATTTTATGGATAACTTGACGCCAAAGAAAGCTTCACGAAAGGAGGAAAGCAAATCTTGGACGCCAAGGATCAAAAGTGGCTCATGGAAAATCTGTCCCGGGCAAAAACAGCAATTCTGAAGACCTTGGGGACTAGCAGTAACCTATTAGGATTAGGATAATAATGCAGTAATTTATTAGGATTAGGATAATGATACATTAACCTAGTACAATTGGGTTAAGTATTTCATTAGCTTAGTAGGATTTGGTTAAATATTTCATTAGCTTAGTAGGAATAGGATATGGGTATTATAAATACCCTAGTTTGCTAGAGATTTTTATTCATTCACCCATCCACCCATTCCATCAATTCCCATCCATCCACCATCCACCATCCATCCATCCATCCATCCATCAAAACAATTCTCTTTATTAATTCATTGTTGACATTATTTTTCATCTATTCAACTTTTAATTTTACAACAAGAGAATCGCTATTTCGCAAGGAATTCACGCCTAAAGCCATACCACACCATACTACACGTGAGATTTTTATTGTGGTATAATGAGAATGTCTATTGTGATTTCCATCGCACTCATGAATAGCTAAACCTCTCTGTTGGGGTTATGGAAGCCTTATGAGATACTATCTAAGGCTATGAGTTTGTGAATTCATGACACGTGTGCTGCTTATATGATTATTCTCTTCATCTTAATGTAAATTCTTGTCGCTGCAGACGCATAGAATAACGCTAGTATAGCATTAACTTGTTCGAAAGAAAAGTTATATGTCTGAAAAAAAGATAATGTCAAAGTAATAGGGTCCCATCCCCTATTAAAAAGTTAGTGCCGTAACTGGATTAACCTCTTGGAGAATTTGTACCATTAGATACGCTTTAAGCTTGAAAGAGTTAAAGTGAAATAGTCCTTGTTTAGGTCGAAAGACGCTTGGATTTACCATCGAATACAATTCTCTATAAGCACATGCATGTCTAAATTCCGCACAACTCATAGCCAATAGAAACGTAAACTCAGAAGGTGGACATAACCCCAACTTCTCGATTCTCATTGTTTTACATCTTACTAAACATTCTTTCTTTTTACTTTGCTATTTTCTGTTTTTACCTTATTACTTTGGTTACACATTACAATCCCCCCTTTTTACGAGACTTGCACTAAAAGTCTAGTAATCGTTGCTTATTTGTTGACCAAGCTATTCCCTGAGGGATCGATACCCAACCCAGTTGGGTTCTATATTTGACAGCGACCGCTTTACACTCCTACGAAAGCTGTAGATTGAGCGTTATCACTCACATACATGCCAGTATATTCAGATGCACTAACGCATTTGTGCTATGGTATTTTATACCATACGTTTAGAAGCACAAGCTCCAGAGCATCAGTTGCATTCTAGTCTCAGCAGTCAGACTGAGCAGTGAGTCCTCATCCTTCGAGAAAATGACCATTACTTTATTATCTCATTAATTAATTTATTTCAGTAGTTAGATTTAGTTGGGGACATGTTCCATCAACTCCTTATTCAGACAGTTCAGGCAGTTAGAGGCTTTTCAGACTAGTATGTTTAGACAGTTATTTCAGTTATTTTAGGTATTTCATACCCCCTCCAGATGTTATGTTTTATTAGTTAAGTTATAGTTTTGAACCTTATGGCCTTTCAGCCTTTATTTCCACATTTATATAGTATATTATGCAATGTTCCTGTACAGATATAAGTCATGGGTTAGCTTGTGGTACTTCGGGGTCATGAGCATCGTGTAACATTCTGGGTACCAGATTTGGGGCATTACATGGGACTTTTCCATGATGTGAAACAATTGTAGAGGTCCACTTGATGTTGACAATTACAAATTTAACCATCACTGCCATGTGGTGCTCGTCCATATGACACACTACTTCACTAAAAATGCCATAACTTCTCAACCGAGTATCGAATTTAGGCAAATTCGGTATCGATGGAAAGCTAATTCAATTTTATGCACAATGGAGGGTTTGAATCAAGAAAATTCAATGTTTAATAAAATTTAATCATTTTTGAAGCTAACCTTTGACATTTTAGGAGCAAAATTAATCTAGAAAAAGTGCGGGATATTACATGAATGCATCCCATGGGATCTAATAATTAAATTGCCTTGAACCTATCAAACAAACATTTTCTTTTATTATCTTTAATTTTATTTATTAACATAAAAAATTCCAAAAACATGTTTTACCTTTTCTCTTTTGTTTGGGTTTTGTTTGGTTTCATTTTCATAGGTATGTCTCTACGAAAGAACTTGCCATGAGAAGTTAGAAAGGGTAATGCTCCAGATAAAGGAAAAGCAAAAGCTACTTCTACAAAGGGAAATGAACCGGTCTCTAAAAATAGTTTGAAAGTCCCAGATGTCCAAGATACTATTGAACATTCATGGGAGGTTGGAAAGGAGGTGGATCAAATTTGTTTTAGTGTGGATAGTGTGGAGGAGTTATATGATAATTTGATAACTAATCGGGGATTCCAAGCCAAGAATGTCTTTAGCATGAAGGGAGCTGATACCCATTTCCCTAAAATCATCGCTGAGGTTTAAAAAAATGGGTATAGGAACTCTTTACGAATATGACGCCTTCCACTCACCCACTATGCTACTTCCCGGATATTGTTTGTGAATTCTATGTTTCCTACGTTGTTTGGCACAATGAACTAAAATATAAAATTTCAATTGTCAAATAATCGTGTCTCGAGAGTGTATTAGTTTGAGGGCTGAAAGTTCCTTGCACGGCCTTGGAGATCAATGTGCTCTATTTTGCTTGTGACTTAGATTCTATAGTGAAGTTCAAGAAGATGATATTTGGTGGAGTTCAAAGTTTTCCGTGGCTTGCTAAGGTCATTTCTAAAGGCCTTCCTTCATGTTCTAATGGTGCAGGTAAATTCAATAGGAGAGATCTTTCGGTTCAAGCCAAACATTGTCTTAGATTTGTGGGTAACCGTCTACTCCCCTAAAAAATGACCAAGATGTCGTAGTTGATAGGGCTATCATTTTTGGATGCATCATGGATAAAATTTCAATCAATCTTGGATAGTTGATAGCAAAGACGATGAAGGTCAGGGCAAAGAAACTAAGCACTTTATTGCCCTTTCCAGCACTTATATCTATACTTTGCCTTAATTTCAAACTCCTGCTACTCTCTAAGATTTATAGATGGGTTATATACATCAGATTTATCGACATCACATTCTAAGGATGAGGATAATCCTATGGGCATAAAGAGAAAAGCTTTGGTTTTGGTAGACTCAGGTGTGCAAGGGTTGTCGAGTATAGAGGGAATAGAGATCCTTATAGATTATACACTTGATACTGAGACTCATCATAGTTCCACTGATACTCCTCCATTATCAAGAACCACACCACCACCTCGGCCCACACAATTAGTGCGGTCTTCTATGGTGACATTTGCCAAGGTTGCTTCTATGACTTTGGCAAATATGCTACTCTTACTCGATTGGTGGTGGACATTCCTTAGTTTATTTAGGTAGCTATATCACCTTCCCCACATAGCAAAGTTAGAGCAGAGATTGGACATGCTTGAGGAGTGAAAAGATTGTGAGGGGGTGGCATCTATAAGGGCAGACCTTGATAGTTTACAAGTAGTGTTTCACTCCAGACAACCCTCTTTTGGTCTTGATGAGGTAGAGATTGCTTTTCCATCGGATACTTCTATCCCAGTGTTTCTATTTAATGATTTGTTCATAGAGGGTCATGAGAACATTGATGATGAGGCCAAGGTTGATCTTATAGAGGGGCTACTTAAGGCCCGACAGGTTGAGCTTGCCTAGTAATTATCCAGGGATGAGGAGAATGCATGGATGGTTGGGGCTAGTTCTAGCACTCGACCTGATGATGAGTCACCCTTTATAGCAGACTCGATGAGAAGAGCCTAGTCTGATGAGTTTCCTATTAAGATAGTGTGATCATTCACCGACAGGGATCTGAGCACCTAGTGCGCCACAGGAAGTCTCTACCCTCCTCTACTCTCTTTTACTTTTGCATTAGGGAAAAAATAATGCAATATCTGTAGTGGGGGTGGAACAATCTTATGATTTGTGTAATGATCGATACCTATTATTTCCCTTTATGGCATTTGGTTGGAAAGATGCATGGACATACTCTATGTTGTTTTTTATTATTATTGTTATTATTATTGACATTTCTCTGGATGAGCCCTTGTCGTGCATTTTGATAATGATGTCAAATATTATCATTTTGTTGGTGAATTTATGTCATGAGCTTAATTTAAATGTGGTATCTGATTGTGTGCACTACTCTTGTTGCCTTTTTTATATATGTGTCTAATAAACTCCAAGGGTTTTCTTTGAAACTCAATTCTTTCCTAAGGAACAAATTTTTATTTTCTCTTTCTTTCGATCTTTTATTTTTATTTTAGTTTAGTTTCTTTGTCGAACCGAGTGATAATTCACCCATGAGGGATGACAAGCCGACATCCTTAGGTGAAGTATCTAGTCATTTTGGTTAACTAGGAAGAAGAAAAAATTCAAAAATACTTCCAAAATGTCATTGGCAAGGAATGAAACGTTTTTGAGAAAAAAATCAAAAATATAGTTGTAAGATCTAGGATGTCTTGAGTTTTCTTTTGAGTGATACCATTAAATTTAATTTTTGGCTCTCTCTTTACAAGGATGAGTCATTGAATTGGAGTAACTTTTGAAGCTAAAATTACTTAAATTAGTTGGGAGACTAACATTTTGCTCTAAAAGTTTGATGCCATGAGTGATGAGATTTTTGAATAATTCTTGTACATATGTGTAGTCTAGACCTTGCCCCGAGTGTATTCAAAGCAAAATTCTAGGTAAGATTGGTTTGGAGGATGATCCAAGGCCCTTTTTAACACATCACATCACCAAATTCCCACCTTAGCATTGTTCCCTAGTTAACCCATTTTAACCTTTTTTTCCCTTCTTTATTTCTTATTGTAATGATAACCATGCTAAAACACCTAAACCCTTTTGAAAATATCTCTTTTGGTACTTAACCTCCTTTGATGTGTTGCATGATTCTAAATAGTAGACTATAGGCAAAAGCCTAAGTTTTGGGGGTTGTGTATTTGGGAGAAGATAATCAAAGAAAAGATAAGAAAGGTGTATGTAAGGTTGTCAACACATGTGCTTAAAAGACAAGAGATATACTTTATGATAAAATTGAATAGCCTTGCCGATAGAACTTGAAAAAAAAATTGGAGAAGTGAAGGTCTAAGAAAGGCTTATATGGAGAAAATCTCTTATAAAGGTCAAAGAAGTGAAAGAAATAAAATGGTGTCTTCTAATTGTTTGGTAAATGTTAAACAAAAAAAATAGGAAAATATGGGAAATGATTTGAAGAAGAAAAGGTGGATAATTTGAAATTTTTGGGGTAGAAAGGATTGAGCGATTGCATCAAAGGAGGTCTTTTAGTCACTTGATCCATATATGTTCCTTCCCACACCTTAAACCTTCATATCGACCCACAAAACCTTGGTAATTCCAAACTAAGTAAGTCTACATCAGTGGCGAATAACACAAGGGGCAAGCCTATGGTTCTAGGAATTGAAATTTTTTTGGTGTGTGGAGCTAACTCTTGCATATGAGCGGCATCGGTACTTTTGGGTAGAGGGTGATGTTTTACTATCAGTATGGATAAATGAGTGAAATAACTTGCATTGCGAAGATTAAGACAAACTTTGATGATTTTGTGTCTTATCTTAAGATGTTTTGTGATTTGGAAAATAAATTTGATACAAACTTGCATCCTTGCTTCATAAATATGTGCTTATTGAAAAGTTTTGGTTTACTTGTTACCATGACGTGTGGAAAGTGTTTTTAGAGTTTTTTTAGCTAATTCCTTTAGTATAGCTTTCTTATAGGTGGATTTAAGTAAATACCATATCTCATTGAATTATTCTTTGTTGCTTGAGTACAAGTAATATTTTAAGTTTGGAGTTGATAAGTTATCAATTTGACGACCTGCTAGCACCTTTTAAGCTTAAATTATCATGCTTTCCCATTGATTTAATGATACTCTCTTACTTAATGCTCATTTATGTAGGTAAAACTAAAAGGGGAAGATGGGTAAGTCATTCAAGTCATCAAGAGGTCAAATGTGTAGGAAAAGAGTCATCTTCTTTGCATTTGCTTCGCATCTGCTTTTGAGTTGTTGGCCATATGCTCTCTATCTACTCTCCATATGCTTTGGATCTGATCAAGAAGATCAAGAACGAGGTGGCAGTTTTGTAATTTTAATCAAATGTAGAGTTAGAGTTTAAAAAGAGGGTTTTAGCTCATTTTTCAAGACCTAGCTTCTATTTTCTTATCTAGCATCTCTTAGCATCTTAGCTTCTCCCTTTTCATCTTACCCCCTATCTTTTTGTCTTAGAAGAATTTTGTACTAAGCTTCAATGAAAATATATGTTAGTGATTTTCCATTAAAGAATTATTAAAACTCGAAGTTTAGACCTACCTTCTCTCTATTTCTCATGGATGAAGTCAATGATAACTTTGGTATATTTTTACCCTTTTTATCTATGAGTAGCTAATTCTAAATCTTGGGGTTATGCTTGATTAGGTTGTGGTAGTGCATGGGTTTTAGCTAATTTTTCTTCTAATTACTTAGTTATGATAAGTGTTGTATTTATTTTATGATTTAATTAGAGTTTGGGGTTGCAAATCCCAACCACCCTTGAATCCATGTCATTCTTGAAAGAGGGGACATGGGTGAGGAATAAATTCAACCAATAACTTGATTCATTTCATTAAATGATATATCTTAGACATAAGGATGTCAATTGAGGCAATAGATGTGGAAAATTGTCACATTTGTGAGGTGTTTAAAAGAACCCATTTGTGAAATTTGATGTTGTAATTAAAAGATTTACACTATACATTAACATCTAGCCTACCCATGACTTTTAGCTAAAATTTGGATAAATCGCCAAGTACCCATGCATGAACCCACACCTAGAATGGCATAACCCCAAGGCTTATTCTCATCTAAATTCACTCTTAGCATTTTTCAACGCTAAGATAGTGCACTAAAATTGAAGTTGTTGTTATTTATAAACACTTTCAAACTATATCCCCCATTTTACATGGGTCATCTTTTAGTAGACTATCAATACTCCTGAGTTTTGAATTCCATGTTTTCACTCCTTCTAGATTCGACTCCAACCTAAGTTGGGTTATTATATTGACAACGATCGCTTACACCTATTCAATAGTGTAATTTGAGCATTATCAGTCAACATGATAATTGATAAAGTAAGACTCTTCTTGAAACAACTCTATCCCACATGGTAGTGAAAGATACCCTCTCTCCTAATGGTACTTTACCAAAAAATTTATAATCAAGCAACACTTCCAAATGGGGGGAATCAACAAAGAAATCTTCCACCACAAGCCAATAGAACTCAATAAGATCCCAACATGACCTTGAAGAGCATGATTCTTTTGATGGCGATAATTATAATTATGAAGTCAGTGATTAAGTTCAACAATAGAAGTTAGTTGGGAGAGGAAGAAGTGGGTGAAATAGAGGGCGGTATCCAATTGATGGAAGAGAATACAATAGAAGGAATGATGATGAAGATCAAGGATTCAACAACATCAAGGTTACCCTTTCATTCTTCAAAGGAAGTAATGACCCGAATGAATATCGTGATTGGATTGTGAAACTTGAAAGATAATATAATATCAATAATATGAGTGATATTAAAACATGAATTATGCTATATGTCACCTTGAGGGTTTTACCTCTAAATGGTGGAATAAAATTGAAAGAGATGCTTTGGTAAATAAAAACTCTTTTACAAGTTGGAATGACATGAAATGGCATATAAGAGAAAGATTTGTGGGATAAGATTATGAGCAAAGTACACTCAGGAAATATTACAATATTCAATAAGAAAGTAAGAGTATGGAAAAGTATTATGAAGAGATAGAGCATACTAGGCTTTGAGCTAATGTCAATGATTATGAGGCAAAGCTTTTGGGAAGATTTATCTCGGTCTTAAATAAGGACATAAGGAAATAATTAGAATTTCATCGTCTTTCTACTTTATATGAATCTTTTCAATTGAAACTCAAGGTAGAGGGTCATCTAAAGAAAAATAAATAAAAGGTGAAATCTTCTTCTTCTTCAAGGGCTAGAAATAAGGAAGTTTGGAAATCATCTCCTACTTAAGTCAAATCTAAAGGCGCAAAGCAAGAATTAAAGTCCTATTTGGACAAAGGCAAATGAAAGGTAAACTACAAGAATGGGGGTAAAAAGCTAAACTTGAAAATCTATCTAAAATAAAGTGTTTTAAATGTCAAGTATATCTCATAAAGCAAATAAGTGTCCTAATAGAAGAACTATCATTGCATTGAATGATGGTATTTATCAAATCAAAGATGAATCTAAAGATGCCCACGTGGATGATGATAATAGTGATGAATTTATAGGAGAAGATGATAGAGAAGAAATTAATGATGATGGAGAAGAAATTAATGATGATGGAAAACTTGTTCTTATTGTGAGAAAAAGTATGAGTGATCTAACAAGGAAGGATCTTGAACAAATGGAGAACTTGTTTCATAATTGGTGTAGAGTTCAAGAGAAATTAGGTTTCTTTGTCATTGATAGTAGAAGTTGTGTCAATGTTGCTAGTGTATCTATGGTAGTGCAATTGAAACTTCCAACAATAAGGCATCAAAAACCTTATAGATTGCAATGGCTCAATAAAAGTGGTGAACTCAAGGAGACCAAGAGAATGTTGATAAAATTCAAGGTTGAAAGTTATCATGATGAAGTGGTTTGTGATGGTGTACCAATGCAAGCTTGTTATTTATTATTGGGAAGGTCATGGTAATATGATGTGGGGGCTAAACATGATGGACGGTCAAATAAATATGCATTTGTTAAGGATGGTAAAAAGCTTATTATAACCTACTTTATTATTTTCAAGTGAGTGAGGAATATAGAATAATAGGAGAGTTGAAAGAAAATATTGAGAGAGAAAAGAAAGAGAGGGATAAGGAAGAGAAAAATGATAACTCAAGAGAAGAAAAAGGAGAGGTTGAGAGCTCAAGTGAGAATAAGTTATCACAAGAAAAGATAGGTGAGCAAGAAAACAATAAAAAATGTGCATGATTTTGCAAAATCAAGAGAGCATGAAAGAGCTAAAAATGAGGATGCTACTCAAGTCATATTTATTAAATCGAAAGGTTATTCTTTTCTTTCTAACAATGAACTAACATCTTTATCTTTGCCAAGTACTATTTATTCTTTGTTGAAATATTATGAAGATCTATTTCTGGAAGAAATACCAAGTGAGTTGCCTCCTTTGAAGAAATAGAGCATGAAATTGAACTTTTGTTGGGTTCTCAAATATCCAAAAAAAAGCAACTTATAGGAGCAATCCTAAGGATACCAAAGAATTGCAAAGACAAGCAACGAAACTTGTTAATAAAGGTTTGGTGATAGAAAGTTTAAGTCCATATGCAATACCCGTAGTTTTAGTATCTAAGAAGGATGGGACATGGAGGATGTGTGTAGATTATTGTTCCATCAATAAAAAATTATGGTAAAATATTGAAATCCTATTTTTAGACTTCTTTATATGCTAGATGAATTGTGTGGTTCTACCTTATTCTCCAAAATTTATTTGAGAAGAGGACACCATCAAATCTGAATAAAATTTAGAGATAAATGGAAAACCTCTCTCAAAAATAATTTAGATTATATGAGTGGATGGTGATACCTTTTGGGCTAACTAAGGCATAAGCACTTTTAAGCTGTTAATGAACCATATGCTTAAGTCATTTAATAATTTTGTTGTAGTTTATTTTGATGATATTTTGGTTTATAGCAAGTGTTTGGATAATTATGTTCTATATTTGAGAATGATATTTGATTTGTTGAGAAATGAAAAGTTGTGAATTTGTAAAAAAAAAATGTTCTTTTTGTATGGACTGTATTGTTTTCCTTAGCTTTGTGATAAGTTCAAGAGGAGTCTAGGTAGATGATAAAAAGGTAGAGGCTATTAGAAGTTGGACAACTCCAAACTCCATTAGTGACATTAGAAGCTTTCATAGGTTGGGAAGTTTTTATAGCAGATTCATGAAGGGTTTTAGTTCTTTAGCCTCTCCTCTAATCGAGGTCATTAAGAAGGATAAGTCTTTTATTTGGGGTAGAAAACAAGAGAAAGCCTTTAGAATATTGAAAGACAAACCTAGTTCAAATCCATGACTTTAACTAACCAACTTTGAGAAGATGTTTTAAATTGAGTGTGATGCTAGTGGAGTAGGCATTGGCGGGGTCTTGGTGGAAGAAGGAAAACCCATAGCATATTTTAGTAAGAAATTAAGAGGAGATCCATTGCAATATTATACCCATGACAAGGAGCTCATTTTTCCCTAGTGGGAGCTTTATAAAATTAGCAACATTATTTGTCGCATAAGGAGTTTGTGATTAGAACCGATCATAAGGCTTTGAAGAATATTAGGGTCTAAAATAAGCTTAATAAGAGGTATGCAAAGGGGATAGAGTTCACTGAGTCTTTTTCATATGTGATTAATTATAAATAAGATGAATAGAATATTATGGCAAATGCATTATCTAGAAGATATGCATTTATAAAGACCTTGACTTCTAGGTATATGGGCTTTGCGAGTTTGAAGGAGTTATATTCCAATGATGATGATTTTGGAAAAGTCTTTAGAGAGTGTCAAGTGAACTAGTATAGGTGTGTGCTAGTTTTTAAGGAAGGAAATGAAGTTATAAATCCTAGATTTGAATTGAATGAGGTATACTTGTTTAGAAATAGATTACTTTGTATGCCCGTTTCTTTGTGGAGAGAGTTAAAGGTGAAAGAGGTATGCGATGGAGGTTTGATGGGTCATTTTGGAGTGTCAAAAACCTTAGCTATTCTTGTAAATATTTATTGTGGCCTAAAATGCTAAGAGATGTGGATAGAATTTGTGCTAGGTATTTGGATTATAAGAATGCTAAATGTTGTAACCAACCCCATGGCTTGTATACCCTTTTGCCTATTCCATATCTTTGTTGTTGTGGATATATTTTCAAAAATAGCTTAATTTATTACTTGTCATAAAGTGAGGATGAATCATCTGTTGCTACTTTATTTGTTCATAATGTGATGAAATTGCATGGTGTTCCCCGAACAATTATTAGTGATAGAGATTCAAAATTTCATAGTCATTTTTTGAGGTGTTTGTGGATAAATTTGGGAACCAAATTGCTAGTTTTTACTTCTTGTCATCCTCAAACAGATAGTCAAATTGAGGTGGTTAATAGAACTTTAGGTAACATGCTTAGAGCTATAGATAAAGGAAAGTTAACTTCTTGGAAGGATCAATTGCCATTAATTGAATTTGCATATAATACAACTATTCATTGATCTATTCATATAACCCCTTTTGAGTCTGTTTATGGATTTAATCCCTTGAAAATCCATTAGATTTAACTCCTTTTCCCAAAGTTGTTATTGTGAGTGTAGATGCAAAAGCTAAGGAAAAAGCTATGGAGAGTATCCATAAGAAAGTAATATTGTAAATTAAGAAGACCAACAAAGATACAACCAAAAGAGACAACAAAGGATAAAAATATGTCACCTTTGTACCCGGTGATTGGTTATGGGTTCACTTAGAAAAGAGAGATTTCCAAGAAAAGGGAATAATAGGCACATGCCAAGAAGAGATGAACCTTTTCAAGTGCTTGAGAAGATTAGAGATAATGCTTACAAAGTGGACTTATCAAGTGAGTATTTGATCCATAATGTTTTCAATGTTAGTGATTTATCTCATTTTGATGTAGGAGCAGCATTTATATGTCAAATTTTTGAAATACGAATTTTGGTTTAATGTTGTCATTTTTCTGAGTCATATCATATCTAGTGCAGCGATTATAGTGGACACAGAAAGTTGCAGTGGTTAAGAAGTGGCCTAGACCCACGACTTCATCTGATATTCGGAGCTTCCTAGGTTTAGTTGGTTACTACAAGAGATTTATGGAGAAATTTTTAACCATAGTTTCCTCATTAACTAAGTTAACTTAGAATAAGGTTATGTTCTTATGGTCTAATGTGTGTGATGGAAGTTTTGAGAAGCTGAAGGATTAGCTGACTTCGGCTTCGATCTTGACCTTGCCTGAAGGCAATGATGGTTTTATGGTCTATTTCAATGCATCCAGTATGGGGCTTGGTTGTATTTTGATATAGCATGTTAATGTAATATCTTATGCCTCCATATAGTTGAAAGTACATGAGAAGAATTATCCAACTCATGACTTAGAATTATTGGTTTTGGTGTTTGCATTAAAAATTTGGCATCACTATCTATATGGAGTATCTGTGGATATCTTTTTAGATCTTAAGATCCTGCAGTATGTGTTCACTCAAAAAGAGCTAAATCTCAGGCAAAAGAGATGTCTTGAGTTACTCAAGGATTATCACATAAGCCTTCACTACCATCAAGGTAAAACTAACATGGTTGTTGATTCTATTAGTAGGTTATCCATAGGGAGTCTAGCTCATATGGATAAAGGGAGACGAGAATTGGTGAGAGATGTTCACTATTTTTCTAACCTTGATATTCGCCTCTTGTAGTTAAAAAATGGTGGTATGATTGTTCAAGAGGTGGTAAAATCATCTCTTGGTGCTAAGGTAAAAGAATAGAAAGTGGTAGATCCTATCTTGGTACAACTGAAAGGTGATGCAGGTGGTTTGAAAGTGATGTCCTTTGAGGTTAGTGGTAATGGTACCTTATGGTACCAAGGGAGATTATGTGTTCCCGATGTAGATGGGCTGTGAAAGAGGATCTTGTCTAAGGCGCATGAGTTGTTTTATTCCTTTCATCCTGGCTCAATGAAAATGTATCGTGATCTTAAAGAGATTTATTAGTGAAACAATATGAAGCGAGATATAGCTAGCTTTATGGCTAAACGTCTGGTGTGTCAGCTAGTGAAAGTTAAGTACTTGAGGCCTGGAGTATTAATTCATGTAATTGAGTTGCCTATGTGGAAGTGGGAAGTGATCAATATGGATTTTGTTACTAATCTTCCTCGGTCTCATAATCAGTTTGATTCAATTAGGGTCATTGTGAATAGAATGACTAATTTTACTTACTTTTTGCTAGTAAGGACAAACTTCTCAACAAAGCATTATACCGAGTTGTATATTCAGAAAACTGTAAAGTTGCATGGGACGCCTGTTTCTATCATGGCCAATCATGGTGCTTAATTTTTATCACACTTTTGGTGGTCATTTTAGAAAGGATTAGGGCTAAGGTGAGTCTTAGTATAGCTTTTCACCTGCAGTCAGATAGGCAAGAGAAAAAGACTATTTATGCATTAAAGGATATGCTCTGAGCTTGCGTGATTAATTATTGTGATAGTGGGGTTGAAAATTTGCCTCATATAGAATTTATGTATCATAATATCTACCATTCTAGCATTGGGATAGTTAGTCCTTGTATAGTAGGAGGTGTAGGTCTCCTATTGGGTGTTTAAGGTTGGTGAGGCAGAGATATTTGGCCCAAATTCAGTTTACCAAGCCATGGAGAAGGTAAAGGTAATTCAATATAGGCTTAAGCCCACCAAAAGTTTCCAAAAGTCCTATGCAGATGTGAGGCATAAGAAGTTAGAGTTTGGGGTTAGGGATAGGGGTTAGAGTTTGGGGTTAGGGATAGGTTGTTCTTGAAGGTATCTCCCATGAAGGGAGTGATGCAGTTTTGGAAGAAAGAGAAGCTTAGTTATCAGTAGGTTGGGTCGTACTTAGTCTTAAAGATGGTTGGCAATGTTGAATATGAATTGGAGTTGCCCTCTAGTATGATATCTATTCACCCGATGTTCCATGTGTCTATGTTGAGAAAGTGTATGGGTGATCTATCGCAGATTATTCCTATCAGGATATTGATATTTTGAATTCCTTTATCTT
Organism: Capsicum baccatum var. pendulum; assembly: GCA_030864225.1. Lineage (NCBI taxonomy): Eukaryota > Viridiplantae > Streptophyta > Magnoliopsida > Solanales > Solanaceae > Capsicum > Capsicum baccatum. The sequence continues at coordinate 156,930,845 of CM061557.1, read as the reverse complement.
ACGAGAGAGTCCCTAGTAAAATCTTGGATCTGCAAGTTCATTAATTGTAGATGAAGGACATAGCTTCATTAAAGGTTCTATTGAGTAACCACAAGGTTGAAGAGGCTACTTGGGAAGCCTAAAAGGACATGAAGGGAAAGTATCCATTCTTGTGTTCCATTCTAGAAGATCATGCATAAGGTATGTGTTATTCTTAACATCTTTGTTTTTTTACTTTGTTAAAGGAAAGATTGATTTCCTTGGAATTTCTTAGTTAAAGGTGTGAGTAAAGATGTTTGAGTTTTAATTGTCCTAGTTACTTCGTTGTCCCATCATTCAAGGATGAATGATCCAAGTAGGAGATAATTGAAAAATCCCATATTTTTGGCCCTCGGAATTTCCTAAACTTTGAGCTCACTTCCTTGATTACAACTTGACCATACGAGTCATATGTCGCCTTTATGGTTTAGGTGACCCTAGTCATAGGGTGTCCAATAGATGGTGGTTGGGTTTTCTGTCTTGGTTATGACTTGGTGATATGAGTCATGAAGAGTGGTGATAAGTCGTTAGGACAAACCTTAACAAAATTAGTAACTTAGTGGCTTGACTTTGTTCTAAGTATGAGTAGCTCACTAGGATTCATGAGGATGGGTTATTAGTTGTAAGGTAAATTCGTAGGTTGTCCAGTATCTTACCTATTTAGGTACTATATTGGTTACGAGTAGACCCTACGACTCGTTAGGTCAGGTAATAAGTGGGATCATAGATTTATAAGGTGGACAATGTGTGGGTGTCCAACTCACTATCTAGGATACGACTTAAGGCTATGAGTTGTATGTATGTGACGCGTTAATGGGTCGACTCGTAGCCAAAGACGGTGTTTTATAGATTTTAAGCTAAGGGTATTCTAGAAATTTCCCACTTTAAGTCCTTTTGATACCATGACTTAAAAACCTTTCTTAGGACTCTATTAACATATCATTCCTAATAAAATAATCTCAAATTATCTCTTAAACGCTCCATTCAAGCTAAGGATAGGGTGTCAAAGAAAGTGGTCATCTAGGGTTCTAAGGGTGCAATCTCTTCAAAGTTTCCTAATATTTCAGGCATGTTACTCCTCGCTCATTTTTATTTTACTTAAAGCACATATTTTACTGTATGGCTTTCATGGTATTGTTATGGTTTTGAAATAAAGTTTGGAGTGTTTTTGAATGCTTAATGTTGAATAATGTTTTCCTATGGTGTAATTATGCTTTTCCATGTTTTAAATCTAGTTTTGAACATGTGGGTGCATGGGTATGGTGTCGGGATTTGATAATGGTAATTTTGTCTAAACTTGTGACCTTTGAAGTAGTTATGACCCTAACCCTGTATTGTAAAACTGACTAGTAGTTAGAAGAAAGGTGAAATTTGAATTAGGGGTTCAATGGAATCCACAAAGTTCTTGGTTTTCCTTATTTCTTGAAACTAATGCATGGTATTAATGATTAAATAGATATAGACGGTTTTGAAAACCTTGTAGGGTACAAGGGAATCCCCCAAGTGATTATATAATAAAAACTTTATAGGGTACACAGGAATCACCCAGGTAATTTTAACAGTGAAGTCTGAGGGGTACATGGGAATCCCCTAAGTCTTGGCTAATGACATTGCTTACAAGCTATAGTAGGAATGATGATACTACTTTATAATACCTTTAATAATTAACTCCTATAATTGGTGGTTTGGTTATGTGTAAAATATTTTAATTGGGCAATAATGAGGGTTGTGATAACTAGCCGTAACGGTGTGAGTCTGAAGGACAAACACTAGAAACTCATATTTACCGACATGAGGATTGGTCTTAGTGACCTTATGCTTTTGGGGTAAATGGGAATCCCCCAATTCTATACATGTATATTTGTATACATGTATATATATATTAGGGAATTCTATACATGTAACCCAAGTAAACTTAATAATAATGTAAGCTATGGGAACATGGGAATCCCTTTGCTTCTTTAAAGGGTTGGCTAAGGACATTTCTTGCAATCTATAGTCGTTATGATGATACCACTACTTATAGCCTTGGTTAATAATAAACCTAATGGTGGTTTGGTTGTGTTCTCTTGGCTTTAATTGGGCAATAATGGCGGGTTGTGATAGCTAAACGTGAAGGTGTAAGTCCAATGGATGGATACTGAAAACTCATATTTGCTGAGATTAAGGATTGGTGATGGAAACCTTATATGACAATTATAAGGTAACGAGAATCCAATAAGTTCCACTTGTATATATGTATCATGGAAAGCGAAAGGTATATAGGAATCCCCTACTCCTGTGGTATCTCTAGTTCGTACGACTACACGCATCAGGGCCCATTCATGGGGTAACACTGGACCCATATATCTTGTAGGTAGTTCTAGGATAGCTAAAATACACTTACCCAGGTTAGTGGTTTTAAAGGCATGCTAAATCTAGTTCCTTTTATAGTCATGGATATATATATATATATATGGTTGTGACTGCATATGGTTTTTTACTTGGTTTTAAAGGTTGGCATTATTTTATATTTTTCCTGAGTGCATGCTAACGTTCACTGGATAACCTATCTTTGGCCGTTGTATCCCTAAGAGATTCAAGAACTAGCCATTCTATTCCTCCTGCTTAGTGATCCGACTCAGGATCAGTTGTTGGATTGAAGTGGTGAGCTTCCATATTCCAGAAGGCTCCATTTAATGTCATGGATCCCTTTACATACTTTAGTCATTTTATAGACTTTGGTTTTGGGTATGGTTGGGGGAATATCCTGACCAGATATTGTTTTACTTTTGTTTGAGGCTTTATAGAACTACTATAGGTTGGTATAGGTGGTGTCGGTATTGGTTTCATCCTTGGCATTGGTATTGGTATTATGGTTGATACTGTTTGACTATATTTATGATTGTTCCATCCTATTTTGTTATGGACATGGACTTGGTTATTATTTGGGTTGGTTATAGTTGTTAATTTGGCATTGAATGACTAGACTTGTTCGGGTCGGTCACGGTCATGAACCTATTCCAAAGTCCTTGATTTTCAAAGACTCTATCTTGTTATATATTTAGAATTCATTCAACTCAGTGTATGTTCTTGGAGGTTAGGTTTGGGTATCGAGGGTGGTCCCCAGTCCATGGTTGGACTTGGGATGCCCATTACAACAAGGCCTCTAGTCTGGTCAGGTCAAGTTGATATCAGAGCTTTAGGTTCATGGTCAATTAGGAGTGCACAAAGTCGTGTTGAGTAGAGTCTCTTTTAAGGGTATGTAGCGTGCCACACTCATAAAGGAGAGGCTACAAGGCATTTAGGAATGTTTAACTTTCTTGTATTTTATTTTCAAGCTTGAAGTCAAAGTCCTGGAATCTTCTTTAATTCCTATTTGTTTGCTTTTTAGATCATCCCTTAATGATCTGATATGCATAGAAACTCCTCTGTCCTAATTGGGGATGATTTTAATAGGACACGCTCTACTTAGGGGATCCATACTCGGTCTAAGGGCCTAATCCCTGACTTTGTTAGAGTTCCACTAGTCCCCTCTAGTCCTCCTCAGTCTCCTCAAGACAACATGATAAATGATGAGTTTCGTCAGTTGATTCATATGATTTCTCAGTTGGTAGTTTCCTGGGATGAGCATGGTGCATCTGGTATTCCATCTTTTGAGGCCACAAGGGTTGGCTAGTTCATGAGGTTGAGTCCTTCAACTTTTAGTAGTGTTAAGGTGTACCAGGGACCTTACCATTTTTTGGATGAGATGGAAATGATCTTTAGGTGATGCATGCCACAAATATGGAAGGGGTGGATTTTGCTGCCTACCAACTGAAGAATATAGCGTACCAATGGTACAAAGAATGGGATAGGGCAAGGGGTGATGTTGAGAAGTCATCTTTATGGGAGAGTTTTCCTAATACATTTCTATATTGCTTCTTTCCTCAGAAGTTAAGAAAAGCAAAAGAAGAGGAATTTATTAATATAAAATAGGGGAATATGTTGGTCAAGGAGTATTCCTTGAAATTTCACCAGCTATCTGTCTATACTTCAGAGATGGTGTCGGATATGAGGGCCAGGATAAGAAAGTTTGTTTTAGTATTATCTTGTGAGTTGATCCTTGAAAGAAAGGTTGTATTACTGATCAAGGATATCGATATTTCGAGATTACTTATTCATATGCAACAAGTGGATGAGGAAAAAAGAAAGCAACATGAAATAGAGGAGAGGCAGGGAAAAAGTTTTAGGTTCTCTAAGCAAGGTGATGGCTAATAGAAAGTGGTAGGTATGGTGGTAAGTGGTCAAAGAAGTAGTGGGGCATTTCTGGTTCTTTCTCCACTGCTAGTGCTCCTTACCCAAAGTCATTGGGATATTGGTGTCAGCAGTGTTGCAATAACTTTAGGTCATAGGGTGCCCAATCTCAGGATAGTGGGGCTCAACTAACTTTATCATGTCCTTTTTGTAGGTTCTATGTTCGATTGTATTGGGGTTTTTATAATGACGGGTGGAACAGGTGCTTTAAATATTGTTAGCTAGGCCATATGCTTAGAAACTTGCTAGTTGGCAAGGTTGCTTTGGGAGAGAACAGGGTTCTAGTTTCCTCTTCATCTGCTCCTACACCTAAGGCTCTTGCTTTTGCATCTATTTTTGCTTCTGGTATCGGTACTGGTAGAAATCGATTATATGCTCTTATATCTCGATAGGACTCTAAGGCATCACCTAATATCATGACCGGTACATTACAGCTCTTTTATCATGACGTGTATTGTTCACTTGATCTAGGGTCCACACTTTCTGATGTGACCTTATTTGTGGTTGTGTATTTTGGTTTGGATCCTGAGGTTATTTTGGACCCTTTTTCTATTTCTACCCCAGTAGGTGACTCTATTATTGCTAAAAAATCTATAAAGTTGTGTTGTATCCATCGGTAGTAAGGAGGCTTTGGTGGATTTGTATGAATTAGATATGGTGGATTTTGATGTTATTCTTAGTATGGATTGGTTACATTTATATTATCCATCTTTAGATTGTTGGACCCATAAGGTTGCCTTCAAATTCCCTGTTGAGTAGGTTATTGAATGGGAGGGTGGTTCCCTAACTCCTAAGGGTAAGTTTATATCATATCTTAGGGCTCAAATATTAATCTCCACGAGGTGTCTCTATCATCTAGTCCGACTTAAGGATTTTAACTCAAAAGGTCTTTTTTTACATTCAAATATGGTGGTGAATGAGTTTACTGAGGTCTTCCCTAATGACATTCCTAGTGTTCCTCTGAATAGAGAGATTGAGTTTAGGATTGATCTTGTTTTGGACACTCTTCCAATTTTTATTCCCCCTAATAGAATGGCTCCATCTAAGTTGAAGGAGCTTAAGAAGCAACTGAAGGGTCTTTTGGATAAGTGTTTTATCCGTCTTAGTTTGTCCCTGTGGGGTGCACCGATGTTATTCATGCAAAATAAGGATGGTTCCCTTCAGATGTGCATTGACTATCACCAGTTGAATAAGGTGACGGTTCAGAACAAGTACCTTCTTTCAAGGATAGATGACTTTTTTGATTAATTACAAGGTTCTAGGTTCTTCTCCAAAATTGATCTTTTGTCTAGGTATCACCATCTCAATATTTGGAAGACGGATATCCCTATTACAGCTTTCCATACTCAGTATGGGCACTTTGAGTTTCTGGTTATTTCATTTAGGTTGGCTAATGCTCCTACAGCATTCATGGATTTGATGAATAGGGTCTTCTGTCAGTTTCTGGATATGTTTGTCATTGTGTTCATTGATGAAATCTTTATGTACTCTAAAAGTGAGGTGGATCATGCCAATCACCTTCGTATTATATTGCAGACCTTGAAAGAGCAGCAGTTGTATGCCAAATTCTCAAAATATGAATTATGGTTGAACGTTGTCACTTTTCTGGGTCATATTATTTCTAGTGAAGGGATCATGGTTGATCCACAAAAGGTTGTGATGGTTAAAAAGTGGTCTAGACACATGACTCCAACCGACATTTAGAGCTTCTTGGGTTTAGCCCGGTATTATAGGAGGTTTGTGGAAAGTTTTTTTACTATAGCTGCTTCATTGACTAAGTTGACTCAGAAGAAGGTAAGGTTCCCTTTGTCGGATGTGTGTGAGGGTAGTTTCGAGAAGCTGAAGGATAAGCTAAATTTAACTCCAATTTTGACCTTACCGAAAGGCACCAAAGGTTTTTTGGTTGATACATCCTAGGTGAGACTTGGCTGTGTTTTCAGTATGGAAAGGTAATAGCCTATGTTTCTAGGCAATTAAAGGTACAGGAGGGGAATTATCCTACTCATGATTTAGAACTTTTAGCTATGGTGTTTGCATTAAAAATCTGGTGGCACTATTTGCATGGAGTGCATGTGGATATCTTCTTATATCATAAAAGCCTATCGTATGTGTTCACTTAGAAAGAACTTAACCTCAGGCAGAGGAGATGGCTCAAACTTCTCAAAGACTATGATATGAGTCTTCACTACCACCCAAGTAAAGCTAACGTTATTGTTAATGCTTTTTGCAGGTTGTCCACCAAAAATTTAGCTCATATGGAATAGGAGAAGCGGGAGTTGGCGAAGGATGTTCACCACTTGGCTAACCTTAAGGTACATCTTTTAGACTCCAAGAAAGGTGGTGTATTGATACAGGAAGTGGTGCGGTTATCTCTTGGTGTAGTGATCAAGGAAAAGCAAATATGATATCCTATCTTAATAAAAATTAAGGGTGATATTGGTGGGAAGAAGGTAGTGGTATTTGAGATTAGTGGTGATGGTACCTTGGGGTACCAATGGAGGTTATGTGTTCCTGATGTTGATGGTTTGCAAAAAAGAATATTTGCTGAGGTGCATGAGTCGAACTATGTTGTCCATCCCAATTTGATGAAAATATATCATGACGTCAGGGAAATATTGGTGGAATGGTATAAACAGGGACGTGGCTGATTTTGTGATCAAATGTATGGTGTTTCAATAAGTGAATGGTGAGACCTTGAGGCCTGGGGATTTGTATTAGGAAATTGAATTTCCTGAATGAAAATGGAAAGTGATCAACATGCATTTCATTACCGATCTCGGAATCAATTTGATTTGATTTAGGTCATCTTTGATAAGATAACAAAGTCAACTCCCTTTTTGCCAGTGAGGACTAGAATTTTGGCTGAGGACTATGCGAGGTTGTATCTTTATAAGATTGTGAAGCTACATAGGGTACCGGCTTCTATTATTTTTTATAGTGGTATGTACTTTTTGTCTAATTTTTGGCAGGCATTTTAGAAAGGGCTAGGTACAAAGGTTAGTCTGAGTTGTAGTTTTCACCCATAGATGGATGGGAAAGCAAAGAGGACTATTCAGATATTGGAGGATATGTTGTGCACATGTGTGATTGACTATGGTGGTGATTGGGTTAAGCATCTACCTCTTGTAGAGTTTGCTTATAATGATAGTTACCATTCTAGTATTGGTATGGCCCTTTGAGGCATTGTATGGTAGGAGGTGTAGATCTCCTATTGGGTGGTTTGAACTTGGTAAGGCAGATATGTTTGGCCCAAATTTAGTTTACCAGGCAATGGAGAAGGTGAAGGTGTTTGGGAATAGATTAAGGCTACCCAAAATCATCAAAAGTCCTATGTGTATGTAAGGAAAAAGGACTTAGAATTTGAAGTTAGGGATAGAGCATTCTTAAAGGTGTCTCCCATAAAAAGAGTAATGTGGTTTTAAGGAGGGTTGTTAGTGTTGTGTATGAATTGGAATTTACTTCTTGTTTGTGCTTTATTCATCTGGTGTTTCGTTTCTCTATGTTGATAAAGTGTATAGGTGACCCTTTATCATTGTTCCCTTGGAAGGATTGGGTATCTCGGATTTCTTATCTCATAAGGAGGTCTGATTGAGATCTTGGATCGGCAGGTTCATCCATTGTAGATCAAGGATGTAGTTTCAATTAAGGTTTTATGGCAGAACCACAAGGTTGAAGAGGTAACTTGGGAAGCGGAAGAGGACATGAATTCCAAATATCAATTCCTAGTTTCTACTTTGGGAATTCATATGGAAGGTATGTGTTGTTCATTATACTTTTGTTTTCAAACATTGTTAAAAGAACGATTTATTCCTTGCATCTTTGTTTTCTAACTTAGTTAAAGGTTGAAATAGAGGTGTTGGGATGTAAATCGTGTTTGTTCTTTCCTTACACTTCATTCGAGGATGAATGATCCTAATGGGGGAGAATTAAAATCTCTTGGCTTTGTACCCTTAGCAAAGTACCTAAGTTGAACTTTTTGGAGTCGTATGATAGTTTATGGGTCAGGTGACCCAGTCGTATATTGTCCAGTGTTGGATGGTGTTGGGTGGTAGAGTTTCTGGAATGGGTATGACTAGGTGGGTACGAGTCATATGGTTGGTGATGGGTTATTGGGTTGGGTTTTTCTTTACTTAATCTGAAACTTAGTAATTTAACTTGGATCTGAGTACGAGTGGCTCTCTATGAGTCGTGAAGATAGGGTACATGTAGTATAGTCCAACTCATATTTTGGACAGTGTTCAAATCCTCATGATTCTGTTATGGGTACGGGTTAAGGGTACTAGTCGTATGCTTGGGTACAAGTTTTCCTTGGTGGTCATATATTTGACAGTGTTAGGGGTCCAAGGGATGCCTAAGGTACGAGTGGTTTGAACCACTCGTATGGCAGGGTATGATGTGAGGGGGTTGGTTGTACCTTCCAATGGGAAAATCTTATAGTTTAAGTAAGGGGTATTCTGGACATTTCCCCTTATAACTCCTTGGGACCCCATGACTTAAAACACCTTTTGGGGCTTTATTAACCTATTTGCAATTAATCAAACACTCTAAACTATCTCTAATCTCTCTCAAGGATTTTGGGCCAAGGACCGGTAGGGTTTCTTCAGTACAATGAATTTGGGTCTTAAGAGGGTGGTTTCTTTTCATCTTCTTCACTATCTAAGGCATGTTACTCCTCCCTCATTTTTATTTCTAATTAAAGGCATGTTTTATGAATTGTTCTCAAGGTATAAATTGTGATTATGTTTGAGCTTTGAATTATACTTTGTGGATTTTGGTTATAATTGTTGGTTATTATTTTCCCATGTATTTAACTTGTGGTTTTCATAGCATAATGGTGGTTCAAACATGTGATTGCATGGTAATGGTTAATTGGCGCTTGGTTTTGGATTTGGAAATAATATGCCCCTAATATGTTTGATAAAATGCCTATGAGAATGCTTTTGCTACATGGTTGAACTTTTAATGAAACTATTGCATGGTATAACTTGGTAATGTAATTTAACTTGGTTTGGATGGTTTTAAATGGTTAAATTGTAAGGTCTTGGTGGTCATGGTTTGGTTGAATTGAAATCCTTCTAGGGTACATAGGAATCCCCCAAGTAAACTTAACAATAATGTAATCAATGGGCTTATGGGAATTCCTTTATTTCTGTAAAAGGTTGGCTAAGGACATTGCTTACAAGTTATAGTCGGTATGATAATACCACCACTTATTGACTTGGTTAATAATAAATGGAATGGTGGTTTGGTTGTCTCCTAATGGTTTTAATTGGGCAATAGTAGTGGTGTGTGATAGCTAACCATGAAGGTGCAAGTCCAATGGAGGGACACTGGAAACTTTTATTTGCCGCCATGAGGATTTGTCATGGCGACCATCTATGATAATTATGGGGTACACAGGAATCCCCCTAAGTTACACTTGTATTATGTATCATGGAGAGCGAAGGGTACATGGGAATCCCCTACTCCTGTGGTATCTCTAGTTCATGTGGTTACTCGTATTGGGGCACGTTCAAGAGGTAACGCTAGACCCATATAGCCTATGGGTGTTCTAGGATGGGTAAGCTCCATATACCCAGGTTAATGGTATTAAAGGTATTCTAAACCCGATTCCCTTTCCTAACATGGATATATATATATATATGGTTGCTTACTTGGTTTTAAAGGTTGGCACTATTTTATCCTTATCCTGAGTGTATGCTTTTGTTCACCCACTAACCCGCATTCAGGCGTTGTATCCCTACGCGATGCAGGAACCAACTATTCTATTTCTCCTGCTTAGTAATCAGATTTGGGATCAACTGTTGGATTAAAGGGTTGAGATTCCACATTGTGGAAGGGTCCATTTTATGTCATGGATGTCTTTACATACTTGGTCCATTTTATACACTATGGTTTTGGCTATGGTCGGGGACATGTCCCGATCAAATATTGTTTTATCTTTGGTTAGAGACTTTATTAAACTACTATAGGTTGGTATGGGCTGTGTCGGTATTGGTGTCATCCTTGGCATTGCTATTGGTATTATGGTTGATACCATTTAAATGTATTTATGATTTTTCCATCCTATTATGTTATGGACATGGACTTGGTTATTATTTCAGGTTGGTTATGGTTGTTTGTTTGGCATTGGATGACTAGCCTTGTTCGGGTTGGTCACGGTTATAAACCTATCCCAAAGTCTTTCAGTTTCAAATGCTTTATCTTGTTATATATCAAAATTCATCCAACTCAGGATATGTGCTTGGAGGTGGGGTTTTGTATCAGGGTGGTCCTCAGTCTATGGTTGGACTATGAATGCCTATTAGAAAAAGGCCTCAGGTTGAGTCGGGTCAGGTGACCCTAGTCGTAGGGTGTCCAGTGGATGGTTGTTGGGTTTTCTGCCTTGGTTACGACTTAGTGATACGAGTTGTTAAGGGTGGTGACAAGTCATGAGGATAAACCTTACCAAATTAGTTACTTAATGGCTTGACGTTTCTCTGACTACGAGTCGCTTACTAGGAGCTGTGTGGATAGGTTACGAGTCATGAGTTGAAGTCATAGGTTATCCAGTGTCTTACATATTTGGTTATTTTGTTGGTTATGACTATACCCATGAGTTGTTTGGTCAGGTTACGAGTGGGATCATAGATTCGGAAGGAGGACAGTGTGTGGGTGTCCAACTCAATATCAAGGTTACGACTCAAGACTACGAGTTATATGATGTGGTGATGAGTCAATGGGTCAACCCATAACCAAAGACCCTTTTTTATTGCTTTTAAGTTGACGGTATTCTAGACATTTCCCACTTTAAGTCCCTTTGATACCATGACTTAAAACCTTTCTTGGGACTTCATTAACATATTATGCGCAATAAAACACTCTCAAACTCTCGATTCAACCTAAGGTTGGTGTTTCAAATAAAGTGGTCATTTAGGGTTCTAAGGGTGCAATCTCTTCCAAATTTCTTGGTACTTCAGTCGTGTTACTCCTCCATCAATGTTATTTTACTTAAAGAACATGTTTTAATGTATGGCTTTCATGGTATTGTTACGGTTTTGAAATAAAGGTTGGGGGCCTTTGAATGCTTAATGTTGAATGATGTTTTCCTATGGTATAATTATGGTTTTCCATGTTTAAATATGGTTTGGAACATATGAGAGTGAATGGGTATGGTGGTGGAATTTGATAATGGTAACTTTCTCTAAAGTTGCGACCTTTAAAGTTGTTATGACCACAACCCTGTATTGTAAAACTGGTTAGTAGTTAGGAGAAAGGTAGGAATTTAAATTAGGGGTACAATGGAATCCCCAAAGTGCTTAGTTTGACTTATTTCTTGAAACTAATGCGTATATAAATAGTTAATAGCTACGGACGGTTTTGTAAACCTTGTGGGGTACACCAGAATTCCCCAAGTGTTTATATAATGAAAACCTTGTGGGTCACACGAGAATCCCGCAAGTGATTTTAACAATGAAGTCTACGGGGTACATGGGAATCCCTTAAGTCTTGGATAATGTCATTTATTAAAAGCAATAGTCGGTAAGACGATACTGCTTTATAATTCCTTAATAATTGACTCTTGGAATTGGTGGTTTGGTTATGTGTAAAATGTTTTAATTGGGCAATAATGGGGGTTGCGATAGCTAGTCGTGAAGGTGTAAGTCCAAAGGGTGGACACTGGAAACTCATGTTTGCCGACATGAGGGTTGGTCTTAGTGACCTTATACTTGTGGGATACATGAAAATCTCCGAAGTTTATACATGTATATATGTATCATGGAGAGCGAAGGGTACACGAAAATCTCCGGCCTATTACGATATCTCTGGTTCGTGTGGCTATATATACTGGGCCCATTCAGGTGGTAATAATTGCCCCATATAGCCTGTGGGTGGACTTATGACGGTAAAGCTACACAATACAGGTTAAGGATTTAAATGCATGTTAAACCTTGTTCTTTATTCCAGTACGATATATATGTATATATGTGATCGCATATGGTTATTTGACTTGGTTTTGAATTGATGGCATTATGTTATCTTTATCCCTGAGTTACATGCTAGTGTTCATTCTTCTAATTGTCTTTGGGTGTTGTATCCCCACGCGATGCAAGAACCGACCATGCTTTCACCCTTCCTGCTTAGTGACTTGGCGATTCGGGGAGAACTTTTGATTCAGACTTAAGTGGTGAGCTTTCATACTCTGGAAGACCCCAGGCCATGCTATGGTCTTCTTTATATCATTTTTATTTCTTTGGTTTTCATTATTTCTATGGTCAAAGGCATGTTCCGACTTGATATTCTTTGAATCTGATTAAAGGCTTTGTTGGACTACTATGGGCATGGGCGATGTTGGAATTTGTATTAGCATTGGTATTGGTATTGGCATTGGGATCGGTATTGGACGGTTATTTGGTTGTGAATGTTTGGTTTTGGTTATAGACTCATTTTAATGTCTTTAATTTTTTCTTATCCTATCTTGTTATATGTTTGGAATTCATCTGACATGGGGCATAGGCTGGTTAATAGTTTGGGTATTGGGGGTGGTCTCCAAGCCTGGTTGGACTTAAGATACCCGACATGTCTAGGCCCTGGTTTGGGTCGTGTCATAGGTGACACATAACTTGTTAGACTTTCCATACAAGGCACCATAATAGTTTGACGAGCACAATAAGTCTGTAGAATTAAGAAGTCAGGGGAACACAATCCTAGTGTTCGTCTTATACTGATAACAATCCTATTTTCTAGCATTGTTGCTATTACTACTGTTCTTACGAACCCCCCCCCCCCCCCATATTTACTTTCTACACTTTTCAGCTACATGAGCAATATAATGATTGATTTTCATCCTATTTCTTGTGGGTTCAGCCCTAACCTTGTTGGGTTCTATATTTGACAAGCGACCACATTATAATTTTTAGGTGGTGTAATTTCAGAGACATCAAAAGGTGAGAGTATACTGATAACTAAAGCAAATTCAAGTAAAAGGGGATGGACAAATATCTTTACAAGATTCATTTAGATCAATTGTCATGACTCAAACCAGGGCTTGGCCGTGATGGGTATCTCAAGTCCATCGAGGACCGGAGACCACCTCATTTTCCTAGACAAACGGGGTATAACACCCCTATCAGCGGCTGAAATCCAAACATATAACAAGATAGAAATGTAATAAACTCAAATACATCTAAGAATGTCAACAACAATACCCAATCCACAATAATATCCACAAAGCTGTACTAAATCAAAAACAACCAACGTCGGTACATACCCCCGATCCTAAAAATGACAATGACAATGGCAATCTTAATGTGAACTCTTTAATTCTAGTTTATTAAAGTAAACCGATAATGATTAAGTCTTTCAAAAAATAAAAGCTCACCACTTCACCGTAGACGGCCGACGAACTGAGCAAATCCACCTAGCACTGCAAAGGAAAATTTGAATTGCCATTGAACCCTATGTTGCACGGGGATACAGCGTCCAAAGATGCTTAGTTGTTTGAGAACTACTATGTAACTCAGGGATAAGGGTAAAGTATTGACAATTCAAAAACTAGTTGAACTCAGCGTACATGTTCGCACATGTTTGTGCATACATATATACTTATATAAAATGTTGGGATAGGGAACAAAGCTTAACATGAACTTTAAAGCTTTAAGCTGGATTATGTATCTTAACCATCATATAATAGTACCCACGGGATATATGGGCCCTATCTCTCACCCCTTGGTCAGGCCTCAGTGCGTTTAGCCGCATGATCTGGAGAATAATCTTATATATATGCTCGGAGGACTAGAACCTCCAAACCATATACAAAGGTGACTTAAGCACCCTATCATGAAATGTATTATGAGAGGGACTCAAACCTACCAATCAAATAAGAAGGTGGACTCAAACCAACCGGTCATAACCAAGGAGACTCGAACCCCAAAGCGATTTAGACCCCCTTGTCGGCATATGCAGTTTCTAATTTTGGTCCTTTGGGACCTTCACTTTCACGGCATAGCTACACAATCCTCATTAAAACCTAATTAAAACACTTCTCACACATTCCAAACATCAAACTAAGAGTCATTCATTAAGGCATCATCAAGTGGTATCGTCATACCAACTATATCTTTCAAGCATATGTCACTTTGAAAATTACTCAACTTGTCAATGGGACTCTAACCGAATTAGCCAATAAGACTCTAAAGTTCCACTGAGGAACCAAACCATGTAGCTACATGGGACTCTAACCCAACTAGCCAATAAGAATGCAAATCCCTAAGTAGGAACCAATCATCTGGCCATGTGGGAGTATAACCCCTCGACCAATAGGACTATTTTTTTCAATTCAAATTTAATCCATGGCCGTCAAGCCCTCTTTAAAAGTCCATTAAATTTCCATTACTCATTTACACTGTGCAAGGTTTTAAAATACTTTTAAATATGCATATTCTTATGTTCAAAACCAATTCTACAAGATTTGGGTTGAGGTTACTAAAAGCTTCAAATCATTAACTCATCAAACATGGGGAAAACCATATTACCCTTTAACTCACATACCTTTGTATCCAATTGGTTTCAAAGTAACCATTTAAAACATAAATAATGCATATGTAAACATGAAACATCACATAAATAACAATCATTTAATAACCCTCAACCCATTTCCAAAAACTATCAATTAAACCACATGAGTAACCATTTAAGCACATTATTTTTACAAAATAAGTTTTGGGGAAAAATGCACATGCCTGAGTTATCAAGATTTATGGATAGAAATCAATCCTTGGAAGCTCTAGGTGCAAATTTCTTGAAACCCTAGCTTGTTCTTGCCTTAGAAATTTGAGAGAGTTTGAAAGATTGGTTTTATTTTTTCTAAAGGGTGAAAATAACCCTTTTTGGTGTTTTATAGAAATAGGGTCTAAGTGATGTAATGACATGACCCGAACCAGGGCCTTGTCATAATAGGCATCCCAAGTCCAACAAGAGCCAGAGATCACCCCCGATACCCAACCAAACCAATCAACGAAACAAAAAATAATAACCAAATTAACAATTATACCATAACATACCCAAGTCCACAGTTTGTCCATACAAAGCCTCTAAAACAAAATAAGAATATCTGGTCGGGACATGCCCCGAACCATAGCTAGAACCAATATCCAAGTCTAAACCAATAAACATAAAAGAAACTAAAGCAAGAAATAAAGCCTTTCAAAGTATGGAATATCACCACTTCAGTTCAACACAAAGCAGTTGAAATACCCCAAACCCTCAAAAAATTTTCCTAAGTTAAGTACTCTGGATAAGGTATAATTTAAAGGTATAAGTCGTATGCTAGGCTACGTTTATGGCCCTCTATCTAGTATGTTAGGAAGTATGTTTAGGGTTGGTTTCTATCCAACATATGACTAAGAATTATACTAGTCTCATGGTAGGATACGAGGTGTATGATGCCAAATCGTATGATGCTTATTGATTAGCCTAGTTAAATATATCCAAGGTTCGGGTTAGAGGTACTTCTCATACCTTAGGGTATGAGTTTGGCATGTTTTATCATATAATGATCAGTTTGGAGTTCCATAGTAAGGTCTAGGGTATGAGTTAGGGTACCACTTATACCTTAGGGTATAGCTAAGGGGGAGGTTGCACCCTCCTATAAGTAGGTTTTCAGCTTTTAAGTTGAGGGCATTTCCAACATTTCCCACCCCAAAAACCTTAATTACCCACACTATATAACTCATTTTATCCTCTCATAACACTCATTGGAAGGTAAAAACACTCCAAATTCTCTCTCTAACTCTGTCTTGAAGATTGGAGGCTTAGGTTTCTACAAGTGTTCTTCAAAGAGCTCTAGAGTCAAGTTTTCTTTTGTGAATCTTCTTGTATAAGGAATGTACTCCTCCCTCATTGTTAGTTCGAACTAAAGAAATGTTTTAATGTGTTTTAAACATTGATTATGAATCGTAAATAGTGATTTTGAAAACCAATGTTGAGCGTCTTGCATGCATATTATTGAGTATTGTTTACTCTCAGTTAAAATTATGTTTTTACATGTTCTTAGTGGTGGTTTTCATATATGGGTGCTTGTTGGTTGCGGTTTAACAAATAGGTCATGGGTAACCCTAAACTTGATAGATTATGCTTTGGTCTTGGTCTTGGTAAAGGTATGCCCTCAACATGTTTTATAAAATGCCTACGAGAATGATTTACTCTATTATTGAACTTTCATTGAAGCTATTGCATGGTATGGTTTAGTAGTGGAAACCTAAATTGGTTTAAATGGTTTTGAATAGTTTGAAATGGTTTTGAATGGTTTGGATAGTTAAGAATTTTAAATGGTAAGGCCTTGGGGGCTATAAAATTGATTTGAATGAAAACCTTATGGGGTACATAGGGATTCCCCAAGTGAATGAAATAATTAAATTGGTTTGAATGATGAAAATCTTGTGTGGTACATGGGAATCCCCCAAGAAAAACTTAATAATAAAATACTTGTGGGGTACGCTGGAATCCCCCAAGTAAACTAAATAATTTAATCTATGGGGTACATGGGAATACCCTAAGGTTGGATAAGGACATTACTTGCAAGCTATAGTCGGTATGATGATACCACTACTTCTAGACTTGGTTAATAATAAATGAAATTAGTGATTTGGTTATGTGGTAATGGTTTTAATTGGGCAATAATGGTGGGGTGTGATAGCTAACCGTGAAGGTGTGAGTCCAAAGGATAGACACTGGAAACTTATGTTTGCTGACATGAGGATATGCCATAGAGACCATATACATGAGGGGTTCATAGGAATCCCCTAACACTTGTATTTATGTATCATGGAAAGCGAAGGGTACACGGGAATCCCCTACTCCTATGGTATCTCTGGTTAGTTTAGCTATATATAACAGGGCTCATTTAGGGGGTAACACTGAATCCATATATCCTATAGATAGATTATGATGGTTGAGCTACACATACCCAGGTTAATGTTTCAAAGGCTTGCTAAAGTCGATTCCCTTTCCCAACATATATATATATAAATGTATGGTTATAAATACATATGGATGGTTTACTTGGTTTTAAAGGCTGGCATTATTTTATTCATATCCTGGGTGCATGCTGGTATTCACCCTCTAACCCATTTTTAAGTGGTTGTATCCCCACCAAATATAGGATCCAGCTATAACACCCTGGGTTTGTGGCCCTTTGAAACTTTCCTTGATTTTGGATCTTTGGATAAGGTATGACTAGGGGAAATAACTTGTACACTGGGATAAGAGTTGTATGGGTTAGTCGTATGCTGACCAGTACTGGTTAGTGGGTTGGATTTCTTCAATGAATTTGACTTGGGTGGTACAAGTCGTATCCGTGGATACGTGTTGTTTGGTTACTTCACTTAATCTTATACATGGTAACTTAAGTTAGATATAATATGTGTGGCTCACCAAGAGCCATAAGCCAGGGTATGAGTTATACCATGGGCTCGTATGGTGGTTAGTATTCAGTTGTAATAGGATTCTATTCTGTTAGGGGTACGGATCATGGGTACTAGTCATATACATGGAAACGACATAGTTTGGGGTGAGTCGTACCTTGGATCATATTGGGTCAAAGAGAGATGGCCTTGGGTATGAGTGGTGGGTACCACTAATATTGGAGGGTGTGACTGGTATGATTAGTCATACCACCTAGTGGGAATGTTATCCAGTTTAAGTGAAGGAAATTTGGATATTTTCCCACTTAACCTATTAAGGCCCCATGACTTTTAGCATACTTGGGAGGTTATTTTCCCTATTATTCTATTCTTTCACACTTATAAAACACTCTCTAATCCTCTCTAAAGTTCTTGGGTAAAGGAAGCTAGGATTCATCTTATGGATTAATTTGGGGCTTGTGTTGGTGATTTATTTCCATCATCTACTCAATTTAAGGCATGTTCTTTTCCCTCAATTTTAGTTCCAACTAAAGGCATGGTTTTATAAAATATTTTCATGGTTTGATTATTGTATGGCTTTGGGTTTTCAAATATAATTTGGGGGTTTTAGTTATAAATGCCTGGTTATAGTTTCTCTATGTTTTAATTATGCTTTGGTTTGTTATTTGTTATTGGTTGGGTATTGGACGGTTGGACTCATTTGGGTGGTCACAGATATGTACCTATTCCAGAGTTTTGTATTATGCAACGATGCTATCTTATTATATGTTTGAATTCCATTCGAGTGATAATATTTATAGGTCGGTTGGGTTGGATAATAAGTGTGGTCTCTAGTCCTGTTTTGAATTGCGATGCCCATTACAACAAGGCCTTGGTTTAGATCGCATCAAGTTAGTATCAGAGCTTTAGGTTTATTTTCAATTGGGAGTCGACAAAATTGTGTCGAGTAGAGTCACTTTTATGGGTGTATAGCATGCCACACCTATAAGAGGGAGGCTACAAGGCATTTAGGAATGTTTTAGTTTCTTGGTATTCAATTTTCAAGATTGGAGTCTAAGTCAAGGAATTTCCTCTAATCCTTGTTTGTTTGGTTTTCAGATCATGCCTCAACGATCTGGAATACAAAGAAATTCTTTTGTCCCATCTGGGGATGATATTGATAGGGTATGACCTACACCTAGAGTTCGCTCTCGATCCTATGGTGATATCCCTGATTGTTCTGGTATTCCACTAATTGCTACTAGTCCTCCTCAAGGTAAGGTTACTAATGCGGAATTTCACCAATCAATTCATATTATTGCTTAGTTGGTTATTGCTCAAGCTGAGCGGGATGCATTTGGTATTTCATCTATAGAGGCTGCGAGGGTTGGCTAATTTATAAAGATGAATACTATTACTTTTACTAGAGTAAAGGTAGAGGAGGATCCTCTGGCTTTTTTGGATTAAATGGTGAAAATCTTTAGGGTGGTGTAGAACATAAATATGGAAGGGGTAAACTTTACAGCTTATCAGCTCAAGGATGTTGTGTACCAATGATATGAGGAGTGGGATAGGAATAAAGGTGATGTTGGGGAGTTGTCCTTATGGGAGGCCTTTTTTAATATTTTTTTTGGATTGTTTCTGTCCTCAAGAGCTGAGAGAAGCAAAGATGGAGGAGTTTGTGACTCGTAAGTAGGGAATAATATCTGTCAAGGAATATGCCTTTAAGTTTTATTAGATATCAAGGTATGCTCTAGATTTGGTGGTTGTTATGAGACTGAGAAGGAGAAAGTTCACTTTTGGTCTATTTCGAGATTTGGTCCTTTAAAGAAAGACTGCTTTGCTTATTAAGGATATGAATATTTTAAGGTTGGTTGTCCATATGCATCAGGTAGAGCATAAAAAGAGAAAATAGACAAAGTTTTGGGAAAGGCAGGGTAAAAGGAGCAAGTTCTCTAAGAAGGGTGGTCCTCAGTAGCAGGGTGGTTGGGATGGCAAACAATGGTTGAAGAAGAAGTGGAGGAGTTCTGGTTCCTTCTTTACTGCTAGTGCTTCTTACCTGAAGTAGTTGGGTGAGAGGTATTCGCAGGGTGGTGATAATTTCCAGGCATAGGGTGCATAATCCAAGGAGAGTGGGGCTCAGTCAGATTCTTTATGCCCTTCTTTTTGGTTCTATGGTTTTCTTTATTAGGGTTTTTGTGATAAAGGAAGGTACAGGTGTTTTAAATATGGTTAATCAGGCCATATGCTCAGGAACTATTCGGTTGGTAAGGGTGCTTTGGGAATGGTCAAAGCTCCGATTGTTTCATCTTCTACTCTTGCTCCTAGTAGTGCTACTGCAGCGACTGCTCCTTCTTTTAGTTCCAGCACAGGCTGGAGTAGGTTATATGTTCTTGCATCTCAGTAGGAGTGTGAGGCATCTCCTGATGTCATGACTTGTATGTTACAACTCTTTTCTTGCAACGGGTATTTCTTGCTTGATACAGGGTCCAAACTCTCTTATGTGACCCCATATGTGGTTGTATGTTTTGGTTTTGATACCGAGGTTATTTTGGATCCTTGTTTTATTTCTACCCTAGTAGGTGACTCAGTTATTGCTAAAAAATTTTATAGGGGTGTGTGGTATACATTGGTAGCAAGCAGACCCTGGTAGATCTGTTTAAGCTAGATATGGTGGATTTTTACATTATTCTAGGGATGGATTGGTTAAACTTTGTTATGCATCCCTATATTGTCGGACTCGTAATGTTGTCTTTAGGTTCCCTGGTGAACTAGTTATTAAGTGTAAGGGTGGTTCCCTACATCCTAGGGGAAGATTTATTTCTTATCTTAGAGCTCATAGATTAATCTCAAAAGGGTGTCTTTATCACTTGGTTTGGGTTAAAGATTCTAACTTAGAAGGCCCTTTTTTTCATTCAATTTCAGTGGTAAGTGATTTTCTTGAGGTTTTTCCAGATGATCTTCCCGGTGTTCCTCCGTATAGGGAAATAGAGTTTAGTATTGGTTTGGTTCTGGACACTTATCCAATATCTATTGCTCCTTATAGAATTGCTCCAGTGGGTTGAGGAAACTCAAGGAGCAACTTAAGGATCTTTTAGATAAGGGGTTTATTCATCCTAGTATACCCCTGTGGGGCGCACCGGTGTTGTTCGTGCACAAGAAAGATGGTTCCCTTCAGATATGCATTAACTATTAGCAGTTAAATAAGGTAACGATTAAGAACAAGTATCCTCTTCCAAGGGTAGATTACTGGTTTGATCAGTTGTAAGGTACCAAGTTCTTTTCTAAGATAGATCTTCGGTATGGGTATCATCAGCATAAGATTGGGGAGGAGGATATCCTTAAGATGGCTTTTCTTACTCGGTATGGGTACTTTGAGTTCTTCATTATGTCATTTGGGTTGACTAATGCCTCAGAGGCATTTATGGATTTGATGAATAGGGTTTTTAGGTAGTTCTAGGATTTTTTATCATTGTGTTAATTGATGACATCTTGGTGTATGCTAAAAGTGAGGTGGATTATGTCAATCACTTTCGTATGGTGTTGCAAACCTTGAAAGAGAAACAATTGTATGTCAAATTCTCGAAGTGTGAGTTTTGGTTAAATATTGTGACTTTCTTGGGTCATATTATTTCGAGTGGGGGGGGGGGGGGGTCATGGTGGATCCTCAAAAGGTTGCAGTGGTTAAAAGGTAGCCTAGACCTATGAATCCAACCGACATTCAAATTTTCTTGGGTTTGGATGGGTATTATAGGCAGCTTGTGAAAAGCTTTTCAATGATAGCTTCTTCTTTGACCAAATTGACTCAGAAAAAGGTTAAGCTTTTTTTAGTCGGATGCTTATGAGGGGAGTTTCAAGAAGCTGAAGGATAAGCTAACTATGACTTCGGTTTTGACATTACATGAAGGTAATGAGGGGTTTTTGGCCTATTGTGATACGTCTTGGGTAGGACTTGGTTGTGTTTTGATGCAACATAGGAAGGTGATTTCCTATTCTTCTAGGTAGTTGAAGGTGCATAAGAGAAATTATCCTACTCATGATTTAGAGCCTTTAGCGGTGGGTTTTTCTTTAAAAATCTGGTGGCATTATTTGTATGGAGTATGGGTAGACATCTTTTTTTACCATAAGAGTCTATAGTATGTGTTCACTTAGAAGGAGCTAAATCTCAGGCAAAGGAGATGTCTTGAGCTTCTGAAGAATTATGATACAAGTCTTTACTACCACCTAGGTAAAGCTAACATGGTTACTGATGTTTTTAGCAGGTTGTCCATGGGAATATTTGACTCATGTGGAGAAAGGAAAGCAGGAATTAGTGAAGGGTATTCACCGCTTGGCCAATCTTGGAATTCATCTCTTTTACTCCAAAGATGGTGGGGTAATGGTTCAGGAAGTGGTTAGGTCATCTCCTGGTGTAGAGATCAAGGAGAACCAATTGCTAGATCCTATCTTAATGAAAATCAAGAGTGATATTGGTGTGCAACAGGTGAGGGTATTTATGATCGGTGGTGATATTACTTTATAGTACCAAGGGAGGTTGTGTGTTCCTGATGTCGATGGTTGGAAACAAAAGGTTTTGGGTGAGGCACATGAATTGCTCTATGTTGTTCATCCTAGTTCGACAAAAATGTATCATGATCTCAAGGAGATGTATTGGTTGAATGGTATGAAAAAGGGTATGGCTGACTTTGAATCCAAGTACATGGTGTGTCAACAAGTCAAAGTTGAGCGCATAAGGCCAGGTGGGTTATACCAAGAAATTGATTTGCCCAAATATAAATGGGAGGTAATCAATATGGTTTTTGTTACTGATTTTCCTTGGTCTTGCAAATTATTTTGAATCATTTTGTGTTATCGTGGATAGGATGACAAAGTTTGCTCCTTGCTAGTGAGGAATACCTTTTCAGCAGAAAATTATGTGAAGTTGTATCTTCAGAAGATTGTGAAGCGGCATGGGGTACCTGTTTT
The DNA here is from genome assembly GCA_030864225.1 of Capsicum baccatum var. pendulum. Classification (NCBI taxonomy): domain Eukaryota; kingdom Viridiplantae; phylum Streptophyta; class Magnoliopsida; order Solanales; family Solanaceae; genus Capsicum; species Capsicum baccatum. The sequence continues at coordinate 156,908,205 of CM061557.1, read as the reverse complement.
GATTATCTCTTATTGTGGAACGCAGTTTTCATCTCCTTTCTACTGGTCTTTTTAGAAAGAGTTGGGGACAAAGGTTAGTCTGAGTACTACTTATAATCTAGAGATAGATGGGCAAGCAGAGAGGACTATTCAAACATTGAAAGATATGCTTTACGACTGTGTGATTGATTATACTGGCAATTGGGTTGAGCATCTACCTTTGGTAGAGTTTTCTTACAATAATACCTATCATTCTAGCATTTGTATGATCTTTCTTCAGTGGTTCCTTTAGAGGGCTTGGGTATCTCAGATTCTCTATCTTATGAAGAGGTCTTAGTCGAGATCTTGCATAGGCAGGTTCATCGGTTACGTTTCTATGGTAGGGCCACAAGTTAGAAGAGGCTACATAGGATGCGGAGGAGGACATAAAGTCTAAGTATCCATATCTTTTTTCTACTCCTTGGATTTGTGCAGAAGGTATGTGCTCTTCAATATACTTTTGTTTTCAAACTCTGTTATAGGAAAGATTGATATCTTTTATCTTTATTTTCTAACTTGGTTAAGGGTTGGATTGATATTTGATAATGTAAATAAATCATGCTTGTGGTTACCCTACCTTGTCCGTCATTCGGGGATGAATGTTCCTAGTTGGGGAGACTATAACACCTTGGGTTTTTGTCCCTTAGAAAATTTCCTAGATTGCAAGTCTCTCGACAAGATACGACAAGGAAAACGACTCATACACTGGTGTACGAGTGGTATGGGTTAGTTGTATGTTGTCCAGTGTTAGTTAGTGGGTTGAATTAGGTTTCTGTAATGGATATGACTTGGGTTGTACGTGTTTTATCGGTGGATATGGGTTGTTTCGTTACTTCACTTAATGTTATACATGGTAGCTTAAGTTGGATCTGAGTATGAATGGTTCACCAAGAGCCGTAAGCTAGGGTATGAATTGTACCATGGACTTGTATGGTGGTCATTGTTCAGTCCTCTTGGAATTATATCCTTCTAGTGGTACAGATCATGGGTACTTGCCTTCTATATAGATACGACATGGTTTAGTGTGATTCATACCTTGGACAGTGCTAGTCCAAGGGAGATTTCCTTGGCTACGAGTGGTGGGTATCGCTCTATTGGAGGGTGCAACTGGTATGGTTAGTTTACCCCTGACGGAAATTTTATGCAGTTTAAGTAAGGGCAATCTAGATATTTTACCCCTTTACCTATTAAGGCCCCACGACTTTTAGCACACTTAGGAGGTATTTTCCATATCTTTCTATTCTTTAACACTTAGAAAACACTCTCTAATTCTCTCTACAAATCTTGGTCAAAGAAAGCTAGGGTTTTATCTTAAGGATTAATTTGGGGCTTGTGTTGGTGATTTCTCTCCATCGTCTACTCAATTTAAGGTGTGTTCTCTTCTCTCATTGTTAGTTCCTACTAAAGGCATGGTTTTATGCAATGTTTTCATGGTTTGATTATCGTATGGCTTTGGGTTTTCAAATATAATTTCGGGGTTTTGGTTATAAATGCTTGGTTATGGTGTTCTTATGCTTTAATTATTCTTTTATATCCTTTAATAGTGGTTTTTGATAATTGGTTGCATGGGAATGGTTATTTGGTAATTGGCTTTGGTTTTGGAAATATTATGCCCCCAAATGTTTGATAAAATGCCTATAAGAATGTTTTCACTACATTGTTGGATTCTTAATGGAACTTATGCATGGTTTAAACTTGGTAATGGAACCCTAAATGGTTAAACGGTTTGGAATGGTCAAAATGGAATAGTTTTGGGTTTAACAATCATTCTTGTCGGGTGCAATGGAATCCCCAGGTAATAATAATAATGTAACACTTGTGGGGTACCTGGGACTCCCCCAAGTTAATTAGATGACGTGATCTATGGGTACATAGGAATCCCTTGATCTCTAAAAGGTTTGGCTAGGACAACACTTGCAAGCTATGGTCGGCATGATGATACCACTATATATAGCCTCAGTTAATAATAATGATTTGGTTGGTTGAATATAGTTTTAATTGGGCAATAAAGGTAGGGTGTGATGTCTAACCGTGAAGGTGGGAGTCCAACGGATTAACATTGGAAACTTATGTTTTCCAACATGAGGGGTAGGCCATGGAGACCTTATATGATACTATGAGGTACATGGGAACCCTCTAAGTATATTGTACATATGTATCATGAAAGGTGAAGTGTACTTGGGAATCCTTTAATCTTATGGTATCTCTGTTTCATGCAGCTACATGCATCGGGGCCTATTCAGGGGGTTGCACTAGACCCATATAGCCTGTGGGTGGTTAAGGACGATAGAGCAACACATACCCAGGTCAATGGTTTTAAATACATACTAAACTCAATTTCTTTTCCCGGTATGGTTATTTATATACATGTATGGTTTGTAAGAATATGGATAGTTTACTTGGTTTTGTTAAATGGAATTATCTTATCCTTATCCTGAGTTCATTCTAGCATTCACCCGCTAACCCATCTTAAGGCGGCTGTATCCCCACGCGATGTAGGAATCGTTTATTCTAGTCCTTTTGCATAGCGATCAGGCTTCGGGATTAGCTATTAGATTAAAGTGGTGAGCTTTCATCTTCTTGGAAGACTCTATTTTATATTGTGGACATTTTCATATACTTTGGTTTATGTATGGATATTGGTTTTGGCTATGTTTGGAGGCATGTTCCAACTGGATTTTTGTATTCTTTTGGATAAAGGCTTTTGTGGAACTACTATGGGTTGGTATTGGCAGGACCGGTATTAGTGTCAACCTTGGTATTTTCATTGGTATTGGGGATGATACCGTAGGACTAAATTTCTCACTGTTCTATCCTCTTTTATTTTGGGATTATAAATAATTATTATGAAACTCATATGGTTATAGTTTGGATTATGGTTTGGTCTGGTATTGGATATCGAACACTTTAACTAGTTTGGGTGGTCACAGATATAGACCTCTCCTAGAGTCTTGGATTATGTAATGATACTATCTTGTTATATGTTTGGAATCCATCTGACTTAAGATTGCATAGTCGATTGGGTTTGGTAATGGAATGGTCTCCAATCCTGGTTAGACTTGGGATGCCTATTCCACAGGGCCATACTACTCTTCTTGCTCATTGACCGGATTTGGGGGCAGCCGATATTGGATTAAAGTGGTGAGCTTTCATAGTTCAGAAGGCATCCATTTCATGTAATGGACTTTTCATAGACTTTGATTTTTGGCTATGGTCGGGGGCATGTCCCGACTAGATACTCTTTGGGTTTGTTTAGAGGCTTTGTATGGGCAACTGTGTACTTGGGTATGGAATGGTTATGATTTATATATGATATATATTAAATTATCCTCTTGATTTGGTTAGTTGGTTAGTTGGTTATTTGATGGATTGAATTGGTTGGGTGGGTCTAGTAAGTAGGCCTATCCCAAAGTCATTATATCTTCTAATTTGCTATCATGTTATATGTTCAGAATTCATCTGACTCAAGGTATATATTGGTTGATTGGATTAGGTATCTGGGGTGGTCCCCAATCCCGATTAGACTTAAGAAACCCATCACGAGAAGGCCCGATTCGGGTCATGTCAAGTTGGTATCAGATCCTAGGTTTCAGTGTCCTGGAACGTCCGCAAATTCATGTCGAGTAGAGTCTTTCTTATCGGTATATTGTGCACCACACTTATAATCAGGAAGCTACGAGGCATTTAGAAATGTTTAACTTTCTTGTTATTCTATTTTTAGGCTATGGAGTCTAATGTCTTGAACTCTTCCATAAATCTTCTTTGGTTTACCTTTCAGATCATCTCCTCTCAATGATCTAATGTTCATGGAATCTCACCTATTCTACTTGAAAATAACATATATGGATCTCAACAAACTCTCGAAGCACAGACCCGATCAAGGGTCGTAGTTTTTGATTTTCTCCATGGAGTTCCACCGGTCTACACTAACCCTACTCCAAAATGTGGCACTCATATTTAGTTACCTCAAGAAGAGGTTACTAATGTTGAGTTTTGACATTCCATTCATCTATTAACCCAGATAGTGACAACTCTATCATGTCAGTCCAGTTCTATTGGTACAAGGAAGAATAAATCAAGGTCGAGAAATAGGCATCTTAAGAGGTCTCAATTTTCTGATCAAAGTAGAGGTCAATAGTATAGTTGTAAGTGGTCTAAGAGAAAGAGTTGGGTGGGTTCTAACTCTTATTCTATGGCTAGTGCTCCCTACCTAAATTTGTTGGGAGGCAACATTTTTATATTTGTAATGCTTCTAGGGAACAAGGTGAGAAATCTCAGGCCGGTGAGGGTCAATTCGCACCAACCTATCCTTCTTATCAATTTTATGGTCAGTCGCACCATGGCTATAGCGAGAAAGTGGGGAATTATTATTTTAATTATGGTTAGTTGGGTCATATGTAATAGGATTATCCCATAAGGATTGTTGCTTGGGTAAATAAAAATTTGGTTGCCACTTCACTAGCTCTTGCATTGAGGGGTGCTGCTTCTGGCTTCAGCAGTGGTCAGGATCATCTCAATGGTTTTACTATCTTTCAAGAGTCTAGGACATCTTCTGATGCTGACTCTGGTATATTGAAAACTTTTTTCTCCTGGTATGTGTTATTTACTTAGTCTGGGATCCCTCTCTCTTATGTGACCCGACCTGTGGCTGTGTATTTTAGTTTTAGTCCCAAGGTTATTTTAGACCTTTTTTTTATTTCTACCCCAGTTGGTGACTCTGTTATTGCTAAAAGGGTCTGTAGAGGGTGTGTGGTATCTGTTGGTAGTAAGGGGCTTTGGAGGATTTGACTAAATCAGACATGGAGGATTTCTATGATATTCTGGGGATGGATTATTTGCACTCATGCTATGCATCATTAGACTGTAGGACCCATAAGGTTGACTTTAGGCTCCTTGTGAGTCGGTTATAAGATGGGAGGATGGTTCCCTAGCTATCAAGGGAAAGGTTATATCATAACTTAGAGCTCGAAGATTGGTCTCCAAAGGTGTGTCTCTATCATTTGGTCCAAGTTAAAGATTCTAACTCGAAAGTTCCTTCTTTACATTCGATTTTGGTGGTGAATGAGTTTTTTTAGGTCCTTTCTGGTGATCTTCATAGTGTCCTTCTAATGGGGAGATTGAGTTTGGAATTGACCTTATTTCGGACGTTTGTCTAATTTCTAGTCTTTCTTTATAGAAAGGTTCTGGTTGAGTTAGGGGGGCTTAGGAAGTAATTAATGGACCCCTTAGATAAAGGTTTCACCGGTCTTAGTGATTCTCCATAAAGTGTTTCCTTTATTTTATGCATAAGGAGGGGATGGTTTACCTTGGGAATAAAAAGGTTGATGGTGGGTAAATAGGAATTTATGGTGTCCTCTTAGTGGGGTCGGCCATATATGTAATTCTACATGGGGTTCTTTGTTAGGTAATGTGTGGTGGTTAATAGACACTAAGTGTGAATCTTAGACATTGATATTGATGAACAAAGTATGTTAGCTTGGGGATAGAAATGCAAAAATTATGGAGGTAGAGTGGTAGGTTGGATGAGGTCTGCTGAAAGGGGAAAGGTTGATCACTTGGGAATATAATAGTGGGAAAGTTGTGACATATAGGTCAGAGGTTTAGGTTGAACTGGAGGATTGGTGGTTAGGTCTTAGGTTGGGTTTGAACATGAAGTTTGGATTACTATGTTGGGTTCTAGATAGCATTTGGATAGATGAGGTTTTAGGTATAGGAGAACTAAGCGTCCCTAGTGATCGCCCTTAGTGATGCCCATTAGAGCGAAGTGTTGTGCTGGCTGGTGTAATAAGATGAAGGTCGAGGATTAACATTAAATTTTCTTCTAGCGGTAGACTTCAATTGAAGGTCAGGGTGTATTTACTCCTATTCTAGCAATTCTCTTCTATCTCGGTTAAGAGAGCACTCCCCTAGTGTTGTGTGTATTTTGGTAGCGCTTATGCCTAAGGTTCACATTCTGAATTTTCCTTGTTCGCTGGATATGAACCTTGGCCTTATGTTGCATTACCTATCATATATGTAGTTATGTTATTTTTGGTGTCTAATCCTAAGGACTCATACTATGGTGTGTTGTGTCGGGATGGTTCTTCATTCTTGACCTACGTGGTTGCTTTGAAGTACCTCATGCCTATGGTGTCGTATCTCTTTTTGGGGGTCTCGGTTGGGTGGCATGAGTAATTTTTGTACATTAGACCCTTAATGACCCTTCTTATACTAGGGTGGTAGTGGCTGTAGAAGTGTAGTGATGCTTTGAAATGGAGGAAAGGTAGAAGTCCCTAAGTGGGAAAGAGTCTGGGGTGACTACTAGAGCTAAGGTTTTTTAGGGTAAGGTAAGGTTGTTATCATGAGGAACAATTAGGAGAGGAGTGGGTAGTGAATAATCCTAGTGAAAAATGATAGAGGTTACTAATTCTTTGGAAAGGTAGACCATACTGCGAGTATAGCAGCGGTAGGCTTGAATATTATGGTTGATAGATATAATAATCGTTGTGTCAGGAATCTTGATAGGGCATGATGCGTAGCGGTAGTGATGAAAGAAAAATAGTGTTTCAGGATAGATGTAAGGAATAGAGCTCTGTCGCCTAAGCTAACTCCTTTTAGCTCCGGATAGGCTTGAACATGGAAGTGGTGTACAGCTAGACTCAAGCTCTCATAGTGATGTGTCTCAGGAAAATTCTAAGATGAATTGGACATTCCCCCAAGCATGAGTTCCATTCATCCGGTATTCCATGCTTTTGTGTGAGGTAAGGTATGGATGGTCCTTTGTTAGTTGGTTCCCTTGGGTTGTATTGGTATCTTGGATTCTTTATTCTTTAAGGAGATCCCGGTAAGGATCCTGGGTTGGAAAGTTTACCGGGTACGAACAAGAAGGTGTGGCTTTAGTGAAGGTTCTATGGTGGAACCAAAAGTCTGACAGAGCCATTTGGGATGCGGAAGAGGACAAGGAGTCCAAGTATCCGCCTGGTTCTTCGTTCCAAAAACTCATGCGGAAGGTATGTATTCTTCGTAACATCTTTATTTTCTAACTTGGTTAAAGGAAGGGTTGGATTTCCTTGTATCCTTGTTTTCTAACTTAGTTAGAAGTCAGAATGAAGGTGTTGGGGTGTAAATCGTGCTTGGGGTATGTGATAATCTTGTTAGCTTGAATTATATCTTTGTCTTCTAATTAGGATGAAAGGAAGTTTGATGGGTATTAATGTGTTAACTCGTATTTGTTCTTGCCCTTACCCATCATTTGAGAACGAATGATCCTAAGTAGGGGAAAATAAAACACCCCAAATTTGGACCCTTAGAAAAAATTCCTAAGTTAAGTACTCTAAACATGGTACGACTTGAAGGTACAAGTCATATGCTAGGGTACAGCTATGACCCTCTCTCTCATATGTTAGGTAGTGTGTTTGAGGTTGGTTTTTTTCCAAAATATGACTAAGAATCATACTAGTCGTATGGTAGGATACGAGGTGTATGATGCCAAGTCATACGATGCTTATTGATTAGCCTAGTTGAATCAGTCCAAGGTACGGGTTAGGGGTTCTTCTTGTACCTTAGGGTACGAGTTCGGTATGTGTTGTCGTATGATGATCAGTTTGGAGGTCTATGATAAGGTCTAAGGTATGAGTTAGGGTACCACTCGTACCCTAGGGTACAGCTGGGGGTGACCGTATCCTCCTGTGAGTAGGTTTCCAGCATTTAAGCTGAGGGCATTTCAGATATTTCCATCCCAAAACCCTTAAGTACCCACGCTATATAACTCATTGTATCCTCTCATAAAATTTATTGAAGATCAAAACACTCTAAAAACTCTCTACCTCTCTCTTGAAGATTGGAGGCTAGGGTGTCTACAAGTGTTCTTCAAAGGGCTCAAATTGTGAGGATGGGTCATAGAGACCATGAAGGTGTGAGTCCAAACGATGGACATTGGAAACTCATGTTTGATGACATTAGGATGGGTCATGGTGACCGTATACTTGAGGGATACATGGGAATCCCTTACTCCTATAGTATCTCCGGTTCGTGTGGCTACACACATCGGGGCCCGTCTAGGGTGTAAAACTGGACCCATATATCCCCTAGGTGGATTATGATGGTTAAGCTACACATACCCAGGTTAATGGTCGTAAAGGCATACTAAACCCTGTTCCCTTTCCCAGAATGGTTATATATATGGTTGGTTGGTTGTGAATGCATATGAATGGTTTACTTGGTTTTAAAGGTTGGCATTATTTTATCCTTATCCTTAGTGCATGCTAATGTTCACCCGCTAACCCATTTTTAGGCGGTTGTACCCCTATCCGATGCAGGATTCGGCCATACTACTCCTTATTCTCATTGATCGGATTTAAGGACAGTCGGTGTTGGATTGAAGTGGTGAGCTTCCTTAGTTCGGAAGGCATCCATTTCATGTAATGGATTACTTTACATACTTCCGTCTTTTCATAGACTTTGGTTTTTGGCTATGGTTGGGGGTATGTCCCGACTAGATACTCTTTAGTTTGGTTTAGAGGCTTTGTATGGACAACTGTGGAATTGGGTATGGAATGGTTATTTTTTTGTTTGGTTGGTTATTCGATGGATTGAATTGGTTGGGTGGGTCTAGTAAGTAGGCCTATCCCAAAGTCATTATATCTTCTAATTTGTTGTCTTGTTATATGTTCAAAATTCACCCAACTCATAGTATATATCGGTTGGTTGGATTGGGTATCGAGGGTGGTCTCCGGTCTCGGTTGGACTTAAGATGTCCATTACGACAATGCCCCGATTTGGATCGTGTTAGATATCCTTGAATCCAAGTCAATGAGAAAGAGGTGTGATTGTATGACCAACACCTGCATCGCATGGGGATACAGCATCGAAGACGGTTAGCTATTGGAGCTCTAGCATATAACTGAAGCGTAAGGATAATATAATACCAATAGTTAAAAACCAATTATTCAATGCACATAACCAATTCAATGCATGTATATACAAATATAACATGTCGAGATAGGGAACAAGATTAGCGTGAGCTTTGAAAACATTAACCTGGGCACACCATCATATATCAACCCACGGGCTATATGGGCCCAGTTCTCCCGTAGCTGGAAGTGCCCCAGTGTGTATAGCCGCACGAACCAAAGAATATCCAATACCGTATATGACACAACTCGACCCCAGGCCTTGTCATAATGGGCATCCCAAATCCAACCAAGATCAGGGACCGCCCCCTTTTACCCAACCCAACCACCTATGTCCAGCCTTTGAAGGGATGAATTTCGAACATATAACAAGATAGCATTATTGTTTGCATAAAGACTCTGGGATAGGGTCACAGTCGTTACCGACCTAACCGAGTTCAACCATACCGCACCAACCGCCCAACCATTCCAAACCAAACCGTAGACCATAAACCAAAGGGAATACCAAAACATAATGTGAAAATCAATTCCATAATGTAGTAGGATGGAATAGTAAGAAACCATGTCCGGTGATTCTAGCCTCAATATTAATACCAATGCTAAGGCTGACACCTATACCGATCCCACCAGAAGTACCAAAAAGCCTCTATCTAAAAGAGTAAATAAATTGGTTGGGACATGCCCCCAACCTGGAGAAAACAATATCCAAAAAAAAGGAGAAGTGTCTAAAGAAATCCATATCAAGAAATGATGCCTCCCAAAAGGATGGAAGCTCACCACTTCAGTCCAAATGCTTGATACCTAGTCCGCGTGCTAAACAGAAGGAGTAGAATGGTTGGTTCTTGCGTAGTGTGGGTTTACAACCTCCAGTAGATGGGGTAAGCGAGTCACTGCTAGTATGAATCTCAGGATAAGGATAAAATAATGTCTCTCATAAAACCAAGTAAAACCATCTATAATGGATACAACCATACATATATAAGTGTCGTGAAAGGGGACCACGTTTAGCATGCATTTATAACCTTTACCTGGGCTGTGTAGCTTTGCCGTAATAACCACCCACGGGCCATATGGGTTCATCTTCCTCTGGTAAAAGGGACCCAGTTCATGTATCTTCACGACCAGGGAATATCCCATGGGATTTCTAGTACATCCCCCAATATAAAATGTGACACACGCACATGGTCATCAATACCCCACATATCGGAAAATATGAGTTTTCAGTTTTGGTCCCCCCGAGACCGCCACCTTACACGACTTAGCTACACACCCCTCCATTAATGCCCAATTAAAACCATGTCCAATCAATCTATTTACCATTTATTAACCAAGGCCAATATTGGTGGTATCATCATACCACCCCTTACTTGCAAGCAATATCTATAGCCAAACCATTTAGGTTAAGGGGACCTTAGGTGCCCTTCCATATACCATAGTAAATCCACTTTGGAGACTTCCATGTTCTTCACAAGCATAACCATTTAGCCTTTAGCCCTTTCAAACCATTTAATCCATGCATAAATCCTTTGTCCAGTTTGAAACATGCAAGAGTTCCATTAAAAGAAGTCAATGCAATGAACATATCTTTATAAGCATTTTATCAAACACCTTGGGGGCATAATATAACCAAAGACAATTCCAAAGAACATTAAGACATTACCATGTAATCCAATAGTCTAAAACCAACATTAATACCTATAAAAGAATAATTAAAACCATGGGAAATCATAAACAAGCATTCAAATCAAAACCCTCAATAATAGTTGAAAACCATGATAATGAAAAAGTAAAACGATGAAATCAATCATATAAACCATGCCTTTAGTTGATATTACAATGAGGGAAGATAATCATTCCTTATATCAAAGAATTGATGGAAATAAATCACCAAGACAAGCCCCAAAGTAATCCTCAGGATGAAACCCTAGCCTTCTTTCCCCAAAAGCTCTTGAGAGAATTATGGAGTGTTTTGGAATAGTTTCTAAGTGTTAATGAATAGAATAATAAGGTAAATAAATTATTTAAGTGTATTAGGTCATGGGTCCTAGTTAGGGTAAGTAGGTAAAAGACAAGAATACGTGATGATAGGCGGATTTACACGCCTATATCAATATATTTTGCCCATATTTTAGCCTAGTTTTGAGAACAAATTATATATTTCATGCACTTTTAGTCCTTTTTCCTATAAATGAGCTAACGAACATGATTAGTAAAGTTTCAGGTATAAATGATGCAAAATACAGCATTTTATGGCTTACTTGATGCAAAAGAAAGCTCACAAAGGAAGGGAAGAAAGTCTACACGCCTAAGGACCAAAACTGCTGCATGGAATATCTGTCCCGGGCTAAAACAGCATTTCTGAAGACTTTGGGGACTTACAGACACAAAGCTGGATTTTGACAATGATACATTAACCTAGTACAATTAGGTTATGTATTTCATTAGTTTATTTGGATTAGGAGAATGTTATATTAACCTAGTACAAATGGGTTAAGTATTTCCTTAGTTTAGTAGGATTTTGTTATTTATTTCATTAGCATAGTAGGAGTAGGATAGGAGTATTATAAATACCCTATCATGCTAGAGATTTTTAATTAAGTCCTCCCTTAGTGGAGAGGCAAGTCCTCCCTTAGTGGAGAGGCAAGTCCTCCCTTAGTGGAGAGACACATTCTACTTCTCAATTACAACTCTTCTAATCTTTCCATTAATTCTATTCTTAAATTCCACAACAAGAGAATCGTTACTTGCTAAGGAATCACGCCACACGCCTATCACTAATCCACACGCCATTACTCAACAATAACAATGCAAATCGTGATCTCCTTCGCACTCATGGGTAACTAAACTTCTCTGTTGGGGTTATGGAAGTCGAATGAGATACTATCTATTGCTGTGAGTTTGTGAGTTCGAGACACGTATATTGCTTATATCATTATTCTCTTCATCTTAATGCAAATTCTTGTGGCTGCAGACGCATAGAATAACGCCAGTCTAACATTTAACTTGTTCGAGAGAAAGGTTATTTGTCTGGAAAAGAGATAATGTCAAGGTAGTAGGACACCCTTTCCTATTAAAAAGCTAGTGCCGTAACTGGACTAACCTCTTGGAGAATTCGTACCGTTAGACACGCTTTAAGCTCAAGAGAGTTAAAGTGAAATAGTCCTTGTTCAGGTCGAGAGACGCTTGGATTTACAATCGACTACAATTCTCTATAAGCAATTGCATGTCAAGACTCTACACACTCATAGCCAATAGAGACGTATACCTCAGAAGGTGGACATAACCCCAACGCTTCAATTCTCATTGTTTACAACTTACGTAACAATCTTTCTCTCTTTACTTTGCTATTTTCAGCTTTTACTTTATTGTTTTCGTTACACATTACAATCCCCCCCTTTTACGAGACTTGCACTAAAAGTTTAGTAATTTTACTTACTTGTTGGCCAAGCTATTCCCTGTGGGATCGACACCCAACCCAGGTTGGGTTCTATATTTGCTAACGACCGCTTTACACTCCTACGAGAGCTGTAGATTGAGCGTTATCAAAAATTGGCGCCGTTGCCGGGGAATACGAGTGTCAATCTAGTTCGTGATAATTACTAGACCCTTTGGTCAAAGATTCTCGTACTTTTACTTTTAGTTGTTGTTTTTGTTTTTTTTAGGTTTATTTAGTGCATCAATGGAGGCACAACGTGAAATTGAAAGGATGGTTGCTCAAGTGCATCAACAGAATATTGATAATCCAGGCCGGGCAACAAATCCTGATGATGAGGACCTGGGCGATGAGGAGCTACTAAACCCACGGCGTACCGCTCAGATAGCGGCACCCATGCAGAGAAGAGATCATCAAGCTAGGTTTAGGCCTGAACGCCGAGCTATGCAAATACCGTTTGATGACGATGAGGACGATCTGGACGGACCTGGTGCCACCGGAGCTATTATTCTTCCGCCATTGGCACCTGGAGCAAAGTTCAATATCACTAGCACCATGATTCAGCTTTTGCAACTCAAGGGATTATTTGGTGGACTAGCAGGCGATGATCCGAATATGCATCTGATCAACTTTATTTCTATATGCAAGTCATTCGACAATCCTGGCGTTGGACAGAATGCAATTCGACTATGCTTATTTCCATTGTCTCTATCTGGGGAGGCAACTCTATGGTTGAATGGGCTGACTCCTGATTCGATTACTAATTGGAGGCAATTGAAAGACGCTTTCCTAGAAAGATTCTTTCCACCATCCAAAAGAGCACAGTTGAGAGATGAAATCACCAATTTTCGACAGCTTCCAACTGAAGCTCTCCACGTTACATGGGAGAGGTTCAAGACGAAGCTAATGCAGTGCCCAAACCATCATATGACCAATGTCCACTTGATGGAGATATTATACAGAGCTTTGAATTCGGGGACTAAGCCAGTGGTTGATAATGCGGCTGGAGGATCATTTATGGACCTCACCTTTGTTCAGGCAAGCAATATGCTAGACCGGATGACAAAACAAAGTAGAGCTTGGCATACCAGGGATTCTGAGGTAGCAAGCCCCACTTTATCTATTGGCATGTCTGCAGACCAAAGAAGAAGAGAAGAAGAACGTGAGCAAGACATTGCGCACATGAAAACACAATTGGATCTTCTGACAAAGCACTTATTATCAGGGAAGACCGAAAAAGTGAAAGCTGTAACGCTAAAAGGAGAGACGAATCTGATTCTGAAGAGGAGGCCAACTACTTGAACAATCAGGGAGGTTTCCGTGGGAATGCCCAAGGAAACCAAGGTCGGAACTATTATGATAAATCTGGAAGCAAAGACCAAGGTAGTTGGAAGAAAAATAATGAAAAAAGTGGTTTGTACGTTCCCCCTGGTAGACGTGATACCACCACATCTAATTCTGGGAGTATGGAAGACATGATGGTTAAGTTATTGAAAGGAGTGGAAGCAACGAGCGCAGGAGTTAAGGAGGTGATTGATGATTTGTCCTCCATGAAGCAACTAGTTGATTCTCATTCCACTTCTATCAGGCAAATAGAGCAGCAATTGAGCCAACTTTCAGCAGCATTCAATCAAAGAAAGGCTGGCACCTTACCAAGCGATACTGTGCAAAACCCAAAGAATGATGGGTCATGCATGGCCATCACTACCAGAAGTGGTAAGGTGCTGAAAACTTCAGCAAAAGGCAAGCAAGTGGTTGACGAAGTTGCGGACAAGGATAATAATGCGAAACGTGAGGAGTCCGCGGATGACGTTACTAACGTCACTCCCAACGACGTGCAAACTGAAAAAGTGGAAAAACGGAAGCAAGAGGAGAAGAAAGCCACGAAGAGAACACTTCCATACCCACCACCACCTTTTCCCCAAAGATTGAAGAAGGTGGCGGATGACACTAAGTTCAGCAAATTTATGACTATGTTGAAGCAGCTGACCATCAATGTTCCATTAGTGGAGGCACTTGAACAAATGCCTGGATATGCGAATTTTATAAAGGACCTATTGACAAAGAATCGGGCAGCAAGTTATGAGTTGGCGGATAATGTTCATCATTGTAGTGCAATCGCTACAAGGTCATTAGTTCAAAAGAAGGCAGATCCTGGAGCTTTCACTATTCCTTGCACAATTGGATCGTTGGATTTTGCCAAGGCATTGTGCGATCTTGGTGCTAGCATCAATTTGATGCCACTATCCATCTACAAGAAGTTGGGGCTAGGCGATCCGACACCAACCAATATGAGGCTCGTGATGGCTGATAGGTCGGTAAAACGACCTGTGGGTATCTTGAATGATGTGTTGGTGAAAGTTTCTTCATTCATCTTTCCTGATGACTTCGTTATTCTGGATTGTAAGGAGGATTCTGAAGTTCTCATAATCTTGGGACGTCCTTTCCTTGCAACTGGAAGTGTGCTTATTGACATGAAAGATAATGAGCTTTTGTTTCGAATTAACGACGAAGTGGTACGGTTTGATATATGCAAAACAATGAAGCAGCCCAACGATATGAATGAGTTATCTATAGCTGATGTTCATCATGAGGATACGAAAGCATTATCTATAGAGAAATAGCCTACTGTTGAGCCATTGTCTGCTGTGCCACTGAATGTTGAGCATAAGGACAATGAAGAACTTATGGGTGATCTAACAGAAATAGAGCCATATACTCCTAAGCAACCGAAATGTGATCTCAAGAATCAACCAACAGCGAAGACTCCCATTGACGAGCCATCAATGCTAGAAACGCAAGAGCTCCCCGATTATCTAAGGTATGTGTTTTTGAAAAGTAGAAATATACTTCCGGAGAGAGCAGATGATTTAAGTGAACAGCACATAGAAGATCTCATCTCTGCTCTTAGGAGATACAAGAGATCTATGGGTTGGACTATTGACGATATAATTGGTGACTCTCCAGAGAAACGTAGGAGCCATCTCGAAAAAGATCGCATGCCCACAGGTAAGCCTCATTGTCGTCTAAATCCTTTCAGAAAATGATCCATCACTTACCTCGACGAAGTCTGAGTACTCGAGGTAACTATGTCGAGCCACGACAATAAATAAGGCGCTAGATGGGAGGCAACCCATTGTTTTATCGTTTTATCATTTTATCGATTTATTATTTTTCTTTTAGTACTTGTTTTGTTTTGATAAATGAAAAATCGAAAAATACGAGTCGTGCCACGACCAAAACTAAGGCGCTAGGTGGGAGGCAACCCATCGTACTAATCGTTTTTGTTTGGTTTTGAGCAAAAATAGGTGCAAGAAGTATTCAACGAGGAGATTGACTTCAATTGCCGATTTGGATGCATTGTATGGTAAAGTTGGTAAGTTAGGAATGGTGATGCATAAGGCTATGGATTGAGCATTTCTCATGCCAAAATAGGCATCGAGAAAGGCTAGGCTTTGGTAAAACTAGGCTAAGAATGATGCACAACCTATCCTATAGCCTAAGGTCTCGGAATCTAATGTGCTATACACTATGCGCCGCCTATTCCTAGGTATGCTTTTGACTATGCGCCGCCTATGCTATGGCATTTGGTCTCAGTATCTCATATGCCATAGACTATGCGGCGCATATGTCTACAAATGCCATAGACTATGCGGCTCATATGTCCCATTATGCTATAGACAATGCGCCGCATATGTCATTGATATGCCGAGCATTATGCGCCGCATATGTGGGAATTTTGTCTCCAAAACCGATTGTGAATGGGTCATAACCCGACCCATACTCTTCCTATATAAAGGGGACTTAGTTTTATAACACAACCACACTAGAATATACCCTAAAGGCGCCGCACACTCTTCCAAATCTTCTCAAAATTTTCTTCTTTTGCTCTTCCAATTCACAACACCATCTCCACAAGCTTCAAGCAAGTAAGTACTCTCTTATTCTTCATCTATTTCTCGTAAGTACTACGTTGCTATGTCTATCATGAATTGCTACATCTTGAAAGATTATTGGTGATGTTCATGTGTTTGGATTATTGATGCAAAATCATGTGAGTGAACGTATACGATAATCTTGACTTGTTTCTGACTTGAATTTGGTTTTAATAGCATTGATATACTATTTGCAGGATTGCTATAATCTTGAACATTGTTTAAGATTGCTACTTGGATACTTACATGTTAGGCTATCCCGTTCATTGGGATAAGACTTATAGTGCCTACCGACATAAGAGGTTGTGATTGTTGTAAGAATAACTATTCTATGTGGTAACCCCTATGTAGTAGTGTTGCTATATCTACCATGAAAGTAGTCCAATCGCTGCAAGTAAGTGATGCATTACTGATTTTCTTGTCGGAATACAATCCTAAAACGTATGTCGACGAAATCTGAGTACTCGACCTCTTTCACTTCACTGATTTGTGTTAACAAAACTAAGTGTGGGGTGGTACCCCTACTGCTTGTGTATAGATTGTAAACATTGAGATTGTGCTACCATTAACACTATTTCTAGTCTCAGGTACAATGGCACCCAAAGCAAGACAAGTCAAAGAAAAGGCTACCACTTCCCAAAAGAGCAAGAAACAAAGGCCGCAAGGAGCAAGGAGAACCCTCCTCGCCGCAAATACCCCGACTCATGCTTGGAATTAAGTGGGATACTTATGAGAAACTTCTGAGGATGACGACTCTAATGATGATTCCAATGCAAGGGGTATGACCCCAGACATAGAGGATAAGTCCGACCAACCAGGTTCCTCGTATTTATTTTCCACTGAGGACAGTGTCCCGACTAAGTGTGGGGTGGTGGTATTGCATGCTATACTTCTCTATTCGCATCTATGTTTGTTTGAGTTTGTTTCATTTTTGTTTCGTTTTTTTTAGTAGTTAAAATTTTTCTAGCTTCGCATGAAATTATTTTGATAGGCAGCATGAGATTAGCACAAGAGTATGTGCTACAATTGTGACTATTGAGACGTTTAGGCTCTAGTTGTGACTTAGTATGTGATATTGTGTGATTCAATCCCTTCACTTGTTGGGTCGAGGGTCTATATTACTTCCAATCAATTTGGCCATGTGCCTTGTGTGTGTGAGATAATAGTATATTCTATGTTTGTGGCTGATGCTAGAACTTGCCCGGTATGTATGCAAAGCGAAAATAAGGAGTGTAAGTTTAGGAGATGATTTAGGCATTTCTTTGGAAACCTATACATGTTTACCTTCAATTTTACCTACCCATGTAAATCATCCTAGTCAAACCCTTTTAAGCCTTTAGCCTATTTCTTTGACAACCTTGTATGTAAGCCTAATCCATTTTTTTTCAAGACCGTAATTTGATCCAAATTCCTAAGTGCTTTAAAGTGAAAAAGTCATGTGACAACATAAGAGGAAATTGGGTGAGTATGATGCTTTAAATTGTAATGGTGCTTGAATGTGTTATGAAAAAGAAAGTGCTATCATAAGAGGTATGTTGTGAAAAGAAAAAGGAAAAGAAAGCTGAAAAGTGAGTTGTGCTTAAAATTGAAAAACAAAAGATGAGAACAAGGGTGGAAGAATAAAATAAAGAAAGGTTGAAAGAAAAAGTGTCAATGATACAATGTGATGTATTAAAGTGCTTAGGAACTTAGTCACTATTTCTGGCCAAAATAGCTGATCCTACCCGTCCCTTAGCCTACATTACAACCATCAAAAGACCTACTTGATCCTAAGCTTAGCATTCTGACATTTAGTAGAGTACTACATTAAGGGCAAGCCTATGGTCATCAGTTGCTACATATGAATTCTTTGTGAGAGTGAGAGCAAGGACATTTTGATACCCATGTTTGAAAAATATGCTATATTTGTGAGTAATTATGGGTACTATATTGTGAGACACACATGGTTGATGAGCTTTGGATAGTTGTATATGATTCTATGTACCTTAACGTTTGCATGCGAGTTGATCACCATCACTAGTCTACGCTAGAGGTTAAACTGTTTCTACTTATAATCGGGAAGTTACTCTTTGTTGATAATTTTTGTGCTTGTCTTGAAGAATGTTTTGTGTTGTTGCTCTAAAAACCCTAAGTTGATGTTTAGAAGGACATGATATGTTGTTCGAGGACGAACAAAGCTCTAAGTGTGGGGTGTTGATGATAGGCGGATTTACACGCCTATATCAATATATTTTGCCCATATTTTAGCCTAGTTTTGAGAACAAATTATATATTTCATGCACTTTTAGTCCTTTTTCCTATAAATGAGCTAACGAACATGATTAGTAAAGTTTCAGGTATAAATGATGCAAAATACAGCATTTTATGGCTTACTTGATGCAAAAGAAAGCTCACAAAGGAAGGGAAGAAAGTCTACACGCCTAAGGACCAAAACTGCTGCATGGAAAATCTGTCCCGGGCTAAAACAGCATTTCAGAAGACTTTGGGGACTTACAGACACAAAGCTGGATTTTGACAATGATACATTAACCTAGTACAATTAGGTTATGTATTTCATTAGTTTATTTGGATTAGGAGAATGTTATATTAACCTAGTACAAATGGGTTAAGTATTTCCTTAGTTTAGTAGGATTTGGTTATTTATTTCATTAGCATAGTAGGAGTAGGATAGGAGTATTATAAATACCCTATCATGCTAGAGATTTTTAATTAAGTCCTCCCTTAGTGGAGAGGCAAGTCCTCCCTTAGTGGAGAGGCAAGTCCTCCCTTAGTGGAGAGACACATTCTACTTCTCAATTACAACTCTTCTAATCTTTCCATTAATTCTATTCTTAAATTCCACAACAAGAGAATCGTTACTTGCTAAGGAATCACGCCACACGCCTATCACTAATCCACACGCCATTACTCAACAATAACAATGCAAATCGTGATCTCCTTCGCACTCATGGGTAACTAAACTTCTCTGTTGGGGTTATGGAAGCCGAATGAGATACTATCTATTGCTTTGAGTTTGTGAGTTCGAGACACGTATATTGCTTATATCATTATTCTCTTCATCTTAATGCAAATTCTTGTGGCTGCAGACGCATAGAATAACGCCAGTCTAACATTTAACTTGTTCGAGAGAAAGGTTATTTGTCTGGAAAAGAGATAATGTCAAGGTAGTAGGACACCCTTTCCTATTAAAAAGCTAGTGTCGTAACTGGACTAACCTCTTGGAGAATTCGTACCGTTAGACACGCTTTAAGCTCGAGAGAGTTAAAGTGAAATAGTCCTTGTTCAGGTCGAGAGACGCTTGGATTTACCATCGACTACAATTCTCTATAAGAAATTGCATGTCAAGACTCTACACACTCATAGCCAATAGAGACGTATACCTCAGAAGGTGGACATAACCCCAACGCTTCAATTCTCATTGTTTACAACTTACGTAACAATCTTTCTCTCTTTACTTTGCTATTTTCAGCTTTTACTTTATTGTTTTTGTTACACATTACAATCCCCCCCTTTTACGAGACTTGCACCAAAAGTTTAGTAATTTTACTTACTTGTTGGCCAAGCTATTCCCTGTGGGATCGACACCCAACCCAGGTTGGGTTCTATATTTGCTAACGACCGCTTTACACTCCTACGAGAGCTGTAGATTGAGCGTTATCAATACGCTGACTTAAATCCCTTAAAAACCCATCACTCGTACCCAAGACTCAACCCTTGGATCAAAAATTGTCCAGTATACAACTCATCTAACCAAGTCATAACCACAGCATACAATCCATATCCATAACCCATATCCCTAGAAGAATAAAATACCAAGAGAATCAAACACTGCCCACCATACGAGTCCTTGCTACGACTCATACCAAACCCTTACGACTTACACCTCTAAGTCGTACCCATTTTAGTGACCAAAACCATCCCACTAACTAACACTGGTCTATATACGATAGGACCATACCACTCGTACCCCAGCATACGGCTCGTACCCATGATTCTTATTGGGTTTGGAGAAAGGATTTCCAGGAAATTCTTTAAAGGTCAAAACCCATGATATTTTAGTCTCCCCCACTAGGAACATCCATCCCTGAATGACGGACAAGGTAGGGGTAACCACACATAGAGTCATTTGCATTATCAAACATACCTTTAATAAAGTTTGAAAATAAAGAGGCAAAGATGTTAATCTTTCCTTTAACAAACTCAGAAAATGAAGATGTGTTCAAGAAACATACCTTCCGTACGAATCCTAGAAGCAGAAAAAAATGCAGATACTTAGACTTCATGTCCTCTTCCACTTCTAAGTAGCTTCTTCCACCTTGTGGTTCCGCCATATAGCCTTAACCGAAGTCACATCCTTGGTCCGCAACTGATGAACTTGCCTATCTAATATCTCAACCAGGACCACTTTATAAAATAGAGAATCCAAAATACCCAATCCTTCCAAAGGAATAATCGAAGAAGGATCACCAAGATACTTCCTCAACGAAACATGAAAGACCGAATGAACCAAACTTAAACTAGATGACAACTCAAACTCATAAGCAACATTTCTAACTCTCCACAAAATCACATAAGGACCAACAAACTGAGGACTGAGTATCCACTTTTTTCCAAATTGCACAACTTCGTTCATGGGAGATACCTTTAGGAACACTCTATCCCTGACCTCAAACACCAAGTCTCTGCGCCTAACATCCGCATAGTCCTTTTGGCGACTTTGGGAAGCTTTAAGCCCATCTCGAATCACCTTGACCTTATTTTTTCACCACTACTTTTTTCCCACCAACATCACTCTTGATTTTCATCAAGCTAGGATAGAGTACTTTTTTCTCTTTAATATCTGAACCAAAAGACGACCGAACTACTTATTGTACTATCTCACCACTATCCGTAGAGTCTAAGAGATGAACTCTAAGATTAGCCAAGCGGTGAATATCATTCGCCAATTCCCGCTTGCCTTCCTCTACATGAGCCAAACTCCCCATGGATAACCTACTAAGAGCATCAGCAACCACATTAGTCATACCTAGGTGGTAGTGAAGGCTCATATCATAATCTTTGAGAAGATCAAGCCACCTCCTCTGCCTGAGATTAAGCTCTTTCTGAGTGAACATGTAATGAAGACTCCTGGGATCAGAAAAGATATCTATGTGAACACCATACAAATAATGCCGCCATATTTTCAAAACAAACACAACTTCTAACAACTCCAAATCATAAGTAGGATAATTCTTTTCATGTACCTTAAATTGCCTGGAAGCATAGGCAATCATCTTCCCATGATGTATCAAAACACAACCAAGCCCTGCCCGAGATGCATCACAATAGCCCACAAACCCATCATATCCTTCTGACAGAGTCAGGATTAGAGTAGAAGACAACTTATCCTTCAACTTCTCATAGCTCCCTCTACAAGAATTCAACTAAGAAAATTTAACCTTCTTCTGAGTCAACATAGTCAAGGGAGCATCTATCAAACAAAACCTTTCCACAAACAGCCTAAATACCCAGCTAAAACCAAGAAGCTCTGAATATCGAATGGAGTCGTGGTCCTAGGCCATCTTTTCACCATAGCAACCATTTCCAGATCCACCATGATCCCATTACTAGAAATAATATGGCCCAATAAATTCACAGTGTTCAACCAGAACTGACACTTAGAGAACTTGACATACAATTGTTGTTCCTTTAAGGTCTGAAATACCACACGGAGGTGACTAGCATGATTTACCCCACTCTTTGAATAAACCAGAAGGTCATCAATAAACACAATGATGAAGAGATCGAAATATTGCCTGAACACCCTGTTCATCAATTCCATAAATATTATCGGAGCATTAGTTAACCCAAATGATATCACCAAGAACTCAAAATGCCCATACCGAGTAAGCAAAGCCATCTTAGGGATATCCACCTCCATAATCTTAAGTTGATGGTACCTAGACCAAAGATATATCTTAGAGAAGAATTTGGTACCCTGTAACTAGTCAAATAAGTCATCTATCCGAGGAAGAGGATATTTGTTCTTGAATGTTACCTTGTTCAACTATATGTAGTCAATGCACATCAGAATGGAACCATTCTTCTTGTACATAATCAACACCGTTGCACTCCAAGAAGAAACTCTAGGACGAATAAACCCCTTATCCAGAAGATCCTTAAGTTTCATCAACTAAGCCGGAGCCATTCTATACGGAGGAATAGAAATTGGACAAGAATCCAAAAGAAAATCAATACAAAACTCTATTTCCCTATCTGGAGAAACACCAGGAAGATCATCCAAAAAGACCTCTAGAAACTCATTAGCCACAGGGACTGAAGACAAATAAGGACCTTTTGAGTTAGAATCTTTAACCTGGACCAAGTGATAAAGACAACACTTAAAGATTATCCTTTGAGCTATAAGATAAAAAATAAACCTCCCCCAAGGATATAAGGAACTACTTTTCCATTCTATAACGGGTTTACCAGGAAACTTAAAGATAACCCTATGGGTCCAATAATCTACAATCGCATAACAAGAATGCAACCAATTCATACCTAGAATTATATCAAATTCTACCATATCAAACTCAAATAGAACCGCCAATGTCTGCTTGCTACCAATACATACTACACATACCTTATAAACTCTCTTAGCGATAACCAAGTTACCTATTAGGGTAGAAAAAAATAGATCTGAGATGACTTCCAGATCGAAACCAAAAGACATAGCCACATATCGAGTCACATAAGAAAGAATGGACCCTAGATCAAGTAAACAATATTCGTAACGAAATAAAAGTTGTAACGTACTAGCAACGACATCTAGTGATGCCTTGAATTTCTATTGGGATGCCAAAACATACAACCTATCCGACCAACACTAGAACCAAGAGTAGTAACAGAAATTGATGCCACCCCACCGGGTGTAGGAGTAGAAGATAAAGCCACAAGAATCTTATTCACCTCTGTAGCAACCTTATTGATCGAACAATCCCTAAGCTGATGGCCTACCTTACCATACTTGAAGAATGTGTCCCATCCTTCCTCACAATATCCCCAATGAGGATGACTACATAATCGATAAGTAGGACACAAAGAAACTGACTGACCTCTGCTCGCCTGAGATTAGGCAACCTGTGCCTGAGAATTATTACCACCTTGGTGATGCCTGTCTCCCAACTAATAAGGAGGACTAGCAGAAAAGGATCCCGAACTGCCCCACTTCTTTTTCTGCCACTTGTCACCATCCCTACCACCCTGAGACTGAGCACTTCCATGATCAAAAAACTTGCTCTTCTTCCTCTACCTATCCCCAAACTTTGCCTAATTTCCATATCTTTAATCTGCAAGGCATTCTTTCTCTCCAGAATCAAATCTCTATTCAACCTAAAAGCGAACTTCCTTATTCTCGACCTTATATCAACAACAAAATAGTAGCATACCTTGATATTTGATAAAACTGTAAAGCATATTCCTTTACAGATATCCTCCCCTACCTGAGGTTTACAAAGTCCTCTATCTTTTTTTCCCTCAACTCTTGAGGAAAGAACCGATCCAAGAAGGCATTAGAAAAAGCCTACCACAGCCTTTCCTCTTCCATATTACCTCTATCCCAATCCTACTTTTCATACCACTGATAAGCAACATCCTTGTGCTGATAATGTACAAAGTTAAACTCCTTTACATTGGTAACATGCATTACTCGAAAGATCTTTTTTATCTTATCCAAGAAGCCTTGTGGATCTTCCTTTGCCTTCATCCCAGTCAAAGTTGGAGGACTCATCCTTATAAATTGACCAACTCTTTTGTCCTCAGCAGACAAAGCACAAGTCAAACACTGCTCAGAGCAACAACCGATTGGGAAATGACATAAATAGACTAACAAAATTCTACATTCTTCACGTTGCCCTAAGGGTCCTAAGGAGAACTAGCCAAAATAGGAGGAACTCTAGCACCATCAAGAATAGGACTATGAGATCAACTATGTACTCCAGATGTAGGACGTACCCCTTCAGCATTATCCCCAGATGGAACGGAAGAATTTCCTTATGTTTCATATCTAGTAGGCATTATCTGAAAGACGAATAAACAAGTATTAGAGGATATTCTAGGATTGAGAACTCAAGCTTGAAGATAGAATACAAAGAAATTAAAACATTTCTAAATGTCTTGCAGACTCTCTCTTATGGGTATGGCGCGCTTCACACCCCTAAAAGAGACTCTACATGACATGACTTTGTTGACTTCCCAGTTGAGCAAGAACCAAGGCTCTAACACCAACTTTACATGACCCAACCCCAGGCCTTGTTGCAATAGGCATCCGAAGTCCAACCAGGACTAGGGACCGTCTCCTGATGCCCAACCTAACTACCTATGTTCAGCCTTAGAAGGGCTAAATTTTGAATATATAACAAGATGGCATTATTGTTTGTATTAAGACTCTGGGATAGTGTCACAATCGTGACTAACCAAATCGAGTCTAACTGTACCGCATCAATCTCCCAACCATACCAAACCAAACCATAGACCATAAATCAAAGGGAATACCAAAACAGAATATGAAAGTTATTCCCAAAATTTAATAGGATGGAATAGCTAGAAATTATGTTTGATGATGTCAGCCTCCATAACAATACCAATTCTAAGGCTAACACCTATCCCAATCCCGCCCATACCAACCCCCAAAAGTACCACAAAGCCTCTATCTAAAAAAGTAAACAAATTCAGATATGACATGACCCTAACCATGTCCAAAACCAATATCCTAAATAAAGAGAAGTGTCTAAGGATATGCATAACATGAAATAATACCTCCTTAAAGGATAGAAGCTTACCACTTCAATCCAAATGCTTAATATCATGTCTGTGTGCTAAAAAAGAGATAGAATTGTCAGTTCCTGCATAGTATGGGTATACAACCTCTAGTAGAAATGGTTAGCGAGTGGCCGCTAGCATGAATCTCAGGATAAGGATAAAATAATGCCAGTCATAAAACCAAGTAACAACATCCATAATGCATACAACCATACATATATAAGTGCCGAGAAAGGGGACCAGGTTTAGCATGCATTTAAAACCTCCACCTAGGTTGTGTAGGTTTTTCGTCCTAACCACCCATGGGCCATATGGGTTCAGCTCCCCCTGTTGAAAGGGCCCTAGTGTATGTATCTTTATGACCACGGAATATCCCATGGGATGACTAGTACATCCCGCAATATTTAATATGACACACGCACATGGTCATCAATTCCCCTCATATTGGCAAATATGAGTTTTCGATTTTGGTCCCCCCTAGACCGCCACCTTATGAGACTTAGCTACATACCCCGCCATTAATGCCCAATTAAAACTATGTCTGATCAATCCATTTACCATTTATTAACCAAGGCCAATATTGGTGGTATCGTCATACCACCTCTTACTTGCGAGCAATATCCATAGCCAAACCATTTAGGTTATGGGGACCTTAGGTGCCCTTCCATATGCCATATTAAATCCACTTGGGAGACTTCCATGTTCTCCACAAGCATAACCATTTAGCCTCTAGCCCTTTCAAACCATTTAAGCCATGTATAAATTCTTTGTCCAATTTAAAACATACAAGAGTTCCATTAAAAGAAGTCAATGCAATAAACATATCTTTATAAGCATTTTATCAAACACCTTGGGGGCTTAATATATCCAAAAAAAATTCCAAAGACCATTAAGACATTACTATGCAATCCAATTGTCCAAAACCACCATTAATGCATATAAATGCATAATTAAAACCATAGGAAACCATAACCTTGCATTCAAATCAAAACCCTCAATAATAGTTGAAAACCATAATTATGAAATAGTAAAACCATGAAATAAATTATATAAACCATGCATTTAGTTGAAATTACATTGAGGGAAAAGAATCATGCCTTATACCAAAGAATTAATGGAAATAAATCACCAAGACAAGCCCCAAAGCGTTCCTCAAGATGAAACTCTAGCCTTTTTTCCCCAAAAGCTCTTGAGAGTATTATGGAGTGTTTTGGAATAGTTTCTAAGTGTTAATGACTAGAATAATAGGTTAAATATCCTCCTAAGTGTATTAGAAGTCGTGGGTCCTAGTTAGGATAAGTAGGGAAATGTCCAGAATACCCCCACTTACACCCCTTATAAACTCATCACAGGGATACGACAGACCCATATGAGTCGTACCCTCATATATGATCGGTATCCACTACTTGTATCCAAGACTCAATCCTTGGATCAAACACTGTCCAGTATAGACTCATCCAACCAAGTCGTAACCATAACATATGATCCGTACCTATAACCCGTATCCCTAATAGAATAAAATGCCAGGAGAATCAAACACTGCCCACCACACGAGTCCCTGCTACGACCGTAGCAAACCCTTACGATGCACACTTCTATGTCGTACCCATTCCTGTGACCAAAACCATCCCACCAACTAACACTTGTCAGAATACAACAGGACTATACCACTCGTTCCCTAGCATATAGCTCATACCCATGATTCGCATTAGGTCTAGAGAATGGATTTCCATGAACTTTTCTAAGGGTCATAACCCAGGATGTTTCAGTATATGCCTAAATGGGGGACTCGAATCTCCCGACATAATCAAGGTGACTTAAAAACCAACACATGTATTATAGGGGACTTGGAACTCCCATTCATATATTTATTTGGGGGACTCAAACCACCTGATCATAAAGAAACCCGCACCGGCTAGCACAGTTTCTAGTGGTAGTCCTTCAGACTTCCACTTTTATGACCCCGACTACACATCCCGCTTTAAATCCCAATTTAAAACCATCATTTCATATACACAACTATTAAGCCAATTACTTACCAAAGGAACTTTGTTGGTATAATCATACCAACACCACCTGCAAGCGTACCACATGCCATTACCATCATTAATCAGCCAATTATTCATTTGACTTTGGTACTCGAACCCATTGTCTAACAAAGACACTAATTTAATTCAAAGTTTAGGGACTCAAACCTATTGTCTAATAATGACATAATTAATTTAATATTTAGGGACTCAAACCCTTTTAGCCAATTAAACTACCAAAGTTATCATTTAAATGATTAATTGGCCAACAAGGCCTTTATAAAACCATTTACCAACCTTTCATATTCATTAGGCCAATGCCTTAGTTCAAAACACCATTTAACATGTGACTAGTTTATTCTCTTAGGCATTTTCACAAACACTTTAAGGGCAAACCATTACCAAGATCAAAACTAAAGTAAAAACCATTAAGTTTATGGTGAACCATTACCCAATTATTAAACCATAATTATCAAGAACCCACATGTGCAAACCATCATCAAAAACAAGTATAAACACAATTTAAACAAAGAGTAAACAATAATCAATAATATCCAATAGGACACTCATCATTGGTTTACAAAACCACCATTAATGAATCATAATCAATATTTAAAACACATGAAATTTGAGAAATAACTATGAGGGAAGAGTCGCATGCCTTATTTATGGAGATTCACGAAAAGAACTTGGCCCTTGAGCCTCAAGATAAACACCTTGTAGAAATCCTAGTCCAATATCCAGTGGAGTGTTTAGAGAGAGTTTTTGGAGTGTTTTGACCCTTCAAAGTGCGTTATGAGAGGCTACAATATATTTTAATACATGGGGTCTTCAGGGTTTTAGGGTGGGAAATGTCCAAAATATCCTCTACTTAAAAGTTGAAAATGTGTGCAGGAGGGTACAACTCCCCCTTAACTCGTACACCCAACATACCAGTGGTACCCACTACTCGTGCCCTACACAGAATATTGGACTCCAACACTGCCCAACATACGACCCCAAGGACTAACTCATATCCATAACATTCGATTGTTACCCATAAATCATACCCTAGGCAGAATTATCTAGGCTAGATAAAGAACATAATATAGTTTGGCACTATACTTCTCGTACCCTAACATACGACTAGTATGATGTCTTCAAATACCTTGGACAGTAACCAACCAACACTATACAGAGTAACATAGGACCAAGGACTTCAAACTGTATCCACTCCATATGAATGGTATGATGCAAGTAGTATGATCCACAAAAAGTTCAAAACAAAGATATTTTCTAAGGGTCAAAACTAGGGTGTTTCAATTCTCTCCCACTAGGATCATTCATCCTTGAATGAAGGGTTAAGGCAAGAACAAGCATAATTTAACACGTTATTTCTCATCAAACTTTACTTAAACCAAGTTAGAAAGCAAAGACATAAACCAAAGAAATTAAGATCAACACGTACCTCAAGCACAAATTTCCTTAACGGGGAACAAATGCGGATACTTGGACTTTATGTCCTCTTCCGCCTCCCAAGTAGATTCTTCAACCTTACAGTTCCTCCAGAGAACCTTTACCAAATCTACAACCGATGTACTTGACGATCCAAGATCTTAATCGGGACTATCTCATAAGACAAGGAATCCGAGATACTATCCTTCTAAAGGAACAACTGATGAGGGATCACCCACAAACTTTCTCAATATAGAAACATGGAAAACCAGATGAATGGATCTCAAACTAGAAGGCAATTCCAATTCATATGTAATATTACCAACTCTCTTCAAGACTAAATAAAAACTAATATACCGGGGACTGAGCTTCCCGTTCTTACCAAACCGCATCACTCCCTTTATGGAAAACACCTTTAGAAATACCTAATCACCAACCTTAAACTCTAACTCCCTATGCCTCATATTTGCATAGGAATTTTGGATACTTTGTGCTTCTTTCAATCTATCATGAATTACCTTCACCTTTTCCAAGGCTTGTGAACCAAATCAGGGCCAAATAACTTACCTTCACCAACCTCATACAACCCTATAGGAGAACGACATATCCTACCATACAATACTTCAAAAAGATCCATACCAATGGTAGAATGATTACTATTATTATAAGCAAACTCTATATGAGGTAAATGGTCAACCCAACTACCACCATAGTCAATCACCCAAGCACGAAGTAATTTTCCAATGTTTGAATGGTCCTCTTCTCTTATCCATCTAACTGCGGGTGGAAAGTGGTACTAAGGCTCACCTTAGTTCCCAAACCTCTCTGAAATAACCTCCAAAAATGAGATGAGAACAGAGTACCACGATCCAAAAATATAGAAACAGGGGCACCATGCAACTTCACAATCTCTGTAAGATACAACATAGCATAATCCTCCATTGAATAAGTAGTCCTCACAGGCAAGAAGTGAGCAGACTTGGTCATCCTATCCATAGTGACCCAAATTGAAATATACTAATTTCGAGACCGAGAAAGACCTGTAACAAAATCCATATTAATTACCTCTCACTTCCATTCGGGAAACTCAATCTCTAGGTACAAACTTCCCGGTCTTATGTGTTCAACTTTCATTTGTTGACATACCATGTACTTAGCCACATTGTTATCCATAGCTCTCTTCATAGTATTCCATCAATAGAACTCTTTAATATCATGATAGATCTTCATCGAACCAAGATGAATGGCATAACGAGATCCATGAACTTTGGCCAATTTTTTTCCCTCAAACAATCCACATTAGGAATATATAGCCTACCTTGGTACGTCAAGATACCATCTACACCAATCACAAAGTCAATAACCTTTTGCTGACCTACATAGCCTCTAATCTTCATCAAATAAGGATTGAATGTTTTTTTTCCTTCATCGCAAAAAAATGAGACTCATATCATAGTCTTTCAGTAACTCGAGCCACCTCTTTTTCTTGAGAATCAACTCTTTCTCAGTAAACATATATTGGAGGCTCTTATGGTTAGAAAAGATGTCAACATAAACCCCAAAAAGATAGAGATGCCAAACTTTAAATGAAAATACCAAAACCAACTCCAAATCATGAGTAAGGTAGTTCTTTTCTTGAACTTTCAACTGCCTAAAATCATAGGCCACCACCCTACCATGTTGCATCAACACACAACTAAGTCCAACACGAGAAGCATCACAATATACCATAAAATTCTAGGTAACCTCAGGTAGAGTTAATACCGGAGCTGAAGTCAACTTATCCATCAACTTCTAAAATTTGCCCTCACTCCCATCCAACCAGAAGAACTTCACCTTTTCTAGGCCAATCAAGTCAATGGGGCAGCTATAGTAAAAAAAAAATTCCATAAACCTCCTATAGTAGCCTGCTAAACCCAAAAAGCTTTGAATATCGATTGGAGATGGGGGTCTAGACCACTTTTTAAACATTTTTTACTCAATCTGTCTACTATCACCTAAATTAAATCATGCTCACAATGCAAATAGGGTAATCCAGTCAAAAAGTCCATATTCACCTCTTCCCACTTCCAAGTATGGATACCAAACTCTTGCAACGTACCACCAAGTCTTTGGTACTCTACCTTAACCTGTTGACAAGTTGCACACTTAGCTACAAACTCTGCTATGTCTTTCTTTATATCAATCCACCAATAGAGTTCCCATAAGTCGCGGTACATCTTGGTGGCTCCTGGATCGATGGAGTAACTCGCACCATGCACTTCCTCCATAATTGCTGCCTCAAATCATCAACACATGGCACACAAAATCAACTTTGGTACCTTCACACGCTATCTCCCCCTTGGGAGAAAACCTCTATCTTTTGGTCCTTAACGGACTCCTTCAGTTTGACTAAACTAGAATCCTTATCTTGCTTCACTTTCACTTCCAAAACTAGAGAAGATTCAGAACTACTCTGAACCCAAATATTCCCTTCAGCTAAATCAACCAATCTAACACCCAACCTAGCTAATCGATGAACTTCCTGAAATAACTCATTTTTATCATTCTCCATATGAGCAACACTGCTCATAGACAATCTACTAAGGGCATCTGCTACTACATTAGCCTTGCCCAGAGGATACAACACAGTCATATTAATAATTCTTCTATAATTCTAACCACCTTCTCTGGATAAGGTTTAACTCCATTTGACTAAACACATCCTACAAGATTTTGTAATCCATGAACACATCAACATACACCCCATAAAGATAGTGTCTCCAGATTTTCAAAGTAAACACAACAACAGCTAACTCAAGGTCATGGGATGGCTAATTCTTTTCATGAGGCTTAACCTGTCTAGAGGCGTAGGCTACAATCTTACATCTTTGCATAAGCACACAACCCAGACCGACTCTAGAAGCATCACAATACACCATAAAACTATATGTACTATCGGATAATGCAAAAACTGGGGCTAAAATGAGTCGAGTCTTCAACTCCCAAAAACTCTCCTCGCAGGAATCTGACCACTAGAACTTAAATTTCTTTTGGGTCAATCTAGAAATAGAAGACGCAATAGACTAGAAGCCCTCAACAAAATGTTTGTAATAGCCAGCTAAACCTAAGAAACTTCTAATGTCTGATGGTGAGATATGTCTAGTCCAGTTTCTTATAGTTTTTATCTTTTGGGGATCAACTCTAATACCCTCACTAGAAATAATATGACTAAGTAAAGCTACTGACCTTAGCCAAAATTCACATTTGCTAAATTTGGCTAACAATTGGTGATATTTAAGAGTTTGCAACACAATTCTAATATGGTCTGCATGGTCATTCTCACTACGAAAGTAGATAAGGATATTGTCGATAAAGACTATGACAAACATGTCCAGATACTATTTGAACACTCTGTCCATCACATCCATGAAGGCTACTGGGGCATTTGTTAGCCTGAAAGACATGACTAGAAACTTAAAATGACCATAACAGGTTTTGAAAGTTGTCTTTGGAATATCATATTCCCTTACTTTAAGCTGATGATAGCCGGATATTAGGTCATTCTTAGAGAAAGAACTGGCACCTTGGAGTTGATCAAATACATCATCAATTCTAGGAAAAGGATATTTGTTTTTAACTGTAACTTTATTCAGCTAACGATAGTCAACGCACATTCCCAAAGGACCATCTTTCTTTCGCACATATAGGACGGGAACGCCCCATAAAGAAACACTAGGCCTTATGAAACCCTTATCTAAAAGATCTTTAAGATGCTCTTTTAGTTCTTTAAGCTCGGCGGGAGCCATATGATAAGGAGGTATTGAGATAAACTGAGTATCAGGAAGAAGGTCAATCCCAAATTCTATTTCCCTATTAGGAAGTACCCTTGGTAAATCTTCAAGAAAAACATCAGGAAACTCATTGACTACCCTGACTGACTAAACTGTTCGAGTCCCAGACTTAGTGTCTTTGACTCAAACTAGATGATAGATGCACCCTTTGGAAATCAAATTTCTGGCCTTAAGATAAGATATAAAATTACTCTTGGGAGACACTGAATTACCTTTCGACGCAAAGACTGGATAATCTAGAAACTCAAAATTCACCAGTTTGGTGCGACAATTTATGGATGCATAACAGGAATGGAGCCAATCCATGCAAAGAATAAGGTCAAAGTCAATTATATCTAACTCTAAAAAGTCTACTAACATGATTTTATGAAGGAAAGTGATAGGATACTTTCTATAGACTTATTAGACAATAATTGACTCTTCTACTGAGGTAGAAACCAAGAAATGCTCAAGGATACTTCTAGGACTTACAGCAAAATTCACTACAACTAATGGGGTTAAATAAAAAAACTCGACTTAGGGTCTAAAAATGCATAAACATCAAGATAAAAAACATGAAAAATACAAGTAACAATATCAGGTGAATTCTCCTACTCCTGATGGGATGGTAAAGTATAAAATCAATTCTGGCGCTGACCGCCACCAGTACTGAATGATGCACCCTAAGGAGAAATTGGGTGACCTAAAGGAGTTGGGTCTTCCACTCATACTATTCTGAGATCTAGACATAGAAGAATTACCCTACTGCTCATTTCTAGCTCTGGGAGTGGGAACACTAACTAAAGATGGTGTTGGCATAGATAAACAATATTGAAACTGGGAATGATTTCCCTCTTGAGACCTAGACTGGCTATACTCAAACTGCCCTGATTTAGCCTTCTTATTTTCTCTCTTACTTCTCTTCAACTTCTCTGCCTCAATCTGGTGAGCATGAATCATCAATCTAGTAAGATCCATATCTCTAATAAGCATGGTAGTCCTACACTCCTTGAATACCAAGCTAGACTCTCCAGTAACAAACTTACTCATACTTTCCCTAGGATCATCCATCATATCAGGGGCATACTTAGACCACTAATTGAACTTAAGAAAGTACTTATTCACTGCCATTGTGCCCTTCCTTAAATTCACAAACTCCTCTATCTTAGATTCTCTCATTTCATGTGGAAAGTACCTATCTAGAAAAGCCTCTCAAAATACCTGCCAACTCATAGGAGCTGCATTCTTACCTATACCATATAACTACCCAGTCATATGGTATATTCTTCAATCTATAGGATGCCAACTCTACACTCTCCTCTTCAGAAACATGCATAATCTGGGTGATCTTCTTTACCTCATCTAAATAAAGTTGTGGGTCCTCACCTACCTTTGACCTAAAGAACTCTAGAGGATTCATTCTCATGAAATATCTGATTTTGGCTATTGTTAAATCACCACTCTACTAAAGTGGGACTATAGATTGATATTTGCCCTAAATATTGGCAGTCACTACCTGCGGTAATGCCTAAAAGTCAACCCTAAACTCAGCATAGGATACGTTCTCATTCTGAGGATTAGAAGGTTGGAGTGGCTTGTTATCATTTCTATTGGCGTTAGATCAATGAGGAAGCATATTTAAATATCACATAAGAGCACAAGTTAAAAGTAGATAGAGATACTGTAAGAATGATAGATCATGAAAGAAAGAGATGATTTCCTAAGAACGTCCCATAGACTCTTGCTCATAAATATGGCGCACTTCACACCCATGACCAAGATCTATGTAACGCGGCTTGTCTGACTTTCTCGGATTCTGATAAGCCTTAGGCTCTGATACCAAGTTTGTAATGCCCGAAAACCTGATCCCAAGGCATCACATGGTGCTCAAGACTATGAGTAGCCTTAAGCTAACCCTGTCTGCCTTTAGCTAAGTCTGAACCTCATAATAAAGGAAACATAGACATAAGAGTCATACTATATGCCAAAAACTGTCTGAATAAAAGTAAGAATAATTTCTGAAAACCAAATACTGTAAGTCTGAATCGGATCTAGCATCCTGACAAGCCTCTACTACTAATAACTAGAGAGCCACTAGGACAAACCCCCAACTGACTCAAACTTTCTGAAAAGAATACTGAGTTATCTAAACCGATAAGCTGATAATAAACTAAATGACTAAGTCCCTAAACTATAAGGACTCACCAATTATCAAATGTAGATAGAGGTGCTCAAACTACTCATGCTATTAAAACTGAGCACCAAAACCTACATTATGAGACAATGTAGCATATAGACATATGTATGGATTAGTACTTTGAGGATATACTGAGTATATGGGAGTGAAATGCATAAGTAAAACATCATCTCATTATTATGATTTGTAAAACAATGCATGCTAAATGTAAATGACTCACATTAGCTGAAATATCTGAAATACTAAAATCTGAAATCATGAATAGCAAATCATACTTTGTAAATCTAGTGAGTCAGAACATTTAATTCTAAAAGTTATGCTAATACTATGTCTTTAAATCATACTGTCTAAGTGTAGAAAGGACTCACTTCTATGCCTGAAATCTGAAAGCTAAAATCTGTAACTATTATCTTGTTGTAAAGTATAATCTGAATAAAATTATGAGCCTTTACACTTAGTTTTCTAAAAGTTTTTTTGTTATCTGTAGTGTGTAGGGAAAATACTTAATCTGATGGAAATTCTTTCAAAGCTTTTCATTACTAGTAGGGAAATACTTAAGAAATATTTATTTACTTTTACTAGCAGGGAGGTTTTTTTAACCGACATAAACCATATGAGCTAATATAAAGTCCAACATCTTATTCCCCTTAGGGTAAAACCTCAGGATGGAGAGAGGTGTCATACTCTTTCCAAGGAGTATAACCTGAGCTAATTGATCATATCTGTAATTGTCACCCATATTGGAATGGGAATAATCTGATAATTTGTACCTACGTTGGCAACGTAGTTTTGTGGAAGATAGGGCACGCTAATCCTACACTACTCGCTCGGTACTAAATACTACTCCCTTTAATTTACACATATTTTATTGAAAATCCACTTTAAATTATAGCATAAAGGTTTATTATGAAACCAGTTATGCATTTATCTAATTAAATCTATAAGTAAAACTAATCTAATTTCTGTAATTTGTAATAAATTTGTAAAGTCGATTCTAAATATTATCTGATGATCAAAAGATCAAAGCTTTACTAAAAATCTATAATTAATCTGATCATAAGATGCCCAAAGCATCATCTTTCTTGAAATATCAACATATAAACTTGGGCTTAATAACCCATGCATCAAATTCATGTCAAAACATCATAATTGAAAACAATGATAATTCATCTCAAAATCAGAAATTTACTGCAATAGGCATGACAATATAGAAATAGACATGCAATTCATCTTCAAAATCTCTCAAAAACTCATAATCTTGCAAATAGCAATAAAGGGTATGAACCCTAATTCAAATCTCATGCATATTCATTCAAAATTATATGAATTTATAATTAAAACATAATTTTGGGCACATGATGGAAGAGGATCCTTGTTCATAAATCTCACATACCTTAATTGATGATTAGATGAAGAAACTCGAATTTTGGATACCTATTTGAGTTCTTGAAGATGAGTTCATGATTATCTTGTCCTGGAAATCCTCAATTTGGAGTTTTCTTAAAAAAAATAATGAAGGAATTTAATTTCTTGGAGAAAAAGCTTTGGAGCTCTAGGGTTTCGCTTTGAGAGAGAAAGAATGAAAATAAGCATAAAGTTCTTGGGATATGCTTAATTCTTTATTTTGGACGAATATAGGGCTTGGGAATTGGCTAATGTGCCTTTTTTAACTTTTAATTGGAGATGGAAACAAATAAAAATTTCTGAATTAGCATGCCACGTGACGTGCAACTATCGCGGTGGCCCACTGAAAAATGACAACTGGGACCTGGAAGTTCTCCACGACGCAGAGCTATCGCGATGCTCTACTGATTTGTCATTTGGGCCATCACCGCACACGCCATTATTGCGGTGAGAGACTGGAAATTGACAACTGAGAAATTGGACCTCACCGCGATAAGAGCTTATCGCAGAGGTCCACTTGAATTTGATGAATGGGAATTTAACCTTCACCGCGATGCGGTTATTGCCCAGATGATGTACTGCTTTACTAAAAACGCCATAACTTCTCAACCGAGTATCGAATTTAGGAAAAATTGGTTGGTATTGATGGAAAGCTTATTCAATTTCCCACACAATAGAGGGCCTAATTCTGGAAAATTCTACATATAATAAAAGGTATTCATTTTTTAAGCTAACCTTTAACATTTTCGGAGTGAAATTAGGTTAGGAAAAGTACGGGATACTATAATAACTCCCCCTTGGGAACATTCATCCCCGAATATGGATAGTTAAGCTGAAAATTCTGAGGAATCTGAGGCTATAAACTATCATGCACAATTGAAATAAACTGAATGACTAATTCTCAATATAATGAGCTACTGAACTAATATATGAGTGCATGAGTTTACATGGAAACAACTATATAGCTGAATCTGAGACTGGAAAAGAACTTAATAAAGAAAAACTATTACCTTCGGCTGAATTTGAGTTCATGGAGAAGAGATGATGATACTTGGTTCACATGTCTTCTTCTGCTTCCCAAGTAGCACCCTCAACGGACTGATTTTTCCACAGAACATTGACAAAGGGAACTTCTTTGTTCCTTAGTCTACGAATCTAATGATCAAGAATCTCTACTGAAACTTATTGGTATGAAAGACTACTCTAAATATCTGTACTTTCTAGAAGGACTATAATAGCTGAATCATCCAAGCACTTCTTCAACAAGGACATATGGAATACTGGATAAACTGAGGATAAATCTGCGGGTTGCTCAAGCTCATACGCTACCTTCCCAACATGACTAAAAATTTGGAAGGGACCTACATATCGGGGACAAAGCTTTCCCTTTTTCCAAATCTCTTCATCCCTTACATGGGTGAAACTTTCAAATACACAAGGTCATAAACTTCAAACTCAAGATCTCTTCTTCTTACGTCTACATAAGATGTTTGATGACTCTGAGTTGCGTTCAATCATTCACTAATTGACTGAACTTTCTCTATGGTTTCAAACACCATGTCTGGCCCAATCAATACGGCCTAAACCACTTTAAACCAACCAACTGGTGATCACCATCTCCACCCATAAAGAGCTCCAAACGGAGCCATCTGAATACTAGCATGGTAACTGTTATTATAAGCAAACTCAATCAACAGCAAATGGTTATCCCAGCTACCTTTGAAATCAAGAACACAAGCCCTCAATATATCCTCTAGATTATGAATGGTTCTTTCTGCCTAAGCATCTGTCTGTGATAAAAAGCTGAACTAAGATGAACTTGGGTACCAAGACCTTTCTGAAAAGCTCTCCAAAACTGAGAGGTAAATGAGTACCCCTATCTAAGATGATCAACAAAAGAACTCCATACAATCTAACTAACACTCTGATATATAATTTGGCATAATCTTCAATTGTGTAGGATGTGTGAACTAGCAAAAAATGCACTGACTTAGTCAATTTATCTACTATCACCCAAATCGAATCATGCTGACAATGCAAATAGGGTAATCCAGTCACAAAGTCCACATTCACCTCTTCTCATGTCCAAGTAGGGATACCAAACTTTTGTAATGTACCACCAGGTCTTTGGTGCTCTACCTTAACCTGTCGACAAGTTGCACACTTAGCTACAAACTTTGCTATGTCTTTCTTCATACCACTCTACCAATAGATTTCCCGCAAGTCATGGTATATTTTTGTGGCTCCTGGATGGATGGAGTAATGTGCACCATGCGTTTCCACAATAATCCGTCGCCTCAAATCATCAACACATGGCACACACAATCTACTCTGGTACCTCAACACACCATCTCCCCTTTGGGAGAAAACTAATATTTTTGGTCCTTAACTAACTCCTTCAGTTTGACCAAACTAGAATCCTTATCTTGCTACTGTTTCACTTCTGAAACTAGAGAAAATTCGGAACTACTCTGAACCCAAACATTCTCTTTATCTGAATCAACCAAATCTAACACCCAACCTAGATAATCGATGAACTTCTTGTACTAACTCTTTCTTATCATTTTCCATATACGCAACACTGTTCATAGACAATCTACTAAGGGCATCTGCCACTATATTGGCCTTGCTCGGAGGATACAACACACTCATATCATAGTCCTTCAATAATTCTAACCACCTTCTTTGGTGAAGGTTCAGCTTTCTTTGAGAAAACACATACTACAAACTTTTGTGATTCGTGAACACATCAACATGTACCCCATAAAGATAGTGTCTCAAGATTTTCAAAGAAAACACAACAGCAGTTAACTCAACATCATGAATTGGGTAATTTTTTCCATAAGGCTTAAGCTATCTAGAGGCATAGGCTATAACCTTACCTCTCTACATCAGCACACAACCCAGACCTACTCTAAAAGTATTACAATACACCACAAAACCATTTGTACCATCGGGTAAAGCTAGAACTGGGGCTGAAGTGAGTTGAGTCATCAACTCCTGAAAACTCTTCTTGCAGGAATCTGACCACTGGAACTTAAATTTCTTTTGTGTCAATCTAGACATAGGAGATGTACTAGACGAGCAGCCATCAACAAAATATCTATAATTGCCAGCTAAACCCAAGAAACTTTTAATATCTGACGGCG
Organism: Capsicum baccatum var. pendulum; assembly: GCA_030864225.1. Classification (NCBI taxonomy): domain Eukaryota; kingdom Viridiplantae; phylum Streptophyta; class Magnoliopsida; order Solanales; family Solanaceae; genus Capsicum; species Capsicum baccatum. The sequence goes on along the minus strand of CM061557.1, from coordinate 156,869,106 downwards.
AGATAGGTCGAGGTCAGTTTCTTATGGCTTTTGTCTTTTGGGGATCAACTCGAATACCCTTACTAGAAATAATATGACTAAGGAAAGCTACTAACCTTAGCCAATATTCATATTTACTAAGTTTGGCAATTAGCTGGTGATCTGTAAGAGTTTGCAACATAATTCTAGGATGGTCTGCATGGTCATTCTCACTATGAGAGTAGACAAGGATATCGTCGATAAAGACTATGACAAACATGTTCAAATACTGTTTGAACACTCTGTTCATCAACTCCATAAAGGCTGCTAGGGCATTCGTTAGTCCAAAGGACATGACTAGAAACTCACATTGACCATAATAGATTCTGAAAGCTATCTTTGGAATATCACATTCCTTTAGTTTAAGATGATGATAGAAGGATCTAAGGTCAATCTTGGAGAAATAATAGGCACCTTGGAGTTGATCAAATAAGTCATCAATTCTAGGAAGAGGCTATTTGTTTTTAACTATAACTTTATTCAGCTGATGATAGTCAGTGCACATTCGTAAAGAACTATCTTTCATTCGCATGGATAGGATAGGAGTGCCCCATGGAGAAATACTAGGCCTTATGAAATCTTTATCTAAGAGATCTTTAAGCTGCTACTTTAAATCTTTAACCTTGGTGGGAGCCATACGATAAGGAGGTATTGAGATGAGCTGAGTATCAGGAAGAAGGTCAATCCTGAATACTATTTCCCTATCACAAGGTACCCCCTAGCAAATCTTTAAGAAAAAAATTAGGAAACTCATTGACTACACTGACTTATTAAACTGTTGGAGTCCCAGACTTAGTGTCTTTAACTCAAACTAGATGATAGATGCACCCTTTGGAAATCAACTTTCTGGCTTTAAGATAAGATATGAAATGACTCTTGGGAGACACTAAATTAACTTTCCACTCAAAGACTGGCTCATCTGGAAACTGAAACTTTACCTCTCGAGTGCAATAATCTATGGATGCATAATAGGAATGGAGCCAATCCATACCAAGAATAAGGTCAAAGTCAATCATATCTAACTCTAAAAAGTCTACTAACATAATTTTATGAAGGATAGTGATAGGACACTTTCTATAGAATTGTTTGGCAACAAGTGACTCACCTACTAGAGTAGAAACCAAGAAAAACTCAGGAATTCTTTCAAGACTTATTTAGAAATTCACAGCAACTAATGGTTTTACATAAGAGAAACTCAACACATGGTCTAACAATACAAAAACTTCAAAATGAAAGACACAAAGCATACCAGTAATAATATATGGTAAATCCTCTTACTCCTGATGGGATGGTAAAGCATAAAATTGATTCAGGTGCTGACCGCCACCGGTACTGGATGATGCACCCTGAGGAGGAGCTGGTGCACTAGTATCTTGAGTCTGGGGATAAATATCTTTGTTTCCCTAGTTAGCATGTGGACACTCTCTAATTCCATGACCAATGGCATGTGGACACTCTTTAATTCCATGACCTAACTTACCACAACTATAACAACATTTTTGCCCCAACATATACTCACCTGGACGATTCTTACCATACTTAGCACATAGAGTATAACTGGGTCTTCCACTCACACTATTCTGAGATCTGGACATAGAAGACTTACTCTACTGCTCCTATCTAGCTCTGGGAGCGAGAGGACTATCTGAAGATGGTGTTGGCATAGATGAAAGATTCGGAAATTATGAATGATTTCCCTCTTGAGACCTAGCCTGGCCATACTCAAACTGCCCTGTTCTGGCCTTTAATTTCTTCTCTCTCTTCCCTTCAACTTCTCTGCCTCAATCTGCTGAGCATGAATCATCAATCTAGAAAGATCCATGTCTCTAATAAGCATGGTATTCCTATACTCCTTGACTACCAAGCTAGACACTCCGGTAACAAACTTACTCATACTTGCCCTAGGATCAGCCATTATACCAGGGCCACACTTAGAGCACTGATTGAACTTAAGATAGTCCTCTTTTACTGTCATTGAGCCCTGCCTCAAATTCACAAACTTCTCTATATTAGCTTCTTTCATTTTGCACAGAAAGAACCTATCTAGAAAAGCCTCTCAAAATACCTGCCAACTCATAGAAGCTGTATTCTCACCTTTACCTCTATAAAACTACCCAGTCATACAATACATCCCTCAATCTATAGGATGCCAACTCTACACTTTCCTCTTTAGAAACATCCATCATCTGGGTGATCTTCTTAACCTTATCTAAATAAAGTTATGGGTCCTCACCTTCCTTTAACCCAAAAAACTCTAGAGGATTTATTCTCATGAAATCTCTAATTCTAGCTGCTGCTAAATCACCACTCTACTAAAGTGGGACTATAGCTTGATGGTTTCCCTGAACATTGGCAGTCACTGCCTGGGCTAACGCTTGAAAGGCAGCCATAAACTCATCATGGGATATGTTCTCATTCAGAGAATCAGTAGGTTGGGGTGGCTAGTTATCATTTCTGTAGGTGTTAACTCAACGAGGAGGTATATTCAACTGTCACATAAGAGCACAAGTTAAAAGCAGATAGTGATACAATAAGCACATTAGATTATAAAAGACAGAGATGATTTCCTAAGAACATCCTATAGCCTCTTGCTCATAAATATGGCGCGCTTCACACCCATGATCAAGACTCTACGTAATGCAGTTTGTATGACTCCTTGGGACTCATATAAATCTTAGGCTCTGATACCAAGTTTGTAACACCCCAAAACCTAGTCCCGAGGCATCACATGATGCTCTAGACTATGAGTAGCATTAAGCTAACCCTATCTGCCTTCATCTAAGTCTTAACCTCATAGTAAAGGAAACATAGACAAAAAATTTATACTATATGTGGAAAACTGTCTGAATATTACTAAAAATAATATTTGAAAACCAAATACTGTAAGTATGAATTGGATCTAGAAGCCTGACAATCCTCTACTACTAATAAACAGATAGCCACGGGGAAAAACCCCCAGCTGACTTAACCTGTCTGAAAAGAATATTAAGATATCTAAACTGATAAGCTGATAATAAACTGAATGACTAAGTCATTGAACTATGAGGACTCACCAATTGTCGGATGTATATGGAGATTCTTGAACTACTCACGCTGCTGAAACTGAGCACCTAAACCTATATTATGAGATAATGTAGCACATAGACGTATATGTGGATTAGTACTTTGTGGATGTACTGAGTATATGGGAGTGAAATGCATAAGTAAAACATCATCTCATTATTATGATTTGTAAAACAATGCATGCTAAATGTAAATGACTCACATTAGCTGAAATATCTGAAATACTAAAATCTGAAATCATGAATTGCAAATCATACTTTGTAAATCTAGTGAGTCATAACATTTAGTTCTAAAAGCTGTGATAATACTCTGTCTTTTAATCATACTGTCTAACTGTTGAAAGGACTCACTCTATGCCTAAAAACTGAAGGATGAAATCTAGAACTAATATCTTGATGTAAAGCATAATCTAATTAAAATTATAAGCCTTTACACTTAGCTTTCTAAAAGCTTTTCTGTTATCTGTTGTCTATAGGGAAAATACTTTATTTGAAGGAAATTCTTTCAAAGCTTTCATTACTAGTATGGAAATACTCACAAACTTTTTATTTACTTTTACTAGTAGGGAGGTTCTTTTAACTGACATAAACCATATGGGCTAACATGGATTCAATCGTCTCGTTCCCCTAAGGATAAAACCTCATAATAGGGAGAGGTGTCATACTCTTGCCAAGGAGTATAACTTGTGCTAAGTGATCACACTTGTAACAGTCATCCATATAGGAATGGGAATAATCTGATAATCTGTACCTACATTGGCTATGTAGTTTGATGGAAGATAGGGCACACTAATCCCACACTTCCCCTCCAGTCCTAAATACTACTCCCTTTAATTTTCTCTTATTCTATTGGAAATCCACTTTAAAATCTAGCATAAAGGTTTATTCTGAAATCAGTTATGCATTTATCTGATTAAATTTGTAAGTAAAGCTAATCTAATTTTTGTAATCTGTAATAAATCTGTAAAGTAGATTCTAAATCTTATTTGAGTATCAAAAGATCAAAGTTTTACTGAAAATCTATAATTAATCTGATCATAAAATGCTCAAAGCATCATCTTTCTTGAAATATAAACATATAAACTTGGGCTTAATAACCCATGCATCAAGTTCATGTCAAAACATCATAATAATCATGCTTTATAATGAAAACAATGATAATTCATCTAAAAATCTGGAATTTACTGCAATAGGAATTAAAATATAGAAATAGACATGCAAATCATCTTCAAAATCTCTCAAAAACACATAATCTTACAAATAGCAATAATGGGTATGAACCCTAATTCAAATATCATACATATTCATTCAAAATCATATGAAATTGTAATTAAAAGATGGTTTTGGGCACAAGGATGGAAGCAGATCCTTGTTCATAAACCCCGCATACCTTAATTGCTGATTAGATGAAGAAATTTGAATTTTGGATTCCTATTTGAGTTCTTAAGATGAGTTCTTGATTATCTTGTCTTTAGAATCCTTAATTTGGAGTTTTAATGGAGAAACAATGGAGGAACTTAATTTCTTGGAGAAGAAGCTTTGGAGCTCTAGGGTTTTGCTTTGAGAGAGAAAGGATGAAAATAAGCATAAAGTGCTTAGGATATGCTTAATTATTTGTTTTTGATGAATTGGGGGCTTGGGAATTGACCAAAGTGCCCTTTTTAACTTTTAATCGGAGCTGGAAACAAATAAAAAAATTTCAAACTGGCATGCCACCGCGATGCACAACTATCGCAATGGCCCACTTGAAAATGACAATTGGGACCTGGAAGTTCTCTGCGATGCAGAGCTATCGTGATGCTCTACTGATTTGTCATTTGGGCCATCACCATGATGCACTTTTATCACGGTGAGCCACTGGAAGTTGACAACTGAGAAATTGGACCTTATCGAGATGCGAGCTTATCACGGAGATCCATTGGAATTTGATGAATGGGAATTTAACCTTCACCGCGATGCAGTGATTGCCAGATGATGTACTGTTTTACTAAAAACTCCATAACTTCTCAATCAAATATCGAATTTGGGCGAAATTGGTATCGATGGAAATCTTATTCAATTTCCCACATAATGAAGGGTCAAATTCTAGAAAATTCTATATGTAATAAAAGCTATTCCTTTTTTAAGCTAACCTTTGACATTCTAGGAGCGAAATTAGGCAAGGAAAAGTATGGGGCATTACAATATCTCCCCCTTAGGAACATTCGTCCTCGAATGTGGCTAGTTAAGCTAAAAATTTTGAGGAATCTGAAGCTATAAACTATCATGCACAACTGAAATAAACTAAATTACTGATTCTCTACATAATGAGCTACGGAATTGATTTGTGAGTGAATGGGTTTACATAGAAAATCTGAGACTGGAAAAGAACTGAATGAAGGAATACTATTACCTTTGGCTAAATCTGAGTTCGTAGAGAAGAGATGATGATACTTGGTATGCATGTCTACTTCTGCTTCGCAAATAGCACCCTCAACGGACTGATTTTGCCACAGAACATTGACCAAGGGAACTTCTTTGTTCCTTTGTCTATGGATCTGATGATCAAGAATCTTTTCTGGAACTTCTTCATATGAAAGACTATTCTGAATATTTGTACTTTCTAAAGGGGCTATAATGGCTTAATCATCCATGCACTTCTTCAACAAGGACACATGTAATACTGGATGAACTGAGGATAAATCTTCAGGTAGCTCAGGCTCATACGCTACCTTCCCAACACAACTCAAAATTTAGAAGGGACATATATATCGGGGACTAAGCTTTCCCGTTTTGCCAAATCTCTTCACCCCTTTCATGGGTGAAACTTTCAAATACACAAGGTTATAAACCTCACACTCAAGTTATCATCTTCTTACATCTGCATAAGATTTCTGATGACTCTGAGCTACTTTCAACCTTTCTCTAATTGATTGAACTTTTGCCATGGTTTCAAATACCATGTCTAGCCGAATCAAAGCGGCCTCACCCACTTCAAACCAACCAACAGGCGATCTATATCTCTACGATAAAGAGCTTCAAACGGAGCCATCTGATTACTAGCATGGTAACTGTTATCATAAGCTAACTCAATCAACAGTAAATGGTCATCCCAGCTACCTTTGAAATCAAGAACACAAACCCTCAATATATCCTCTACAGACTAAATGGTTCTTTCTACCTGACCATCTATCTACGGATGAAAAGTTGAACTAAAATGGACTTGGGTACCAAGACCCTTTTGAAAAGCTCTCCAAATCTAAGAGGTAAACTGAGTACCCCTATCTGAGATGATCGATGAAGGAACTCCATGCAATCTAACTAACTCTCTGATATTCAACTTGGCATAATCTTCAGCTGTGTAGGACATGTGAACTGGCAAGAAATACGCTGACTCAGTAATCTATCTACTATCACCCAAATCGAATTATGTTGATGACGCAATTGGGGTAATCCAGTCACAAAATCCATAGTCATCTTTTCGCACTTCTAAGTAGGGAATACAAACTCTTGCAACATACCACTAGATTTTTGGTGCTCTACCTTAATTTGTTGACAAGTTGCACACTTAGCTACAAACTCTGCTATGTCTTTCTTCATACCACTCCACTAATAGATTTCCCATAAGTTGTGGTACATCTTGGTGGCTCCTGGATGGATGGAGTAACATACACCATGTTCTTCCACCATAATCACTGCCCCAAGAAACTTCTATTGTCTAACGGGGAGATAGGTCTAGGACAGTTTCTTACGGCTTTTGTCTTTTGGGGATCAACTCGAATACCCTCACTGGAAATAATATGAACAAGTAAAGCTACTAACCTTAGCCAAAATTCGAATTTGCTAAATTTTGCGAACAACTGGTGATCTCTAAGAGTTTGCAACACAATTCTAAGATGGTCTGCATGGCCATTCTCACTACGAGAGTAGACAAGGATATGATCGATAAAGACTATGACAAATATGTCCAGATACTATTTGAACACTTTGTTCATCAATTCCATGAAGGCTGCTAAAGCATTTGTTAGCCCGAAAGACATGACTAGAAACTTAAAATAACCATAACGGGTTTTGAAAGTTGTCTTTGGAATACCACATTCCTTTACTTTAAGCTGATGATAGCCAAATCTAAGGTCTATCTTGGAGAAATAACTGACACCTTGGAGTTGATCAAATAAGTCATCAATTCTAGGAAGAGGATATTAGTTTTGAACTAAAACATTATTCAGCTGACGATAGTCAATGCACATTTGCAAAGAACCATCTTTCTTTTGAACGAATAGGACGGGAATGCCCCATGGAGAAATACTAGGCCTTATAAAACCCTTATCTAAGAGATCTTTAAGATGCTCTTATAACTCTTCATGCTCGGTGGGAGGCATAAGATAAAAAGGTATTGAGATGGGCTGAGTATCAAGAAGAAGGTCAATCCCGAATATAATTTCCCTATTGGGAGATACCCTTGGCAAATCTTCGGGAAAAACATCAGCAAACTCATTGAGTACACTGACTGACAGAACTGTTAGAGTCCCAGACTTAGTGTCTTTGACTTAAACTAGATGATAGATGCACCCTTTGGAAATCAACTCTCTGGCTTTAAGATAAGATATGAAATGACTCTTAAAAGACACTGAATTACCTTTCCACTCAAAGACTGGCTCATCTAGAAACTGAAACTTCACCACTAGGGTGCGATAATTTATGGATGCATAACCGAAATGGAGCCAATCCATGCCAAGAATACGGTCTAAGTTAATCATATCTAAATCTAAAAAGCCTACTAACATGATTTTATGAAGGATAGTGATAGGACATTTTCTATAGATTTGTTTGGCAATAACTGACTCACCTATTGGGGTAGAAATTAATATAGGCTCAGGGATTCTTTCAGGACATATGTCATAATTCACTGCAACTAATGGGGTTACATAAGAGGAACTCGACCCAGGGTCTAACAACACATAAATATCAAGATGAAAGACACAAAGCATACTAGTAACAACATCTAGTGAATCCTCCTACTCCAGATGGGATGAAAAAGCATAAAATCAATTTTGGCGTTGACCACCATCAATACTAGATGATGTGCCCTGAGAAGGAGTTGGGCGAGCTAAAGTAGCTGGTACACTAGTAGCCTGAGTCTGGGGACAAATATCTCTATTTCCCTACTTATTATATGGACACTCTCTAATTCCATGACCCAACGTACCACAACCATAACAACCTGTCTTCCCCAACATACACTCACTTGAATGATTCTTTCCATACTTAGCACATGAAGGATAACTGGGTCTTCCACTCATACTATTTTGAGATCTGGACATAGAAGACTTACCCCACTTCTCCTATCTATCTCAGGGAGAAGGAGCACTAGCTAAAGATGGTGTTGGTGTAGATGAACAATTCTAAAACTATGAATGATTTCCCCCTTGATACCTAGCCTATCCATACTCAAACTGCCCTTTTCTAGCCTTCTTATTTTCTCTTTTTCTTTCCTTTAACTTCTCTGCCTTAATTTACTGAGCATGAATCATCAATCTAGAAAAATTCATGTCTCCAATAAGCATGGCAGTCCTATACTCCTTAACTACCAAGCTAGACATGCCAGTAACAAACTTATTCATACTTCCCCGAGGATCAGCTAACGTATTAGGGGCATACTTAGACCACTGATTGAACTTAAGGCAATACTTTTTCACTGTCATTGATCCCTGCCTCAAATTAATAAACTCCTCTATTTTAGCTTCTCTTATTTCACACGAATAAAACCCGCCTATAAAAGCCTCTTGAAATACCTGTCATCTTATAGGAGCTGTATTCTCACCTTTAACATTCTTCCACATAATTACCCGGTCATACGCTACATCTTTCAATCTATAGGATGCCAACTCTACACTCTTCTCTTCATAAATATGCATAATTTGGGTGATCTTTTACACCTCATCTAAATAATTGTGGGTCATCACCTTCCTTCGACCCAAAGAACTCTGTAAGATTCATTCTCATGAAATCTCTGACTTGGGCTGCTGCTAAATCACCACTCTGCTGAAGTAGGACTGTATCCTGATGGTTTCCCTAAACATTAGCAGTCACTGTCTGGGCTAACACCAAAACGGTATCCCTAAACTCTACATCGGATATGTTTTCATTCAGAGGATTAGTTGGCTAGGTAGCTGGTTATCATTTCTGCTGGCGTTTGCTTGATGAGAAGGCATATTCAACTATCACATAAGAGCATGAGTTAAAATCAGATAGAGATACTATAAGCACGATAGATCATAAAAGAAAGAGATAATTTCCTAAGAACGTCCTATGGCCTCTTGCTCATAAATGTGGTGCACTTCACACCCAGGATTAAGACTCTATGTAACACGTCTTGTCTAACTCCCTAGGACTCTCATAAATCTTAGCCTCTGATACCAAGTTTGTAATGCCCTAAACCTGGTCTCAAGGTATCACACAGTGCTCAAGACTATGAGTAGCCTTTAGTTAACCCTATCTACCTTCAGCTAAGTCTGAACCTCATAATAAAGGAAACAAAGACATATGAGTCATACTATATATGGAAAAAATGTCTTAATATAACTGAGAATAATATCTTAAAACTAAATATTGTAAGTCTGAATTGGATCTAGCACCCTGACAAGCCTCTACTAGTAATAACTAGAGATCCACTGGGATAAACCCCTAGCTGACTTGAACTATCTAAAAAAAAATACTGAGTCATCTAAACTGATAAGTTGAGAATAAACTGAATGACTATGTCCCCAAACTATGAGGAGTCACCAACTGTCAGATATATATGGAGATGCTTGAATAACTCAGTAGCTGTAACTGAGCACCTGAACCTATATTATGAGACAATATAGCACATAGACATATATATGGATCAGAACTTTGAATATGTACTGAGTATATGGTGGTAAAATACATAAGTAAAACATCATCTCATCATCATAATTTGTAAAACAATGCATGCTAAATGTAAATAACTCATATAAGTTGGTATTTCTGAAATACTAAAATCTAAATTCATGAATAGCAAATCATACTTTGTAAATCTAGTGAGTCATAACCTTTAGTTCTAAAAGTTATGTTAATACTCTGTCTTCAAATCATATAGTCTAAGTGTAGAAAGGACTCACTTCTATGCCTAAAATCAAAAAGCTAAAATCTGTAACAATTATCTTGCTGTAAAGTATAATCTAAATAAAATTATGAGCCTTTACAATTAGTTTTCTAAAAGCTTTTTTTATTATCTATAGTCTGTAGGAAAAATACTTTATCTGATGGAAATTCTTTCAAAGCTTTTCATTACTAGTAAGGAAATACTCAAGAACTGTTTATTTACTTTTACTAGCAGGGAGGTTCTTTCAACTAACATAAGCCATGTGAGCTAACATGGAGTCCAACATCTAGTTCCCCTAAGGGTAAAACCTCATGATGGGGAGAGGTATCATGTTATTTCCAAGGATTATAACCTGAGCTAAGTGATCACATCTGTAACTGTCACTCATATTTGAATGGGAATCATCTGATAATCTGTACCTACATTAGTTATGTAGTTCTATGGAAGATAGGGCACACTAATCCCATACTTCCCACTTGGTGCTAAATACTACTCCCTTTAACCTGCATTCATTCTGTTGGAAATCAACTTTAAAATCTAACATAAGGGTTTATTCTAAAACTAGTCATGCATTTATCAGATTAAATCTATAAGTAAAGCTAATCTGATTTCTGTAATCTATAATAAATCTATAAAGTGGATTCCAAATCTTATCTGAGGATCAAAAGATCAAAGCTTTACTAAAAATCTGTACTTAATCTGATCATAAGATGCTCAAAGCATCATCCTTCTTGAAATATCAACATATAAACTTGGGCTTAGTAACCCATGTATCAAGTTTATCTCAAAACATCTTAATAATCATGCTTGATAATGAAAATAATGATAATTCATCTCAAAATCTGGAATTTACTGCAATAGGCATGAAAATATAGAAATAGACATCCAAATCATCTTCAAAATCTTTCAAAAACTTATAATCCTGCAAATAGCAATAATGGGTATGAACCCTAATTCAAATCTCATGTATATTCATTTAAAATCATATGAATTTGTAATTAAAGGATGGTTTTGGGCACAAGGATGGAAGAGGATCCTTGTTCATAAACCCCACATACCTTAATTGATGGATTAGGTGAAGAAACTTTAATTTTGGATTCCTATTTGAGTTCTTGAAGATGAGTTCTTGATTATATTGTCTTGGGAATCCTCAATTTGGAGTTTTCTTGGAGAAACAATGAAGGAATTTAATTTCTTAAAGAAGAAACTTTGGGGATCTAGGGTTTTGCTTTGAGAGATAAAGGATGAAAATAAGCATAAAGTGTTTGGGATATGCTTAATTTTTTGTTTTGGATGAATAGGGGGCTTGGGAATTGACCAATGTGCCCTTTTTAACTTTTAATCTAAGATGGAAACAAATAAAAAATTTTGAACTAGCATGCCACCGTGACATGCAACTATCATGGTGACCCACTGGAAAATGACAACTAGGACCTGGAAGTTCTCCGCGATGCGGACCTATCACGATGCTCTACTTATTTGTCGTTTGGGCCATCAACATGATGCGCCATTATTGTAGTGAGCCACTGGAAATTGACAACTGAGAAATTGGCCCTCACCGCGATACAAGCTTATCGCGGAGGTCCACTGGAATTTGATGAATGATAATTTAACCTTCAACGCGATGCAGTGATTGCTCAGATGGCGTACTGTTTTGCTAAAAATGCACTAACTTCTCAACCAAGTATCGGATTTGGGTGAAATTGATATTGATGGAAAGCTTATTCAATTTTCCACAATATGGAGGGTCCAAATCTGTAGAATTATATATGTAATAAAAGGAATTCATTTTTAAGCTAACCTTTGATATTCTAGGAGCAAAATTAGGCTAGGAAAAGTATTGGGTACTATAAGACGAGTCTTCGGAATAAGATCAATCCCAAAATCGATTCCACTATCGGGAGGAATACAGGAAGATCATCAGGGAAAATGCCAGGAAACTCATTAACCATAAGAACAGATTCTAGAGAATGACCTTCCGGGTTAGAATCTTTAACTAGAACCAAATAATACAAACACTCTTTGGAAATCAACTTTCGGGCTCAAAGATACAAGATGAATCTTCCCTTAGGCACCAAATAACCCCCTTCATATGTAATGATCGGCTCATTAGGGAATTTTAACAAGACCTTATGGGTCGAAAATCTAGAGAAACATAGCATGAATGAAATCAATCCATCCCCAATATGACATCAAAGTCAATCATGTATACCTTATCAAATCCACAAGAGTTTCTCCACCACTAAAAGATACCACACATCCCTTATAGACTCTTTTAGCAATCACAAATTCGCCAACTGGGTAGATACAGAAAAAGGATTAGAAACAAACTTAGGACCAAAACCAAAATGCACAGCCACAAATAGGGTCACGTAAAAAGAGTTGACCCTAAATCGATTAACCAATACACATCACGAGAGAATATTTTAAACATATTAGTAACTACATTGAGGGATGCCTCAGAATCCTTAAGAGACATAAGAGCATATAACTGATCCCAGCCAGTGCTGATACCAGAATTAGAAACAGATGTAGAAACAGCATCCTTTGGTGTAAGAGCAGATGAAGACCCAACAGGAACCTTTTCGGTCCTAATAGAACGACATTCACACTATATATGACAAACATGATCACAATAAAAAATATTTTCTTCCCTTTCTCACAGAACCCATGGTGCGACCACCTAATAAATCACAAGAATGGTGGGATGGAGCCAACTGAACCCATTAGCCTGAGATTAGGACCCTATGCTCAGAACCCATAATTATGTTGTGACCGACAATTACCCGACGACTTTAGGTAAGGAGCACTAGACATGGAGGAAAAACTAGAACCCCCCCCCCCCCCCACTTCTTCTTTTGCCACTTACCACCATATCTACCACTTTGCTCAAAAGGCCTAAATTTTTTCCCCTGCCTCTCACTAAACTCAGCATGCTTCCTCTTCTCTTTCTCCACCTGATGTATATACATAACTAACCTGAGATATCAATGTCTTTGATCAATAAGTTATCGTTACTCTCAATGATCAACTCACAAGACAATTCTAAGCAAACTTACGCATTCTATCTCTCATGCTAGAAACCAACTTAGGAGCATAACGAGACAACTGATAAAATTTCAAGACATACTCTTTGACAGACATTCTACCTTATCTTAATTCATAAACTCTTTTGATTTTTCCTTCCTCAACTTCTATGGAAAGAAGCGGTCTAGAAATCCACTAGAGAAATCCTCCAATAAAGCAGAACCAACATCTTCTCCCCTTGAATGTTACCACTCTTGATACTACTAGTATGCTACATCTTTTAATTGGTAGGAAGCAAACTCAACATCTTCAACTTTAAAAGAATTCATAACACGAAAGCTCTCTATCTTATCAATGGAACTTTAAAGATCCTCTTTAACATTTGTACTAGAAAACATAGAAGGATGAAAACTCATGAACTGTCCAACCTTTTTATACTCAAAAGATGGAGTAATGAAAACACCATGCTTAGATTGAAAAGCTACCTACTGAGTTAACAAGCTAGCAGAGCGACGAAACTCGGCATTAGTGGCCTCCTCTTGAGACAACTGAGTATGAGTATCACCCTCATGAGTAGGATCAATGGGGATAAGTGGAACACCATAAGGTTAGTCAGATGCAGCGACCCTTGATCGAGTCTGGACTTCAGAACTAGAGTGTGTCCGATCAGAATCGTCCCCACTTGGGATAGAAGAGTTTGCATGAACATTAGTTCTTCTTGGAGGCAAATTTGAAAGATGAGCAAATGGAAATCAGAAAAATCCAAGACCTTTGACTCTACAGCTCAAAATAAGAAAACAAGAAAGTAAAATATTCTTAAATGTCTCATATCCTCTCTCTTATAAATACAGCGTGCTACACACCCATAAAAGAGACTCTACTTGACATAGCTTTGTGGACACCCAACTGACCATGAACCTAGGCTCTAATACCAACTTGGCACGACCCAAACTAGGGCCTTGTCGTAATAGGCATCCCAAGTCTAACAAGAATCGAAGATCGCCCCGATACCCAACCCAACCAATCAACAAACCAAAAAATAATAACCAAATCCATAACTATTCCATAACATACCCAAGTCCACAGTTTGCTTATACAAAGCCTCAAAAACAAAACAAAAATATCCGGTCAGCACATGCCCCTGACCATAGCCAAAATCAATAGCCAAGTCTAAACCAAAAAAGATAAAAGAAACTCAAAGCAAGAGATAGAGCCTTCCAAAGTATGGAAGCTTAACACTTCAAGTCAACACAAAGTTGTCCACGAATCTAAGTCACTGAGTAGGAAGTGTGTGTCATGACCTGAGGCTACCCCCTAGTCGCGACAACGGTGCCTACGGTCATAAGTTACCACAAGCTAACCCATGAGATGGTACATACTGTAAGCACTAAATAAATGTCATTGAAATACCATACACAAAATATAACCTGATAAAATACTAAAAATATGAATGTTGAATATATGTAAGAGATATGTCTGAAATGTCTGTAACAAATGATAATACTAAAAAATATTGAACAACTGTTTACTGAATAACTGTCTGACTATTTGAAAGCCTAAAAACATCATGAGGAGTTGAGGGGAAATTTCCCCCAACTAATTCTAACTGGCTAAAAATAAGGAAATACCAAAATGATTGAGATAAGAAAACCATATCCTCAATAAATGAGGACTCACCACAACTACAGCTCAGTAACACTGACCTACCTAAGAACGGTCAAAAAATTGAGCGTCCGAACCTATGTTATAAGACAACATAGCGCAAAGAAAAATATCCAGTCAGTACTTTAAATGTACTGGTATGTGATATAAGGGCTGACTAAAATGTATGAGTTAACTAAGCATGAATGTATAAACATATACTATCTGATAATACAAAACTAAGAATAAGTATGTTACTTAATTATTCTAAAAATTGAAAAAACAAAATTTGTGTAACTGATAAACTTGCACACTTTGTCAAGCAACCCTTAGCTGAGAGATACTGACGCACTGACTGAAACTGTCGGAGGTATAATATAATCGACATGCCCTAATCTGATCTAATCAAGGTCTAAACTGTAACCCCAGTTAGAAGAGTATTAGAACCTTGCCACGGGTACTAACACTGGATGTGTGGATCCACTAATCTGATGTCCCAAAAGACTAGGGAGTCACTCCTAAACTATCGAGTTACCCCTAAGAGAGTGTCAGTGCTAAACTTGGGGGTGACATCTCATAATCCAACACTGGCTACGTAGTTCTGGAACTTAGAGACTGCTACTATGGACCCAATCAAAACTGGCGGGTGAGTCCCCATCCCTAGGTTCTTTCAGTGCTAAATCCTACTCCCAATTGAACTGAACAAAGTTTAACTAAACATTACTTTTGATGGTGCTCATCATGACCATATCAACTGAGTAAAATAATAATAATATTCGTTGTTTAACTGAATCATTAATTAAAAATCTAAAATCATCTAAAACACAAAGGTATCAGGTGTTTATAACCTCCAGCACTGAATAACCCAAAAAAAACGATATCAAAGCTTAAAACTGTAGTATGGAATCATGGTTAAAAGACCCAAAGCATGAACATTCCGTCAAACATGTGAGAATCATGAACTTGAACATAAGAATATGTTAAGTATGAGTAAAATAACATGATTACATGGCTAGCTTCATAAACTGGGGAATTTAACATAAAATTTACTTGAATATGACATGGGAAACTGGTATTTAAAGCATGAAGCAACCAAACTTTTCATGGGATCATACATAGACATGAATTGAGTTCAAATTACAAGGGAACATATGAATTTAACCCATCTTGAACATATGAAATTCCATATTAAAGGAAAACATCCATAATCTAATTAAAAGAAGGTTTTGGGCTCCATGAGTGAAAGGGTCCAATGGATGAACACCCCACATACCTAAATAACTGAATTCTTGAAGATTTTCTTAGATAGGAAGTTAAAATCTTAATTTATTAGGGAAAACGATTGAGCTTATTCTTTGGGAAAGAAGATGGTTTCTTGAGAGCAGTTTGGAGTGAAATAGGTAAATAATGCCATTTTGGAAGTCCCAAATCGTGCTAAGGAGGAATTGGGATGAGGAAAATGACTTAAATTCCCCTTGGGAGCTTATATCAAAAATTTGGATAGGATACCCTTGGCCCGCCATGACAATTAATTAGGTCAAGAATCCAGCATACCGCGACCCTTTTTTGGGCCAAGTCACTATCGCACCGCGACCCCCTTCACCTGTGGAGCCACTTTCTCACTATAGGGCTATCGTGTGGCTTCACTATTGCATCTATCTAAACACATCTCAAACCTCTTCTGAACATCCTGATACTCTCCCGAGACATACTTTTAACCCCTTAAACATGAACCAACTCAGAAACCAATATTTTGGGGTCGAGAAGGCTAAAATAAAAATCTGTAAAGTTTAGGGGTCTTGAAAATGACTAAGTCCTCAACACTTAGTGAAATTTTCAAGCTTTAAACCCCTTAAGCATGAAACTAAGGACTAAATTGAGCTTGGAATATTATGGGGTATTATAATATCTCGCCTTTAGGAACATTCATCCTTGAATGAGACTGGTTAGACTAAGAGTACTAAGGAAACTGAGATCATGTATTGAACCTGCATGACTTGGAACATGATTACATTACTGAGTCAGAAACATGGTACATGAACTAAACTAATTTCTAGAGTGCATGCAATGACATGAGAATGATTACATATCTAAAACTGAGAATGAAATTGAGTCAATCTAAGTAAAGTCGCTACCTCAAGCTGAATCTGAGTTTGTGGAGAAAAGATAGGGGTACTTGGTCTGCATATCTATTTCTGCTTCCTAAGTATCTCCCTCAATGGACTAATTTCGCCAAAGAAATTTAACCAAGGGAAACACTTTATCTCTTATCCTATGAATCTGATGATCAAGGATCTCAGTTGGGACTTCTCCATAGAAAAGGTTATTCTGAATATCCATACCTTCTAAAGGGACAACAATAGTTGATCACTAATGCATTTCTTTAACAAGGAAACATGGAACACCGGATTTACTGATGCTAATCTATAGGCAACTTAAGCTCATAAGCTACCTTCCTAAAATAGTGCAAGATTCTATAAGGGCCAACATAGCAAGGACTGGAGTTTCCCCTTTTTCCAAACCTCTTCACCTCTTTCATGGGTGAAATCTTCAAATAGACCAAATCACTAACTTCAAACTCAAGATACCTTCTTCTCATGTCTGCATAAGATTTCTAATGGCTTTGGGATGTCTTCAACCTCTCCTAAATCAATTAAACTTTCTTCATTTCCTCAAATATTAAATCTGGCCCTATTAAAGCAGTTTCACCTGCCTCAAACCAACCAATAAACGATCTATATCTCCTTCCATAAAGAGCCTTAAATAGATCCATTTGAATACTGAAGTGATAACTATTATTGTAAGCAAACTCAATCAAAGATAAGTTGTCATCATAACTACCTTTAAAGTCAATAACTCACACCCTCAACATGTCCTCTAAAGTCTGAATGGTCCTCTCTGCCTGACCATCTATCTAGGGATGAAAAGTTATATTGAGATGAACTTGGGTGACCAGACAAATTTGAAAAGCCTTCCAAAAGTGAGTGGTAAACTGAGTACCTTTGTATGTAATGATAGAAAATAAAATCCAATAGAACTTCACTAACTCCCTAAGATAAAGCCTGGCATAATCCCCAACTAAGTAGAAATATGAACTGGCAAGAAAAGAGTTGATTTGGTCATTCTATCCATAATGACCCATATCAATTCATGTTGACGATGCGTATGAGGAAATCCTATCATAAAATCCATGTTCACCACCTCCCACTTCCAAGTGGGGATGTTAAACTCCTGAAGCATACCACTAGGCCTTTGGTGCTCAACTTTAACCTGCTGATAATTTGAAGACTTAGCCACAAACTCTGCAATATCCGTCTTCATACCATTCCACTAGTAGATTTCTCACAAATCATGATACATCTTAATGGCTCCGGGGTGGATAGATTATTGTGCACCATGTGCTTCTGGAAGTATTTGTTGTCTCAAACCATCAACACATGAAACACATAACCTACACTGATAAAGAAGCACACCATCTCTCCCATAGGAAAAAACCTCTACTTTCTAATCTCTAACTGCCTCCTTCAACTAAACCAAACTAGGATCTCTATCTTGTTTTTCTTTCACTTTGGCAACTAATGAAGATTCCAAACCATTCTGAACCCATATACTACCTTTAGCTGAATCGACCAACCTAACACCTAACTAGTAAGCTGATGAACCTCACTGACTAACATTTTCTTATCTTCCTCAGCATGAGCAACACTACCCATGGACAATATACTAAGGGCATCTGCCACTACATTGTCCTTGCTCGGATGATAAAACACACTTATATCATAATTTTTTAACAACTCAAGCCACTTTCTCTGATGAAGATTTAGATCTTTCTACCTGAACACTTATTGTAAACTCTTATGGTCAGTTAACACATCAACATAAAAACCATAAAGATAGGGCCTCCAAATTTTCAAGGCAAAACAACTGCTGCCAACTCAAGATCATAGGTAGGATAATTATTTTTATGAGGTTTAAGTTCTCTAGAGACATAGGCTATGAACTTGCCTCTCTGCATTAAAATACAACCAATACCAACTCTAGAAGCATCATAGTAAACTACAAATCCATCTGTGCAATCTGGTCGAGTCAAATTGAGGAAGAAATGAGTTGAGTCTTCAACTCTTGAAAACTCTTCTCGCAAGAATTTAACCACTGAAATTTGACCTTCTTTTGATTCAATCGGGATATAAGGGATGCAATAGAAGAAAACCCTTTAACAAACTGCTTGTAGTAGACAGCCAAACCTAAGAAGCTTCTTATATCTAATGAAGAGATGGGTCTAGGTAGTTTCTCACTGCTTTGGTCTTTTGAGGTCAAATTAGATGCCATCACTGGAAACTATATGGCCAATGAAAGCTACTGATCTTAGCTAAAATTCACACTTACTGAACTTAGCAAAAAACTGATGATTTTTAAGGGTTTACAACACAACCCTCAGATAATTTACTTAATCATTCTCATTATGGGAATAGAACAGAATATCATCAATGAAGACTATGATTAACATGTCTAAGTACTGCTTGAACTACTTATTCATCAAGTCCAATAAAGATTCAGGGGAATTTGTTAGTCCAAAAGACATAACTAGGAATTTGAAGTGACTATACCAAGTTCTAAAGGCTATCTTTCAAATGTCACATTCTCTTACTCTGAGATGATGATAACTTGCATCGTGAAGTTGGTTGAATGAGTCATCAATTCTGGGGAGTGGATACTTGTTCTTGATTATGACTTTGTTCAGCTGACATAATCAATGCACATTCTGAGGAAATCGTCTTTCTTATGCATTAATAAGACTAGAGCACCCCATGAAGAAATACTAGGCCTGATGAAACCCTTATCTAAGAGATCTTTTAACTACTCCTTCAACTCTGTAACCTTAGTTGAAGCCATTTTGTAGGTTGGAATAGAGATAGGCTAGGTATCTAGAAGGAGATCTATTCTAAAGTCAATTTCCCTATTGGGAGGAACTTTGAAAATCAGGGAACACATTTCAAAATTCACATACTACTAGAACTGACTCAAGACTCGGGGTCTCTTAATTTGAGTCCTTGACTCGAACAAGATGGTAAACACACACCTTAGATATCATCTTTCTGGCTTAAAGATATGAATCAATTTGACCCCTAAGCACTGAAGTATTACCCCTCCATTCAATGACTAGTTCATTGGGAAACTAAAATTGAATGACTCTATTTCTACAATCTAGTAAGGCATAACATGAGTGGAGCCAATCCATGCTGAGAATGACATACAAATTCATCATCTCTAACTCCAGAATATCAACTGAGGTAATTCTCTAAGATTCTATTCCCAAGTAATTTTTGTACACCCATTTGGCTATAAAAAATTTGCCCACTAGGTAGAAATTGAGAAAGGCTCTGCTAACATTTTGGGGCTGACACCAAAATTGACTATTATATAAGGGGTCATGAAAGAAAATGAAACTTTGGGGTTTAATAATACATAAACATGAAGATAAAAGACTTGTAACGTACCCGTAACCACATCGGGAGAACTTTCCTGATCATGAATAGTCTGGAGATCATGTAGTCTGTTCTAACACTGCCCACTGGTGGCACAGGATGTGACACCCTCCTGAGTCAGACGACCTACTAGAGCTGATGAAAAATTAGACTGGCCCTGTTGACGCGAATCCTATCCCTTTTAGGCAACCACTGGGAATTCCCAAATCCTATGGCCTGGCTTGCCACATCCAAAACATATATCACTACCAACCTTACACTCACCCTGATGATACCTACCATATTTCTAGCAAAGCGAATTAGTTTGACCACTATTCACACTGACTTGGGACTTAGAGCCTGACACTCTATCCCGACTGTCTTGCCAGAACTTAGGCACTGGTGGACTAGCTGAAGATAGGGGTGGGCTGAAAACTTCTAATGGAATTGAGAATAATTACTGCCTTCTGACTGTGGTTGATAAATGTTAAAATTACCTATTTTGGCCCTCCTATTCTCTCTCTCTCTCTTTACACTTCTCTCCCTCAATCTTCTAAGCATGAACCATAAGTATAGATAGGTCTATCTCCTTAATCAACATGGTGGTCCTACACTTATTAATCACATAATCAGCTACACCCGATAGAAACTTACTTATTCTAGACCTGTTATCCACCACCATTGTAAAAGCATACCTCGCCAACTAGGTGAACTTAAGTGAGTACTCATTCTCACTTATATTACCCTACTTCAAATTTATGAACTCCTGATCCTTAGCTTCTCTCAATTCTATGGGAAAAAACCTATCTAGGAAAGTTATGGAAAACTCTTTCCATTCTATAGGCCTTGAATCAACACCCCGATCATCCTGCCACTACTTAAACCAGGTGTGAGCTACAACTTGCAATTGGTATACAGCTAACTCTGTACTCTCACTCGAAGTGACGCTCATGATATCTGTCACTTTCTGTACTATGTCTAGAAGTTCCTGTGGATCCTACTCAGACTTTCCCAAACACAAAGGGGGATTTATTTGAGAGAAATCCTAAATCCTAATCGCAGTTGTATTTCCAACTGGATTGGCTATAGCAATAGCCTACTAGTTATTCTAAGCAGCTACAAAATTGGCTACGATCGTGAAAGCAACCCTGAATTCGGCATAAGTGACATGCTAATTTAGGGGATCTTCCTGAACAGGTAGGGTAAGTTGATCCCCGCTTGTTCATCCATTATTTCTTTGGGGAGACATTATCTTTCAATGGAACAAAGGATGAGTTAGAAATAAGAATTAAATAAAGCTCATGCTCTCTTGCATGACATGAACACTAAAAAAAGGAAAGTTTTTCCTAAAACATCTAGTAGCCTCTTGTCCATAAGTGTAGTGCACTTCAGACCTAAGCACAAGACTCTACTCAACGTGGCTTTTAGACTCCCTAGGACACTTTAAAACATTAGGCTCTGATACCAAGTTTTGTCACAACCCGAGGCTAACCCCTAGTTGCAACAATGGTACTTACGATCACAAGTAACCACAAGCTAACCCATGAGATAGTACATGCTGTGAGCACTGAATAAATGAAACTAAAATAGCATATACAGAAGATAAGATGATAAAATACTAAAAATATGAATACTGAATATATGTAAGCGACAAGTTTGAAATGTCTATAATAACTGATACTACTAAGAATACTGAACAACTATTTACTGACTGACTGTCTGATAGTTTGAAAGGCTCTAAACATCATGAGGAGTTGATGGGACAAACCCCCAACTAACTCCGACTGACTAAAAATAAGGAAATACCAAAATAACTGAGATAAGTAAATCATGTCCTCAATGAATAAGGACTCACCACTGTTACTGCTAAGTAATGTTGAGCTGTCTAAGAATGGTCGAAAAATTGAGCGTCCGAACCTATGTTATAAGATAACATAGCATAAAGAAAAGTATGCGGTTAGTAATTTGAATATACTGGTATATGAGATAAGGGTTGACTGAAATCCATAAATTAACTGAACATGAATGCATAAACATGTACTATATGAGAATACAAAACCAAGCATAAGCATATTACTAAATTATTATGAAATCTGAAAAATGAAATTTGTGTAACTAAACAACTAATAAATTTGTACACTTGGTCAAGCAAACCTGAGCTAAGATACACTAACACACTGACTGAAACTGTGGGAGGTATCATATAACCAAATACCCCAATATGAGTTAATCAAGGTCTAACTTATAACCCCGGTTAGAAGGGTGTCAGTACCTTGCCATGAGTACTAACACTGGCTGTGTGGATCCACTAATTTGATGTCCCGAATGACTAGTGAGTTGATCCTAAACTGGCGAGTGACCCCTAAGAAAGTATCAATACTAAACTAGAGGGTGACATATCATAATCCTACGTTGGATACGTAGTTCTGGAACTTAAAGACTGCAATAATGAACCAAGTCCTAACTTGTGGGTGAGCCCCCATCCCTAGATTCTCTTAGTGCTAAATCCTACTCCCAACTGAACTGACACTGGTACTGAATTGAACAAAGTATAGATGAATATTACTTTTAATGGTGCTCATCATGATTATATCAAATGGGTAAAATAATAATAATATCCATGGTTTAAATAAATCATTACTTGAAAATCTAAAATTATGTAAAACACATAGGTATCGGGTGTTCAGAATCCTTTAGTACTGAATGGTCAAAAATACGATATCAAAGCTTAAAATTGTAGTATGGAATCATGGTTCAAAGACCCAAAACATGAACATTCCATCAAACATATGAGAATCATAAACTTGAACATGGGAATGTGTTAAGTATGAGGAAAACAACATGATTACATGGCTAAATTCATAAATTGGGGATTTAACTTGAAATTCACTTGAATATGACATGGGAAATTGAAATTTAAAGAATGAAGCAACCTAACTTTTCTTGGGATCATACACAGACATGAATTGAGTTCATATTACTATGGAACAGATAAATTTAACCCATCTTGAACATATGAAATTCCATAGTAAAGGAAAAACTCCATAATTTAATTAAAAGAAGGTTTTTGGGCTCCATGAGTGAAAAGGTCCCATGTATGAACACCTCACATAACTTATTAATTGAATTCTTGAAGATTTTATTAGATTACAAGATTGAAATCTTAATTTCTTGGGGAAAAAGCTTGAGTTTGTTATTGGGGAAGGAAGAGGGTTTCTTGAGAGAGATTTGGAAGTACAAATCTTGCTAAGGACGAATTAGGCTGAAGAAAATGACTTAAATGCCCTTTAGGCACTAAAATCAAAAAACCTAGGCGGGATACCCTTGGCGCACCGTGACCCGTTATTGGGTCAAGCAGCCATCGTGTTACAACCCTTGCTTGGGTTAAGTCACCATCACGCTGCGACCCCCTCACCTGCGGAGCCACCTTCGCGTTGCGGTGCTATCACGAGGCATCACTATTTTAGCCATCCAAATATGTCTCAAACCTCATCCAAAATTCCTGAAACTCTCCCGAGACATACTTTTAACCTCCCTAAACATGAACCAACTCAAAAACCAATATTTTGGGGTTGGAAAGGCCAAAATAAAAATTCATAAAGTTTAGGGGCTTTGAAAATGACTAAGTCTTGAACACTTATTGAAATTTTAAATCCTTAGACCCCTTAATTATGCATCTAAGGGATGAAATGAGCTTGGAATATTACGGGTTATTACAGTGTGATATTATGACTAGTACTTGCACCGCGTTGGGATATAGCATCAAAGACGATTAGCAGTTAGAGCGCTAGCACGTAACTCAAGGATAAGGATAATATAATACCAATAGTTCAAAACCAATCATTCAATGTGCATAACTAATGCAATATATAAATATAAATATACACACAAATATACCATGCCGGGATAGGGAACAAGATTAGCATGAGCTTTGAAAACTTTAACCTAGGTTGTGTAGCATAACCATCATATATCAAGGCAACCACGGGCTATATGGGCTGAGATCTCCCTTAGCTGGAAGAGCCCCAGTGCGTGTAGCCACATAAACCAGAGAATATTTATTACCGTATATGCCTAAATGGAGGACTCGAACCTTTATAATGCTCAACTTACACATTAATTTAACTATAAGGAAATCATCGCCAATATATTTACCCAACTTTTGAGTCGTGTTCGAATCTACGAGGAATAATATGAGTGGCTATCAAATTAACCCAGAGCAATAGAAACTTGCTAAATTCAAACCTCGAGTACAAGAAGAGAAAATTGGAGGGCTTGGAAGATATCATAACTAATATTTCTTTATGGGGTTTTCAAGTATAAATTTGGGGCTATGAACAATTAGAGTCTAATCAATTAAGCATGGATCTTGGGATTACGCTTTCCTAGGGGCAACTTATGCATGGATGTGTGATGACTTGATGTAAATTCTAAATATTGGTGATGTGGTAGACTAGATTGGAAATCATTAAGGCTAGTTTGTCAATAAAACCTCAAGGGTGTGACTCATTTACCATTTTGAATACCTAATAAGTGCTTCAACTAAACCTCAATTAGACACCCCTATTTCTAGGATGGTGCCCTAAGTATAGTCAATTTCATAATCACGCTTATGTTTAAGATAGTAAAAATTAGCAAACTAAACTCAATAATTATCTACTATTGTCATGGTAACCACATCCCTCTGTCAATGATGATAAGGGTTCCTAAAGTTAACCCAAACCCTTCTTTCAAGGATGGTTTGAGCTTTCAAGAGCCTGGAATTTTCATCCATCAAACCCATTTGGGTGTTTGGGGCTTTCACCCACAAATCCCAACAAATTTACTCAAGCAATTGTAGAACCAAACATCACAAACTAGTAAATGCACAAAAAAATCACATCCCATACATATTTACACCCTAATCTAGCATAATTCCAAGAGACGAACTAGCTACACATAGAAATAGTAAGCAAGATATACCCAATTACCTCTATTGATAAATTTATGAAAGACTAAGTGGATGTTACTTCAAACTTTGAATATCTACAAATCTTCAATGAGAGTTAGCTAATCCTTCACTTCAAAGCTACTCTAATATATTTTTCACCCTAAATTAATACAATATTTATTTCTCAAGGTATGGAGGCAAAGAGCTAGAACAATGTTCAATAATTTGGAATTGTAGAATATATGATGGAATGACAGAGTTTGAGTCTTCTTTAGGGAAACTTTGAGAATAGTCGTGAAAATTGAGAATAGTTGTGAAATTTGAGAATAGTCATGTGCATTTACCTCATTTCCCTTGGACTGATTCTCTGTTAAGTCACAATCGGACAAGTTTTGCTGCGATAGAACCTACCCCGATCACGGGAAATGCCATGCGATCATGGTATCTTGACCATCTTGATTGACCGTGACCGCGGTCTGAGGTCCTCAATCGCGATAATTGAGTCCATGTTATTCTCCATGTCTTCAGCTATACTTCTGTGCTCCCTTTTGTTCCCTTTTTATCTCCAATCCACATCTTTTCATCTTATAATCTTGGTACCTGCAAATATAGGAATATTAGTGCATTTAATCACAAATTATGTCTCACTTATTCATTCAAAGCATAATAATGTGCACGAATGTGGAGTAAGATTGAGTGGTAGATTCACCACTCATCAACACCCCCAGCTTAAAGCTTTTCTTGTCCGCAAGCAACACTACCTCTTAACATGAGACAATACATATTTATGCCCAAAATAGATGACCCAGTGATCATATTGACTTTAAGAATAGTCACCACCACAAGAAGCTCTTTGCACATGGTCTAATCTATTCTCACTTCACCCCTCCATATAAAAAAATATCTAAGAATGCAAAAGACTTCAAAGGGCAAAAATGCAACAACAACTAATACTTGATAAGTGACTCACTTTTGACCATCACTAAGCCATACTCCTTTTGCCCCATTTGTTGGAAGGCGACAAAATCACCCACCTCAACTTGTTCACATGCCTCCTCAAAAGAAGGAAAATTTCACACACCAAGTATGCAACAAGTAATTTAAAGTGAAAAAATCTCGCCCTCACAAGAACTCTCTATGTTAACAAGTGTAATACCATAGGCTTGCCCCTATTTTCAATCGCCACTATAATAAAAGCAAATGATTTGAGATCTCAAAGGACTTATTGAGATTGTAATATAGGTTTAGGTTAGGGTAGGATAAAATTTAAGAACAACATGGTTACACCCTCCTTGAACATCTAAATCACACTATTTGATCAAACCTTTGACTATGGGTCACTTCCCTTTTTTTCATTCTTTTGATTACACAAGTGTCTACTATTGCTTCCTTGTTTCACCCATATTCTTTCATTTGTTTTTCTTATAATTTTTATGCAATTCCTTCCTTTGTTGGGTCCTTTATTTTTTTTATTCATTTGTTTCAATGCTTAAGCACATAGGCTTTCACTTAACACTTCGTGGCCTAAAGTTTCATTCTTCATCTTCATCACCTCCAACTTAGGGTTTTAGTCTCAAGTTGCATTTCTAAGTTCAAGGAGGTTATGGTACAAAAAAGGGATAAAAATTAAATGGTTCATGGTTTGTAAAGTGTTTAACAAAGAAAGGGCTAAAGGCTAAGAGTGGGTGACTAGGGATAACATTTATGCACAGGTAGGCATTGTAGGCTAAACTAGGCTTCCTAAAGTCACAAAGATGGCCTAAGATCATTTATCCAACAAAATACAATAAAAATTAACCTTGAGAGACTAATGGGGCAAGTTCTAAATGACACAAGTATACATGAGATTTAATCAAATAAACTCACCGCCCATGGCATGTGAACTCGCCAAGGAAGCTAAATTTTCCCCTCGCATAAGAGACAAGCATAGAGTATCAATAAATATGTACAAGCCAAAGATTTTGGAGTCACAAAAAGAGAAAAAGTTTTGTTATAAGGTTGCTCATGTCCATGCCCTTGATTTGTGAAAAGATTTTTTGGATAGAGGGGGTTATTTGTTTTGAATTTGCACCATGCATAATTTTCTAACTTATAACAACAATCCAAACCTCTGCCTTCATATTTGGCTCAATATGGGCAAACCAACCACATGGATACTCGACCTTGCCAATGGCATTAGTTCAGTCCTAAATTCGCAATGCTACAGGTAGTTATACTTCCCTTGCATTTATGACCTTGATTCCACGGGTACTCAGAATTTCCTTGTATCTAAACTCAAAACCCAATCACTATGCTTTCCCTTTAAGAATGTCACCACTCAATCTAGCATAGGGAAAAAGTCGTCATGATCACTTTAATCAAAATGAAACTAAGTAAAACAAAAATCTAAAAATCAAAACAAAGTGACTAATCCATGAATATGGGCACCATCAGAGTGGCCAAATGTATCAATCCAAAAACAAAATAAAAATATTCCACAATGTCATCAATCCAATACCAAAAAGATCCAGAAATATATCAAAATAAAACAGATCCAGAAATAAGCACCCGACAACGGCACCATTTATGATAACGCTCAACTTACACGTCAATTTAAGTGCAAGGAGGTTGTCGTAAATATATTTACCCAACTTTTTAGTCGAGGTCAAATCCACGAAGAACAATTTGAGTGGCTATCAAATTTGCCTGGAATAATGGATACTTTCTAAATTCAAACCTAAAGTACAAGAAGAGAAAAATGGGGGGTTTGGAAGATATCACAACTAATTTTTCTTTTTAGGATTTGTAAGTATTAATTCGGGGCTACGAACAATTAGAGTTGAATCAACTAAGCACGAATCTTGGGATTATGCTATCCTAGGGGAAACTTATGCATAGGCGTGTGATGGCTTGATAAAAATTCTAAATGTTCGTAAAGTGGTAGGCTAGGTTGGAAATCCTTGAGGCTAGTTTGTCAACAAAACCTCAAGGGTGTAACTAATTGACTCGAGCACCTAATGAGTACTTCAACCAAATCCACCTAATAACTCAATTAGACATCCCTATTTCTAGGATGGTGCCCTAAGTATAGTCAAGTTCATAATCATCCTTATGTCTAAGATAGTGAAAATTAGCAAACTAAACCTAATAATTGTCTAATATTGTCTTGGTTCCCACATTCCTCTTTAAAGGATGATAAGGGTTCCTAAAGTTCACCCATGCTCCTCTTTCAAGGATGGTTTAGGCTTTTAAGAGCTTGGAATTTTTATCCATCAAACCCATTTAGGTATTTGGGGCTTTCACCCACAAATCCCAACTAATTTACTCAATCAATAGTAGATCCAAACATCAAAAACAAGTAAATGCACAAACAAATCATATCCCATACATATTTACACCCTAATCTAGCATAATCCCAAGAGATGAACTAGCTACACCTAGAAATAGTAAGCAAGATATACCCAATAAGCTCCATTGATTAAATCTGTGAAAGACTAAGTTAATATTCCTTCAAACTTTGAATATCCACAAATCTTCAATGGGAGTTAGCTAACCTTCACTTAGAAGCGACTCTAATATATTCTTCACCCAAAATTAATAAAATATTTTCTTCTCCAAGTATAGAGGCAAAAAGCTAGAACAATGTTCAATAATTTGGAATTGTAGAATGTTTGATGGAATAATAGGGTTTGAGTCTTCTTTTGGGCAAATTTGGAAACATTTGTGTGTATTTACATCTTTGCCATTGGACAGATTTTCTGCTAGGCCACGATCGCACAAGTTTTGCTGCGATAGCACCTAGTACGACCTCAATAAATACCATATGATCATAGTATCTTGACCATCTTAATTGACCGCGACCGCAATCTGAGGAATGTGATCACAATAATTGAGGCCATATTCTGCTCCAGGTGATTGGTTGCACTTCTTTGCTCCCTTTTGTTCTTTTTTTTCTCCAATTCACATCTTTTTATCTTATTATCTTGGTTCCTTCAAAATATGAATATTAGTACATTTAAATAAAAATTATGTCTCACTTATTCATTCAAAGCATAGTAATGTGCACGAATGTGGAGTACGATTGAGTGGTAGATTCACCACTCATCAACAGCCCCAGTTTAAAGCTTAGTTTGTCCTCAAGCAATATTACCTCTGAACATGAGACAATGAACATTTATGCCCAAAATAGATGACCCAGTGATCACATTGACTTTAAGCTTAGTCACCACCATAAGTAGCTCTTTGAACATGGGCCAAGCTATTCTCACTTCACCCCTCAACATAAAATGAAATATCTAAGGATGCAAAAGACTTCAAAGGGCAACAATGCAACAACAACCAATACACGATAAGTGACTCACTTTTGACCATCACTAAGCCATACTCCTTTTGCCCCATTTGTTGGATGGTGACAAAATCACCCACTTTAACGTGTTCACATGCCTCCTCACAAGAAGAAAAATTTCACACAACAAGCTACCAAGTATGCAACAAGGAATTTTAAATTCAAAACTCACGCCCTCACAAGAACACTCTATGTTAACAAGTGTTATACCATAGGCTTTCCCCTATTTTCAATCGCCACTACAATGAAAGCAAATGGTTGGAGAGCTCGAAGGTCTTATTGAGCTTGTAATATAGGTTTGGGTTAGGGTAAGATATCATTTAGGAACAACATGGTTATACCCTCCTTGAACATTTAAATCACACTATTTGATCTAACCTTTAACTATAGGCCACTTCCCTTTGTTTTCATTCTTATGATTACACAAGTGCCTACTATTGTTTCCTTGTTTCACCTATTTTCTTTCTTTTCTTTTTCTTCCAATTTTTATTGAATTCCTTCCTTTATTGGATCTTTTTTTACTTATTCATTTGTTTCAATGCTCAATCACATACGCATTCACTTAACACTTTGTGGATCAAAGTTTCTTTATTTACTCTTCACCACCTCTAACTTAGGCTTTTAGCATAAAGTTTCATTTCTAAGTTCAAGAAGGGTATGTTTCAAAAGAGGGATAAAAATTGAATGGTGGTTTGTAAAGTGTTTGACAAAGAAAGGGCTAAAGGCTCAAAGTGGGTGACTAGGGATAACATTTATGCACGGGTAGGCTTTGTAGGCTAAAGTGGGCTTCCAAAAGTCACAAAGATGGCCTAAGATCATTTATCCTACCAAATGCAATCAAAATTATCCTTGAGAGACTAATGGGAAAAGTTCTAGATAAAACAAGTGTACATGAGATTTAATCAAATAAACCCACCGCACATGGAATGTGAACTCGCTAAGGAGGCTTAATTTTCCCCTCGCATTAGAGACAAACATAGAGTATCTATCAATATGCACAATACAAAGATTTTGGAGTCACAAAAAGAGAAAAAGATTTGTTATAAGGTTGCTCATGTCCATGCTCTTGATTTGTGAAAAGATATTTTGGACGAAGGGGGTTGTTTGATTTGCATTTGTACAACGCACAATTGGATAACTTATGAAAACAATCTAAACTTCTGTCTTCACATTTGGTTATTATGAGAAAACCAACCATATGACGACTCAGACCTTGCTAATGGCATGAGTACAGTCCCAAATTCACAATGATATAGGTACTCAGACTTCCCATGCATTTATAACCTTGATTCCATGGGTACTCAGAATTCCCCTACTTCTAAACTCAAAACCCAATCATGATGCTTTCCTCTTAAGAATGTCGTCACTCAATATATCATAGGGAAAAGCTCGTCATGCATCACTTTAATTAAAATGAAATTAAGTAAAACAAAAATCTAAAAATCAAAATAATATGACTAATCTATGAAATATGGGCACCATCAGAAAGCCCAAATGTACCAATCCAAAAACAAAATAAAAATAATCCACAATATCATCAAACCAATACCAAAAACATCCAAAAATAAATCAAAATAGTACAGATCCAGAAACAAGCACCTAACCAAGGCGCTATTTTTTTTTATAATTCTCAAATTACAGGTTAATTTAAGTGCAAGGAGGTTTTCATCACTATATTTACCCAACTTTTGAGTTAAGGTCGAATCCACAAAGAACAATAAGAGTGGCTATCAAATTAGCCCAAAATAATGGATACTTGCTAAATTCAAACCTAGAGTATGAGAAGAGAAAAATGGGAGGTTGGAAGATATCACAACTAATATTTCTTTTTGAAATTTTCAAGTAATAATTCGGGGCTACGAACAATTAGAGTTTAATTAATTAAGCATGGATCTTGGGATTATTCTTTCCTAGGGGAAACCCATGCATGGGAATGTGATAACTTGACGCATATTCTAAATGTTGTTGATGTGGTAGCTAGGTTGTAAATCCTTGAGGCTAGTTTGTCAATAAAACCTTAAGGGTGTCAGTCATTGACTCGAGCACCTAATTAGTGCTTCAACAAAAACCACCTAATACCTCAATTAGATATCCCTATTTCTAGGATGGTTCCCTAAGTATAGTCAACTTTATCATCTCCCTTATGTCTAAGACAGTGAAAATTAGCAAACTAAATCCAATAATTATCTATTATTGCCTTGGTTCCTACGTCCCTCTTTCAAGGATGATGAGGGTTCCTAAAGTTCACCCAAACTCCTCTTTCAAGGATGGTTTAGGCTTTCCATTAAACCCATTTGGTATTTAGGGCTTTCACCCACAAATCCTAACTAATTTACTCAAGCAACAGTAGAACCAAATATCACAAACTAGTTAATGCACAAACAAATCACATCCCATACATATTGACACCCTTATCTAGCATAATCTCAAAAGGATGAACTAGCTACACATAGAAATAGTAAGCAAGATATACTCAATAACCTCCATTGATTAGATCTATGAAAGACTAAGTAAATGTTACTTCAAACTTTGAATATCCATAAATATTCCATAGGAGTTAACTAATCCTTCACTTAGAAGCTACTCTAATACATTCTTCACCCAAAATTATTACAATATTTTCTTCTCTAAGTTTGGAGGCTAAGAGCTAGAACAATGTTCAATAATTTAGAATTGTCCAATGTATGATGGAGGGTTTGAGTCTTCTTTAGGTCAAATTTGGGAACAGTCCTGTTCATTTACATCTATTCCCTTAGAATGATTTTCCGCTAGGCCGTGATCACACTAGTTTTGTTGCGATAGCACCTACCGAGCTTGTGGGAAATGCTATGTAATCACGTTATCTTGACCATCTTGATTGACCGTGATCGTGTTCTGAGGACATCGATCACGATAATTAAGGCCATGTTTGGCTCTAGGTCTTCAGATATACTTCTTTGATCCCTATTGTTCCATTTTTAGATCCAATCCACATCTTTCCATCTTATCATCCTGGTGCCTGCAAAATGTGAATATAAGTGTATTTAATCACAAATTATGTCTCACTTATTCATTCAAAGCATGGTAAGGTGTACGAATGTGGAGTATGATTGAGTGGTAGATTCACCACTCATCAACAGCCCCAGTTTAAAGCTTTGCTTGCCCTCGATCAACATTACCTCTTAACATGAGACAATGCCCATTTATGCCCAAAATAGATGACCTAGTGATCACATTGACTTTAAACTTAGTCACCAGCACAAGTAACTCTTTCAACATGGTCCAAGCTATTCTTACTTCACCCCTCCACATAAAATGCAAAATCTAAGGATGCAAAAGACCTCAAATGGCAATAATGCAACAATAACAAATACTCGAGAAGTGACTCACTTTTAACCATCACTAAGCCATACTCCTTTTGCCCTATTTGTTGGATGGTTACAAAATCACCCACTTCAACATGTTCATATGCCTCTTCACAAGAAGAAAAAATTCACACAACAAGCTACCAAGTATGCAACAAGGAATTTTAAATACAAAACTCTCTCTCACACAACAACTCTCTATGTTAACAAGTGTTATACCATTGGTTTGCCCCTATTTTCAATTGCCACTATAATGAAAGAAAATGGTTAGAGATCTTGAAGGTCTTATTGAGCTTGTGACGTAGGTTTGGGTTAGGGTAGGATATAATTTAGGAACAACATGGTTACACCCTCCTTGAATATTTACATCACACTATTTGATCTAACCTTTGACTATAGGCTACTTCCCTTTGTTTTCATTCTTTTGATTACACAAGTGTCTACTATTGCTTCCTTGTTTCACCCATATTCTTTCATTTCTTTTTCTTACAATTTTCATATAATTCCTTCCTTTGTTGGGTCCGTTCTTTTTCTTATTCATTTGTTTCAATGCTTAAGCACATAGACTTTCACTTAACACTTCATGGCCCAAAGTTTCTTTCTGCACTCTTTACCACCTCTAACTTAGGCTTTTAGCCTCAAGTTGCACTTCTAAGTTCAAGGAGGGTATAATTCAAAAAGAGATAAAAATTAAATGGCTTGTGGTTTGTAAAGTGTTTGACAAAAAAAGGGCTAAAGGCTCAAAGTGGGTGACTAAGGATAACATTTATGCACGAGTAGGCTTTGTAGGCTAAAGCGGGCTTCCAAAAGTCACAAAGATAGCCTAATATCTTTATCCAACCAAATACAATCAAAATTAGCCTTGGGAGACTAATGGGACAAGTTCTAGATAACACAAGTAGACATGAGATTTAATCAAATAAATTTACCGCACATGGCATGTGAATTCACCAAGGAGGCTTAATTTTCCCCTCGCATAAAAGATAAACATAGAGTATCTATCATTATTTACAAGGCAAAGATTTGAGAGTCACAAAAAGAGAAAAAAATTTGTTACAAGGTTGCTCATGCCCATGCCCTTGATTTGTGAAAAGATTCTTTGGACGGAGGGGGTTGTTTGTTTTGCATTTGCACCACATATAATTTGCTAACTTATGACAACAATCCAAACCTCTGCCTTCATATTTGGTTCCATATGGGCAAACTAACCATATGGCTACTCAGGCCTTGCCAATGGCACGAGTCCAGTCCTAAATTCACAATGCTACAGGAACTAAAATTTTCCTTACATTTATGACCTTGATTCCATAGAGAATTCCATTGTATCTAAACTCAATCATGATGATTTCCCCTTAAGAATGTTGTCACTCAATCTATCATAGGGAAAATCTCGTCATGCATCACCTTAATCAAAATAAAACTAAGTAAAACAAAAATCTAAAAATCAAAACAAAATGACTAATCCATGAAATATGAGCACCATCAGAGTTCCCAAATATATCAATACGAAACAAAATAAAAGATCATCCACAATGTCATCAAACCAATACTAGAAATATCTAGAAATATATCAAAATAGTACAGATCCAGAAACAAGCACCTGACAATGGCACCATTTTTTTATAACGCTTAACTTACACATCAATTTAATAGCAAAGAGGTCGCTGTTAATATATTTACCAATTTTTGAGTCGGGGTCGAATCCACAAAGAACAATATGAGTGGCTATCAAATTAGCCTAGAACAAAGGATACTTGCTAAATTCAAACCTAGAGTACAAGAAGAGAAATTTAGGGGTTTGGAAGATATCACTACTAATATTTCTTTTTTGAATTTTCAAGGATTAATTTGGGGCTACAAATAATTAGAGTATAATCAATTAATCACGGATCTTGGGATTATGATTTCCTAGGGGCAACTTATGAATGAGAGTGTAATGAGTTGATAAAAATTCTAAATGTTGGTGATGTGGTAGGCTAGGTTAGAAATCCTTGAGGCTAGTTTGTCAACAAAACCTCAAACGTGTCACTCATTGAACCTTTCAAGCACCTAATGAGTGCTTCAACCAAAACTATCTAATACCTTAATTAGATATCCCTATTTCTAGGATGGTGCCCTAAGTATAGTCAACTTCATAATCTCCCTTATGTCTAAGATAGTGAAAATTAGCAAACTAAACCCAATAATTGTCTATTATTGTCTTGGTTCCCACATCCCTCTTTCAGGGATAATAAGGGTTCCTAAAGTTCACCCCCAAACTCTTCTTTCACGGATGGTTTGAGCTTTCAAGAGCTTGAGATTTTCATCCATCAAACCCATTTGGGTGTTTGCAGCTTTCACCCATAAATCCAAACCAATTTACTCAATAAATAGTAGAACCAAACATCACAAACTAGTAGATGCACAAACAAATCACATCTCATATATATTTACAACCTTATCTAGCATAATCCCAAGAGTATAAACTAGCTATACTTAGAAATAGTAAGAGAGATATACCCAATAATCTCCATTAATTAGATCTACAAACGACTAAGTGAATATTACTTCAAACTTTAAATATCCACAAATCTTCAATGGGAGTTAGCTAATCCTTCACTTGGAAGCTACTCCAATGTATTCTTCACCCAAAATTAATACAATATTCTCTTCTACAAGTATGGAGGCTAAGAGCTAGAATAATGTTCAATAATTGGGAATTGTAGAATGTATGATGGAATGATAGGGTTTGAGTTTTCTTTAGGGAAAATTTTGGAACAATCATGTCCATTTACATCTTTGCCCTTTAGCTAATTTTTGCTAGGCCGCGATTGAACCAGTTTTGCTACGATTGTACCTACTGTTACCACGGGCAATGCAACACAATTGCAGTATCTTGACCATCTTAATTGACATGATCTGCTTCAGGTCTCCAGTTGCACTTTTTACTCCCTTTTGTTCCTTTTTAGCTTCAATCAACATCTTTCCATCATATCATCTTGGTACTGCAAAATATGAATATTAGTGTATTTAATCACAGATTGTGTCTCACTTATTCATTCAAAGCATGGTAATGTGTACGATTGTGGAGTATAATTGAGTGGTAGATTCACCACTCATCAAACCTCCCGACACTAATACATTCATTATAGGGGACTCAAACCTCCTATTTATATATTTTTCAGGGGACTAGAACCAACCAGTCACAAAGACACTCGTATCGGCTAGCACAGTTTTTCAGTGTTAGTCCTTCGGACTTCCACTTTTATGGCCCAGGCTATACATCCTACTTTAAAGCCCAATTTAAAACCATCATTTCATATACACAACCATTAAGTCAATTACTTACCAAAGGCAGTTCGTTGGTCACACAACCCGACCAGGATCCTTGTCGTAATGAGTATTCCAAGTCTGATCGGGACAGGAGACCACCCCCATTACCCAACCCAACCTCAATTGTCTGCCTTGAGTTGGATGAATTTGGAGCATATAACAAGATAGTGTAATAGCTCACATAAAGACTCTGAGATAGGATCACAACCATGATCGATCTAAGCGAGTCCAACCATACCATACCAACCGTCCCACCATACTAATCCAAACCAATACCATAGCAAGGGACATAAACCATTCCATAACAAAATAAGTTCCAAAATATAATATTATTAATCCCAAAATAAAATATAATAGAACAACCAACAATCCCGTCGATCGGTGCCAGCCCCAATGCCAATACCAATACTAAGGCTGACACCAATATCGATCCCACCCATTCAACCCATAGTAGTACCACAAAACCTCTAACAAAAAGAGTAAGAATACACGGTTGGGACATGCACCAACCATAACCAAAACCAACATCCAGAAATAAATCAAAATGTTTAAAAATATTCGTAACATGAAATGAAGCCTTCCTAAAAGATGGAAGCTCACCACTTCAGCCCAAATTTTAATCCCCAAGTCAACTACTATGTAGGAGAAGTAGAACGATCGATTCTTGCATGTGTGGGTATATAATTGTTAGTAGATGGGTTAGCGGGTGAATACTAGCATGATCTCAAGATAAGGATAAAATAATGTCATTTATAAAATAGATAAAACCATTTATAATGCATACATCCCTACATATATATATAACCACTCTGGGAAAGGGAACCAGGTTTAGCATGTCATTAAAAACTTTACCTGGACTGTGTAGCTTTGCTGTCTAAACCACCCACGGGTTATATGGGTTCAGCTCCCCTGCTGAAAAAGTCCTAATGCATTTTGCTGTATAACCATGGTAAAAAACCTGTGATGACTAGTACATCCCCTAAATATAAAGTGTGACATCATGTACATGGTCACCAAGACTAACCTCACGTCGGCAAATATGAGTTACCAGTTTTAGTCCCCTCAAAACCTCCACCTTCCATGACTTTGCTACATATCCTGCCATTATTTCACAATTAAAACTATTACCAAGCAACCAACAAATCCATTTACCATTTATTAACCAAGGACATTTAGTGGTGGTATCGTCATACCGACCATACTCGCAAGTACTATCCTTAGCCAACCATATATAGGTTTAAGGAGGTTTCCAAGTGCTATTTCGTTTACCATATTAAACCACTTGGGGGATTCGATCTACCCCATAAGCATAACCATTTAGCCTTTTACCTTTCCAGGCTATTTCAACCATGTATAATTCCTTTATGGTCGTACCCTGGCTTACGGCTTACGGCTCACGGTGAGCCACTCATACTCAGATCCAACATAAGTAACCAAGTCTAAGATTAAGTTAAGAAACCAAACGATCTGTATACAATCATATGACTCGTACCACCAAGTTTTACCCGTTCTAGTGACCAAAATCCATCCCATCAACCAAAATTAGTCAGCATACGACTGGACCATACCATTTGTACCCACACCATACGACTCATTCCCATAAGTCAGATTGGGTCCAGAGGCCAGAATTCTAGGAAATTTTCTAAGGGTCAAACCCAGGGTATTATAGTTGGTATTACCATACCAACACTACTTACAAGAATACCACATGCCATTACCATCATCAATCAATCATTCATTTGACTTTGGGACTCAAATCCATTGTCTAACAAAGACACTAATTCAATTCAAAGTTTAGGGAATCGAACCCATTGTCTAATAAAGACATAAATCAATTTAATGTTTAGGGACTCAACCCCTTTTAGCCAATTAAACCACCAAGGTTACCATTTAAATCATTATAATGGACAACAAGGCCTTCAAAAAACTATTTACCAACCATTCATATTCATTAGGACAATGCCTTAGTTCAAAACACCATTTAAAATGTGACTAGTTTATTCTCTTAGGCATTTTCTCAAACACTTTGAGGGCATACCACTACCAAGGCCAAAACCAAAGTAACACCCATCAATTTTAGGGTGAACTATTACCCAATTATTAAACCATAATTACCAAGAACACAAATGTGCAAACCATCATCAAAAACATGTACAAATACAATTTAAACCAAGAGTAAACAATACTCAACAATATGCAAAAAAAAACCTCAACATTAGTTTTCAAAACCACTATTAATGAATCATAATAAATTTATTAAACACATGATATTTGAGAACTAACAATGAGGGAAGAGTCACATTCATTAGTCACTGAGATTCACAGAAAGAACTTAACCCTTGAGCTTCTAGATGGAACACCTTGTGAAAATCCTAGCACAATCTTTAAGAGAGTGTTTAGGGAGAGTTTTTGGAGTGTTTTGATCCTTCAAAGTGTGTTGTGGGAGGCTACAATATGTTTTAAGAAGTGGGGTCTTACGTGTTTGGGGTGGAAAATGTCTAAAATGTCTTCAACTTAAAAGTTGAAAATGTG
This sequence comes from Capsicum baccatum var. pendulum, assembly GCA_030864225.1. Classification (NCBI taxonomy): domain Eukaryota; kingdom Viridiplantae; phylum Streptophyta; class Magnoliopsida; order Solanales; family Solanaceae; genus Capsicum; species Capsicum baccatum. The sequence goes on along the minus strand of CM061557.1, from coordinate 156,830,343 downwards.
TGTAGGAGGGTACGACCCCCCCTAACTCGTACACCCAATATATAAGTGGTATCCGCTACTCGTACCCTAGGCAAAATATTGGAATCCAACATTTTCCAACATACGACCCCAAGGACCAACTCGTATCCATAAATCATACCCTAGGTCGAATTATATAGGCTAGACATAGGACATCATACGATTTAGCACTATACTTCTCGTACCCTAAAATACGACTAGTATGATACCTTCTCATACCTTGGACAGAGTAACATACAACCAAGGATTTCAAATAGTATCCACTCCATATGGTTGGTATGATGCAAGTCATATGATGCACAAAAAGATCAAAATCAAGAAATTTTCTAAGGGTTAATACTAGGATGTCTCAGGAAAGGAGGGAATTAACAAGAATTCCCCTACTTAATATGATAAAAGTTGTTGCCCAATCATTACAGGTCTCATGATGACTCGTTAAGACATATTATGACTCATCACCATGATTCATAGTCAAGACAGTGTTATTGGACACCCACATTATTGACCTTATGACTCTCATCATACGACTCGTTAAGTAACCCTACAACTCGTAGAGTCCTAATCGTACTCAAAACAAAATAGTTGGGTAATCACACTGGTCACCTATGATTGGTACCATATAACTCATATGGAGTTATTACGGCTCGTTGAGTCTAATCGTGATCAAGGTAGAAAGTTTGGGACTTATACTGGTTTAGCTATGATTTATACTATATGGTGCATATTGAGTCTTAATGAATCATTAGGATCAAGTAGTAACTAAGGTAAAAATAGATGAAACCCCCACTGGTCAAGATACAGTTTGGGTCATACAACCCTAAAGAGACATTACGATTTATATAGTCAGTCGTAATTAAGGCAGTGAACTCAAACATTAGAGATTTTCAAGGACCAAAAATTTGGGGCGTTACAGCAATTAAGCATTTCCAAGGTAATGACAACAAATAACATATGAAAAACGTAGGAAAAAAAATTATGATTACTTGGATAAAGAGAAAATAGATTGTGTTTAAAGGACAAAATGTTGAGCTTGATTTGAATATTTAAATAGAAAAAAAATAGCTAAGAGCTCAAGTCAACATCAAAAATTTTCAAAGAAAAATCCAAATCAGTTACTTTCAGCTAAGAAATCTGATTAATGCTTGAATATTAATCGCCCTAGCTTGCGAAACCGATGTTAGGATAGTTTAACAAATCAAACTAGATAATATTATCATTCTAATATAGCACATGATGTGCCAAGAACATAAAATACCCTGCTTAAACATCAAATACCATGAAAATTAAAGAATTGACATAGCATTATATTAAAAGTTGCATAAGAAAGAAATATAATGAGGGAATTTCTAACAAAACCAAAGAACATTTCAACCATTTAAAAATTGAATTTAAAATTTAAAAATAAATGTTAAAAGAGGATGAGTTTACATTCGACCAAAGAAACTAATGAAAAATGACTTCATACAAGTAAGAAGCCAGTATCTTCAAACTGTAAACAATACTCACACATCACTGACTATTATATGAACAAAACAAAACCATTATTTCCTACACAAATGGTATTGCAAAATTTTTCCTAAGAACTTTAGGTCTTAAACCAACACATAAACAGAATAATGACACTAACCAAAACCAAATACACACTCATATTGATTATAGAACAAAAATAAATCCGACAAAACCTAAATGCTACAACATCAAAACCAATAGCATAACTATTTTACCACTTCGTTAAAGAAACAAAGAGATTTATGTAACTAAACAAAAAAAGACAACTACGACAATAGAAAACTAAAAGAGGTTGGTGAATGTTCTTCCTTGTATAATTTCTAATAATCAATCTGGTTTTGTGAGGGGAAGTAGCATTACAGAAAATGTTTGCTTGCTCAAGAAATTATTAGAGATATAAATAGGAGGAATAAATTTCATAATGTGGTGGTGAAATTGGATATGACAAAGGTGTATGATAGAGTTTCTTAGATATTTTTGACAAAGGTCCTTCGAAGATTTGGTTTTTCAAAAATTCTTATTGACATGGTTTGGACAATTATCTCGGATAATTAATATTTTGTCTTGATCAACGGTCAATCATATGGATTGTTCAATTTATCCAGAGGGATGAAACAAGGAGATTTGGTGTCTCCAACTCTTTTTATTATTGTTGCAGAAGTCTTATCTAAAGGATTGAATAATTTGTTCAAGGATGTGGAGTACAAGGGTTATGGGTTTCCTAAATGGAGTCCAGCTATTAATCATCTATCTTATGTAGATGATATAATTTTGTTTTTCTCTAGTAATCAGGGGTCTATAAAGAAAATAACAACAGTGTTTAGTGACTATGAGAAGGTTTCGGGACAGATGGTGAATAGGGATAAAAGTTTCTTTTATCTTCATGAGAAGACCCCTCTGGCTGTTGGGTTAAGATTGAAAAAATTATCCAGGATAAATATGGTGATACAAGTCAAATAACCACCTTATCTTTTGATGACTTCTTTGGAGGAAAACACCTAAAGGCCCAATATTTGTTCACCCCGAGGGCATAAGAATATGCAAGAAAGGCCCATTTTGAGCAAGATATAAAGCAATCTCATGTGTGGAAGATTGCTTGGATACTTGCCTAGATACTAACCCGAGGACCATAAGCCTTGAATAATGAACCATCCTGGGTTTTAATAGCATGAAAGAGGCACCATCATCAAGTCCAAACACACAAGGCGCCATTTATGAAGATGGAAGCTCGTGAAAGTATGTTGCATTCATCCAAGGGAGTGTACTTGCTAATATGTAAAGAGGGACCTTGAATATACTCCAAGGCGGCCTTGGATACACTCCAAGGGCACCTTAAATTAGGGATATTATAGCTTTTTGGTACTCCTCTTTTACACTCCAAAGGAGGACTCTTTATTAAGGGTTTTTTAGTCTTTGTTTGCAATAAGTATAAATATATAATTAGGCTTCTATTTTCCTTAGAGTTTTGAAGAATTGATTGAGTGAAAATCAAATTGTATTTTCTTTCCTTAGTGTAGGGATTAGAAAAGCCATTGTAGTGTAGGTCTTGGAAAAGACATTGAAACTAGGGTTAGCTTGAGTGTGAATTCACTTGAGTTAACATTTTGGCAAGAAAGGTGGGTGCTTGAGGAGTTGATCCCTTTGTGTCTAACTAAGAGTGTGGTGTTATCCTCCATTGGTATTGTGTGTCTTGATATTTGATACACACCTTGGTGCTATTCATTGGTGTAGGTGTATGTCTCTCTATCTATTTTTTACATTTATGCAATTGTCTCTTCTTTTGGTTTGAATCCGTGTGTTCTCTACTTCATCTACTCTTCTCTAGTTGCTGATTTTTGGTTTCTTAGGAGTAATTTCGTGTTTAGTAGTTTATTTTTCTTATCATTTGGTATCAAGAGCCATGTATTAGAGTTGTTTCCACAACTCTAAACCTTGGATCTAAGAAAATCTCAACAAAAAAAGTCTACAGTCAAACAAAATACAAAAAAATGTTGAATCTTGTGTGTTTGATAGTAGATTCGAAATTCTCAACTTAGATCTACTAAATTTTAGCTTGTTTTTATATTTTCTAGTGTTAAATTCTTATTCTCTAGCACTTAAAGGGTCTAGATCTAAGTTTAGAACAAGATTTGGTTATTTTTGAGCTAAATCCACCATTGTTGTGCCTTGTTTCAAGATTTTTGATGTGAGATCTCGTGGTTAATACCTTTTTTATGGCGTGTTGTGGCTGATTTGTTGATATTTGAACATGTCTTGGCTAAAAGAACCTAGATCTAAAAGAAAATTTGAATTTGGGGTACATTTGCCTAGTGGTCAAACCTTGGTCAACTCTTAAATATTCATCTTGTTTATCCATCATTTTTAATCTTGTTGAAGAAGAATGTTCAAGTAGCTTGTTTGATCCAAAAGGGGAGAAGAAAGAGAGTGTACTAAGTGTTTGCACAAGAATATTCCCTAGCATATTCTAAGTCTTCCAAAAAGAAAGAGTTGAAGCTCCAAAAAGGCTTCAAACCTTCAATTTTTCCCCTAAAACCGAAATTTCTTCTTCTCCTAAGTGTGTTTAGCCGAAACAAGTGAATTGGGATTTGAAAATTTTGAAAAGTAACGTCTAATCACAAGATGCCACGTCATCACTTATATAAACAACCAAATTGAGTCCTAAATTAGATTTCTAAGTTTCCATTTGTTGTTTCTAGTTGCTTTTGTGTTGATTCTTCCACTAATTACCAAACTAGTAACTACCTACTAGGTTGATAATTAGTCTAGAGTTCTTTGTTTCGTGTCTACGTTTCTTTTTTGCTTTTATCATTTGTAATTCATTGTAACTTATTGGTTCAAGTCCGTAAGCAATTTTCTTTGAGTCATATCAAATGAAAATCCATTCCGGGCCAAAGTAGAATCATCCCTCACTCACTTGACAAGTACGCGCCAAAGTTTCAACACTTATGAGACCAAATATGAGGTAAGAATTTGAGAGTGAGAGAGTTGGTAAGGATATTTGAACTAAATTATTTGTTCATTTTGTAGGTTTGAGAGTAATTATGGAAATGATGTTGAAACTAGTGGTGAGTACATACATAAAGACACCTTAGTATAAGTTGACTTAAGTGATACCTTTCTCTACTCTCTACTTGTTTTTTATGATATGTATGCTATTGTAGAGAGTATGTTGTGTAGTTTGGGTGAAGCCTATGGGAAATGGGAGTGTTTTCTAGACCCGTGTCTATGGACACTCTTCCTATTTGACCCTGGTGCCAAATATAGAATTGATTATGTTGGTGCACCCAACTTTTTGCTTGGTCTACATGCCAAGCAAAGTATCACTTCTGGTGAATCCCATAACCAAATCCTTTGTGCATCTTTCATTGAAATCTTAATATTTAATTCAAAGGATCCTTGGTTATATTGCAAATATGTGCAACCTTGACATATTGAGATGATTTGTTGTGCTAATCCTAACCTTCATGCCATGAGGATTTTGTATTTGTTTGTCCTTTCTTCAATTTTACAAGATTTGGATTCTAGGTCGAATCCTTTTCAAGAAGGGAAGGATGATACAAGTCAAATGGCTGCCTTAGCTTTTGATGACTTATTTGGAGGCCAAAACCTAAAGGCCTAAGACTTGGTCACCCCGAGGGCACAAGAATATGCAAGGAAGGCCCATTTAGAGCAAGACATAAAGCAATCCCGTGGATGAAAGGTTGCTTGGATGCTTGCCTTGATACTAACCCAAGAACCATAAGCCTTGAATAATGAACCATCCTCAGTTTTAAGAGCATGAAAGAGGCGCCATTTATCAATTCAAAACACATAAGGCACCATTTATAATGATGGAAGCTCGTGAGAGTATGTTGCATTCATCCAAGGGAGTGTACTTGCTAATACGTGAAGAGGGACCTTGAATATACTCTAAGGAAGTGTTGGATACAGTCCAATCCTTAACTTAGGGGTATTATAGTCTTTTGATACTCCTCTTTTACACTCCAAAGAGGCACCCTTCATTAAGGGTATTTTAGTCTTTGTTTGCAATAAGTATAAATAGATAATTAGGCTTCTATTTTCCTTAGAGTTTTGAAGAATTGATTGAGTGAAACTCAAATTGTATTTTCTTTCCTTAGTGTAGGGCTTGGAAAATCCGTTGTAGTGTAGGTCTTGGAAAAGACATTAAAACTAGGGTTAGCTTGAGTGTGGATTCACTTAAGTTGACATTTTGGCAAGAAAGGTGGGTGCTTGAGGAGTTGATCCCTTTGTGTCCACCTAAAAGTATGGTGTTATCCTCCATTGGTGTTATTTGTCTTGGTGTTTGATACACAACTTGGTGCTATTCATTGGTATAGGTGTATTCTCACTGTCTATCCTTTACATTTATGCAATTTTCTCTTCTTTTGGTTTGAATTCGTGTGTTCTCTTCTTCATCTACTCTTCTCTAGTTGCTGATTTTTGGTTTCTTAGGAGTAATTCTGTGTTTAGTAGTTTATTTTATTATCATATGGGTAATTTTCCTTTCACATATTTAGGATGTCCTATTTATTATGGGAGGAAAAACAAAGCATACTTGGAAGATATCTTAAGGATGGAGGTTAGAAAAAATTTCTCTTGGCAGAATAAATTCTTATCTTATGGGGGGAGATTTATTCTGATCAACCATGTTTTGCAATCAATGCCTATTTATATTTTTACAGCTATGAGCCCCCCTAAGGGAGTTCATTTACATAAAACTTTTGCTAAATTTGTTTAGAGCAAAATCGGAGGGGCGGGGAGAAAGAAAAGCATTGGATTTCCTAGGAGGAAATGTTTCCCTCGAAAAGAAGGTGGAATTGGCTTTAGATATCAGCTAAGCTATGGTGGAGCTTTAGAGTTTCAACATCATCATTGTGGGGAGCTTTTATGTGGAACAATTATTATAAAAAACATCATTCCTCCATTGCGACAGCGTCAGGAGCATCACAGGTTTGGAAAAAAATGGTAAGTGTGAGGGAAGAAATAGAACATGAAATCTGGTGGCAATTAAAATCAGGAAATGTGATCTTTTGGTTTGATAATTGGACCAAATTGGGTGCTCTATATTTTTTGGAGGATGATATTAGAGGAAAGGGGGAGATAAAAGTGAAGGAATTTATAAGGAATGAAGAATGGGATAGGAGAAAGTTGTTACTTTTTATATCTGAGGAGATGACAGATCATATTACTACCAACATCAGCCCGACCTTAGTGGAGAACGGTAATGATTCAATTTGGTGGATGGGAATGTAAGTGGGAGGTTCTCCGTTAAGTCAGCATTTAAAATTTTGAGGGCCAAAAGTGAGGAACAACAATGGACTAATAATATGTGGATAAAATGCCTGTCTTTTAAGATTAGTTTTTTTCATTGGAGACTGTGGAAAAGGAGAATAGCAACAGAAGACAATCCCCGAAGAATGAATATTAACATTGTTTCCAGATGTTATTGTTGTGAGGAGTTTCAACAAGAGACCATGTCCCACCTTTTTCTAACTGCTCCCACGGCTCTAAAGCTATGGAAATAGTTTGCTTCATGTGCAGGTATTAAGATGGACAATATGCATCTTCAACAAGTAATCACAATTTTTTGGATTGTATAAGGTTCAAAGAAGTTGAAAGCAGGATTAAAGGAGATTCCTCCTATTCTTTTGTGGGAATTATGGAAAATGAGAAATTCCAGACTAACTAATAAGGTATATAGTTATGAAAGACTTTGTTTTACAAGTTTAAATACTATATATCAGTTTATTAAACTAAAGTATCCATGGCTGGAGATTCCAAAAGAGTGGGGTGGGGGTATAGTTCAAAAGCTTTAAAGATACAAACCTAGTTTACACTATTTTCTGGTGAAATAGAAATTCCCAGAGATTGGATGGGCTAAGTGTAACTCAGATGGGGTGAGTAGAGAAAATCCAAGTGAAAATGCTTATGTATTTTGCATTAGAGATACTCACAGAAACCTGATAGTTGCAGCAGTAGGACCAATAGGCATAGATACAAACATGGAAGCAGAGGCTAGAGGTATGCTTAATGGTCTGAGAGAATGTAGATGTAGAATGCTCTAAAATGTTATTTTGGAAACTGATTCACTCGGTTTAAGAAACATAGTAATGCAGGAGTAGAAGATCCCTTGAAAAATAGTGGAGATTGTGGAGGAAATAATTAAATTGCAAATAGAAATACATGTGATTATCAAACATATTTTCAGGAAAGCAAATTAATTAACAGATAAATTAGCAGGTATAGCTATTAAGCAGGAACAACACATGCAGTTTCAATCATTCCAACAGCCACCAACAGAATGCAAGAACATTATGAGCATCGATAAAGCACAGGTAACAATATTGAGGATAAAAACAAAGAAGATAAACAACAGCAGTCATGATTAGATACAGATCCAAAATACTGCAGGCTCACAGATATGATATGTACAGAGAGTCTTGCCATCCTAAGGCTTACATACCTATGAGACTTAAGCTACCTAGCCTATGCTATGTCATCTTACAAAAAGGGTCACCAAAAAAAATGAGGGTCATGGAGTCAGTTGGGAAGATTATGTGCAGCCACTGATGAAGATAATCTTGAAAAGGAGCATATGGGCATCTTGCTCAAGGATATGTTCTCAAGAAAAAGGAAAGGAAGAGATCTATAATGCTAGCTACTCACAAGTAATAAATTCATTGGTGGCAGTGACTCAGCATCTCAGTAAAAACAACCATAGTCCTCCCTCTTCCATCACATCTAAAGAAGTAGGAAAATGAGCTAAAGAAAGTTGTATATCAATAAATCATTGAAGATAGGAAAATGGTAATACGTTTGTGAGTTAAACAAGACAAGCTCCATCTTGGGAAGTTCACCAACAAGGTTGATAACCCACAACCGAAGCAGAGTAAATGTGGTGTTTCTCAAGCGACGCCATTTGCGGAAGATTGTTGGAAGCTTTCAACTTAGGACAAGGTTATCGGGTCTTCAGCCACAATGTTATGGGCTTATTTCCTTTTTAGTCCCTTTTCGTTTGGGCTCACTTGAGTCTTTTCTTGTACAAATTTATTTTTAATAAATAAAAAGGCCATACCCAAAGTTAATTTTAAAAAACAAACTAAAAATGGAAGAAGCGTTTAACTTTTTTTTAAGCCAACTGGAACAACAAGTTGATTAACGACTTCACTGCTCTACTTGATTCGAGAACGATAAGAAAATAAAAATTGATCTGGAATTCTCACAACTCTAAGGCTGGAATTCTCACAACTCTAAGGCTGAAAACTGAATTCCAATATCCTAACCGAATAAAGAGAACTTTTTAGCCCTTTTCATTGGAAAAAAAACCTTGTTATTTAGCCAAATCCCTTACTTATATTGGGATTCTTGCTTTAGAATATTATTAACCTTCACCGACTAATAGTGAGGGTATATAGGAACAAAACTAAATGAAATTTGGGCATGTGGGACTTTGCAAAATTCTAAAATCCTTAAAGGATAAGGCTATGAACTGGACTGTATGATTTGGTACGAATTTTAGAATTTTTCAGAAAAAAAGGGACTAATCAGGATGCTATACGTAGTAGCCTCTAGAACCTTTGAGGTTCGTATCTCATGCTGGACATGCACTGACGTTAAAAGAAAGAGTTTTTTAGGCGGTGCATTGTATTGCGTTTGTACGGGATTAGTCATTTGATGTTGGGGTTGCAGTCATTGCTGTTGAAGTTGTTGCTATCGCGGTTATTTATTGTTGCTGATATGGTTGTTTCGGGTTAAGGGAATATAAGGGGTGTGAGGGATTGGGCCTGGATGGTCGGTGGGAAGCTATTGGCCTTGGATTGTGGTATAATGCTGGTGGACTGTTGATACTATTGTTTCTAGAAAACAGGGTGGGGGGGAGGGGAAGAGAAGGAGAGTATATTAGGCTGTTTGGGATTAGGTTGTTTAATAAATAGTTCTAGGTTAGAATTTTAGTCATTTTTTATTTAAATTTTGACCATATAGAAAAATGATTGACCAATTGCATTACAATTGTGGTCCAATAGATTTCAATTAAGGTCAAATTAAATAAATTGAATTAAAATTTAAAGGAAAAAAAGTGCAAACCTATATTTTGGTGAAATTTGTAATTATGCATCCTAAATTTTGTAGGGGTCCTATAACCCCTAGACTATTTTTACCGTATTTAACTGGCATATATTTGACACTTGAATCACTACGTATATTTCACGCACATTGAGCGCATGAAAAAAATGTTTGATAAGGGGCAAATATATACCAGTTAAATACAGTTAAAAATAGTCATGGCCCCCCGCAAAGTTCAAGGTGCATAACTACAAATTTTGCTTGAGTACACGTATTTTTCGCATATTTTTCCAAATTTAAAATAAATTGACAACTAATTTAATCCTAACTTCTTTGTTTAGTAAAATAATTATTTAAGTAAAAAAAATTATACGATCTTGTATATATGAATACAAGAATATATAATCGCTACTTAAAATGACAAAATTACCTAGATAAATATTTTGAAAAGTTTTTATTCGGAATAAAATAATGTTGTAATTTCATTTAAGATCGAAACAACTCATAATTAAATTTAGTTGTGTAGGACAAAATTAGATGTCAGCAATGTCCATATTTAAGAAGTTGAGATACAAAATTGAAATAAATCATCTCCGAGATATCAAATAATTTTTTTATCAAGGATAGTTAAATACACATTGTACTCTTTTTAATTAATCAAGGTGTTTTTCTGATAATTTTCTTAATGAGGTAATACTTAAGCTATATTAGAAGATATGTGTACTCGTTTTCTTCTACTAAAATTTTTTGTACTAAATTTTTTTTTACTAAGATTTTATCGAGGTTGCATTTTCTACGGACATTCTAAGAAAATTGTTACAAATCCTATGAATATGATTATCTTTTTCGTACTTCTCTTGATTATTCGTGTACCAAATAAATAAGTCACGAAATGTCTTTGAAAAGATATTTTGAACTAATTAAGTGGTCATTCTCATGTGAAATATAAATCAAAAGAGAGGAAAAAAAATGTTCGTTCTCATATATGTTGTCTCCATATTACTACTATACTGCATAAATGCGGTAAACCAGGTCATGGTTGTCTTGCGAGCTTTCGCTTCTTACTATTTTTTTAAAAAAAATTTAATATATTATGTATTTAATAATTACATAAAAATTATTATAAATTATAATAAGTAACCATTTAAAACATTTAAAAGATATATAAAAATTAATGGACTTTTAAAATTCTATTAGTGCCGTATAAATTAACAAATAGGAAGTAACATATATTATTTAAAAATGACGTAAAAATTAAAAAAAAATTATAATAATTAACAGCTTAAAATGTTTAATGACATATAATAAATTTGATCGGTTCGCCAAATACTATCACACTCACATAAATTGGAACAGAGGGAATAATGTATATTATTTAAAAATTAGTAGAAAGTACTATAAATCACAATAATCAACAATTCAGAATATGTAGAAACTAAAAATAAAAAATTTGGTTAGCTCTCTAAATTTTATTGGTGTCAGATAAATTGAAATAGAGAGAGTAAAATATATTATCTAAAAATTATGTAAAATATTAAAAAATATAATAATTAACAACTTAAAATATTTAAAATAATACAACAATCAAAAAGTTATATTAAGAAATTTGATTGACTCTGTAAATTTCATCAGTATCGCATCAACTGAAACAACAAGAATAACACATATTATCGAAAAAACTTATAAAGTATTATACATCACAATAATTAACAACTTAAAATATTTAAAAATCATTTAAAAAATTTAATTGACTTTAAAAAATTTATCCATATCACATAATCATCAGAGGCCCCACAACCCACCATTTATCCAACTCCATTAGCACCAGTCCAGCAAGACTGCACGGCTCCTTTTCCTCACCATTTTCCATCTCCATTCTTGACTTTCTTCTACTAATCCTTTTCATAACACTAAAAAGAGGGGAAAAAAAAAAAGTCAAGAAATTTAGCTTTTCTCTCTTGTTTTCTGCCTAAGCGCAAAGAATTGCAGAGAAAGGCGAAAGAAAGTATAAATATCGGAATGCCAGATTCTTTTCGTAAATGTTTACAGGTATGAGACAGAAAAACAATCTACTGTTTAAAGTTACAGAAGTAGTATATATTTAAATTTATTTGATTAATTTATTAATTATGACTTATTTGATAAAATTACATTTAGATATTCCTCAAAATATTATTTAGACGAATAACGTATAAAAATTATAAAAATATAAAGAATTAAAGCAAATAATATTTAAAAAACGTAAAGAATTAAAAATAAAAATAGAAAGACTACAATATAACATAATTGTCGGAGTTAGTAAAAACTCAATAAATGCACAAAAAGAAGAAATATCAAATTTAGAATCAATAATAGATAATCTAGAATATACATACCAATATGATTTATTAACAATTAAATAAAAAATGAACAAATAAGAATTTATAATAAATGAAAAAATATATGAAAATCATGAATGATTTAAAATAAAAATAGTATTTTCTAATCTAGGAAGAAGGTATAAAAAAATAGGTGAATATTTATATTTAATGTTAGAAAAAGAAGAATTAAAATTAGAAGATAAATTGACAGCTATGATAAGAATAGAAAAAGAAAATGAAGAAATAGATAGAAAAAATAAAACAACAAACTACAGAAGAAATTAAAAATAGTAGGATCGCTGAATTAGAAAAAGAATTACAAATGCTAAAAGATTTGTATGAAAAAAGACAAAAAGAAAAAGAAGAAAAAGATAAAGAACAAAAATTATTAAATGAGATAAATTAATTTAAAGAAAAATTAGAAATAAACAATAAAGAAATAGAAATCAGGGAATTAGAAATAAATACAATAGATGTTGAAGAAACAAATAATTATGATTCGGAAGATAGTGAAACATATACAGAAATCTTAAAATACAAAAAATTTAGAAATCAATGAAAAATAAGAAGTAATTAATGAAGAAAACTTAGAAAATAGAAATACAGAAATAAATACTCTTGATAAAAAAGAAGATGAAAATATAACACCTAGAACATCAGAAATAAGAAAACCTACATATTATAAGAATAAATTTAAAAGATATAATCTAAAAGATGAATATGACAAATGGACACCAAAATAAATAGTTAATAAAAATTATAAATTTTTAGACTTAGATTGTGTAATAGATACAGAAAAAATAATACAATTATGGATATGATATATGACAAAACAATTATTAGATAATAATATAAACGTAACAGATGCACCAGAATACATAGAAAGAACACTAATAGGAACAGTGAAATTATGATTTTCAAATTTAACTGAAAATAGCATGAAGGTATTAAGAACTGATAAACCTACAGAAGGAACATCATCAACAACTACAACTAAATTAACACCTATAGAATTATTAAAAAAAATATGAAATAGTTATAAAAGACGAATTTAACAGCATGACAACAACAGAAGAAGAACAAAATGAAGAAAAAGATATAAATAGAAATTTAATGTCAAAATTAGCAATATGTAATATGTGTTACATAGATGAATATACTTGCGCATTTAAAGAATATTATTATAAAGAAACATATAATACAGAAGAAAGTAAAGAAATAAGAAAATTATATTTTAATAAATTACCTGAACCATTTAGTTCAAAAATAATAAAAAGTTGGGATGAAGCAGAAATAGTAGATACTCTAGAAGCAAGAATAAAATTTTTACAATAATGGTATAGAAACCTATGTGAAAAATATAGAGAAGAAATAAAAATGAAAAAAACATTAATAAGAAATTTAGCATGTTGCAAAGATAAAATAACACCTCAATTTGGATGCGAAGAAAGATATTATAAGAAAAGAAAAAGACATAAGAAATATAAGAAATACAAAAAATCAAAATATAAATATAAGAAACCAAGGAAAAGATATTATGTTAAAAATTATAAATATAAAAGACCATATAGGAAAAAGAAATCTATAAAAGAATGTACTTGTTATAATTGCGGAAAAATAAAACATTTAGCTAGAGATTGTGAATTACCTAAAAACCCAAAAAATAAATAAATATCAGAAATAAAAATAGAAAATACAGAATATATGCAGATAGATTATATAAATTACGAATTAGAAAGTGAAGATAGTATATATGAAATTTCAGAGAATGAAACAGATAATGAAATAGATAGTGAATTAGATGAAGTAAATGACTGAAGAAGATATAAGAATAAATCAAATAACTGAAGAAGATATAAAAATAATAACAAAGGAAGAATATTGAAATGAAGAAGGAACAAATCAAAAAATAATATTTGATATTCATATATTTGATGAAATAAAAGGAAAAGAATTAGATTTAAGTGTAGAAAAAATATTTAAAATATCAACAATAAAAAACATATTTAGTTGAAGAAAAGAAGAATACTACGTAGTAAGTAAAAAAGAACATGTAATAGATTGTACATATGTAAAAAGAAGAGCTAGTATACCACTAGTAACAAAAAGAATAATTAATAAAGAAATAAACGATATAAAAAGTAAAGACCTAATAAAATATGTACACCTTGGAGGAACATAGATATTGATAAAAGCATGTTTTAGAGAAGGAATAAATACAGCAATAGAATTATACCTAGCGGATGATAGAATTATAAAACCTATAGAAAAAAGTATAATAACTGCCACAAAAGAAAATTTAATATACCAAAAATTTAAATTTATAATAAGTGCAAATTATTCAGTAGCAATAACAGATAAAAATATAGATAAATCATTAGTATTATATTGGAAAATATCAGGAATAGAACTAACCCTAGGAAGTAAAATATTTACAGCAAGATGTAAAAATCTATATGTATTAACAACAAAACATAAAATAACGGAAAAAAATAAAATTAACAAAATACAAATAGAAAGTCCTTTCGAACAATTTGTAAAAACAATTGATAATAATGATTATAGTTATAGAGACATAGATATAGAAGAAAATTTAGAAATAATAAATGATAGAATAAGTACAACAAAAAGAATAGCTCATGAAAAATCAGAATCAAGAACAAGTTATGAAACAAGTTCAACAACTAATTTAAACCAATATTACATAACAGGAACAATAAATGAAAAAAAAAATTTAATATTCTTAAATATAGGACAAGAAGAAAATTATATAGCAAGATATTTAATAAAAAATGAGAAAATAAAATCTGACAATAATATATGCCCGGATCTACCAAGATGCTTAATAAACACTAAAAATATAGCAGAAAAAAATAACAATAGCAGTTAGAAAAATAAATATAGAATTTGAAATAAAGGAAGAAATGCAAAAAACAAACATAATATTAGGAATAAAATGGCTAGAACAAGTAAAATCGTATAACATAGAGCACACACAATTATCTATAACATATAACAGAGAGAAATTATTCTTAAGAAGAGCTTTAACATAATATGACAATATATGTATTAATGAAGATAGTAGTAGAAGGGTATTATAGTAGATATTATACGCCTATGATAGATACAGGAGCAGAAGTTAATTTATGTAGATATAATTTCTTACCAAAAAGTAAATGGGATAAATTAAAAACACCAATAATAGTTAAATGATTTAATAATGAAGGAAGTTTAATTACTTATAAAGCTAAGAATGTAAAAACAAAAATATGGGATAAAATATTAACAATAGAAGAAATCTATAATTATAAGCTAACATCAAAAGATATACTTTTAGGAATGCCGTTTTTAGATAAATTATACCCACATATAATAACTAGAACGGATTGGTGGTTTACAACACCATGTAAACAGAAAGTAAGAGCAAAAAGAGTTACTAATAAAATAAGAAAGAAAACTGATTGGATAGAAGGAAGTGACAAAATTACATAAAAATTAGAAAATATAAAAAATACTGAAGATACAATAGAACTAGTCGTATTTTCAATAAATAAAAAGGAAATAACTATATTTTCAATAAATAAGATAGAAATAATTAAGAAAAAATTAGAATAATTATATAGTGAAGATCCATTAAAAAGATGGGAAAAACATAAAACTATTATAAAAATTGAATTAATAGATAAAAATAGCATAATAACTCAAAAATCATTAACATATAATTTTGACGATTTAAAAGAATTTAAAATGCACATAGAAGAATTATTAGAAAAACAATATATACAAAAAAAAAAAGTAATAGTAAATATAATAGTTCAACATTTATAGTAAAAAAACATAGTGAACAAAAAAGAGGAAAAAGTAGGATGATTATTGATTATAGAAATTTAAATGCAAAAATTATGACATATAATTACCCAATACCAAATAAGTATTTAAAGTAAGACAAATATAAGGATATAATTACTTTAGTAAATTTGATTGTAAATCAGAATTTTACCATTTAAAGTTAGAAGAAGAATCTAACGAATTAACTGCATTTACGGTACCACAAGGATTTTATGAATGGAATGTACTAACATTTGGATATAAAAATGCACCAGGTAGATATCAACATTTTATGGATAGTTATTTTAAACAATTACCTAATTGTATAGTATATATAAATGATATACTATTATATACAAAAATCAAAGAAGAACATTTAAAATTATTAAAACAATTTACAGATATAATAGAAAAATCAAGAATAAGTTTAAGTGAAAAGAAAGCTAAAATTAATAAAAACCAAATAGAATTTTTAGGAATACAAATAGATAAAAGTGGAGTAAAAATGCAACAACATATAGTACAAAAAATAATAAATTCAAAAGAAAAATTAGATACAAAAAATAAAATTATAATCATTTTTGAAATTAGTAAATCAAGTAAGGGAATATATACCAAAATTAGCAGAAAATCTAAAGCCTATACAGAAAAAATTAAAAAAGGATGTAGAATATATTTATAACGAAGAAGATAAAAAACAAGTCCAGAAAATAAAAACACTTTGTAAAGAATTATCAAAATTACAATTCCCAAACAAAAATAAAAACACTTTGTAAAGAATTACCAAAATTACAATTCCCAAACGAAAATAGAAAATTTATATATATGGTAGAAGCAGATGATAGTGAATGTAGTTATGGAGGAGTACTTAAATATAGGTATGAAAATGAAAAAATAGAACATCATTGTAGATATTATTCAGGAACGTTTAATGAAGCAAAAATAAAATGGAAAATAAATAGAAACGAATTATGTTCATTATATAAATGTTTATTAGCATTTGAGCCATATATTGTATATAACAAGTTTATTGTACGAACAGATAATACACAGGTACGTTGGTGACTAACAAAGAAAATACAAAATTTAGTTACAACGAAAGAGATTCGGAGACTAGTATTGAATATATTAAATTTTACATTTACAATTGAAGTACTTAGTACTAACAAAAACGTTATTGCAGATTACATATCAAGACAAAACTACACAAACTGATATAATAGAAGATGGTGCTTTAGAAAAGATATTCAAAACCCTAACTACAATTTCAATGAAAGTGGACAGTATGGGTAATGAAATAGAAAAGCTAAAGACTAATGAAGATAAACTGAAGTCTGTAGGTACAAATCAGCTAACTCAGCAGTGTGCAGAGCTATGTCGATCGAAAGACATTAAAATTTCAGAGTTAAAATGAGACGTTGGGACACTCCGTAAAATCCATAACGTTTATCAATCTACAATTGCAGGTACAAGCAAAGGAGTTATTGGACAAAGATACCAGAATATGAACTTAAATAAGACATTTGAAGAACCATTTACACCAAAAATACAAAAAGACCTCTTGAACATACCACCACAAATTACCACATATCGAGATAGTCTGAACTAAGATAAAAAAATTTATAACTATACAACCAAAAAATACATAGAAAATATCTACCGAGTATAAATTTTTCTAAACCTTAACCCCAGAGCTACAGATATTAAAGAACCCAACACAAACTATATAACTCAAAAATTACAAGGTCACAACAAGCTAATTGCACTACCAAAAATCAACACAAGCTTAATAAAAACTTGTTTTGATTATGTATTATTAAATACCATATACATCTAATATGGAGAAGAAATTACTATATAGAAATTTATAACTCTACAATTACTACAGGATAAAATAATAGATTATAAATATTTAAAATATTAGAGACAAAATATAAAAAAAATAATATTATTAGAAAAACTTATAAAAAATAATCTAATTAGATATTTTAAAATAAAAAATATAAAATATTAAAAATACCTTAAAAATAATATAGAAAACTTATAAAAATTTTGAAAAAAAAAAATACTATACTAAAACATTTAACCTATTACCATGTAATCACACCAAATATATAAAACTAACATAAATAAACATTCAGCTAATTTGCTAGAAAGGTTCAATCATTTTAGCTAAAACTGAGATGAAATTGCTTTCAGTGTTGGAGTTCCAGAGGTTCAAATCGATGCTTTGACGAATACCCATTTGCTTATTTCAGAGTGTAAATGCAACTTTGTCGATCCGCAGCCTCGTGTATCTTCGCTTGCATGGGGTCAGTAATTTGATTTTCTCTATATATCTTTTTTCTTTGTGCTTGTGGTTGCCTGTAGATTAGTTGAGGTGTACGCACTGAGATCACCTTTCTTATGTAAGACACATATTGTGAAAGAATAAGTGACAATAGAAATGAAAAGTTGTAAAGTTTGTTGATACTTAATATTGCTTTTTGGAATGCTTTTCTTGGTTTATTGGCCAATAATTGGCTTTTATTTGGTGGTTTAATCTGAGCTACTTGCTTACAGGCTAAGCAAGCAATAATGGTGAATACAATGGAAAATGAGCTGTTGTTTCTTTTATTATTATTGTTTTTCCCCATGCTTTGCCATTTATGTCGAGGGAGTTCGTTCCTAGAATGTTTTGTTCTACACGTAATTGTCTTGTTAGCTACAGTGTCTAATGCCTTGCTTCTAATAATGTATAATATATGTTCCTTAAAGATCAGAATTGAGGCATGTTTTCGAAGTATTCCATTGTGTTCTGGTTTGGTGTTTTTGGAGAATTGGTATGATGATGGAGAAGTTGAAGTGGACATGGAGGGCACTTCTTAATGTAAGAGTTATTTCTGTGCGATGTCCCAAATTTTGGTGTACAGTAGATTGAGAATTCCCTTTCTATTTTTAAAAAGTATTAATGTCTTTTATCTTTTTGCTATAAGGTGCTAAGTATCTTCTTCTATGTTATGGTACTGAGATTACTTAAGCACCCAAAGGCTGAAAAAGAATTGCATAAGTCACTAAGGACCTTGAACTGGTTGTTATCAAATAAATGTTCCTTTTGCAGATTATACTACTATACAGCATGTGTGAGTCGAGTGCGAATCTAAGTAGCAATCCAAGTTGTATTATTTCATCACGAAAGCTTATCTTTTACACCGATTCACTGAAGTAGATTTTAATGTCCTGTTGCAGATTTTAGATAATGTCGTTTGGTTATCTCTTACTGTTTCTGTTTTGATTGGAATGGGGACGGTATGAGCATTCAGGTAGCATATTATTGCTTTATTTTCTACCTTGGGTGCTTGATACAAATCAACTATGGAAACACAAAAACAAGATGAAAACACCACTAAGGCAGCAAGCACAAGCCAAGAATGATAAGACAAGATTCAAACACAACAAATACAATAAGATAAACATAGATAGTGAGACATAGATTATTACAAGAAATAGGAACATAAGTGTTATTACAAGAAATAGGAACATAAGTGTGTATCAAACACTAAAACCCCTAAATACTCATAATAACTGTGAGAAATATAAGAGAAAAATATTATTGAACTGATGTAACTACATTATTACATTGAGGCTCTATTTATAGACAATACATTTCAATCCTTTTCCTAATAGGACACTGCATTACAATCCTTTTCTAAGTAGGATTTTATATGATATTCCTATTCCTACTCATACTCTAACACTCCCTCTCAAGCTGGTGCATAGAAGACATATGTACCAAGCTTGTTATGTATGTAACTAATATGAGAATCGGTGAGGGACTTAGTGAAGATATCTGCAAGAAAACTGATAAGGACTGCTTTGGACGTCTGGGAGACCTCAATTGGAACGGAACAAACTGAAAAAATGTTCCGAAAAGAAGTAAATATTGTCGTAAAGTCGATGTGTCGCTGGAAAATTGCCGAAAACTGGTATAAAATATACGGGTCATCTCGAAATCAAGAGACGAGTAGATCTTGAACATGAAAGTCACCAGAAACTTAGCCGAAACATGCTCACACGCCGGATTATTAGATTTGATGGCTGAAAAGTGACTACAATCCGAGGGAAAAAAAAGTATATGGGTAGGGTCGGAATGACGACACGACCCTACTGAAAAAGAGAAATATGTGTAGGGTCGGAATGATGGCACGACCCTATTGAGAAATAGAAATTATATGAGTAGGGTCGGAATGACGGCATGATCCTACTGGAAAAGAGAAATTATATGGGCAGGGTCGGAATGGTGGCACGACCCTACTGAAAAAGATCTGAGGAGTCACTGGAAAGACGTACGGAACTATGTAAATTAAATCTGAGGAGTCACCAGAAAGATGCATGGTGCTATGCAACTCATATATGAGACAGTAGTCCGGAAAGATGCACGGTGCTACGCAAATCAGATATGAGAAAATAGTCACTGAAAAGAAGTACGCTGCTAAGAAAAATAGATATGAAAAAATAGTCACCGAAAAGATGCATGATGCTACGCAAAGATATGAGAAAATAGTCACTAGAAAGATACATAGTGAGTCAGTGACCTAACTTTTGCTAACATAATCATTGGCCAGACGGGCAACATATATGGATTATAGCCGCCCGCCGGCAGCGGAAACTCTTTGATTCTTTGCTAAGATCGTGGAAGCTCTGATACCATGTGAGAAATATAAGAGAAATATTACTGAATTGTTGTAACTGCATTATTACATTGAGGTTCTATTTATAGACAATACATTCCAATCCTTTTCCTAATAGGACACTACATTACAATCCTTTTGCAAGTAGGATTTTATATGCTATTCCTATTCCTACTCATATTCTAACAATAACGACACCACACTCTTACGAAGACCTCACGAGGACCGGAATCCCCAAACAACACTCGTTTCTAAATGGGTAACCAACACCAAACGAATCCACGTTCGGCCACAAGTGAATCCACACTTATCACAAGTGAATCCACACTTGTATAAACACTCTCTAAGAGATATATTTCAAAATATCATCAAAGTCGAAGACAAATGGCCTAATAGAAGCTTCTTATAGTCTTGGCTAAACTTATTACATTGTAAATGACCAAAAGGCCCTTAATGAGACCAACAAAAGGGGCTTCCTTGGAGTGTAGCCTTGGGGCGACTTTGGAGTGTTTGAAGGCCTTCTTCACACTTCAAAGCTTGTTCTCTTGGTTGGGCAGCCCCCAAACTTGAGTCTTTATGTATTGGCTTCCAATCATGTCCTCGAAAGCTAAGATGCCCCTTAGACTCGTATCATCCTCCCCTTCTTGAAAAGGATTTGATATCGAATCTGAACCTTGCAAAACAGTAGGAGACACAAGCAAACACACTTTCCTCAAGGCTTGAGGGTTAGGGTTAGCACAATCAATTATACCATAGTCATTCCAATCACCCAAACCCGAACACCCTTCAAAGAAGAAACAACTTGTTTATCGACATAAGTGTGACAAGAAACAAGAGACGAGTTGTTTATCAAGTGGAGTCCATAGACTCTTCTTGGAACAACAAATAGGCTTGCAAATCGAAATAGGAAGGCCATGCATTCCATGCACATTCAAGCCATTCCAAAAGACATCAATACTATCTAAGTAGAATTTTAAATCAAATATCTTTATAGCATTGTCTACTCTAGGCTAAATGTCATCATGATTCCAAGGAAAGCTAGAAATAGGAGGGAATAGGTACATACCTTTGGAGCTAAGACTTGAGCTTGCTCTCTTGCCTTCTAAACTTGCACCATGGGAATTCATCTCCTTAGGCCTTAACTTAGAAGTTGGCACAATGCTAGTGCCGAATGTGGTGAATAACAAGTGCTTGGTTTTGACACCAAGTTCTTCTTTTTGAACCCGAATATCTCATCTTCACCATTCGGGTCCTTCCTCATCATGAGGTTAAAGTTCAAGACTTCTCCTTTTTCGGGCCAAACATCTTCATTAGGAGCTTTCATCATCAACCCACAAGGTACAAAGATATTTCCTTCTTCCTCTATCAATTCGGCTTCACCATCATTGTCATCATCCTCTTGAGGGATTTCCTTACTACCATCATTTAGGGTCAGTTTACCCCCAACAAAGTAAGGATCACCCTCCACCAACACAATGTTCCTTCGGATGGAGCATTCACTAGCCTTATGACCCCAACCTTGACATTTAAAGCAAACAATACCTTTAAGATTGGGAGTAGAAGAGGGATTACCTTCAAGCCGTGGTGGATAATTTTGGTTTGCTCTATCAACAGCTTCTTCTCTAAGGACTTATAGGAGTCCTTGTTCTTGTTCCATCCGAAGGTCCTCTTGGCAGGATTGTTCCTTTCAACCTCAATGGCCACTTCAACAAGATCATCTATTCGGTCAAACTTGTGGACAGCGAGTTGAGAAACAACTATATAATCTAAACCACCTTTGAACCGAGCTATGCAATGGTTTGGAGGTTCAACAATATCAAGACGAAGGATCAAGTTTTGAAACTCCTCATAGTATTCTTCCACACTTCTATCTCCTTGCCTTAAATTGTAGAGCCTTGTTAGTTGCTCGTGCTTGAACCTTTCCGTGACATATCTCTCTCTCATTAGTGCCTTCCATTCATCCCAATCCGGAAGGTCAAGATTGCCATTTCTTAACAACAACAACAAACCCAGTGTATTCCCACATAGTGGGGTCTGGGGGGTAAGATGTACGCAGTCCATACCTCTACCTCTAAAGAAGTAGAAAGGCTGTTTCCGATAAACCCCCGGCTCGAGACACGAGATACTACACAAATACATAGTAAATCATAGAACAAGATGACATAACATAAATACGACACCCATAAGTAATAAAAAACAGAGAAAAGCAAACAGATTCGTAATAAAACAAGATTGCCATTTCTTGCTCTTTGTAATTTTTTTGTCTTCCACCAAGTAGATGCATATCCTTTAAGTTGAGCAATGGCATATACGGCTTTCTTGTGGGGACTTTAACTCATTGAGTTGGAAAATCTGACTGCATTGTAGTTCCCAATCAAGGTATATAGATGGACCACTAGTTCCTTTGAAGGTAGAAAGAGTGATCTTGATTGAGTTGAGACCCGTGTCTCTACCCAAATTTCCTATTTGGTTCGCTTGATAACCTTCTTGAACATGAGGACGTTGTCTCAAGTTACCTCTACCAAGAGGAATCGGACCAAACCTTCCCCCTCGGCCCCATGCCCTCCTCCATGAGCTCTTCTTCTATTTCTCACAAATTCCGCAAAGAGAGCCATTTCATCTAACTCCTCTCCTCCGTAAGGACCCTCACCGTCCACATCATCAATTTGGATTGGTTGGTTTCGGTTAAGTGGGGCTCTCGGCATTTCTTGGTTTTGTGGAGCTTCTTGGTGGATTTGATTTCGGTTATTTGGATAAGTAGGGGCTTGGTTGATGGGTTCATGTACTTGTCTAGGTGGATTGAACATTTGGTGAAGTGTATCCGGAGTTATAGTAGGGGAGGTGTGGCGAGCATGTCCACTAGATGAGGCATGGTAGTTTTTAGGAGATGAGTGGGTGGAGTCTAGACGAACTTCCAAGGTATCCATTCTCCTTTAGAAAGAACCTTCCATCCTTTCCATTCTTCCTTCCATTCTCTCCATTTTCCCTTCCATTATCTCCACTCGGCCACTAACAACCATTATGGCCGCCAACAAAGTATCCATGTTTACCTCTCCCGAAGTTCTTGGGCTGCCTTCACCCGATGCCATGTTACCTAACAAGAAATGCTAAACAAAACACAAACAACAACAAGTTAAGGTTTGCAAAAATCAGCCTCACAAACTCTCAAGCTCACACCTTTGAAATGTCACTCAATTGGAGTTGTAAGTATTGGTATTCCGTTTATACTCCAATGAAGTTACTTGGTTCTAATTGCGGCTTAAGGTCGGAATAGATTCTTGTTTTGAAACGACTCAAAGAAAATATGTACGGACTTGAATCAAGAAACTACAATGAATTACAAAAGATAAAAGCACACAAAGGAATGTAACACGAAAGAAAGGACTCAAACAACTAATTCGCACCCCAGTAGATGATTAGTAGTTGCTAATTAGTATTAGAATCAAGCAATGCAACCAAAGAAACAAAGAAACGAAACTAAGAATCCAAAATTTTTGAGCCTAAGACGTGAGTTGTACGGATTTAGTGATGTGGCAGCCTTTGGTTGGTTGAAAATTTTTCGAAAAATTTCTTGTTTCAATTTGTATTTGATCAATTTTCAGGTTGGATGAGTGAAAAATCAGATTTGGAGGGAACAACAACAAGTTTTGATGCCTTTTTCACATTCAAAAAGGTTTGACTTGTCTTAGCAACTTTTTGGTAAGACACTTTTTTGAAGGGTTGTTGGCTCTTTCCTCTTTTGTTAGTCTTGGAAAGTCCCCTTTCTCCTTTTTGGTAACAAGTCTTTTTGAAAGTCTTTTTGTCCCCTTACTTCTTTGGTATATTTTTGGGGAATGTTTTCAAGACAAACACAAGACTACACTCTTTTCCTCCCTATTTAAAGATCCAATCACCACCTTTTCTTCAACAAGTTATGAAGATGGTGAAGAACACCAAGAACACAACTCTTGAAACTTGGAGTTCTAAGGTTCACGTTGGGTCCTCCAACATCAACAACACATGTTCAACCACAAATCTTCAACAACAAACAACAACACGTTTTTCCAGCCATCAATCCTCAACAACAAACACCAACAACATGTTTTTCAAGCCAAGATTTAGATCTAGACTCAAATAGTGTTAGTGAAGAAGAACCTAACTCTAGAAATAATCAAAACACACAAAAAGACCCCTAGATCTAAGTTCAAACTTTCGGCCAAGACACAACACAAGACAACTATAGTTTCGGCCAAGACACAACACAAGAGCAACTATTTTTGTGAGATTTTCGGATTTTCTAGGCAACAATCCCAAGAGTGATTTTGTTGGAACAAAATCAAGCCTTGCTCTTGATACCAAATGATACAAACCAACTATGAAAACACGAAAACAAGATGAAAATACCACTAAGGCAGCAAGCACAAGCCGAGAATGATAAGACAAGATTCAAACACAACAAATACAATAAGATAAAGATAGATAGTGAGACATAGATTATTACAAGAAATAGGAACTAAAGTGTGTATCAAACACTAAAACCCCTAAATACTCACAATAACAACACCACATTCTTACGAAGACCTCAAGGGGGCCAGAATCCCCAAGCAACCCTCGTTTCTAAACGGGTAACCAATACCAAGCGAATCCACGTTCGGCCACCAGTGAATCCACACTTGTCACAAGTGAATCCACACTTGTATAAATACTCTCTAAGAGATGTATTTCAAAATATCATCAAAGCTGAAGACAAATGACCTAATAGAAGCTACTTATAGTCTTGGCTAAACTTATTACATTGTAAATGACCAAAAGGCCCTTAATGAGACCAACAAAAGGGGCAGCCTTGGAGTGTTTGAAGGCCTTCTTCACACTTCAAAGCTTGTTCTCTTGGTTGGGCAGCCTCCAAGCTCGAGTCTTTACGTATTGGCTTCCAATCATGTCCTCGAAAGCTAAGATGCCCCTTAGACTCGTATCAGTCCTTCTAGCAGAGGCCTCTGATATCAATCTTTTAATGAAGAAGGCCTTGTTAGTAGGACTAATTTTAGGTCTGTCCATCTTGCTAGGATTCAAGACCATAGAAGATGAGCTGATCCGTTCCTTATTAATTCAATTAGAAATACACAATAACTTGTTATCAAAGGATGGGTGGACGAGAAACAAAATTGATGTACTGAATTTTGTAAAGAGCCGTGTAAAATTTAGATAAAATATGAACTTGTGTTGAATAAGATGTTTCTTTTTTGCTGTATTGTTGAATGAAATTGGAAGGTTGGTGGCTATTGAATAAGAACAACTGTGTCAATAACAAACTTAGTTGGGGTTGGCTATAGGAATCCTCTATACCCATGCTCCTTCAGTCAGTCCTATTCCTTTCCATTAAATAATTTTTCTTTTAGGAGCCACAATTTTGTTTCTAAAGACAAATTATTAGGTACTGGAATGAGAGTGCTCAGATGGAGCAAAATGGATATTGATGATTCATATGTTGATTCACACTGTTTGGATTGAAGTGTAGTTGTTGTTCTCAGCTCAACTTAGGGGTTCTAAAACTTAGTGATTCTTAAAAGCTCACAGTTATCCCTGCATTCATCTTACAATTTCTAAACTCTAGGTTGTATGCTCTTTGTTGTTGACAATTGAACAAGAAGAAAAACAACTTTGCATCAATCCCAATCATGTTGGATTAGCTATATGAAAGATCACGATCTATGTTCCTCTATTAAGCTCATCTTGTCCAATAGTATATAAAATAATATAAAAACTAAAACTAAAAAAGACCGGAAGTTCTTTATATTTCTGCTGCCATAAAAAATCATTCTAAAATGATGAAAAGGCTCCTGAAATGCACATATTTAACATGTCTGAAAGTTAACTGGTTGGTATGCTTAGATAGATCATTTTCTTCTGTTGTTCCATAACTTTTGGCTTGGTCTACATCATTCTAATAGATTGTAAGCCGTTCCAGACTTCCTTCCATGTGATTTTTGGTCTATCTCATTCTCTGTTAACACCTTCGCTCAAGTTTCAAGCTGAGTGAAAATTTAATGTTCTATTATGACGTTTTGTTCTCTTTAATATATTTCTAACTTGTAAATGTAACATGTGTTTATGGCTAAATGACATGGTGGGGAACACCCTAGACATTGAGAAGCTAGCTGAAAGTTGATTTTGAGTATGCTGGGTTATCGTAGATATATGGCCCATAAGATACCCAAGTTCCTCATGAGTTCTGTTTTTATCTCTTATTTTTCAAAGTTTTATTCCAGGCAATGTGGGACAACTACTTTATTGGGGTCTATGGTCTCCCATTCAATGGTGCTAAGGGGAATAATATAATCATTGATTTTGTTTAATTCCAAGGAGGGGAGACTAAGGGTAAAGGATAAAGAAACTCAAATAGTTTAGCTCTCTTGGGTGGAGCACTGGTGTTTTGCTCCCTGCTATTTAATAATACTATAAAAGAAGTAAAAGGTGTTCAATCCTTCCTTTCTAATTTCAAAGGGGTTGAAGAATCTGGAACTTTTTTCCCCTTATCAAAGAAGGGAATACCTTACAATGTATCTGGTTTACTTCTTTTCTCACCCTTCTTACCCCAACCAAATGCGTGAGGTAGCTAAACTGTATCATCTATGTAGCCCTCCCTTATGGCACAACTTATTCACTTCCAATACGTTGTCTTCACATCAAATACGCTGTTAGACCAAGTAACAACATGTGGCTTTCGTGTATTTAAAGCAATGGATCTGATACTGGATTTGGACTGTCTAATGTTAGAAGGAAATCAATTTTTTTTTTTTGATAACCATGGTGTCTGGGCTAGATTTCGTGCTAATTCCACGGGTTCCTACCACCTCCCTCCAGCAACAGGTATCAGTCTACCAAGGCTAGAACAAATGGGAAGAAATCACCTAGTGTTTTTGGCTCTGCTAAGAATTGAACTTGAAAGCAAATGGTGCTCAACCCACGTTATTGTCTACCAAGAAGGAAATCCATCTTATATTCCGTGGTTTGATCGTATATTTAAAGCAATGGATCTGATTATGGATTTGGACTATCCTAGGCCTAATGACAGTTTATGTGAGACTTGATAATCATTTCACCTTGAGATTAATCAAAGTAAAATTTTGATAGCGATACACTTCGGTTGTAGATTGACTTTCTTATCCATTTTTGGTACCTGAATTTGAGAGTTTTTACTATTTTAGGTGTAGTATGACTTCCTTGATTTTTGATGCATTTATGAGTGAATTATGTCATCCGATGATTTATACACTGTAAACTGCACCTTCAACTTTCTCAAAGTTGATTAAGCCAAATAAGTGTAAGCTTGCTATATTTTAATGGAACTAGTTGATCATTGTTTGGTTGTTATCAGTTATTACATGGTATAGGGGCCATTGTGTAACCGATCTCACCTTTCCCTGAATGAGGGGGGTGGGGGGGTGCAGTGCTATTTATTAAGTGGATCTCAAATTTGGAATATGTATTTTTGTTTTTGTCAATTTGTTTTTTGTTATCTTGTTGACAGCGCACACATTTATTTTACTGGCTATGCTAATCATCTTTTATGGTTGTAAACCTGATTGTAACAGAGCAGAAGTTGTCTTGGGTGCTGTGTAAATCCTCCACATGTTATTTCAGTGGATAGGCCATCCAAAGGACAGAAAGTTCAGGGTCAAAACCTGAGGAAACGTGGTTCAAGGGACGACTTTTGGAGCAGTAGTGCTTGTGAGATGGAGAATAGTGCATTTCCTTCACAACGAAGCGTCTCATCAATTAGTACTTCAAATCAGGGCCTTGATGCTAGCAGTAGTTCCAGCACCACAAACGGCAACACTGAGTTTGTAAATCATGGCAAGTGCATATTTCAGTTCATTGGCTATCATTGGAATACTTTACTAATAGTAACCTTTCATTGGCTATCATTGGAATACTTTTCTAATAGTAACCTTTCGTAGGGATATCCAAGTCTCAGTATGTCAGTATTCCGCCAAATGCAAGAAATTAACCTCTGATAGAGGATATAAAATGATCCGTAGCTGTAGTTTCCTTGAAGCTTCGTCAAAAAATAATGAAATAAAAAGAAGAATTATCTGGTAAATTTTGTACGGAGTAACGTTAGTTTGGCTTAGAGTAGTCCCTGCAAATGCAATTTTCAGACTTATTGTTTATTCAAGATTATAGCCGAGGGTCTATCGGAAACAACTCTCTACTTAATGTGAGGTAGTGGTATGGACTGCGTACACTTTACTCTCTCCGGACCTTACTTTGTGGGAATACACTGGGTATGTTGTTTTTGTTCAAGATTACTTAAGGGTCTAAGTTACCAGTTTCAGAAAAAAAAATTATTGAAGTGTACTTTGGAAATTCCATCAATACTTGATGCCAGTACAAACAAGACCTATATGTTCATTCTTTTAGATTTGTTCCATGTAAAGATCCATTGATCTAGGTGCAATAATTGAAGAAAGCTTCATCTAGCTTTGGAAGCAGGATGCTATTCTCCGTTTTATCTTAGCTCGTCAGTAATATACTGCTCTCCACATGTGTTTTAATATGGTTAATTGAACATTGGCTGGAGCAGGTCTAATTCTTTGGAGTAAAACTAGGCAAGAATGGATTGGAAATAGAACACCTCAGAAGTGTACTGCAGCTCGGGAATCTAAATTAAGGTGAGCATCTCCCGTTCCACAATCCTCAAAACAATTGATTCAATGAGTAGTTTGATAGCTTTCTGCGCATTATTTTGATAGCTTTCTGAGCATTTACTTCCCATACGACTGTGAATATATACTTGATGAGTGTATTCTTTTACCATCATGGATTGCAGCTTTGATGTGAGTTACGAAACTTTGCTGGGGACCAACAAGTCATTCCCTCAGCCAATCCCTCTATCGGTGGGACTCGCTGAACGATACTAGCATGGTTTTTGTATGTAGTTTTCTTGTGGCTACTTGTTGATCCTATACTACATTTAATTTTTCAGGAAATGGTAGACTTTCTTGTTGATGTTTGGGAACAGGAAGGACTGTATGATTGAGCTGCCACTTAACTGAACTTACAGACCATTGGATTTCTGTTCGTAAAGTCTACGAAAATCAGATGAAAACAATCATGTTTGATCTCAGTATTTGTATGTTGACACAGGAAAATTGAAATACCTGATAGCTTTTTCAAATGAAGGAGAGAGGACCGGTGTTTGTTTTGCTAATAAACGAATTTATTTTCTAGAAAGTGATATTCAAGCATCCAGATGAACTCGTTTCCAGACGATTTTTTCACGCTACTGCTCGAGCTTCTTGTGTGGATGTATTGAGGAAGACATCCAATCGTTACTCTTGCAACGAGTCCAAGTGATTTTAAACAATATTTCAATCTGCCGTAGAGATTTGTTTTGAGTTGGCGATCTATGAAAACCTCTCTACCGTGCCAAAGTAGAGGTAAGGTCTGCAACATACTACTAATGGGCCTAGTCGGATTTGATCTGTTATTGCAAGGGGTGTCTCAATGAAGTCGGTGGTCTAAAACCAGAATGTCTTATAGTGCCTTTAATTTATTCATAAAATTCATATTATATGCAATGAGATACAAAAGAACCGCCAGATTTTTGGCCTAAAGAGCACCTATATTACATTTCTGAATGTAGGCAAAAGAATGATCATGAAGTGTTGAAATATTGTAGATCGGGTCCATTTTCCACTGAGTTTTGATTGCCTCATTTGTTTTCGGTGATTTCCCGATTAAAGAAGATGTCACATAGAAGAGTATAACTTTGTGGATTTTTTTTGCTAAATAAAGTGAAATCTATTATGGTTAAAATCTGGATAGTATCACTAAATATTTGTCAAATAAAAAAGTTTTTTATTTTTTTTTGCAATTGACTAAAAAAATTGTGTAATATGGTTTAAAAAAATGAGTATAATATTAAGTAACAACATACCCTGTGTATTTTTACAAAGTGGGGTCTGAGGGGTAAAGTATACGCAGTCCATACCACTACCTCAGATGAAGTAGAGAGGCTATTTCTGATAGACCACCGACTCAGATAGATAACAATATAACCAGCAAAAAGCATAAAAGTAAACAACAAAAAGGAATATCACACCGTTAGATAATAAAGGAAACAAGACACCCACAAGGTAATACTTTAAAATAGTTATTCAAAATTATAGATATTACCAAAATACCACGAACAAGAGGCTATAAGAAACTACAGGCATAGATACAAACAAAACATTTTTTTTACTATTACGGATGTACTCCTACCTACTAACCCTCTACCTTAATCTGTATCATCCACACCTTCCTATCAAGGTTTATGTCCTCTGTAAGCTGGAACTATTCTATGTCATGCCTAATCACCTCCTTCCAATACTTCGTCGGCCTACCTCTACCCCGCCTAAACCATCTATATCCGCTTCTCACACCTCTGTACTGAAGCATCTATGCCCCTCCTCATCACATGCCCGAACTATCACAACTCTACTTTCTACATCTTGTTGTAACACCCCGATTTGCTGAACCGGAATGCTACACGGTGCTCATGACCCCGAGGGACCACAAGCTAACCTATGACTGATATCTGTAACTGTATACTGCAAATCATGATATAATAATGCGGAATACATAGAACTGTAAGGCCATAAAGTTCAACTGAATAAAACCATGTGGGTGAAAATACCCAAAACAACTCAATCTGAACGTAAATCTGAACATAAATCTGAAAGCCTCTAAACTATCTGAATAAGGAGTTGATGGAACATGTCTCCAACTAACTCCGCAAAACTGAACTGAAGAAATAAATAAATAAATGTATCAAATCATATTGTCCTCGAATCAATGAGGACTCACTGTGTCTCTGCGACTGGAATGCTATCGCTACTGCTGGGCTGGAGCTCGTGTCTCGGAACCTATGGTGTAACATGAAAAGAAAGCACCATAGCGCAAATGCGTCAGTACAACTGGAGTACTGAGTATACGAGGAAGGTAGGCTGAACATAAAGGGTTTCATGCATGAACAACACTGACTGACTAATATGAACATGGGAGTGTAAACACACATATATAGAAACTCGTGATAGCATGACCTGTAAGCTAATGCATGGTTTACTGATAACTGTCATGACTGATATTAAAATTGATAACATGGACGACTGTATCTGACAGTCCTGTATATACTGAAATCTGAAGAACGCCTGAGTTCTTTTATTGAGACTGATACTGAAACTGTGGGAAGTAGTGTTTAACCGACATGCCCCATGTATCCCGTTATGGCTAAGCTGGGGTCCAATCTCTGCCCCGACTGGAGGGGTATCAATACCGTGCCACGGGTAAGGATAACCTGTTAGTGACCCTTATCTGGCGGATACTCAATGAGAATGGTGGGAACCCTAAACTGACGGGTTAAGCCACCTCATCAACCCTAATCTGACGGGTTAAGATGTCTTAACCTACGCTGGCTACGTAGTTCTGGAACACAAGGATTGCTACTAAGAATCACACCCTGAACTGGAGGGTGAGTTCCCATCCTTGGGTTCACTCGGTGCTAACCTCTACTCCTATCTGGAGGGACTGGACATGAATAACTGACTGTGCATGACTTAATCTTACTGGATTTCATTGACTGGCGGAATGTTACTGATATCTGACAACTGACCAAGATCATGAGGTTTTCCTGAGTCACATGACTGACTGAAGTCTATGAAATCATAGCTTGAGTTCGGATATCGTGAAACATGACATTGATCTAGGCACACAACTATAGTTTTTGGGTACAAGTACCCCCAGGACTCGATGGAAGGAAATTGACACACATGACTGACTTGATCATAAGAGTAGAGTCCATAATTTATAATATCATAAGTAGGGATCTCATACTAAGCATGGTTATCAACAATGTATTGCATGGAAAGGATTTCATATCACGTGGAAGTACTTGCACAATCTTAATATCATGTTCGTTGCATAATCATATTGGCAACATATACTAATAGCATGGAAGTTCATGTGGATTGCATGGTTATCATACATCT
Source organism: Capsicum baccatum var. pendulum (assembly GCA_030864225.1). Taxonomy (NCBI): domain Eukaryota; kingdom Viridiplantae; phylum Streptophyta; class Magnoliopsida; order Solanales; family Solanaceae; genus Capsicum; species Capsicum baccatum. The sequence continues at coordinate 156,797,883 of CM061557.1, read as the reverse complement.
TGTTCATAAGTAGGATTTGCAAGTAAACATAGCATAATTTCATAAGAATAGTTCATGAGTATTCCAACAACATTTACAAGGCACATTATCAACATAGAAGTCATTGGAATGTAAGGGCATATCATGAATCCTTCACTTAGTCACAATTTAGCTATATTGCATGATTTCTAGTTCTTTAGGTATTTTACCAAACACCTTACATGCACATCTTAAGCATAGGTGAAATCACCAAATTATACATCATGAACAACCAAACTTACATGTTTCCAACTCATATGATATCATGAATTCATAAAAACATATAAAGATTCCATCTTAGGAATCACCCAATAACAACAACATGATCATCAACACCCAATAATATAGAAATCATACTTTATAATGAAAGAGAGGAAAAACAAACAAGCATCAACATAGGTATGATCATATCACCACAATCAACCAAGATTTTGTATTTTAAAGATTGATTCTTGAACTCCACGGATGAAAGGAATCCGTGGATGAACACTACGCATACCTTAGAAGGAAGATTCTTGACATTGATGGAGGAATTTCCTTGAAATCGAATCTTCAAGCTTAATTATGCAACCTTAGTTGTTTTTCTCCTTTAGTGCTCTTGGATGATGAGCTTTGAGATGAAAATAGGATTGCAGTATGTTTAGAAGCTATATATTTCGTAGGGTTAAGTTTAGGGACGTGTAACGAGTATTTAAAGACTTAATTACCTTTAAAATAACTCAAAACGGAGTATTTTTGACACCTGGAATTTACTTAGGCAGTGCCCAAGTGATCTCCTATGCTTGGGTTGGGCGGCGCCTAACCAATCGCCTATGCTTACTGTCTTTCACGAAAATGGGCATAACTTTTCGCTCGGGTATTGGATTAAGGCAAAATTGATATCGTTGGAAAGCTAATTCGATTTTATACAATTTGGTGGGTCTAAATCATCCAACATACCACATTAACATCGAGTTATACTCGTTGTAACATGACCCTTGCAAAATCAAATGCTAAAACTTGATGGATTTAAAAACTCTTAGCGTGTATTACCTTAGACTCATATGAACATGCTTAATGCATCATAAGCTATACTATCACTAGGATATTCATTGGAAGTCATGTACTCAAGTATGAATCACAAGATAGGAGATTTCATACGTAGGAATACTTATTCACTTCCTAGCTTAGAAACATGCGGGGTATTACACTTGTCCTCCACTGAGGTCATTCCCACTTTCTCTTAAATATTCTCATTTATAACCCTATCCCTCTTGGTAATTCCACACATCCATCACAATATCCTCATATCTGCCACATTTAACTTTTGGATGAGGGAGTTTTTAACTGGACAATACTCCGCTCCATACAACATAACCGGTCGGACTGCCACTCTGTAGAACTTACCTTTAAGCTTTGGAGACACCTTATTTTCACACAAGAATCCCAAAGCAAGCCTTAATTTCAACCACCATGTACTAATATGGTGCATGGCATCCTTGTCAATCTCACCACTTCCTTGAATCATAGACACAAGATACTTGAAACTCTCCCTCTTTTAAAAGACCTGAGAATCCAGCTTCAGTACCATATCAGCCTCATGTGAAAAGTCACTAAACCTATATTTCAAGTACTCCATCTTGGTACTACTCAACCTACTCAAGGGCCTGTCTCCAATACTCCAACTTATCATTAACTTCTCCCCGAGTCTCATCAATCAATACAATATCATCAACAAATAACATACACCAAGGCACCTCCTCCTGAATACGTTGAATTAAAACATCCATCACCAAGGCAAATAAAAATGGGCTAAGAGTCAAACTCTGGTGCAATCCTATCAAAATAGGAAAGTGCTCTGAATCTCCTCCTACCTTCCTCCAAAATTAGCAACTTCTCAATTTAAACCCCAATTCCAACTTGTTTTCACTTGGATTTTTTCTATAAATTCCCTCAATCTTGGAAAATATATTTTTGGACTAAACTTCTGATTTTACCTATATTTTTTGAAAATCAATTTTTGGGGTTCATTTTGACCCCTATTTAGAAATGATCAATATAGGTATTATTGTCTTTCTTTCAACATGTAGATTCCACATTTGTGTTTTTTAAGTTACTTTTGAGTTTGTTCATGAAGTTAAAGGTCGGTGTTAAAGGCTTGGTTGTGTCGGTTTTCAGCATATAAAATCCTGTTAATATTGGTATAATATCATGTTATGAGTATGGAAACCAACTATGGAAATGGTTATAAATATTGTGTGTGCTAGTGAGGGGCCTATATTGTTGTTATTTGATGGTAATTAGGTATTTGATGGTATTGTATGATGTTGTTAGACATATGTATGTTTCTTTAGTGGTATCTTGCTAGTGAAATGACTAATTTGAAATTTATATGGTATCAATAGCATATTGTTGTGTATTTCTCTTTATTCATATAATTACATTGGATTCATGGATTGTTGGCATATTGAGTGGATTTTGGCTTACAAGGTTAGTATATTGGCTGGCTTTGGAAATTCTCATTCTGGTTGGTTGTAAGCATTGGATCCTCATATATATGCACTTCTGAAATATTGGTACCACTGTAGAAATACTGGTAACACTGGCTTGTGACAACTTTATAGACCCTCTGCAGAGGTATGTTCTAGAGAAGAGTCTTGGGTATTGTTTTTTTATATTGAATTGTATATGGGTTGACAAAACCACCATAGGTCATACCTCGGGAGCACAGATCGGTATGTGTATACGAAGCTTGTGCCACAAACTCATGCATTACAACCAATCATAATAATCTTTACTGTATTTCATATATTATGCTTATTCTGTATGGTATTATCATCCTTGATGTGCTATATGTCTATTTATACTTCTTTCTCATACTTGTATTTGATATACATGTAAAATTGTGCTTTTTTTCATATTTGTGTATGTATATAAGTATATTATAAAATTGTTAGTGGAGATGATGTAGGCTATTATTTGGGATATTTTCTGATTACAAGTGGCGTGTCAATAGTGTGTATTTCATATTCTTTATTTTCTACGTTGCTTAGTCAACCTATGATATCTGCCGAGTACAAATGGACCATACTCACCCTTATTATGCCCTTTTAGTCTAGATCCAAGTATGAGTGCATTGCATGGTAGCTTATTTAGATGGTGTTTGGAGTCTATTCGAGGTAGCGGTCGATTTATGCTTTTGGAGTTGGTCTACTACCTTTCTTATCTATTTTATTTCTTATTTTGTAATTCAGAGACAAATTACGATCCTTTTAGGACAATTATTGTATCTAGAAGTCTAGCCTCAGGTTTTGGTATTAATTTTTCATTTTATATCAATTTGGGTGATAGACTTACTTTTCAAAGCGTGCGGCAACAAGTGCCATCATGACCTTTGGTTTTGGGTTGTGACAAATTAGTATAAAAGCAACTAAGTTTTATTGGTCTCATCAGTGTACGAACATGGTGTCTAGTATAGTCTCGCGAATTGGTACGTAGACGTCCGTATCTATCCTAGAGCAATTATAAGATATCTTTAGGAAAAATTCTTTATTTCATACCTTATTTCATTCTATATCATGTGAATCTTCATGCCTTATGTTCTAAATAGTATTTCACTCTATTCTGCGCAGATGGTGAGGACTAGATCCCATGAGGCTAGAGATTTAGAGCTATTATCTAAGGAGAGGGCTTAGTCTAAAGGGCGAGTTGTGAGCTATAGATGGGCCCAAGGCAGTGTATGGACACAGGGATCTTCTCCCTCCAGAAGTTGTATGAAAGGGCTCTTCCTTGAGCCTCTAGTTAAACATGCTGGTGATATGAGGCTTACTCTGGTCCTATAGAGTTCTTCTACTCTAGTCTTGGAGGGGTTATTAATTTGCTTGCTGATCCATTTGGAGGGTATTCCTTTGAGTTCTTCTAGTGTTCCTCCAACTCTAAGTATTATACCTTTATTTGTACCAGAGTCTGCATATGATGTTCCTTTAATTCTGAGTATAGATCCTCTGCTGGTACTGACATCTTCTTATAGTACTCCACAGACTCTGAGTGTTGTTTCTCCTTCAGTACCTACATCTAAGTATGGTATTCCAAGATCAGGAGTTCAACTTTCATCTATGTTACCTCCTCAGGTAGGATCTCAACTAGATAGATTTACTATGCCTTCTATTGCTGCGAGTATAATTATTTCTTCTAAGGGTCAGAAGAGGTTTGGGAGATTCACTCGTTTGGGTCCTCCTAGGTTTAGTAGTGCTGAAGGTGAAGATGCCTATGAGTTCTTGATTGGTTATTGTGAGAAGTTGTATACCACTATTTTCTTGAGTTGCATGAGGTTGCTTATACTACTTACCAACTGAGAGATGCAAATAGGGATTGATGGAGGTCACTTGTTAGTTGCAGACCTCTGGATTCTCTGTAGATAACTTAGGATCAGTTTGCTAAGGCCTTTTTAGATAGTTTTGTGCCATACAGTTTGAGGGATCAAATGAGAGATGAGTTTGATCACTTGAAGTAGGGCTCCATGACTGTTACAGAGTATGAGGCATATTTCTATGACTTGTCTTGATATTCTTATTCCAGCATTGCCACCACGTATGAAAAGATTCAAAAGTTCATAAAATGGTTGGATGTTTCTCTTAAGCTATCTACGACTTATACGGTAGTGTATGAGGCATCATTTTGGAGTATAGTGTATCATGCTATGATAACTGAGTCTATTTTCCAAGGGTTTCAGGGAAGTTCTTAAGGGTACGTTGTTAGGGTAATTTCAGAGGTCACACTCCTCAAGGTTGAGATTCTAGGGTCTTTTATAGATATCAAGGTAGACCAATGCAGAAAACGTTATAGGATTCAGGTAGTGGGCTTCTATTCCAATAACTTTGGGTGGTCATGTTAGATCAGCAGTATCTGATCCTTTTAAGTTAGGCCATAAAGGTTGCTTTATGTGTGATGAGGTTATACATTTGGCCAAGAATTATCCCTGCCGTGTTTTCAAGGCTACTCATATATTAGCTATAAGAGGTAGAGGTTCTACTAGAGGTGCGCGAGGTAGAAGTAGTGGTGCCCATGATGGTGGTTGTAGGGCTATTTAGTTAGGTGGTGGTTGTGGAAAGTGCTATTCTATACTCGCTAGACTAGAGAAGAGGCTTATAATGTTGCCATCACAGGTATTGTCCTAGTTTCTTTGAGATCTGCATCTGTGTTATTTGATCTTGGATCGACTTTTCGCTATGTGTCGGCATATTTTGCTTTGGGTTTTGATTATGCTAGTGAGCCTCTTGCCATGTTTATTCATGTATCTATCCTTGTAGAAAACTCTTTAGTGGTGGATCGGGTGTACTGATCTTGTATTGTGACTTTTGTTGGGCGTGATGGTTGATTCGGCCAAGATTGTAGTGGTTCGTGATTGGGCTACACCTACTTCACCTACTGAGATTCGGTGTTTTTTTGGTAGCATGTTATTATTGGCATTTTCACCTACTGAGATTCAGAGTTTTGTTGGTTAACATGTTATTATTGGCATTTTGTTGAGGGTTTTTATATATTGTAACTTCATTGGTCAAGTTGACTTAGGAGAAGATTTCCTTTCAGTAGTTTGATGCTTGTAAGTCGAGATTTCAAAAGCTCAAGGATTTATTGACTTCAGCTCCTATCTTGACTTTACCCAAGGAGGGCATAAGTTTCACCCCTTTTGTGATGCTTTTGGTGTTGGGTTAGGTGCTATGTTGTTGTGCTTCTCATCAGTTGAAGCCCCATTAGAGAAATTACCCTACCCATGCTTTGGAGTCATGCACAATTATTTTTGCTTTACAGTTGTGGAGGCACTACTTGTATGGAGTTCGTTGTGAGATTTTCTTAGATCATCATAGCCTTTAGTATTTCTTCACCCAATGAGATCTTAAGATAAGGCAGCGCTGTTGGCTTGAGTTGCTTAAGGATTATGAATTTACTATTCTCTATCATTTGGGCAAGGGTAATGCGGTTGCTGATGCCTTGAGCCAAAAGTCGACTAGCATGGGTAGCTTGGTGCATCTTTTGACCCAGAGTTGCCTTTGGTTGTAGAAGTTTAGTCTTTAACTAATCAGATGGTCAGGCTTGATATTTCGACACCTGGGTATATTTTTAAATTTGTTGAGGCTAGGTCTTTTTTGATTGCATAGATATAGGATCATTAGTTTGATAATGTTGGGTTGAGAGTGATTCGAGATAAGGTGCTGGGTGGAGAGGCTAAGGAAGCCTCGCATGATTCTGATGGTGTTTTGAGGTTTGGAGACCATGTTTTCATACCTAGAGTAGGTGATTGGATTAGATTAATTTTGGAAGAGGCTCATTATTCTGGGTATTCCATCCATCTAGGAGTGACTAAGATGTATTGTGATTTGAGATAGTACTACTGGTGCAGTGGTATAAGGAAAGATGTAGCAAATTTTGTAGCTCATTGCCTATGTTGCTAACAAGTGAAAGCTGGCAATTTAGACCTGGTGGTTTGCTTCAGAGGTTACCTATTTCTAAGTGGAAATAGGAACGGATCATTATAAGCTTCGTAATGGGGTTACCTCACACTTCTTGAGGTTCTAATAGTGTTTGGGTCATTGTGGATCAATTGATCAAATCTTCTTATTTCATTTTGATTTAGGTTTTTTTTCAGTGGTAAGAGGTTGGTTTGTATCTATATTCGTGAGATAGTCCATCTTCATGGTATGCCAGTGCCTATCATCTCAATAGAGGTTCAATATTCATATCTCAATATTGGAAGACTTTTCAGTAGGTCTTTTTAACCCCAGACCGATAGTCAGTCGACGCAGACTATTCAAGTTTGGGAGAATTTCTCTGCGCTTGTGTGATGGACTTTGGTGGTCTGTGGGAGCAACATCTATCTTTGGCGGAGTTTGGGTATAATAATAGCTACCACACCAGTATTGAGATGGCTTCTTTCGAAGCTTTGTATGGTAGGCATCGTCTCTCTGTAGTTTGTTAGTTTGAGGTTTTTGAGATTGCACCTTGAGGTAAAGGCTTGCTTCATGAGTCTTTGGATAATATTTTGGGTCCTTCACAATAGAATTCGAGTGACTCAAAGTAGGCAAAAGTGCTATATAGATCGTAGACTTCGTGCCTTGAGATTTAGTGTTGGCGATCAAGTCTTCCTTTGTGTGTCACTCATAAGGGGCATAATAAGGTTTTGGAAGAGGGGCAAGCTTAGCTCCTGGTATATAACGTCTCGATTTGCTGAATCGGAATGCTACACAGTGCTCATAACCCCGAGGGATCACAAGCTAACCCATGACTGATATCTGTACCTGTAAACTGCATAATATCTTATAAAATATACAGAAACATAAACTGTAAGGACATAAGGTTCAATACTGATACATATTTGAAAAATATGGTATAACAATACCAAAAAGGGACATAAATACTGAAGTCTGAACATCTAATCTGACATTTAGTCTGAAAGCCTCTAACTGAACTGAATAAGGAGTTGATGGGACATATCCCCAACTAACTCCAACTACTAAAATAAACTAAAAACTGAAATAGAAATGAAATTATTATGTCCTCGAAGGATGAGGACTCACGTCTAACTCTGACTGCTAATCCTGGAATCAATTACTGATTTGGAGCTCATGCCTATGAACCTATGGTGTAACATAAGAGAAAGCACCATAGCAGAAATGCGTCGGTACGTCTGAATGAACTGAGTATACGAGTGAAGTAGGCTAAATACAAAGAGTTATATGTATGAAAAATACTAACTGATATGAATGTGAGAGTACATACATGCATACGTAACTGTAACTAAACTCGTGGAGATACTGACTACTGAGTCTGAATACTGACAACATGAGTGTACTGATAAGTGATGGATCTGATACTGTATTACTGAATACTGGGAGACTGATACTATATTACTAATAAAGGAATGATTGTTTCTGACAGTTTGAATTATGAAGAACTGGTCTGATTGATTGTATCTGAAAGTCCTGAAGCTGAGTACTGATAGCATGAGTTCTGATAAATTTTGTGATTGATAGCATAAATGACTGTATCTGACAGTCCATAAATCTGAAGGAAACTATCTGAGTTCAATTCTATTTCTGAGTTGATTGTATCTGACAGTCCTCATACACTGAAATCTGAAAAACTATCTGAGTTCTTTACTGAGACTGGGTAGCTATTGCTGATAGTCCTGAAATCTGTAATTGAAACTATGAGAAGTAGTTATCTGACCGACATGCCCCAAATATGCTATAATAGCTAAGCTAGGGTCCAATCTCTGCCCCGAGTGGAGGGGTGTCAATACCGCGCCACTGGTAAGGACAACTGTGAGAACTCTATATTGGCAGGTACTCAAGTGAGAATGGTGGGAACCCTAAACTGACGGGTTAAGCCACCTCATCAACTCTAATCTGACGGGTTAAGATGTCTCAACCTACGCTGGCTACGTAGTTTTGGAACACAAGAATTGCTACTACGAATCACACCCTGAACTGGCGGGTGAGTTTCCATCCTTAGGTTCACTCGGTGCTAACCTCTACTCCCATATGAAGGACACTAAACTGAATAATTAAGCACTAGTGGTATTGTTTAGCAGAGCTAAACTAAGTTTACTGGATTCAAAAGACAGACAGAATGTACTGAGTTCTGAGGACTGGTTGAGAGTACTGAAGTTATTGAGATTGACTGTGAATATTGAGGTTGCTGAAGTTACTGAGCACTGAGATTACTGAGATTACTGAGATTTTTGAGTTTTCCTGAGTCACATGACTGCCTGAATTCTATAGATCATGGCTTGACTGAGAGTATCGTGAAAACATGACATGGCTCTAGGCACACAACTATATTTTTTGGGTACAAGTACCCCCAGGACTCAATGGAAGGAAACTGACACAACTTGAATTTCTTGAGTACACGACAATCAATAAAAATCCATCATACATGAGTGGGGGATTTCATGAAGTACATGGTCATCATAATATCTATCATGAATAGGAATGCTTATAATCAAGTCATAAATCTCATATTCTAATATCGTGGGCATTTCGACAACATATGCTATTCACAACAATCGCATGGAAACCATTCAAGCATAAGGGAACGACAATGTGTAACATTTAGTTCATATTGTAATGATTTGGGGGTATTAAACTTTATGTATTTATTCAACATCTCAAACATGGTAGGAAAAGCATGGATATAATTTGCATACATAATTCATATCTTCATCATCATACATGCTTCATGCCGCTACCATAAGAATACATAATTAGCATGGAAATTCATATTGAAGTGTATAGATAACATGAACTTGTTATTTAGATATCATGAAATCATGTAAATATGTTCTAACATACTAGGCATTTTATCGAACACCTTGCATGCATTCTTTAAGGCATAGGTGGATTTCATCAAATTATACATCATGAACAACCAAATTTACATGTTTCCAACTCATATGATATCATGAATTCACAAAAAAAACATATAAAGATTCCATCTTGGGAATCACCCAATATCAACAACATGATCATCAACACCCAACAATATAGAAATCATACTTTATAATGAAAAAGAGGGTTTTTGAGCTTTATGGATGAATGGGATCCATAAATCAACTCACGCATACTATTATATAGCAAAACAAATAAGCATCAATATGGGTATGATCATATCACCACAATCAACCAAACTTTTGTATTTTAAAGATTGATTCTTGATCTCTATGAACGAAAGGAATCCGTGGATGAACACTACGCATGCCTTAGAAGGAATATTCTTGATGATTGATGGAGGAATTTCCTTGGAATTGGATCTTCAAGCTTGATTGTGCAACCCTAGTTGTTTTTCTCCTATGGTGCTCTTGGATGATGAGCTTTGAGATGTTAATAGGGTTGTAATATGATTAGAAGCTATATATTTTGTAGGGTTAAGTCTAGGGACGTGTAAGGAGTATTTAAAGACTTAATTAGCTTTAAAATAACTCAAGACAGAGTGTTTTTGACACCTGGAATTTACTTAGGCAGCGCCCAAGTGATCTCCTATGCCTGGGTTGGGCGGCGCCTAACCAACCGCCTATGTTTGGGTTAGGCGGCGCCTAACCAATCCCCTATGCTTATTGTCTCTCACAAAAATGGGCATAACTTTTCGCTCGGGTATTAGATTAAGGAAAAATTGATATCGTTGGAAAGATAATTCAATTCTATACAATTTGTTGGGTCGAAATCAGACAAAATACCACATTAAAATTGAGTTATACTCATTCAAATATGACCCTTGCAAAATCGAACACTAAAACTTGATGGATTCAAAAACTCTTAGCTTGTATTACCTTAAGTGACTCATATGAACATGCTTAATGTATCATAAGCTATATTATCACTAGGATACTCATTTTAAGTCATGCACTAAAGTGCTACTCATAGGATATGAGGTTTTATACGTAGGAAAAATAGTTTGTATCCTAGCTTAGAAACATACGGGGCATTACAATATCTCCCCCTTGGGAACATTCATCCTCGAATGGAAATTAATTGAAGCGGGAGAGATGATAAGATGAAGTACGTACAAGACATACACTAATGAAACATGGGTTCATGACTGAAAGCTGAGCACAACATACTGAACATGCAAATCTAATGCATGGGAAGCTGATTCATGAATATAAGACTGAGGATTCTAATAAAGTAAGTTTTCTCAAAATGAGAATGCATATCTGATGCATAACTGAAAGGCTAAATCCATGCATATCTGATGCATGATTATATGATAGACATAATATGTGAATGCATGACTGAAAGTACTAATGAGCTGTTCACACATATCTGATGCGTGAATTCATGACTAAACTTACTCATGAACATACAATAGTAAAGGTATCAAGTTTGAACTGAAAACTGAGCATGGAACTGAATACCAAGTTTGGCACTAAAATATGAACATGAGAACGAGTAAGTTTAAGGAAAACTGTTACCTTGAACTGATAATACCAATAAGTTTGAGATTAATTACTCCATATGCATGATCGAAAACATGAGAACATAACTAAGTTTGGGATGTGGTAGATATACTGAATATCATGATCTGAACTAAATCTTGAAAACATGGCATACGACTGAAGTTAGAGCTTGAGGGTTAACTTATGAGTACCCCTTCTCCAAACTGGATTCATCAAAAGAAAATAGAGCAGCATGTTTATGTCATGAAATTTTAGGGGTATGATGTATCTTCCCGTTGGGACACTATGTCCCTCAAAGAATACTGACTTGGATGAGCTACTGAGGGAAATTGAGGTGATGCACAAGACACGTAGGAACTGAGTCATGAATGAATAGCTAGGATCTGAAATTGAGACATGATACATGAACTGAGCTGAACACGAGTGCATAAATATACTAACTTATCTGATTAACTAAATAACTGATAGCTGAATACTGGATCTGCAAAGCTAAACTGTACTTAGTCTGAATAGTTAGGCTGAGATTTTTGAGATTTATTCATAGGAGATAAGGACTAACTGAGTAGAATGAGGTATCTGAGCATGGATTCATGAAGTCTGTATTATTTGCAAATGTGAGACCAAGTGTACAACATGGGTCTGAGGTATTCTATAAACTAAGATACTGAAACACTGATAACTGAGTACTGACATCCTGAATGCTATGGTAAAGCATGTCTGGAACTAAATTGATTTTCAAATCTGGTTACTGAACTAAAAATGACATTTTAACTAAGACTATAGCTAGTACAGAAGTACTAAATTCAAGGACTGAACACTGATCACTGAGTGTTGGATACTGAAACTATAATTGAGTTGGCAACTGAGTTTTTAATGGCTACATGCTGGGGACTGACATAAGTCAAGGATCTAAATGTACACTTACACTTTGTACTTTCCCAACTTCTAAATACAACCCCTTGCTAGATGCTTATTTACACATTTATTATGACATTCAAGCCTATCTTCACAATTACACCCTCGTGCAAAGTAAGCATGTAACAATCTTCTCTTATCTTAACAACTGCTCATCACTATACTGTTCCATAAGGAGAGCTAACTGGAGTAGTAAATCAGGAGGACCTAAAACATGAATAGATACAAACTAAACTTGACACATGAATAAAATTTGAGGAATAAAATATCAATAGTTTGGATTTACCAATAAGGTCTGAACTGAGGATATACATGACATAGTCTAAATGTATCAGATCTATAGGGACATAGCATAAGTCATGGAAGCTAAGTATACTGGAAAGCATGATATGCGTACATGAGTCATGAGCTGCATGACCTGAGTCTAGAGTTTTCTGTACTCATGGGGCATGATTCGAATACTGAGGGAGCTGAAACTGAACCCCTTATACTGGGAATTGAAGGCGCACATAGTACCATGGAAAGTGTATGAAAGTAGATTGTTCTCATGGAACATGACTCATACTGTGGAGTAAAAGGGACTCCTTATGCTGGAAATTAAATTCATACATGATTATAGTTCGTGACCATAGAGTTGGTATGCAATGTCGGAGTTGGTTTTGTGATAGCTGAAGTATGAGAATGGGTATGGAATTGTCTTCCCTTACTGCTTTCTATGCATACTGGCTCTACTACTGGAATCTTGATAGTTTGACTTGGTCACTTGATCTACCATCACATACCTTCATTCTGTTCAACACTTGCCTGTCTTACTAAACACATCATCTGATTCTGTTTCCTCATATATTGCTAATATCATATTCACACCTTCATGCTTAATTTTGAGTTAATAAACTTAAGTGTTTAGCTTGTACTGTTCAAGCCTACTGATCTAATTCCCATGAATACATAATCTGATAGAATAATACTATCCCAACTATACTACTGCTAAACTTCTAGGTTCAATAATGATTTCTCATGATCATGAATAAAATATGTACAACCTTGGAACAATAATGAACTAATGGGATACTGTTTGAGTCTGTGGCTGATCCCACAACTGACTGTAGGGACTGTCTGAGAAAGCCCTATCTTTAGGACTTTGAACTTCACTGTTTCTGTTACCTTAAAAGTAAGGTAATGTAAACATGAGGGGTGCATGAAATGAATGTACATGGGTTTCTTAGAGAAACTGGCCATAGCACGATCTTGAGACATGAAAGAAGGGAAACTGTTTCTAAAACATCTCATAGTCTCTTGTACATAAGTGTGGTGCACAATACGCCCATGTACTAGACTCTACTTGATGCAACTTTCAGACTTGCTAGGACATTGTTGAACCTTAGGCTTTGAGACCAAGTTTGTAACACCCCAATTCGCTGAACCGAAATGCTACATGGTGCTCATAACCCCAAGGGACCACAAGCTAACCCATGACTAATATCTGTACCTGTAAACTGCATAATATCTCATAAAATATGAGAAAACATAAACTATAAGGCCATAAGGTTCAATACTGATACATATTTAAAAAATATGGTATAATAATACCAAAAAGGAACATAAATACTGAAGTCTGAACATCTAATCTAACATCTAGTCTGAAAGCCTCTAACTGAACTGAATAAGGAGTTGATGGGACATGTCCCCAACTAACTCCAACTACTAAAATAAACTAAAAACTAAAATAGAAATGAAATCATTATGTCCTCGAAGGATGAGGACTCACGTCTAACTCTGACTGCTAATCCTAGAATCAACTGCTGATTTGGAGCTCATGCCTCTGAACCTATGGTGTAACATAAGAGAAAGCACCCTAGCACAAATGCGTCAGTATGTCTGAATATACTGAGTATACGAGTGAGGTAGGCTAAATTCTAAGGGTTATATACATGAAAAATACTGACTAATATGAACGTGAGAGTATATACATGCATACGTAACTGTAACTGAACTCATGGAGATACTAACTACTGAGTCCGAATACTGACAACATGAGTGTACTGATAATGAGATTTTGAAAGACTGAGTTTACTGATATTAATATGTAAATCACTAATAAGTTATGGATCTGAGAGTGTATTACTGAATACTGGGAGACTGATACTATTACTGATAAAGGAATAATTGTTTCTAACAGTTCGAATTATGAAGAACTGGTCTGATTGACTGTATCTGACAGTCCTAAAGCTGAGTACTGATAGCATAAGTTCTAATAAATTTTGTGATTGATAGCATAAGTGACTGTATCTGACAGTCCATAAATTTGAATAAAACTATCTAAGTTCAATTCTATTTTTGAGTTGACTGTATCTGATAGTCCTCATATACTAAAATCTAAAGAACTATCTGAGTTCTTTACTGAGACTGGGTAGCTATAGCTGATAGTCTTGAAATCTATAACTGAAGCTGTAGGAAGTAGTTATCTAACCGACATGCCCCAAATATGCTATAATAGCTAAGCTGGGGTCCAATCTCTGCCCCGACGGGAGGGGTGCCAATACCGCGCCACTGGTAAGGACAACTGTGAGAACCCTATACTGGCAGGTACTCAAGTGAGAATGGTGGGAACCCTAAATTTATGGGTTAAGCCACCTCATCAACCCTAATCTGATGGGTTAAGATGTCTCAACCTACGCTGGCTAGTAGTTCTGGAACACAAGGATTGCTACTAAGAATCACACCCTGAACTGGCGGGTGAGTTCCCATCCTTGGGTTCACTCGGTGCTAACCTCGACTCCTATCTGAAGGACACTGAACTGAATAACTAAGATGAACTGAATAAATGAACTGAACTGATACTGATTAACTGGACTGATACTAGTGGTATTGTTTAGCAGAGCTAAACTAAGTTCACTGGATTCCAATGACTGACGGAATGTACTGAGTTTTGAGGACAGATTGAGAGTACTAAAGTTAGTGAGATTGACTGCGAATACTGAGGTTGCTGAAGTTACTGAGCACTGAGATTACTGAGATTACTGGACTACTGAGATTACTGAGATTTTTGAGTTTTCCTGAGTCACATGACTGACTGAATTCTATAGATCATGGCTTGACTGAGAGTATTGTGAAAATATGACATGGATCTAGGCACACAGCTATATTTTTTGGTTACAAGTACCCCCAGGACTCAATGTAAGGAAACTGACACAACTTGAATTTCTTGAGTACACGACCATCAATAAAAATCCATAATACATGTGTGGGGGATTTCATGAAGTACATGGTCATCACAATATCTATCATGAATAAGAATGCTTATAATCAAGTCATAAATCTCATATTCTAATATCATGGGCATTCCAACAACATATACTATTCATAGCAATCGCATGGAAACTATTCAAGCATAAGGGAACGACAACGTGTAACATATAGTTCATATTGTAATGATTTGGGGATATTAAAATTCATTTATTTATTCAACATCTCAAACATGGTAGGAAAAGCATGGATATAATTCGCATACATAATTCATATCTTCATCATCATACATGCTTCATGCCGCTACCATAAGAATACATAATTAGCATGGAAATTCATATTGAAGTGTATAGCTAACATGAACTTGTTATTTAGATATCATGACATCATGTCAATATGAAATTCTAACATACTAGGCATTTTATCGAACACCTTGCATGAATTCTTTAAGGCATGGGTGGATTTCATCAAATTATACATCATGAACAACCAAATTTACATGTTTCCAACTCATATGATATCATGAATTCACAAAAAAAACATATAAAGATTCCATCTTGGGAATAACCCAATATCAACAACATGATCATCAACACCCAACAATATAGAAATCATACTTTATAATGAAAAAGAGAGTTTTTGAGCTTTATGGATGAAAGGGATCCATAAATCAACTCACACATACTATTATATAGCAAAACAAATAAGCATCAATATGGGTATGATCATATCACCACAATCAACCAAGATTTTGTATTTTAAAGATTGATTCTTGAACTCTATGAACGAAAGGAATCCGTAGATGAACACTACGCATACCTTAGAAGGAAGATTCTTGATGATTGATGGAGGAATTTCCTTGGAATCGGATCTTCAAGATTGATTGTGCAACCCTAGTTGTTTTTCTCCTATGGTGCTCTTAGATGATGAGCTTTGAGATGTTAATAGGGTTGTAATATGATTAGAAGCTATATATTTTGTAGGGTTAAGTCTAGGGACGTGTAAGGAGTATTTAAAGACTTAATTAGATTTAAAATAACTCAAGACAGAGTGTTTTTGACACCTGGAATTTACTTAGGCAGCGCCCAAGTGATCGCCTATGCCTGGGTTAGGCGGCGCCTAACCAACCGCCTATGCTTGGGTTAGGCGGCGCCTAACCAATCGCTTATGCTTACTGTCTCTCACAAAAATGGGCATAACTTTTCACTCGGGTATTGGATTAAGGCAAAATTGGTATCGTTGGAAATCTAATTCGATTCTCTACAATTTGGTGGGTCGAAATCAGACAAAATACCATATTAACATTGAGTTATACTCATTCAAATATGACCCTTGCAAAATCGAACACTAAAACTTGATGGATTCAAAAAATCTTAGCTTGTATTACCTTAAGTGACTCATATGAACATACTTAATGTATCATAATCTATATTATCTCTAGGATATGCATTGAAAGTTATGCACTAAAATGCTACTCACAGGATAGGAGGTTTCATACGTAGGAAAAATAGTTCATCTCCTAGCTTAAAAACATACGGGGTATTACAGGGTATATTGGACCTTTTGAGATTCTTCGAATAATCGGGGTGGTGGTGGTGGTGGCTTATGAGTTAGAATTTCCCCTATATTTATTCGCTGCTCATCCATTTTTTCATATTTCCATGCTCCGGCATTACATTCCAGATGAGTCTCTTGTCATTCGTTAGGATTCAGTCTAGTTAGATGAGAATTGTGTTTTATTAAGGAGCTCATCTCCATTCTTGCCAGAGATGTTAGACAATTGCATTCTAGAAATATCCTAGTTGTTAAGGTCCATACCGACCTGTAGATGAGGCTACTTAGGAGGTCAAGCCTAATATGCGTGGTAGTTAGCTTTTCACAAATTCAGGTATTTCCCTCATCTTTTGTTTGAGGATGAACTAGATTCTTAGTGGTGGATGATGTAATGACCTATTTTTTGGTGATTTTTATGAATTATTAACTTCTATATGATTTAACTATTTTACCCCTTCTCGTGGTTGCTTTATGGTATTTTTGGAGTGTGGGAATGATTGACACGGTTCCAATGTATATCGGTGTGATTTATGCGAGATTGTGATTTTTTGTGGTTATAAAAGGCTTTATAGTTGATTTCTATCAACATTTATTGATTTATCTATTATATGAAAAAATAGACTGTGCCAGCAAATTCGAAACATTGATTTTAGGTCAGTATTGTGGTTGGTGTGATTTTACAACTTTTAATCTCATTTTGACCCTTGATTTTGAAAGTTGTAAAATTGGGTTTTGGGGTTCAACTTGTGAAAATGAGTTTTGTTTAAAAAATTAAGATCATCATTGAGTATGGAGCATCAAATTCAGTCTAGTAGCATAGTTCATTTCCGTTCTTGAGATTGTGGATGAATCTCAAGGGGTTCATGGCTCAAAGTCTGCAGATGGTGCACCACTAAGCCGATGTACCGACTTAGGTGACCTTTTGGTCGCTTAAGAAACCTGGCAGCATATTGGGGTTATCACTTTGAAACTCCCCCACTCTTAGACACCTGTCGCTTAAACGATAGCCATGTCACTTACATGATGAGGCAAGCGTCCTGTTAGGGGCGCACAGTTTCTTAGGCGACCTGGTGGTTTCTTTGGCAATGCTTGGGTGGGTTACATCTCCCCATTTTTGTGACTTGGAGCTTAGGGTTTTGAGTTTTGGGCGATTTCTTCTATTTTTAGCTCGGGTAAGCTCCAAATCCCTGTTTCAATTACTTTTCTTCAGTTTTTATCATTTAAATCTTGTTAAAACTTAGATTCAAAACTGGAATTTTGGTCGAAGGTCCTAAAATTTGCAATTTCTCAATTTAAACACTAATTCTAACTCATTTTCACTTGGGTTATCTTGAGTCCATTTGTGAGGTGAAAGCTTGGTGTTAAAGGCTTGGTTGTATCTGTATTCGACATATAAGGTAGGTTATGGCTTAACTTTCTTCAAACTAGGTTGGGTAGTTAATATTGGTATAAAATCATGTTATAGGTGTGGGAACCAACCATGGAAATGGTTATTAATATTGCGTTGTGCCCGTGAGGGGGTCTATGTTGTTGTTATTGATGGTATTGAGATATTATCTACTATGTGTGTCCGTGTGGGGTATTGTATGATGTTGTTAGCCTTATGTATGATTATTTGGTGGTATCTTGCTTGTGAAATGAATAGATTGAAATTAATATAGTATCAATGGCATATTGTTGTGTATTTTACTTTACTGGCATATAATTACATTGGATTCATGGATTGTTGGCATATTGAGTGGACTTTGACTCGCATGGTTAGTATATTAGTTGGCTTTGGAAATTCTCATTTTCGTTGATTGTGAGCATTACATTTTATATATATGCACTTATGAAACGTTGGTACCACTGTGGAAATACTAGTTTATGAAATCTTTATAGACCTTTTGCCGAGGGATCTACAGAGAGGAGTCATGAATATCGGTATTAGATATTAGATTATATATGGGTTGACGAACCCCTCATTGATCTTACCTCGAGAGCACAACTTGGTAGGTGCATACGGAGATTGTGCGATAACCTCATGCATCACATCCTATCATTATCATCATCATCATCATCATCATCTTCATTACATTTCATATATTTTGTGTGGTATCATCTTCCTTGATGTGATATTTGTCTGTTTGTACTTCTTTCTCATACTTGTATTTTGGTGACATGTATAATTGTACTTCTTTCTCGTATTTGTGTATGTATATGTGTATATTGTAAAATTGTTACTGGAGGTGGTGTGCGCTATTGTTTGTGCCATTTTTTTATTGCAGGTGGCATGCCCATAGTGTGTATTGTATATGCTTTAATTTCTACTTTGATTGGTCAGCTTATGATACCTACTGAGTATAAATGGACTATACTTACCCCTATTGCGCCCTTTCAGTGTAAATCTAGGTACGAATGTGCCACATGGCAGCCGATTCAAGTTGTATCTGGAGTCTATTTGAGGTAGCGATCAATCTATCCTTCTGGAGTTGGTCTACTACCTCTTATCTATTTTATGTCTTATTTTATAATTTCGAGATAGATTGTGATCCTTTTTGGACTATCATTGTATCTTTTGACATTAGAGATGTATTTAGTAGTTCTTACACTATGACACCGAGTTTTGGAATATTGTATGGTATCTTTGGTTATGTATTTCTTTTTTTACTATTTATGAGCGGTTCAAGTCTGCTCTTGGAGTTTATCCTTGGGTTTTGGTATTGATTTCTCATTTTAAATTAGTTTGGCTGATAGGCTTACTTGTCAAGGCTTGCCGCAACAAATGCCATCATGACCTTTGGTTTTAGGTTGTGACATTCACAAGTAATGATGAAACCTACTTTACCCCACTAGTAGGTAAGCCAAATCATTGCCTATAACTATATGTAATGGGCTTATTGGTGGAAAATGGCATAATACTGGTATTTTGCAAGTAAATAGAATACAAGTCACAAAACATAGGAATAATAACGTAATTGGCGAGAAATAATGAAAAGAGTAATAACATGCCATGACCTAGTAAGATCGGTACAAGAGCCTCTAATAAAAAGAATACGATTACTCTCAATGTCAAATATACAATAGTCTCAAAATAGAAAGACCATCCAAAAATAGAAAATGGAGAGAAGGACAACTCCGGCTCTAAGAGCTCACCCTATCTTCAAACTCTGACCAACACTAACACAACATCAACGATGACATCTAGTACTTGAATCTACACCAAAAAGGCATAGAACTACAATATGAGTACCAAAGTAATGGGTACTCAGTAGGCATCATCGACCGATGGAGCTAAATCATAATATGAATATAATAAAATGCGAGCTAATAAGCTAACTCAGGAGAAAAGGGTTGACCTGAAATAATGTGCCGAATACTGAAGTAAACAATTTAAATAATAATAATGAAAACAATATAACTATTTCTAGCATAACTGGAGCCCTATAATCCCAAAAGGCACAAACATAAGTAAATAACCCAACGCAGGCCCCCATAAGATCGGTGGCTGCAATAAAAATAAAGTAGTTACTGCATACTCATAGAACATTCATACCTCAAAACTGTAATCATGGATCTTTCCATACCATAAATACCAAAATTGGACCGATTCTATAACCATTATAAATAACCTCTCAAAATCAAACTCGAATCAGGAATAGTATCTCACATGTCAGACTTTAACCAGTATTAATATCATAATTTGCCAACTCAAATTGGTATTAACATCTACCAATTACATGTCTAGAATAAGGCATAATATAAAACCTTCCCATGCTCAAGAATGTAAGAAAGATAATGTAATAAGGCCTATTTAATCTACAAAGAACTAATCACTAACAATCTTGGCCTAAGGTGGGCCGGAGGGGCCCACTTCTAACCCTAAAAATTCATTTTAAGGAAAATTCTACCCGAACTAGAATAAGGTGTCAAATCCCACTAAAAGGTTCTAGATAATCCTCATTGTATCCTAAGATAGAAATTCTACCTAAGGAATTGTTAGTTAAGTCAAGTATACCGAATTACGGTCCCTTAATTGGCTAAATAATCCAATTCACACAAAATGTACCTCTAAATCCTAATTCCCAATCTAAGACTAGAATAATATCATATCGATACTATAATTAAGCTCAATCTTAGAGAAAGATAAGCCTAGCCTACCTAGATATCAAAGAAAGTCTGATAAAGCCAACTAAATTGGCAAGTTCCCTTTTTGAGAAACTTCTGCAAGAAGCCACACTATCATAATAGTGATTTATGCATTAATATGAGAACAATGATATCTATATTGCATTTTAATGCTTCGAGTCCAAAATCAAGTAAAAAATTTCATGTGGTGTTCGTTTGGGGAATCCCTATCTAAACCATCAACACGTCCCTCTAAGACCAAGGTTCATTTACCCTTAAGAATGTGTAAATTTTGTGCTCAAACGATACCAAAATCAACCCAACAAAAATCTATGGATTTATGACTAAAGAATTAAACCAAATATTAGATGGAAAATTACAAGGTTTATGATGAGGAAATGATTATTCCGAGCTCACAAACACCCCACGATCACCTAAAGATTAGTCTCCCAATTTTTTGTACTCTCTAGGGATTTTTGGCTCTTGAGGCTTGTGAGAAATTGGAGTAAATCATGTTGGAGCTGAAATAAATGCTCTCTCAGGTGCCGCTTATGTAGTCACTTGACCGTTTAAGCGGTCACCGCTAAAGCTGATGTGGACCGCTAAAGTGATTCCTTCCCCAGGGATGGCCCCTACTAAGGTGGTCAAGACATTGTCTCCTTTAGTGGACGACCTTCACTTAAGTAACCTCGGTGGGATAACCTTGGTCTCTAAAGTAACTAATTGGCTGCTAAGTGATCGATTGGCCGCTAAAGCAGTCTCCTGTAAAGCGACCAAAGGTCTACTTTAGAAGATACATCACTTGAATTGTGCATCACCTGAAACTTAAATTTTCCAAGTTTCCACCAACTACTCGGGATTCATTCAGAATCCCATAAATGCATACGAACTATGCTACTCTATTAAATTTGGTATTTAGACTCAATGGAACTATTAAAATTTCTATATGAGTTTTTTTTGTTGAAATATGGGCCCCACACCCAAGCTCCACTTTTACCAAATTCTGATCAATAGCCCAAAATTAGTTTGAAAGCCTTGGGACCCAAGCCAAAGGTCCTCCTAGCCTAAAATTGATATTTCGGAGCTGGTAGAACTGTCAAAATCAGCAAAAAAGGTTGTTAACATAAATTTTATGCTCAAAATCAAATCTTTACCAACGAATACTTCAAAATATGGAATTGGCTCTAAAATCAAATGAACTGTCCAATAATTGAATTGTTAGCTCCAGCAAGTGACAAATGAATTGAAGCAGCTATAAGAAAGCTCTAAATAGAAAAAAAGTATGAAAATATAGAAAATAACCAAGATGTTCATTACATTTATATGATGTACTTATGAAAGAGGATCAATTCATTTTCCAGTCAATTTTGTGATATTGGATTACAAATTGGCCATAAAGTTCCTATCATTTCTTGGTAGGCCATTCTTATCTTCTGGTGGGGGCGTTGCTTGATGTTGAGTATATAGGAATAAAATTCCAGGTGAATAATAAAGAGGTATCCTTCAATGTGTTCAAGTAATTGAAACAACCAATGGATTTGCAAGTGGTCTATGTTATCAAAGTGATTGATGATGATGTGGCTAATGCTATGGAAGTTGATTTTATAAGTGATCCATCACCAGGCATGTTGTGAAACCTTAGGAAGGATAAAGTTGAGAAATATGATTAGGTGATTGTATCATTGGCGGGTCTTGGTTCTTACACTAAGAACCCATGTAAGTTGGACCTCAACTTGAAAAACATAGAAACTCCTCCGGCCAAACCCTCGATAATTAAACCCCTCAACTTGAGTTAAAAGTTATTCTCTCCTCATCTTTGGTATATCATTTTATGGAGAAGGTAATACTTTCTGTAATTTTTGCAAAAGATATTTTACGTTGGAAAATGGAGGCCATGAGTTCTATCATGAGTAAGTCTATTTAAGCCATTGGGTAGACCAAACCAGACATCATCACAATAGCTCTCGGGATTTACACCCATAAAATTAAATTACAAATAGATCATACGTCTAGTGTGGAACTTCATGGATTCTAAACCCCCTAATGCAAGAGGTATTTAAGAAGAAAATTATCAAATAGCTTAATACGGGTGTCGTGTAGTCAATTTCAGATAATACGTGGGTGAATATGATCTAATGTGTTCCTAAGAAGGATAGTATGATGGTGGTCCCAAATGAAAACAATGATCTGGTACTCATTGTCGAGTCACGAGTTGAAGGGTGTTTGTAGATTACCACAAATTGAATTCTTGGACCAAAAAAGACCATTTTCCTATGCCATTCATAGACCAAATGCTAGATCGATTGGTTAGGTGTGGGTGTTATTATTTTAGCTATGGGTAAACAAGATATAACAAAATTGGCATTGCTCCCGATGACCAAGAGAAAACTACTTTTACATGTCCTTACGGGACCTTTGCCCAAAGATTTGCCGTTTGGCTTATGCAACGAGGCCGTCACCTTTAGAGGTTATGTTGCATATATTTGTGGATATGGTTAAGGACACTATGGAAGTGTTTATAGATGACTTTTCCATTGTTGGTGACTCATTTGAATCTTACCATGAGAACATGGGTAAGTTTCCTGAGTAGTGTGTATAAACGAACATCGTATTAAATAGAAAAAAATGCCATTTCATGGTTAAAGAAGGTATTGTTGTCTGGCATAAAATATTGAGTTAGGGCACTTAAGCTGATCAATACAAACTAGAGTTTCTTCTTAAGTTACATCCCCCGATATCTATATAAGGTGTTAGAAGTTTTTTTTGTCTATGTTGGCTTTTACAAATGCTTTATAAATGATTTTTCCAAAATTGTACCTCCCATGTGCAAGCTTCTTGAAAAGAAAGTGAATTTTGAATTTGATGTTGATTGTTTAAGAGCGTTCAATTGTCTCAGGGATAAGCTCATACTGACTCTTATTGTTGTGGACTCAGATTAGACATTGCTATTTGACTTGATATGCAATGGAAGTGGATTGGCATTGGGTGAGGTATTAGGTCAACAAGAAAATAAATTTTTTAAACCCAATTTATTATGCTACCAAGTCTCTAAATAATGCCCACACCATTAAGTAGTGAAAAAGAAGGATTCTCTTGTCGTGGCTAATTCTTTCAAAAGAATTCAATGCCTATTTTCTATGTACAAAGGTGGTTGTGCACACAGATCACACCACTTTTTGTTATTTAATATCCAAGAAAGAATCAAAACCAAGATTGATTAGGTGGGTCTTACTCCTATAATAATTTGACATCAAAGTTAAATATCAATAGGGTTGTGAAATTAAGTGACTAACCACTTGTCTCATCTTGAATTGGATGAAGTGCGTAAGAATGGTTTTGAGATCATTGAGGAGTTTCTCTATGAACTTATAATGGTTTTGTTGGAGAAGGTGGTGCAATGGTATGTTTATTTTTCAAACTCTATAGTGTGTGGGGCACTCCCCGATGATCTAAAGTTCCAACAAAAGAAGAGATTTCTCAATAATGTAAAATAGTACTATTGGGATGAGCCTTATCTATTTATAAAGTATTTAGATGGACTAATTCAACGATGTGCTATTGACGAATAAATGAGAGGCACTCTTGTTGCATGTCACTCATCACTGATTGGGGGCAATAATTGTAAACTTTCTCCAAAATGGATTCTGCTGGCCAATATTGTAACATGTGACATGAATTAGTGAGGGTATGTGAGCAATGTCAAAGGCAAGGAGGGATCTCGAGGTGACATAAAATTCCTTTGCTATCAAACCTTGATGTTGAGTTATTTGATATATATGGGTTAGAATTTATGGGCCTCTTTATAAGTTTGTATGGAAACCATTACATCTTGGTAGTGGTTGTTTACATTTCTAAGTAGGTTGAAGTCACTGCCTTGTAAATCAAAGAAGTTATGAGTGTTACTGTATTTTGAAGAAGAATATTTTTACTTGGTTTGGCACCCCTCGTGCTATTATAAGAGATAGGGGAACTCAGTTTTGCAATCAGCCATTCTAGTCCTTGTTCACTAAATATAGGGTCAAGCATAAGGTGGCATCCCCATACCATTCTCAAGCTAATGGGTTGGAAGAAGTGTCGAATCAAGAAATAAAGGTGATTTTGGTGTAGACAATAAATGCAAGTAGAATGGGTTGTGCCCAAAAACTCAATAATTCTTTATGGGCTTATCGGACCTCATTCCATTCCCCCATAGGCATGTATACTTATCAGTTGGTGTTTGGAAAATCTTGCCATTTTTTCATCAAAATTGAACATATAACATTGTAGTCCTTGTAGAGGTTGAATTCAGATTAAAAGGATGCTTCAAAGTTGAGGGTAGACCAACTTCATGACATGGATGATTTTCATTTGAAGGCCTACAAAAGTTCTACTCTCTACAAGAAACGGATGAACAGATGGCATGATGCCAAGATTCTAAAATTAGAGTTCAAGGTAGATGGTGATGTCTTGTTGTTCAACTTGAGGTATAAGTTGTTTCCAGGTCAAAACATGGTGGTCGGGTCCCTTCAAAGTGGTGAATTATTTTCCTAATGAAACAGTTGAATTAGAGAAAAATTCAGGATCCTGATTTACCATAAATGGGCAACGAATTAAACACCACTATAAGTTGCTCCCAAATGTGGATTTTTTGGAGGTTATTTACCTCAATGATGCTTGATAAATTATGTACAACATTGTTCCACGATAATAACTAAGAAGCTTCTTAGGAGGTAACCCAAGTTTATTTTTGTTCTTTTGAATAACATTTATTGATTATATAGATGAATGATGGAGTGGAAGTTGGGGAATTGGTTAAGAATTAAGTCAAATAAGAAAAAGTTGGGAAATCATTTTCCAAGCTCTAATGAGGAGGCTCTGGAGATTTGCCAAGAAAATCGGTGCATCACCAAAGGGATTTTCCAACTTAATATGATATATTACATTCTGCGATGGTGGGTTCAAATTGACGCATCATCAATGTGTTCAGTGAAACAAACCCATCATCGAATTGCTTTGACAAAATAACAACCGAGGGTCCAACATACTGTTTCATTTGAAAATAGAGCTCCACATTGATGCATCACTGATGCAGTCTATGGTGGAAAAGTGATGTAGTACTTGAGTGAGTTTTAAAGTGATGGTTTGAATTTCTTGACCTTTGAATTTCCATTACCCCTTGAACCTTGGTATTTATTCAAACTCTTTTCATTTCTCTCAATTTCTTCTATCACTTTTTACTCTCTCACTTCATCAAATCACATACACACGCACACTTTAATTCTTCAAATCTAAATTCCTACATCATACTGCACCATGGGTCATTGTCCTTGAAGATATTCATTATTTCATAAAAAATGTTGAAGGTTAGATTTTTTTATTTTGCATGTAGCAGTTATAATCATTGATAATTGAGTGGTCATAATGCTTTTATGTTTAATTCATGATGCATCCATATATTCATTTATTTTTATTCTTGAAAATTTAGATATTAGCTACTTTTTACTTCATGATTAGTGCATAAATATTGTAAATGGGAATCTTTAGCATGAATTTATGTGATTTTGAAATGGATTTGAATAAATTAGTTTATAATTGTTATGGGTTGTTATTAGTTTGACTAATTTTTCCCAATGATAGATTGGGTGACGTCGTTCTTAAGAGAAAAATCCTTATATGGTTATATGCGTATTGACACCTGGGGAAGTTGAGTACCCATGGTAAAAATGTGTGGAAAGTCGCCATTGAAGGAAAAGGGTCACCAGTAGAAGCTTGGAGAAGATGCACTTCAAACAATAGGTTGAGAACCTCGGCGATTCACTAAACTATGTGGTGCATCACTGAAGTGCTCCCTATATCGGTGAAATGTTACCGAATGGTTGGGTAACTTAAGTGAAAATTTGTGATGCTTGATTGAATTGGAAATGCTCGAGGAGTATTTCTAAATCCTTTGGCGTACTACTGATTTTCCACATTTCATGCCGATTTGTATCCTAAATTTTCTATATATTTCAGCAATGGTCATTTGCATCGCCGATCCAATTGGCAATTTATACCTATGTTTTGAAACTTATGATGATTTTCTAACATCGGCCAAGCGCATTGCTACTCTATGTGCAGAGATGCCTAGGATAAAACATACATTAAACAAGCAGCTCAAATCTTTTCCTCGTATGTCAAGGCTTGCAAGGGGGTATAATCTGTGAAAGAAAACCTACTGTGAATGTGTAAAAAAGGAGAAAAGAAGATAAGGAAAAATCTAAATCCCCGGTTTCCTCTGAGGCGAGCTCCTCAAATAGCTCAACCTATGAGAGGTACAATCTTAATTCATCAAAGTAGGGAAACAACACACCCATTCATGAGCCTTTCCATACTTCTGAGGAAACTCTAGCTAAGAAAAAAGGAGTTGAATAGCCCCGTACCCCTGTAGCAGTGCCTTTCGTGCACCCTCAAGGAAGCCAACATAGCTTAAAACATATTAAGGTATGGCATTAGTGCACTTTAATAGAGGATAAGCAAGTGATCTTGCATGGTCTAGAGGTCAAGCATGCTCGGGTTCTTTTGGCACTCCTTTACCATAATTTTTAGGTATTCATTGAAACCACTTAAGGCTTAGGTTTAAAATTAGGTTAGGGAATTCTATGTTGTGTATGGGGAATTGCTTCCTGAGAAAAAAAAGGAGAGGACTCAATTAACAAAGTAGGTTGTGAGGATGAGAGTGGTTAATGTGGTTTAGGGTCCACCCAACCATTAATAAAGTGATGGGATGTAAGAAGATAAATAAACATTACTTTTCATCTAAGGTGAAAGACTCAAGTGTAGGTGTGCAGCTTGGTTGGTCTCTTTGCTAAATGATGTTTCACCTCAGTGTCTTGAACCTACTATTAAAATTCAAAAGGAGGACATTCACTTAGAGGCTTGGTATTATTGAGCTTCGTGTTAAGCTAAATTTGGGATTGGTCATAGTCCCAAACATTGTTAGCTAGGCTTAGCAGAAGTACATTAGATTTAGCTTGCTTGATTACGGAGCTATTTCACCATGTGAAAGTGTTGTTCAATAATTAATAATGATTTTGAGTGTACCCCAGTTTCTATTATTGATATTATGAGGATAGAGTTAGTTGTTGAGATAGGAAGAAGAATGGGTGAAAAGAGGTGCCTGGGTGATTGATTTCACTTTAGTTGATAGCACAACCAGCCAACCTACTCTGATGTCTCTTCCAAATTCCATATCCCTTGAGTCCACTCCCACTCTCACTACTATTTCCCCAACTATAAAGTTATATCCATAACCACCTAGACCTAGTGGCCCTACTCCTACATCTTTCCTTGCCACGGGTTCCTCAAAAACTCTATTAACTCAAGTCGGAATTATTAGGATGGGTTAGATAGATTATACATGAGATTCTAGGTTGACCGAGATCGAGAGATATATTTTGGGTATGATTGCTAGTGCTTTAAAAGTTGCTATAGACCTGATACATAAGGAGATGGGCAATATTAGAGAGACTGTAGAATTTTGGGAAGAAGCGATATGAGTTGAGTGCCCCTTAATCGTCCATTCCACAGAGGTTATTACTAGCATGTAGGGTGTGTTGGTTTCCCTTTGGAAGCATGTTGATGCATTCTAATTCTTTGTTGTGACTCGCTTATGGGGAGATTCATCTGAGATACCAGCACCAAGGTATACACTTATTCGTGAGACTGTGCTAGTGATTGAGAAGGAGATGGTGAAGGATTCAGACCATGCTTTAGATGATGTAATAAACAGTTCTTACATAGATGGTTTCATTGAGGTTGAGGGCTAAATTGATATTTAGGTTGACTCACAGGTAGTAGAGCAGGAGGATAGGCAGGTGGCCGAGGATGTTATAATTGCTGATGATATGGAGTGGTTGGTTTGTGATAGTTCATAGATTGGAACCTCTCACTTAATGTCTACCATGAAGAATTCAGTTATACCATATCCACCCGGTCAAACAGATGGATCTGAGCCGAGCACTGATGCCTAGATAATATCCACTTCAGTAAGCCAGTCACTGCCTTTGGCGTAGCCACATTCAGGGGGACCCTTACTCCCTTTCTACTTACTTTATATAGTAATATATCATTAAGGACAATGCATATATTTAAGTTGGGGTCAGAAGGTTATTCATTTAGATATATAATTTTATCTCCCAATTCTTAATTACTATTTATTTAGATATTATTTTTGCTTTTGTTTCTTATTCTAGTACGTGGTTTGAAATTTGAATACTCAGTTTATTTTTATTTGGGTTTTAATAATTAGATATTTGTGCTTCTTTGGATTCCATTTAATATGTTTGTATTTTAGATTTGATTCAGGGCGTGATTTGTGGTTTTTATTTCTTTGTTATCTCATTTTGATCTCCAAATAGTAGTTTTAGTTACATTGCAAATAAAATTTAATTTAAGCATGCATTTTAAGAAAAATGTACTAGCAATATAACACTTTGATTCAAATGGTACACTTGGGTAGATTTTTCATATGCCCAATTTTGAATTCACTTCTCATTGTGACGTGTAGTTCAACTTCTTCAAACATATGCCTATTTTAAAAAAATTTCAATTGGTCAATTTAAGCTAGTTATACTTAATTTTTGTGAAAGCTCTCATCTCATTTTGGCTACTTGGATATCTTTCTTAATATGTGCTATGAATGTGGTATGCCAATTGAGGAAGCATACATTGAGTATGCAATTGAGTACCATGTAAGGGAAAGGTTTGATTTGATCTTGTGAATTGAGGACACCTAGAGCATTCTCGATCTCTCTATTTTGATAAAAAAGGGTGTTCAATATTAGAGACATAATCTTACTTAATTGAGATTAAACCACCTATTGTGAAAAAAATTTGAGCCTTCCCTTGGTGAGTTGAGTGACCAATTTTTTCCTACATTGAGCCTTCGAACCCATTTTCTTGAATAACTTTGTTACAAGCAAAAAACATTTGTTTCAAGTCCATATCTTAAACCAAACCTACTAAAAGTATCCAAGTTAGGTAAAAGACCAACTTAGGTCAAAATCCCAAGTTAGGGGTGTAGGAGACCGTAAAATATAAATATGCTCGGCAGTACATAAATGTGGGGATTGAAAACATCCTCTTTGAATTATCCTTGTAACCTTAGTTGATATATAAAAAAAGAGAAGAAAGAGTTGTAACTTTGCTCGTATTGTAAATATGTGTAGTTATTTAAATTTTAAAAGGATAAAAAGAGGAAAATAACTTGAGAGGCTTTGGAAGATTGGTCGTAAAATTATTATAAGGAGAAAACCTTGGGAAAGTATATGAATGGAGGTCTCTAGATGCTTTGTTGAGGTAGAGTCACCATAACCTTGACCTTTCCTACCTTACTCACTGCCTACACTAAAGCCACACATAGACCTAGGTGATATTCGATTTTGCATACTTTGATGTGGTTAAGTGGGGCTTATTGGAAAGCCTATATATGTGGTACTTGTGTCTTGATGTTATTTTGGAGAGTGAGTGATTTTTTAGTCCCTAGAATTATTGATAATCATTTTTAAGGTAAGGGACTTCTTTTTGTGAGGGTTCTTGATTGTCATGATTTATTATTCTTCATTCTCAATTGAAGTCTATAAGTATGTGTGTGTCTTGGTAATATTTAGCCAATGTTTGATGATTGTTGTTGACAAATTAAGATTTTGATAGGTGAAACATGGGCCTTGGTTTTAAAAATAATGAGGGAAAAAGTGTACTCTCCAAAGAAATGTGTTCCTAAGCTTCCCAAGTTGTACTATTTGTAGGCATTGGTAGTTTTGTTATGTATGTATTGATTTACTTGAGGGTGAGAAAAGATTTAAGTTGGGGTGTTGATGAGTCAAAAAATTACAACTTATTTATCTTAAAAATTGAGATAAAACATGCCCACAATGCTAAATTGAAATGTTTTAATGTTAATTTGTTTTGATTTTAGGGTAAGGCCCAGAAGTGAGCAAAATGGCAAAGAGGAGTGAAAAAGAAAAAAAGATGGAAGATTGAAGCAAAAACTGCATAAAGGCATAGAAGGGGCAGTTCGGTGCATTGCTGAAGCGATCAGTGAATTATCAATTTGACATCTCCATCACTAATCTTGATAGAAAAA
This sequence comes from Capsicum baccatum var. pendulum, assembly GCA_030864225.1. NCBI lineage: Eukaryota > Viridiplantae > Streptophyta > Magnoliopsida > Solanales > Solanaceae > Capsicum > Capsicum baccatum. The sequence continues at coordinate 156,767,011 of CM061557.1, read as the reverse complement.
GGCCAAGAAAAATAAAATTAGAACGACGATGCAAGAAAACATAGTGGTGCATCACCGACTTAATCAACGAACGAAGCATTGCATCGCCAAAAGAAATAAAAGTCTACCACTGGAGCGTAATATATTGACGAATCAATGAACCATATGTAATTCAATACAGCGCTGACCTGTTTGGTGATGCACTCCACTCAACCATATGTTATGCGGTGGAAATTCCTTAATTAAGTTGCTCGATTTCACCGATACTATTAAACCTTTATCTAGCCATTAAAAACTCATCTCTTGTCAATTTGGTAATTGCCTAAGCTTGTAATCTAACCCTAGTCTTTGTTTTAGTACTTCTAGCTCAAAACTTGCATTTTTCTTGAAAATCTTTAAATTCTTTGGTAAACATGGATGAAGATTTAATTATAATTTCTTTTCTTTCTACTATGAGCAACCAAATTACCTTACTTGAGGTTATGCATAGTTGAGTGTTGATTGTGATTATTTAGATTTGACTTGGATATGTGTTATGATTTTAGGTAAATATCTATGCGTTAATTTATAGATTGAGTTTTAAAGCTTAGTGTATACTTGGATCTTTTGTGTTTACTGAAAAGGGTTACAAGAGTGATGAGAGTTGGCTAATGAGACTTAAGTTAACTTATTTAGGTAGTAATGCTAGGGATAAATTACACACATTGAGGCTAATGGTTGTTCGGCAGCCTAAATATTTGGGTGTTCAAGAGAAACCCTTAGTGAAATTTGGTAATGCATTGAAAAATCACTCCAAATATCAAAAATCATTCCTAATCACAACTAGCACTCAAATCTTAGATGTAGTTTCACTTACTCATACGTGCAGTCATCATAAAGAAGGCATAACCCCAAGTTCTTTAATTCAATTGATTACAATATTGTTTTTTTACATTCAACAAACCAATTGTTAACATTTTAACTTGTTACTAGAAATCATTTAAACAAAACCCCCTAATTTTACTTTTATGTTTAATTTTAACATTGCGTGCAAACCGTGAGTTGCTTGTCACACTTGAGAGCGAAGATCACACTCTTATTCCATGTGAAAATAACCCTGACTCTTGTTTGGTAATATATTTAAATGATCTCTATATGCAATAATATACTTTGAGCTTTATTAGACCCCACTTTTGTTAACATTATAAAAATGCTCCTGAAGGAGGGGTGTGTGACCATCTCAATCCTATAAGGATGATGATTATTATATGTTTGGTGGTTTAAATAGACATTAAAGTGATTGTTCCAATTATTGTGCCCCTCCATTGGTTATGCTTATGAAATGTTACTTGTTTTTTTGAGTTTGATAGGGATCTTGATATGGATAAGGAAAATCAACATGTAGTACACAATGGTATTGAAGAAATGCTCAAACCTTAGACCAGGTGACTAACTTAGATTAGCATATATATCTCTTACAACAATCTATGGCGACATTTGGAAAGAAATGAGAAAAAGAATTAAACCCTTATAAAGATGCCAATCTCTCGGGTGCAATGGATTTTCCTAATCCTTAAAATGAAGCCGTTGAAGAAGAGATTTCAAAAATTATGGTTGATTAAAAAATGTGTGATGACAAAAATAAAAATTACCAAATTGAATAAGTGGCTCAAATGGAAGAAGATGAATAAAATTGTGATGAAGAAATCTTTGATTCTCAAGGAAACAAATTAAGGAGATGTTGAAAGGAACAATGGAGAAGAATGAAAATATGAGGAAGTCTTGCCTAAATGGTGGGGCCTAATACCACATGGTGATAATGAATTTTTTCAAAATCTAGATTTTTCCATGGGTTGAATTTTGATAGCGGAGATTGAGTCCCAAAATGAACAAAACCGTAACAAGGAAAACATTATGAGCATAGAGTGGCTATTGTATCAAGATCAACAAATTGAATCCAAGGAGGATCAAATTAATAGAATGTTTCTAATGATGGATGAATCCCTCAAAGTACATGTTGAGAACTATCTAGTGTGAATTCAAATTGAAATGACTACTAGATAATTGGAAACCAAATTGAATGCAAAACTTGAGGCATGCGATGTTTAATAACAAATGGTCATGTATAATAGTGATGAGATGGTTTCCAACGAAGATGTGGGTTAGATTGATTTTGAAGAATTCTTGAGAATTCTCTCACCAACCGAGCAAAAAAATGAAGGATACCGAAGTTGAAGAAATGATACTAGAGTAACAAAAAAGCCAATAAAATCCTTTCTGAAGACTCTAGTTCATTTAGGGGTGACAATGTCAAGAAGAATGCATATTCAAAAATGGAGAGGTTTAAATCTCATTACAACGACATTGTTCTTGGTGGATATAATGGAAATCAAAATAATCAAGCAAATGGAGAATTTTGAAGATGAGGGACAAAGTTCCTACATTTTGAACTTTCTCATTGATAGAGAACATAATGACATTCCTCACCCGAAGGCCAAGAAGTAAAAAATGTGGTGTCTAAAAAGTGGCCTATTGATCTTCTCCCCAACGCCCAACAAACTTAAACAAAATCTTGATGTGAAGTTAGGTAAAATATTCAAGTCATAAAAATAATGAGATAGTTGGTTTCATTGCTTCCTTAACTTTGCCCCAAGTGACTCAATGAGATGCTGATTTAAAATTGGATAGAATATTCAAATCCATAAATTAGAGACAAAAATAGTAAGGTTGCTTGCATCATGCCTCAATGTTAAATCAAGAGCTTGATGGTATGTAACCAATCATTCCCATAAATTTTTCTTTAATTTTATTTTTGACTAATCCAAAAAACTTTAAAGTTTTTGGAAGTAATTTGAATAGGTTTGGATGCAAAAATTTGATTGGAATAGATTTTGGGGTTGTACTACATTAAAAATGGGTGTTTGAACGCACTTTAGGAGTGTTCAAAATGCCAAACTCAAGGGCATATTGCAAAAACTAGCTTAGGAATTGCCAAAATGGTAGAATCTGCCTATAACACCTCAAGAATTTGACCATTACAAAATTTCCTTGGTTTTGGACTTACTAGACTTGGCACGACTCAAAGGTACTAATCATACCCTTAAATATGAGTTAGGTTCTTTCTTGAGGGTTCACTCGTACCCTAGGTAGTATGGCTGGCTTAGCTACTACCCAAGATATGACTCACTAGGGTAGGAATTATAAAGGAACATACAACCTTAAATATGAGTTAGGTTCTTTCTTGAGGGTTCACTCGTACCCTAGGTAGTATGGCTGGCTTAGCTACTACCCAAGATATGACTCACTAGGGTAGGAATTATAAAGGAACATACAAGTGGTGCAAGGCAAGTCATATGGTGCTTGTTTGAGTTATCTTATGGAATCTTTTCAAGTTACGATTAGTGGGTACGATTAGGTATACCACTTATACCTTTGGTTAAAATTTAGGGAGATGTGAGTCACATAGAAACCAGTAGGTAGGGTCTTGGCAAGGTCTTAGGTACGAGTTAGGGTACCACTCGTACCCTATGATACAGATGGCATAGGCGAGTCGTACCCCTAGACGTGGCTTATTTTTAACTTTAAGTCAAGGGTAGTCTGGATATTTCCTACTTCAAATCCTTATGTCCTCATATTATATAATCCTTAGTGGACCTTATTAACACTTGTTAAACGATTAAAACACACCAAATACTCGCTTAAACTTACTCTTGAATATTGGAGGATAGCGTTTCTTTATGTGTTCTTCAACGAGCTCAAAGGTCAAGATTTCTTGCGTGAATCTTCATGTATAAGGCATGTACTCCTTCCCTCATTGTTAGTTTAAACTAAAGGTATGTGTACTGTGTTTTAAACATTATTTTATGGATCATGAATGGTGGTTTTCAAAATATATGTTGAGGGTCTTGGTGCATATGGTTTGGTATTAGCTTAAACTATGTTTTTACATGCTTTGTGTAATGGTTTGCATATGTGGTTGTTGGTTGGTTATAGTTTAACAAATGGGTCTTGAGTAACCCTACTTATGGTGGTTTATGCATTGGTTTTATTCTTGGTTAAGGTATGCCCTCAACAGGTTTGGTAAAATGCCTTAAAAATGTTTTTACTCTGTTGTTGTACTTTTATTGGACTCTTGCATGGTTTGGTTTGGTAATGGAAGCTTAAATAGATTTTGATGGTTTGACATGGTTTAAATGATATAAATGCTATAAATGTTTGGCATGGTCTAAAATGGTTTAGAAATGGTATAAATAGTGTGCATGGCTTGGAAAGGTAAATGGCTAAATGGTTATGCTTATGGTGTACATGGAGTCCACCAAGTAGTTCAATATGGTAAATGGAAGGGCACTTGGAAGTCCCCTTTAACCTATATATGGTTTTCTATGAATTGTACTTGTAAGTATGGTTGGTATAATGATACACCACTAAATGTCCTTGGTTTATAAATTGTAAATGTATTGGTTGGTCTCTTGGTAATGGTTTTAATTAGGTGATGATTGTAGGATGTGTAGCAAAGCCGCAAAAGGTGGAGGTCCCAGGGGGACTAAAACTGGAAACTCATATTTGCCGATGTGAGGTTTGGTATTGGTGACCGTGTGCATGATATCACACTATATTTTGGATGATGTAGTAGTCATCCTAGGTTTTCTTCCTTGGTTATGAGGCTACATGCACTGGGGCCCATTCAGTAGGGAGAGATGAACCCATATAGCCTGTGGGTAGTTTAGGACAGCAAATCCTTACAACCTATGTAAAGGTTTTAAATGCATTCTATACTCAGTTCCTTTTTCCCCAACATGGATATATATAAATAAATATAAATATATGGTTGTATACATCATGGATGGTTTTACTTGATTTTATAAGTGATATTATTTTATCCTTATCCTGAGTGCATGCTAAGGTTCATCCACTAACCCTTCTTTGGGTGGCTGTATACCCACACTATAAAGTGACTGACCATTCTACTTTTCTTGCTTAGTGATTGAATTTGGGGACAGTCGATGTTGGATTGAAGTAGTGAGCTTCCATAGTTCAAAAGGCATTTACTTTATGTCATGCCATAGTTTACTTTACATACTTTATATCTTTCATAGACTTTGATTTTGACTATGGTCGAGGGCATATCCCAACTAGGTACTCTTTGGTTGGTCTAGAGGCTTTGTATGGACAACTGTGGAATTTGGTATGTTTTGGGTTGTTTTTATATATATATATATATATATATATACTTAGATACATTGGCTTATTATTATGGTATTGGTTTATGGTTTACGCATTAGTTTGGTTGGTTATTGGGTGGTTGGACTTGGTTGGGTTGGTCTCGGATATAGACTTATCCTAGAGTCACCACATGGTCGGATATGCTATCTTATTATATATTCAAACTTCAGCCGACTTAAGGTATGTATTTGGTGGTTAAATTGGGTAATGGGGGTGGTTCCCTATTTTAGTTGGGCTTTGGGTTGCCCATTACAACAATGCCCTAGTTCGGTTCATGTCAAATTGGTATTAGAGCCTTAGGTTTTGGTGTCATAGAGTTTGCACACAACAGTGTCGAGTAAAGTCTTTCTTATGGGTGTGTCGTGCACCACCCTTATAATCTGGAGGCTACAAGGCATTTAGGATGTTTTATTTTCTTAATTATTCTACTTTTAGGCTATGGAGTCTAAGGTATTGAACTCTTCTCTGAATCTTCCTTGGTTCAGTATTCAAATCAGGCCTTCTCAAGTGGGACAAGTGAGGTTGGGACAAGTGAGGTTCTTGGAAACTCACTTGTCCCACTTGAGGACAACATGGATGATTTGGTCCCAACTTATGAGGTACATGCCTGGTCTAGGGTCACAACTTCAGGATTTCCTCGTAGAGTCCCATCGGTCTTCACTAACCCTATTTTAAAAGATGGTGCTCATTCTTGGTTACCCCAAGGAGAGGTTACAAATGTTGATTTTTATCGTTCTATTTATTTATTGACCCAGATAGTGACAACTCTATCATGCCAGTCTTGTCCGATTAGTATTAGCAGGAATAAGGTAAGGTTAGAGATAGACAAGGTTGCACTCATGCCATCTATCATTAGATTATTGTATCCATAAAGGTTATCTTTGGGTTTCATGGTGAGTCAGCTGTAGAGTGGGAGGATGGTTTCATTCCCTAAGCATTAAGAAAAAGATTATATTCTATCTTACAACTCAAAGATTGGTCTTTAAAGGGGTATTTCTATTATCGGTTAGTTCGAGTTAACGATTCTAACTCGAAAGGTCTTTCTTTGCATTCAGTTTTAGTGATGCATGGACTTATTGGGGTCCTTAATGATGATCCTCATGGTGTCTGTCTAATGGAGAGGTTGGTTTGGGATTGGTCTTATTTCAGACCCTTGTCCAATTTTCATTCTTTATTTATAAAATGGTTCCAATTAGGTTAAAGGAGCTTAAGGAGAACTTAAAGGGTCTTTAAAATAAAGGTCCCATCTGTTCTAGTGTTTCTTTGTGAGATGCTTTATGTTTTCATCGGGGAAATGGTTTCCCAAGAAATGGATAGGTTGTCAGAGAGTGACTAAGGAGTTTTGGGTGTCATCCTTGTAGGGTGGACCTTATTTGTATATTCCATTCTATATGGGGTACTTTGATAGTACTAAATAGTGGTTGGTAGATCCTAGGCTTAAACCTAGATATTTGATCATGGTAAAGAGAATATGTTAGCTTGACATAGCAATGCAGAAATTGCAGAGGTAAATTGGTAGGTTGGATAAGGTTGATGACTGAGCAATATGATAATGGGAAAGTTGTGGCTTATAGGCCAGGGATTCAAGTTGAAAAGATGGATATAGATTGGGGGTCTAATCATTAGATAGGTTGGATCATGGAGTCTGTACATGTCTTTGTCCCTATACTTGTACTTTAATGTTGGTATGAAATTTATTATTAGATTCATGGTTTTGAAACTGGGTTTTGGTACAATGGAGGGATTTAACATAATTACTTATTTGAATTGATTTTTTTTATAAATTATGATGCCTTATTCATGTTTTATAAATATTTATGAACATTGTGGGATGCATAGGAATGGTAAATAGCTTTTGGGGTACTATGGATTCCCAAATTAGTTGATTCTGGTCTTGGAAATTTTATGCCCTCCAAACTAATTATGAAATTGCCATTGAATATACTTTTTTCATATGGTTTGACTATTTTTAAGTCCTTGCATTGCATAAATAATTAAAGGAATATGAATTGCTTTTGGTAGGATTCAAATGATTTTTGAAAGGCCTTGGTGGCCATGGTTTGATTTTAAATGGTTTTAGTTTAATTGGAAACTTTGGAGTCAATCTAGTCTCATATTTTTTTTCATGTCTGTGCTGAGCTCTAGGTTACATTGGGGGTGAATGGGCTTTTAGGTATAGGAGAACCAAGGATCCCTAGCGTATGTCTTTTGTAGTACCTATTGAAGCGGAGTATGGTCCTTGTAGGGGTAATGGGGTAAAAGTTTATGGTTAGTCTAAAATTTTTCTTTAATGGTGGACTTCTAGGAAAGGTCGAGTTTCATATTCTGGTGATACTTTTCTCTCTCGGTTAAGAGGGTACTCTAGTAGTGTTGTATGCATTCTGATAGTACTTATGCCTAAGGTTTGCGTTTGGTATACACCCTATTCCCTAAATATGAGTTTTGACTTACATTACATTACTCATGGTATATGTGGCTGTGTTTCTTTTGGTGTCCAGTCTTAAGGACTCCTTTTTGAAATGGTTTGGTCGAGATGATTCTCCATTATGGTCTAGGTGATTGTTGTGAAGTACTTTATGCCTATGGTTCTATGTCTTGTTTTGGGGGTCTTTGTATTGCCTTGGTGGCCTGTTTAATTCTCATAATTCAAATTCCTTAAATGATTTTTCTTATGCTAGGATGGTAGAGTCTTGGGAGGCATAGTGGTGTTGTGGAATGGGGAATATAAAAGTCCCAAAGTAGGGGAGAGTCTAGGGTGACTACCAGAGCTAAGGTTTTGGAAGGTAAAGTAAGACTGTTGTCATGGTAAATGGTTAGGAAGGAAATGGGTGGTGAAAACCTTGTGGAGGTTGTAAAAGATACTAGATCTTTTGATGGATAGATCATACTACGGGCATATAAGTCGTAGGATTGAATGTTGTAATTGGTAGACATACCAATAGTTGTGTTGGGTACTTGAGATATGTTATAGGGCTTGGTTTTATGAATTATTTTCATGGCATAGTAGTGTATAGTTTTAGGTGTTTAATTATAGGTATGGTTTTAGGTGTTTAATTATAGGTTGGGGTATCAGTTATAATGGTTAGATATGGTTTGTCCATGTCCTTTACTTATGGTTTCCATATAATGGTGGTGGAAGTGAAGTAGTACTTTGGGACAGATGTAAGGAGTAAAGCCCGGTGGCACAAGTTAGCTCCTTCGTGCATTAGATAGGTTTGAATGTAGATTCGATGGTGTATATCTAAACTCAAGCTTTCATAGTGGTGTGTCTTGGTAAATTCTAAGTTGAATTGCACTTGACCTTGCATGAGTCCGTTCAGCCAGTACACTATGAGTTTGTATTGGGGTAAGGTGTGGATGATCCTTGGTTGGCTGGTTTCTTTGGGTGGTATTTGTATCTTGGGTTCTTTGTTCTTTTGGGGAGGCCCCGATAAGGATCCTGTATTGGTAAGTTTACCAGATGCGAACAAATAAGATATGGCTTCGGTAAAGGGTCCATGGTGGAACTAGAGGCCCGAGAAAGCTATTTGGGATGTGGAATATGACATGGAGTCCGAGTATTTGCATTGGTTTTTCGTTCTGGAAACTCATGCGTAGGGTATATGTTCTTCATTTTATATTGGTTTGTAACTTTGTTAAAGGTGAGGAATGGCTTCTCTTACATCTTTGTTTTCTAATTTTATTAGAGGTTGGAATGGAGGTGTTGGGGTGTAAATTGTTCTTGGGATATGTGATGATCATTTCATCTTTATTTATGTTCTTGTCCTCTACCTCAATTGGAGGAAAGTTTGATATGGGTTAATGTGTTACCTAATGCTCGTTCTTACCCTTACCCGTTATTCGAGGATAAATGATCCTAGTAAGAGAGACTATAACGCCTCTAGAATTTGTCCCTTACAAAATTTCCTTAGTCTTGGACTTGCTGGACTTGGTACGACTCAAGGGTACCAATTGTACCCTTGAATATGAGTTAGGGGCTGTCTTGAGGGTTCACTTGTATCCTAGGTATTATGGTTGGCTTGGCTACTACCCAAGATATAACTCACTAGGGTACGAATAGTATAGGAACATACGAGTGGTGCAAGGAAAGTCGTATAGTGCTTGTTTGAGTTGTCTTATGGAATCTGCCCAAGGTACGATTGGTGAGTACGATTTGGTATACCACACGTACACTATAAATACTAGTAGGTAGGGTCTTGGAAAGGTCTTGGGTACGAGTTGGGGTACCACTCATACCCGAGGATACGAATGGTATAGGCGAGTCGTATCCCTAGACGTGGCTTGTTTTTAACTTTAAGTCAAGGGTAGTTTGAGAATTTATTATTTCAAAACCTTATGTCCTCATGTTATATAATCCTTGGTGGCCTTTCTTAACACTTGTTAAAAGATTAAGACACTTCAAATACTCTCTCAAACTTACTCTTGAAGATTGGAGGCTAGGGTTTATTCATATGTTCTTCAAAAGGCTCAAAGGTCAATATTTCTTCCGTGAATCTTTATGTATAAGGTATGTACTCTTTCCCTCATTTTTAGTTTCAACTAAAGGCATGTGTATCGTGTTTTAAACATTGTTTCATGGTTTATGAATGGTGGTTTTTGAAATATATGTTGAGGGTCTTGGTGCATATGATTTTGGTATTAGTTTAAACTATGGTTTTACATGCTTTCGGTAATGGTTTGCATATATGGTTATTGGCTGGTTATGGTTTAACAAATGGCTCTTGGGTAACCCTAATTATTCTAGTTTATGCATTGGTTTTGGTCTTGGTACAGGTATGCCATCAACATATTTGATAAAATGCCTTAAAGAATGTTTTTATTCTATTGTTGAACTTCCATTGGGACTCTTGCATGATTTAGTTTGGTAATGAAACCTTAAATGGATTTGTATGGTTTTTCATTGTTTAAATTGTTTAAATGATATAATTTTTTTAACGTTTGGCATGGTCTAAAATGGTTTGGAAATGGTGTATTGGCTTGGAAAGGTAAATGGATAAGTAGTTATGCTTGTGGGGTACATGGAGTACCCCAAGTGGTTCAATATGGTAAATGATGGGCACATGGAAGTCACCTTAAACCTATATATCGTTGGCTATTTATAGTACTTGCAAGTATAGTCAGTATTTCGATACCACCACTAAATGGACTTGGTTAATAAATAGTCAATGGATTAGCAGGCTGTGTAGCAAATCCATGGAAGGTAGATTTCCTGAGAGGACCAAAACTGGAAACAAATATTTGTCGATGTGAGGTTTGATCTTGATGACCGTGTGCATGATGTCACACTATATTCTGGGGGATGTACTAGTCATCCCAAGTTTTCTTCCCTGGTTATATGAATACATGCACTGGGGCCCTTCCAGTAGGGGTAGCTAAACGCATATAGCCTGTGGGTGGTTTAGGACGACAAAGCTACACAACCTAGGTAAAGGTTCTAAATGCATGCTAAACTCGAATTCCTTTCCCCAACATTGATTTATATATATGTATAGTTGCATGCATCATGGATGGTTTTATTGGATTTATAAATGGCATTATTTTATCCATATCTTGAGTGCATGCTAGTGTTCACCTAGTAAACCATATTTGGGCGACTATATACCCACGCTATGCAGGGACCAGCCATTATACTTCTCATGTTTAGTGATCGGATTCAGGGATAGTTGATGTTGTATTGAAATAGTGAGATTCCATAGTTTGAAAGGGATCTACTTCATGTAATGTCATGGTTTACTTCACATACTTCTTGTCTTTCATAGACTTTGGTTTTGGCTATGGTCTGGGGAATATCTCGACTAGGTACTCTTTGGTTGGTCTAGAGGCTTTGTATGGACAACTGTGGAATTTGGTATGTTTGAGTTTTTTGTGTGTATATATATACATGCATACATTGGATTATTATCATAGTATTGGTTTATGGTTTCCACAATGGTTTGGTTGGTTATTGGGTGGTTGGACTTGGTTGGGTTGGTCTCGAATATAGACTTATCCCAGAGTCACCATGTGGTCGGATACGCTATCTTGTTATATCTTCGGACTTCATCCGACTCAAGGTATGCATTTTGTGGTAGGGTTGGGTAACGGGGGCGGTTCCCTGTCCTGGTTGGGTTTAGGATTGCCCATTACTATAAGGCCTTGGTTCGGTCTGTCACTGCCCAGGTCAGAATAATATCAAATACCGCTAAAGAAGTCCAACATTTGCTAAAGTGAAAATTTGTTAAAGAGACCCACTGCCACTTAAGAGGAAGTCATAAAAGAAGTCAAGGAATCCTAAGAGGTCCAATGTCTTCTAAAGTTGTCGGTCAAAATATAGGCACAGCCTCTAAAATGGTTAAGTGTTCACTTTAGCGGCACTCGACATTCAAAATACCCCTAAGTAAATGTGAAAAGTATCAAAGTTTGTTCCATTTCTCAAACAGTTGATTCCCCACTCCCTTCATCCACTTTTAAATATCTTCCAAAGTTTCTCCATATTTAAATTTTCAACGCACGAAATTAGTTTTGCCTTCGAAAATCTCTTACTGTTTGATTGATAAACTTTTCATCTTTATTGTCTCAATACTTTTGATATTCAATAAGTTTATAATCATTGATGATTTATGTCTAGTTTGTGTCTTATATTGAATGGATGGAAGCATCTTGGTGATGAAATCATGGGGAAGTTTTGCGTATCTATTGATTGTGCAAAACATTTGAAAATTTGTCTTGTCTACCATGTCTTTGATTTTTGGTTTATGAGAATTCTTTGGTTTGTTAGTTGAGTTTTTAGAATTGAGTTGTATTTCATATATTATTGAGCTATAAACCGTGTTGTTGGTGTAAAGTACAAAAAATAACTTAAAAAAATAGATTTGGGTTTGTTGGGGAAGAAGGGTCTGCTTAGGGAACCTTTCCTTTGATAAATCTTGGCTTGCTAAGGTAGCCTTTGACTGCTAAAGCAAGGTCCGCTAAAGCAGTGTCTAATTGATAAAGTCAGTCTCTAACTACTAAAGTGATACTCGTAGCCTACTTTTGCAGGGTTCAAAAAGTTGAAATTCATTCATGAATCCCTAATGGAGTTTTAACTCATTTTTTTAATCTTCCATCACTTACATTGTACTGTTTTACCTTCTAATCTTATGCGTTTATGCTTGTGAGATGTTTTTAGGTTCCAAAATCAAAGTTGGAGAGAAATTATGGGTTGATTAATGAAGTAAAGGTTGGAGAGTAGTATGATCAAACTCACTTTCTCTCTCTTGACTTTCAGACCACCTACTACTCTAACGTAGCTAGAAATAAGTTGTTCTGTGATAGGGGGATTTCACTTGATTGCGTACCAGGGACTCTCCCTAGCTTTTATCAAAGGCTAGAGAACTTAGTTTTGATTTATTTAATAGTTTAACCTTGCAAAGCCAATGATAAATGGGTGAGAGAATTTTATCCCAATCTAAAGTTAGCTAATCTAAAAAATCAAGTGATAAATGTTAGAGGAAAGACTATCAATTTCGAGCTTGAAGTGATCAATAGAGTCTATAGGTTGCCAAACCCCGACCCCTTTTAATACACGACAAATGATTGTGCCCTATTTGTTAGTTTTGAACCTTTGTTCAAGAAAAAATGTATCTTGCGGTGTTTCACAAGTAGGGATAATGACCAAAGAGTTCATGAAAAAGGCAAAAAATTGGATATCCATTATTTGTAGCTAAGTTTTGCCATATAGTAATAATTTACCATCCTTGTGATGAGGGACTAGATAGTGGCTTGCATTTTGGACACCATTTGGGTAAATATTGGTCACATGATCATTCTAAATCTAAAGAAGTTTAAGTTAAAAGATGGCTCTTATTTCCTTTATTGATTACTAAACTATAGAAATAGATTGGGGTATAAGTTCTAGAGAAGTAATTGGGTTTAGCCAACAACGTTGATCTTTTCATTAAAAAATTATAGTGAAGGTACTATCATAAAAAGCAAGAAAAATAAGATTGATTATAGAAAGTCATCTAAGTAGAGACTGATTCTTGTAGGACATCGACTACAGGACCATTTGAGATAGTAATAGATAATTTGATGATTGTTCGAAATTTAGTGTCTAGACTCCATGCCAAACTAGATGAGACAACTGAGAGGCCTATCACTTATGTCCCAAATAATCATTTTCAAAAGTTCGTAGAAGACTATAAGAAGCAGGAGGACTATTTCTCGAGATTAGAGAAGGCCTACATTGATCTAGATAAGGAAAAGATGAAGATAAGAGAGAGAAATGAAGAAATAAATTTTTAATAAGGATGTGGAAAAGTGTGATAGGATTGTGAAGTTCCTAAAAGCTAAGGATCCACTCCTCCCATCGAGTCTAAATTAGAATGATGACGTTTTGACAGGGTGGTCTGATGATAATAATGCTAATATTGAGGGTGCTGATGATGATGAGATCAAGAGTGACTGGAGTGCAAGATATTGTTTCAAGAATCCCACTACCTCCTTTTCCACTTTATTTTTTTGCATTGGGGACAATGATATCTTTTAGTTGGGGGTGGTTAGTTTTATTAAGGTTAGGACTATTGATATATTTTGATACATTAGTACCCTTTTTGGGTCTTGATCTTATTTATGTTCTATTTTAAATATATGTGCCCTTGTTGGTCTTTATTATTTTTTTGTATGCCCTTGTTAGGCATTGTTAGAAATTGTTATGCCCTTTGTTAGGAATTTTTATTTATGTAATAGACATATAGTTCCCTTATTGGGCTTGATCTTTGTGGCTATGGATGTTGTGCACCCTTGTCGGTTAGAGCTTAATTTTGATTTTGTTGGATTAGTCATTTTTCTTATTTTCATTTCTAGATTAGTTTCATTATTGTGTTAGCTTTATGTAATTTTCTTTTGAGTTGTTTTGTGTAGTTTTTTCCAGATGATAGATTTAGTGATGACATTCTTAAGGAAAAATTGTCATTTTTGGTTGTCAGTGTAAATTGTGCAGGGAAAGTCTGAGTGCCCATATCATTGTGAATTGTCATCATGATGTTGTTTTTATGGTGAGGTTTGAGTAACCAATTTCCATGGTAAAGTTTGAGAAGCCTTGCATTATTTCCCTTATTAGAGTTAAAATATGGGATTGCGACGTTTTTGGCACTAATAGAGTTAGCCATGCATTGTAAAATGTTGAAATAAGCACACCCCTCTGAAAATTTTACTAAAACAAGTACATGGGAGTAAATGATATTTGTGACAAAACTTTGACTCATTTAGTGACTCCTACTCATTAGGTGGTGTTAATGTGGACTCCTTTTATTCTTGTTTAGGAACTGATCCTTATTGAATAGTTTGCATACCATGTGTGGTGAGTTTTTGTTAAATAATCTTGTGCTTGCTCGTGTTATCTAACACTTTATTAGTTGGTATTTCAAAGCTAATCTTGATTGTGTTTGGTTGGAGAAATAATCTTAGGCCTTCTTTATGATGGTCTAAAACCTCTTTAGCCTTAAAATCCTACCCATGCATAAATTCTACCATTCGTAATCCCATTTAAGCCTGTTACCTTTTTTTTGCAATCGTATTACAAGCCTTGAACCGTTTTGAAATCTTTCATCTCTTGAACCCTACTCTCTTTAAACTTAAAAATTCCCACTTGAGGATAAAAGCCTAACTTTGGGGTGGTGGAACTTAGAGAGGGATCCCGTACTATAGTTTTGTAAGTGAGTGCCTTAGGAAGAAATCAACGGTGGTATAAAATGAGAGATAATGAAAAATAGGAAAGAAAAGGAATTGACAAAGGGAATTAAAAAAACAGAAAATTGTCAATAAGTTATTGAATTAGTATGAAAAATAATAGCACTTGTTTATTGTATGAAAATAAAGAAGCAAATTATCAAAGTTTAGATTGTATTATTTTTGTAGAATTCAAGGAGGGTGTAGTCACTTTTATCCTAAATTCTTATCCTACCCTTCCCTAAGCTTACATTACAAGCTATAAAAAATCCTTTAGGATTTCCAACCGATGCTGTTTAGTTAGTAGCGATTGAAAATAGGGCAAGCCTATGGTATGGTACTTATTTACATTGAAAATGCATTTGTCCCTTTTATATGTGGTGTAAATATTGTGAGTTTTAGGACTTTCTTTCTTGTAAGGGCACGCGAACTAGGATAGATTGGTGAAGTTGATATAATCCAAAAAGGTGTCAAGGGAGCATATTTGGTAAAATAGTGGTTTTGAGTCACTTCTTAGGAATTAGTTGTAGTTACTTGATCAATATTGAAACTCCATTGTGTTCTTAAAAGTATATTTGATTTTGAGGGAGTTGCTTAGGTAAGACTCATGTGCTTGTTGACTCATTGTTAGTACCAACAAAAGTTATAGCCATGGTGCATAAATTGATAAGTGTGAATTAAAAGTGTTGATGCTAGGTTTTGAGCTTAAATTTATACCGTCATTGAGTTTTGAGTTTTTGTTACTTTAGGACAAGTCCTTAAGTTGGGGGATAAGTGGTTATTTTTCCACTTATTTGTATCTCTTTTCTTAGAATCTTATGTCTTTAATCTATAAAATGAGACTAATCATCCTTTGAAATGTATTTATTTTTTGGGTACTTTTGGTTTACTAGTAGTGTGAAAGGAAAGAAGTGAAAATGAGAATAAAAAGAGCTAAAAAGAAAGAGCTGGAATAGACAAGGAAAAATTGCCTTAAGGTAATGCTAAATTAGCCTGAGGAGCCTTAAGTAGTTTGATCAAGGTCTGGTCAAGACCTCTTTAGTGACCTCTTTGATCGCTTTAGAGGTTTAGTCAATCAAGTTAAATTCCACTCTAGCTATCATGTGGACCACTTTAGTGGTCAAAAACGGTCAGGTCAAAGTAAACCTAGCTGTTTTTGTAGCAATTGGCTGCTTTAGCAACCTTCATGGTACTGTTTAAGGGAAAATCTAGAATTTCACATTGTTCAATCTCAAAATGCATAAAGCTCAATCCAAGATTCCTTGTTACATATGTTTTGCATATTTCACAACCTTGGAGGCGAGGGTTCTTCATGGAATACCCTTGATGTGAAGATTTGAAAGCTTTATTTTATTAAATTCTTAGTCCTTTGTTCATTTCCTTGCTTTGTAGTGAATATTTGGGTGTAGACAAATTCATACATGAATATTATTAAATAGATTTTGGTTTTATCTCATGATTTTGTGTTGATTGATTATTCTTGATTTAAAAATGGGTTTTTCTTGTATAAATTAATCTCGTGCTTTATAGATTACTTTTTTAGTTGAGCTTGAAAGAGGATATTAGAGTCGAAATCACCCATTTACTTTGATTAATACTTGTAATAGCTAATGTATGTTGCGAATGATTAATTGGTATCTAAGCCTAAGGTTTAAAGAGTCCTAGGTAGTATGACAAGATGTGTTATGCAAAGTCTTGCTCATAGGTGTGAAGAGCACCACATTTATGAGTAAGAGTCTACCAGACGTATTAGTAATCTTCACTTTTTTCCTGTTCATTATCATGCTTTAGAGTATAACTCTATCTATCGCCAAATTTATGCTTTTCAAGTGATAGACAATGCCCACACACATAAACTATATTTACAGGAATAGTTGTAAACAAGAATACTAGTAATTTAGCTATCGATAGAGTTTGGGACTTCATGATGATGAATCCTCCGGAATTATTTGGTTCAAAAGTGGGTGAACATACATAGTTCTTTAATAATGAGGTAAGAAAGAGTAATGACCCTTTAGGTCATTTCCTCAATTTGTATGATTTTTCAACATTTCAAGCCTTCCAACAGGCGCTACATGTCATTTATGACTTGCCAAAATTGTCGATCTAGTTATCAGACAATTTTATTTAGATTTTAGGGTTATTTCCCTATTTTGGAGCTTTCACTATTTAAGATTTGGTCTTGAATCAAAACTCCTAGTTTTTGACCTCATATGAGAATTCTGATAGTGGCATCAACTCCAAAACATTGATTTTAGGATAGAAGGACCCTTGGTTTTGGTCCAGAGGCTTCCAAACTCATTTTTGACTATTGGGTGGATTATATGTAAAACAAAACTATAGGTGTGGTCCCCATATTTAGTTAAAACAATCTCAGATGAAACTTTTGATGGTTTAATTGAGTTTAAAATTTCAAATTTGGTATATTCGTATAGTTTATTTGCGTGCACGGGATTCTGAACGAATCTGGAGCACCCAGTCGGTGTCTATTTGGGCTTAAAAAAATTTGATTCCTGACATCAGCTGTTCTATCGCTACGACACTTATGTCTCTTAAGTGATGATCACTTAAGTGGCCATGATGGTCTCCACCAGTCGATTAAGTGAAGACCTCATCTCCTAAGCGACACAGGGCAACTTAAGAGAATGTCTCTTTAGCGAAGGTCCACATATCATTGTGGATCTCTTAAGTGATATTTGGATCACTTAAGCTAATCCTGCTGGTGTTACACCTTATCAATGGATTTCCCCCTTATTTTCTCAATTCCATTTTCACTATTTTGAGAGCTTTGGAAGAGGGAAAGTGTGGGATATCATCAATTGAGCTAAGGTAAGTTAGTTCAACACTCCTTGGTTATTTCCCATTACTTTTCCCCTTTAATTTCCATCATTTTCTTGTATAATTCTTAGATTTAGATCTTAAAACTTATAAGCTGTAAGGGTTTATTTAAGACCAATTTGTACTTCATTTATGCTCAACTGTTTATAGGCCTCACGATCCCATTCTTAACCTGAATTTTGACCCAACCCTTTATATAGTGTAACGCCCCAAAATCTTATCCCGAAACGTCACACGGTACTTAAGGCTACAAGTAGCCCCTAGCTAACCCTTTGAGCTTGCTACTATCTTTATCACTTACTTTAGGCTGTCAAACTAAGCAAAATGCTATATTATAACAAATCAGAACTGAGATAACTGGAAAATATATTCTAAATATCAAGCACCAAAAAGTCTTAAACACAATTGATAGTCTAGTCTGACAAAACCACTACTACTCAAGAACTAGAGAGCCATTGGGACATATCCCCAACTGACTCATGCTTAAATGAAAAGAAATAAAACAACTGCTAATAATACTGAATGTCTGGAAAATAAATACATCCTCGAACCATAAGGACTCACCATTGTGGAAATATAGACAAAGGTACTCGGGATTACTGACGCTGTTGGGACTGAGCACCTAAACCTACATTGTGAGACAATGTAGCACACAGACGTATATGTGGATTAGTACTTTGAGGATGTACTGAGTATATGGGGGTGCATAAAATATGCAAAACAATATTACCATAGGCTATAAAATAATGCAATGCTAAATGTAAATGGCTTGCATAACTTGAATTGTCTGAAATCTGAATATACAAAGTAACGAATAATAAAAAATAGAATATGAATTCCATGAGCCATTACACTTAGTTCTAAAGTCTGTATTTAGTTCTTGTTCTCAAATCATGCAGTCTAGATAAAGTCTGGAACTTTATTCTGCATAGTAAATATTTTATCTGAAAGAACTATTTCACGAGTGGGGAATTTCTATTTGGGAGGTTCTTCTAACCGACATGTACACCATGTGAGCATCCATGATGTCCCACGACTAGCCCCGGTAAGGTTGCCATCAGAATAGAATAATCTATCTTAGAGATCACTATCTCAGTTATCCACATATAGTGGAAATAAATATCTCAACCTACGATGGTACGTAGTTCCAGGGTATGAAACTGTAGTAACATGCCCAACTCGGTGCTAAATACTATTCCCAATCTTATGCTCAAAGTCTTAAGAAAATCCACTTTAAATTAATCTCATATTTTATAAGGAAACCAATTAAAAAGTCTGTCATCTCATTTCGTAAAGTGGATTTCAACTCTATCATGACCAAAAGGTCAAATCTTTCTAAATTTGTTCAAAATAATCAACTCATAGGGTGCATGTAACACAAAAATTCTCAAAATCACATTCTAAAATAGGGCTTAATGACCTATATATCAATATCAATGTATAACATCTCAAAACTCATGCTTTATATCATAAAGATGCATAAATCATTTGGAAATCTGGAAAATTCATCTTATTGCACAATAATATCAATATTCTCATTTATTTCAACTTCTAAAGCTTTGAAAATCTCATAATTTCATGAACAACAACATAGGGTATAAATTCAAACTTCTAATTCATAAGAAAACATGTGAAATTGTATATCCTTGTAAATTAGTGCAAGTTTTGGGCACAAGAACAGAAAGAGTGTTCTTGTTCAAACCCCACATACTTTTATGGTGATGAAATCGTTGAAAGATTGGACCTTCAATCTTGATTGTTCAACCCTAGTTATTTTCTCCTATAGTTCTCTTTGATGATGAACTTAAGATGGTAAAAGGGTTATAATGTGATTAGGAGCTATTAATTTCATAAGTTTAAGTTTAGGGACGTGTAAGGAGTGTCAAAAGATTTAGTTTCCCTTAAAATAACTCAAAAACAGAGTATTTACGTCACTTAAACCATAAGGTATTGTAACGCCATGAATCTGGTACCCAGAATGCTACACGGTGCTCATGGCCCTGAAGGACCACAAGTTAACCCATGACTGATATCTGTACCTGTATACTGGATAATATAATGTATAATGCGGAAACATGAACTGAAAGGACATAAGGTTCAAAACTATGACATAGTATCTAATAAATTATAACATATGGGTAGGGTATGAAATACCCAAAACAATAGAAACAACAAACTGAACATGATAGCCTGAAAAGCCTCTAACTGACTGAACTATCTGAATAAGGAGTTGTTGGGACATGTCCCCAACTAACTTCAACTAATAAAATAATTAATGAGATAATAAAGTGATGATCATGTCGTCTAAAGGTAAGTACTCACTGCTAACTCTGACTGCTGAGACTGCAATCTACTGATGCTCTCGAGCTCGTGTCTCTGAACCTATGGTATAAGACACCATAGAGCAAATGTGTCTGTACTTTGAATAAATTGGTATCCATGTGAGGTAGGTTGAATGCATGGGGTTCATATGTATGAACAATACTGGCTAACTGACTAATATGAATGTAAGAATGGATGCATGAATACCAGTAACTATAACTGAGATCGTGATAATATGAATTTACTGATAACTAACATGACTGGTAACTTAGTTCTGATGATTGATATAACTAATAACATAAGTGACTGTATATGACAGTCCTGAATCTGATAGAACTAGCTGAGTTCTATACTGTTCTGAGTTGGATGTATCTGATAGTCCTGAATTTTGTAGATAAAACTCTAGGAAATAGTCATCTAATCGACATGCCCCAAATGACGCATTATAGCTGAATTGGGGAACAATCTGTTCCCTAATTGAAAGGGTGTCAATACCGTGCCACTGGTAAGGATAACATGTGAGTGACCCTCGACTAACAAGTTACTCTAATGAGAACGGTGGGAACCCTCAACTAGTAGGTTAAGACACCTCATCTACCCTTACTAGCAGGTATGATGTCTCAACCTATGCTGGCTACGTAGTTCTGGAATGCAAGGATTGCTTCTAAGACTCACACTCTCTACTGGCAGGTGAGTTCCCATCCTTGGGTTCACTCGGTGCTAATTTATACTCCTATCTGAATAGCCACTGAACATGATTTACTGATCTAAACATGGACTGAGTTTACTGAATTCCGTTAACTGATGAAATACTACTGATATCTGAAAACTGAATGAGTTCATGAGATTGCCGAGGTTACTGAATCACTAAGCTTTCCTGAGTCACATGACTGACAGAGTTCTATGGATCATGGGTTGACTGAGGATATCATGGAAACATGACATTGGCTCTAGGTATATAACTAAAATTGTCGAAAACAAGTACCCCTAGGTCACGATGGAAAGAAATTGACAAAGCATGACTTTCTTGAATACATGACCAACATCGCAATCCATAATTCATTTATTGAGGCAATTCATCAAACATGTGATATGCATAAGATTGTACATAAATGGAGATTTCATAAGATCATACTAGTTGGGCATTTTTTTCTTCACATAGGAATTTAATCAAACACATGGTAAGCATAGTATATGTAGACAACTTTATATAACAAATAAACATCATAATTCATCTCTAATTTCACCATTCAAGGGTTTAATCATGGATTAACATAAAGCTACATCTATAATAATAAATTCCACTTAAGATTTATCACTAAAATATGGAATAGAATTTAATTGGTCATTATCAACATGGACAACAACAACCTAACATGAAATTCATAAAGAAAATCCATGAACTTCAACTTAGAAGAGAGATTCTTGGGCTTCATGGACGAAAGGAGTCCATAAATGAACACTATGCATACCTGGGTTAAGTTTCTTGAAGTTTTCGAACTTGAAGAACTTGAGTCTCTTAGTTCTTGAAGAAGATTTGGATTTTGTTCTTGAGGATTAATCTTAGAGATAAAACCATAATTTTGTTGTTGTAGATGGATAATGAAGTTTTGAGATTTGGTCGGATATAACTAGGTATATAAATAGGTGGTAAAAGACCAAAAAGTCCCTTTAAAAATGCCTTAAAAATAACTGAATGGAACCTGCGACAGCTCATGTGATGGTCCATCATTTCAATCGTTGTAGGTGGACCAGTATAGGGACTCACTACCTAAGTAGCGACAGCTTGGGCGATGGTCTGTCGCAAGTTTGATGGTCCATCAACCTGCCCGTTGCACCTTATCCAGAAGGTTGCCTCATTGCCTTGGCTGCGACGGTCAAGGTGACGGTCCGTCGCTAGGTAACGGTCCGTCACCTGGCCGTCGCACCTGGGAGATTCTGGAAGCTCTGAGTAAAACGTCCATAACTTTTTACTCCGATACTGGATTTGTATGAAATTCATATCATTGGAAAGCTTATTCAATTTACCACGTCATAAAAAGTGAAAATATTAAAAAAATTCCATGTGTACAAAAGTGGATTCATCTTTCAAAGAAAGCTTCTAACATTCTTGGGACGATTTAAAGCTAGAAAAAAGTATGGAGTATTACAATATCTCCCCCTTGAGTACATTCATCCTCGAATAAGACTAAGTGAGGGGCAAAGAATATAAACTGACGTACATACTGAACATGACTAGCTAGAATATGATTTCATGGCTTACATGACTGATAACTGAATATATCATACTGAACATGCATATCTCATGCATGTGTAACTGATTCATGAGTGCATGACTGGGTGTTCTGATGAAATAAGTTTCTCACAATAAGAATGCATGTCTGATGCATAATTATATAACTGAGCTGATACATGAATGCATGACTGAGTATGAAATAGTACTTGGTACCAAGTTTGTGATAAACACTGAATATGAAACTGAGTAAGCTTAAGAAGAACTGTTACCTTGAGCTTGAGAAGAGGTGAGGATACTTGTTACGCA
Source organism: Capsicum baccatum var. pendulum (assembly GCA_030864225.1). Classification (NCBI taxonomy): domain Eukaryota; kingdom Viridiplantae; phylum Streptophyta; class Magnoliopsida; order Solanales; family Solanaceae; genus Capsicum; species Capsicum baccatum. Next base: position 156,744,441 of record CM061557.1, on the reverse strand, counting down.
TGTCTACTTCTGCTTCCCAAGTATCTTCATCGATGGACTGATTTTGCCAAACAAATTTAACTAGAGTAACCTTTTTGTTCTTCAATCTACGAGTCTGATAGTCTAGGATTTCGACCAAAATCTCTTCATAAGAGAGGCTGTTCTGAACATCTAGGCTCTGAATAGGGAATAGAGCTGCTGGGTTACCTATGTACTTCTTGAGCAAGGAGACATAGAAGAATGGATAAACTGACGCTAGATCTGAAGGCAATTCGAACTCATAAGCTACCTTGCCAAAGCAACTGAGAATTTTGAAGGGACTGACATATCATGGACTGAGCTTTCTTTTTGTTCCGAACCTCTTCACTCACTTCATGGGACAGATCTTTAGATAAATAAGATCACCGATCTCACACTCGATATCCTTTCTACGAACATCTGCATAAGACTTCTGTCGGCTCTGAGAAGCCCGGAGTCTTTCTATGATTAAATGGACTTTCTCTAAGGCTTCGAATACGAAGTTAGGTCCTATGACTGAAGCCTCACTAACTTCGAACCAAAAAATTAGAGATCTACATCTCCTACCATAGAGAGATTAGAATGGAACCATATGAATACTAGAATGATAGTTTTTGTTGTATGCAAATTCAATCAAAGGCAAGTGGTTATCCCAACTTCCTTTGAAATAAATTGCATACGCTTGCAACATATTTTCTAAAGTCTGAATGGTCATTTCTTCTTGACCATCTGTCTGAGGATAAAAGGCTGTACTGAGATGAACTTGGGTACCAAGACCCTTTTGGAATGCTTTCCAAAAATGAGAGGTGAACTGGGTACCTCTGTCTGAGATAATCAATAACGGAATACCGTGCAATCTGACAAACTCTCTGATGTAGAGTTTGGCGTAATCCTCGGCTGAATAAGAGGTATGAACTGGAAGGAAATAAGATAATTTGGTCATCCTATCTACAATGAACCAAACCAAATTATGTTGACAATGAGATCGAGGCAAACATCACCAAGTCCATGTTCACTTCTTCCCACTTCCAAGTAGGAATACTGAACTCCTGCATGGACCCACTAGGCTTCTGATGCTCTATTTTAACCTACTGATATATAGATCACTTAGCCACAAACTCTACAATGTCTCTCTTCAACCCACTGCACCAATATATTTCCTAAAAATTGTGGTACATCTTTGTGGCCCCTAGATGAATAGAGTAGCGTGCACTATGCGCTTCTACAAGAATTCACCGCCTTAAGTCATCTACAGTTGGAACACACAGAAGACCTTAATAATGGAGAACACCATCTAATCCTTAGGAGAAAAACTCTACTTTTTGGTCCTTGACTAACTCTTTTAACTTGACAAGGCTAGGATCCCTATCTTGCTTTTCTTTCACCTCGGAAACTAGAGATGATTCTGAACTACTCTGAACCCATATATCACCCTCCTCTGTATCGACTAAGTGAATGCCTAGTTTGGTAAGCTGATGGACTTCCTAGATTAACTTCTTTATACTGTCCTCGACATGAGCAACACTACCTATAGACAGTCTACTGAGAGCATCGGCCACCACGTTAGCTTTGCACGGATTATAAAGCACACTCATGTCGTAATCTTTCAAGAGCTCTAACCATCTTCTCTGACAAAGATTGAGATCTTTCTGAGAAAAGACATACTAAAGTCTTTTATGATCCATGAACACATCTACATGAACACCGTATAGATAATGCCTCCAAATCTTCAAGGCAAATACTATGATGACTAGCTCAAGATCATGAGTAGGATAATTCTTCTCATGGGGTTTAAGATGTCTGGAGGCGTAGGATATGACCTTACCATGCTGCATGAGGACACAACCCAAACCTACTTTGGATGCATCACAATACACTACGAACCCATCTGAACCATCCAGAAAAGATAGAACTGGAGCTGAAGTGAGTCGAGTCTTCAACTCTTGAAAACTCTTCTTGCAAGGATATGACCACTAAAACTTGACTTTCTTCTGAGTAAATTTGGACATAGGGGATGTAATAGAAGAAAATTCATCAACAAATCGTCTTAATAGCTAGCCAAACCCGAGAAACTCCTGATATTTGATGGAAAGATAGGGCGAGTCCAGTTTCTTACTGCTTTGGTCTTTTGAGGATCAACTCTAATGCCATCACTGGAAATGATATGGCCAAGGAATGCTATTGACCTTAGCCAAAATTTGCACTTACTAAATTTGTCGAATAGCTGATGATCTCTGAGAGTCTGAAGTACTATTCTGAGATAGTCTGTATGATCTCGCTCACTGCGGGAATAGACAAGAATATCATCTATAAAGACTATGACGAATATATCCAAGTATTGCTTGAACACACGGTTCATCAAGTCCATGAAAACTGCTGGGGCATTGGTAAGACCAAAGGATATGACTAGGAATTCAAAGTGACCATACCGAGTATGAAAAACTATTTTTGAAATGTCACATTCTCTGACTCTGAGCTAATGATAGTCGGATCTGAGGTCTATCTTAGAGAAATAACTGGCACACTAAAGTTGGTGAAACAAGTCATCGATTCTGGGAAGAGGATACATGTTCTTGACCGTGACTTTATTAAGCTGATGGTAATCAATACACATTCTGAGAGAACCATTTTTCTTGCACACGAATAAAACTGGTGCACCCCACGGGGACACACTGGGCTTGATAAATCCCTTATCTAAGAGATCCTTCAACTACTCTTTCAATTCTCTGAGTTTTGTTGGTTCCATTCTGTATGGAAAAATAGATATAGGCTGAGTATCTTGAAGAAGATCAATGCCGAAGTCTATTTCCCTTTCGGGTGGAATTCCTGGAAGATCTTCGAGAAAGACATCTGAATATTCATTCACTACTGGGACTAATTCAAGACTGGAAGTTTCGGTACTAGTGTCCTTAACTCAAACAAAATGATAGACATATCCTTTAGATATTATTTTTTATGCCCGAAGGTAGGAAATAAGCTGACCTCTAAAAGCTGATACACTACCCTTCCACTCTAGGATGGGTTCATTCAGAAACTTAAACTGAACTATTCTATTTTTGCAGTCGACTGTGGCATAGCAGGAATGAAGCTAATCCATGCTGAGAATGAAATCAAAATCAGTCATCTCTAATTCGGCAAAGTCTGCTGAAGTGACTTTTTAAGATATCATAATTGGGCAGTTCCTGTATACCCACAAAGATATAATGGTTTTACCCACTGGGGTAGAAACTGAAAAGGGCTTTGTTAGAATTTTAGGATTGACTCCAAAATTAATTGCTATGTAGGGAGTAACAAAAGACAAATAAGCACCTGGATGTAGCAAAGTGTAAACATGAACATGAAAGATCTGTAATGTACCAGTAACTACATCAGGAGAATTTTCTTGATCTTGCCGTAAATAAAGAGCATAAAGTCTGTTTGGGCGTTGACCACTAGTAGCGCTGGAGGTGGCACCCTGCTAATTAGGGCAATTAGACTGAGCTGAGCAATGGTTCTATTGACCCTGTGGACCTGACCATGAACAATCTCTAACTTTGTAGCCTAGCATGCCACACCTGAAATAGGTATCAGTGCCAGCTCTGGAAGCACCCTAATAGTTCTTACCACAAGTCTGACAAAGGGGATAGGTGCGGGCACTGCTAACATTACCCTGAGACTTAGAGCCTGACGCTGTATCTCTGAACATAGGCACAAGAGCACTAGCTGAAGAAAGACATAGAACTGAGGACTTAGGATGAAACTAAAAATAGTTTTCTCCTTCTGATTTAGACTGAGCAAAGTTTAAACTACTTGTCCTTGCTCTCTTACTCTGCTTCTCCCTCATCTTAATAATCTGCTCTTTTATCTACTGAGCATGAGTCATAAGCCTGGCTAAAGTCATGTCACTATTCAGCACGATGGATCTGCACTCATTAACCGCACTATCATTTACCCCTGAAACAATATTATTCATCTTTGTCCTGCTATCTACAACTACATAAGGTTGATGAATTCTAACACCTTGGCTTGTCTAAGCTCTAGGGGAAAGAATCTATCAAGGAAAGAAGAAACAAACTGCTCCTACTCAACTGACCCTACATCAACTACCCTCTCTGACTTCCACTACTTGAACCAAGTGTGAGCAACATTCTACAATTGATAGGCAACTAGCTCGGCACTCTCACTAGAAGTAACCCCAATGATGTATGTAACCTTCTGCACCTGATCTAGGAATTCCTGAGGGTCCTCATCTGCCTTAGACCCGAGAAAGAATAAAAGATTCATCCGGGTGAAGTCCCGAATCCTGACTGCAATTGAATTATCCACTGGCTTGGCCGGAACGATAGCTGGTCGTTCATTCTGAGCAGCAACTAACTGAGCAAGAGTAGTGAATACAACTCTGAATTATGCATGAGAAACATGTTCGTCTAAGGAATCTTCTTAGACAGACTGAGTTCTTCTCTTGGGTGGCATGTTCAAAAATAAAGAGAAGAAATGGATTAGACTGAGAGATTAGATTGAGATTATGCTTACTGGCACAACATGAATACTGAAAGAAGAGAAACTGTTTCTAAACATCTTATAGCCTCCTATACATAAATGTGCCGCGCAACACACCCATGCACAGGACTCTACTAGATGTGGGTTTTAGACTTCCTAGGACTATTGATCCTTAGGCTCTAATACCAAGTTTGTAACACCCCGGATATGGTACCCAAAATTCTACACAGTGCTCCTGACCCCAAAGGACAACAAGCTAACCCATGACTGATATCTATACCTGTATACTGCATAATATACTGTATAATGTGGAATCATGAACTGAAAGGGAATAAGGTTCAAAACTGTAACATAGGATCTAATAAATCATAACATATGGGTTGGGTGTGAAATACCTAAAACAACAGAAATAACTAATTGAACATGATAGTTTGAAAAGCTTCTAACTGACTGAACTGTCTGAATAAGAAGTTGATAGGACATGTCCCTAACTAACTCCAACTAATAAATTAATGAGATAATAAAGTAATGATTATGTCCTCAAAAGATAAGGACTCATGCTAACTTTGACTGTATCTACTGATGCTCTGGAGCTCGTGTCTCTGAACCTATGGTATAAGACACTATAGAGCAAATGTGTCAGTACTTTGAATGTACTAGTATGCATGTGAGGTAGGCTGAATGCATAAGGTTCATATGCATGAACAATACTGGCTAACTGACTAATATGAACGTGAGAATGGATACATGAATACATAGTAACTATGACTAAGATCGTGATAACATGAATTTATTGATAACTAACATGACTGGTAACATAGTTCTGATGACTGATATTACTGATAACATGAGTGATTGTATCTAACACTCCTGAATCTAAGGGAACTAGCAGAGTTCCGTACTATTAAGAGTTGACTGTATCTGACAGTCCTGAATTCTACAACTAAAATTATGGGAAATAGTCATATAACTGACATGCCCCTAATGATACATTATAGTTGAATTGGAGTCCAATCTGTGCGCTGATTGGAAGGGTGCCAATACCGCGCCACAGGTAAAGACAACATGTGAGTGTCCGTCGACTAGCAGGTTATTCTAATGAGAATGGTGGGAACCCTAAACTAGCAGGTTAAGCCACCTCATCTACCCTCAACTAGTAGGTATGATATCTTCACCTACGCTGGCTATGTAGTTCTGGAACACAAGGATTGCTTCTAAGAATCACACCCTCTACTGGCTGGTGAGTTCCTATCCTTGGGTTCACTCGGTTATAATTTCTACTCCTACCTGAATAGACACTGAACATGATTAACTAATCTGAACATGGACTGAGTTTACTGAATTCCATTAACTGACAGAATAGTACTGATATTTGACAACTGACTGAGTTCGTGAGATTACTAAGGTTACTGAATCATTGAGCCTTCGTGAGTCACATGACTGACTGATTTCTATAGATCATGGCTTGACTGAGGATATCGTGAAAGCATGACACTGGCTCTAGGCATACAACTAAAATTATCAGGTTCAAGTACCCCTAGAACTCGATGGAAAGAAACTGACAAAGCATGACTTTCTTGAATATATGACCAACATCGCAATCTATAATTCATTTATTGAGGCAATTCATCAAACATGTGATATGCATAAGCTTGTACATAAATGGGGATTTCATAAGATCGTACTAGTTGAGCATTTTTTCCTTCACATAGGCATTTAATCAAACACATAGTAGGCATAGTATATTTAGACAACATTATATAACAAATTAACATCATGATTCATCTCTAATTTCACCTTTCAAGGGTTTAATCATGGATTGACATGAAGCTACACCTATAATAATAAATTCCACTTAAGATTTATAACTATAATATAGAGTAGAATTCAATTGGTCATTATCAACATGAACAACAGCAGCCCAACATGTAATTCATAAAGAAAATCAATAAGCTTGAACTTAGAAGAGAGATTCTTGGGCTTTATGGACGAAAGGAGTCAATGAATGAACACTATGAATACCTGGGTTGAGTTTCTTGAAGCTGTTGAACTTGAAGAATTTGAATCTCTTAGTTCTTGAAGAAGATTTGGATTTTCTTCTTGGGGATTAATCTTGGAGATAAAACCCTAATTTTGTTGTTGTAGATGGATAATGAATTTCTGAGCTTTGATCGGATATAACTAGGTATATAAACGGGTGGTAAAAGACCAAAAATCCCCCTTAAAAATGACTTAAAAATATCTGAACGAAACCTGTGATGGCTTATGCGGTGGTCCATCGTTGGATCGACGGTCCGTTGTTTCGACCATCATAGGTTGACCAGGATAGGGACTCATTGCCTAAGTATCGACGGCTTGGGAGGCGGTCTATCAAAAGTTTGACATTCCATCAACCTGTCCTTCGCACCTTATCCAGAAGGTTGTCTCACTGCCTTGGCTGCGACGGTCCATCACTAGGTCGACGGTCCGTCAACCTGGCCATCGCACCTAGGCGATTTTGGTAGGTCTGAGTAAAACATCCATAATGTTTTACTTCAATACCGGATTTGGACGAAATTGGTATCGTTGGAAAGATTATTCTATTTCCTACATGATAAAAGTGAAAATCTTAAAAAAATTCCACGTGTACAAAAGTGGATTCATCTTTCAAAGAAAGCTTCTGACATTATTGGGACGATTTCAAGCTAGGAAAAAGTACGTGGCATTACGGTATGTGGCACACAATACATTGCCCAATCTATTTTATACGACACACAACCTATTGACTACGTTAGGTTGTGTGGCGCTCAACCCCATTGCCTAAGATAGGTTGTGCGGTGCTTAACCTATCGCCTAAGTATTCCAGTAGCCATATGAGATGTGTTAGGTGATGTACTCCACTTTCCAAAGCTATAACTTTTTGCTCGGTTGTTAGATTTTGGAAAAATTGGTATCGTTGGAAAGATAATTCAATTCTCTACACTTTGGAAGGTCTAAATATACAAAAAAAATACATATACATCAAGTTATTCTCATTCAAAGATGACCCTTACAAAATCAAACACTAAAACTTGATGGATTCAAAATCTCTTAGCTTGCATTACCTTAAGTAACTCTTATGAACACGCTTAACACATCATAAGCTCTCTTATCACTAGGATACTCATGGTAAGTCATGTGCTCAAATATGAATTACAGGATTGGAGGTTTCACACGAAGGAACAATGACTCATTTTCTAGCTTAGAAATGTACGGGGTATTACAATATCCCCCCTTGGGAACATTCATCCTCGAATGTCACTTATTAGGCTAAGAATACAGAGAAAACTAAGGATACACTGCTGAAACAATTTGCTAACCCAAATCTACATCATTTTAAGCTCTTGATCACTTTAGAGAACACATGAACTTAATAAGAATAGATACATAGCTGAATCTTTGATTGGAAAGGTACTAAATTAAGGGAGAATAATACCTTCGGCTTGATCTGAATTTGCAAAGAAGAGGTACGGGTACTTGACTTGTATGTCTGCTTCTGCTTCCCAAGTAGTGCCGTCAACTGACTGATTCCACCACAAAACTTTGACCAAGGTAACCTCTTTGTTCTTCAGTCTATGGATTTAGTAATCTAGAATCTCAACTAGAATCTCTTTATATGAAAGATTGTGCTGAATATCTGAACTCTCTGAAGGATATACTACAATGGAATCAGCAATGCACTTTTTAAGCATGGAAACGTGAAAGATCGGATGAACAACTGACAAGTCTGCGGGTAACTCAATCTCATAGGCTACTCTCCCAACACGACTTAGGATTCTATAGGAACCAACATAACAGGGACTAAGCTTCCCCTTCCTGCCAAACCTTTTCACTCTTTTCATGGGTAAAATCTTCAAATACACCAAATCACCTGCCTCAAACTCGAGGTCCCTTCTTCTTACATCTGCATATGACTTCTGATGGCTCTGACCTGTCTTTAATCTCTCTCTAATAAACTTTGCCTTCTCCATATCCTCAAAAGCTGCGGTCCAACAAAGTAGCCTTACCCACTTTAAACCAACCTATTGGTGATCTACATCTCCTACCATAAAGAGCCTTAAATGGTGCCATCTGGATTCTAGAGTGATAACTATTGTTATATGCAAATTCAATTAATGGAAAATGCTCATCCCAAATACCTTTGAAATCAAGAGCATATGCCCTTAACATATCTTCCAAAGTTTGACTGTCTGCAATGAAAAGCGAAACTCAAATGAACTTCGGCACCAAGACCCTTCTGTAAAGCCCTCTAAAATTGAGAAGTAAACTGAGTACCTTTATTCGAGATGTTAGAAAAGGGAACTCTATGCAACCTAACTAAATCTTGGATATACAACTTAGCATAGTCCTCAAGTGTATAGGATGTATGCACTGGAAGGAAATGCGCTGACTTAGTCAAACTATCTACAACAACCCAAATAGAATCATAATGATGACGTGAAAGAGGTAAACCAGTCACAAAATCCATATTACCTCTTCCCACTTCTAAGTGGGAATACCAAACTCTTGTATCACACCACCAGGTCTTTGGTGCTCTACCTTAACCTAGTGGCAAATTGCACACTTTACCAAAAACTCTGCTATATCCTTCTTCATGCCACTCCACCAATAGATTTCCCGCAAGTTGCGGTACATCTTGGTAGCACTGAGATGAATAGAATATTGTGCACCATACGCCATAGCCATAATTCTCTAACTCAGATTATCAACACAAGGAACACATAGTCTACCTTACAATCTCAACATACCATCTTCCCCTTGGAAGAAAACCTCTACTCTTAGGTCTTTAACTGACTCCTTCAGTTTCACCAAACTAGGATCCATGTCTTGCTTCTCCTTTATTTTCGAAACTAAAGAGGATTTGGAACTACTCTGAACCCAAACATTACCTTCAGCCGAATCAAGCAGCCTAACAACCAGTCTAGCCAACCGATGTACTTCATGAGCTAATTCCTTCTTATCCTCCTCTACATGAGCCACACTGCCTATATACAACCTACTAAGGGCATCTGTCATAACATTGGCCTTGCCCGAATAGTATAACACACTCATATCATAATTTTTTAGCAACTCTAACTATCTTCTCTTTCTAAGATTCAACTCCTTCTGAGTAAATATGGACTACATGCTTTTTTGGTTTTTGAACACATCCACATGAACACCATAAAGATAGTGTCTCTAAATTTTCAAAGCAAAGATCACATCAGCTAATTAAAGGTCATGGGTTGGGTAATTCTTTTCATGAGGCTTTAACTGTCTAGAGGCATAGCTATAACCTTACCTCTCTGCATCAAAACACAACCCAAACTAACTCTAGAGGCATCACAATACACCATAAAACCATCTGTATCATCAGGAAAAGTCAACACGGGGGCTGAAATGAGTTGAGTCTTCAACTCCTGAAAACTCTTTTCACAGGAATCTGACCAAAGGAATGTAACTTTATTTTGGGTCAATCGGGTCATGGGAGATGTAATAGATTAGAAACCTTCAACAAAACGACAGTAATAGCTAGCTAGACCCAAGAAGCTCCTAATGTCTGATGGAAAAATAGGTCTAGGACAATTTGTTATAGCTTCTGTCTTTTGGGGATCAACTCTAATGCCTTCGACTAAAATAATATGAACCTGAAAAGCTATGAACCTTAGCCAAAACTCTCACTTACTGAATTTGGTGAACAATTGATGGTCTCTAAGATTCTGTAGGATAATTCTAAGATGATCTGCATTATCATCCTTACTACAGGAGTAAACAAGAATATCATCTATGAAGAGTATGACAAACATATCAAGATACTGATTGAACACTTGATTCATGAGGTCCATGAAAGCTGCTGGAGCACTGGTTAGCCCAAAAGACATGACTAGAAACTCAAAATAACTATAGCGGGTTCGGAAGGATGTCTTTAGAATGTCACATTCCCTTACTTTAAGTTGATGATAGCCAGATCTAAGGTCTTTCTTTAAGAAATAACTTGCACCTTGTAATTGATAAAATAGGTCATTAATTCTAGGAAGAGGGTACTTATTCTTGACTGTGACTTTATTAAACTGACGTAGTCAATGCACATACATAAAGAACCATCTTTCCTTAGCATGAATAGGACAGGAGTGACCTAATAAAAAATAATAGGCCTTATGAAACCTTTATCTAGAAGAACTTTGAGTTGCTCTTTCAACTCCATAAGTTCTGCAGGTGCCATGCGTTATGGAGGAATAAAAATGGGTTGGGTATCAGGGAAAAGGTCATTCCTTAATTCTATCTTTCTATCAGGAGGTACCCTTGGGAGATCTTATGAAAAATAATCCAAAAACTCATTAATGATGCTAACTGACTGAAGGGTCGGAGCTTCAGACTTAATGTCTTTAACTCGAACTAAGTGGTAGATGGAACCTTTAGATATTATCTTTCTGGCTTTGAGATGGGAGATAAAATGACTCTTGGGAGATATAGAACTCTCGGACCACTAGAAGACAAGCTCATCAGGACACTAAAACTTAACCACACGAGTACGACAATCTATAGATGCATAACAAGAGTGAAGCCAATCTATACTCAGAGTAATATCGAAATCAACCGTCTGCAACTCTATTAAATCAGCAAATATGACTCTATGAAGAATAGTGAGAGGACACTTTTTATATACTTTCTTAGCAACAACCGAATCACCTACTGGAGTAGAAACTAGGAAAGGCTCAGGAATTTTTTCAGGACTCATTTCAAAATTCACCGCAACTAATGGGGTCACATAAGAGAAACTTGACCCAGGGTCCAACAACACATAAATATCAAAGCAAAAGACATGAAGCATACTAGTAACAACATCGAGAAAATCATCCTACTCCTGATAGGATGGTAAGGCATAGAACCTGTTCTGGCGCTTCCTACCACCGGTATTGGATGAAGTGCCCTGAGGAGAAGCTGGACAGGATAAAGGAGTTGGTGCACTGGTAGCATGTGTCTGAGGTCGGACATCTCTGTTCCCCTTCCTAGCATGTGCGCTTTCTCTAATACCATGACTTTCTTGTCCATAACCATAATAACCTTTCTGACCCCACAAATATCTGCCTCTATAATGCTTACCACACTTGGCGCACGAGGGATGATTAGGATTCCCACTCACATTATTCTGAGATCTGTACATAGAATACTTACCCTACTGCTCCTATTTGTTCCTGGGCATAGGAGCATTAGTTGATGAAGGCGATGGAATAAATGAATGACTCTAAAACTACAGACGATTCCCTCTATAAGTTCAAGTTTGACCATGATCATACTGCTCTAACCTAGCCCGCTTATTTCCTCTTATACTATATCTCTTCCTTATCTTATCTGCCTCTATCTATAGGGCATGCATCATCAGCCTATCAATACCCATATTGCTATTGAGCATAGTAGTCCTACACTCTTTCAATACCAATCCAGACACTCCAGTCACAAACTTACTCATACTAGTTTGGATGTCAGCTATCAAATTAGAAGCATACTTAGATAACTATTTAAACTTAAGGCAATACTTCTTTACAGTCATAGAGATTTACCTTAGGTTCATAAACTCCTCTATCTTCGCTTTCCTCATCTCAAGTGGGAAAAACTTATCCAAGAATACATCCTGGAACACCTGCAAAGTCATAGGAGCAACATCCCCCCCTCTATTCTTCCTTTATGCTACAACCCAGTGATAAGCAATATCTTTCAGTCTGTAAGATGCCAACTCCACACTCTCTTCCTCAAAAACATGCATGACTTGGGTGATTTTTCTCACCTCTTTAATATACAACTGTGGGTCTTCAGCTTCCCTAGACCCATAGAACTCTAGTGGATTCATCCTCATGAAATCATGAATCTTGGCAGCAGCTAAATCACCTCCTTATTGATACGAAACTGTAGCTTGAACATTAGCAGTGACTGCCTTGGATAATGCTTGAAAAGCTGCCCAAAACACAATATGAGACATTTTCATTCAGGGGATCAACAGGCTGAGGTTGCTCATTATTGTTTCTACGGGCATTTACTCTTTAGGGAGGCAATTTCTATCATAAAAGAGCACAAATTAGTAGCTGAGAGGGACAATTGTAAGCTCGATAGATTTGAAAAAAAGAGATGACTTTTTCCTAAAATGTCTTGTAGCCTCTTACTCATAGATGTGGGATGCTACACATCGATGATCAAGACTCTACGTAATGCATCTTGTCAGACTCCCTAGGACTCCTTAAACCTGGCTCTCATACCAAGTTTGTAATGCCCCAAAATCTTTTCTCAAAACATCACATGGTGCTTAAGGCTACAAGTAGCCCTAAGCTAACCCTTTGATTCTGCTACTATCTCTATCACTTACTTTATGATGTCAAACCAAGAAAAATGCTATATTATATCAAATCAGAACTGAGATAACTAGAAAACATATTCTGAATATCAAGTACCAAAAAGTCTAAACACAGCTGATAGTCTAGTCTAACAAAGCCTTTACTACTCAAGAGCTAGAGAGCCATTCGGACAGATCCCCAACTGACTCATACTCAAATAAAAAGAAATAAAAAGACTGCTATTAATACTGAATATCTGGAAAATATTTCCTCAAACCATGAGGCCTCACCACTGTGGAAATATAGACAAAGGTACTCGGGATCACTGACGCTGCTGGGACTAAGCACTTGAACCTATATTATGAGATAATGTAGCACACAGACGTATATGTCGATCAATACTTTGAGGATGTACTGAGTATATGGAGGTGCATGCAATATAAAATAATATTATCATAGGCTATAAAATCATGTAATGCTAAATGTAAATGGCTCGCATAACTTGAATAGTCTGAAATCTGAAGATACAAAGTAACGAATAGTAAAACATAAAATTTGAATTTCGTGAGCCATTCCACTTAGTTTTAAAGTCTGAATTTAGTTTTTGTTCTCAAATCATGTAGTCTAGATGAAGTTTGGAACTTTATTATGCATAGTAAATATTTTATCTCAAAGAAATATTTCAAGAGTGGGGAATTTCTATTTGGGAGGTTCTTCTAATCGACATGTACAACATGTGAGCATCCATGATGTCCCACGACTATCCCCCATAAGGTTAGGGATGTTCTACCCTTGCAATCAGAATAGAACAATCTATCTCAGTGATCACTATCTTAGTTATCCACATATAGTGGAAATAAATATCTCAACCTACAGTGGCACATAGTTCTGGGGTATAAAACCATAGTAACATGCCTAACTCGGTGCTAAATACTACTCTCAATCTCATGCTCAAAGTCTTAAGAAAATCCAGTTTAAAGTAATCTCATATTTCATAAGGAAACCAATTATAAAGTCCGTAATCTCATTTTGTAAAGTGGATTTCAACTCTATCATGACCAAAAGGTCAAATCTTTCTAAATTTGTTCAAAATAATCAACTCATAGGGTGCATGTAACACAAAAATTCTCAAAATCACATTCTAAAATAGGGCTTAATGACATATATGTCAATATCAATATATAACATCTCAAAACTCATGCTTTATATCATTAACATGCATAAATTATTTGGAAATCCTGAAAATTCAGCTTATTGTACAATAATATCAACATTCATTTATTTCAACTTCAAAAGCATTGAAAATCTCATAATCTCATGAACAACAACATAGGGTATAAATTCATACTTCTAATTCATAAGAAAACATGTAAAATCTTATATCCTTGAAATTAGTGTAAGTTTTGGGCACAAGAATGGAAGGAGTCTTCTTGTTCAAACCCCACTTACCTTTATGGTGATGAAATTATTGAAAGATTGGACCTTCAATCTTGATTGACCCTAGTTGTTTTTCTCCTATAGTGCTCTTAGAGGATGAACTTAAGATGATAATATGGTTATAATATGATTAGGAGCTATTAATTTTATAAGTTTAAGTTTAGGGACGTGTAAGGAGTGTCAAAAGACTTAGTTGCCCTCAAAATAACTGAAAAATGGAGTGTTTACATTAGTTAGACCATAAGGTATGCTGCGCACAATCCATTATCCAAGCTAGGTTATGCGGCGCACCACCTATCACCTAATTTAGGTTGTGCAACACTCAACTCATCACCTAAGATAGATTGTGCGGTGCTTAATCTATTGCCTAAGCATTCCAGTAGCCATATTTGATGTGTTAGGCGACGCACTCTCATCGCAAAGCCATAACGTTTTTCTTTGTTGTTGGATTTTAGAAAAATTGGTATTGTTGGAAAGCTAATTTAATTCTCTACACTTTGGTAGGTCTAAATATGTAAAAATACCACATATATGTTAAGTTATGCTTGTTAAAAGATGACCCTAGAAAAATCAAACACTAAACACTAAAACTTGATGGATTCAAAAACTCTTAGCTTGCATTACCTTAAGTGACTCTTATGAACACGCTTAACACATCATAATCTCTCTTCTCACTAGTATACTTATGGTAAGTCATGTACTCAAATATGAATTACAGGATTGGAGGTTTCACATGAAGGAACGATGATTCATTTTCTAGCTTAGAATTGTACGGGGTATTACATATAGTAATATAGGTTTTATTTTACTCCTAACTATGTGTAGATTACTATTTAGGATCATGAAGCAAAGGCAGACGATTTGTGGATGATTTAAGAACTAGCGGTTTTACAACAATGTAGGCTTCTATCTATTCTTCTTCATGAGATAGTTTAATATATATATTGCATGTTAGGTAAGAAGTCTAGGATATGATTATGGGTCGATTTCAATGACTTATCCTAATTTAGGAGCTTAGGGATAAAATGGTGATTGACCCCTAAGATTGAATACTTATTACGCTCATAGGATCCTATTACCCTAATTTACTAGCATGTTAGGTATGGTTGAGGTTAAGAACCCATTAATATAAGGTTTACTACTTGAATCGGTGGATTTTTATGATTTCCTAAATTATGGTATTATGGTTATGCTGGGTATTTATAGATTTTTGGGCTCAAAGTTGTGATTATGATTTAAACAAATTTTAGTAGAATGTTTTATCCTTGTAAAGGATGTAGATATTGTATATGGACATTTATATGCTCATAAATGTATTGTTTGGATTCAAGTAATGGCATTGTATAGATCCAGTACATTCATGCTCAATTAATGGTATGATTCTAACTAATTCATAGTTTTAGCACTATTTTCCTAAAATAGTTTTGATTCCTACTTATCACTTTTAAAATAGATTCTTTTATAATATAATTGAACAACCTTAATGCATGATTTATGATCTTTGAAACTAAAAATGACATTTTAAAGATTTGATCGAGATAGATTTTGGTCCATAGTTTTACCACTATTATTTACTTTGGTAGAGAGAGATTTTGACCCTTTTTATATTTTTATGATGATTTAGTCCAAATATTTAGCATAGGTAATAGATTTATAGACTTACACTATTTTGTCCATAGTTTGAGTTTGCGTATTTATTATTTAATCTCTATAATACTAGATGAAGTAGAGTGAGTATGTTGATAATGATTAAAAATCCCAGGCCAGGGCCAGATCGGTGTATATAGTACTCCCGAACCCCCTAGGGGCCTCTTTGTTCATGATCCATCATGCCAGAGGAGAGAGGTCATCGTAGGTTCTGTCTTTGGAAGCCTTTGAGCTGGAGGAGGTGTATACACTAGCTTACTTGATGGAATTGGGATTAGTTGTGATATCATGGATTTTGCTTTGCATTCATTCATTCATTTATGTTGCCTATCATCATTATGTTATTTTATCCCTATACCTATCAACTTTATGGGGGGTTACATAGGAATAGGTTATGCGTGTTGTTTTGCTGTGTGTTGCATGTTAATTGGACCTTTTGAGATAAGAGGCCCAATTTATGTAATGTTTGTCCAAACTAGCTAGTTACTATATTGTTGTTATTAGGGATAGTTTATGGACTGGAACCAAGATTCGAGGTATGGTTCTAATTCCTGTCTTCCATAAGTTATTTCACTATGGATAATTATCTCATGTTTAGATATCTAGATTAGGGATCTTAGTTAAGCCTGCACTAGTTTCTATGGATATTATGCAATAGTACTACCTTAGGTTGTACCTTGAGTTAGTCTTGTATATATATATATATATAAATATCTGGCTATAGTATTATCATGTATTTCGCCCTTTATACATTTATTCATGTTATAAATCTTTTTCTTGGCCTTGTAGACTACTATAATCTTTCTTCTGCCCCTTATTTGTATATTAGCCAATTATATATGGTATAGTACTTTAGTGCCTGAGTTCGGATAAAATAGGATAGTTTATCCTTTTGCCTCCCTAATTTTAGTATATTAGTGCCCCTAATACATGTTTGTAGTTTACATTCCTGTTTTCATAATATCTATATTTGCATTATCCTTGGAGATCAGTTGGCATTTGCCTACTAAGCACTATGTGTTTGGTACTATACTACACTTTTGCAGCCTGCAGATCATAGTATGGGTTCACACCATTGTAGTGCACATCGTGTAGAGCAACTATGGATCAGAGATTTATGGTGGCATTCAGAGGATTATTATTCTTCCCTTTATAGCACCTATGGATCAGAGATTTAGGGTGGCATTCAGAGGATTATTATTCTTCCCTTTATAGTTTAGACTAATCTCTATGATGTATTCAGAGATGGGTAATATTAGTATATTTATTTGGTATCTTGTTTGTAATCTTATCATATTAGAAGCTCTTGTACTGATTCCACTATGTTTTGGGACTATCTTATATACATGTCTTTTACTACATTATTCCATACTTCTCCTTTCATTTCTCTTAATAGTTTGTTACAAGTAGTTCTAGACTATAGGTTGGCCTACCTACTAGTGGGTTATAGTAGGCACTATTATGAACTGAGAAATTTAGGTCATGAAAAGATTGGTATCAGATCTTGGTTTATCGATGTGATGGTACAATAGCTTTGTGTTTAGTCGAATCTTATGGATCAGTGTGGAGGCCTACGAACATATCTTTAGAAGGCTACAGGGCATTCTTAAGAAGTTCTATTCTTGGCACGTTATTATTTGTTCATATTTATATAAGCATTAAGTACATTCTTTGACTCGATTCTATCCCAAATAAATGCTATAAGGTTATTGGTTGATGTGGATAGGACTTCAACACACATTTTCATAGTTTTAGTGCAATGTTAGATTAGGGAGTTAGAGATAAGCAATAGGGATCTTCAGTATCAGATAGAGTATTTGGGGCTAGCCTAGGCTCCGTTGGATTTTGTGATTGCTTAAGGCTTTTGAGATTTGGTACTGGGCTTTTGAGCCTTTTAGTCAGTGATGAGGTTCGATATGTCTGCAGTTCTCAGGCAAGAGTTGGGTTTGTTGGTGTTCAGTAGAGGTTTTTGTTGGGTTCAAAATATGAGATTGGTTTTTCAGAGTGGGCCATACCTATTTCTATGCTATGTCCTTCAGAGCATGGGATGGTATGTGGATTTATTGGATAATTAGCTTTACGACTTCATTTGGCATCAGATCATTTGATAACAGCTAGGTCTTTCTTCCCTCAAGTTGTTAATCATGCGAGGGCCATAAGGAGAACATTTATTTAAACTTATGGAGTAGGTAGTAAAAGGCCATGTCACAGTACAATGCTATTCATATACCATTCTAGAGTAAGGATACTCTTGGAGAAGGTCACCTTTGTTTGCATCCTATCAATTCTACATAGGTAGCATCTTAGACCATAGGTAGCTTATAGATTAGTCATGGTGGTGACAATAGACTGAGTTCTTAGTGAAACTTGTGGAGTATTTGATATGGGTCTTTAGGTCTTGGCGACCATTCTATATTAATATTAATAGTGACTTAAAGTATTTTAAGAGAATATCGTGGTTGTGGTATGATTGGCCATTAGTTTAAGAAGTGACCCCAATATTAGTTGGTCAGTCGATTAGGGTCAACTTATGTTTCTTGCTTGGTTAGGGATTTAGGGGTTTGCTATGACTGTAGAGTGACTGATCATTGGTCTAGAGAGTTTCCACAACATGGGATTATTAGCCCTTCAGATCATCCATATTAGTTTTATAGTATTGTGTAACCTTTAGTTAGAGGAAGTCTACTTAGCACCTTACTTAATAATTTTGATTCTCAGTCTAAGTTTTGAACCACTCAAATTCATTCTCCCTCGGGCACATCAGGTATGTGACTGTAGATTCCACCATGATAGGTGCGCTTTTATTTCTTATCTTTACCCATTTATTTGAGTTTATTAGATCAATAATTATGTTCCATTATAGGCTTATTTTAATTGATGTGTTCCTTGGTATGAAGTTCATAATGATATAGATACCCTCGTAGATGATTTCTTTTAGTAATGGATAAAGTAGATCGGTATTGATATTTCACTAGGGTTGTAGCATTTGGATTAGTGTCCCATTTACCTTGGCATACTGTCCTTCTTATTGTCCTAGAATCATACTTATGATTAATTCTTATTTTTTGTACCACCTACTCCTTATATTGATATTTATGTTAATGTTATTTTTGTCTTTGTTTGGTGTTGATCGATCTCTCTTGGATAGATGGCTTGGCAAGTATTATCTTGTTATAATCTCCTTCCTTATGATTTTAGTTCGTGGCCTAGGTGGATAGCTCGGTTGGATGGTTTTATCTTTTGTATCAAGGTGAGGTTGGTCATTTTCCTTCTATATTGGTGAGGTTAGATAGGTTGTTGAGAGGGTTATAACCGTAAAGGTAAACTGGCCTTCTCTAGTTCTATTATGGTTATAGAGTTGTCAATTCAGTTATGTTTCATGTTTTTGGGGTTGAAAAGCTTGGGATCTATTCTTCTAATTTGGCTAGTTCATCTCCTAATAGTGGTCTTGATATTGATGTTAAGAGGTTTTGGATTTTTCTTCTAGGTTTGTTAGGTTTGCCTCCTAGTGGTAGCTTTGATCTTGGTATTGGTATGAAGTTGGATACTTCATCCTTACTGTGGTGTGGTTCTTTTTCTAGTGGGGTTAAGAGAGGTAAAGATAGGTGATTGTTCCTGTGACTACTTCTTAAGTTGGTAATTGGGCATCATTGTCGGTATGGAGTATTAGATTGACCAGTTTCTATCCAAGGTTGAAATTCTCTAAGTTTCTAGGGTTTGGCTATTATTAGTGTTGGTTGTAGCCTTGGTGAGTTCTTGTGTATTCTTTGTTGAGTCAGGCTCTCCAATAGATATGGAGTTGGCTGTTGTGCCTTCAGCCTATGGTTTTCCTCCATTGCAATTTTGCTCTTCGACTACGTTTCAATTTTGACTCTGACTTGATAAAGTATGGATATGTTTGATTTGGATTGTATGATCAATTTGGGTATTTTGCCTTAGTTTAGGCTTGTTGGCTTAGTTTTAGATTTAACACCTTGGAATGACTGCTTGGAGGTTATGATAGATTTGGAATGTGGATGCTTATCCATCTACATGGTAGTTTTGGGTAGTTGAGATTGAATAGTTCAACCTTAGTGTTAAGGTTCAGCTAGGAGTTAGAGAGCTTTGGTGTAAACTTTATTTCCAGATTTGTCTGAGTTGGGGTTTCATCTATAGGATAGATAAGCCTACTCTTTAGCTACTAGTTCAGTATTCTTTGGTTTAGAGGGACTATGGTTGATAGGTGTTCAAATGATAATCCATTAGCACGGTGTTGGTTCCTTCAGCCTTGACATTGATTTTCAATTTTCATTAGGTTTATGGATTATCTACTCAACAAGGGTAATGTACTCAGGTTTAGCTTGGCATTATTTCATCCTTGATTGGTGAGACATACTAGAGAGCGGGCAATGTTTGTGCTTCAAACTCTTGACTATTAATTTTCAGGGTCATTCCAACTAGTTGTAGAATCGACATAGCTTGTGGATATTGGCCATTACCATATTGTACCAAAATAGTGCCGTATGGGCTTATTTACATGCTTAAAATTATGGATTTTTGGTGGATCAGTTTTATTTCTTGTAGATTAGTATGGTAGTGCTACACGGATAGGACTCAAGTGACTTTTTGCTGGGTTTAGGGAGTAGATAGCAGATATGGAAAGAAAAAGAAGGTTATATTTTGATTTTGGATTTGGTCGCATAACTCATGGATTGGTTTGGCTTTGGCTAGGATTAGTCTTCGCTTTGTATTGCTGGTATCAGTGTGATATCCGTGTGTTGTGGTTTAGATTTGAATGCATCAGCATTTCTTAGTTTAGTTAGAGGCTAGTTTGTGGTTGACTGGGTTCTGGTTGTTTGAGACATGAAGTAAGGAAGTCGGTTGAAAAGGGATACCTGTAGTAAAATCAATTGGAAGCATTATTCCATCTCGGAGGTTATCTAGGGAGTCACACTACATTCTCTTTCGGTGTTTCTAGCCTTTCTATAATGGCTGTGGGTTATTTGTGATTTGTCAGAACTATCGGTCCAGTTATTGAATAGTTTATTTGGATTTTAGGCTTATTCTCTATTTTGGAGCTTTCATTGTTTAGGTTTGGTATCGAACCAAAAATCATAGTAGATAACCTTGAATAAGAATTTTGACAGTGCCACCAGCCTAGAACGTTGATTTTAGGCTAACGAGACACTTAGTTTAGGTACCGAGGTTTTTGAACTCATTTTGGCTTATTGGGTAGATTATTTGTGGAATGGCATTACAGGTGTAGGCCCCATATTTAGTAAGAACAATCTTAGATGAAAGTTTTGTTGGTTCCATTGAGTCTGGAAGGTCGAATTTTGTATGGTAGCATAGTTCATTTACGAGCACGGGATTCCAAACCAATCTTGAGCACCCAATTAGAGTCCATTTTGACTTAGCAAAATCTGATGCCTAGCATTAGCTGGTGCGAGCGCTTGAGGACATCTGGATCGCTTAAGCGATGATCTTTTAAGCAACCAGCTTGGTCTCTCCCAATCTCTTAAGTGAAGACCTCATCACTTAAGCGACACTGGGCCACTTAAGCGAATGTTGCTTAACTTATATTGGGTTGCCTAAGAGAAGGTCCACCTATCATTGTGGATTGCTTAAGCGAATCCTCCTTGTGTTATATCACCTTCTTCACCCAATTTTTACCTTATTTTGTCATTCCATTTTCACCATTTTTGAGAGATTTAGAAGAGGAAATGCATCTTCAATCATCTATTGAGCTAAGGTAGGTTAGTCCAACACTCCTTGGTCATTTCCCATTATTTTTCCCTTTAAATTCAATATTTTTTTTTTGGTAAAATTCTTAGATTTAGGTTTTAAAATTCCTAAACTTAAGGGTTGATTTAAGACCCGATTTGTGCTCAACTTTTGAGAACACATTCCTTATCCTTTGAGGGACCTCGCTGCAGATTCAATTTTGGATTCCATTTGTGGTCCCCGTGGGCCGGTTCTTGATAAAAATTTTAACTCGGCCCTCTTTATATCAATATGGGTCTTGCATTACTCCTAATGATATGTAGATCACTATTTTGATAGCATGACATTATTTTGGGATTGTGGAGCAAAGGCTGATGATTTACGGGCGATTCAAGAACTTGTGGTTCAGTATCAAGGTAGGCTTCTCTATACTCTTCTTTATGAGATAGTGCATTATATATTGTATGTTAGGTAAAAATTCTAGGATGTAATTATGGGCTAGGTTTCCTTGACTTATCCTAATTTAGGAGCTTGGGGATAGAAGGGTGAACCGACCCTTAAAAATGTAATACTTCTTACACCCATAGGATCCTATTGCCCTAGATTACTAGCATGTTATATATTGTTGAGTATAAGGACCCCATTAGTATAAGGTTTCTTACTAGACTAGGTGGATTATTATAATTTCTTAAATTATGATACAATGATTATGCTGGGTATTTATATATTTTTTGGGCCCGAGCCCGTGATTATTATATTAGTCAAATTTCAAGAAAATGTTTTATCCTGGTAAAGGACGTAGCCATAGTCTATGGACATTTAAGTGCTTATAAATGTATTAATTGGTTAATGGTGATGGCATTGCATAGATATGGTACATTCATGCTCACTTAATGGTACAATTCCAAGTAAATTGTGGTTTTACTACTGTTTTCTGAAAAAGGATTTATTCCCACTTTTCACTTTTAAAATAGATTCTTTCATAATAGAACCATACCACCTTAATGGGTGATTTATGATCTTTGAAACTAAAATGACATTTTAGAGATTTGATCGAGACAGATTCTAGTCCACAATTGTACTACTACTATTTTTTTCAATCGAGAGAGATTCAACCCTTTCTATACATTTATGAGGATTTAGCCCTAAAATTTAGCTCGAGAAATATATTTATTCATGCATTTATTATATATATATCTCTCCAATACTGGACAAAGTATAGTAAGGATGTTGATGATGATTGGATATCCTGGTTTGGGACCATGTTGTTGTATATGGGTACTCTCGAACCCCCTAGGGCCCCCTTCATCTGTGTGTAATCATGTGGAAGGAGAGAGGTCATTGTAGGTCCTGCCTTTGCAAGCTATCGAGATAGAAGAGGTTTTACACTGGATTACTTTATGGCTTTTGGATCGATTGTGGTATCATGAGTTTTACTTTGCATTCATTCTTGCATGTGTATTTCCTATTATGAATATGTTGTTTGGTCCCTATACCTATCAAACTTATGGGGGGTTGCATAGGTATAGGTTATGAGTGTTGTTTCCTATGCGTTGTGTTTTGATTGGACCATTTGAGTTATTGAGTTTGGTTTTGGTAATGTTTGTTCGGAATAGCCGGTTACTGTATTATTGTTATTATGGTTAGTTCGTGGCAGGTTGATTTTTAGACTAATACTGAGATTCATGGTGTGATTCTTATTCATTTCACCTACAGGTTAGTTTACTATGGATGATTATCTTTTGTTTAGGTATTTTTATTAGGGACTCTGATCATGCCAACACTAGTTCCTACTATGATTAGTAGGCCTTAAGATGCCAGTAGGACTACCTTATGTTTCACCTTGAGTTAGTCATATATATATATATATATATATATATTTCGCAATAGTATTATCGTATATCCCGCTCTTTCTTCATTTATTCGTGTTGTATATCTGTTCCGTTGATTTTGCACTACTATATATCATTCTCCTACCCTTTGTTTGTATATTGGCCAATGATATATGTTATAGTACTTTAGTGCATGAATACAGCTAGAAGAGGATAGTTTGTCCTTTTTGCCTCTCTAGTTTTAGTATATTAGTGTAACACCCCAGATTTTTAATCCTTAAAAGTTTCCAAAATTTTATCTTCACTGCGCTAACTTTGACTCACCCTACAAGTAGTAGGGTATCTTGACTGGTTATATGATCCTAGTCGTGAGGTATCTAATGAATGGTGCCTAATTTGCTATCTTGAATATAACTTGAGGTCACGAGTTCTAAAGACTCATGACGAGTAGTTATGTCCTAATCATAGGGTGTCTAGTGTATACCCAGATAGTTTCTATTTTGACTACGATTGGACCCTACGAGTCATAGGATCTCATTATGAGCCATTTTATACGAGTTATAGGTTAAACAATGTGTGATCCTGGTGACACTTTCTTGACAACAACTCGTGGAGATGAGTCATAATGAGTCTTAACGAGTCATTATGAGACCGTAACAACTGGAGGCTTATCTTTTGTTTTTTAATGAAGGTATTTTAGGCATTTCCCTATTATCCAAATAATAACCCATGGTCTATGAACATACTTGGGACCATATATTCATCCATAATGCACTCTAAAACATACTCTCTTTTATCTCAAATTCTCTTAAGCAATAATACTTAGGGTTTTAAATAAGTGGGTTAAGTAGAGCTCGAGGGTTGAATTCTCTCCATACGTTTTTGGTATTTCAGGCATGTGACTCTACCTTTTATTTGTTTTTGTTAAATGAATGAATGTACATGGTTAATTTTGTGGATTTGAATAAGGTTTTCGATATAGTTGAGGGGTTTTGACATGATTGGTCATATAGTTGATTTCCCATGATTTCTTATGCATTATTCATGCTTTATTAATGGCTTTGAAACTTGTGGGTGCATAGGTTTTGTTGATGAATAAAGGGGTTATGTTTTCCCCAAATTTGATGGTCTTGCCTTAACTTGTGGATTTTGAAATTATGTGCCCTCAACCTAATGGTGAAATTGATAATAAATGGTTTTGTCACATGATTTGACTTGCTCTCTTGAGCTGATGCTTTGGCCCAAAGGTTTAATGAACCTTGGTATGATTTTATTGAACCTTGGAGTATGTGGATTCCCTGTGTGAATGTTTAATTGAACCCAAGGGGTAATAAATTTCCCCGTGTGATGGTTAATGAATTATGGCATCATCATGATCTCGCAAGTGTGGTTGGTAAGAAAATACAATGGGATGCCTTAATTCTTAATTGGTTTAATAAACTGGTAGTGTGCATATGGTTTAGTTGGGCTTAAAAGAGGGTTGTGTAGATAGGCGTGGAAGTGGATGTCCCAAGAGACCAATACTGAGAATTGTGCTAGTCTGTACGAGAGTTTAAATAATTGGGAGGTTTGAGCCCCCTTTATATTATATGACTGGGAGGTTCGAGTCCCCCATGTTATATAAATTAGTGCTTAAGTCACTTTGATTTATGCTGGGAGGTTTGAGTCCTACATAAGGCATATGATATATGATTATCCTCTGGTTCGTGCAGCTACATGCACTTAGGCCCCTCCAACTGAGGGAGAGCTGTGCTCGTATATCCCGTACGTACCTTATTTATTATCGTTATGCTACACAATCTAAGCTAAGGTTTTCAATGTTCATTCTAAGCCTTGTTCCCTACCTTGACGTGTGGTATTATGTCTATATGTATTTGTATATGATTATGTGCATTGGATTTTGTCTGGTTTTCAATTGTTACCCATGGAATTATTTTATCCCATGTCCCTGAGTTATATGCTGGCGTTCCAATCGTTAACTATCTCTGGACACTGTATCCCCACATGATGCAGGTTCCAGAACTTCTTCTACTTTTTCTGTGCATTGATCAGGTGTTCGTGGATAGTCCATGAGTTGACTTGAAGTGGTGAGATTCCATCCTTCGGAAGACTTCATTTCATGTTTTGTTTTCTTATGTCCTAGACTTTTTTCAAAAATATTTTTTGCTATGGTCGGGGGTATGTCCCGACACTTATTGTCATGACCTGAGAAATTTGGGTCATGACAATAAGATTACTCAGATTATACATATCACTTAAGTAGAGAGTATGGAATTAGTATGTACCAGCTGAATGATGTTGCTCATGATTGGTGTAAGCAGTGGAAGGAAGGTAGAAGTGAGCAGCCCTAATGGATTGGAATTTGTTTGATGATGGAGGCTAAAGTGGAGGAAAATATAAATCTTAAGCTGCCATGACCCAAAAATAAGGGTAATGATGGCACTTGTCGTAGCAAGCCTTGACAAGTAAGCCTATTACACAAACTGATATAAGAAGGGGAAAATAATAACAATAACCCAAATTAAAGTTTCTAGAACGAAGTTGAACCACACAATATAATGAAAGCAGAAGAACATAACCAAAGATATCACACAATAATCCCAAAACCTAGTGTCATAGTGTAAGAACTAAATAGTACAACATGAGATCAAAATGCATAGATATCCACAACTTGAACAACCCAAACTCTAAATAAAAAATAAAGACATAGTCTAAATGAAGAAGCGCAGTAGTAGACTCCGGAAGAAGAATCCAACTACTACCTCGAATAGCTCCAAAGTATCGCCCAAAGTTAACCACCATGAGGCACACTCTAGCCTGGATATGCACAAAAAGGGCATAATAGGGATGAGTATGGTCCACTTGTACTAAGTAAGTATCATAGGCTGACTGATAAAAGTAGGAAATAAAGCATATAAAATACACCCTAAGGGCATGTCACCTGTAACCAGAGAATGTCTCAAACGGTAGCCCACACCGTCTCTACTAAAAAGTCTATAATATTTACATACAACATCGCAATATGGAAGATAAGAAAGCATACAGGTATCACATATACGTATACGAAGGAAGAAATAAACATAGGAAGGTATCACTTAAAGGAAAATAATGCATCATAGAAATGTACAAAGTAAATACAAATGCAATAGAGATGATGATGATAGTGATAATGAAGATGGTAATGATGCCTAAGGTTGTCGTACAACCTACGTATACACCTATAGAGCTAAATATTTCTGACTTAGTACCCATGGGGGGTTCATCAACTCATATAGAACCAATATCCATAACTCCTCCTCGAGACATCCATCAATAGAGGTTTTTAAAGATGTAACTTATTTGTCAGAAAAGCCACTGTTCCTAGCATTTCTAGAATTTCCATGGTGGTACCAATGTTCCATGAATGTATATGACATGAGGATGTAATACTAATAACCAACCAAAATGAGTATTTCCATATCCAACCAATGTACCAACCAAGAGAGCCAATAATCCACTCAATATTTCCAATCATCTATGAATACCGACATAAACCATATTGATACAAGTATGACCTTGTAGATGGACATTTTTGACTTGTTGAACGCAATCGAGAATATGAACACGTTTAAGTGTGAAGGAGGCTCCAAAATCGTCCATAATGTGCACTACATCAGCACCTATTGCTCACTTGGTCATTAAAGGGCCTTTTTGTCTTTTTCACCTTTTATTTGTGATATAATATAAATAGGAAAACTTAGGGTTTTTGGGACTTAGTGGATTATTGTCGAAACCTGAGATGGTGTAACATCCAAAGTTCTCTCTAAGTCTTGAGAGTGAACTTAAAACCGAAACTAGGGCTAGGCAAGTGAAGATTCACTTGAGTTTGCATTGTTGGCTTGATACATTGGTGTTTAGAGGAGGTAAAGTCCCTCTTGTGTCAACGTAGTAGTTAGGTATTTCTTGTGTGTAGTGTTAAGGGTCCAAGAGTCCACCAAATTCTTGGGTTCTTAAGATTATACCCTCACTTGTCTAACTATCTATCTTGTATCTTGTTGTAAGTTTCAGTTTTTTGTTCTTGTTAATAAACCCGCTAGTCATTGTTATTGTAATATTGTTGTTCTTCATCTCTTTGTTGCTAATATAGTTTGGGTTGTTGGTTGATTGGTATGTTAAACACATTGTATTCTCTCCTTTCTTGTTCTAGATAGTGAATTCGAGAGTGGTCACTAAAGGGTTCTCGGTTCTCTTGAGTTTGTGGACTGTTTTTGGTGTGTGGTTTCATGCGTTCTTGGTCATTATTATATCACATATGCCAAGAGAGTATTATACAATTAAGTACACCATTGATACTGCATTAGGCTTTTTCATTAAATAAGACATAATTAATTTCATGCATACATAACCAACAATATCATATAGGACCCACCCCAGTCACCGATAGTAAATAATATTCATAAACAACCAAATACAACAGCATATAGCCCCCACACAGGCACAACAAAATAATTATAGCCATTTTCATGATTAGTTCCCACACCCTTACTTGCTTTTGTATCGACATTGACTACCCAACGCATTCTGAAGAAAGTTAAGCCACAACTTACCTCAAATGCAGAAAATTACTCTGAAAGCCTTCAATCCAAAGCCTTACTACTCATAAACGAACTCGAAACACCTAACGCATAGAAATATATAATCTATGGGTAACAAAAAAGCCAACAATCCCATATTGCCTAATTTTGAGTTGGGGTCAAAACTTGACACTCGAAATAGGTATTTGAAAAAATTGTAAAATCATAACTTTACTTTTGAAATATGTTTTCTTCAATCTTAAGGAGTCTACAACTGAAAACCCAAGCGAAAACGAGTTAAAAACAAGGTCCAAATCATTGAAAAACCATTTTTAAGATTTACCAATAAAAATCTTTGGATTTCATTTTAAAATCAAGAATAGAAGTTGTTTTGAAGATGAGATCGAATGAAAAGTGATAATTATATGATTAGAAACTCATCCAAGTGAAAATAGATTGAAATCGGGCTTTAAATTAGAGAATTACAATTTTTAGGCCTTACAGGCCAAATTTCCAATTTCTACCTTTTTAATTCACGTTTAAACAAGAACTACATACAAAAATTTGGAGAAAATAGTGAAAATAGGTGTTATGGAGCTTACTCAAGCTTAAAAGTGGAAAACATTACTCAAAATCATGAAACCCTATGCTTCAAGGCTAAAAAATTATGAAAAATGGAGAAACATGGGTATATAAAGGACCCAGGCATCACATACGTGATCACAGGGTCGCGTACGCGGTATCTGGCCAGAGGGCAGGTATCATATATGTGATCCTATCATTGCATTCGTGGGGTTCACAATCGTAACCAAGATGTCACTTATGCGACACTTGGTGGTGATCAGCTAAGTCGCGTATTGACTGGCCAATTGCAAATGCGGGTGCACCAGTACCAGCTAGATACTTGGAGAATTCAAAGTCTCCATGAACCCCTCGGGATTCACCTAAAATCTTGTGAATGCATACAAACTATGCAACCCTACCAAATTCAACACTCTGAACTTAGTGGTAATACCATATTTTTGAAAAGACGTTTTATCAAAGTTGACCCTTGTAACTCAATTACAACTTTTTCAACAGAGGTTTGAAATAATATATAATGTCCATAAAACCACCTCAACCATGTTACCAATCTAAAATCGATGTTTCATATCTGGCATAGTCCGTTTTGCCATATGATGCACCAATCAATAAATATTGACCAATGTCAACTATTAGGATTTTTAAGTCGCCAAAAACCACAATATCACATAAACCTCACCAAACTGAATTGGGAACCATAACAAGCATCCCTAAACCTAAAAAAACCACAACGCAACCATGCAGATGGGTAAAAGGGTCAAATTACACATAAATGAATATTTCACTAAATCACCAAAAATCAGGTTGTTACATCATCTACCACTAAATATCTAGTTTATCCTTGAACTAAAGGCAAGGGAAAATACCTAAATCAGCAAGAAGCTAGGGATAAGAACTACATATATCAGACTCGACCTCCTATGTAGCCTTCTCTATAGGTCGATGCTTCCACTTGACCTTAATTATTTGAATAACTATAGAAAACAACAGTCTGATATCCTTAGCCAAGATGGAGACAGGCTCCTTAACAAAAGAAAACTCTTATCTAACTAAATCGAATCCCAATGAATGATATAAGACTCGTGCAGAATATAACGACGAAGCATGAAAACATGAAAAACTGAATGAACAAATGATAAAGATGGGGGAAAATCCAACTAATAATCCATATCACCAACAGTTTAAAGAGTCTTAAATAGCCCAATATGACTCTCTTCCCAATCATCATCACATGCTGCTTGGGTGAAACTCAAAGGAAAACACAATCACCAATACTATATCTCAAGGCACAAAGTCTATGATCTGCACAAAACTTCTGCCTACTTTGAACCGCTCGAGTCTATCTTGAATGATCCGAACTCTATATGAAGACTCACGAAGCAAATCCGTACCTCGAGGTCTAACGCCAAAAACCTTAAACTAACTAACTAAAGAGAGACAAACCCTACCATGCAAGGCCTCAAAAGGAGCCATATTAATACTGGAATGGTAGCTGTTATTATACGTAAACTCCGCCAAAGCTAGATGCTGCTCCCACTGACCACCAAAATCCATCACACAAGCACTGAGCATACTTCAAAAACTTGAATTGTCCGCTCTGACTTCCCGTCAGTATAGGGGTGTTATACAATACTAAGATCCACCTGAGTACCCAACTCATCCTGAAAAGTCTTACAGAAGTGAGATGTGAATACTGAACCTCGGTCTGAGATAATACACACCAACACACCATCTCACAAATATAGATACTGGCCAACCTCTCAGCACTGAAAGAGACCTGGACCTAAATAAAATAGGAAAATTTAGTCAGTTAATCCATGTTGGCCCAAACATTATTAGAACAATGCGACGTAAGAGACAACAAAACCATAAAGTCCATAGTGATTTGTTCCCACTTCCACTCGGGAATGGGTAACCTTTGAAGCAATCATTAGGTCACAAATTCTTGGCTTTGACCTACTGGTAACATAGACAACGAGCTAAGAACTCTACTAAATCCTTCTTCATACCACCCAACCAGTAATGCTTCCACAAGTCATGATACATCTTAATTAATCTTGGATAGATGGAATACTTGGAACAATGAACCTTCTCTAAAATTAATCTAATCCAATCACCCACTCTTGAAACACAAAGTTGACCTCTAATACTCAAAATAATATCTGAATCAAGTAAGGCTTCCTTAGACTTACCACTTAACACTTTATCCTGAATCAATCTTATTCTAATATTATCAAACTGATAAGCCTGAATCCACTCCATCAATAAAGACCAAGCCTCCACGACAGCCAAAACACACCTAGGTGTCAAAATTTCAAGCATATTCTTTTAGTTAGGTAAAGAGTAAACCTCTAAGGCTAAAGCCTTCTCCTAGTCTAAAAGATGCGCCAAGATACCCATGCTAGTCGACTTCCGACTCAAGATATCGACAACCACATTAGCCTTTCTCGGATGGTGGAGAATGGTCATGTCATAATCCTTAAGCAACTCAAGCTAATGATACTGCCGCATATTAAGATCTTGCTGGGTAAAGAAATACTAAAGGCTACAATGATTCAACAAAATCTCGCAATAAACTCCATAAAAGTAGTGCCTCCACAACTTCAAAGAAAAATCAATCGCACACAACTCTAAATCATGGGTTGGGTAATTCTTATCATGGGGCTTCAACTGTCAAGAAGCATACGCAATCACCTTACCCTCAATTATCAACACAACACCTAACCTAATACCTGAAGCATCATAAAAGTTGGTAAAAATCATGCCCTCCTTGAGTAAAGTCAAGATAGGTGCTGATGTCAACAAATCCTTGAGCTTTTGGTAGCTCGTCACACAAGTATCAAACCACTGAAAAGAAACCTTTTATTGAGTCAACTTGGTCAAAGGAACTACAATATATGAGAAAACCTCAATAAAACATTGATAGTAACCTACCAAGCCAACAAAACTCTGAATCTTAGAGGGCAAAGTAGGCTTAGCTAATCATAAATCATTGTAATCTTGGCTGGATCAACCATAATACCTTTTTTAGTCAACACATGACCCAAGAAAGAGATAGACTCCAATCAAAACTAACACTTAGAGAACTTACCATAAAACTTCTCATACCTCAATTTCTGAAGCACAACCCATAAATACTCCTCATGATCAACCTCACTCTTGGAATAAACCAAGATATAATATATAAATAAAATAGCAAAGGATTTAAGATACAGTTGAAATACCTAATTTTTCAACTCCATAAATGCGGCTGGGGCATTGGTAAACCTACAAGACATGACCAAGAACACACAATGACCATATCAAGTTCAAAAAGTTGTCTTTAAAATATCCAAAGCTTTAATCCTCAATAGTTGATATCCGAACCTCAAATCAATCTTTGAAAACACTAAAGTACCTTGAAGCTAATTAAATAAGTCATCAATTTAAGGGAGTGGATATTTATTCTTGATCATCACCTCGTTCAACTGCCAATAATTAATACATATATGCATAGACTCTTCTTTTTGATTCACAATCAAGATAGACGCACCCTAAGGTGATACACTAGGTCAGATAATCCCTTGTCCAATAACTCCCACATCTGATCCTTTAATTTCTTTAGCTTGGCTAGGGCCATTATATAATAAGGAATAGAAATATGTTTGGTGCCTAACTCAATATTAATAACAAAGTCAACATCACAATCTAAAGTCATACAAGACAAATTCATAGGGAAGACATCCATGAACTAGCAAACCATACAAACAAAATCTAAGAAAGGAGATAAAGCAACACTAGTATCATAAATATAAGCCAAATAAGATAAACATCCCTTCTTAACCAAGCGTGATCCTGGACATATGCTATAACCCTTTTGGGACCAAAATAAATTGCACCCTTCTAAGCTATTCATGGGACACTCGGTGAAGCTAAATTCATTGTCTTAGCATAATCATCTAGGATAGCATAGTAAAGACCTAATCAATCCATACTCAAGATATCATTAAAATCTACCATATCTAATATAATCAGGTCTAGCCAGGTCTCATGCCCAGCATAAGTCAAGACATAAGATCGATAAGCCCAATCCATCACTAAATAGTCTTCTATAGAGGTAGATACAGAAATATGCACATCAAAAGGCTCACAAACTAAATCAAAAACCAAAGCAAAATATGCAGACACATAGGAGAAAGTCAATCCTAGATCAAATAATACAAATGCCAGTCTAAAGCAAATAGGGATGACACCTATGATGACAATATCAAAGGCCTTTGCCTCTGATCTAGCGTGTATAGCATAGCACCATCTAAGACCACCGACTAGCTAAATAACCCTGTGACTACCACCAATAGCTCTACTATATGCCTTGCGCGCCTCTGGTAGGACCCCTCCTCTAATAGCTGAAATAAGAGTAGCTCTTAATATACCATGAGGATAGTCCTTGGATAAATGGCCTGTCTCATCGTACACATAACAACCTCTACAACTTGACTCAGTAGGAGGAGGTACAACTACACAGGAATGACTATCCTGAACTGCTGAACTAGTAAACCTAATATGTGAAATCTACAAGGCTGCCTCTATAGGTCTACTATGATAACTATAAAAACCTCTAGAATCCCTACCTCGAGAAGTGTAACCTTTAAACTCACCTAGGAAGCGCACCTTCTTGGTGCCTTCCTAAGATGCTCGTAGAATACCCTCAGTTATCTTAGCATATTCCACTATAATCTGAAATAATGCACTAAACACTACCATATAAGATGTAGCTAGCTGAAGAGAAACACATAAACCCTTTAAGAGCTTGGAGTTCTTAAAACAAGTCAAAACAGTATCTTAAACCCCCATATATTTCAAAGTTGTACCCCACCTGCTTAAGCAGATGCCGAAGCAGGTTGCTTTGTGTTTATGGTTGATTTTGGCCATATTTAGGAACACGTATGTAATAAATAGGACAAGGCTATAAATATTACCTATATTAGGTTAGTTTCTTAGTTTTTGATGTTTATAGAAGATAACGAATCATGAGAGAGTGTTTGAGATCTTGGAAAAATTTATGTTCATTTTTCTTAGAAACAATGGTTGTAAGGGCATTTCAATTGCCTTATGGTCAACATAAGTGATTTGTGCTTGTTGACATTTGAATTAGGGGTTTAAGAGTTTAATATACTCTTTTATTCTTAATTCTGTTATCATATTTGTGTCTATCTATTGATCTTTATTAATCAATTCTTTTATCCCTTTATTTTTCTTATTTAAATTTCATCGATTCTTTAGTATTTGTGTTTGTGTTTAATTTGTTTGTTTCTTTCGTATCATTTGGTTTCACAGATGAGCTTGATTTTGCTTCCATGAAGCCAATATTGGGCTTGTTATATCAAAAATTTTAAAAATATGTAAAAAACATTTTTGAGAAAATCCTTTTTTTGTATTTTGAGTAATTATTGTTTCTACACTGGATTTGTTTCCTCTAGAGTTAATAGAGTTGGAACCTTGAGATTTATGGCTTGATTGAGTGCATTTGTGATGAAAAAACCATTGTTATATTGACATTTAAAGATATGAATTCTTATATCTGCAAATTTTGTGTTGGAATTTGTGGTTGAAAAAGTTTTTCCAACATTGAAAGAAGCTTTGGGTTAAAAGATGGTGCCATTTGGAGAAGTTTGAAAAATCCACCATGTTCACAACTTTGAAGGTTGATAAAAAGACAAGTGGGTTTGAAAACGGTAAATTTTTAGTTATTTTTTGAAGTATAATGATGGTTTTAATGTGTTCCTAATGTTTACAAGATCCTGCGATTGAAATTTCATGGAATTCCGAGTAAAAATGAAGAAGTTGTGAATTTTGAATTTTAAAAATTATTCTTGGTGTTCTTGAGGATATTCATATATTTAAGAGCCAAATTCATTCAAAATTTGTTTTTTCGTCAAAAAAAGAGAAGGAAAAAGTGTTGGTATAAAGTCGTATTCATAGTTCAAAGGGATATTCCTAAAGAAGGAGAGAAAAGAGGGACTACTAAAGGGCATATTTGGCCTTGTACAAGCTGAATTTCGGCCTAGATGCCCTAGAAGTGCCTTGGAAGTGTACCCAACATGCTAAAGTAGGTAAAGGGTAGTCCAAAGCAACATCTAACTGTAATTCCTTGAAAACGAGTCTCGGAGCATCACACGGTACTTGAGGCTACGAGTAGCCCCAAGATAACCCTTTGAGCCATTTTTATTCAGTTCAACACGAATCAACGGGGTTTCCATAACTAACCCTCAAATATCAAAAGAGTAATCATCATCCAAGAATAAAAGAATTTCAGAAAGATAACAAAATACGACTTATTAGTTAACTCCCAACATATATACTAGTCTGACAAGCCTCTAAGAAAATCAATAACACTAGCAAGCCATTGAGACATCCCCCAACTGACTCATACTCAGTTATCAAATGTAAACAATTCCATGAAACCAACATCAGACATCTCGTCCTTGGAACATGAGGACTCACCACGACTGAGGATATAGAACAGCATGCCCGAAGAATCACTAGCGAACCTGGAACTGAGCACCTGAACCTATATTCCAAGAAAATGCAGCTCACATCCAAAGATGTGGGTCAGTACCATGGAAAGGAAATGAGTATATGGGGGTGTATGCAGTTGTATAAACATCATCATAAATATTTATAAGAAAAATGCAGGATGTATAAAAGAATCACATAGCCCAAAGAAAATCATCATAATTATGAGAGGATGAAATAAGTACAATAACACATGTGAGTCATCATATAATTTGTCAATCACTTTTAGTTCATCAAGAATATCAATTCTCATAATGTAAATATCATTTAAATCTTTCGAAAGAATAACTTTCACAATTCCACTTTCAAATCACTTCACCATTGACCATAGACATAAGGAAACGCACACATACTGGGAGATCCTATAACCAACATAAACCATGTGAGTCATATAGAGTCTAAAATCCAACCCATGTTGGGGAGAGCCGTCCTATCCTAGGCCGAGTCATTGATATAACCAAACAAATGGTACTTTATTCTGAGTCAACCTTGATAGGTGCATTGCAACGGAGGCAAAGTTCTTGACAAACCAGCTGTATTATCTAGCAAGGCCCATAAAACTTCTTACTTTTGTTACTAAACTAGGCCGAGTCAAATTTTTAACTACCTCAATCTTCTGGAGATCCACCATAACCCTCTTTTCTGATACCACATGACTCAAGAAAGACATTAAAGATAACCAAAACTTATACTTTGAAAACTCAGCAAATAACTGTTTCTCCCTTAGAATCCCCAAAACTATGCAGATGTAGTGACTTGATTTTTGGTGATTTGTGTTAAATATTTTTTTCATTGTGATTTGACCATTTTACCTCTCTTTTTGATTGCATTATTCTATTTTTTAGGTGTTGGGATAATTGACATGATTCCAAATGTATTTTGACTCAGTTTATCTGCGATTATGGTTTTTGATATCCTTAAAAGCTTATTAGTTGACTTTGGTCAACATCTTTTGACATATGTGTCAGATGGTAAAACAAACTATGATAATAGTTTTGAAACATTAATTTTAGGTTGGTAACATGGATGGTATGGTCTTACAACTTTTATATCTCATTTTAACTCCCTGTTTAAAAAATGTAAAATTAGATTTTGAGAGTCAATTTTGTGAAAATAATATTTTATCAAAAATTTATATCACCATTAAGTCAGTAGCTTCAAATTTAGTTGGGTAGAATATTTCATTTGCATACTCAAGATTTTGAATGAATCACAAGGAGTCTTTGAACACTTGGAACTCTCCAAGTCTCTAAATGGTGTACCACTCAACTAGTGCACTCTCTTATAAAAATATTTGGTTTCTTACACGCTTTTCCTAACATCTAAAATATTTCCTAAGAGACATCAGACCCACTTAAGCGATGGTTGCGTAAGTGATGGCCTAGTCGCTAAGCAACATTAGCATGCCAGACACCTGTCACTTAACAGAAAGTCAAGTCGCTTATGAGATGAGGCATGATTCTCTTAAGAGACTACTGGTTGCATAATAAATAGCTGCCTAAGTGACCTGGTAGTTGCTTAGGCGATACTTGAGAGGTTTAATTTCCCATTTTCAAGATTCTTTCTCTATTTTCAAGACTTGGATCTTGGAGGTTAGGGTATGAATTTTTGAGCATTTTGCACTGTTGTTAAGCATGGGTAAGATCCAAATCCCTATTTCAATAATTTTCATTTGATCTTTATCATTTAAATTATGTTTTATCATATAATTAAAGGTGAAATTTGGAGATTTTAGCTTGGAAGGCCCAAATCATCATTTGTTTGATTCAAACCCCAATTTTACTCCATTTTTACTTGAGTTTTCTCCTATGGGTTCCTTTAATCTTGTAAGATATATTTTAGTTAAAAAAAATCTGGTTTTACCTTTTAATTTTTGAAAAATCCATTTTGGGGGTCTATTTTGACCCCCATTCAAAAATGGGAAATATGGGTGTTGTTGGCTTATTTTGATGCATAAATTTTATATTTATATGTTTTAATTAATTCCACGTCTGTTTGTGAGGGGAAAGCTTTGGATTAAAGGCCTTTTAGATTAGTTTTCAGCATTTGAGGTAAGTTATGACTTAACTTTTTTTAGACTGGGTTGGGTAGTTAATAATAATGTAAAATCATGCTATGGGTATGGAGTTGTATCACGGAAATGGTGCTGAGGTGATTTAAGTGCTCATGTGGGGCCTATGTTGACCATATTTAATAGTTTTAAGGCAATATTTGCTATGTATGACTGTATGGTTGTGCTATATTTGATAAAAAAATGTGACATCTTTAAAATGCTCTACCAATGGTTGTGGTAGTGAGGAGATATGGATATTAGTAGTATATGGGTTAATGAATCCCATATGGGTCCTAACTTGTGAATCTTTAGCTTGGTAGGTGTATACGGGGGTTTTTCGATGACCTCATACAACAAATCATCATCTTTATTGCATTTCATATACTGTGCTTATTTTGTGATTGTATCTCTTTACTTGACTTGATATTTGAATATTTGTTCTATATTCTTATACTTGTACTCGGTGTATGTGTATATTTGTTCTTTTTTTCCTACCTGTATTTTATATGAGTATACAGTTGAAATGTTAGTGGAGATGGTGTGGACTAATGTGATTGTAGGTGACATGCCCATAGTTTGTGTTTATATTCTTTATTTTCTACTTTAGTCACCTATGATACCTACTAAGTACAAGTGGACCGTACTTATCCCTACTTTGCCCTTTTGATACAGATCTAGGTTAGAGTGTGGCACACGAATAGCTGACTCACATTGAATTTGGAGTGTTTGAGGTAACATACATCCTATGCATTAAAATGTTGGCCTACTACCTCTTCCTTTCCATTTTTATGTCATATTTAGCATTTAGAGATAGATTTTGATTCTTTCTGGACTATCAGTGTAGCGTTTGACATTTTGAGATGTATTTAGTAGTTCTTACACTGTGACATAAGGTTTTGGGATTTGGTTTGGTATCTTTGATTATAATTCTTCTAATTATCATTTTATATGGTTCGGCTATGCTTTAGAAGCCTTGCCTTTGGTTTTGATGTTGAGTTTTCATTTTATATTAGTTTGGGTGATACACTTACTTGTCAAGGCTTTTCGTAACAAGTTCCATCACGAACCCCTATTTTTTGAGTCATGATAAATTGATAAAAGAGTAGTTAAGTTTTATTTGTCTCATCAGTGTAAGAGCAAGGTGTCTAATATAGTCTCATGGATCAGTACGTAGACATTTGTATCTATCTTTCAGAAGCTATAAGATATATTGAGAAAACTTCCCTTATTTAATTTTATATCATGTTGATCTTTCATACCTTGTGTTATTAGTCATATTTCACTCTTTTTTGAATAAATAGTGAGGATTAGATCCAGTGAGGCTAGAGATATGGATCTATTATCTGATGAAATAGCCTAGTCTAGAGGGTGTGTTGTGATTCATAGTTGAGATCGATGCAAAGGATAGATGAAAGGTTCTTCCCCATTTATTGAAAACACTAGGGGACTCTCCCCTAAGCCTTGAGATGAGCATGTTAGATATATAGGTCCTACTTTGGTACCATCAAGTTTTTTCCCTTAGTCTTAGAGGGGCTACTAGTTTCCTTGTTGACCTAATTTGAGGGTTCTCCTATGAGTGCACCTGGTATTATTCTAGCTTCGATTATTGTGCCTTTATTTAAGCCAGAGTCTTCTTATGGTGATCCTCTAGTTCTGAGTATAGATCCTCCTATTGTATTAACACTCGCATATGGTACTCTACAAACTCTGAGTACGGTTCCTCCTTTAGTGCTTATATCTGAGTATGGTATTTTAAGATCCATAGCTCAGTCTTTTTTTGCTATGCCTCCTTAAATGGATTTTTAGCTAAGTAGATTTACTCTACCTTCTATTATTGTAACTACAGGTATGTCTTCTAAGGATTAGAAGTTGTTTGAGTGATTCACTCGTTTGGGTCCTTCTAAGTTTAATGATGTGGTAGGTGAGGTTGTCTATGTATTTGATGGATTATTATGAGAAGTTATATAACCTTGGTTCATTTGAGTTGCATGGGGTTTCTTATACTAGTAATTATTATAGATATGCAACCAGAGATTGGCGTAGGCCACTTATTAGTTACCGACCTTTTAATTTATCGGAGATGACTTAGGATCAGTTTACAAATACCTTTTTTGAAAGGTTTATGCCCTTTAGCTTAAGGGATCAGATGAGAGATAAATTTGATTAATTGAAGCAAGGCTACTGATAACGCTCGATCAACAGCTCTCGTAGGAGTGTAAAGCGGTCGTTAGCAAATATAGAACCCAACCTGGGTTGGGTGTCGATCCCACAGGGAATAGCTTGGCCAACAAGTAAGCAAAATTACTAAACTTTTGGTGCAAGTCTCGTAAGAAGGGGGGAGTCTTGTCGTGCAAGTAATGTAAACAAAAGCTGAAAATAATAAAGTAAAGAGAGAGAGATTGTTACGTAGGTTGACAACAATGAGAATTGAAGCGTTGGGGTTATGTCCACCTTCTGAGGTATACGTCTCCATTGGCTATAAGTTTGTAGAATTGTGACAGGCATGTGCTTATAGAGAATTGTATTCTATGGTAAATCCAAGCCTCTCTCGACCTCAACAAGGACTATTTCACTTTAACTCTCCCGAGCTTAAAGCGTGTCTAACGGTACGAATTCTCCAAGAGGTTAGTCCAGTTACGGCACTAGCTTTTTAATAGGAAAGGGTGTCCTACTACCTTGACATTATCTCTTTTCCAGACAAATAACCTTTCTCTCGAACAAGTTAAATGTTAGACTGGCGTATTCTTGCGTTTGCAACCGCAAAGAATGTGGATTAAGATGAAGAGAATAATGATATAAGCAATATACG
This sequence comes from Capsicum baccatum var. pendulum, assembly GCA_030864225.1. Lineage (NCBI taxonomy): Eukaryota > Viridiplantae > Streptophyta > Magnoliopsida > Solanales > Solanaceae > Capsicum > Capsicum baccatum. The sequence goes on along the minus strand of CM061557.1, from coordinate 156,704,470 downwards.
TGTCTTGAACTCACAAACTCACAGAAATAGATAGTAACTCATTCGGCTTCCATAACCCCAACAGAGAAGTTTAGTTACCCATGAATGCGAAGGAGATCACGATTGACATTGTTATTATATCACAATATTGAGTAATGGCGTGTAGATCAAGTGATAGGCGTTAGGCGTGAATTCCTTAGCAAAGTAACGTTTTTCTTGTTGTGGAAATTAAGAATTGAATAGATGAATAGAAGAAGAAAAATGGGAAGATTAGAAGAGTTGTAGAATTGTTGTGGTGGAAGAAGAGAGGGATGGAAGAATGTATTGTGGTGAGGGATGAATGTCTCTCCACTAAGGGAGGACTTAATTAAAAATCTCTAGCATGATAGGGTATTTATAATACCTATATCCTACTCCTACTAAGCTAATGAAATAAATAACCAAATCCTACTAGGCTAATGTAATACTTAACCCAAATGTACTAGGTTAATGTAACATTATCATAATCCAAATAAACTAATGAAATACATAACCCAATTTTACTAGGTTAATGTATCATTGTCCAAATCCAGGTTTGTGTCTGTAAGTCCCCAAAGTCTTCAGAAATACTGTTTTAGCTCGGGACAGATTTTCCATGCAACAGTTTTGGTCCTTCAGGCGTCCCACTTCCTTCTCCTTCGTTCGTGCGCTTTTCTAATAAGCCATAAAATGCTGTATTTTGCATCATTTATACCTGAAACTTTTATAATCATGTTCGTTAGCTCATTTACAGGAAAAAGGACTAAAAGTGCATGAAATATATAATTTGTTCTCAAAACTAGGCTAAAATATGGGCAAAATATATTGATATAGGCGTGTAAATTCACCTATCATTAACACCCCACACTTAGATCTTTGTTCGTCCTCGAACAACATATCATGTCCTTCTAAACATCAACTTAGGGTTCTTACAACAACAACACAAAACATTTATCAAGACAAGCACAACAGTTATCAACAAAGAGTAGCTTTTCGATTATAAGTAGAAACATTTTAACCTCTAGTATAGACTCGTGATGGTGATCAACTCGCATGCAAACGTTAAAGTGCATAGAATCATATACAACTATCCAAAACTCATCAACCATGTGTGTCTCACCATATATTACCCATAATCACTCACAAGTATAGCATATTTTTCAAACATGGGTATCAAAATATCCTTGCTCTCGCTCTCACAAAGAATTCGTATGCAGCAACTGATGACCATAGGCTTGCCCTTAGTGTAGTACTCCACTAAATGTCAGAATGTTAAGATTAGGATCAAGTAGGTCTTTTGATGGTTTTAATGTAGGCTAAGGGACGGGTAGGATCAACTATTTTGGCCAGAAATAGTGAATAAGTTCCTAAGCACTTTAATACATCACATTGTATTATTGACATTTTTTTCTTTCAACCTTTCTTTATTTTATTCTTCCACCCTTGTTCTCATCTTTTGTTTTTCAATTTTAAGCACAACACACTTTTCAGCTTTCTTTTCCTTTTTCTTTTCACAACATACCTCTTATGATAGCACTTTTTTTCTTTTTCATAACACATTCAAGAACCATTACAATTTCAAGCATCATACTCACCCAATTTCCTCTTATTTAGTCACATGACTTTTTCACTTTAAAGCACTTAGGAATTTGGATCAAATTACGGTCTTGAAAGAAATGGATTAGGCTTACATTTGCGGTTGTCAAAAAAACAGGCTAAAGGCTCAAAAGGGTTTTAACTAGGATGATGTCCATAGGTAGGTAAGATAAAGGTAACATGTATAGGTTGCCAAAGAAATGCCTAAATCATATACTAAACTTACACTCCTTATTTTCGCTTTGCATACATACCGGGCAAGTTCTAGCATCAGCCACAAACATAGAATATACTATTATCTCACACACACAAGGCACATGGTCGACTTGATTGGAAGTAATATACACTCTCAACCCAACAAATGAAAGAATTGAACCACACAATATCACATAATGAGTCACAACTAGAGTCTAAACGTCTCAATAGTCACAATTGTAACACATACTCTTGTTATAATCTCATGCTGCCTGTCAAAATAATTTCATGCGAAGCTAGTAAAAATTTTAACTACTAAAAAAAACAAAACGAAACAAAAATGAAACAAACATAGATGCGAATAGAGAAGTATAGCATGCAATACCACCACCCCACACTTAGTCGGGATACTGTCCTCAGTGGAAAGTAAATACGAGGAACCTGGTCAGTCGGACTCCTCCTCTATGACTGGGGTCCTACCCCTTTCATCGGAATCATAATCAGAGTCGTCATCCTTAGAAGTTCCTCATAAGTATATCACTTAATTCCAAGCGTGAGTTGAGGTGTTTGCAGCGAGGAGGGTTCTCCTTACTCCTTGCGTCTTCGTTTCTTGCTCTTTTGGGAAGTGGTAGCCTTTTCTTTGCCTTGTCTTGCTTTGGGTGCCATTTTACCGGAGACTTGAAATAGTGTTAATGGTAGCACAATCTCAATGGATACAATCTATACACAGGCAGTAGGGGTACCACCCCACACTTAGTTTTGTTAACACAAATCAGTGAGGTGAAAGTAGTCGATTTACTTAGATTTCGTTGACATACGTTTTAGGATTGTATTCCGACAAGAAAATCAGCAATGCATCACTTACTTGGAGCCATTGGACTACTTTCATGGTAGATATAGCAACACTACTACATAGGGGTTACCACATGGAATAGTTATTCTTACAACAATCACAACCTCTTATGTCGGTAGACACTATAAGTTTTATCCCGATGGCCGGGATAGTCTAACATGTAAGTATCCAAGTAGCAATCTTAAACACTATTCATAGCCATAGTAATTCCTCAAATAGTATAACAATGCTATTAAAACCAATTTCAAGTCAGAAACAAGTCAAGATTTTCCTACGTACATGTTTACTCACATGATTTTGTATCAACAATCCAAACACATGAACATCACCAACAATCTTATACGATTTAGCAATTCATAATAGACATAGCAACGTATTACTTACGAGAAATAAATGAAGAATAAGAGAGTACTTACTTGCTTGAAACTTGTGGAGATGGTTTTGTGAATTGGAGGAGCAAAAGAAGAAAATTTTGAGAAGATTTGGAAGAGTATGCGGCGCCTTTAGGGTATATTCTAGTGTGGTTGTGTTATAAAATAAGTCCCCTTTATATAGGAAGAGTATGGGTTGGGTTTTGACCCATTTACAATCAGTTTTGGAGACAAAAATACCACATATGCGGCGCATAATGCTCGACATATCAATGACATATGCGGTGCATTGTCTATAGCATAATGGGACATATGCGCCGCATAGTCAATGGCATTTGTAGACATATGCGCCACATAGTCTATGGTATATGAGATACTGAGACCAAATGCCATAGCATAGGTGGCGCATAGTCAAAAGCATACCTAGGAATAGGCAGCGCATAGTGTATAACACACTAGATTTCGAGACCTTAGGCTATAGGATAGGTTGTGCATCGTTCGTGGCCTAGTTTTACCAAGGCCTAGCCTTTCTCGATGCCTATTTTGGCGTGAGAAATGCTCAATCCATAGCCTTAGGCATCACCATTCCTAACTTACCAACTTTACCATACAATGCGTCCAAATCGTCTATTGAAATCAATCTCCTCGTTGAATACTTCTTGCACCTATTTTTGCTCAAAATAACTGAAAATGATTAGTACGATGGGTTGCCTCCCACCAAGAGCCTTAGTTTTGGTCGTGGCACGACTCTTATTTTTGGATTTTTCATTTATCAAAAACAAAACGATTACTAGAATGAAAGGAAAAATGATAAACGATAAAACGATAAAACGATGGGTTGCCTCCCATCTAGCGCCTTATTTATTGTCGTGGCTCGACATAGTTACCTCGAGTACTCAGACTTCGTCGAGGTAAGTGATGGATCTTTTTCTGAAAGGATTTAGACGACAATGAGGCTTACCTGTGGGCATGCGTTCTTCTTCAAGATGGCTCTTACATTTTCCCGGAGAATCTCCAATTATATCATCAATAGTCCAACCCATAGCTCTCTTGTATCTCTTCAGAGCAGAGATGAGAGCTTCTACGTGCTGTTCACTTAAATCATCTGTACTCTCCGATAGTATATTTCTACTTTCCAAGAACACATACCTTAGATAATCGGGAAGGTCTTGCGATTCTAGCATTGGTGGCTTGTCAAAGGGATTCTTCGCTGTTGGTTGATTGTTGAGATCACATTTCGGTTGCTTAGGAGTATACAACTCTGTTTCTGTTAGATCACCCATAAGTTCTTTATTGTCCTCATGCTCAACATTCAGTGGTGCAGCAGACAATGGCTCAACAGTAGGTTGTTTCTCTATCGATAATGCTTTTATATCCTCATGATGAACATCAGTCACAGATAATTCATCCATATCGCTGGGCTGCTTCATTGCTTTGCATATATCAAACCGTACCACTTAGTCATTAATTCGAAACCAAAGCTCATTATCTTTCATGTCAATAAGCACACTTCCAGTTGCAAGGAAAGGACATCCCAAGATGATGGGAACTTCAGAATCCTCCTTACAATCCAGAATAATGAAGTCTGTAGGAAAGATGAATGAAGAAACTTTCACCCACACATCATTCAAGATACCCACAGGTCGTTTTACCGACCTATCAGCCATCACGAGCCTCATATCGGTTGGTGTCGGATCGCCTAGCCCCAACTTCTTGTAGATGGATAGTGGAATCAAATTGATGCTAGCACCTAGATCGCACAATGCCTTGGCAAAATCCAACGATCCAATTGTGCAAGGAATAGTGAAAGCTCCAGGATCTGCCTTCTTTTGAACTAACGACCTTGTAGCGATTGCACTACAATGATGAACATTATCCGCCAACTCATAACTTGCTGCCCGCTTCTTTTTCAATAGGTCCTTCATAAACTTCACATATCCAGGCATTTGTTCAAGTGCCTCCACCAATGCAACATTAATGGTCAGCTGCTTGAGCATAGTCATAAATTTGCTGAACTTAGTGTCATCCGCCACCTTCTTCAATCTTTGGGGAAAAGGTGGTGGTGGGTATGGAAGTGTTCTCTCCGTGGTTTTCTTCTCCTCTTGCTTCCGTTTTCCTAATTTTTCAGGCTGCACAATGCTGGATGTGGCGTTGTTGACGTCATGAATAGTAGCTGCAGCATCTTCTCCTTTTGCGTTGTCATCCTTGTCCGCAACTTCCTCAATCACTTGCTTGCCTTTTCTGGAGTTTCCAGCACCTTACCACTACTGGTAGTGATGGCCATGCATGACCCATCATTCCTTGGGTTTTGCACAGTATCGCTAGGTAAAGTGCCGACCTTTCTTTGGTTGAGTGCTGCTGAAAGTTGACTGAATTGCTGCTCTAGTTGTCTAATTGAAGTGGAATGTGAATCTACTAATTGTTTCATGGCAGACAAATCATTAATTACCTCCGTAACTCCCGCGCTCGTTGCTTCCAGTCCTTTCAATAACTTAGCCATCATGTCTTCCATATTTCCAGAATTAGATATGGTGGTATCAGGTCTGCCAGGGGGAATGTACAAACCACTCTTTTCATTCTTGTTCTTCCAACTACCTTGGTCTTTGTTTCTAGATTTATCATAATAGTTCCGACCTTGGTTTCCTTGGGTATTCCCTCGGAAACCCCCCTGATTGTTCAAGTAGCTGGCCTCCTCTTCCGAATCAAATTCATCTCTTCCTTTTGACGCAATCGCTTTCACTTTTTCAGTCTTCCCTAATAGATGCTTTGTAAGAAGATCCATTTGGGTTTTCATGTGCGCCATATCTTGATCACGTTCTTCTTCTCTTCTTCGTTGGTCTGCAGTCATGCCAATAGATAAAGTGGGGCTTGCTACCTCAGAATCCCTGGTATGCCAAGATCTACTTTGTTTCGTCATACGATCTAGCATATTGCTTGCTTTACCAAAGGTGAGGTCCATGAAAGAACCTCTAGCTGCGTTGTCCTCCACTGGTTTAGTTATTGAATTCAAGGCTCTATACAAGATCTCCATGAGGTGAACATTAGTCATGTGATGGTTTGGGCATCTCGCTAGCTTTGTCTTGAACCTCTCCCATGTTTCATGAAGAGCTTCAGAGGGAAGCTGACGAAAGTTGCTGATTTCATCTCTCAATTGAGCCCTTTTGGATGGCGGAAAGAATCTTTCTAGGAAAGCGTCTCTCAATTGCCTCCAATTTGTAATTGAATCAGGAGTCAGCCCATTCAACCATAGTGTTGCCTCCCCAGACAGAGACAATGGAAATAGACGTAATCGAATAGCATTCTGACCAACACCAGGATTGTCAAAGGACTTGCATGTAGAAATAAAGTTGATGAGATGCATATTCGGATCATCGCCTGCTAGTCCAACAAATAATCCCTTGAGTTGCAATAACTGAATCATGGTGCTTGTGATGTTGAACTTGGCTCCGGGCGCTAATGGTGGTGGAGTTATTGCTCCAGTGGCTCCGGCACCATCAAGATCATCATCATCATTCTCGAAAGCTGGTTGCAAAGGTTGGCGATCATACCTATACCGAGCTTGTCGACCTCTTCTGTTGGCAGGTGTTGCAGTTTCAGCGACATGCCTTGGGTGTATTAACTCGTCGTCACCTAAATCCTTATCGTCAGGGTTTTTTGCTCGCCCAGGATTATCAATATTTTGTTGTTGGACTTTAACAACAGCAAGGGCAGCTAATCTTGCTTGCTCGTGTTGAGCAGCCATCCTGTCGATTTCAGCTTGTGCTTCCATTCTTCTAATTCGTTCTGGTTCAGGATTGATTGGTAATAACGGTTGACCAGAACTTCTAGTATGGGGCATGCACTGAACTAAAAACCTGCAAGAAACAAAAACAAAAACTAAAAGTAAAAGTACGAGAATCTTTGACCAAAGGGTCTAGTAATTATCACGAACTTAATTGACACTCATATTCCCCAGAAACGGCGCCAATTTTTGATAACGCTCAATCTACAGCTCTCGTAGGAGTGTAAAGAGGTCGTTAGAAAATATAGAACCCAACCTGGGTTGGGTGTCGATCCCATAGGGAATAGCTTGGCCAACAAGTAAGCAAAATTACTAAACTTTTAGTGCAAGTCTCGTAAGAAGGGGGGAGTCTTGTCGTGCAAGTAATGTAAACAAAAGCTGAAAATAATAAAGTAAAGAGAGAGAGATTGTTACGTAGGTTGACAACAATGAGAATTGAAGCGTTGGGGTTATGTCCACCTTCTGAGGTATACGTCTTTATTGGCTATGAGTGTGTAGAATTGTGACATGCATGTGCTTATAGAGAATTGTATTCTATGGTAAATCCAAGCCTCTCTCGACCTCAACAAGGACTATTTCACTTTAACTCTCTCGAGCTTAAAGCGTGTCTAACGGTACGAATTCTCCAAGAGGTTAGTCCAGTTACGACACTAGCTTTTTAATAGGAAAGGGTGTCCTACTACCTTGACATTATCTCTTTTCCAGACAAATAGCCTTTCTCTCGAACAAGTTAAATGTTAGACTGGCGTATTCTTGTGTTTGCAACCGCAAAGAATGTGGATTAAGATGAAGAGAATAATGATATAAGCAATATACGTGTCTTGAACTCACAAACTCACAACAATAGATAGTAACTCATTCGGCTTCCATAACCCCAACAGAGAAGTTTAGTTACCCATGAATGCGAAGGAGATCACGATTGACATTGTTATTATATCACAATATTGAGTAATGGTGTGTAGATCAAGTGATAGGCGTTAGGCGTGAATTCCTTAGCAAAGTAACGTTTCTCTTGTTACGGAAATTAAGAATTGAATAGATGAATAGAAGAAGAAAAATTGGAAGATTAGAAGAGTTGTAGAATTGTTGTGGTGGAAGAAGAGAGGGATGGAAGAATGTATTGTGGTGAGGTATGAATGTCTCTCCACTAAGGGAGGACTTAATTAAAAATCTCTAGCATGATAGGGTATTTATAATACCCATATCCTACTCCTACTAAGCTAATGAAATAAATAACCAAATCCTACTAGGCTAATGTAATACTTAACCCAAATGTACTAGGTTAATGTAACATTATCATAATCCAAATAAACTAATGAAATACATAACCCAATTTTACTAGGTTAATGTATCATTGTCCAAATCCAGATTTGTGTCTGTAAGTCCCCAAAGTCTTCAGAAATACTGTTTTAGCCCGGGACAGATTTTCCATGCAGCAGTTTTGGTCCTTCAGGCGTCCCACTTCCTTCTCCTTCGTTCGTGAGCTTTCTTTTGCGTCAAGTAAGCCATAAAATGCTGTATTTTGCATCATTTATACCTGAAACTTTTCTAATCATGTTCGTTAGCTCATTTACATGAAAAAGGACTAAAAGTGCATGAAATATATAATTTGTTCTCAAAACTAGGCTAAACTATGGGCAAAATATATTGATATAGGCGTGTAAATTCACCTATCATCAGCTACATGTCTGTTACAGAGTATGTGGCACATTTCTGTGCCTTGTTCAGATATACTTATGCAAGTATTGCCATTGATTCTAAGAAGATTCCGAAATTCATAAAGAGGTTGGATGTTTCTCTTCAGATAGCTATGACTCTGATGGTAGTTTTTAGGGCATCATTTTAGAGTATTATGGATCATTTTTAGATGACTGAGGCTATTCTTCAAGAATCTCAGGGAGGCCCCAAAAAGGTGCACTATATGGGTGACTAAAGGTCACACATTTTGAGGCAGAGATATTAGAGGTTTCCATAGGTATCATGGTAGACCCTTATAGGTAGCCTTATAGAGTTCAGGTAGTGGGTCTTCTAGTTTAGTAGCTTTCGGTGGTCATCTTAGTTAAACCGTACCTTATGTTTTTGAGTCAGACAGTAAGGTTTTCTATATGTGTGAAGAGATCATCCATGTGGCCAAGGACTGTCCATGGTGTGTTTTCTGGGATACTTCTATATCGATTATGAGAGGTAAATAATATTCTAGGGGTGTAAGAGGCAGAGGTTGTGGTGCCCATAGTGGTGGTCAGGGGACTACCCAATTAGGTGGAGGATGCGGTCAACGCTATGCTATACTCGTCAGGCCGAAGGTAGAGGCTTTCATCATAGGTATCACCTCATTTACTTTATATTTTCCTTTGTGTTATTTGATCTTGGGTCGACTTACTTTGATGTTTCTGCATATTTTATTTTAGGTTTTGATTCTTCTTATGAGCCTCTTGATGTGTTTATTCATTTTTCTATCCTTGCAGGTGAATATTTAGTGGTGGATCGGGTGTACCGATCTTGTTTCATGATTTTTTTGAGGTTTGATACTTGGGTTGATTTGATTGTAGTAGATATAGTTTGATGTAATCTTGGGTATAGATGATAACGCCCAAACTATAGATCTCGTAAGAGTGTAAGCGGTCGATGTCAAATATAGAACCCAACTGGGTTGGGTGTCGAATTCCACAGGGAACACTTGGTCACTAAGTGTTGTAATTATTAGTAGACTGTTGGTCGAAAAATTCAACGGAAAGGGGGGATTTTGGGTTTCGCGTGAATTAATAATATCAAAGTAAAAACAGAGTACTTTGTTTAGTAAGGTTTAATCACAGAGGATAGTAAGTTAGGGTTATGTCCACCTTATGAGTTCTACGTATCTATTAACTATGAGTAATGCAAAATTCAGACATGCATGCACTTATAGAGATTTGTATTCTAATGGTAAATCTTAGTGTCTCTCGACCATCCAAGATTATTTCACTTTAACTCTCTCGAGCTTAAAGTGTATAACTAACGGTACAAACTTTCCAAGAGGTTAATCCAGTTAAGGCATTAACGTGTAAACAGGGGTTGGAAGCCCTATTTCCTTGTCACACACTCTTTTCCACACATGTAACTTTTCTCTCAAACAAGTTAATGCTGTAATGGCATACTCCTACGTTTGCAACCATAAGAATTCAATTAAAATGAAGAGAGTAATGATATAAGTAGCATACGCATCAAGAAGTCACAAACTCATAGTAATAGATAGTATATCAAAAGGCTTCCATAACCCTAACAGAGAAGTTTAGCTACTCATGAGTGCAACGGAAATCATAATAGACATAATCATCATTCCACAACTAGAATAATCTTCGCGATGGGATGACTTTAACGTCAAGAAGGAGATGACATTTTTCTTCTTAGCCGTTTTTCAAGAGAGCCGTGTTTCTCTGTTCTAACTTACAAAATCTGTAAACTAAAATTGTCCTCAAAGTGTCGAATAAATAATAGTGAATAAATAGAATATCGAATGTATGAATGAATGCTGAAAAATTCAGCAAATAAGGTTTTTATAGCATCCTTGTCCTAGTCCTACTAGGTTACTGCTGCACCCCTAAGTATTAAGAAATACTGATTTTGCCCGGGACAGATTCTCCATGCATCACATTCAGTCCACAAGCTTCCAAAAGCTACCTTCCTTCTTACGTAAGGTTTTCCTTTGCCGCCTAAAGGTCCACAAAGTGCTGAAATCTTCATCATTAATGCCTGAAAACATGCTAATCACATAGGTTATCTCACTTACAGGAAAAGGGACAAAAAGTGCAGGAATTATATATTTTATCGTCTAAACTTAGTCGAAAATATGGGTAAATTATGGTTCTTAGGGGTATAAATATGCCCAACATCACCACCCCAGACTTAAAGCTTTGTTCGTCCTCGAACAAAATATTATGTCCATGCAAACATCTACTTAGAATTTCACAGTAACAGCAAAAAATGTTCCACCAGACATGCACGACAATCATTAACAAAGAGTAGTTTTCTAGATCACTACTAGAAATAATTCAACCTCCCACATAGACTCGTGATGATGGTTAATGCATATCCACAAGTTAAGGTACAAAGAATCATACAAAACTACCCAAAACTCATCAACCATGTGTGTCTCACACAAGATATTACCCATAATCACTCACAAGTTTTGCATTTTTCGAAACATGGGTATAAGATTCTCCTTGCTCTCGCTCTCACAAAGAATTCATATGTTGTAACTGATGACCATAGGCTTTCCCTTAGTGTGATGCTCCACTAATATCAGAATGCTAAGCTTAGGATCAACTAGGTCTTTACAGGTTGTAATGTAGGCTAAGGGACAGGTAGGACTATTTTGGACAGAAATAGTGACTAAGTTCCCTAAGCACTTTAATACATCACATTATGCCATTAACACTCTCTTTTAAATCACCCTGCTACCTTTATTTCATCTACCACCCCTTTTCACCTATTTTGTTATTCAAACATAAACACAACTTTATTTTTATTTTTCTATTTCTTTTTTTTTTATATTTTATAAAGCACCTCTATGATTGCCACTCTTTTTCACAACAATTTCAAGTACCAATATACTCTGAGGTATCACTCTCACCATTTTCCTCTTATTTTATCACATGACTCTACAATTTAAAGCGCTTAGGAATTTGGATCAAATTATGGTCTTGAAAAAAAATAGATTAGGCTATATATGAGGCTGTCAAAGAAAATAGCTAAAGGCTCAAAGGGGGTTAACTAGGATAATGTACACAGGTAGGTAAAAAGAAGGTAAGCAATCACAGGCTGCCAAAGAAATGCCTAAGTCATCTCCTAAACTCACACTCTTTATTTCTCTTTACACACTCACCAGGCAAGTTCTAGCATCAGTCGTAACATAGAATATACTACAACCTCTCACACACAAGGCACATGGTCAACTTTATTGGGACCAGTATAGACTCTTGACCCAACAGATGAAGGAATTAAACCACACACTTATCACACAGTGAGTCACACTTAGAGCCTAATTGTCTCAATAGTAATGATTTTAGCACAAACTCTTGTCATAATACCATGCCGTCTATCAGAATAATTTCATCCCCGACAACAAAAAAAAATTCGAAAATTTACCTACTATCTACTAACTACGACTAAATCAAATGAACAAACACAAATAAATGTAGGCAAAGAAGTACAGCATACAAATACCAGCACCCCACACTAAGACGGGACACACTGCCCTCAGTGGAAAATAAATAAGGAAAACCTGATTGGACGGACTCCTCCTCTATATCTGGGGTCATACCCCCTGTATCAAAATCATCATCAGAGTCGTCGTCATCAGAGTTCTCCTCCACATCTGTGTTTGGCATTCGACGATCATCATCAGTCGACACGTCATCATCGAGAGGTTCTTCAAAATGTACCCCTACTCCGCACATAGTGATGATAGGCGAATTTACGCGCCTATATCAATATATTTTGCCCATATTTTAGCCTAGTTTTGAGAACTAATTATCTATTTCATGCACTTTTAGTCCTTTTTCCTGTAAATGAGCTAACAAACATGATTAGGAAAGTTTCAGGTATAAATGATGCAAAATACAGCATTTTATGGCTTACTTGACGCAAAAGAAAGCTCACAAACGAAGTAGAAAGGAGCTGGACGCCTAAAGGACCAAATCTGCTGCATGGAAAATCTGTCCCGGGCTAAAACAGCATTTCTGAATACTTTGGGGACTGCATGGAAAATCTGTCCAGGACTAAAACAGCATTTCTGAAGACTTTGGGGACTTACAGACACAAAGCTGGATTTTGACAATGATACATTAACCTAGTACAATTGGGTTATGTATTTCATTAGTTTATTTGGATTAGGAGAATGTTACATTAACCTAGTACAAATGGGTTAAGTATTTCCTTAGTTTAGTAGGATTTGGTTATTTATTTCATTAGCATAGTAGGAGTAGGATAGGAGTATTATAAATACCCTATCATGCTAGAGATTTTAATAAAGTCCTCCCTTAGTGGAGGCAACTCCTCTCTAAATTCAAGAAATTCATTCTTAAACTATTAATTTTCTTCCATCTCTCTCATCTTCCACCACAAACATTCAATTCTTAAATTCCACAACAAGAGAATCGTTACTTGCTACGGAATCACCAAAACCACACGCCTAACACCTCTTTTACACGCCATCCACCATGCAAAACGTGATATCCTTCGCATTCATGGGTAACTAAACCTCTTAGTTGGGGTTATGGAAGCCGAATGAGTTACTATCTAAAGCTATGAGATTGTGAGTTCAAGACACGTATATTGCTTATATCATTATTCTCTTCATCTTAAATCCACATTCTTTGCGGTTCAAACACAAGAACACGCCATTCTAACATCTAACCTGTTCGAGAGAAAGGTTATTTGTCTAGAAAAGAAGACGCATAGACCAACGCCAGTCTAACATCTAACTTGTTCGAGAGAAAAGTTATTTGTCTGGAAAAGAGATAATGTCAAGGTAGTAGGACACCCTTTCCTATTAAAAAGCTAGTGCCGTACCTGGACTAACTTCTTGGAGAATTCGTACCGTTAGTCACGCTTTAAGCTCGAGAGAGTTAAGGTGAAATAGTCCTTGTTTAGGTCGAGAGACGCTTGGACTTACCATCGACTACAATTCTCTATAAGCAATTACATGTCAAGACTCTACACACTCATAGCCAATAGAGACGTATACCTCAGAAGGTGGACATAATCCCAACGCTTCAATTCTCATTGTTTACAACCAACGTGACAATCTTTCTCTTTTTACTTTATTATTTTCAGCTTTTATTTCATTACTTTGGTTACTTATTACAATCCCCCCTTCTTACGAGACTTGCACCAAAAGTTTAGTAATTTTGCTTACTTGTTGACCAAGCTATTCTCTGTGGGATCGATACCCAACCCAGTTGGGTTCTATATTTGCTAACGACCGCTTTACACTCCCACGTGAGCTGTAGATTGAGCGTTATCAAAAATTGGCGCCGTTGCCGGGGAATACTAGTGTCAATCAAGTTCGTGATAATTACTAGACCCTTTGGTCAAAGATTCTCGTACTTTTACTTTTAGTTGTTGTTTTTGTTTTTTTAGGTTTATTCAGTGCATCAATGGAGGCACAACGTGAAATTGAAAGGATGGCTGCTCAAGTGCATCAACAAAATATTGATAATCGTAGGCGAGCAACAAATCCTGACGATGAGGATCTGGGCGATGAAGAGCTACTAAACCCACGACATACTGCTGAGATGGCGGCACCCATGCAGAGGAGAGATCGTCAAGCGCGATTGAGGCCTGATTGCCGAGTTATGCAAATTCCTTTTGATGACGAAGAGGACGATCTAGAAGGACCTGGTGCCACCGGAGCTATTATTCTTCCGCCATTAGCACCTGGAGCAAAGTTTAATATCACTAGCGCCATGATTCAGCTTTTGCAACTCAAGGGATTATTTGGTGGACTAGCAGGCGATGATCCGAATATGCATCTGATCAACTTTATTTCTACATGCAAGTCATTCGACAATCCTGGAGTTGGACAGAATGCAATTCGATTACGTCTATTTCCATTGTCTTTGTCTGGGGAGGCAACTATGTGGTTGAATGGGCTGACTCCTGATTCTATTACTCATTGGAGGCAATTGAAAGACGCTTTCCTAGAAAGATTCTTTCCGCCATCCAAAAAAGCACAATTGAGAGATAAAATCAGCAACTTTCGTCAGCTTCCCTCTGAAGCTCTCCACGAAACATGGGAGAGGTTCAAGACGAAGCTCATGCGGTGCCCAAATCACCATATGACCAATGACCACTTGATGGAGATATTATACAGAGCTTTGAATTCGGTGACTAAGTCAGTGGTTGATAATGCGGCTGGAGGATCTTTTATGGACCTCACCTTTGGGCAGGCAAGCCATATGCTAGATCGGATGACAAAGAAAAGTAGAGCTTGGCATACCAGGGATTCTGAGGTAACAAGCTCTACTGTATCTTTTGGCATGACTGCAGAGCAGAGGCGAAAACAAGAAGATCGTGACCAAGACATGGCTCACATGAAAATTCAAATGGATCTTCTTACAAAGCATTTATTATCAGGGAAGACCAAAAAAGTTAAGGCCGTGGTATCACATGGAAGAGACGAATCTGATTCCGAAAAGGAGGCCAACTACTTGAAAAATCAGGGGGGTTTTCGTGGGAATGCCCAAGGAAACCAAGGTCGGAACTACTATGATAAATCTGGAAGCAAAGACCAAGGTAGTTGGAAGAAAAATAATGAAAAGAGTGGTTTGTACGTTCCCCCTGGTAGACGTGATACCACCACATCTAATTCTGGGAGTATGGAAGACATGATGGCTAGGTTATTGAAAGGAGTGGAAGAAACGAGCACAGGAGTTAAGGAGGTGATTGATGATTTGTCCTCCATGAAGCAACTAGTTGATTCTCATTCCACTTCTATCAAGCAAATAGAGCAGCAATTGATCCAACTTTCAGCAGCATTTAATCAAAGAAAGGCTGGCACCTTACCAAGCGATACTGTGCAGAACCCAAAAAATGATGGGTCATGCATGACCATCACTACCAGAAGTGGTAAGGTGCTGGAAACTTCAGCAAAAGGCAAGCAAGTGGTTGACGAAGTGGTACGGTTTGATATATGCAAAACAATGAAGCAGCCCAGCGATATGAATGAGTCATTTGTAGCTGATGTTCATTATGAGGATATGAAAGCATTATCTATAGAGAAACAACCTACTGTTGAGCCATTGTCTGTTGTGCCACTGAAAGTTGAGCATGAAGATAATGAAGGTTATGAAGAACTTATGAGTACTCTAACAGAAATAGAGTCTTATACTCCTAAGAAACCGGATTGTGATCTCAAGAATCAACCAACAGCGCAGACTCACTTTGACGAGCCACCAATGCTAGAATCGCAAGAGCTCCCCGATTATCTAAGGTATGTGTTCTTGGAAAGTAGAAATATACTTCCAGAGAGAGCAGATGATTTAAGTGAACAGCACGTAGAAGCTCTCATATCTGCTCTGAGGAGATACAAGAGAGCTATGGGTTGGACTATTGATGATATAATTGGTGACTCTCCGGAGAAACGTATGAGCCAGCTCGAAAAAGATTGCATGACCACAGGTAAGCCTCATTGTCGTCTAAATCCTTTTAGAAAACGATCCATCACTTATCTCGATGAAGTCTAAGTACTCGAGGTAACCATGTCGTGCCACGACAATAAATAAGGCGCTAGATGGGAGGCAACCCATCGTTTTATCATTTTATCTTTTTTCTTTCATTCTAGTACTTGTTTTGTTTTATGAAAATTCCAAAAATAAGAGTCGTGCCACGACCAAAACTAAGGCGCTAGGTGGGAGGCAACCCATCGTACTAATCGTTTTCATTTGGTTTTGAGCAAAAATAGGTGCAAGAAGTATGCAACGAGGAGATTGATTTCAATTGACGATTTGGTCGCATTGTATGGTAAAGTCGGTAAGTTAGGAATGGTGATGCATAAGGCTATGAATTGAGCCTTTCTCACGTCATAATAGGCTTCGAGGAAGGCTAGGCCTTGGTATAAATAGGCCACGAACGATGCACAACCTATTCTATAGCCTAAGGACTCGGAATCTAGTGTGCTATACACTATGCGCCGCCTATTCCTAGGTATGCTTTTGACTATGCGCCGCCTATGCTATGGCATTTGGTCTCAGTATCTCATGTGCCATAGACTATGCGGCGCATATGTCTACATATGCCATAGACAATGCGCCGCATATGCTATGGCATTCTTAAATAAATGCATGGCATATGCTATGGCATTCTTAAATAAATGCATGGCATATGCTATGGCATTCTGCTCAACTAGGCAAAGCATTAGGCACCGCCTATGGTCACTTTTGGTCTCTAAATCCGATTTTAATGGGTCAAAACTCAACCCAACCTTTTCTTATAAATATGAGACTTAATCTTGAACCAAAAACACATTGGAAACCTAGCTTATGCACCACCTATAGTCTCCAAAACCTATCAAAAAGTTTCCTTTTGCTCTTTTTCTTCACAAGAACATCATCCAAAGGCTTCAACCAAGTAAGTACTACTTTGTTCTTCATTTATACTTTGTAAGTACTACATTACTACACCTATTATGAATTGCTAAATCTTGAAGAAGCATTGGTGATAGTCATGTGTTTGAATTGTTGATACACAACCAAGTGAGTGAACATATACGTTAGGATGATCTTCACTTGCTTCCGATTTGAATTTGATTTTGATGCATTGTTATACTACTTGCAAAATTGCTATAGTCATGAACATTGCATAATCTTGTCACTTGAATACTTGCATGTTGGAATATCCCGTTCATCGGGATAAGACTTATAACTACCTACCGACATAGGAGGTTGAGTTTATTGATAAAAACTATACCATGTGGTTACCCCTATGTCGTAGTGTTGTTATATCTACCATGAAAGTAGTCCAATGGCTTCAAGTAAGTGATGCATTGCTGAGTTTGTTGTCAGAATATAATCCTAAAATGTATGTCGATGAAGTCTAAGTAATCGACCACTTTCACTTCACTGATTTGTATCAACAAAACTAAGTGTGGGGTGGTACCCCTATTGTCTGTGTATAGATTGTATCCATTGAGATTGTGCTACCATTAACACTATTTCAAGTCTCAGGTACAATGGCACCTAAAGAGAGACAAGGCAAGGAGAAGGCTACCACTTCCCAAAAGGGCAAGAAAAGAGGCCGCAAGGAGCAAGGAGAACCCTCCTCGCTGCAAACACCTCGACTCACGCTTGGAATTAAGTGGGATACTTATGCGGAACTTATGAGGATGATGACTCTTATGATGATCCCAACGCAAGGGGTATGACCCCAGACATAGAGGAGGAGTCCGACTGACCAGGTTCCTCGTATTTATTTTCCACTGAGGACAGTGTCCCGTCTAAGTGTGGGGTGGCATTGCATGCTATACTTCTCTGTTTGCACCTATGTTTGTTTGGTTACTTTGTTTATTTGAGTTCGTTTTTTTTTGTTTTTTTTCCGTTTGACGTTTTTTTTTAGTTTTTTAGGAGTAAAATTTTTCTAGCTTCGCATGAAATTATTTTGATAGGCAGCATGAGATTATAACAAGAGTATGTGCTACAATTGTGACTATTGAGACGTTTAGGCTCTAGTTGTGACTCATTATGTGATATTGTGTGATTCAATTCCTTCACTTGTTGGGTTGAGAGTCTATATTACTTCCAATCAAGTCGACCATGTGCCTTGTGTGTGTGAGATAATAGTATATTCTATGTTTGTGGCTGATGCTAGAACTTGCCCGGTATGTATGCAAAGCGAAAATAAGGAGTGTGAGTTTAGGAGATGATTTAGGCATTTCTTTGGCAACCTATACATGTTTACCCTCAGTTTTTCCTACCCATGTAAATCATCCTAGTAAACCCTTTTGAGCCTTTAGCCTATTTCTTTGACAACCTTGTATGTAAGCCTAATCCATTTTTTTTCAAGACCGTAATTTGATCCAAATTCCTAAGTGCTTTAAAGTGAAAAAGTCATGTGACAACATAAGAAGAAATTGGGTGAGTATGATGCTTTAAATTGTAATGGTGCTTGAATGTGTGATGAAAAAGAAAGTGCTATCATAAGAGGTATGTTGTGAAAAGAAAAAGGAAAAGAAAGCTGAAAAGTAAGTTGTGCTTAAAAATGAAAAACAAAAGAGGAGAACAAGGGTGGTAGAATAAAAAGGAAAGAAGAAAGGTTGGAAGAAAAAAGTGTCAATGATACAATGTGATGTATTAAAGTGCTTAGGAACCTAGTCACTATTCTGGGCCAAAATAGTCCTACCCGTCCCTTAGCCTACTTTACAACCATTAAAAGACCTACTTGATCCTAATCTTAACACTCCGACATTTAGTGGAGTACTACATTAAGGGCAAGCCTATGGTCATCAGTTGCTACATATGAATTCTTTGTGAGAGTGAGTGCAAGGATATTTTGATACCCATGTTTGAAAATATGCTATACTTGTGAGCGATTATGGGTACTATATTGTGAGACACACATGGTCGATGAGTCTTGGATAGTTGTATATGATTCTATGCACCTTAACGTTTGCATGCGAGTTGATCACCATCACGAGTCTATGCTTGAGGTTAAATTGTTTCTACTTATAATCGGAAAGCTACTCTTTGTTGATAGTTGTTGTGCTTGTCTTGAAGAATGTTTTGTGTTGTGGCTGTAAAAACCCTAAGTTGATGTTAGAAGGACATGATATTTTGTTCGAGGACGAACAAAGCTGCAAGTGCGGGGTGTTGATGATAGGCGAATTTACGCGCCTATATCAATATATTTTGCCCATATTTTAGCCTAGTTTTGAGAACTAATTATCTATTTCATGCACTTTTAGTCCTTTTTCCTGTAAATGAGCTAACAAACATGATTAGGAAAGTTTCAGGTATAAATGATGCAAAATACAGCATTTTATGGCTTACTTGACGCAAAAGAAAGCTCACAAACGAAGTAGAAAGGAGCTGGACGCCTAAAGGACCAAATCTGCTGCATGGAAAATCTGTCCCGGGCTAAAACAGCATTTCTGAATACTTTGGGGACTGCATGGAAAATCTGTCCAGGACTAAAACAGCATTTCTGAAGACTTTGGGGACTTACAGACACAAAGCTGGATTTTGACAATGATACATTAACCTAGTACAATTGGGTTATGTATTTCATTAGTTTATTTGGATTAGGAGAATGTTACATTAACCTAGTACAAATGGGTTAAGTATTTCCTTAGTTTAGTAGGATTTGGTTATTTATTTCATTAGCATAGTAGGAGTAGGATAGGAGTATTATAAATACCCTATCATGCTAGAGATTTTAATAAAGTCCTCCCTTAGTGGAGGCAACTCCTCTCTAAATTCAAGAAATTCATTCTTAAACTATTAATTTTCTTCCATCTCTCTCATCTTCCACCACAAACATTCAATTCTTAAATTCCACAACAAGAGAATCGTTACTTGCTACGGAATCACCAAAACCACACGCCTAACACCTCTTTTACACGCCATCCACCATGCAAAACGTGATATCCTTCGCATTCATGGGTAACTAAACCTCTTAGTTGGGGTTATGGAAGCCGAATGAGTTACTATCTAAAGCTATGAGATTGTGAGTTCAAGACACGTATATTGCTTATATCATTATTCTCTTCATCTTAAATCCACATTCTTTGCGGTTCAAACACAAGAACACGCCATTCTAACATCTAACCTGTTCGAGAGAAAGGTTATTTGTCTAGAAAAGAAGACGCATAGACCAACGCCAGTCTAACATCTAACTTGTTCGAGAGAAAAGTTATTTGTCTGGAAAAGAGATAATGTCAAGGTAGTAGGACACCCTTTCCTATTAAAAAGCTAGTGCCGTACCTGGACTAACTTCTTGGAGAATTCGTACCGTTAGTCACGCTTTAAGCTCGAGAGAGTTAAGGTGAAATAGTCCTTGTTTAGGTCGAGAGACGCTTGGACTTACCATCGACTACAATTCTCTATAAGCAATTACATGTCAAGACTCTACACACTCATAGCCAATAGAGACGTATACCTCAGAAGGTGGACATAATCCCAACGCTTCAATTCTCATTGTTTACAACCAACGTGACAATCTTTCTCTTTTTACTTTATTATTTTCAGCTTTTATTTCATTACTTTGGTTACTTATTACAATCCCCCCTTCTTACGAGACTTGCACCAAAAGTTTAGTAATTTTGCTTACTTGTTGACCAAGCTATTCTCTGTGGGATCGATACCCAACCCAGTTGGGTTCTATATTTGCTAACGACCGCTTTACACTCCCACGTGAGCTGTAGATTGAGCGTTATCACATAGCCCGTGCATGCTCATTCATTGGGTAATCATAATCCAACTGTTGGAGCTCTTTATCAGGTGGAACACGACCCCCACTCATCATGGTAAACCTCGTCATGCCATATAAATGGCGAAAGAAGCTTTTGTCGCGAGCATGTCTTTCTGCAGTGGTCAGGTTGACGCCATGCATAGTTTCAGGATCTTTAACCTTTGTCAGATCAACCTTCTTCGGGTTATGCGGAAGCTTATGATCTGCAGGTTCCTCTTCAATGTCTTCCTTCCTTAATATCGCGGTCAACAAATTTCAAAGCTGAAGTGGGACCTTTTGTGAAGCCTAGCCTTACGCATTGACGATCGTATAACCACCCCAATGTTGATGGGAATGTTGGTCATCAAAGCGTACACCAAGAATACTCTATCACGTGTGATCTTTGTGTACTGTGTCCCAGGAATGAGGCAAGAGTTGACTATCCTCAACCATATACGAGCTTCTCTGTTTAGGGAAGCATACAGGAAGGTATTGTGCCGACCAGTATCCTTTTGACGATTCCAATGTGCCATTGATCTAGTTCCACACAGTGTGTGTCTGATTGCCCTGTACGGAGGTCTGTGATAAAGCTCTTTGAGCGGTGATGGATCGACAGATGGAAGACCTAGAAAAGTGTTGAAAAACTCCGTATTCAGTTGCAAGACTTGGCCCCGAATCTTCACTTCACTTCCGGTAGTCTTTGGGGACCAATTTGCATAAAACTCTCGCGTTAGATCAAGATTGCATTCTCCCATATCTCAAAAAATGAAATCAAGATTTAGCGCCATGATTTTAGCCAAAATGCGAGGTTCTCTCTTCGCTAGACTCTCCTTTTGTATCAACTCCACGTGAACATATTTTTTCACTTTGCTGTTCTTGTACCACTCCTTTACTTCCTCCTCTAGGACCCACTTTATACCGAAATTGCATCGAGGTATTTGCAGCGAGGAGGATTCAGCTTGCTCTTTTCTTCCCCTTTTTTGACCTTTCTGTGAGGTGGACGCTTTTTCTTTTCATTGTCGTCCTTTTGGTGCCATTCTACTTGGTGATGGATTCGAAAGATGATCTTGCAAGGTTAGATGAGCAAAGAGAAAAGTTTTGAGAGATTTGGGAAGCAAAGGCGGCGCCTAGGTTGAGCAAACAAGAGTATTTTGTTCAAATGTTGAAGATCTATTTATAGAACAAGCTATGGATCGGTTTTGACCCATGTAAAATCGGGTTAGGAGACCAAAACTCATAAGTAGGAGGCGCCTAATGCTTTGCCTATGCTTAGCATAGGCGGCGCCTTTAGCAAAGCCTAGTTGGACATAGGCGGCACCTTTAGCTTTGCCTAGTTGAGTATAGGCGGCGCCTATGCTATGGCATTGTAGATTCAGAGAGCTTAGGCCATAGCATAGGCCTTGCCTTGTTCGTTGCCTATATTTACACAGGCCTTGCCTTGTTCGTTGCCTAGATTTGCATAGGCAATGCCTAACCGATAGCCTTTGCTCCTTCATTCGTAACTTACCACCTTCAACATGGCACACTTCCAAATCAAAATTTGGGCTAGATCTCCTCCTTTATATGTCTTGCACCTACACTTACTCAAAAACAACAAAAACGATTAGAAAGATGGATTGCCTCCCAACAAGCTCCTTAGTTTTGGTCGTGGCTCGACTCTTCTTTTTGAATTTTTATTTAACAAAACAAACTCCTAGGAAAACAAAACGATTAAAAATGATGGGTTACCTCCCATGTAGCGCTTGATTTATTGTCGTGGCACGACATAGTTATCTCGATTACTTAGACTTCGTCGAGATAAATGGTGGCCATGTATTTTATAGAGTCAAGAGGACCGATATATGGATTCACTCATTGGCCATTTACCTTAAAGACACCACGATTATTGTCTTCTAACTCTACTACTCTAGACGAGTAGACTTGGCTAATTCTGAACGGACCAGACCATTTAGACTTTAACTTACCTGGAAATAGCTTCAGGCTGGAGTTGGAAAGAAGTACCATATCACCCTTCTGAAAGTTTCGTTGGATAATCCATCGATCATGATACTTTTTTATCCATTCCTTGCAGAGGTCTGATCTTTTTTACGCATGTAGACGAAATTCATCCATCTCATTTAGCTGCTCCAATCTCAGATTAATAGCATCATCCCAATTCTAGTTTAGCTGCTTCAATGCCCACAATGCTTTATGTTCAAGCTCAATTGGCAAGTGACAAGCCTTCCCATAAGCTAGTTGGTATCAAAAGGCTTCCATAACCCTAACAGAGAAGTTTAGCTACTCATGAGTGAAACGGAAATCATAATAGACATAATCATCATACCACAACTCGAATAATCTTTGTGATGGGATGAATTTAACGTCAAGAAGGAGATGACGTTTTTCTTCTTAGCCATTTTTCAAGAAAGCTGTGTTTCTCTGTTCTAACTTACAGAATATGTAAACTAAAATTGTCCTCAAAGTGTCGAATGAATAATAGTGAATAAATATAATATCGAATGTATGAATGAATGCTGAAAAATTCAGCAAATAAGGTTTCTATAACATCCTTATCCTAGTCCTACTAGGTTACTGCTGCACCCCTAAGTATTAAGAAATACTGATTTTGCCCGGGATAGATTCTCCATGCATCACATTCAGTCCACAAACTTCCAAAAGTTGCCTTCCTTCTTACGTGAAGTTTTCCTTTGCTACCCAAAGGTCCACAAAGTGCTGAAATCTTCATCATTAATGCCTAAAAACATGCTAATCACATAGGTTAGCTCACTTACAGGAAAAGGGACTAAAAGTGCAGGAATTATATACTTTATCCTCTAAACTTGCCTAAAATATGGGTAAATTATGGTTCTTAGGGGTATAAATATGCCCAACATCAATAGATTAGTTATCTCCATACCATATCCTAAATTGTTATACTTAGTTCATGAATTTATCATTGTCGGGTATGCCAAGGATAGCCTGAAAAAATGTACTTTATTTGGGTACCAAGAGAGTTATATCTTTTCTTCAGGTCGTTACTTGGTTAAGAGGGGATATTTATCTTATTCGCCTTATATTCGTAATACTAGGGATACTTTACCTCCTTTCCAAGATTTGGTTTATTTTGTTTGTGAGTTCGCTGATGTTTTCCTTATGGATTTTCCTTGTATGATTTCTGATCGTGATATTGACTTTGGTATTAATAATAAGCTAGAAAACAAGCCCATTAATATTCCTCTTTATGGGATAGCCCCAATTGAGTTGAAGAAATTGAAAGATCAGTTGTAGGAGTTGTTGGAAAATAGATTTATCCGACCTAGTGTATCACCTTGGGGTTCCCCAGTCTTGTTTGCGAAGAAAAATAATAGGTTTATGCATATGTGTATTAACTATCAGCAGTTGAATAAGGTAAAGATCAAGAATAAGTATTCTCTTCCTTACACCGAGGATTTGTTTGACCAGCTTCTGGGTTTTTTAGTATTTTCAGAGTTTGATTTAAGGTCTGGGTATCAATAGTAAGGATTAGAATTTGGATAACCCGAAGATAGCTTTTTTGGACTTGGTATGGTAATTATGAGTTTTTGGTAATGTTTTTTGGGTTGACCAATTCCCCAGTTGTGTTCATGGAGTTGATGAATCCGGTATTTTGACTGTATCTTAACTCTTTTGTTATTGTATTTATAGATTATATCTTGGTTTATTCCCAAGTGAGGTCGATCATGAGGAGTATTTGCGAATTGTACATCAACATTTAAGGGATGATAAGTTTTCATGGTAAGTTCTCTAAGTGTGTGTTTTGGTGGGCGTCTATCTCTTTCTTGGGTCACGTGGTGACCAAGGATAGTACTATGGTCGATCCAACTTAGATTGCTATGGTTTGTGATTGGGCGAGGCCTACTTCTCCTATCTAGATTTGGAGTTTTATTTATTTAGCATGATACTATCGATATTTTGGTCAGCGCTCGAGCACATACGCCAGTGTACTTACTCAACCAAGTAGTAAAGTGGTCTAATGAAATCAAATTACTGATCCCATAGGGACCTGATCTAACAACGATTCTATTATAGTTCACAATTTAGATTAATTTGATGAAAAGGTAACCAAAAAGAGATTTTTGAATTTGTAACTAAAGCAAAGTAAACAATATGTAAAATAAAGATCTTGAAACAATCAATAGGAGAAACCCCAGGGTTAAAGCACTCTTGAACAATCATACTATGTTGCTGAACTTGATTCATTAAATTAATTATCTTGGTTGTTGATTCGTACGGTTAATTGCATGATCATTGTCTCTCGACCTCTAATCCTTTACCTAAATTGAACCTTACAACTACATCATTGTGCAGGGATATAATAATCCAATTTAGTTTTTTAAGATATTATCCTACGTTTGAATCATGTAAGACATCTAAGTACATCCCTGTCCTAGACATTAAATTGAATTCCTTATATCAAAAAAGAATACAAATCATACTTTGTACATCTCCATATTCTATCCCCTATTCTCTCTTCGGAGTTCAAAAGGTAGACAATTGATATATTTTTTGGGTGATAAATCCATCAAATATTTAAATCAAAGATGAACACACAACCAATAAGGATAAGCAAAATTAAATGAATTTAATTCAAAACAATAATAAGCATGTTCTTGGCTTTAACCTTGGAAAGAGGTTTCTAGCCACTCATAGTCATAGTAGGAATCACAAGGTTGTAATTGACAACTAAGAACAAGAATGAACTAAATTGAAATAATAAAAAAATAAAAGTTGAAGTTATATCAGCCCCTTTATCCTCCATGATGTCTAAGGTGTTTAAAAAATATTTACAATGTTGTATTTATAGACCAAGGTAGGCCAAATCCATGTAGGACAAGAATTCCAACAATTTGTGAGCAAGGGAGTAGAGAGGTTGCCATCCTAGGTAGAGCACCGCTCCATATGAGGCGGCGCCCTGGGTTGAGCACCACTCCATGAAAGGCTCCGCCCAGGGTAGAGAACCACTCTAGGAAAGGCTCCGTCCTAGGTAAAACATCGATCCAGGCAAAATTTTTTAAAATTGAGCCAAAAATTAGGAATTTCCCCACCTAACACTTAAAAATCTACTTTGTCCCAAAAGTGAACTCAAAAGTAAGAGATAGAAATCCTTCCTGAGGCCTCTAGGCCTAGCTAGTAGCATTGTTTGTATTAATGGTATCCGCAAACCCCACATTCAGTCTTTTCCATGGTCTTTACCTTAGGTTTCTGGTACTCAGACTTCCTATCAACCTACGACTTAACAAAACAAAAACTACATGAAGTAAAAACTAAAAAATAAAACATACCTACTTAATTTGGGTTGCCTCCCAAGCAGCGCCTGATTTAGTGTCCTAGCATAACATACTTTAATGGTTTAGTCATTCTCTTTCCTTTTCTTTCTCATGATTGGTCTCAATCTTCATAGTCTTTTAACCCCTTTTCGGTGTGGATTCTTGAGGATAATCAATGTTTCAACTTTAGCCTTCTTAGGCTCATCAAATAGCATCATATCAAGTTATTATATTAGAGGTTTTGGCTGCTCAATGAGGGTGTTAGAAGAGGCCTTTGGTGGACTAGCTACCCCACACTTGTCCCATTCCATAATATTGAACATACACAATTCTTTAAATTAGGAAGTTATGTTGAGCATTTTGTAAACTTTAAATACCGCCTCTTCATCCTCCAACCTCATCGTGTGTATGCCTTACCTAATATTAATAAACTCTCCTTCGATTGCTAAGAATGGATGCTCCAAAATAATTAGTCTCTATTCATCATCCTCAAAATCTAAAATAATAAAGTCAGCAGGAATAAAAGTTTTACCAACATTTATGAGGAAAACCTCAGTGATTCCTTCCAAGTAAGAAATGAACCTATCTGCCAACTATAGATGCATAGTGAATGGTGCGGGCTTACCCAAACCTAATGTATTGAACATAGATAGGGGAATCAAGTTGATACTTGCCCCTAAGTCACTCAATACATGTACTACCTCACAATTCCCAATTTGGATAGGAAGGGTGAACTTCCTTGGGTGAAGCTTAGGGTGTTTAAGCTTCTTAGACATTTTCTATTCATTACCACACTACACTCTTCAGTGAGTGTTATTGCGTCCATATCCTAAAACTTTACATTATTTGCAACCACATCCCTCAAGTATTTTTCATATTTTGGCATACGCTGCAAAATAGCTAACAAAGGTAAGTTACTGTGCATCTCTTTAAATGTGTCAAAGAACGTCTAAAACATTGCATCCTCCTTTGCCTTCATATGCTTTTGTAGAAAGGGGAGTGATGACATATTTTTCTCCTCTCTGCAATAACTTTTTCTTTAAGTACTCAGTCTTCCTCAATTTTTCAGCAACTTTATCTTTTACCTGTGGGGGAGTCAAATTTGAAACTACCTCATTTTTTATCTTAGGAGGTTCTCTATGAAGCTCTTTACCACTCCTTAAGGTGATTGTCATAACTTATTATGTATTTTCTTTATCTTCTGGACAACCACCTTGAGGCATAGTATTTAATGCTTGTTGTAACTGCCCCAACTGAAACTCTAAGCTTCTCTGAGATGCTTTTTAATTTTTTACATTTGCAACCAACTGTGCCTGATTAGATAGAACCTGCGCCATCATCTCTTCCAAGTTGCTAGTTGACTAATTTGGTTACGCATGTGGTTGTTGGATTTGCTATTGGTGAGCATTTCAAGGCTTAGTCTACCAATTTATGTTGTAGGCATTAACACAACTAGGCCTCTGAACATTGCCCACATACATCACAAATTCTAGATTTAATGCACACATAGCAGCTGTATGGCCACTATTTCCGCAAACCTCAAAGCAACTGCTAGTTTGCTGAACTGAATTGACTTCTGCAGTAGGCTATGTATCTATGAAATTTAGGTTGCTAAACTGAGTGTTTGTTATATTTTGCAATGTTGCAACTGGAGCTTATAAAGTAGTGTATTTGCCCACCTCTAACAAACCTACCACTTTCTTGGTGGCATCCTAGAATCACCATGCCAATCTGGATTTCCTTGAGCTATGCTATTCAATAAAATGTATAGCTCATCATACGTCATCTCAAGAGCTTGACCACCTGCGGCTAAATCTAGCAAAAATTTCATATTATTGTCAAGAGACTCTACAAAAGTATGAGAAAGTACCTCATTGGACTGTTGATGGTGTGGACAGTTCTTAAGAAGAGACTTGAACGGTTCCCAAGCATGATAGAGATTCTTATCTGGCATCTATTTGAAGTACACCATCTCACTGCGAAGTCTTATAGTCTTACCAGGCAGGAAAAACTAAAAAAGGAATTTTCTGGCCGTGTCAACCATAAGATGATTGAATTAGATGATTTCGTATTCAACCACCTTTTTGCTTCCCTAATAAGTGAAAATGGGAAAAAAGTCATCCTAACATAGTCTGCATTCACCCCCGTGGGAATGAATGTGTCACTAATTTCTAGAAAATTTTGTAAATGGACCTATGGATCTTCATTTAAGAGCGCTGTGAACTGTACAAGTCTAATCAAAAGTGTACAATATTCTGTTTAAGCTCAAAATTACCTCCAGTTGCCGACTTCTAAAATAGGGAGGTCAAATTGGTTGGAAGTGGGATTGCCACTTCTCTGACTGTCTTATGGGCTACTTGAATATCAGTCATGATAGCAAGATTTGCTTGGTCTCCTACTATTTAAGAAGTATGAGGAAAAAGGTTTTTCTTCTCTCCTATGTTAATGGAAGTGTTTCTCAAGTTCAAGCCTGATCCTTTGCCATCTTCCTACTTTGAAAATCTAGTTCCTGCATAAACATAACCGACACGAAGCATAGAAACACCAAAAAAATCTAAAGTAAAACTAAGAATAAAATAGTTGCCAAATTATAAGTCCCTAACAACAGTGCCAAAAAATTGACAATGCCGAAGCGCACACGCAAGTGTATCTGGTCTACCAAGTAGTACAGTAGCCTAATGAAAGACAAGTATCAATCCCATAGGGACCTAATCTTACAATGATTCAATTTTAGTTCACAATTTAGATTAATTTGAAGCAAAGGTAGCCAAAAAGAGAGTTTTGCATTTGTAAATAAAGAAAAGTAAACAATACGTAAAATAAAGTCCTTAAAACAATCAATAGGAGAAAACCCAAGGTTAAAGCACTCTTTAACAATCAAACTATGTTTCTGACTTTCAATAGTTAGGGTTAATTGATTGATTATTGTATCTCAACCTCTAATCCTTTACCCAAGTTAAACCTTACAACTACATCATTGAGTGGGGATGTAATAATCCAATTTAGTTTTTTAAGTTATCATCCTATGTTAAAATTAAGTAAAGCATCTAAGTATATCCTAGTTCTAGACACTAATATGAATTCCTTATTTCATAAAATAATACAAACTATACTTTAGTCATCTTCATGTTCTATCCCCTATTCCTTCTCTCGATTTCAAAAGTTAGACGATTGATATATTTTCTGGGTGTTCAATCCATCAAATAGTGGCATAAAAAATGAACACAACCAATAATAATTAGAAAAATTAAACGAACTTAACTAAAAACAATAGCATGCATGTTCTTGGCTTTAACCCAAGAAAGAGGTTTATAGCCACTCATAGTTAGAGTAGTAATCATAAGGTTTTAATTAGCAACTAAGAATATGAATGAACTAAATTAAAATAATAAAAACCTAAAAGTTGAAGTTATAACACCTCCTTAATCTTCAAAGACATACAAGATGTTTAAAAAATGTTTACAATGTTGTATTTATAGTCCAAGGTAGGCTAAAGATGTCTAGGCTAAGAATTCTAGCAATTTGTGAGCAAAGGAGTGGAGGGGGTGCCACCCTAGGTAGAGCACCGCTCCAAGTGAGGCTACACCCTGGGTAGAGTATCTCTCTAGGCAAGTCTCATCCCTAGGTATTTCACCACTCCAGGAAAGGTTCTACCCTAGGTATAACCCCACTCAAGCAAAGGCTTTACGGGATCAGAGCCTTGGCACACTGGAATTTGCATTCGAGATTTTGGTTAAGTGTTGATCATCCAATCTTAGCACTTTGTCTTGTGGTGTCTTTACCATGGGTTTTAAGCCATTATATCATTAATTTATCACCTTATTCAGCTTAACAATTTTCCTACATAATCATACACAATGAATTAGAGACAATCACAACACAACATCCATGACGATGAACCACAAATAAAAGCTAAGACTAGGCTAATTCGCATTAATCTTTAACTTTATGTTCCGACTCTTAACATAATCAAATTGAACCTTTCACATTAACAACAAGTTAGTTACTACACTCATAATTTCACATTAAAACCATTTGTAACACATTAAACACAATAGAATCCAATGGGATCAACTAGACAAGTACCTAGATCAAGCTAGTAACACTAGTTTGCATGATTGAACTCTATATGACTCTTTTGAGTACAAAATTTTTTGGAATTCACTTTAAACATTGGGAAAACATAATTTAACAATTATATTCCCATTTATCTCATTATCAACCCATATAGAACATGAATCATCCTCAAAATAAGTCTTAAAAGACTAAAATAGTGACACTAGAATGCATAAATACACCCAACATTAGTTTTGTTGAGGGTTTTTCATCTATTAAAGCTCTACTGACCAAGTTTATTCAAAACAAGATTTCCTTTTTGTGGTCCAATGCTTGTGAGGCGAGCTTCTACAATCTCAAAGATTTATTGACCTTAGCTTCTATCTTAAGCTTAGCCAATGAGGGCATGGAATTTACCATTTTATATAATGCCTTCGGTGTTGGGTTAGGTTCTATAGTGATGTAGGAGTGTAAGGTTATTGTTTATACTTCTCTTCATTTGAAGCCCCATGAGAGGAATTACCCTGTTTATAATTTGGAGTTGTGTGCGATTGTTTTTACTTTTAAATTGTGGAGGTACTACTTGTATGGAGTCTATTCTAATATTTTCTCAAATCATTGTATCCTTGAATACTTCTTCACCCAGCGATATCTTAATTTGAGTCAATGTTCTTGGCTTGACGTGCTTAAGAATTAGGAATTGACTATTCTCTACCATCCGAGCAACGAATATTCTTGTGGATGCCTAAGCTGAAAGTTGACTAACATAGGTAGCTTGTCGTATCTTGATGTGCTATAGAAATATAGCACTTTTGTTGCTTAAAATGAGGAAAATACTGATGTTTCTGAGGTTTTGTTGTTAGATATTATGTGTTTTGTGTATGTTTTGCAGGAAATCATGTTTTGGATGCTAAGTTCATGAAAAATATGAAAAAGGATTTTTTTGGCTACTTATGGGAGCAATTATGGATGATCGGGACACTTATTTGATTGTTCATGACATAAATATGTATGGTAATTGAAGAAGAGATGAAAAATAACTTCTAGCACATGCTAAGTCTATATACGGACCAAATGTAGCAGATACAGGCGAAGCATGTCTCAGAAGTCCAAAATCTGAAGAACTAACTTGTAGGAAAGTTTTGTCCAGGCACATATGGTCACTGCATGCGTCCAGCCTACAGGCTGAGCATACCACATGCACCCAAGGCCAGGCCACTATGGTGACCACATGTATCCACCGACCCTTTTTTCTCCTATTTCATTCAAGCTTTAGTTTTAGAGTTTTCTTAGGTACTATAAATACCCCTTATGTGTTTTTTAGTAGAAGCTACACACTCTTGATACTTACAAACATATTTTGATTTTGAGTTTCTATTTTAGTCTTGGAATTCTTTTATATTGATTTCATTTACAGTTTTGGGTTTTTAGTTGTGAATATTGTGATTTCATCTTATGATTTCAATCATGAATGTTGTTATTACTTCACAAGCATGAGTAACTAAAAACCCTTAGTTAAGGTTGTGGAAATCCTAGCGGATTAATGAAGTAGTGGAAGTTCTATTATTGTTCAGACCCGATATCCATGTAAGCATTGTATTTGATTTAATAGTTTTCTTACTCATTAGGATCTCACCTAGACTATTGCAGCTTACTCCATAAGAGGAGTAGTGACTAGGAAAAGATAATGACAATAGTAATTTGCAGTTTAACTGTTAATCCACAGTACTAGGTTTTATCTAAGTAAGATTGCTTGATTTCATATAATATCTAAAGACTTAAAAGGTAATAGTTAACTGGGATCAATAAAAGGGTTAGTAAGGTGTCACCTTGAGAATATAAAGGTAAAGAGTGAAATCCTTCTTCTCGTCCAAAAAATTATAGATGGTACATAACATATCAATTTTGCATGTAAGGTATCGAGTTGGTTCAAAAAAGCATGATAAGACTACAGAGTTGAGAAGCAATCGGAAACACAATCCTAGTGTTCACATATGACTAATTAAAACCAATGTTGATATTCACTAATTGTTTGGATATTGGTATTCAAAATTCCCCATTTACTTTTCCAGTTTCGCCCGTTGATTAAAACATGTGAGAGCCACAATTCCATATATTCCCTTGGGATTCGACCCTTTCCTTTATTGGTTTACTATATTTGGAAGCGACAATATCATCTTTAGAGTAGAGGTGTATCTTGGATGTCACCAAATTTTGACGGCGTTGCTGGTGAATACTGTGCTGATTTTTGAATTGAAGTTATTGCAGTTTTTGGTTTTTTCCTATTTTTATTGTAAGTTGGGTATAAGCTGGTGTATGCCTAACACAAGGAGTAGAGGAAATCCCTTACTCCTAGTGAATCTAAATATGCAGAGGATCCTACAAACACCTAGTAGGATGGTGGAACATTAAACAGATGATATTCCTAAAGAGTTTATAATGTTGTACCTCACCCTTCTCCTAAAAGAGTTTAGGATATTATTGATTGATAGACTGGTGAGCTTTTATCTCAAGATAAAAATTAGATGAGGGAAATGAAACAAGTTCAGCGGATAGCTACGGAGGAAAAACTTGTTGAGCAATGAAAAAAAGTAGACCGCCGAGCAACACTCGGTGGACATCAAAATAGAGATAGAGGTGGTCGTATTTAAGTGATCCCAGTATGTCAGTATGTGCAACAATATGTAGATGATGAAGAAGATTTGGGGTATATTGAACTATCAAAGAGTAGAGTCATTATCTCTCTTGTTTTACCCCCTGATCTAAAGTTTAAGATAACTAGTTCTATGATCGAACTCTTATATTTGAAGTGTGTGTTTATGGGGTTGCCTACAGCTGATGCAAACAAGTATCTGGCCAACTTTACTGGGATTATCATATCTTATACAAATCTAGGGGTAAATTAGGAGGTTCTCAGATTGAGATTGTTCCCTTTCTCGCTTACAGGAGAAATATCTTTATGGTTAGTGAACTTTCAAGAGTATCTATCACTACATGGAATGAGTTGCACAGAGAATTTTTTAATAGGTTCTTTCCTCCATCCATGATGTTGCAGCTTTATGATGATATAGATAATTTTAGGCAACTGCAGTTTGAGGCCATGTATGAGGCTTCATTCAGGTCAAAGAAGAAGTTAGTATAGTGCCAAACCATTGATTTTTAGGGAATAACTTATTAGAGTTATTCTTTAGAGCCCTGAATATAAATTCCAGAGCCATGCTAGACACTATATCTAGAGTAGTGCTTATGATATTGCACTTGGAGGTAGCATCTAATATTTTAGATAGATCTCTCTCACTAACCAGGATGGCAAACTCGAGATGCTGAGAGGGGTTCTGGTACTTATGCTATTGGTGCCCTTAGTGACAAGAGAGTAGATGATGATTCTATGTCACAAGATATTTTGCTACTGTGCACTAATCTTGGTTCACTGGCTAAGTAGTTTGCGACAATAAATTCTAAAAAAGGTAAAAACAGTAGGAGCAAAGGGTACAGGTTCAAGAGCTTATGAGTCTAAATTAAAAAAGGAGTGTAGTATCAGGATCATCAGTTGGTGGGTTTTCAAACTCAAGGGAAATAAAACTAAGGCCGAAAATATGATAATGGAATATATAGAGACCGAAGAAGGAATAGAGATAATGATTGGAGATGGAGAGATGAATATAAGGAGAAGAGAGATAGGTACATTCCTCCTGTTAGACGAGATACAAAATCAAGAATAGAAGGAATGTTGACCAAACTATTGAAGGGGCAAGAAAGTCAGAGGGATAGACTTTAGGAGATCAAGGCTGATATTTCAAGTTTGACCCAAAAGGTTGAGTCTAATGTAATAGCTATCAAGCAGTTAGAACATCATATTGGGTAGATATTTGCCACTTTGCATCAAGGTTGCTGGGTACCCTACCAAATAATAAGGTGGAGAATCCATTAAACATCAGTCATTGTCTAGCTATCATATGTAATTATAGGACCACTACTAAAGATCCCCCTATACCTACTATTGGGTAATTGATGACTTATAGCACTGAGAGATAAGACACCCAAGGCAGAGTCTGAAAAGTTGATCTAGAGTAATGATTATTTTAAGTATAATAGTGGTGAGTATTAAGCCTAATGATCATGTGAACCTTTATGGTGCGACTCCTTCTTACCGTTAGTGATAAAGAAGGAGGACCCCATAGCAGTCATCATTCCATGTTCTATTGGGCCTTTCAATAGCAAAGGAGCTTTATGTAACTTAGGATCAGGAGTAAATATAATGTCTCTGGTAGTGTACAAGCTATTGAATATGGGGGAACTCAAACATACATTAATAAAGCTAATGATGGCTTACTCATCTGTGAAGAAACTTATTGGTATTTTATGTGACGTAGAAGTAAAGGTAGCATCCTTTATGTTCCTAATTAATTTCATGGTTCTTGACTGTGAGGTCAATTTTCATGCCCCTATTATATTATGTAGACCTTTCCTATCCACTAGTAGGGTGTTGATTGATAGGGACTTGGGGGAGATCATCTTCAAACTGAATGATGTGCAAGTAGTTTTTGATGTGTGTATGATAGTGCACTAACCAACCATGTCTTTGATAGACACTATTGATAAGGATGATATTGAAGAGGCCAGTGTGCCAATTATACTTGGTGTTGAAGAGAGAATAAAGATGACAACCACTTTGTTACCAATTGTTGATATTGAGGGGAGACACTATATAAGAAGATCCATCTATGGGTCTAGACTATACTAGAGACAACTAAGGCTAGACTACAGTTTGTGTACCAGGCTACAACATTAGAGCTATGAGCTATGTTGCACACATAAATGGATTCTTTTGAGGGTCTTGTTGTACCGCCAGTTGTTCAACCATCACCTCTGCATGGTTCCTCATACTTTGATTTAGTCGCAGAGGATAATTAGGGGGTCCCCATAGGTTAGACCAAGAGAAACAAAAATGGGGACCTGTAGAATCCAGTTATGTTATATGAGCAAGCCTTGAAAAGGGCGACCCATGATTCTACAAAGATTGCATTTATTGATAGGTAGAGGTGTGATGAGTTAGTTGAGGGTGCATTCTCTCATCGTGCACCACCACTACCATGGCCTCCGCTAGTAGGTATACCCAAATCTGGGGAAGATCATTCTTAGTTATCTCATCCTGCACCGCCACTACCATGGCCTCCGCCAGTAGATATACCCCAATCTAGGAAAGATCATGCTTAGTACATCCCTGGTATGTCCCCATTGCCTTTGTTTTATATTATTTTTTTGCACTGGGGATAATGTGCAATTTTTAGTTGGGGATGGGGTATACCATAGTCTCCATGGGTTTTTATTTCCATGCTTCTTTTCCTGTTGTCCATGGTATGGTTGTATAACTAGCCTAACTTGGATAATTTGTTTCGTATTGTGTTTTGTTTAATACTTCCTCCACCCCAAATTACCCATCCCAAATTTCCTAATTTGATTTCTCATTTTACTTGACTTTTTTCATTAATCAAGAAGAGAATTTTTTTTCCATTTTTTACCCTTTGCATTAATTACTTTTTCTTCAAATTAAAATGTAAACACCATTGAATAGGGGTACTATGGTAAACTAGACATGTTGTTAATTATTTTTGTTAATTAATGTGCCATCTCAAATTGGGACGGGTAATTTGGGACAGAGGGAGTATTATGTTTTTTTTGTGTAATCCAAAGATTTTTAAGTATTTAGGGCAGTCTTAATATTCTTGATTGATTTTTGAAAAAAAGGGTACACAACCAAAATCTTAGAACTGTGTAAATTTTTATATGTGTAAACATTGTGGATCTTGTTATGGCATTAGGATTAATGACATAATAATAACTTGCTAGAAGTTGCACAAATCTGATAAGTAGTAGTTTGTAATATTGACTCTATTCCTTGTGTGTCAGATCGTACTTAGTTCCCTTTGTGTGTTGTATTCAGAACTTGGCTAGTTAGTCTTGCCTAGGTCGAAAGATAGTCTATTAGGAAAGGATCATAGGCCATTTTTTATTTTCGTCCACTTTTAGAAATAATATCCCTTGATTCCTATTTTGAGCCTTATATAGTTTTTTTTTTGTTTCACCTATTTATCTTTCTATTTATATTACAGTGAACCTATTTTGGCCCTAGTCCTCCTTGGACATTATGCACCTCAACTCAGAAAAATTGCCTAAGTTTAGGGTGGCTATCATAGGAGAGCATGATGTGAGGGTGGCTATCATAGGGGTGCATGATGTATAGTAGGAATGAAGAAGGGTAAAGTAAGAGAAAAAGTTAGTAGAGATGGGTGTGATAGCAAAAGAAAAGAAAAACAAAAAGAAATGAAAAATTATGAAAAACAGGTGAAAAAGAAAGAATAAAAGACCACACCTAACCTGAATGTTCAATAAAGTATAAAAAGGGAGAAATAAGGCTTGAATAAAAAGGAAATTGTCTAGTAAGTGAGACCCAAGGTTAGTGTAGTGCCAACTAATGATCTATAGAAATATAGCACTTTCAATGCTTAAAAATATGAGACTATGCAACTACTTAAGGCTATTTTGTTAGTCTTAAGGTGTTTTTGGAGTGGTTTTTGGAAATTATGCTTCGGATGCTAATTCCATGAAAAGGAGGAAAAAAGGTGTGTTTGGCTACTTTATGGTGCAATTATATATGTTTAGGACAATTTCCAAAATTTTAGTGATAAAAATTGTTTGAGAATTGAAAAAGAGCTGAAAAGATGACTCCCGACCTTTACTAAGTCAACATGTGGACCATGAATAAGACCTATGGACCGCACAAAGGGAAAGAAAGTGCCAGAAGTTCAAAATCCTGAGAGCTAAACTTGCAAGATGTTTTTTCCACTACCTTTACCCTGTTCCTGCACCTAGGGTCAGGACTATAGGTACTACTTGTGCCCAAGTTTAGAGCACAGGTACAAACCATAAGTGCATCCCGACAGTTGATAGTGCTTCAGTAATTTGGCCATAACTTTTCACCTCTATATCGGATTGAGGAAAAATTGGTAATGCTAGAAATCTAATTCAATTATATATTTGATGGAAAGGACTTTATGAAACCACTTTTCTCCCATTTTATTTGGGATATGGTTCTAGGGTTTTTATGTATCCTAGTTACACTTTTATGAGGCATTTAAGTCCTATTCTGTATGGTTAATTACATATTCTTATTTTAATTAAGATTTCAACTCTAGGGTTTCTTGTAACTTATAAATACTGTTAAGGTTTTGCATAGTTTATTTTTTCAAATCATTGACATATTAAGAAAAATACATTCACATATTGATTAGGAATGAGACACCTTTGGGGCCAAGTTCTCAACCATCTTGTTTTGTTCTTGTCTTTGGATTACATGATTGATATCATAAATATGAGCATCTAATTCCCTTAGCTAAGGTTGTGGCAACCCTATCGGATTAATGAAGTAGAGAAAGTGCTAAGTCATTCTAGATAAAGAATCTTATATGTATTACTGTATCTTCATTAGGATAAATTTTTTAATGGGTGCATATATTAGGATCCCGCCTAGATATTGCTACTTACTCCAAAAGAGGAGTAGTGACTAAGAAAAGATAAAGACATCGATAATTTAGTAGTTAATTGTCGATCCAATGATACACGATGGAATATAGTGAATGACCGTAAGCTTTTATCTAATAACTTGAGACTCAAAAGATAGTAGTTAACTGGGATCAAAAAAGGGATAGTAGCGCGACACCTTGAGACTCAAAAGGTAAAGGGAGAAATCCTTCTACTTGACCAAAAGACTGTAGGAGGTACATAAGTTATCCGTTCGGTATGTAAGAAATTGGAATAGTCCAAAATTGCACGATAAGTCTACTGAGTTGAAGAAAAGGGGAATACAAGACTAGTGCTTTTCTAAGACTGTTTACAACCAAGAGTAACCAATTGTCTTCATTTTTTATAGTTTAACAAATCCTTTTTTTTTTACTTTTCACAGTACCTAGTAATTGTAGGAAGTTCATGAAGGATTTTTGACAAATTCCCTTGGTATTTGACCCTAACCTTCGTTGACTTACTATATTTGATAGTGACTGCTTCATCCTTCAATTGAAGGTGTATTTTAAGCGTTAATAAATTTTGGCACCGTTGTTGGGGAATACGATCTCGGAATTCTTGATTGAGCTTGTTGGAGTTATCAGATTTTTATTTTCTTTTATTATTTATTTTCTTGCCTACTCTTCTTTAGATGACAACCTGACCAGAGGAAGTCTGGAGTGATGATGACTCTTTATTTATTGATACTTTTCCTTTTGATATAGTGCATTATTATAGGCGTGTGATAAATATATTAATAAACATAATGATAGCATGCTAGATACGATAACACAAATGGAAAAAGGAAGTAAAGATCATATTACAGAGCTTTACATGTTTTTCTTGTATATTTACTATCTAAAAATGGAGTTTAATCCATATGTTGCTACATAGAATGCCCAACAACTTTGTTATAGATAGTGTGAGACTGAAAGAATTTTGAAGAGAAGAATTCTGAAGAGCCAACTTGAGGAGCTAAAATTGGAGGAGCCTGAAATTATTCATGCTCTTATTGATAGTGTCACACTTAATGAGAGCATACTAGACTTATGTGGGGATGTAGAGATGACTGAAATCTTAAGTTGGGGAATATTGGACCTCATTTAAAGTATTTTTAGATTGTGTTTGGATACTCGAATCTTGATCGATCCATCAATGCCTGAAGAAGAGTGTAACGAGGAGGAAACATATGCCTATATTCATGAATTTGGTGAGTTAGAATCAAAGAACTACTTTCCTAATGTAAGGGCCAAGAAGTACCATAAGCCACATTTATTTATTAGATCTTTATTTTTATATCTCTACCCAATGATTATAATGGGAAATCAGAAAAATTAATTAGGGGTGCATTTCATAATAGTTTCTCTTGCTAGAAGTCTAGTAGGAGTTTATTAAGAGACATTTTCTATCATTTTTGCTAACCATGCTAAGGATTTCTCAATGGTTTCAGTTGGAATCTATTTTTTTGCCTTTAATGAACTGTCGGGGTTTGCAAGCATCGCTATATTTTCTCTCATGTATCTAAGCTAAGGGGCATAGCTTTTACTAAAATGATTTTCATCATCTTACTTTAAATAATGGGACTACCCTAATAGGTTTTTCTCTCTGGGTAAGAAAGTGAAGTAAGCTCCCTGAGTTCAAAGTGGAAAGAGAAAACTAGAGGCCAACTATTAGGTTAACTAAATGAGTTGTAAGTAATCAAGGTACCCATGGTCTTGTTAGGGAAATCTGAGTACCCAACCAAGTCCCGTCATGCCACGACGAGAAATCAATCACTTCTTATAAGCAAACCCAAGGTATTTTGTTGATTATTTTTGTATTGCGTGATTTACGTTTGATCTCCGCACCTATAGTGCCATAGATATGTTCCTGACTCTCTTGTTTTGTATAGATTTGATGCATTGGGGATAATGTATGATTTTGAGTTAGGGGTGGGACAACTTGTGGATCTTGATGTC
Source organism: Capsicum baccatum var. pendulum (assembly GCA_030864225.1). Taxonomy (NCBI): domain Eukaryota; kingdom Viridiplantae; phylum Streptophyta; class Magnoliopsida; order Solanales; family Solanaceae; genus Capsicum; species Capsicum baccatum. Next base: position 156,664,898 of record CM061557.1, on the reverse strand, counting down.
TCTTTGAGTTTTTGTTGTTATGTTGCTTTTTCGGGAGTCTTGTTCCTAGTAGTGCCAGTATGTTTAGGTGTATTGTGTTTTGTTTCATAATGTTATTTGGTTATCTAAGAGGAAAATAAGTATCTAGGGTAGTTGACATGTTTTTGTTAACTTTTGAGATAAATAATAATACCTCTTCAATTGTCTTTTTTGAACTATTTTCATGTATATATGTGACTATTGAGAATCATGTTATGGCATTAAGGATTAGGGACTTGATAATCATAGCTAAAAATTGTATGAACCTAATAGGTAGTAGTTTGTGATATAAATCTATGCCATGTGTGTGTGTGATACTACTTAGTTCCCTCTGTGTGTTGAATTTAGAACTTGCCTGGTTAGTCTTGCCTAGGTTGTAAGAAAGTTGATTAGGAAAGGATCATAGAACATTTTTTATATTAGTCCACTTTTAGCCTACATTACCTTCCATGTGTGAATTATATCTCTTGATCTCAATTTTGAGCGTGAATGCCTATTTTTCTTGTTACACCTTTCACCTTCCCATTTGTGCTATAATGAACCTGTTTTGATCCTGATCCTCCTTGGACATTATGCACCTCACTGAGGCAAGTCACTAAAGTTAAGGGTGGCATTATAGGGGTGCGTAATATAAAGTGGGTGTGAAAAAAGGTAAAATAAGATAAAAAGTAAGTAGGGCTAGGTGTGTTAGAAAACAAAAAAGAAAAGAAAAGTTGTTAAAATTGTGAAAATGAAGGAATAATGAAACGACACCCAGCCTGAATGTGCTTTAAAAGAAAAAAGAGTGAAATAAGGGTGGGAATAAAGTGAAAAAATGATAATAAGTGAGACCCCAAAGTTAGTGTACTACGAAGGAGGCTTTGTAACTTTAAGGCTTAGTCACTTTAAAAGTCCATATGTATCAAAGCAGCCTCAATCCTACATTACAAGCTGAGAAAAGTCCAATAGTAATCCTAACTTGACTGTCTGAAAGCTAAGGCAAAGAAAATAAGTGAAAAACTAAGGTATTTGACATGCATTGATTGGAATTTCTGTTGTGAGTTTGAGTGTCTCTTGACCGATCCTGCATTGACATGCTTAATTTCGTATATGAGTGGCTGGGACTTCTTTATTCTGAGGGAACATGGGTTTTATTGCTAGCTGCTTACTTATTTAGGTAGTGTAACTTGTATTGATGCATGGTTTTTTGTTGCTAATGTAATGTCATAGCTTGATTCCTTTGTGTCATGTTATTCTACTTTATTAATACATAAAATTGGTTTTAAATTGATCAAACTTTAAGAGGGTCATGATCTTAAACTAAAATTTGATGATTGACTGTCATAGGTAACATAGGTTTCTCCTAGTTTAGCATTGTTGTATAATTTTGTTATGTTTGGTTGCCTGAGGACATACAACGCTCTAAGTTAAGGGTGTTGATGTTCTATAGAAATATAGCACTTTCGATGCTTACAACTATGAGAATATACATGTACTTAAGGCTATTTTATTATGTTTAAGGTGTTTTTGGTATGTTTTGTAGGAAATCATGTTTTTTATGCTAATTTTGGGAAAAGGAGGAAAATGGTATGTTAGGCGAATTTTTGGTGAAATTATGGATGTTCAGGACAATTTCTAGCTTGTTCATGATCAAATCATTTTCGAGATTTGAAGAAAAGCTAAAAAAATGACTCGCGAAACTTATTAATTCAACATATGGACCAAAAATAGGACCTACGGATCGGACGTAGTAAAAACAAGTGCCAGAAGTCCAAAATCTCAAGAGATGAACTTGCAGGATATTTCCCACACTACCTGCACCATGTACCTGTGCCCAGGGTCAGGACCGAAAGTACTAACTGCATCTAGGGACAAAGTACATGTACAGATCGTAAGTGTATCCTGACAGTTTATAGTGCTTTAGTTATTTGGCCATAACTTTTTACCCTGATATCAAATTGAGGCAAAATTGGTATTGTTCGAAAGATAATTAAATTATCTATCTAATGAAAAGTACTTTAAAAAATCAATTTTATAATATTTTGTTTGGGATTTGGTTCTAGGGTTTTCATGTATCCAAATTACTCTCCTATGAGTCTTTTAAGTCTTATTATGTATGTGTAATTAAGTTTTCCAATTTTAATTAGGATTTAAACTCTACGGTTTCTTGTAACCTATAAATTCCCTTTAGGCTTTATTTAGTTTATTTTTACAATTCATTGATATATAAAAAAATGCATTCACATATTGATTGAGAAGGTGGCCCCTTTGGGGCCACGTTCACAAACATCTTGGTTTGTCATTCAATTTAATACATTTGTAATTTCTTCCCTTATTATTGTGAGATTAATTTTGTAATTTTGTCTGTGGATTCCACAATTGATCTTATAACTATGAGCGGGTAATTCCCTTAACTAGGGTTGTGGGAACAATGGTGAATTTTCTTGCATGGATTGCTTTATCTTCATCATGATTTATTTCTTAATGAGTGGACATATTAGGATCCCGCCTAGATATTTCTACTTACTTCAAAAGAGTAGTAGTGACTAGGAAAAGATAAAGACAATAGTAATTTGGGAGTAAATTATTGATCTATTGACATACGATGGAATATAGTGAGTGACCATAATCTTTCATCAAATAACTTGAGAATGAAAAGGTAATAGTTATCTGGGATCACGATAAGTGTTAGTAACTTGACACCCTGAGACCCGAAAGGTAAAGGGTGAAATCCTTTTACCCATCCAAGAGATTGTAGGAGGTACATAACTAATCAATTCTGCATGAAAGATATTGGGATAGTCTTATAGTGCAAGATAATTGTACTATGTTAAGGAGAAAGGTGCAACACAAGCCTAGTATTCATCTTAGATTGTTTACAACCAAGGGAAACCAATTCTTTTCCTTTTTTGTATTTCAATAAATCCCTTTTTTTTACTTTCTGCACTGCTTGGTAATTGTAGCAAGTTTGAGAATGATTTCTAACATATTCCTTTAGGATTCGACCCCTACCTTAGTTGGTTTAATATATTTGACAGTAACCTCTTAATCCCTCTATTAAAGGTGTATTTTGAGCATTATCACAAAGAAAGGTTAGTCACTTGATATGTCTATCTGTACCATACCAACCCTTATGTCTATATTACAAACATAGAAAAGTCCTATAGTGATCCTACCTTGACTGTGTAAATATTAAGGTACAGAAAATTAGGGCAAGCCTAAGGTATTTGATGCTCATTGATTGGACCTTATCTTCAAAGTCTGGGTTTCTCTTGACTATCGCTGCATTGACATGCATTATTTGATATAAGTGATTGGGACTTCTTTGTTGTGAGGGTATTTGAGTCATATTGCTAGCTATTTTCTTGTTGTGGGTAGTGTAAATTATACATAAGTATGGTTTTCTATTTCTAAGGTAATTTCATACCTTTATCCCATTGTAACACATTGTTGTGTTTCCTATTAAACATAGTTAGTTTTGAAAGTAAGAATGGAGGGGGTGTTGTGTTTTGAGCTTAAAGTGTTGATTGACTATCTTGAATAGCTTAGATTCTCATACTTAAGTGTAGTGTTTAGTTTTGTTGTGTTTTTTTTCCTGGGGATATGCAGACATTCTAAGTTGAGGGTGTTGATTTGCTATAAAAATATAGCACTTTCAATGCTTAAAATTAAAATAATATGCAATTTTTGGAGGTAGTTTTATTATATATGATGTGTTTTGTAGGAAATCATGTTTTGGATCCTAAATTTGTGAAAAATATGAAAAATGTGCTTTTTTCTAGTTATGGAAGCAATTATGGAGGTTTGGGACACTTTTTGAATAGTTCATGACCAAAATATGTGCATGAATTAAAGAAAAGCTAAAACCTATCTTCCGTCACATGGTAAGTCAACAAGTGGATCACATGTAACATATGTAGGTAAAGCAAATATCAAAACACTAAAATCGTTAGAGCTAAATTGCATGAAAATTTTGTCCGGGCACAAACACTCACTGCAAGCGCCTAATATGCAGGCTGTACATACAACATGCACCCAAGGATAGGCCGCATGTGATGACCCCATGTAGCCTCCAACCCTTTTTTCTCCTATTTCATTCAAGATTTGGTTTTAGGGTTTCCTAATGTACTTTAAATACTCTTTATGAGTATTTAGTAGAAGTTACATTCTCTTGATACTAACAAACATATATTGATTTTGAGATTTGATTTTAGTCTTGGAATTCTCTTGTATTGATTTCAGTTGATTAATTTAGTTATGATTTTAGGTTTTTATTTGTGATTATTGTGATTTTATCTTATGATTTCAATCATGAATATGGTTGAATACTGTACAAGAATGAGCAGCTAAAAAACCTTACCTAGGGTTGTGGAAACCCTGGCGGATTAATAAACTAGGTAAAGTTCTATTATTGTTTTGAATTGATACCATGTATGCATTGTATTATATTTAATTTGTATTTTTATTAATAGGTGCATATGTTAGGATCCCACCTACACTATTGGTAATTACTCCTAAAGAGGAGTAGTGATTAGGAAAAGATAACAACAACAATAATTTGGCATTTAACTATCGATCTGCACTACTTGGTTTTATCTATGTAAGATGGTTAGATTTCATCTAATAACTAGAGACTAAAATGGTAATAGGTAATAAGAATTAATATAAGGGTTATTAAGGTGACACCCTAAGACTCAAAAGGTGATACAAGAACAAAGAGCATCAAAAGCACAAAGTATGGTCTAAGGGTCAAGCCTTTGGAATTAGAAAACAATTGAAGACTTTTCGAAGTATTTTGAAGCCTTGGTCAAGAGAAGGAAAGAAGGGAACTTATACACTCAAGAGGCACCTCAATGAAGGGCATTGAAATCATTATGCACTCCCAAACAACATTCAAGAGGCGCCCCAAATTCCCTCCCTCATTAAGGTCATTTTTGTCCATTAAATGTAATAGTATAAATAGACCATTTTACTTCTCTTCTCATTAAACTTTGATGATATTTGGATATTACTCTTATATTGTAGTTTTAGTCTCTAGCTTTAGCTCTTATAATCTGAAAATTGGTCCAAGAACATTTGAAGTTACGGTTTCACTTGTTTTGAATAATTTGGCAAGAAAGGTGTACTTGAGGAAGAGTGTTTCCTTTGGGTCACCTAAGAGGAAGGTTTGAACTCTTATTTGTAAGGTGCGTTGAATATTTTGAAACATCTTCTATTTGAAACATCTTCTAGTGATAATCATTGAATAGGAGTAAGGGTCTTTCTATCTATCCTTTAATTTCAAGCATTCTTCTTCATCTCCATTCAATATGTTGTTTTCTCTTTATTTGATTGCTGGAATTTACATCTTAGTAACCATTTTCGTGTGTTCATAGACATTAGGCTATCATTTCGTGTCAAAGCCTTGGTTAGGCTTGTTCCAACATCCCTAAATCTTGGTTTTAATGTTCTTATATAGAAAATCTCATAAAAAAGAGTCAAAAATATGAAAATACCAAAAAAATTGTGTGTTGTCTTGTGTGTTTATTGTAGATCCGATTTTTCCAAGTTAGATCTATAATTTTTTGTTGTTTTTTGAAGGGTTCTAGTGCTAGATCCTTTCTCTGTAGAACATAGGGAGTCTAGATCTACTTTTAGATTAAAGTTTGGTTGAGTTTGAGCTATGAAACTCCATGAACATGGTGTTTTTCAAGCTTTTGTGCTACATCCATAATTTTCCCTTGTGATTTAGTCGTTTTTGGCTGCTGAATTTTAGTTGATTGAGGTTGTTTTTGTATAAGGAACCTAGATCTATAAAAAAAGTCAGATTTGGAGCTCATTTGCTTGGTGGTCAAACTTGGTCAAGACTTGAATATTCATATTGTTCATCCATGATCTTCATATCTTAGTGAAGAAGAATGTTCAAGGGTGTAGTTGGATCCAAAAAGGGGAAGAAAGAGAGTCAAAAATTTGTTGGTCCAAAAGCATATTCAAAGAATATTCCATTCTTCCAAAAGGAGGATGGGACAGGGGAACAACAAAGTACACTTGCAAGTACAAAGGGGGGACCATTACATTTCCATTTCTATTTGAGACTTGAAAGAACCCTCAATTGATTTCATACCCTTCCAAATCCAAAACTCTCTTTCCCCAAAGTAGTGGTTGGCCAAAATTAGGTTTTGGGAAATTTGAAATTTCAAAAGTGACAACCAAACACGAAGTTCCACGTCATCACTTATGCTCAACCAAAATTCAACTCTAAAATTAGATTTCCTAGTTTCTACTTTTTTTGATTCTAGTTTCTTTTGTTAATTCTATCACTAATTAACTAACTAGTAAGTACCTACTAGGTTGATAATTAGTTTAGAGTTCTTTTATTTCGTGTCTCCGGTTTTTGTATGCTTTTCTCATTTTTAATTCGTAGTATTTTGTTGGTTCAAGTTCGTGCATCACTTATTTTGAGTCGTTTCAAACAAAGATCAATTACGATTCAAAGCTTTTCACCTCTCAAGTAACTTTCCAAGTATTACTGATTCTCCAACACTTGTGAAGCAAAGTTTGAGGTAAGGTTGAGTGTGAGTGAAGTGAGGTTTTTGAACTAACTTGTTTGCTCGTTTTGTAGGTTGTTTTCTTGCTTGCTTTTGCACTTTTTAGGTACATTTTCCATGGAATCCGAAGGTACTACTTCCCAACCTTTGGGAAATGATGCTATTGGAGCTTTGATGGATCGGATTGATGCCTTGGGTCGAAAAGTGGAAGATAATCATGATGCCTTGAGGAGTGAAATGACATCCTTGAAGGGTGGTGTGGCTAGATTGAAAGTGGGGGTTGATAGACTCTATGATAGACTATGTCCACCAAACACTCCAGAAGTTCAAACCCCTCAAAAACAAAGATCCTACACTCTACCAAATTCTATGGCACTTATTTAAATCCATCACCAATCAAATCCAACGCCTCCTCCCCAAGATCCACTTAACGAAAACCACTCCATTTAAATAAGAGAAAAGATAGTGATAGAATATGAGGGTGATGAGGTGGGATCTCAAGATGGAGAGTAATTTGGGTGTCAGATACAAAAAGAGTATGGAGAAAGGAAGAGGAGAAAAGGGGAAACTGAGGGTAGTAAAATTGAAAGGGAAAAGAAAACTTTGAAATTGAAAGGGAAAAGAAAACTTTGTTTGTAGGACTTTCCCACAAAGGTCCCATGATACTCACTAACCCAAAGGCTAGAATTTTGCTTAGCATTGATCTTTATTATTTGTAGGTTCAAGATCATTAGTTTTAAAAGAAGGATCAACAAGGGGTTTCACTTGAAAATCAACTCAAGAAACCCTTGACTGAGGGTCACAAAATAATGGACTGTCCTAGCCCAAACCAAGGTGATGTTGCTACACCTAAAGTTTCCTTGAACTTAAATTATTGTCATATGATTCTTTGTGAAGAGTTCTCGGGTTCTCTTCATATAGATGTTCATGTTTCTTCCATTGTTAGTTCTTATGATGTGTTTAGTGAACCATGTTCTTATAAGGTTAGCTCACTACTGGAGCATGAGAAGGGCATGATTAAAAACTTTCAAGTTAATGTTGATGCTAGTAATGATGATCTTTATATTGAACATGGTCCTTTGAACTTGTGTATTAAAAAACATTATATTAATCTTGTTCATAGTGACCTTGTGTCGATCCTAGTGGTGGATAATGCCTTGAATGATTGTGAACTTGGTAAACTAGTGAAACGGGTGGGCCATCTCGACCTAAACATTTATCTTTTGTTCCTATTTTACCCCAGAATACTCTTAAGATGTGAAAGTTGTGGTCGCTGGTTGTGCTCACTTAGTTTTGATATTAATACTATTCATATCTTTGGTAAACTTTATGTTAAGATTTTTATGTTAAAAACCAAGGATATATGGTTGTATGTTAAGCGTGAGCAACCATGAGTTGATGATATAAGTGTGGTACTAATGTTAACCCTCCTACCCAAAGGATTTTGTGTTTGTTTTTGTTCTCTCTTTGTTTTTGCAAGATATGAATTTGAGGGCAAATTCCTTTCATGATGGATAGGATGATACAAGCACAAAGAACATCAAAAGCACAAAGTATGGTCTAAGGGTCAAGGCTTTGGAATTAGCAAGCAATTGAAGACTTTTTGAAGTATTTTGAAGCCTTGTTCAAGAGAATAAATGAACGGAAGTTATACAGTCAAGAGGCACCTCAAGTGAAGGGAATTGAAGCCATTATGCCCTCCAAAACAACACTCAAGAAGCGCCCCAAATTCCCTCCTTCATTAAGGAAATTTTTGTCCATTAAATGTAATAGCATAAATAGACCATTTTAATTCACTTTTCATTAGAATTTTATGACATTTGGATATTAATCTTATAGTGTAGCTTTAGTCTCTACTTTTAGCTCATAGAATCTAAAAATTGGTCCAAGAACATTTGAAGTTCGGGTCTCACTTGTTTTGTATAATTTGGCAAGAAAGGTGTACTTGAGGAAGATTGTTTTGTTTGGGTTACCTAAGAGGAAGGTTTGAACTCTTATTTATGAGGTGTGTCGAAGATTTTGAAACATCTTCTAGTGATAATTGTTGAATAGGAGTAAGGGTCTTTCTATCTATCCTTTAATTTCAAGCATTCTTCTTCTTCATCTCCATTCTATGTGTTGTTTTCTCTTTATTTGGTTGCTGGAATTTGCATCTTAGTAACCATTTTCGTGTGTTCATAGCCATTCGGTTATTGAAAGGTAAAGGGTGAAATCTTTCTAATCAACCATAAAATGGTAAAAGCTACATAACTTATAGATTCTGCATGAAAGGGATCACATTTTTTCAACAAAGTATGATAAGCCTACGGAGTTGAGAAGCAAGGGGGAACACAATCCTAGTGGTCATCTGACTGATTACAACCAAAGATGATATTATGCACTTGTTAAATATTGGTATTCAAAATCCCTCATTTACTTTTCAAGTTACGCCCACTGATTACAATAGCTGAGAGACATTATTCCTCATATTCCCTTGGGATTCGACCCTAAAATTTGTTGGGTTGCTATATTTGGCAGCAACCATATCATCTACAGAGTGAAGGTGTATCTTGTATGTCACCATATCTTTTAAACCAAAAGAAGCCTATGGTCTTTAGGTTCAGTATTTGGCTAACCAGATAGGCTTGATGTCTTAACAACTGGAAGTGTTTTGGTATTCATGGAGGCTAGGTCTTCTGTACATGGTCTTATCATGTATTAAAGTGGCCTAATGAAAGCCTAGTACAATCCAACAACGACTTTATTCAACAACAATTTTATTTTAATTAAAAATTTAGATTCAGTAGATGCAAGTGTGACCAAAAAGAGAGTTTGTAATTTTGGAAGTAAAGTAAACAGTGCGTAAAGTAATGATCTTAAAACAATCAATAGGAGAAAACCCAAGGTTAAATCACTTTGATCAATCATAATATGTTGTTAAATTTCATTCGTTCACTTGCTTATCTTGGTTGTTGATTTGTAGGCTTATTTGCGTGATTATGGCCTCCCAACCTCTAATCCTATACCTAAGTTGAACCCTACACCTACATCGTCAAGCGGGGATGTAATGATCTGATTAGGTTATTTAAGCTAGAATCCTACGTGTAAATGAAGTACGACATCTAAGTACATCTCTGTCATAGATACTAATTCGAATTCCTCATTTCATAAATGAATACAAAACATACTTTGTTCATCTCCATGTTCTATCCCCCATTCCCTCTCTCGAGATCAAAAGTAAGCCAATAAATGTATTCTAAGGGTTGCGAATCCTTAAAATAGTTAAATCAAAGATGAATACACAACCAATAATGGTTATCAAAATTAATGAACTTACTTCAAAACAATAATACTCATGTCTTTGGCTTTAACCTTGAAAAGAGGCGTTTAGCCATGCATAGTCATAATTGTGATCACAAATTGGTAATTAGCGACTAAAAATATGAATGAAATAAACTAAAGTAATAAAAACCTAACTATGAAGTTGTACAATCTCCTTCATCTCCTAAATATGTCCAAAGATTTGTAAAAACGTGATATAATATGTATTTATAGTATAAGAGCAAGCCAGGTCCGTGTTGGAGTTGGAAGCTGTCAATTATTGAGCCCTAGAGTGGATGGGAAATCACCATGGCTAGATCTACACTCCATGAAAGGCTTATACCTTCCCATATCCCTGAACCAAGTGGGATGGCACCTCAATATCGCCCCGAGCCTCTGGAAGTTGCTCTCCGAATTTTTGTTAAGTGTTGAGTCTCCCCTCTTGGTCCCTTGTCTTATGGTGTCTTTACCATGGATTTAAGTCCCTTTTAACATTGAAATATCATCATATTCATATCCCAAATAATCCTACACAATCACACCACACGGATTAATAGATAATTACAACACTATATCCATAGCGAAGAATCAAAATAAGAGCTAAGCTAGGCTAGTTCATGTTAATCTTCAACTTATTATTCTAGCTGTACACTCGATAATGTTGAAATTTTCTCACTACCAAAAAATTATTACTCACAACACATTAAAATCTTTGGGAACACATTAGAGACAATAGAATCCAATGGAATCAACTAGAAAAGCACCTAGCTCAAGCTAGTAACACTAGTTTTTCGGGTTGAATTCTAAATGAATCTTTGAAGTACAAACTTGTTTGGAATTCAATTTGAACATTATAAACACATGATTTTACACTTTTATGCACATTCATCTCAATATAAACACATATAGCACACGAATCATCCTAAAAACTCGGCCAAAAAGGCTAGAATAGTGACACTAGAATGCATAAATACACCCAACATCACCATCTCACACTTAAAGAGTTATTCATCCCTGAACAACTCTTCACTATAAATATCATGATATGGAGACTCTCCACTTTAAATCTATGCAAGACACTCAAGATGGTACTACAATGACTACACAAAAGGCAAGTTACTATACTAAGCATGTTATTTACACAATTGAAAGCTCATGAACACTAAACCCAAAACATCCTAGCCTCAATAATTGACTCACCTAGTTGTCAAACTCATGCTAATCATTCAATCAACTATATCATACAAATCACCCATATTCATCAAATATGTGCCTCTCACAACAACAGAGTTACCCATAGTCACTCACAATTATGCAATTCATAACATGGGTACAAGAATCAAATTACACTCACTCTCACAAAGAATTCACAACTTACATACAATGAAACATAGGCTTGCCCTTAGTGTAGTGCTCCACTAATATTAGAATGTCAAGTATAGGATCAAATAGTTTTTTTTTGGGTTGTAATGTATGCTAAGGGACGGGTAAGAACTATTTGGGAACAGTGACTAACCACACTAAGCACTTTAATAAACTACATTATGCATTTAGAACTACTCTCCCACAACCAATTTACACTCTTTCCATCCGCCCATCACCTTTATTTTCTCCCATCACTTTTAAGCATTTTCATAAACACATCGTGGGCATATTATTTATTCCTTCAAGATTTAATTTTTCTCATTTATCACAATAATGGGAATATTTATAACACCATTTATATCACTCCCCAAAACCACACATTAAATATAAACACAATAACTATTACCTTGGGGCATCAATTTCACCTTTTTCTTTAATTTCTCAAACTCCTTACTAAATCAATTTTTTACTAAAGGACTTAGGAGCTTTTTGGATCAAATTATAGTCTATCAAAGAAGTGAATTAGGCAATATACAATGCTACCAAAGAAAAGGCTAAAGGATCAATGGGGGTTAACTAGGATAGTGCACAAAAGGTAGGACAAATAGAAGGTACAAAACAAGGCTATCAAGGAAATGCCTAAATCATCTCCTAAACCCACACTCTTTATTTTGATTTACACATTTACCGAGAAAGTTCTAGATATCACATCTAACAAGGAATATTCAAAATACGTCGCATCTCCAATGGCACATGTTCAACTAAATAGGATCATCATAAACTCCCAACAAAACAATAGCATGAATTCAAATTTAAGCCAAAAAATTACAAGAGTCATAAAAAATGAGCCTAAGAGTCTTAAAAGTAGCAATTCAATTATTCCACATTCTTTTACCAAATAAAATACTTACATCATGTAATCAAAAATAGCACTAACAAGAATATCTTACATAATTTTTTTAAAAATTGAGCAAAACTTTAGGAATTTCCCCACCCCATACTTAAAATTCTACTTTTCCCTAAAGTGAATTTAAAAGTAAGAGATATAAATACTCCTAGAAGCCAGTAGGCCTAGCTAGTAGATTCTTTTGTATTAATGGGATCCGCGAGACCCCACACTCTAATTTTTTGATGCTTCTTAGCTTAGGTTTATAGTACTCAGACTTGCCATGGACTTGTCACTCAACCCGAAAAAAAACTAAATGAAATAAAATCTAAAAAACTAAACAGAAAACATACCTACTTAACTTGGGTTGCCTCCCAAGCAGCTCCTAATCTAGTGTCGCGTCACGATCCAACTACGACTTAGTCGTTCTCTTTACTTTTCTTCCTCACGCATGGTATCCATATTCTTATTATCTTCACCCCTCATGGGTGCAAAATCTCAAGTGCAATGATTTTTTTAAATCTATCCTTTTCAGACTCATCAGTTAACATCAAATTGGGCAAAGGCGATAGAAGCTTAGGCTGCTCAGTCAGGTAGTCCAAAGAGGTCATTGGTGGACTAACCACTCGACACTTGTACCCTTTAATAAATTTGATCATACATAAATCTTTATAGTTGGATTTTAGTTTAGGTTCTTTGTAAACATCAAATACCACCTCTTCATCCTTTACCCTCATTTTGACCGTGCCTTCTCTAACATCAATCAATGTTCCTCTAATTTCTAAGAATGGACTCCCCAAGATGATTGGTACTTGTTCGTCTGCCTCAATGTCTGCCACAAAATCAAGAACAATAAAGTCAGCTAGAGTAAAAAATTTAGTAACCACTAGCTTGCTGAAGTGTATAAACTACTGTTCTAGGCTGGAGAGTTCCAAAACTCAGGCAGTTGAACTGAGTGGCTATCATATTTTGCAATGCTGCAACCTAAGATTATAAGGCTATGAATTGGTCAACCTCCAATACCCTTGTAATTATTTCCGTGGCATTTCTAGAATATGAAAGCCACTCAAGATTTCCTTGTGCTATGCAGTTCAATAATCTGCACAACTCATCATAAGTCAACTCCAACACTTGACCACCTACAACTGAATCAAGAAAAATATTTGTATTGTGATCAAGTGCTCCATCCATGGTAGGTGTAGATCATCACCTCCTTCATCTACCTCTCCCTCTCACTTGTCTTCTTCTCCTTATGGTTGGCTCTATACTAAAGCAGCAGGTGCAAGGGCTGCTGGTGAGGTTCCATTAGATCTAGTATTTAGCATCTGTAGACAAAAGAATAAAGAGTGTTAATACCTTTTTAGATCATAAGATAACAATTGGAATCAAGTCATAACACAAAATAAACAAGAATAAGAGATTTCCTAAAGCCCTATAGTCTCCTGAATAAAGGTATACACATCTCGATACTTTTTCCAATACTCTATAGGACTTATTTTTGTATGACAAGATTGATGAAACTATGCTCCAATACCAACTTCATCATGACATAGATCCATCATAAGTGTCACCTACACTACTCACCTGGTGTGAGAACAATCTACTCCAAAACAATATCTCAAAATCAACACTTTAGGAGATAATAAACTAATTTGTCAATAGATATTCAATTCTAAATAAGAACGCAAGCACAACTAAATTGTGAAACATTTTACTAAACCAAAAGCATCCTAGTACCCAAAAGTTGTCCATACTAAAACTACTAAGGATTGTCAAGAAAGGAATGTTAACCCCTAAAAAACAAAAATAATAAATATATATCCAAAAGTAAAGACTCTATTATCCAATAATAATTCATGGTAGCCCAAAATATGCTGCTGTAACCCCTCGAATCTGGTACCCAGAATGCAACACGGTGCTTATGACCCCAAAGGCTCACAAGCTAACCCATGACTAATATTTGTAATTGAGCACTGCGTGACATACTATATAAATAAGGAATAAAAGGCCGAAAGGCCATAAGGTTCGAATATCTGATGAAACATAACATCTAGAAATACGGTATATTAATACCAAAACAAAACCAAAATAACTGTCTAAATATGCAATAGTCTGGGAGCCTCCAAAATATCTAAAAACTGTGCAGTTGATGGGATATGTCCCCAACTAACTCTAGACTACTGAAATAATAAAGTAATAAAAAAATTATGCTATCCTCCAATGATGAGGACTCACTGCTAGTCTGGCTATTGAATGTCTGATCTACTAAGGATGCTTTGGAGATTCTGCTTCTAAACCTATGGTATAAAAACACCATAGCGCAAATGCATCAGTAAAATTGAATATACTGGTATTCAAGTGAGGTAGGATGAATGTAAGAGGTTTATATGCATGAACAATACTAACTAACTAAATAATATGAATGTGAGAACACATGGATGAATACCTGAATTGTAACTGAGATCATGACATCACTGAATCTGACTACTGATAACATAAGTTTCGTATAATTGATATACTATTATATGAATGACTATATCTAACAGTTCTATCTCTGATAGAACTAGCTGAGTTCTGTACTAAGCTGGGTAACTGTATCTAAAGTTCTATATTCTGTAGAACTATATGAGTTCTATTATCGAGACTGAGACTGAGCTTGTGACTGTGGGAAATAGTCATCTAACTGACATTCCCCAAATAAGATAAGATAATTGAGTTGGTGTCCAACCTGTAACCCCAATTGGAAGGGTGTCAATACCGCGACACTTGTAAAGACAAGCTATGAGTAATCCCTCTTGTAATAGTTACTCTAAGGAGAATGGTGGTACCCTCATATAATAGGTTAAGCTACCTCACCTAGCCTTAACTAACAAGTTTGATGTCTCAACGTATGATGGATATGTAGTTCTAGAGTGAAAGGATTATTTCTCAGAATCACACCCTCTAATAATAGTTGAGTTCCTATCCTTGGGCTCACTCGGTGCTGAATCCTACTCCCATCTAAAAAGACACTGAACATGATTAATTAAACTGAACTAGACTATGTTCATTGAGTTTCATTGACTGACAGAATACTATTGGGATTACTGAATTTTTGAGATTACTATATTTACTAAGTTTTCCTGAGTCACATGACTGACTGAGTTCTATGAATCATTTCTTGACTGAGAGTATCTGGAAAGAATAACACTGGCTTTAGGCATACAGCTAAATTGTTAGGTACATGTACCCCCAGGACTTGATAGCATGAAACTGATAAGACATGACACTTCTTAACACATGACCATAGTCAACAATTTATAGTACAATTATTAGGGATTTTCATAAAGTATTCAAATGCTATAAGCTTACACATGAATAGGAATGCATGTAAACATATCATAATTTCATAAGCCAAATCTCAAGAGCATTACGTCAATCCATTACAAAGCATAACAATAATGTGGGAGTCATATTAAACATAAGGGATAAATATGGATTCATCAATTTTGGTCACAAATAAGTCAGAAGTCATAATTCCTAATCTCTTAGGAATTTTATCAAACATCTTATGTGTATATTTTTAGGCTTAGGAATGAATATTGAAATAATACTTCGTGGCAACATTCTACACTTCCAATGCAAGAATTTCAACCACAAACTAACAATTTTCATGATAGTCATTAAAGACTTCAACTTGTAAATCAAACAACATAAACATTGATATAGTTCAATTCATAGCATGGAATCCAAAGTTTATATTTCAAATAGGGTTTCTTAAGCTTCATGGGTGAAAGAAACCCATGAATCAACACTTGACATACCTGGGTGGATGATTTCTTGAATATTGGTGGAGGAAAGCTTGAATTCTTAATATGAAATGAAACACCTAAGTTTTCTTGTTCTTGGGGATTAATCTTTGAGAGAAATACTAATTTGGTGGTGTAGATGAATAATAAAGTTATAAACTCTAGTCTAGTATAATTAGGGGTCATAACTCGTGAAAATAGACCCAAATACCCTTTTAAAAATTTCATATAATTGATGATAGGAAGTGGAGATGGTTTGGTAGATGTTCCATCATTGGCTCGATGGTCTATCGGTTAGGACCGTCGCACTTGGCCAAAACCTGAACTTTCTGCATCGTCTGAGATGGTTTAGGAGATGGTCCATCGCTAGTTCGATGGTCCGTCAGTCCTGGCCGTTGCACTTAACCATAAGTCGGATTCACTACCTTAGTCACAATGGCTTGGGCGACGGTCCTTCACTAGCTTGATGGTCCGTCAGCTTGACCGTCGCTTTTGGGTAGTTCCGACAGTTCTCTGTAAAATGTCAATAACTTCTTACTCTGATACCAGATTCGGATTAAATTGGTATTGTTGAAAAGATAATTCAATTTACCACATGATAAAAAATCAAAATTGGGGAAATTCTATATGATTTAAACATTAATGATTTAGGAAGTCATCACTAACTCTTTTGGAGACTAGATTTGACTTAAATAAAGTTTGGGGTATTACAGCTGCTCACTCTTAAAGCTGAATTAAACCACTGGAAGCACAAGTGAGGTCTCATCGCAGTCAATTGAATATTCATTTCACTCACAAAAAAAAAGAAGGTGCAGTATCAACACACAAGATAACCATATTGCACTTGTTGGGTTATTTGGACAACACAAGATGAGAATATGAACACATAACCAAATTATAGTACAACCAATTAATCCATTTCAAAAACCATCATACACTTAGAACATTTATACAAAATAAAAAAATTAGGATTTCAACGACTAATCAATATATTATCCACAAGTTAAGTTTAGTCAAGTCAAGTAAAGAAGCTAAACCATTTTCAATCATATAGTATATTCCCCGATTAACTCCTAGAACCTTCAAACTCACCCGAACCTGGCACATACATGCAATGTATTATACATCCACACATAAGTCATGAACTTTGGGGGGAAATTTTCATCCATGTTCTAAAATCTCAAACACTAGTGTTTATCGATAATGTTTCATCAATAACCCATGAGAATATTTGAAATATAAAAATATCCCACATTTACCAATGAGGCGGGAAAAAATCATACAAATGATAAGCTATACTACAAATTAGTTATTATACACATATAGAATAATTTATATTAAACTACAATACCAACACCTACCTCAAACCAAGATTGCACGGCTCTTCTAAGTAGAAGCTTTGCCTTTTAATGGAATTTTCGCTTGCTCTTCGTATAAAACATGTATATAGACACATAATTAATGAAATTACCAAATATTTTAGGAATTATAACTCAAACAAAACCCTTCTGGTCAAATTCATGATCATTCCCTTCCCGTCCTAGGGTTGTTCTACCATAATTCATCTATAACTAATAAGTCCATTGATAAAATAGTGAATTAACAAATTTCAAAGGTATATTAATTGTTTATAATAAAAATCCATTTAATCATTGCCTAATTTACTCTATTGCACCATATTATAACAAAGAAAATCCCTAAAAACCCTCCCTAAATTCCATAAATTACAAATTAAGGCCTAAATAATCAATTACTAGTTAATGGGGAATAAATCATTACCTTAATGATGCCAATTGATGAAAAATAGTATAATTTCCCCAAATTACCCCTCTTTTTACCCAAAATGAGTTGGAAAAAATAAACTTTTTTGGGGAAATAATTTATTAAAATTATGATTTTTGCAACAATATCAACACGCGCTATTATAGTAGGAATTGACAATGCCTGATCATAGATATATCAGGAATTTCTTTACTATAGAGAACCTCCTCTATAATAGTGTTCATACCGCTATAACAACCTTGGGATAGAATGTTTTTGAAACAAACCATAAATCAGAGGAATTCCAAATAATTCTCTTTATACTAAGATAAATTCCAAGATTTATACACACCCCAATTCATTTTCTTAAATTTTGGTGGGTTCCTTATTATCTTGGATAACTAGAAATCAAATCAAATACTTCTATGTTTTCCAAAATTATTTTTAGATTCCCTATATCGTACCTTACCCTGAATTTTCTCAAAACTAGCCTAGCCTTTCTTGGAATTTATAACTTCAAAACATGGAAGAAATTTAACATAGGATTTCCAATAGAAGGTTTATACATAATTGATAAAATTGTTGTTATGGTATCTATCTTTAGAGGCTAAATGAGATTTAAGGAAAAACTTCTCTAATTTTATTCCATGTCACGTGTTTTGTTCATGTCCAATATTGTAAACTTCTAATCCATTTTTTCTATGCAAATAGTAAGGACTAAATACAAAGATTTTAAGGATGTTGAGTCAAAACCCACTACATGATCTTAATTCAAAAGAGAGGTAGGGTTATAGCTGAGATAAGAGTAAAGGTCGGTAAAAGGAATGTCTCTATCTAGAGGATATGGGACTAGCTTACGCCCCTTAAGGTTTCATGGTTACCAAGTATTCTAATATTTATTGGTTCATCTTTTGGGTTTCTTAAATGCATTCTTAGGCAGGTAATTGCCTCAGGTTGGGACCAAAATATGGATGAGTTTGATTATTTAGAGCAGTGTTCTACTACTATTGTTGTGTATAAGGCAAATTTTTATGCATCGAAATATGGCATTGCTAGAATATATATGACTTTAAGAGGATAAAAATTATTATTAAGGGTTTGTCTAGTTATTAGTAGTTAGTGATAACTCAATTAGATGTTTATAGTGGTTCTTTTAAGAGTATAGTGGACCATGTAATGATGATTAATACCATTTTCCTAGATATGCAGGGTAATGTGTTAAGCGAGTACATTGGTAGAGCAAATTCAGTGGACATGCATCTTGAGGTACGGATTTATCAAGTGGAGGTTCTCTTAGTTATCATAATGGACCATTTTAAGTCACTTTGTAGAGTTTAGATGGTGGGTTTGTAGGTTCTACCACTTTAAATATGTAGTGATCAAGCCATGCTAGTCGAGGTTATTAATTTATTTTATCAGGTTATGAAGGTTATTATAGTTGTTTTGGTCCTTCTAAGCTTGATTTATCTAGTAGAGGATGTTTTGTGTTTTATCATAATTGTCACTTAGCAAGAGATTATCCCCGGTGTATGATTACTTATTTTCAGTAGAGTTCTTAGCTTCAGCTTTATCTAATCTTAACTTTGTCTAACCCCCAGTTTTAGTAGTTAGATATGGTACACAAAGTATTAGAGGGGCTTTAGAGGTAGTAAAGATGGAAATTATGCATCTTGTGGTGGGCAAGGAGTCACTTAGTCTGTAAGAGATGTGGTCAGTGTTATGCTTTTTTCTAAGAGACTTAAGGTAGACGCCTCTTATGTAGTGATTACAAGTATCGTCCCAATTTGCCATCATCCCTCTATAGTACAGTATGGCAATAAGAACATATTCTATTATGTGTTTGCATATTTTACTAATGGTATTGATTCTATGTGTGAATCCCTTGTTATGTCTATTCATATATCAACCCGCTCAAGTGATTCTTTTTGGTGGATTAGGTGTACCAATCTTATGTTGTTACCATTTCTATGTGGACTTGATTATTCTTAATATGGTTGATGTTTCTATTATTTTAGGATGGATTGTTGGCTCATTATCTGCCAGTTCTCAATTTTGCTTTGGTAAAACTGTGACTTTAGCTACTCTTAGTATTCTTCAAATAGACTAGAAAGGTTCTTTTAGCCCATGTTCGAGGGGTTTTTGATATTTTTTGTGTTCCTCACAATGTAGGATAGGGGTGTTTTTTCTATTTTTCCTGTATTTATGATACTATTGTTGCTTTACTACATCTTTTGGATTTCATATGAATTATTAGGGAGTTTATGGATGTGTTCCCTACAGACTTGCATGGTATGCCTCTAGACTGAGAAATTTATTTTTCCATAGATATTGAGTCGGGTACTAATTCCATTTCAGTTACTTCATGTCGGATTGCCCCAACAGAGTTGAAGGACTTAAAGAAGAAACTATAGGATTTGTTGTATATGGGTTTTATAGAATAAGATGTATCCTTTGGGTACTCCTATCTTATTTGTGAAGATGAAATATGGATCCATGCACTTACGTATTAATTATTGGTAATTGAACAAGGTGATTGCAAAGAACAAGTCTCCTCTTCTATACATTATTAACTTATTTTCTCAGCTTTAGGGTAATTCAATGCTTTGTAAGATCGATTTAACATCTAATTATCATTATTTTTCTATTAAACCTTCAAATGTTTTGAAGATAACTTTTTAGATACAATATCACCATTTCCCCGATCGTGTTTATGAAGTTGATAAATAGGGTATTGCAGCCTTATCTTGATTCTTTTGTGATTGCATTCATTGATGAAATCTTTGTTATTCCAAGAATATGGCTGAACATACGGGGCCTTTGAGGATCATACTTTAGATATTGTAAGATGAAAAGTTGCATGCCTAGAGTGTATAAGATAGTCCTCAAATGATCTGCCTATTCATCCTCACTCTGAGATTAAATGAGGATGTCATCTATGAAGATACTAATGATCATGCCCACGCACTGCTTGAACACCCTTTTCATTAGGTCCATCAAATCTATAGGAGAATTCGTTAGTCCAAAAGTCCTAACAATAAATTCAAAGTGACTATATCGAGTTCTAAAGGCTATCTTCAGAAAGTTACATTCTTTGACACTAAGTTGATGATAGATTGATCTGAGTTCTATCTTAGAGAGGTAATTTGTTCCCCAAAATTGGTCAAACTAGTCATAAATTTTTATAAAGGAGTATTTACTTTTATCGTGGTCTAGTTTAACTGATGGTAGGTAAAGTATATTTTAAGAGAACCATCTTTCTTGAACATGAAAAGAATTGGAGTACCCTAAAGATAGAGGTTGATCTTGATAAAACCATTGAAAGATAAAGCATATGACTGCATCAACAATTGAAGTAGACACTGTGAAAGGTTCTAAAAGAATTTTGGGATTGACTCCAAAATCTATAGCTATATAGGGAGTTACTAAAGAAAATTTGGCTCCAAGATCTAATAATGCTTAAACATAAATATGGAAAACTTGTTACATACCCATGACTACATTAGGAGAACACTCTTTATCTAATCAAGTATGAAGGGGAAAAACACATTTTGATGCTATTTTCCAGCTGCACTAGAGGAGACACCATGTTGAGTTGAGTGACCTACTGAGCCACTAAGGAATCAGACTAACATGGATAATAGGTATTCCTACCTCTTAGGGAAGCCATTGGATATTCCCTATGTATATGGCCTTGTTTTCCACACCAAAAGTAACCATCACTATCAATCATACAATTACCCTTGTGGTTCCTATGAAACACATTAGTTTCTGGGCCTTAGAATTTTTTTTTGGAATTCTAATATCTGGACCAAATATGACTAATAAAAATGAGCCATATATTGTGGTACAAATGATATGATCCAGTGGTATGCTAACTAGTGTTGGTTGGTGTGATGGATTTTGGTTGCTAGAATTGGTATGACTTAAGGGTATGAGACATATCAACGGTTTTAAATTATTTGGTTCTTTAATTTAATCTTAGACTTGGTTACTTAGGTTTTATCTATGTACGAGTGGGTCACGGTAACCCATAATCTATGGTATGAGTCATACCCAGGACTCGTATGATGGGTAATCTCTAAATCTTTCTAAGGTTTAAATAGTCGGGGGGATGGATGAAGGGTATGGATTGTATTCTTTGGATATGACTTAGTTGGATAAGTCATATGCTAGGTTGTGTGGGATCCCAAGGTTGTGGCTCAGGTACGAGCGGAGGTTACCACTCTTATTTGAAGGGTATGACTCAAGAGGGTCAGTCGTACCCTAGTGACTAGATAATACTCAACTTAAGTGGGGGTATTATAGACATTTCTTCTCTTATCCTAATATGCCCCATGACTTCTAACCTTCTTGGGAGGTTATTTAACCTATTATTCCATTTATTAGCACTTAAAAACTCTTTTACACACTCCATAATTCTCTTAAAAGTTTTTCGGCAAGGGAAGTTAGGATTTCATGTTTAGGATTGATTTGGTCTTGTCTTGGTGATTTGTTTCCATTATCATCTTGGTTTAATGAATATTTTTTATCCTCATTTATAATTCTTTCTAAAGGCATGGTTTTTATGAATGTTTTCATTACTTCATTGATTATATGATTTTGGTTCTCATATATGATCTGCAAGTTTGGATATTAAATGGTTGATAATTGTTTTCCATGTTTTAGTTATTATTTTATATGCATTAATAGTTGTTTTGGATAATTGGATTTCATAGGAATTGTTTAATGATAATTGTAATCGATTTTGGTTATATTATGCCCCAATGTATTTGACAAAATGCTTTTAAATATATGTTCATTGCATTGACTACTTTTAATGGAGCTCTTGCTTGTTTTAAAATTTGGTAAAGGATTGATGCATGGTTTAAATGGTTTGAAAAGGTAAATGGCTAAATGATTATGCTTGTGGGGTATGTGGAATCCCCCATGTTGTTTAATATGGTAAATGAAAGGGCACTTTAAAGTGCCTTTAACCCTATATATTGTTGGCTATGAATAATGCTTGCTAGGATTAGTATGACTATACCAATATTAATAGCCTTGGTAAATATATGGATAATGGGATGTTTAGTTGGAAATTATCTTTAATTGGGAAATAATTGTGGTATGTGTTGAAAATCCATGGTAGGTAGAGGTCCCGGGGAGGAAAAAAACTGGAAACTTATATTTGCCTGTATGAGGTTGGTCTTGGTGACCGTGTGCATAATGTCACATTACATTTTTGGGGATGTAAAAGTAATCCTAGTTTTTCTTCCTTGGTCGCACATCTTCTCGCACTGGGGCCCATTATGAATGGGGAGATGAACCCATATACCTCATAGGTAGTTTAGGATGACAAAGCTACAAAATCCAGTTAAAGGTTGTAAAGGCTTGCTAAACCCGGTCCCTTTTTTCGGGCATGGTTATAAATGTATATATGTATGGTTGTGTCTATATGGATAGTTTTACTTGGTTTTATAAATTTTATTATTTTATCTTTATCTTGATATCATGCTAGCATTCACCTGCTTACCCATCTACTGGCGGTTGTATACCTACACTATGCAAGAAATGGCCATTCTACATCTCCTACATAGTGATTGACTTTGGGATAACATTTGAACTAAAGTGGTGAGCTTTCATTTATTGCAGAAGGTTCCATCTCATGTTATCGATATTGCTAGACATTTTAGTTTATTTTTTGGTAGTGGTTTTGTCTATGGTTGGGGGCATGTCCAAATCGGATTATATTACACTTTTGGTTAAAGGATTTATCGTACTTATATGGGTTTGAAAAGGTAGGATCGGTATTGGTGTTGGCTTTGGAATTGGAATAAGCTAGTGGGCTGACATGATCAAACATAACTTCTCACTGTTCCATCATATTTTATTTTAGGATTAATTATATTATGATTTGGAACTTATTTGGTTATGGTTTGGATTATGGACCTTTTTTTTGTATGGTTTGGTATAGTTGGGTAGTTGGTATAGGATGGTTGGACTCGGTTGTGTCAGTCACGGTTGTGATCCTATCATAGAGTTTTCGTTTGAGCTGTTGCATTATCTGGCTACATGCTCAAAATTCAGCCAACTCAAGGCAGGCAGTTAAAGGTCCAGTTGGGTAATGGGGCTAGTCTCCGATCTCAGGTCGGACTTGGGAGGCCCATTAAACAAGTCCCCCAGTAGGGTCACATATATTTAGTATCAAATCCTAGGTTCATTATCAATTAGGAGTCCACAAAGCCTTGTCGATTAGAGTTTTTCTCGGGGTGTGTAGCGCACCACACAAATAGGGAGAAGCTACATGGCATTTAGGAATGTTCCACTTTCTTGGTATTCTATATTCAAGCTTGGAGTCTTAGTCCTAGAATCTTCTCTAAATTTTGTTTGTTCATTTTTCAGATCATTCCTCATAAATTTGAAAAAATAAGGGAATTTTTTATCTTCTATGTGGGTAATGTGAAAGGGTACATCTTACTTTTAGGGTTTACCTTTAATCTATCGGTCCAATCCTTGATAATTCTTGAGTTCCACTAGTTTCTACTAGTCCTCCTCAAGGCGAGATAACTAATGCGGAATTCCCTCAGTCTATTCATATTATTTCTCAGATACTCATTTTACATTAAGGTGCGACTGGTGCTTTGTCTATTGAGGCCATAAGGGTTGACCAATTTAAATAGGTAGGTCCTTCCACTTTTTCTATTATGAAGGTGGAGGAGGATCCATTGGGATTCTTAAATAAAATAGAAAAGATATTTTAGGTGATGCAGGATACTAATGTGGAAGGGGGTAAACTTTCAAGCTTATTAACTTAAAGTGGTTGAATATTCATGGTATGAAGAGTGGGATAGGGATAGGGGTGATGTGGAAGAATCAGTATTGTAGGATACTTTTTCTAAGGTCTTCTTAGATTGTTTCTTTCTTGAAGAGTTGAGGGAAGCAAAGATGGAGAAGTTTGTTAACCTCAAGCAGGGGAGGATGTTTGTTAAGGAATACACCGTGAAGTTTTATCAATTTTCAAGGTATGCTCATAATTTAGTTGTGGATATACGGGTTAGAATAAGAAAGTTTTCCTCTAGGTTGAATTAAGATTTGATTTTGGAGTGTATGATGGATTTGTTGATTAAAGATATGGACATCTCTAGGCTGACTATTCATATGAAGCAAGTGGAGGATGAAAAGAGAAAGTAGGGAGATATTAGGGATAGGCAAACTAAGAGGAGCAGGTTTTCTAACCTGGGAGTCTCAGGGTGTTCGAGATGGTGGCAAATGATAGAAAAAGTACTGAGGGAGTTCTGGTTCCTGCTCTTCTGCTAGTTCTTATTACAGTCAGGCGACATGCATCATTATGGTAGTGATAATTTATGGGCACAGGGTTCCCAATCTCAAGAAAGCAGAGGTCAGTTAGATTTCTCATACCCTCTTTCTTGATTCTGCGGTCAGCCTCATTTGGGTTATTATGCTGAAGGAAGGGACAAATTCTTCAAGTGTGGCCAGGCTGGCCATCGTCTCATGAATAGTCTTATTAATAAGGTTGCTATGGGGGCGAATAAGATTATTCTGGCTTTATCTTTTGCTTCTACACCAGGTGGTGTTGCATCTACTTTTATTACTACTACTGGTTCTAGTGTTGGCTAAAATAGGTTGTATGCTTTGGCGTCCCTTCATGAATTTGACGTATCACGTAACATCGTTACTAGTACGTTACATCTTTTCTCTTATAATGTATATTATTTTCTTGACCCGAGGTCCACTCTCTCCTATGTGACATCTTATATAGTTGTATCTTTTGGTTTTGATCTATAAGTTATTTTGGATCCTTTTTCTATTTCTACACTGGCAGGTGACTCAATTATTGCTAAGAGAGTCTAAAGGGGTGCATAGTATCTATTGATGGAAAGTATACCTTGGTGGATCAGTTTGAGTTAGGTATGATATATTTCGATGTTATTCAAGGTATGGATTGGTTGTAGTTTTGTTATGCATCCTTGGATTGTTAGACCCATCAAGTTATCCATAGGTTACCTAGTGAACTGGTTATTGACTCGGAAGGTGGTTTTAAGCTCCTAGGGGGAGATTTATTTCTTATCTTAGAGTTAGAGGGTAATCTCTAAAGGTTGTCTTTACTTGGTCTGGTTTAAGGATTCTAACTTGAAAGGTCCTTTATTCAAGTCCATTCCAACAGTTAATAAGTTTCAAAGGTCTCTCCAGATAATCCTCCTGTTGTTCCTCAGGATAGGGAAATTGAGTTTGGTATTCATCTAGTTTTGGATACTCGTCCAATTTCTATTGCTCCATATATAATGGCTTTGACAGAGTTGAGGGAACTCGAAGAGAAACATAAGGATCTTCTAAATAAGGGGTTTATTCATTGTACTATATCCCTAAGGGGTGGACCGGTGTTGTTTGTCTGCAAGAATGATGGTTCCCTTCGAATGTGCATTGACTATAGCTAGTTGAACAAGGTGATGGTAGAGAATAAGTATCCTCTTCTAACGATAGATGATCTGTTTGACCAATTGCAAGGTGCCAACTTTTTTTCTAAGATAGATCTTCGGTCTGGGTACTATCATCTAAAGATTAGGGAGGTGGATATCCCAAAGATGACTTTTTATACTTGGTATGGGAAGTTTGTGTTTTTAGTAATGTCATTTGGGTTGACAAATGTTTCGACAATACTTATGGATCTGATAAATAGGGTTTTCCATTAGTATATAGATATCTTTGTTGTTGTGTTTACTGGTGACATTTTATTCTATTCGAAGAGTGAGGTAGATCATGCTAATCACCTTCGTATGGTATTGCAGACCTTAAAGAAACAATAGTTGTATGCCATGTTCTTCAAGAGTGATTTTTGGTTAAACGATGTAACTTTCTTAGGTCATCTTATTTCTTGTAAAGGGATCATAGTTGATACATAAAAGGTTGTTGTGGTAAAGACGTGGCCTAGACCCACGAATCCATTCGACATTAGGAGTTTCTTGTGTTTAGTCGACTATTATAGGAAGTTTGTGGAAATATTTTTATCGATAGTTGCTCATTTGACTAAATTAACTCAGAAGAAGGTCAAATTTTCTTTGGCAGATTCTTATGAAGGGAGTTTCGAGAAGTTGAAGGATAATTTAACTTCGGCTCTATTTTTGAATTTATCGGAAGGCAATGATGTGTTCGTGGTTTATTATGATGCATCTCATATATGTTTTAGTTGTGTGTTGATACAATATAGGAAGGTAATTCCCTATGCTTCCAGGTAGTTGAAGTTACATGAGAGGAACTATCATACTATTGATTTTGAGTTGTTGGCGATTGTATTTGCTATGAAACTATGGCAACATTATTTTTATAGTGTTCACGTGGATATCTTTTAAGATTAAAAGAGTTTACAATATGTGTTCACTTAGAGGGAGGTTAACCTCACATAAAGGAGATAGCTTGAGCTTGTCAAGGACTCAGATACGAGTCTTCACTACTACCTAGGTAAGGCTAATATGGTTGTTGATGCTCTTAGCAGGTTATCCATAGGGAGTTTGGATGTGTGGAAGAAGGAAAACATGAATTGGTGAAGGCTATTCACCGCTTTGCTAATCTTAGAGTTTGCCTATTAGACTCCAAGGATGGTGGTGTGGTGGTACAAGAAGTTGTTTGATCATATCTTGATGTGGAGATTGAAGAGAAACAAGTTCTAAATACTATCTTGATGAAGATCAAGAATGACGTTGGTAGGCAAAAGGTGAAGGTGTTTGATATCAGCAATGATGGTACTTTATGGTACCAAAGGAGGTTGTATGTTCCTGATGTCGACGGTTTGTGACAAAGGATTTTCGTTGAGGCACATAATTCACACTATATTGTTCATCCCGACTTAATTAAGATGTATCATTATCTCAAAAAGATCTATTGGTGGAATGGTATGAAGAGGGATCTGGCTGACTTTGTGGCCAAATGCATGGTTTTTCAATAGGTTAAGGTTGAGAACATGAGGTAGGAGGGTTGTATCAAGAAACTGATTTTACCTAATGATAGTGGGAAATGATCAATATGGACTTCCTTATCAGTTTTCCTCGATCTCAGAATCAACATGATTCAATTTGGGTCATCGTGGGTAGGATGACTAATTTTGTACATTTTGTTACAATGGAAACTACCTTCTCTATGGAGGATTATGCAAAGTTGTATCTTCGGGAGATTCCAAAGCTGTAATGGGTACCTATTTAAATTATTTTTTATCATAGCACAATTTACATCTAACTTTTGGAGATCTTTTTAGAAAGGGTTGGGGACTAAGGTTATTCTGAGTACTTCCTTCCACCCGCTGATGGATGGGCATGCTAAAAAAACTATTCACAAATTAGAGGATATGCTTTGGGCTCGTGTGATTGATTATGGTGGCAATTGGTTTGAGCATCTACCTTTGTTGTAGTTTGCTTACAACAATCGCTTTAATTCAAGTATTGGTATGGCCCCTTTTGAGACATTGTATGGTAGGAGTTGTAGATCTCCTATTAGTTGGTTTGAGCTTGGTGAGGCAGATATTCTTTGTCCCGACTTGGTGTACAAGGATATAAATAAGATGAATATAATTTGGGAAAGGCTTAAGGATGCCCTAAGATGCAAAAATTCCTATTCGGATGATAGGCGTAGAGACATAGAGTTTGAGGTTGGTGATAAGGTTTTCTTCAAGGTTTCTCCATGAAGGGAGTAGTGTGTTTTGGCAAGAAGGGGAATCTCAGTCCTCGCTATATGGGTCTTTATGAGGTGTTGCAGAGAATCAATAATATTTCTTATTAGCTGGAGTTGCATTCTAACTTGAGCTTTGATTATCCGGTCTTTCATGTTTCAATGTTAAGGAAGTATGTTCGTGATCCTTCTTCGGTTCTTCCTTTGGAATATTGGGTAGTTCAGATTCTTTGTCTTACGAAAAGCCCTGTTAAGATCTTGGATAGGGAGGTTTGTCAGTTGTAGACCAAGGATATGGCTTCGGTTAAGTACCTAGGAACAATAAGGTAGAAGAAGCTACATGGGAAGTGGAAGAGGAAATGAAGTCCAAATATCCACATTTGTTATTTGCTCCTGGGATTCGTGCAAAAGGTATGTCTCTTAAATACATCTTTATTTTCAGTGTTTAATGATGGAAAGATTAATATCTTTTCCTCTTTGTTTTCAAACTTAGTTAGAGATTGGAAATATATTTGACACCATAAATGACTTGTGCGTGTGGTTACCCCTACCTTTTTGGTTATTTAGGAATGAATGTTCCTAGTGGGGGAGATTGAAAAACCTTGATTTCTGGACCTTAGAAAATTCCCTGCAATTCTGATCTATGGACCCAATATGAGTCATGGGAATGATCCATATGTTGGGTTACAAATGGTATGGTGTAGTCGTTTGCTGACTAGTGTTGGTTGGTAGGATGGATTTTGGTTACTGGAATGGGTACAACTTAGGGGTACGAGTTGTATTAGTGGTTACAGATTGTTTGGTTCCATAACTTAATCTTAGACTCGGTTAATTAGGCTAGTTCTAAGTACGAGTGGATCACTATGAGCCGTAAGACAGGGTATGAGTCGTACCCATGATTCGTATGGTGGATAGTGTCTAAATCTTCCTTGGGCTTAAATCTTACAAAGGTAAGGATGAAGGGTATGAATCATATGCTTTAGATACAACTTGGTTGGATAAGTCAAATGTTTTGTAATCTGGGATTCCGATGTTGAGGCTGGGGTACGAGTTTAGGGTACCACTCGTATTGTAAGGGTACGACTTGTAAGGGTCAGTAGTACCCCTATGATACGATTTTGTGCAACTTAAGTGGGGGAATTCTAGATATTTCTCCACTTATCCTAATAAGGCCCAATGACTTGTAACCTACTTACAAGGTTATTTACCCTATTATTCAACTCTTTAACACTTAGAAACTCTTCTAAACACTCCAGAATTCTCTCAAAAGCTTTTAGGTAAGGGAAGCTAGGGTTTAAACTTTAGGATTGATTGGGGGCTTTTCTCTATGATTTCATTCCATTATCATATTGGTGTAAGGCATGTTCTCTACCCTTTTTGTTCACTCTTTCTAAAGATATGGTTTTTATATATGTTTTCATAGCTTCATTGATTGTATAGTTTAGGTTTTCAAATATAATTTGGGGTTTTTGATATTAAATGGTTTGTTATGGTTTCCCATAGTTTTAATTATGTTTTTATATGCATTAATGGTGGTTTTGGATAATTAGATTGCATTAGAATGGTTTAATGGTAATTAGAATTGTTTTTTTATTGTGTTATGCCCTCAATGTATTTGACAAAATGCTTATAAAGATATGTTCATTTCATTGACTCTTTTCAATGGAGCTCTTTCTTGTTTTAAAATATGGTAAACGAATTATGCATAGTTTAAATAGTTTGGAAAGATAAATGGCTAAATGATTTTGCTTGTGGGGTTAAGATTTATGCATGGTTTAAATGGTTTTGAAAGGTAAATGGCTAAATGATTATGCATGTTAGGTACATGGAATCCCCCAAGTTGTTTAATATGGTAAATGAAAGGGCACTTGAAAGTCTCGTTTATCCTATATATGGTTGGTTATGGATAATACTTGCAAGTAAGTATTGGTATGACGATACCAATAGTAATGGCCTTGGTTAATAAATAGATAATGGGTTGGTTATTTCGAAATTTGTTTTAATTCGGTAATAACAGTGGTATATGTACCAAAGTCATAGAAGGTGGAGGTCCCGGGGGGACCAAAACTGAAAACTCATATTTGCAGATATGATGTCTGTCTTGGTGACCGTGTGCATGATTCCATACTATATTTTGGGGGGATGTACTAGTCATCCTAGGGGTTCTTCCCTGGTTGTGTGGCTAAACGCATCGAGGCCCTTTCAGTAAGGGGAGCATACCCTATACAACCCGTGGGTAGTTTAGGAGGGCAAAGCTACACAACCCAGGTAAAGGTTTTAAAGGCATACTAAACCCCAATTCACTTTTCTTGGCATGGTTATATATATATATGTGTGTGTATGGTTGTGTGCATATGGATAGTTTTATTTGGTTTTATAAATGGCATTATTTTATCCTTGTGTTTAGATCTTGATAGCCTTCATCCGCTAGCCCATCTACTGGCGACTGTGTACCCATGCTATGCAGGAACAGGCCATTGTACTCCTCCTACATAGTAATTGACTCGGGGGCAACATTTCGGCTGAAGTGGTGAGCTTCTATCTTTTTGGAAGGCTCCATGTCATGTTATAGATTTTTCTAAACATTTTAGTTTATTTTTGGATATTGGTTTTGGCTATGGTTGGGGTCATGTCCCAATCAAATTTTATTACTCTTTTGGTTAAATGCTTTATGGTACTTCTAGTGGTTGGAATGGGATAGATTGGTATTGGTGTCGGCCTTGGAATTGGAATAAGTCGGCTGCCTGACATTATCGGACATAATTTCTCATTTTTCTATCATATTTCATTTTGGATTAATTATATTATAATTTGGAACTTATTTGGTTATGGCCTGGTTTATAGCCATTGTTTTAGTATGGTTTGGTATGGTTGGATAGTTGGTATGGGATGGTTGGACTCGGTGGAGTCGGTCACACTTGTGATACTATCCCAGAGTCTTCATTTGAGATGTTGAAGTATCTTGCTACATGCTCGATATTCATCCAACTAAAAGCGGGCAGCTGGAGGTTGGGTTGGGTAATGAGGGTGATCTCTCATCTCGTGTTGGTCTTAGGATGCCCATTACAACAAGGCCTCTGGTCTGGTCATGTTATCCTACCACACTTCTTGTATATCCAGTTTGTACAAGAACTGATCACAATACCCTGGGAATTTGAGCCTCACCCCCTATCTTGATTATATTGCCGGAACATGTGCACTGGGGCACAAGAAGAAGATGCGCTTGGAGATAAAATTTTTTGGTAGAATTGATAATGATTTCAACCATCTGACTTTTATAGAGAGAAATTAAAGCTACCCATTCTAGACCTCTTACTCTCTCTTTTGTTCTCCTTGATTTTATCATCTTCAATATGTTGTGCATGAACGATAAATCTGGAGATGTCCATCTCCTTGTCTAACATAGCAGTCCTACATTCTTTTACCATATCCTTAGAAACACCTGATACAAACTTACTAATGTGGGACTTGGAAGCAATAACCATAGTCGGAGCATACCTTGCCAACTAAGTAAACTTAAGGAAATATTCCTTTACACTAATGCTACCCCTTTTGAGATTTATTAATTCCTGCACCTTGGCCTCCCTTAGCTCTAGTTCGAAGAACCTGTCAAAGAATGAAACCACAAACACATCCTATTCTATCGGTTCTATGCCTACACCTTATCCACTATTCTTTTCTTATACCAGGTGTGAACTACTTCCTGTAGCTGATAGGAGGTCAAGTCAGCACTTTTAGTCAAGGTAACAACCATGATCTCTCTAACTTTGTGAATACTATCTATGAACTCTTATGGATCTCACTCAGACATTGACCTAACAAACACTAGAGGATTTATTAGAGTGAAGTCTTGCACTGTGGCTACTATCGTATTTACTACCAGATTGTCCACTGCCCCAACAAGCTAGTTATTTTGGGTGTTCATGGACTAGGATAAGGCTATAAAAACATCCTTGAATTCGACATAAGAGACTTGTTCTTCCAAGGTTATTTTGAATTTGCTGGTGTTTCTTGCTAATTCTAAACCCTACTATTATTTCTACTCCTCCTTCCATTAGTTATCTTTTGAGGCATATTCTATACGCGTGTGTTGAACGGGTTAGAAGAAGATCTTAATAGATTTAAAAGAGGACTGAGGTGTCAGGCCTAGTCTGATGGGTGACTCTTTAGAACCTATAGTGTCACAGTAGTTCAAGGACTTAGGGGCTTCTACTAAAGGTCTTAGCCAAACTGAGGGTGAGCCATCACCCCTGCATTTACTCGGTGCTAAGTACTACTTCTAATGGAAGGACACTGGTAACTAAAACATTCTCAATGATAATAATAATCTGAAGATTGAAATAAATGCATTCTCTGAAAGCATTCAAAGATTTTAAATTGGGGTGTATATGGTACTCAAAAGTATATTCATGAAATCCTATGTCATCGAGTGTGCATAACCTTCTATCTCAAAAGAATGCAACTACTATACCGATTTGGTAAACTAAATAAATTTAAGGAATTTAATGACTAAAGTCCAAAAATTCTGGATTTTACAATGCTACTAGGGTTTGTGATCATGTTCAAGTAATAATGTTGGAATTCATGATAAAATTGGGGTTATAACTCAATCAAAACAAAGGACTAAGATACCAATGAAATTTCACATATCCATAAACAATAAATATGAAGAAGGAACTGAACTGGAGAGTTGGGTTAACTTTTGGACTGAATGGGCTAAATGGGACCCATTGATGAAATCACACATACCCGTAGATGAGAACACTAAAGAATTTTTTGGAATTGGAAGTGTAAAAAAATGAACTCTAGCTTTTCCTTTGCGAAAAAATTGCCTCTTTTATGATTTTAGAACTAAATGTTGGTTTTTTGAGTAAAGAGGCCTTAGTGTAATATTAACATCAATAAACATCCTTAAAATACCGAAAAGGATGTACTTTTGATGTTAAAAGTATGGGAAAAGACTGATATGCCCCTTTGAAAATCATAACTAGAAACTATTGGGAGGGACGTAGGGGACATTCTTATGATCTTTGGACAAACCTATAATCGTGGGTGGTACTCTTGGTACAATCATTGTATCTACCTATGATGATACCTTGTTTCATCGGTTTGAGGGTCTAATCAGTTCTCACAACCCAAACTAGAGCCTGACCGTGGTAGGTATAGCAAGTCCACCAAGGACCAGCGGCCACCCCCTTTGTTTACCCAATAGAACAGAATACAACTAGTAGCAGATAAATACCAAACATTTAACAAGATAGAATATTGTAAGCACAGAGGAGTCTAAGAATAACAATGAAAATACCCAGTCCACAGTAATCCACAAAGCCTCTAACAAAACCAAATTAATCTAAGTCGGGACATTCCCCCGACAATATCCAAAATAAATCCATTGAAAAGTCTATGATAATTAATAAAGCAAAAAGCAATGCCCTTTCGTAAGAAGGAAGCTCACCACTTCAAGCTGATTGCTAACAACCCTAAAATTCTATCACTGTGTAGGAAAAGTAGAAGTGCGTTTAGTTCTTGCATTGCATGGGGATACAATATTTACATAAAGTTAGCAGGTTGAGTGTTAGCGTGTAACTGAGGAATTGGATAACGTAATTCCAAGTCAAAACCAAAGGAAAAATCAACATGAACACATCGTATACAAATATATATATATATATATATATAACATGCTGGGGTAGGTAATGCAAGTAAAACAATATGCTGGACTATGTATCTGAATCGTCATAAAAAGGCACCCACGGGCTATATGGGTTCACCTTCCCCTATTAAAAGGGCCCTAGTGCATCTTTGCTACATGAACTAGAGGAACTATGGAAGACCAGGGAATGCCCCAACCCCACGTCAATCCAACATACAAAATTATATATATATTTATATAGTGTGTGTGTGTGCGTTTCACAAGAACACGATCATCAAGACCAACCCCTATGTTAGAAAACGTGATTTTCCAGTACAAGTACTTCAAGACTCATAACTTCACGTCTTAGATACATAATCCTCTTTAAGACATATTAAAACAAGTTTCACAGAACCCATTCATTAAGCTATGGAATTACACATTATGGAACACCACAGGTATCGTCTTACCCTTACGCTTCCAAGCTTACACTTTTTCCATTTTAATTTCGTTCCATCATTCTTGGGGAATGCCTTAACCCCCTTTGATCATTAAATCAAATTTTGGGAATTCCTCGACCCCTTTCAATTTATCAAATCAACTTGGGGGAATGCATTGACCCCCAGGGTTTAAATTTTAGTTAAAACATAGACAGCAAGGCCTTCAAAATTCGTTCATAGTTTAACCATTTATGTAATGAAATGGTATAGGTGAGTAAGAAAAACCAAGTGCCAATTCTATAATTCAAAGCCATTAACAAAAGTGGGTTGAGGGAGCACCATTATTCAAAACCAATACAAATTTAAAAATATCAATTTGTGGAAACACCTCAACCCAAACTCTAATTCCTATTCTCATCCACCCATTAGTATCAAAAAACATTCAATTTAGAGCATAAAAAACTCATAATAACCATGAGAAAACAATTCAAGGATCAGCCATTACAAAACTCTCAATCCATATAAGAACCCACCTTCAAATCCATAAAAATAAATCATTTAAAACATATAATTTTCATTAAATAAGATTTGGGGAAGAGTAACATACCTGAAAGTTTAGAGAATTATCAAGAGACATTAACCCTTGGGCCCTTGAATGACCATCTTTGAGGAACCCTAGCTTCTTCTTGCTTTTGGGATTCAAGAGAATTTGAGAGAGTTTTTATGATTGATAAGTGTGGAAATTAACACCCCAATGGTGCTTTATGGTCGTGGGTCTTATGTGGGTAAAGAGGGAAATGTACAGAGTGCCATTCATTAAAAGATGAAAATTTGTCGCCAGTGACTATGGATCACTATACGACTAATAAGGACTCACTACGACTTATCACCACATGTAGTAATCTAAATAGTAGCCGAGGGAACCCTCTCTAATGACCCTACTACTCACACCACATGACTCACCAAGATACCGTACGACTTGTAAGGTCTTAGTCATAACCAAGATAGAAGATTTGGGGTACACAATGGTCACCTTATGATTGGTACACTACGACTCGTATAGAGTCATTATGAATTAAAACCCCTAGTCGTAGTAATAATAGAAACTTTAGGCTACCACACTAGTCCAACTAAAATTGGGGTCTTAAGACCCGTTTAGATACCTTACGACTCGTATGATGAGTTGTAGTCGTGGTAGTAAACCCAAAACTCAGGGAATTTTCCAAGGACAAAAATTTGGGGTTTTATATTCTCCCCCTACCCCTAGGATAATTTGTCCCCTAATGATGAGACAAGGCATTCATTAGCACAATTTAACATAGAAAAAAACCATAGTTTCCTCTAATAACAATAAAAAAAAAGATATTAAGTAATACATATACTTTAAGCACGATTATCTGGAGAAGAAAATAGAAATTGATATTTGGACTTCATGTCCTTCTTATCTTCCCAAGTAGCTTCTTCAACCTCATAATTCCTCCTTAGAACCTTCACTAAAGCCACATCCTTAGTCCTTAACTGAAGGACTGGCTCTTACAAAATCTCCACTAGGATTTTCTCATAAGACAAGGAATCTAAAACACCAACACTCTCCAAAGAAACAATAAAGGGAGGATCACCCATGCACTTCTTCAACATTGAAACATGAAAGACCTGGTGGATATAACCCATACTTAAAGGTAACTCAAACTTATAAGCCGTATAGCCCACTCTCCTTAATTAAGTAAGGGCTAGTATAACGCGGAGAAGGCTTCCCCTTCCTTCCTAATATCACCAGTACCTTCACGGGAGATACATTTTAGAATACCCAATCACCAACATAAAACCCTAACTCCCTATGGCTCATATCCCTAAAGGACTTTTGGCAACTCTGGGTGGTCTTAATCCTATTCCTGATTACCTTCACCTTCTCCATGGCCCGATAAGCTAGGTCAGGACCAAATAATCTTGTCTCACCAAATTTGAACCACCCAAAGCCTTGAACAAAGTAATCTAAATACATGAGTGATAGTTTTTAATACATGGAAACTCTATGACAGAAAATGATCAACCAGACTACCACCAAAATTAATTGAGGACCTTAGCATATCTTCCAAAGTCTAAATAGTCCTCTTACTTCTCCATTCATCTGAGGGTGGAAAATGGTACTAAGGTTCACCTTAGTCCCTAAAACTCTTTTAAAAGAAATCCATAAGTGAGAAGATGCATAGCATTGATAGATGATACAGATAACATAAAATGGGCACACCATGCTCTAATAATGCAACAATTTTTATTTATCTTTAGTTCCATCTATCACTTATCTGTGAGCAGCTTATCGCTATCCTGATCACCATCTGAGTCCTCTATCATCCATGAACTCATCTATAGATACTCATTTCTTCTCATTCTTCTTTCCTAACACACACATACCACTACACCTACTGACACCTCTATTCATATACAATTCCATACAACTCATACATCATTCTTCATCTTCTTTTTTTCATCACTCTTCTTTCTTATGAACATCTTTTCCTGTGACCTTGAGTATGACTCTGGTCCATACACATCATACAAACTCAATCAAGAACCATCACATACCTAGACAATACGTACAATTATATCTCGACCAGTAGGAACATCATCGAACAAGGTACAATGTACCTTGACTCATGAACCTAACCTCAACCTATGTATCATCACATCTACCTTGGTACCTCAGGATACCATCACCACAAATTTCAAAAGACAAGATTTTTACGGACCCGTATTTTCCTTAATCTTCATCAAGGTAGGATACAAAACCTGCTTCTTATTTACCTCAACATCGAGAAAACACTTCACTACCTCCTGAACGATCACCCCACCATCCTTATAATCCAAAATATAAACTCCAAGATTAGCCATACGATGAATTTACACATAAAAAACTATCATATTGGAAAGGTTAGAGACCATGGTCTATGATGTTGATGACAACTTTGATTTCATATGGTATGCTTCCTACATGGTCATGAAACCACCTATTATGCTGGAAATCTTATAGTTCTTATGTTAATCACCTAGTTAATATTGATGTTAGATTTCATACCTCATAATCTCCCTGTCTATTTGGTATCAAAGCCAACCAACCCACTTCTAGAGGAAGGGAGAAAGCAAGTGTTTACATAACATCTACTATTTGTACATGTGAGCCAACTTTACATTTTTAGTATTTAGTTTACTTTATCTTAGAAGTTAACCTTAGATTGATATATAGTTTTCACTTTCCAGTTATCACTAACAAAGTTCTATAAATCTTTGAGTCGTAATATTTTTATATTAAGAGTCAGTGTTTTCCACTTATTATATCAAAAATCATGTGCATAATCAAGTCGTAGTAACTTTTCTTAGATTTTAGAACCAATATTTCATGGAGACTTTTACGTAGAGGCTTTGCACAAATACATCAAGTCTATACATACAGACCAAAAAACACAAAAATATTTCAATCTCAAAGTCTTTACCATCTTCGTCAAGTATGTTTATTCTATGTAAATATCTAGCTAGATTAAATATTTCACCTACTCTTAGCAAAGCTATATTATTTAAATATGAATACCTATACAAATTAGATGTGTTACCACCAGGATAGAAAATATCCACAACATTTCTACATTTACTGAACCCCTATTCAACCTTAGCAAAGAAGGCATTAACACGTGGTTGAAATCGATTCTTTGGTACAACAATGACCAAAAGGAGTTAAATAATATACTATTGCATCAAAACTAGACCAAAATCTAATTCTTGCAACTCAGGAGGAATAGTTTATCACTTTGTAGGAGCCAAAATTTTTTTTGTGACAATTCAAAGCACAAAGCATCATCCATATTTACTTTAGTGCTATTAGGGTCGCGTTGATATTTCACTAAAGAAAAGACCAACCAGTAGTGGCACATCATTCCCTTCTTGATAGAAGATACAACAAATACCAACATGCCAATGTGGGAACCAAAAAAATAACACTAAACACCAGGACAGTCTTTGCTACAATATTTCCAAACATCAACACTTCCCACTCTTATCCATACTTGATGGAGGAATTGAAGATCAAAGTCAATATTCTCAGATCTTCGTAAGACAGAGATTCCATCCAAGCAACAATCCATTACTAGGTAGCTTAGTGAGTCCAATATCATGCAATGGATCTATCTCTTCTGGGTGGCAAAAAATTCTTTGTTTCTAAACATAGATGCCAACAATTGAACCACTAAATATGCTTAAATCCCAAGATAAATTCCCAAAGATAAACTTATTAAGGTAATCAAAGATACATGGGTGAAAAATTATGAAAAGTTGAGAGATCATCCTCAATATCTCTAGTCCATTGAACCGACCTTTGGCAAAAGAAGTGATAACACTATCATAATTAATTTTGATCATTCAAACCTAAACAAACCTTCCAAATAACCTTCTCCATAAATATGTCAACCTTCCAATGACCTCTCATATGTCGGTAAACCAGAAATCCTATATTTGATCCTAGGCAGTTGCATGAAAGAACATTATTGGATCAAGTATTTCAATCATGACAACCATTATGTCATGTGGCGTAAATGTCCTTTCACAGGACACTTTTCATGGAAGTTGAATTGTGGAGGATACGTAAGGCAAAGAGATACCTCACCAACTCCATTTCAAAATAAAACTACCCAAACAAAAATAATTTTGGAACTAACTTATTGATGATGTCTTTCGCAGGAACCAGTTCATGCGCTATAGAAATATAAAACTTTTAATGCTTAACACTATGATAATATGCATGTAATTTAGGCTATTTTGTTTGATTTGAGGCATTTTTGGAGTGTTTTACAGGAAATTAGGTTTTGGATGCTAAATTCTAGAAAAAGATGAAAAGTGATATTTTGGCTATTTGTTGGTGAAATTATGGATGTTTAGGACAATTTTCTACTTGTTCGTGATCAAATCATGTTCGAGAATTGAAGAAGTTCTGAAAATATGACTCCCGTCACTTACTAAGTAAAAATGTGGACTGTAAATAGGAGCTATGGACCGTAGGTAGGCCAAATAAGTGTAAGAAGTCCCAAAATCTCAAGAGTTGAACTTGTAGGATATTTTCCCCCACTACCTGCGCCTTGTAATTGCACCCATGGTAATGACTGTAGGTACTTTGTGCACCTAGGGTAATAGCACAAGTACAAATAACAAGTACATCCCGACAACTAATAGTGCTTCAATATTTTGGCTATAACATTTCACCTCGATATTGGATTGAGGTGAAATTGGTATCGCTGGAAAGATAATTTAATTATCTATATATTGGAGAGGAATTATCATATATTTTTTATCCTATTCCATTTAGGATTTGGTTATAGTGTTTCCATGTATCCTAATTACACTCCTATAAGGCTTTTTAAGTCCTATTATGTATGGGTATTAACTTTTATTATTTTAATTAGGATTTGAACTCTGGGTTTTCTTGTAAAGTATAAATGCCCATTATCATTTGTTTATTCTATTCATTATGTTTATCAATTCGTTCATTCACCAATTCACGGGTAGACCTCTAGGAGCTATCCTATACTCCTAGTTAATATATTAATTTTGGACTTATTCTCTTATTATTGTGAGATTTATATTAATTTTTTCATATTGGATTCCATGATTGACATTATAACTATGAGTTGCTAATTTCCTTAGCAAGGGTTGTGGGAACCATGACATATTAACAAAGTAGAGGAAGTGCATTCTAGATAAAGTCTCTTGCATGTATTATTTTATCTTTGTTATGATTGATTTCTTAATTGGTGAACACATTAATATCCCACGTAGATTTATCCACTAACTCCAAAAGATGAGTAGTTACTAGGAAAAGATAAAGACAAAAATAATTTGGGAGCTAATTATCAATCCATTGATGCAAGATAGAATGTAGTGAATGACCATAAACTTTTATGTAATAAGTTTAGACTTAAAAGTTAATATTTATCTGGGATCAAGATAATTGATATAACACGACACCGCTAGACTCAAAAAGTAAAGGGTGAAATCCTTCTACTTGTCCAAAAGACTATAGAAGGTATATAACTTATCGATTCTGCATGAAAGATATTGAAATAGTATGATAGTGCATGATTAGTCTATTGAATTGAGAATCCAAGAAGGAACACAAACCTAGTGTCTATCTTAGATCGTGTACAACCTAGAGAAACTAATTTTTCTCATTGTTCGATTTTAATAAATCCCTCTTCTTACTTTCACACTGCCTGGTAATTGTAGCACGTTTTAGAAGAATTTCTAACATATTCCCTCTGGATTTGACACCAACCTAGTTTGATTAATATATTTGACAATGGATGCTTCATCCTCCAATTAGAGGTGTATTTTGAGCATTATCAAATTTTGGCACCATTGCCGAGGAATACAGTCTCAGAATTATTGAGTTATGTTATAGAGTTATCAGGTTTAATTTTCTTTTGTTTTTTTTGTTAACCTACTCTTATTTATATGAAAACTTAGTCAAAGAAAGAATGGAGTGATGATGACTCCTTATTTATTGATCCTTATACTTTGAATATCGTGCATTATTATAGAAGTATGGAAAACATAGAGTATGAGAACAAGGATATCCTACTGCAAAGAATAACACACCTTGTCCAAAAAAATAATAAGATTATTCAAGAGGTTGACATGTTTGTCCTTGATATTTACTACCTACAAGTAGAGTTGAATAGGAACATTGCTGCATGGAATGCCTAGTAACTTTGTTACGGTTGGTATGAGACTGAAATAATTCTGAAGAGCCACCTTGAGGAGCTAAAATTAAAAGAGTCTAAAATTACTCATGCTCTTATGGATAGTTTCATGCTTAAGGTGAGCATACTGTAATTATATGGTGATGTAATGAAAACAGCAAATCCTGAGTTACGGCATTTTGGACCTTAGTCAAAGATTTTTTTTACATTGTGTTTGGATTGTCATATCTTTATAGATCAATCTGAGCCTAAAAAGATTACAAAAAGGAGGAAACATATATCTACATTCTTGAATTTGCTAAGCTAGAATGAAAGAAATACATTCCTCATGTAAGGGCCAAGAAGTACCACATCCTATATGTATTTCTTGGGTCCTTTATTTTTATACCTCCATCCCATAAGAATAATGAGAAATCAAAAAAATAATTATGAGTGAACTTTATAAGTTCAGAATGAAAAGAGAAAACTGGAACACAACTCTTGGGCTACCTTGATAAAGTTTGACCAATCAAGATACCTATGGGCTTCTTAGGGAAGTATGAATACCCAACTATGTCCAGTCATGCTGTGATACAAAATCAAGAACTTATTGGAATGCAAACCAAGGTACTTTGTTATTTTTATTCATATTGCATGATTTATGTTGGACCTCCATACCTATGGTGACATAGGTATGTTCCTAACTCTCTTTCTTTATAAAAAATTTATGCATTGGGGAAAATGCATGATTTTATGTTGGGGGTAGGGCTGTATGTGGTTCTTGATGTTCTTTTGGATTTTTGATTGTCATGCATCTT
This sequence comes from Capsicum baccatum var. pendulum, assembly GCA_030864225.1. NCBI lineage: Eukaryota > Viridiplantae > Streptophyta > Magnoliopsida > Solanales > Solanaceae > Capsicum > Capsicum baccatum. The sequence continues at coordinate 156,623,009 of CM061557.1, read as the reverse complement.
TTACCTTGAGTCTTATTTGTAGTAGAGGCGACATGTTTAGGTGTATTATTTTTTATTTCATATTATGTCATTTAACTAGGATAAAAATAAGTATCTGTGATAATTGATACAATGTGTTGAAAATGATACCCCTTCAATGGACTCCTTTTGAATTGTGTGACATGTATATACATGTGACTATTGTGAATCTTGTTATGGCGTTAGAATTAGGAACATAATAATCATTGCTAAAAATTGAATAAACTAGATATGTATTAGCTTGTGATGTAAACTCTATTCCATATGTGTGTGAGATATTACTTAAATCACATTATGTGTTAAATTCAAAACTTGCCTAGTTAGTCTTGCCTAGGTTTTAGGATAGTTTGTTATGAAAGGATCATAGGTTGTTTTTTATTATAGTCAACCTTTAGCCTAAATGACCTTCCATGTGGAAATTAGTATACCTTGTTCCCTATTTTGTGCCTTATAGTCTATTTCTTTGTATTCACCGTTCACCTTCCCATTCATGTTATAATGAATCTATTTTATCCCTATTATTTTTTGGAAATTGTACACCTCAAATGAGAAAAATATCTTAAATTGAGGGAAGATATCATAGGGGGGTGTAATGTATAGTGGGTGTGAAGAAGTGTAAAGTTAGAGAAAAAGAAAGTAGGGCTTGGTATGGTAGAAAATAAAAGAAAAAAGAAAAAAAAGATTCGGGCTCATAGTACATCTCAGGTATTTTCTCACCTCCATATGTTTTACATTATTTCAGTGCATTGAGGATAGTTCATAGTTTTTAGTTGGGGGGGAGGGGTGTATACCATGCGTAAGTTTAAAAATAAAGAATAAGTAAACCATACCCAGCCTGAGTGTGCATAAAAAAATAAAAATGAGAAATAAGGGTGGGATGAAAGGAAATTGGTTCATAATTGGGACCCAAAGGTTAGTGAATATCCAAGGATGCTTAGTAACTTTAAAAGTATATATGTATCATAAAATTCCTATAGTGATCCTATGTTTATTGTCTGAAAATTAAGGTAAAAAAAAGGTCAAGCCTATGGTATTTGACATGAATTGATTGGAACTTCTATTTTAGTTTTAGTTCCTCTTGACCGTCCTTGCATTGACATAATTTATTTCATATATGAGTGAGTGGTACTTCTTCAATGTGAGGGCACATGGGTTTATTTCTAGATGCATACTTGTTTGGGTAGTGTAACTTGTATATATGCATGGTTGTTTGATGCTAATGTAATGCCATATCTTGATTCCCTTGTGTCACATTATTATGCCTCATTAATAAGAACAGTTGGGTTTTAAAGTACCCAACATTCAGAGGGCAATGATCTTGAGCTTAAATTTTATGATTGACTGCCATAGGTATCTTTGGTTTCTCTTGGTTAAGCATTGTAATATTGTTTTATTATATTTTGTTGCCCGGGGATATGTAACATTCTAAGTTGTGGGTATTGATGTGATTGAAATATATAACTTTTGATGCTTAAAACTATGAGAATATTTATGTACTATAGGCTTTTTCGTTGGATTTGAGGCATTTTTGGAATGTTTTGCAGGAAATTAGGTTTTGGATGCTAAATTCGAGAAAGAGAGGAAAAGTGATATTTTTGGCTACCTTTTGGTGCAATATTGGATGTTTGAGACAATTTCAAAATTGTTCGTGATCAAATCATGTTCAAGAATTTACAAAGAGCTAAAAAGATGACTCCTGGCACTTACTACGTCAATATGTGGACTATAAATAGGACCTACAGACCGCACGTAGGTAAAGTAAGTTCCAGGAGTCCAAGATCCCTAGAGCTAAACTTGAAGGATTTTTTATCCCACTACCTTCACCCTATACCTATGCCCAGTGCCAGGACCAAAGTTGCTACCTGCGACCAGGGTCAGAGCGCAAGTATAGATCGCAAGGTCATCTCGATAGTTGACACTGCTTTAGTAATTTGACAATAACTTCTCACCCCGATATCATATTGAGACAAAATTTGTATTATTGAAAATCCAATTTAATTATATATCTGTTGGAGAGGACCTTGCTAACCACTTTTCTCCTATTTAATTTGGGATTTGGTTCTAGGGTTTCCATGTACCCCAATTATACTCCTACGAGGCTTTTAAGTCCATATATGTATGGGTAATTAGGTTTTCCTAGTATAATTAGGATTTGAAATCTAGGGTTTCTTTTTATATATAAATACAATTTAGTATTTGTTTTTTTTATTAATTAAATTCATCAATTCATTCATTCGCCTAATTAAGAGTAGCCCCTTAAGGGCTATCCTATACTCTTGGTTTGTTATTCAATTTAAGGCTTTTGGATTTCTTCTCTTATTATTGTGAGATTTATCTTATAATTTTTATTGTGTATTCCATGATTTAGCTCATTACTATGAGAGGCTAATTCTCTTAGCTAGGGTTGTAGGAACCCTGGCGGATTAATGAAGTAGAGGAAGTAACAAGTTGTTCTAGATATAGTTTCTTGCATGTATTGATTTATCTTCATTATCATTGTTAATGGGTGAGCGCATTAGGATTCAACATAGATATTTCTACTTATTCCAAAAGAGGAGTAGTGACTAGAAAAATATAAAGACAACTGTAATTTGGGAGTTAAATATCGATCCATTGACACATGATAGAATATAGTGAATGACCGTTAACTTTCATCTAATAATTTAATATTCAAAAGGTAGTATTGGGATAAAGAAAGGGCTTAGTAATGCGACACCATGAGACTAAAAAGGTAAAGGGTTAAATCCTTCTACTCGTACAAAAGATTGTAGGAGGTACATAACTTATCGATTCTGCATGCAAGATATTGGAATAGTCCGACTGTGCACGATAAGTCTATTGAGTTGAGAAGTTAGGGGGAACACAATCCTAGTGTTCATCTTAGATTGTTTAAAATGTAGATCAACCAATTCTTCTCATTTTTAGATTAAAACAAATCCCCCGTTTTTACTTTCTACACTGTCTGGTAACTATAGAAAGCTTGAGAAGGATTTCTGACATATTCCCTTTGGATTCAACACCAACCTAGTTGGGTTACTATGTTTGACAATGACTGTTTCATCCTTAAATTGGAGGTGTATTTGAGCGTTATCGCCAGTTACTTATATAAATTCCCACCAAATAAGCCCTTTTAAAAGTATAACCTGAGCCACGCTTTAAAAATGCTAGCTAAAACTGTCATCTTACCAATTAGAAATAAGATATTCATTAGTTACATAGAAGCAATAGTCAATGGGCAATCTTAAAAAGCTATATGCTAGAACAGGATACTATGCAACATCAACTAGACTCTAAGGAATAGTGCTCACACACAAACTAAGTTATCAAGAAAGGTTAAAGGAATGACGAAGAGAGAAGAACAAGAACCTACCCAGGATGACAGACTTATTTGATAGTTGGAACTCAGACTCAAATCCTTCCAGTATGACATATGTCCGCCAGAACTTCACTATCTCATTTTTTTAACAAAGGGAAAAATGAAATGGATTCTTTGATAGAACACATCTTGAAATAAGGTATCTTCCCGCCCCATAGAACCTATTGCTCACTACCAAAGCCAAATTTATTCCCTATGTCACCAGAAATATACTCTCGACCAAAGAGAAGCCACATATTTCCCAAAATCCTTTTTGCTCCGACATACCCATGTCATCCTTTCAAGAGTCTCACAAAGAACAAGATCTTAACATTACTAATCTTGTATGGGAAATAAAAGATGTCATTACTTCTAAAAGAAAAGTTGATTCACCTTAGAAGCAGTCTAAAATAAAAATGGAATCTGACATAGATATAGGGACCATAATGATCTCTGACCACTACATCACCTTCCTAGAGAACAATTTGATAATCCACAAACCAGAAGTGTCATATGAAGATAAAGAGCGGAATGCCTTATTGAATGATGGCCTTCTCAATCACAGATGGTTACCATCACATCGTGATCTAGATACTGACTTAGATTAAGTTGTTCCAAATCTGTATGGCTTGAACATTAATAGCAACTCAATTCTAGATCCACAAGTAATGGAAGATCCTAATCTAGTAGAAGAATATCTAAAATGTAATGAATATACCTAGTGCACTTGTCTTATTAAACCTACCATGACAAACAAATGTTCATCTGATATGAGACTATTATATAAAGACCTAAACACCAGTGATAAGTTTCTAGTTGATGGGTACATAGAAAATAACAAAGAGTCTATTGATTCACAAGAATATATTAAGGACACTACTGAATCCTCAATTAAATATCTTGAATAAGACTATCCACCTATTTACATAAACCATTCAAAAGAACTAGAGGCCTTTAAAGTTGTTGATGACCAAGACGGGATAAAGGATGATCTAATCCAAGAAACAAGGCCAGATCTAGGTACAATGGAAAAGAAAATTGTAAGAACCAAATTCCATACCTTTAAATTCGACGATATTATGATTTTATCTTGCCCCTAAAGTATCCTAGACTTTCATACTTGGATGGCGATGAGGAATCTTACTGAATAAGAAAAAATACATGATACACTTAGAGTTTACATCCATATTTTTTAAAATACTAAGAGACTAGAGGAATTTTCTTAGTATTGCAAAAAAAACACTTATATCATGTCCTAAGACTTTGTTTTCAACATCAGGATCCTACAAGAAGTCTTCCATGAAGACACAGTCTAGAGATAGAAAAAGCTTTTGGGGCAGATCTTCAAGATGAAGTGCCTATCATTAGAAATATGTCATTAATATCCACTTCTAAAAGAGAGCAAAGATCTACTTTAAGTTGCACGGAGATTCAATCCTGAAAGAAGACTTTGTGTCATCACTACCAAAGAAGTTAATAGGTTATACAATGTAAAGTATAGAGAAAAAGTTCAAATCCATAACCATCCCACAGTTAGGTTACATCAGCAGGAAACTTTCTAATATGTGGATAATATATGCACAAAGAGGTGCATGCTAAAGCAGGTCATTCAAAATAATCTAGCCCTCGATCGAGCCTGTAACAGGTATGATCTTTTCACTAAGACCAACTACTTTTTCTCATGCTGCAAGATAAGATCAAAAAGGCATATACTATTTAGGAGGTTCAAACCACTGAGGCCTCCCAATGATAAGAGCAAGTAAATTCGATGAACGAGGTACTTTAGATGAAGAAGCCTAAAAAATACAAGAAAGATAATGTTTGCATCATCTGAAGAAAGCCTGGTCATTATTCTAGGAATATTCCTCAAGTTAAAAAATTGAAGTACTAAGTCCACCCCTTTGAAGAAATAATTGATCACATGGGAATCTAACTCAGCAAGAAAATAACCTTGAATTAGTCTTCTTGCTTGAAAAAAAATGATGGAGGACAATGTCTTCTTCGTAGACATATACAAAGAATTAGGAGCTATCAATGCAGATGATCTCTACCTAATATCCATCACCATAGATGATAACAAGAAACTGGCTAGGTAAATAATCATATTTAACATGCAGGAATTCTATCTCTTTGAATAATAGACCACCGGATGATCTATTTAATTAGTATATGGATAACTTTGATCCATCTATTCTTCATGAAAAAAACCTTCTATAAGTTTCAAGTGTTCAGAAAGTATGGTGGATCCACCTTGAAACCGTTTGGAGTGCACCCAGAATACCTTTTTTGTTATGTGTTCATCGCACTAGCCAATAACTTCCTAAAAGAACTCCTATGGCTATTCTGGTATCTGTGCCACCAATATTACATCCTCATGGATTTCAACTATAATGCCTTCATGTATATTAATTCTTCATTCCTATTCCACAAGTACTACATGTTCTGCATAGATGTCTCCTGATTTTTTGTATATATCTATAGAAAAGAGAGTGTCCTCTACTAGTTCATCTTCTAGCAAGACAAAATCTTCTAGGCCATCCTCTTTATTGATATAGATTCCCACATGATCAGCTATATCTTAAAAGATTTGAATTAATTCCTTTGACTTTTTGGCTTGAGGATAATTCCTAGTGTAATCACTAGGTTATCTATAAATGAAGTATCCATTATCCTTCTTGTAATTTTTTGGGCTCTTTCAGCAAAATTACTTGGTTTGATGGATTAGAATACTTCTTTTATTGGGAGGACATGGAAGTTTGAACCTTCTGATCAATAATTGTCTTTTTTATCTCCTCTTGTAGTGCACACAAGAGTTGTTACACTTGGTGACAAGGTCATCCCTATTACAAGATCAATCGAGTACTTGATTAATATTGATGATACATTTCAATAAAAATCTCTTTGTGCATATGTTTTCTAGAGATTGGAGGATGACCTGACTGATGTAGCCTATCTGTGTGACAGTTATGGATTTAAACTTCTCCTCCATAATCATCTTTGTATGGCTTGCTAATATCTTTGGAAGTTATGACATGAAGTTTTATTTCTGGTAGGGATCTCTGCCTAGCTTGAAGTAGATCTTTTCCATTTTCATTAAATTGATATCAATGGAATCATTGTTGAACGATAGGCATTTTATCTCGAAGAGTTGTCACCAAATCTTTTCCTATCTCTTGCCTATATCTCCGCAAAAAACCTCTTGTTAGATGTTTATATTGAATGCAAAGTCTTGGGATATAAGATAAGTGTTTTTATCATTGATACCAAGAGCATTCCTCCAGTCTCTGAGTATTTTGCATAATTTGGATGTGAACTCTGAGAGTATCATATATTTTTCTCGTTCAACCTATTATTTTTCTTTGCCATACAGGTATAGAATCTAGGATCATTTGGGGACAATATGGAATCTTTATGTCATCGTGGGTGAAGGTATGTAATTCAATTCCTTTAAATTTTCTTGCAATTGTACCTAGATCTGTCCTTATTTCTAGGATTGGATCATTCTTCATCCCATCTTGTTGATCGATAACTTCAGAGACATTTGGTTTCTTTGAATTGTTCATGCATATAGGTGGATAGTTTTTTCTAGAGATTTAATTTAGAAATTAGGAGTGTACTCAACGTATTCTCGTGAATCAACATACTTTTAACTATCTTCTATGTATCCATTAGCTAGAAAGTTATCTTCGGTCATAGAGTATTCATCTAAAGAGCTCATATAAAAAAACATGCTTTGATCATAGCAGGATTAATGGGTGCAACATCTTATATATTTTCATTACATTTAAGATATTCTTCAACTAGATCAGGATCTTCCATGGCTTATGGATCTGGAATTGAATTTTTATTGATGTTCAAGCCATATAAATTTGGGATGAGTTGATATAATTTTGTATCTGGATCATGATATAATGGTAACCACTTGGGATTGAGAAGGAAATATTTATACTCTTTATCTTTATATGGAACTTTTATTTTGTGGATTATCAAATTGTTCTCTAGGAAGGTGATGTCTTCGTCCGAGATCATCACGGTCCATCTATCTATGTTAGATTCCATTATACTTTTAGACTGCTTCTAAGTTGTATCAGTTTTTCTTTTGGCAGTAATAAAATCTTTTCTTTCCTATGCAAGCTTAGAAATGTCAAAAACTTCTTCGTTTTGAGACTCTTGAGAGAATAACATGAGTATATATGAGCTTGAAGGATTCGTGGAAAAGATCTGGCTCATCTTTGGTGGAGAGTATATTTATGGTGACATGGGGAATAAAGTTAGCTTTGGTAGTGAGTTGTGGGTTCTCTAGGGCAAGAAGCTACCATATTTCAGGTGTTGGATATGTTCTCTTTGAGAATCCATTTCATTTTTCTATTTATCAAAGATTTAAAATAGTGAAGTACCTGGCGGACATATGTCATACTACAGGGATTTGAGTCTAAGTTCCAACTGGAAGATTAGATTGTAATTATGAGGAAGATAAATTGGAGCTGGATGACTATTGGGGCTTCCAAAAACCTCATTTCCTGAAACCTTGGGATGAAAAAGAAGCTAAATATGCATTTGAAGCATCCTAGAAACTGCAAAACTGGTCACCACTACCCACTCCATTAAAAAACAAAACCCCCAAATCAAATCCTAAACCTCCATTATTCATGATATCTGGAACTAGCACAAGTAAGAACCTCTATCCTAGATTTTATTGACCAAAAAGAGAAAGAAATGGCCTCACTTGAAGAATTAATCCATCTTCTAAAATATGACTGCATTAACCTAAAAAATGCCCAAAAATCCACTGTATTCCACATAAATAACCTCTACAAGGATTAGGACAACCCTTTTCCACCTACACATCTCGTTTATCCACACTAAAGCTATTCACTCCAATTCTAAGAGATTCATAGGAATTTGATATTGCCAAATTTGTATGTTAAAAGAAAGATGCCATGGCAGCTCAAAATCTAACTAAGATGGCATAAGACCGGCTCAAAAGGATAAAGTATTAAAGACAGGTTCCTTATGATGCTGATAATAAGGCCCTAAGATGTGCTGATAAGATGGTCTTAAGACATGATGCTTCAACACATGATCCTATCTTCTCAAGCACCAGATCCTATAGTCCTAGATGATGACCTGGAGATCCAAAGTGCATTAACACAAAATAAAAAAGATCCAACTTTAGCCTAGGAATTCATCTTAAAAGTTTGTCACAATGAAAATAGGTTATTTCTAGATAATTATACCAAAGACTACTGGATCATGTTAGATCAGGTAGTCCTGGAATTTTATTCTGTAAATACTGGAGATGCCATTCCTCAACAATCTATCAAAGATGACCAGGAGGAGGAATATATTACAGTTATTGATGAATTGTATGGCCTTGCACCCGAGGAGTGTTGATACCTAATTTATGCCCACAACAACTAAGTTTAATTTTGAGTTTCTTTGATTTTCAAATAAAATTTCAACAATTATTATTTTATCCGAATAAAAAACTTTCCAAAGTATTTATCTGGGTAATTTTTCTATTTTAAGTAAAGATCATATATTACTGTATTTAATTATACAAAAGTATATAATATAAAAATATTTATTTGGGGTAATTTTAGCATTTAAGGGATGATTAAACATATTCGTATTTACATATACGAGATTGTATAAATTTTGTTACTTAAATAAATGTCTTTATCAAAATTTGACTTTTATTGATATTAAACTTTAAAGTTAAGTAAAATAGATAAAGTCTTGATTAAAAAACTAATTTATTTGGATAAATATGTGTTTGATTTTATTAAATCAAGAAGCTCAAAATTAAATGATGTATTAATTATTGTGGAATTTGTAATTAATTTAGCCAATCTATTTGATTTAGTCATCATTGCAATCAAATTGACCACAATTGCAATGTAATTGGCCAATTTATTTTTCAATATGGCCAAAATGTAAATGGAGTATGGCTAAATACTTAAATTAAAAATAACCAAATCTACCCAACCAATTCCAGCAGCCTACTTCATACCTCACCAGTCCCAAAATTAACCCACCACCCCAGCTCAAACACTCCAACCTGCTCTGGCATAACTTTAATACCCTTGTATCTTCTTCAGTAAAAGAATGACTACTCAATATATGCTTTAATATTAATATCAACAATAAAAGCAACAATAATTTCAATGCGACAACAACAGCTCCAGAAATGTAGACCCGAGCTTTGACCCAAATTCAGCTGCAATACCCAACCATTGTCTTTCCCCTTCAATTTGTACACATTATATAACTGTTTACATTGATTCATGCTGTCGAAGGACCTCAAATATTCTAGAAAACAACTTAGCTGTCCTCTCGAACGTTCAAATTTGTTTTTCTTGGATAAAATTATTTGATTTTCAGGGGTTCTTGAGGGATTATTGTTTAGCCCCAATTTCCATTGGTTCATTTTTTTCAAAGTGTCTCAAAAAATTTGAAATTAGTACAAGTTGTTGGTTGGGAAACCTTATCTTGAACTGTAATTCATAGATATCTCTACCAAAAATTCTGAATTTATCCTTGATTTCCTCCTTTCCCACTTTGTTCAAAGCATAAAAATCAACCCTCAATAGTTTCTATATATGACTCTCCGTTGAGCTCAAAAAGGAGGGTCTATAGGAAAAGAAAAAAATTTGAGAAATAGTGAAATATTCTTTAGTAAAATTTTTTCTAATGAAAGCCATCAGTTAATCTAAGTTCTGGAATTGACGTGATATTTTTCAGTGGCGATGGAGAGTCTGATCGTAGCTCAAAGTCTCATTTTGCTGCCCCAAAAGAGGTAAATATACTTTTTACATTTTTATTTTATTATTTTCTTCTTTATCTCATTCTTCGTGTCGATACTTATTTAGTGTCAATCATGATTGAGCTGGGATTATTTGTTATAGAGGGCTTGGGGGCCATAGGATTTTCTTAAAGAAGATAATATTTGTCATATTGCTGTGTTAATATTAGATCCTATCTTTTTATTTTAATTTACGGTTTCATCTTCTTTTTTCATGTCTCAATTTTGTACTTCATTGTTTAATCTTCATATCAACCTACTAGTTTATCTTGTGTATTTCTTGTGTTTTGATCCACTGATTTATCAGGTAATTTCATGCTCTAATGTTTACTTCATTGTTTTAGCTTGACATTTTCTTGCTTTAATTCATTGTTACTATTTAGTTGGTAGTGTCATTAGTAGGACTACCTCTTGATTTTCTTTGGCTTCTCAAATTCTAAAACAATAATGAGAAATATCCAATAGTAAACCATAAAATCCCATGATTTCTTAAAGACCATTTAATTATAAGAAGCTCATTTTGAGTTTATGGGAAAGAGGATAAGGATAAGAATAGTATTTCCTTCCACCCCTCCTTTTTAGTTTTGTTGGTTGTTCCCCCTTTTTGGTATAAAATTTGGATTTTTATTTCTGTTTGTCAATTAAGTTTGTTTCCTGTATGTGTTATTGTTAAAAAAGGTAAATGCAATTATGTCTAGTTGAATAGTTGGACATTCTAGTATATCAGTTTGAAGGGAATAGCTTGATTTTTATTATCATTACATTATGTAGTTAATTTGTGCTTATGCAAAGGATTCCCAAGGATATTTATTTGTCGATAACGTCAAGAAGGGAAAGATAAAGTTGTATACATCTTACTCTCAAAAAACAAGGTTAGGACATGGAACAGAATATCACAACTTTTTGTTTCCTACCTTAAATGCCTACTATCAGGACTCAATAGTGAAAATTATTTAAGCATTTTTCCTTGTATAATAACTGCTCGTCTTGTTGTTAGGTGCAATAGGTGTGTTACAATTAATGTATATAGTTTTTTGTCTAACTGAAAAGCTCAAAATAGGAAGGAAAATAGTATTTTTAAAACTGCTAGTTTTATATCTATTTCTTTGATTCGTGAGTGTAGTATTGAACAAATTAACTGCTCTTAATGCGACTGTTGTGTGCATTATTATTGTAGGCTCTAGTTTCATAATATTTGTTTTCTTAATAGAATCAGTTGATATACAGCCTTGTATTTTTATTTGGTGTCTCAACCAGTAAGTATAATTATGGCCACATTTTGATCATATTCTTATCTTAATATAATCATGTATAAGTTTTGTGTGTTGTTTTCATTGATTGTATATGAAGCAATAATATTTTGACCATGAAGACCTTTCAAATAAATTTGTAGTGTGTTTATGTGCCACTAATGGTATGCTTTGGTTTCAAATACATTACTTTCATTCGAGTAGAAAGATATCTCACATCAAGATACCACTTACTTAGTGTGTTTGCGTGACTGTCTGGATATATTCACATTTTTTTCATTCTTAAAATTTTTCTCTATATTTTCCTTCCTTCTTTGGTTGATCATGCGTTAACTAATTTTGATTATCCTTTTCCTTAGTCTGTTATGTGTCAACTTACTTTTCTTTCCTAGATTTTTTTGCTAGTCATGTACAAATGTTTTTTTCTGGTTTTGCATAGAAATCCGTTGGAGCACACAGACTCTCTCCCCTTTGAATTTCATGATCGGACAATAAGACCCACCTCTTTGAGTCGACTTCTGCAATTATTTCAAGGCAAATTGACATTTTGATAAAGAACTTAGTAATAATAGAAGAAGAAAATAGTTCAAAATCCGTTGATGAAAAATCACTAAATTTGTATTGTTATTTTTACTTATTAATTAATTCATTCATTAATTTGGGCCTCGAAGCCAAAGTTGGAAATTAATACAGGAGAAGCGATTGTGGGCTGAAAGCCCAAAGTGACTAGTTTAAGACAGGTGCAAGTGGGCCAATAGCCCAAACGTATAATTTAGGACAAGTTTCATAGATTTGGGCTCAGAGGGGTATAAATATCTCAATCTCTTCCCTTTACCTCTTTTTCCTTATGTTTATTTGCTAGCTGTTTCCTAAGGCCTAGTTAAATTTTCTGTTAAGTCAATAAAAATTAATTTTGTATAAACCTCAAAAAATATTTTCTTAACCAATTACTTACAAAAAATCAACTTGTGTTTTTGAAGTTAGTTAAGGAATCATTTTTTAAATAGTTCGAATAACCGTAAGTTAGCAGAATACTACTTACTCAAAATCTTCAAGCTTAAATGATTTTTATTTTTGGGAATCATTTATGTAATTTCTAAGGGTTTTTATATTTTTCTTAAATAAATTATGTGGAAACAGTATTCTCAACTTTAAAAACTTTTTTCAAAATAATTTGAATCGTGAATAATACAAAAGTCATTTATCTACAAAACCAAAATGGCAACTCTGTTGGGTAGTCTAACTAGGTTCTAACCAAATATTTGAATTAGTTTATTTTGACTAACTCTGCAGGGTATGTTAAATTGACCCCCACCATTGAAGAGGTGATAACTAGTTATGAGAGAATTGATATGTGTGACAAGAAAAGAAGTGCACCTGATAAAAGCATCTAGTCCCTATTGTATGGGATTATCAAGAGATCAATGATTCCTTTTTAATTAATGATGATACCTGTTTAGGGAAATATGATATGACAATCATATCTTCCCATGAGTTGTATCACCTATTTGGAAGGTATAACATCTTTGAGAAGTTAAGACATAAATTTTAAACAGAGGAAAATAAAAAGAGAAAAGAGCATTGGCATTTGCGCTAGGTTTATTAAAAACTACGGTGTTCCCATGAAGAGAAATTGACATGATTCATCCAAGAGTCGGGTATGAATCCGAAGTCTCTTTTCGTTTCAGGTATAAACCCAAAGTCAGTGACACTTACAAGGAGTGTTTGAAGAAGAATCTTGTCGAAACATTGATCTCGAGGCAGAATATAACCACCCGAATTGTCGATATAGAATAAGAACATCAGAACTATTTTCAAAAGCTTTAAGATGAATTCCAATAAAGTGGGAACATACACCAATAGATGCATATGGAGGATTCCTCAACCATACACCAGTTGGGAGAAGAGTTAAAGTGGGCCAGGCAAGAGTTTGGTAATGCTAGGTGGTGACTGGTATATTTAAATTATTGAATGGTTTCTCAAATTGATAGCATAGAAAATATGACCTACGAGAACAAAGCTTAGTTACACGGGATTCACCATATCCTTAAGAGATATCACATATGGCAAGATATGGATAAAACTAAAAAGGCAAAGGCCAATGAAGGAGCATCTAGGAGCTAGTTTTTCAATCCCCTGCGCGGGATCTTATCCTTTCTTTCCTGTTATCTACTATTTCCCTAAATATTGTATACCCCTTATGCTACTTTTGAAGAAATTTATGACTTTTTTTTATATTTCTATGTAAATTTGGGGGGATAATGGATTAGCTTTTGAAAAGGCATATATTTTGTTCAAAATTTATCAGGCAAACCCTAGGCTCAAAAGGGTTGCCCCAACCAGGATATCTGTTTACTATAATGTCAGTATTTGATATAACTGCCTTATCTTTTCATGTGTGTTTGTTTGAATCAAAGAAAAATTTATCTACTATGCTCCCATGGATTATTTTGCCATGGATACATTTGTCTATGATAAAAGTGGTTACTTTTTGTCAAATATCTTGCATTTTTTATGATATATATGGGATCTAACACATCATCCTTTGAGTTATTTTACTTTATAGATAAACAGAAAACTACTTCGTGTTTAAATAAGCTAGCAGAATATCCTTACTTTAAAATGTCAAAAGTTAATAAAATCTCATCCCCTAACAATCATTCAATGACTGGAAGTGACGAAGATAACACATTGACCATCAGGGACATTATGATAGTAGGAAAAGTGAGATGATTGCTGAGCTAGCGAGAAAATTAGAAATGCTTTAAGAGGAGATGAATCGTACCAGATATTTGGCTAATCTGGATATCATCGTCAATGCTCCTGTCCTAGGATGACACAGGAATCCACTCCAAATTCCTCCCTTCAATACTCCTATTCTGACGAATCATCCAAATACCATATCATTCACCTATATTTACCAATTACCCACAAATATCATAATCGCTAATCCTCCAATTCATGTTTCCACAACACAAATTGAGAAAATAACCCAGATGCTTACCATCCGTAAAATCCATCCCTAAACCCATAAAATCCGTTTCCAAATCCACAAAATTCATTTCCAAAGTCCTAAATCCCATTTTTGAACCCCCAAAATTTGCTTCCAAATCCACAATATCTATCTCTAAATCCACAAAACCCATTTCCAAACCCACAAAATCCATTTCTAAACCCACAAGATTTGTTTCCAAATCAACAAAATCCCTCATAGATTCCCCCAAACTTCTCTCATATTCCACAAAGTGTTGTTAATTTCAAAATATCCTCAACAACTAACACCCAACATCCTCTTATCCTCAAAATCAAGCTATCATTCTAAATCCTTCTCTTGTCATCATATCTACCACTACTTTCCCAATCCAAAGGTAGACCATTACTAGAAGAAGAAAAAAGAGTGGAGGATCAAGTATGAAAAAAAGTTACTGCCCATGAATGAAGATATTATTAGGATTAGGGAATCTCTTGAGATAGGGGATAATGATGCTTTGGTGTACGATGATCCATGTGTTCACATTGGAGTAGATCTATCCAAATGGTATAAGGTTCCTAAATTTGAAGTGTTCAATGGCACTGGAAATCCCATGGATCATCTAGGAACGTATTGAGACCAAATAGTTAGAGTACAAAGAAATGAGGGATTACTAATGTGCTTATTTTGCTGAATCTTAAGAAACAAAGCTTTAGATTTATTCATGTCTCAAGAAATGAAAAGATGGTTTAGCTAGAGGGCATTGTCTAAACGATTTCTCAATAGGTTTGTATTTAACAATTAAATAGTCCCTAATCGATAGTCACTAGACTGGATCAAGCTAAAGAATGATAAGTGTTTCTGAGACTATGCCTTTTATTAGAGAAATGAATTAACTAAGGTACAAACTCCCATATCTAAGGAGAAAATGGTGTCGATGTTCTCTCGAGATTAAGAGGGAGAACCTTATACTAGGATAGTATCTACTGTCAGGGAAAATTTCACAAATTTGGTAAAAATTAGGGAATCGCTAGAGGAAGGCATTCAAACAGGAAAGATTATCAAAACCCCAACATCATCTCAGTCTTCTAAGGTCCTAATGAAGATAAGAGAACATGTGATTGTGGTCTTTAATAATTTTGTTTCTAAATTAAAGAAATTCAAACCTAGGAATGTTCTTTCCTCTCCATCATCACTAAGTTTTTAACCTGTATTCTAGGCCCAACCGTAATACCAAGTTCCACAACTAAATATTTTACTCCAATACCAAGTTCCACAGCCAAATTATTAGTCTCATGTTCAAGCTTCCCTTCCAAAAAACCAAATATACATCCAAGCTCCTCCAAACTATCATCAAGTACCTCCCCCCACTAATCAAAACTAGTAAACCTCCCATGTCCAAATCTCAAAAAGAAATCTCCCTGAACATTCACGCTATTGGATGAAATTTGCACCTAGCTCTTTGAAAGATTAAAAGAAGCTGGTTATATACAGCCTATTCAACCAAAAGCTACCAATCCCAATTACTTATTCTTTCATGCCAATCATATTTGTGCTTATCATTTGGAAGCATTAATGTATAATTCCGAAGATTTTATCAACTTGAAACATAAGATCCAAGACTTGATTGATTAGAAGGTCATCACTTTTCAGGCATCGACATCAAATATCATTAGTAATCCATTGCCTTATCATTGGGAAGCCATGATTAACATGATCAAAATAGAGTGCCAATAGGTATCTAGCAAAACTATTACTAAGGTAGATTTAGAAAAGCCAAAAAGATAGAAGTAGTGGAGATGATAGAGAAAGACATGACTGCCTTAATTGTAAATGAAACACCCGCATTTATAGTGATGACATCCCCAACTCAGGTGTATGATCTACCACCGCTAGAAAGAAATTTATTGTAGAGACTGCCATGGCAGAAGGGATGAATAATCTTGACAATGCTATATTCCTAAAGATTTGACCAATAGAAAAAATTCATACAAAAGGAAAATCACTGAAGGGAAGGAAAAATAATTTTAAAGTTGTATGCAACCAAAGGAGTATTCAATTATCAAGCATTTAGAAAAGACACCAGCCCAAATTTTTATTTAGGCGTTGTTAATGAGTTCACAATACCTTTAGAAACCTTTATTGAAGTCCTAGACGAAGCATATGTTCCTATAGGTACGAGTGTTGAAAATATGGCTGCGATGATAGGGACCATTATGGGAAGTCATCGCATATCGTTTAGTGAAGAAGAGTTGCCTTTTTAGGAGGTAATGCATAACAAAGACTTACACATCACTATTGGTTGTTAGTACTATGTAATTAATTGTGTATTGATAGATGATGGATCTGTTTTGAATATTTATCCATTTTCATATTGGATTAACTTGGCTATGACTTGGGAAAAGTTTGCCAAAGCGTTGTTAATGTGTGAGCTCTTGATGGAAGGTAGAGAAATACTATAGGTGAAGTTGATTTGTACATCTAGATGGGATCTGCTGAATTCAAGGCTAAATTTTATGTTATGGATATCCACCATAGTTATAACTTGCTACTGGGGAGAGCATGGATCCATGTGAAAAATGCAGTTTCATCGACCCTTAATCAATTATTGAAGTTTATTTTGGAAGAACACAAAGTTGTCATTCAAGGTAAAGGAAGCCATTTGAATTATCCCAATGGTTATGTAACTGTGATTAAAGATATTCTGAGGAGTAGTAGTTTTTATATAGTGGAAATTGTAAGTGCTGCGGAGAAAGATCTGATACCCCAAATGCTAATGCCTTCTATCTATAAAATTATTATGACTGTGATATTAAGAATATGGGTTCAAGACTAGTTGAGTTTTGCGTAAGAATTTGGAAGGAATTATTGAGCCCATTATGGTCCCAGAAAAAACATTTAAGTATAGGTTAGGAAACCAGCCAACAAAGAAAGATGATATTTAAGATAAGTCAAAGATGAGTCTATCCAAACCATTTCCACTCTTGTACTAGCCATTTCCTGTGTGTGAGGGGTCAAAAAATGATGGTCTTGGGGATGGTATAGGAAATTTATTTGAGGTATGGAATACTATACTAGAATATTTCCCTATGTTTAGTGGGGTGAGAAAGTTTTCACCATGGAAACATGGCACGTTCGATTTTTAAAACAAAGAATTTTCTCTTGTACTAAGGCTGTTTTAGGAAATAGGATTTGGTTTTGTACTTGTTACAGGTAAAATAGGTCAATAAAAGACTGGAATGATATTGGAAGAAAAAAACCTGAAAAAGACCAAGTATGCAAATGGTACGAGTCACCTTACGAGTTTTCAACACACCGGCTCATAGTTTGACTCATAAGTACAACAAAAGACAAAGCCAAGAAAAATAAATAAATATAGGAAATAAATGAGTGAAGCATAATAAATATAAGATAAGGATATGGGTTGTGTCAAGAAATCCTAAAGAGAATAGAAACTAACGTCATGATTTAAAGGTAAAGTCTCAGAAGAAGATGAGTTGGAAGTCTGAGTACAATTTAGTTATCAAACTATAAATAGATCAGTGTCCAAAAAATTAAAATAAGAAGTACCAGGTGGTAATGAGTGAAGGCCATGAGTTGTGTGATCAAGGTATGACTTATGAGCAAGAATTGTAAGAAGAACAGAATGTTGAAGCCTAGAAAATCATGAGCTGGAATGGATACAAGAGGCACAGTGCGACTCATAAGAAGTCCTTATGAGTGGATGATCAAGTCGTACCTTGTGCTAAATTACTTTTCCTTTTTTATTTTTATTAGGATTTTTGGGATATATTTAGAGAGTACAAATACCCGAGGGTTTATATTTTATTACATTACGTTCTTAGATGTTCTAGTATATTACTTTACATTCTTTTCATTATTTTTGAGATTTTTGGGTAATTATTCAATAGCAAATTTTGCTTTTTATTCATCTCAATATTGTACAATTAACTAAATTTGCAGTGTGTATGCACCTCAGGTGGGCCTAGGTGAGGAGAAGAAAAATTTTTGAAATGTTTTTGATGAGGCGATTAAAGGCGTGCCTTGTTCGGAAAAGATTTTTATATGAGGGAATTTCAATGGGCTCATCAGGTCTTTGCTGTTAGGGTATGATAATGTGATGTGGGCTTTGGGTTCGGGGTTTAGAATTATAAAGGAGCTTCTCTTTTAGATTTTGCGATGGTTTTTGGGTTGGTGGTTATGAATTCCAGCTTTCCAAAGAAGGAAGAGCAGTTAGTTACTTTTTGGGGTTGGGTAGCTAAGATTCAGATTGACTTGTTGCTGCTTAGGAAGGGGGATAAAGCTTTTTGTAAGTATAGTATGGTAATTTCTAGCGAGAATCTTGTGACCCAGCATAGACTCTTGGTAATGGACCTAGTTATCAAGAAAGGCAAGATAAGGCAGGGTGGGAAGGGTTGACCAAGAGTTAGGTAGGGCAGTTTTTCTCTAATTAGTGCTATGGAGATAGAGGTGAAATTAGAGGGGATGGTGGTGTGGGAGAGCAGGGGAGACATGGATAGTATGTGGGATAAGGATACTGTTTGCATTAGGGAGGCTTCTAGAGAGGTGTTGGGTGTCTTAAGAGGATGATCCGATCGGTATTGAAGGGATTGGTGGTGGAATGAAGTTAGATTCTTAGATTCTACGACTAAGGCAATTCAACTATTGCAGAGACTGGTAGAGCATGACAGAGAGAGGAAGAGGGATATTCACATGGTGTTTATTGATGACAAGGTCCCTAGAGAGGTTATTTGGAGATACTTAGAGGCGAGAAGGGTCCCGGTGGTATACATCAGAGCAATTAAGGACATATATGAGAGGGCGAAGACTCGGGTAAGGATGGTGGAAGGATATTTTGAGCATTTACCAATCTTGATAGGGTTGCATCAAGGATCAACTCTTAGTCTTTTTTTTTCGCTTTGGTGATGGATGTGTTGATGAGGAATATAAAAGGTGAGGTACCTTGGTGTATATTTTTCGCGGATGATATAGTTCTGATTGATGAGTTGCGACAAGGGGTTAATGATAAGCGGAGGTTTGGAGACAAACCCTAGAGTCTAAAGGTTTTCGATTAAGTAGGACTAAGAAGGAGTACTTGGAGTGCAAGTTTAGTGACTTGAGGCAAGAGGAGGAGGTGGTAATGAAGTTAGATTCTTAGGCGGTTTGCAAAAGGGATAGTTTTAAGTACCAAAAGTCTACCATTTAGGGCAATAAAGATATAGATGAGGATGTCTCTTACCGTATTGAGGTAGGTTGGATGAAATGGAGGCCCGCTTTGGGAATGTTATTCAATAAGAAGGTGCCCCCCAAGCTGAAAGAAAAATTCTACAGAGTTGTAGTCCAACATACTGTGTTGTATGGAGTGGAGTGTTGACAGGTTAAGAATTCTCATATTCACAGGTTAAAGATGGCAGAAATAAGAATATTACGTTTGATGTGTGGATTCACAAGGGCTGATAGGGTTAGGAATGAAGTAATATGGGAGAAGATAGGAGTGGTATCGGTGGAGGATAAAATATGGGAAGTACGGTTGAGCTGGTTTGGTCATGTGACAAGGAAGGGCACGGATGCCTTAGTTTATAGGCATGAGAGGTTACCCTTGGAAGGTTTCAAGCGGGGTAGGGGTAGACCGAAGAAATACTAGAGAGAAGTGATTAATCGTACATGGAGAAGTTACAGATGACTAAAGACATGACCCTGGATAGAAAGATGTGGAGGAAAAATATTAGGATAGAGGGCTATGGTTATGGTTGATTCGTAGTTAGTAAGTAGGTGGATCTTGGTGTTCTTTGTTTAGAAATGTACATTATTTTTGTCGATGTCATTTCTATGTTATTTTATTATGTTATATGCTTTTGATGCATTTGCATACTGCATTTTATCTTGAGCCAGGGGTCTATTATAAACAGTCTCTCTACCTCTAAAGAGGTAGTGGTATGGACTGCGTATACCCTCCCCTCCCCAGACTCCACATGTGGGAATATAGTGGGTTTATTGTTGTTGTTGTTGTTGTATTGTACAATTAAATACATGCCTTCTTTATTGATTGTCAGGGATCGTTGCATAAGCATGAATGACTAACTTCCCTAACTAAGGTTGTGGGAACCCTGGTAGATTAACTACGTAAGGGAAGTGAGAGAGTCATCTATTCTAAAGTAGATGCATATATCTTAATCTTATTCAAAATAATATACCTCAGATCTACTTTAGATGCTTGAGGATTGCCTTTATTCTATAACGTCCTTACAAAAGAGTTTGAAATTGGGAAAACAGGATTAAAATAGTAATTTGAGATTCACATCCATCTTATTATTCCATTATTTCATCAAATTAACTCGAGGCTCAGAAGGTGAAATTTAAACTAAAGTCAAAGACAAAGAGAGATAAAGCGATACGCTGAGACTCACAAGATAAATAAAGCAACCTAGATTTCTATCTCTTTGAAAATTTCAAGGATTTTTGGTCTCTGTACAATATATGACTAGGGAAAACAAATCACACACTAGGATATGAGTAGTATGGGTTAGTCATATACTGACCAGTATTGGTTAGTGGGTTGGATATTATTTCTAGAATTTATATAACTTGGGTGGTATGAGTCGTTTCAATGGACATGGGTCATTTTGTTTTGGTCTCTCCTTCACTTAATATTTGACTTGGTAGATTAAGTTGGATCTGAGTACGAGTGGCTCACCATGAGCCATAATCTAGGGTATAAGTCATACCATGGATTCGTATGGTGGGCAGTGTTCAATCTCTTTTAAATTCTATTCTGCTAGGGGTACGGATAATGGGTACCAGTCGTATTCATGGATACAACATGGTTTAGGGTAAGTTGTACCTTGGATAATGTTGGGTCCAATGGCAATAGCCTTGGGTATGAGTGGTGGATAGCACTTGTTTTAGAAGGTACGACTGGTATGGATAGTCGTATCCCTTTAATGGGATTTTTGGTGAAGTTTCTGTGAGGGAAATCTGGACATTTCCCCACATAACCTAATATGGCCACTTGACTTTTAACTCACTTGGGAGGTTGTTTTCCCTATTATTCTATTCTTTAACACTTAGAAAAACACTCTCTTATTCTCTCTAAAGTTCTTGGTCTAGGAAAGCCAGGGTTTTATATTAAGGATTAATTTGGAGATTGTGTTGGTGATTTCTTTATATCATCTTCTTTGTTTAAGGCATCTTCTCTTCCCTCGTTGTTAATTCAAAACTAAAGGCATGGTTTTATACAATGTTTTCATGGTTTGATTATTTTCTGATTTTGGGTTTTCAAATATAAATTGGGAGTTTTGTTTATGAATGCTAGGTTATAGTTTTTCCATGTTTTAATTATGATTTTATAAGCTTTAATGGTGGTTCTAGATAATTGGTTGCATGGGAAAGGTCATTTTGTAGTTGCCTTTGGTTTTGGAAATAATACGCCCCTAATATGTTAGATAAAATGCAAATGAGAATTTTTCACTACATTGTTGGATTTTTAATGGAACTAATGCATGGTTTAAACGTTGTAATGGAATCCTAAATCTTTAAATGGTGTTGAATGGTCAAAATAGAATGGTTTTGGGTTTAACAATCATCTTTTTAGGGTACAATGGAATCCCCAAAGTAATCATAATAATGGAATACTTATAGGGTACTTGGGACTCCCCAAGTTAATTGGATAATATGATCTATGGGTACATGGGAATCCCTTGATCTCTAAAAGGTTTGGCTAAGTACAATTCTTGCAAGTTATAGTCGGTATGATAATAACACTATGTATCTCCTCAGTTGATAACAAAGGTTTTGTTGGTTTGAAATGGTTTTAATTGGGAAATAATGGCGGGTGTGTGATAGCTAACCGTGAAGGTAGGAGTCCAATGAATGAACACTAAAAACTCATATTTGCTGACATTAAGGGTAGGTCATGGTACCCTAATACGATACTACAATGTACACTGGAATCCTATAAGTACACTGTACATATGTATCATGGAGGGTAAAGTTACTTGGGAATCCCCTACTCTTATTGTATCTCCGATTCGTGCGACTACATGTATTGAGGGTGATTCATGGGGTTACATTGGACCCATATAGCTTGTGATTTTTTAAGGAAAGTTACGCTACACATATCCAGGTTAATGGTTTTAATTGCATGGAAAACCCAATTCACATTTCCATCATGATTATATATATAAATGGTTTTTATCCATATAGAGGGTTTAGTTGGTTTTGAAAAATTGGATTATTATATCCTTATCCTGAGTTAATGCAAGATTTCACCCGCTAACCCATCTTCGGGCGGATGTATTCCCATGAGATACAGGAATCGGCCGTTCTACTTCTCTTGGTTAGTGATTAGACTTCGAGATCAACTACAAGATTAAAGTAGTGAGCTTCCATCTTTCCAGAAGGCTCTATTTTGTGGATGTTATTTAATGCTTTGTTTTATTTATGGATATTGATTTTACCTATGGTTGGGGGCATGTCCCAACAGGATTTTGGCATTCTTTTGGTTAGAAACTTTGTGGAACTACTATAGGTTGGAAAGACGAGATTAGTAGGTTGACATTATTATTAGGGCTGATACCGGTTGAAGGTATTGTTGTTTTTTCCATACTCTTTTATTTTATGATTATATATTATTATTATGCAACTCATATGGTTTAGTTGTATCAGTTATCTGTTCGGTATCAGACTATTGGTCTCATTTGGGTGGTTATGAAAATAGACCTATCCCAGTGTAATGCCCCGAATCTGGTAGCCAAAATGCCACACAGTTCCCATGACCCCGATGGACCACAAGATAACCCATGACTGATATCTATACCTAATTACTACATAATATACTGTATAAATATGGAAACATATATTGAAAGGCTATAAGGTTCAAACTGGATAAACATCTGATAAAATATTCTCTGAAAATGGTATAGCAATACGAAAGAAAATCTGAAATAACTGTCTGACATGCTATAGTCTGAAATCCTCTAAACTGAAATGAATAAAGAGTTGATGGGACTTTTACCCAACTAACTCCATCTACTAAAATAAACTTAAAACTAAAATAGTAATGTAATCATCATGCCCTTGAAATATGAGGACTCACATTTGACTCTGACAATTGAACATGGATGTTACTGATACTCTAGAGATCGTGATTCTAAACCTATGGTAAAAGAAACCATAGCGCAAATGTGTCAGTACTTTGAGTCTACAGGTATGCATATGAGGTAGGCTGAATACAATAGGTTCATATGCATGAACGATACTAACTGATTGACTAATATGAACATGAGAATAAATGCATGCATACGTAACTATAACTGACATCGTGATAGGACTGAATGTTATGTTTCTGACTACTGAGTTTATTAATAACATAGAATTACTGAAATATGAGGGAATGATACTATGTTACTGATAAATGAATAACTATTTCTGACAGTTCTGATTATGAAAAACTGGTCTGGTTGATTGTGTCTAATAGTCCGGAAGTTGAATACTTATAACATGAGTTCTGATAATAGATATAACTGATAACATGAATGACTTTATCTGATAGTCCTAAATTTGATGGAACTAGCTGAGTTCCGTACTGTATCTAAGTAATGAATGTGAGATCAGTCTTTTTTGGCGGGTGATCTATAAATCAGATGATACCATTACTGATTGACCATAGTTGACATTAGTCCTATCTAATGGGTGATACCAGAGTCTATTTGTAATGATAAGGTGTGATTGTATTTGATAGTCCTAAATCTATACTACTGAGCTGAATTGACTGTATCTGACAGTCCTTACTCTATAACTGAAACTGTGGGATGTATTCATCTAACCGACTTTCCCCATACTAAGCTAACTATGGTCCAACCTATAACCCCAGCTGAAAGGGTGTCAGTACCGCGACACTGGTAAAGACAACTGCTGTGGAGTCAATCCTAATCTAGCGGGTGACCCTTAGGATCAGTCCTATATATTTAAACGTGATAGTGGGTGATCCCTGAGTATGCCAGTCCTATCTAACGGGTGACATCTCGTACCTACGCTGGCCACGTAGTTCTTGAACATAGGGATTGCTTCTACGGATCTCAGTCCAATCTAACGGGTGAGTCCCCATCCTTAGTCTTGCTCGGTGTTTAATCCTACTCCCATCTGAAATACACTGAACTGATTAATTAAGCTAAACTGATTAACTAAACTCAACTGATACTACTGGTATTGTTTAGTGGAGTTAAACTGAATTTACTGAGTTTCGTTGACTGACGGAATGTACTGAGTTTTGATGACTGACTAAGAATACTGAAGTTACTAAGATTGACTAGGAATACTGAGGTTACTGAGATTACTTAGTACTGAGGTCACTGAGATTACTGAACTACTGAGATTACTGAGAACATAACATGGCTCTAGGCAAACAGCTAAATGTTCGGGTATAAGTACCCTCAAGATTCGATGAGAAGAAACTTACATGGCATGGCTTACTTGAACACATGACCAAAAACCCAATTTATAATTCATATATTGAAGCACTTCATTAAACATGTGATATGCATAAGCTTGTACATACATGGAGATTTCACGATATCATACTTGTTGGGCATTGTTCCTTTATCTAGGTATTTAATCATACACATGATAGGCATAGAACATTTAGATAACATTATACAACAATCAAACATCATGATTCATATCTAATTTCATCATCCTAGGGTTTATTTATAGGATCACATGAATATACATCAATAAAAATCAATTCCATTTAAAATTGATCACCCAACATGGATTTGAATTCAATTGATCATTCTCAACAAAAACAAAACAAACCCAACATGAAATTCATACAGAAATCCATAAACTTAAACTTAGAAAAGAGATTCTTGGGCTTCATAGATGAATGGAGTCCATGAATAAACACTACGCATACCTTATCTTGTGATTCTATGATGATTGATAAAGAGATTCTTGAAATTTGACAGTGAATTCAATTAGAATTGAACCTACTATGAAAACCCTGGGGCTTGTTCTTAAGATTTTTTTGAGAGTAATTGAGTATAAGTTGCTGAATTATGGCAAAATCTTTTATTATAAGTCTTATAAAGTGTAGGATATTGACCATTTTAATCCTAGGACACGTATTTAGTTTATGATAAATTTTTTCGACTTTTATCCTTAGCGCGATGCGCCACTTTCACGCCAAGTCACTGGAAAGTGACAAATGGGAAATTGCACGGTGGTGTGACTTAGAGCTATCACCTTACCACCTTGTCTATGACCTGGAAGTTTGGCGCGATGCGCCACAATCGTAAAGCAATACTAGAAATTGACAATTCCCATTTCAGCTATCTCTGCGACGCACTGAAGGCTCAGGTGATACACTGTCTCACTGAAATGGCATTAAATCTTCACCCGTGTGTCGGATTTGGGCGAATTTGGTATCGATGGAAGGCTTATTGAATTTTCCACATGACAAAAAGTAAAAATCTTAGAAATACCATATGTACAAAAGATGATTAATCTTTCAAAGAAAGATTCTAACATTCTTGGGAAACTTTTCAAGTTAGGAAAAGTAAGGGGTATTACACCTAGATTCTTGGATTATGCAATAACACTATCTTGTTATATGGTTGAAATAATTAGAATCAAGATATGCATAGGCTAGTTGGGCTGGGCAATTGTGGGTGGTCTCGAGTCTTGGTTGGACTTAGGATGCTAATTATGACAAGCCCGTAGTTTGGGTCGTGCCAAGTTGGTATTAAAGCTCTAGGTTCATGGCCAATTAGGTGTCCAAAAAGTTGTGATTAGTAGAGTCTCTTTTA
Source organism: Capsicum baccatum var. pendulum (assembly GCA_030864225.1). Lineage (NCBI taxonomy): Eukaryota > Viridiplantae > Streptophyta > Magnoliopsida > Solanales > Solanaceae > Capsicum > Capsicum baccatum. Next base: position 156,596,806 of record CM061557.1, on the reverse strand, counting down.
GAGGTGTGTAGTATGCCATACTCATAAGAGAGAGGCTATAAGGTATTTAAGAATACTTCATTTTCTTGGTATTCTATTTTTTCAAGCTTGGAGTCTATGTCCTTGAATTTCCTTATAATTCTTGTTTGTTTGCTTTTTAGACCATACCTCAATGATCTGGAATAGTTGCTACTTGTCATCCTAAAGGTGAGGTGACTAACGAATAATTTTTCCAATCAATTCGTGTAATTTCTCAGTTAGTTGCTGCTCAAGCTAAGCAGGATGCATTTAGTGTTTTATCTATTAAGGCCATAAGGGTTGTCTAGTTGATGAAGATGAATATTTCTATTTTGATTATAATAAATATGAAGAAGGATCCTCAAGCTTTCTTAGATTAAATGGAGAAAATCATCAAGGAAATAAAGTCCATGAAAATAGAAGGGTAAACATTGCAGCTTATCAGCTTAAGGATGTTGTGTACCAATGGTATGAGAAGTCGAATAGAGATAGCAGTAATGTTTAGGAGTTATCCTTATGGGATCCCTTTTTAATGTTGTTTTGAATTTCTTCTTTTCTCAGGAGCTAAGAGAAGCAAAAATGGAGGAATTTGTGAATCTTAAGCAAAGAAAAATGTTTGTCAAGGAAAATTCATTAAAGTTTTAGCAGCTATCAAGGTATGCTCTAGACTTGGTGTCTAATATGAGAGAAAGGATTAGAAATTTTACCTCTAGGCTATCCTGAGATTTGATCCTTAAAAGTAAGATTGCCTTGCTAATTAAGAATATGGATATTTCATAGTTTGTTGTCCAAATGCAACACGTAGAGGATAAAAAGAGAAAACAAATAGAATTTGGGGAAAGGTAGGGTAAAGGAGTACGTTCTCTGAGTAGGGTGGTGCTCAGTAGTAGGTTGGTTAGGATGGTGGAAAATGGCCAAAGAAGAAGTGGGGGAGTTTTTGTTCCTTCTCTAGTGCTAGATCTTCTTACCCGAAGCAGTCAAGTGATAAGCATTCGTAAGGTCGTGATAATTTTTTGGCATAAGGTGTCCAATCGAAACATATTGGGGATTAGTAGGCTTTTTCATGACCTCCTTGTTGGTTATATGATTGTATTTATGGGGCTTTTGTGATGACAAGAGGGACAGGTTTTTTAAATATGGTTAGTCAGGCCATTTTCTCAAAAATTATCTGTTTGGTAAAGGTGCTTTAGTAACGGTTAAATCTCCTATTGCTTCTTCTTCTGCTCCTATACCTAGTGGTGAGGTTACTGCTTCTAATACTGCTATTAGTATTGACACAAGCTAGAACAGGTTATATGCTCTTACATCTTGACATTAATCTAAGGCTTCACCTGATGTTGTTACCAGTATGTTACAACGTTTTTCTCATAATTTGTATTGTCTGCTTGATTTGGGTTCCACTCTTTCCTTGTGACCATATATGTGGTTGTACATTTTGGTTTTTATCCTAAGGTTGTGTTGAATCCCCCGATATGTGACTACATTATTGCTAAAAGAGTCTATAAGGGGGGTGTGATATCTTGTGGTAGCAAACAGACATTTATAGATTTGTTCGAGATGGATATGGTAGATTTTGATGTTATCCCGCAGATGTATTGGTTACACTTTTGTTACATATCCTTAGATTGTTGAACTCATAAGGTTGTCTTTAGGTTCCCTGGTGAACTGCTTATAGAGTCGGAGAGTGGTTCCCTAGCTCCTATGGGAAGGCTTATTTCTTATATTAGAGCTCAGAGATTAATCTCCAAAGGGTGTATTTATCACTTGGTCTAGTTAAAGATTCTAACTTGGAGGGTTATTTTTCATTCGGTTCCTGTGGTATCTGAGTTTCCTAAGGTCTTTTCGGATGATCTTTATAGTGTTTATCTGGATAGGGAAATTGAGTTTGGTATTGATTTGGCTTCAAACACTTATCCAATATCTATTCATACTTAGAGAATTACTCCGATAGATTAGAGGGAACTCTAGAAGAAGCTTAATTATCTTCTGGAAAAGGGGTTTATTCATCCTCGTGTACCCTGTGGGGTACACTCGTGTTTTTTATGCACAAGAAGGATGGTTTTCTTTGGAGGTGCATTGACTATCGATAGTTGAATAAGGTAAAAGTTAAGAACAAGTATCCTCTTCCAAGGATTGAGACTTGTTTGATCAATTGTAAGGTACCAAGTTCTTTTTAAAGATGGATCTTTGGGCTGGTCTCATCGTCTTAGTATTATGGAGGAGGATATCCCTTAGATGGATTTTCGTACTCGATATAGGCATTTTAAGCTCTTGGTTATGTCATTGGCCTTGATTAATGCCCTGATGGAATTTATAGATTTGATGAACACAGTTTTTAGGCAGTTCTTCGATCATTTTATCATTGTGTGTATTGATGAAATCTTGGTGTATTTTAAAGTTAGGTGCATTATGCTAATCACCTCTTTCTAGTGTTACGAACCTTGAAGGAACAACAGTTGTATGCCAAGTTCTGTAAGTATGAGTTTTTGTTGAAAGTTATGACTTTCTTGGGTCATATTATTTCAAGTAAAGGGATCATAGAGGATCCGCAAATGTGGTTTTTGTTATGAAGTGTCCTAGAATTATTTCGGAGCTTTTTATGTTGGTTGGGTAATTTAGGAAGTTTGTGGAATATTTCTCGATGACAGCTACTTCATTAACTAAATTGACTTAGAAAAAGGTAAAGTTTTCTTGGTTTGATGCGTGTTAAGGGAGTTTTGAGAACCTTAAGGATAAGCTAACTTTGGCTTAGGTTTTGACCTTTCCAGAAGGTACGAAGGGGTATGTGGTTTATTATGATGCATCTCGGATGGGACTTGGTTTTGTTTTGATATAGCATCAGAAGGTGATTGTCTATGCTTCTAGGCAGTTGAACGCACATTACAGGAATCATACTACTCATTATTTGGATCTATTGGCGGAGTTTGCTTTAAAAATATGGCAAATTATTTTTATAGAGTGCACGTAGACATCTTTTTTTAGCATAAGAGTCTAAAGTATGGGTTCACTTAGAAGGAGCTAAATCTTAGGAAAAAATGATGTTTGGATCTTCTCAAGGACTATGATATGAGTCTTTACTACCACACAGGTAAAGCTAATGTTATTGTTGATACTTTTAGCAAGTTGTAAATAGAATGTTTGGCTCATATGGAGAAAGGAAAGCGGGAATGGGTGAAGGATATTCACCGCTTGGCGAATCTTGGAGATCATCTCTTGGACTCTATGTATAGATGGGTAATGCTTCAGGAAGTGTTTAAATCATAACTTGGTGCAGAGATTAATGAGAAGCAAGTGATAGATCATATCTTGATAAAAGTTAAGAGTGATGTTAGTGGGAAAAAGGTGATGGTGTTTGAGATCAACGGCAATGGTACTTTAAAAGGTTGTATATTCCTAATGTCGATGCTTTGGTACAAAAGGTTTTGGCTAAGACGCATGAATCATGCTTTATTGTTCATCCCGGTTAGACCAAAATGTATATTAATCTCAAGATGATATATTGGTGGAATGGTATGAAGAGAGATGTGGTTGATTTTGTAGCCAAGTACATAGTGTGACAACAAGTTAAAGTTAAGCATAGAGGGCCTGGCGGGTTGTAAAAAGAAATTGGTTTGCCCGAATAAAACTGGGAGGTGATTAACATGGATTTCCTTAGTAGTCTTCCTCAGTCTCAAAACCAATTTGATTTAATTTCGGTCATCATTGATAGGATGAAGAATTTTGCTTATTTCTTGCTAATGTGGACTACTTTTTTGGTGGAGAACAATGCAAAGTTGTATCTTCATAAGATAGTAAAGCTGCACGGGGTACCTTTTTCAATTATCTTTGATTATGGTACATAATTTTTAGCTCACTTCTAGTTGTCTTTTTAGAAAGTATTACGTACTAAGGTGAGTTTAAGTACTGCTTTTCATCTATGGATGGATGGACCAGAAAAATGGACTATTCAGACATTGGAGGATATGAGATGCCCTGAAACTCACAAGTTAAATGAAACACCCTACGTATTTTGGCCTTTTGAAATTTTCTGGGATTTCTGGTTTCTTGATAGGATACGACATAGGGAAATGACTTTTACACTGGGATACTAGTGGTATGAATTAGTTGTATGATGACCAGTATTGGTTGGTAGGTTGGATTTGGTTTCTGAAATAGATACAACTTGGTGATACAAGTCATATCGGTGGACACGGGTTGTTTGGTTTGGTTATTTCCTTTATTTAATATTAGATTTGGTAGACTAAGTTATATATGAGTATAAGTGGCTCACCATGAGCCGTAAGCCAGGGAACGAATCATACCATGGACTTGTATGGTGGGTAATGTTCAATTCTTTTATTATTTTATTCCACCAGGGGTACGGATCACGAGTACCAATCGTATCCATGGATACGGCATAGTTTAGGGTGAGTTATTTATTAGACCATATTGGGTCTAAAGTAGATGACCGTGGGTATGAATAGTTGATACCATTTGTATTGGAGGGTACGAATGGTATAGATAGTCGTATCCCTTTAACGGGATCTTGGTGCAGTTTATATGAGGGAAATAAGGACATTTCCCCACTTAACCTAATACGGCCACAAAACTTTTAACTAACTTGTGAGGTTATTTTCCCTAATATTCTATTCTTTAAAACTTAGAAAAACACTCTCCAATCCTCTGTAAAGTTCTTGGGCAAGGGAAACTAGGGTTTTATCATAAGAATTAATTTGGGGTTATATTTTTTATTTCTCTCCATCATCTTCATGGTTTAATTCATCTCCTCTTCCATTATTGTTAGTTCCAACTAAAGTCATCATTTGATATTTGTATTGTTTTGGGTTTTCAAATATAATTTGGGGGGTTTTGGTTATAAATGATTAGTTAGGGTTTTCCTATGTTTTAATTATTCTTTTATATTCTTTAATGGTCAGTTTGGATAATTAGTTGCATGGGATGGTTATTTGGTAGTTGGCTTTGGTTTTGAAAGTACTATGCTCCCAATATGTTTCGTAGAACTCCTATAAGTATGTTTTCACTGCATCGTTTGATTTTTACTGGAACTTATGCGTAGTTTAACTCAGTAATGGAACCCTAAATAGTTAAATGGTTAGAAATGGTCAAAATGGAATGGTTTTTGGTTTAACAATCATCCTTGTGGGGTACAATGGAATCCCCTAAGTAATCATAATAATGGAACACTTGTGGAGTACATTCAACTCCACCAAGTTAATTGGATAATGTGATCAATAGGTACATGGGAATCCCTAGATATCTAAAAGGTTTGGCTATGTAAAATAGTTGTAAGTTTTAGTTGGTATGACGATACCACTATGTATAGCCTTGGTTAATAACAATTATTTTTGTTGGAACTAGTTTTATTTGGGCAATAAAGGCGGGGTGTGATTGCTAATCGGGAAGGTGGAAGTACAACGGATGAACACAAAAAATTCAGATTTGCTAACATAAGGGGTTGGTCATGGTAACCTTATAAGATACTATAAGTTACACAAGAATCCTCTAAGTACACTGTACATATGTTTCATGGAGGATAAGGGTACATAAGAATCCCCTACTAATTTGGTGTTTCCAATTTGGGTTGCTACATGTATCGAGGCTTGTTCAGGGGGTTACACTAGACCCATATAGCCCGTTGGTGGTTAAGGATAGTTAAGTTACACATACCCAGTTAATGGTTTTAAATGCATGCTAAACACGGTTCCCCTTCTTGGCACGGTTATATATATGTATGGTTTGTATACATATAGATGGTTAACTTCGTTTTCTTAAATAGCACTATTTTATCCTTATTCTGAGTTTATGCTAGCATTCACACACTAACCAGTCTTCCGGTGACTGTATCCCCACGCGATGCAGGAACCGGCCATTTTACCTGTCTTGCTTAGTGATCTAACTTCTAGATCATTTATTAAATTGAAGTGGTGATCTTTCATCTTTCTGAAAGGCTCCATTTCTTGGATGCTATTTCATACTTTTATTTATTTAATGATATTGGTTTTGGCCATGGTTGGGGGAATGTCCCAACTGGAATTTGGTATTCTTTTGGTTAGAGCCTTTTGTGGAACTACTATGGGTTGGAATGGGCTAGATCGGTGGGGGCGTAAGACTTAATTTTGCATTGGTATTAGGGGTGTAAGACTTCATATTGACATTAGTATTAGGTGTTTCTGATTTATCATACGCCAGTGTATGTTGAATACTAGGAGAAGAGGCAATCCCCTACTCCCTTTTGATACAGAATCTGGAAGAATCACTCAAACTCCGAGAAGAATGGCAGAAAAAGTACATGATGTGGTTCTTGCTGGGTTTCAAGACCCAAAAAAAGGGCTTTCTCCCCTACCTAATGACCCACAAAATTTTGATGATAGATAGACTGAAAAATTATTAGCAATAATAGGGGAAAAAGCTGGAGCCATTGAGGAAGCACGGTTTGCTGAAGAGGCTAGGCTATCCTAGCAAGCGGTGCTAGCCAGACTAGGATGAGTGACTTATTATCGAAGAAGAATTGTAAAAGGCTGAGCTCTGATGATTCCTGCATATCAACATCTTCAACCCTATGATAAAGATGAGGACATAGGATATGTTGAACCTACTAAGACAAAAGTCGTTATTCCTCTTGCATTATCCCCCAATGTCAAATTTAACATAACTAGTGCTATAATCCAATTTCTAAACTTGAAGAATGCATTTCTGGGATCGCCAATGATGATTCTAAGATGTATCGGGCTTATTTTACTATGATCTATTCATCATATAGTATCCCAGGGGTAGAGCAAGAAGCTTTCAATTAAGCTTGTTCCTATTTTCATTGACTGGAGAAACATCGTTAATCTTTGTGGAACTTCCTAGAGGTTCAATCACTACTTTGCATAAGTTGCATAGATAATTTCTAAATAGATTCTTCCCTCCAGCAAGGATGCTACGTTGAAAGAGGTAATTTACAATTTCATTTATATACCTGTAGAATCCATGTATGAGGCATGGTTTAGATTCAAGAAGAAGTTGAGCATGGTATCAAATCACAGAACCATAACGTCCAATTTGTTGGAAATGTTCTACAGATCACTGAATGTCAGTTCTAGAGCAATAGTAGATATATTTTTTGGAGGTGCATTTATGTGTCTTTAGTGGGATACTGCATAGGATATGCTTGATGATATTTTTTTTAATAAAAGAGATTGCCATATTAGAGATGCTGAGCTTGGTACAAATACATATGTTATTGGGGTGAATAATTCTTATGGAGCTTACCATGACTTAGTAGCACAATAGTTTGCACCACTTTAGATAGATATTGGGCTTCTTACAAAATAGTTTGCAACAGTAAGTGATGAGAAAGTGAATACAGTTGTGGAACAGGGATCTATGTCTAGAACTTTTGACTCTGAAACTGAAAAGGAAGCGAAGAATCTTGATTGTGAGATGGTAGATTTTAGAGCACAAAGGCATGGGAATCATGGTCAGTACTTTTACATTAATAGATACAGAGACAGGAGAAGAGACCAATATGATGGTTGGAAACGCAAAGATGATTACAAAGAGAAGATTGACAGATATGTACCACTAGGTAGCCAAGATGCTGAGACTAAAATGGAAGCAATATTGTTAAATGTAGTCAAAGGCCAAAAAAGTAAAGAGAGTTGTCTTAAGGAGATTAAGGCAGACCTGTTAGGGCAGAATCAAAAAGTTGAGTCATATGCTACTGCAATCAAGAAATTGGAGTAGTAGTATAGACATATATTGGCCACATTGAACCAAAGAATTCCTGGCAATATTTTGAGTAATATAGTGGCAAATCCAAAAAAATGATGGTCATTGTCATGCCATTACCGTTCAGAGTGGTAAAAAAACTTTAGAGCCACTTCTACCCACTAGACATGAATGAAATAATGATGATGATTATATTAATATGAAGAGTGGTAGAAATCAAGATAATGTAAAAGATGAGGCTTAGGAGCCTATTCAGAAGCCCATCCTAAGACCTCACCCTTCTTTTCTTCTAAGGATGAAAAAAATCAAGAAGAAGGTAAGTATTAGAAATTTTTGTCAATGTTAAAGGAGCTATCAGTCAATATTCCACTTATAGAGGCATTAGAGAAAATACAAGGATATGTAAAACACATGAAGGATCTAATAACCAAGAAGAGGTGCATCATTTATGAGCCTATCAACAATATTCATCGCTGCAGCTATATAAACTATATCTTTGGTAGAGAAGAAGGAGGATCCTGGTTCATTCTCCATTCCTTTCACCATTGGATATTTCAACTTCACTTGGGCATTATTTGATTTGGGTGCTAGCATCAACCTCATGCCATTAGAAGTATTTAAATAGTTGGGGTTGGGCGCTACTACTATAACTACCATGAGACTAGTGATGGTAGATAAGACAGTGAAAAAGCCAGTTGGTATTCTATATGATGTATTAGTTATGATGGCTTCTTGTATATTTCCTATTTATTTCATGATTTTAGACAGTGAAGTGGACTTTTAAGTCCCAATTATATTTGGAAGACTGTTCTTGGCTACAGGTAGGATGTTGATAGATGTAGAGCTAGGACATCTTATAATGAGTCTAAATAATGAACAAGTGATAATCAGTGTATGCTAATCCATGCAGTAGCTTGATGAGTTAAGAGTAATATTTATGATTGATTTATTTGATTAAGAGATAGATTTATTCCATGATGTTGATGCAATAACTACATGGAAAAAACTTCTGACGTTATTCCTACTGAATAAAGGTTTGGTGTTGAAGCCTTAGCTACAGTGATAATGAACGTCAATAGTGATTAGAGTGATGACTATGATGAGATGGTATATGCACTCTATGGGAGTGGTTCTTCCACCTATGGACGAAATAATCTTGATTTGGATTTGAATAATTGAATGACTGCACCTTCTTTCCCATCTATCGAGGTGCCACCTGTCTTAGAGTTGAAGGCCCCCCCTCTAATTTGTGATATGAAGTTTTGGGGTCAACAACACTTTGTTGGTAATCATTACAGTTGACTTATTTGAGATAGAAGTAGAAGCTTTGTTATCAGTGCTACATAGATTCAATACAACCATTGGTTGGTCCATTGCAGATATAATGGGTATCAAGTAAGGTCTTTTTTACTCATAAAATTTAACTTGAGATGAATTGTATTCCAAGTATAGAGCAGCAACGTCGACTCAATTCTATGCAGGAGTTGGTGAAGAAAGAGAAATAAAGTGGTTAGATTCTCGTGTAGTGTATCCCATTACTGATAGTAAGTGGGTTAGTCTGGTACAATGTTTTTCAAAGAAAGGTCATATTACCATTGTGCCAAATGAGACAAATAAGCTAGTTCTAATGAGTTCAATCATAGGACGTAGAGTATGCAAGGATTATAGAAAAATGAATGCATGGACTTAGAAGGACCATTTTCCTATGACCTTTATGGACCAGTTGTTGGATAGACTCTTAGGCAGAGGACGGTACTATTTTCTATAAAGGTATTCGATTTACAACCAAATCATTATTGCGCTCGAACACCAAGAGAAGAAAACCTTTACTTGTCCTTATGGAACCTTTGTATTCAGATGTAGGCCATTCGAATTATGAAATACTCTGACCAAATATCAGAGATGTATGATGTCAATCTTCTCTGATATGGTGGAAGACACCATTGAAGTATTTATGGATAATGTTTTAATTGTTGGTGGTTTTTTCATGACTGCTTAGTGCACTTGGCTAATACTCTTCGAAGGTATGAGGAATGTATCTTGGTGCTTAACTGGGAAAAGTGTTACTTAACGGGGAAGAGAGTCATTTCATGGTTAAATAAGGTATTATGCTTGGTCATAAGATTTCAAAAAGGGTTCTTGACGTAGATAGTATGAAGATTCAAGTGATCGAGAAATTACCTCCACCAATTTCTTTGAAGGGTGTTCATAGATTTTTGGGACATGTTGGGATTTATAAGAAATTCATCAAGGATTTCTCAAGGATAGCCAACCTTCAAGTAGGATTCTTTAGAAAAAGGTGAAATTTGAGTTTACTGAATCATGCTTGAAGGCTTTTGAGTGTCTGAAATTAGAAGTTGATGAATGCTCCTATCATCATATCCCCAAATTGGTACTTGTAATTAGAGATTTTGTATAACGCGAGTGAATTGTCCATAGGGGCTATACTAGGCCAATGAAAATAAAAGATCCTCCATCCCATTTACTATGCTAGCAAGGCACTAAAGCCTGCTCAAAAGAACTACATAGTTACTGAACAAGAGTAGTTAGCAGTTGTTTTGCCTTTGAGAAGTTTATATCGTATTTAATTGGGACTAAGGTGATTGTGCACTACGATCACACAATATTGAGGTACCTAATGGATAAAAAAGATGCAAAGCCTAGACTAATTAGGTGGGAGCTATTGCTACAAGAATTTGATTTTGAGGTCAAGGACAAAAAAGGTACAGAAAATCAAGTTGCAGATCATTTGTCCAGACTTGAGGAGAAATCTATGCATAATGTTGAATATAGACTCGAGAATTATAATATTTTTTCATATAAGAAGATATTAGTAGCTTCAAAAGATCTAATTCCATAGATTGCAGACTATGCAAATTATCTAGCAAGTGATCTAGTCCGAGAAAAATCACTAAATTTGTATTGTTATTTTGATTTACTTCTTTATTTATTCATTTATTCAGTTAGGCATCGAAGAAAAAGTTGTAATTAATAAAAGTGAAGCATTTGTAGGCTGAAAGCCTAGAGTGACTAGTTTTAGACAAGTACAAGTGGTCCAATAGCCCAAACGAATAGTTTAGGACTGGTTTCAAAGATTTGGACCCAATGGGGTCTAACTCTCTCAATCCCTTCCCTTTACCTTTTTTTCTTAGTTTTATTTGCTAGTTGTTTCCAAAGGCCAAGTTAAATTCCTTACTAAGTCATTAAAATTGATTTTGCATAAACCTCAAAAAATATTTTCTTCACCAATTTCTTTTACTAAAAACAAATTCTTTTTTAAAATTTAGTCAAGGAATCATTTTTCAAATAGTCTGGATAAGTGTAAGTTAGCAGAATAATTTTGGTGCCTTAACAACCTTCCAAGAGTATTAATAGAAACTACTTATTCAGAATCTTCAAACATAAATAAATTTTTTTTATTTTGGAATAATTTAAGTAATTTCCAAAGGTATTCTTATTTTTTATAAATAAATTATGTGGCGACTCATTCACAAATTTTAAAACTTTTCTCAAAAGAATTTGAACTCGTGAAAAACACAAAAGTCATTTTTCTACAAAACAAGGAGAATCCAGAACACTCATCTGCTACTGATCCTACAAATGAATGTTCTAAAATTAGTGATAGCCTTCCTGATGAAAGTATACGTGAAGGCGAAGATTCATCTGGTGACTCTTTGACGCAAGTCAAAGATGCTCCTAAATCTTCAGTACAATCCCCTAAAGAAGACTATCCACCCATATATATGAATCACTCCAAGGAACTAGAGGTTTCCAAAGTTGGCAATGATTAATACGGGAAGATGAATGATATAATACTAGAGAAAAGGAAAAATCTAGGAACAACGAAAAGGAAAACTGTAGGAACCGTAATCAAAACCTTCACCCTCGACGACATTAAGATTTTATCCTGGCCTCGAAGGATCCCAGACTTCTATACATGGATGGAAAAAAAGAATATGACTGAATGAGAAAAATATATAATACTCTAAGTTTTCTCATCTAGCTTCTCTGGAATGCTCAAAGGCTGGTGGAATGATCTTGGGATTGCCGTTAAGAACACTTATCTCAAATCCTAAGACTTTGCCTTCAACATCAGGATTTTGTAAGAAGTCTTTTGTAGAGACACCTACCAAAGATAGGAAAATATTTTGTTATAGCTGTTGGAGATGAAGTACCTATCGTTCGATAGAGACGTCATTGATATCTACTTCCAAAATATGGCAAGGATCTACTTTGAGATGGGCAGAGATCCTAGCCTAAAATAAGTCGTTGTGTCATCACTTCCAAATATACTAGCATACCATACAGTGAGAACTATGAATGGGAAGTTCAAATCCATAATCATACCACAAATAGGATACATCAGGCAGGCAATCTTCTAAGATCTGGATAACATATCCACAAAGAGATGTACTGAAATAGATCATTCGAAATAATCCGTACCTCGATCGAGCCTATAATAGGGATGATCTTGTCACCAAGTCTAACTTTTCCTGATTACACTACAAGATAAGAGGAAAAAGAAAGTGGTTGTTCATGAGGTTCAAACTACAGAGGCCTCCATAAAATAGAAGCAAGGTGATCTAGTGAATAAGGTACTTCAGAAGAAAGAGCCATAAAATCTAAAATAAGTAGAATAGATGCTTCATCTGTAGAAAAAATTGTCATTATGTTAGGAACAATCCTCAATAAACAACATCAAAGGACTTTGTCTACCTCTTTAAAGAAATAACTGATCATGAGGGAATCTATCTCAACAAAGCAGATGACCTTTATGCAGTCATCTCATTGAAAGAACAACTGACGGAGGGAACTCTCTTCTCTATAGATGTATAAAAGAATTAGGATATAACTATGCAGACAATCTCTACCTAATATCCAGTACCATAAAAGACAACCATAAACCGGCTAGTCAAATCCCTATAGGAATTCCATCTTCCAAAATAATTGACTGCCATCCAGATATGTTTAATCACTATGTGGATCCCTTTAAATCATCTATCCTACTAGAATGAAGAAATTTCTAAGAACTTCAAATATGCAAAAGTATGGAAGATCCTTCTGTAAGCCATTCAGAATTTACTCGAAATAGAATTTCTGTTATGTGTTCATCACACTAGCCAATGACTTCCCTCAAGAAATACTATCGCTATTATGGAAACTGTTTCACCAATACTACATCCTCACTTAGTTCAAATGCTATTCCTTCAAGCATTTTAATCAAATCCAACCTGTTCTATAAAGGCTCATGCCACTGTTCAAGCCAAAATATTATTTGGTTAGATGCTTTAAGGATTCCTATGGTGCAATGGTATTCATTCTACATTGTCGAGTAGTAATCACAAGCCACGACATCCAAGTTCAGCTAATAATTTCACTCATTTGAAAATTTCCAATCTCAATACTCTTTCTTAAAGATGAATACTATGAAGCATAATGTTTCATCTTCCAGTGGAATTGATGCATTCCGATAGAAATTTGGCTGAAGGAATGATATATCAGCTATCATACTGAATCATGAGATATAAATACACCAACTCTATACAAAGAATATCGCTAAAGGATTCTCTAAAAGAATGCGTTGATTCATCCTTAAAAGTGATTTACTTCACAAGATTTTCAAAGAGAAGCTTGGAATTCCAATAAATCCTCAAGGAAAAGCACGCCATTGACTTGTTGATAGAAGAAGGATACACAAGCTCGTCATCAAGGCCATCCAACACTTCCTAAAAGATGATGATAGATGACATGTACAAAAAGGTTACCCTCTTTAGTGGGTTACGCTAATTTCTAAGAGACCCTCTCATAAGGGTTACACTTTCCAGTGGGTTACCATTTCTAGTGGGTACCCTCATCTCCAAGAATCCTTCTTAGATGGTTACCCTGTCAAATAGGTTTACTAAGATACTTGGTAGACAAGGAGCTTACAAGTTGCTGATCTACCTACTTGTAAGCTGCTGAATCACTTGCTTGCATATGCTATCACATGCCAATAACATAAGTTTGTTATATTTTTATTTGGCCAATCACATGTTAGTGGGTCCCGGTTTGAATAAATTAGGTTGTAATATCTCTAAGAACAGTGTGACAAAATATTAAACTTATATAGTATGAGTAGATAGGGCTTATCTCTTAGAAGATAGGATAAGATTGTAATATTTTATTTCAAGTTTTTTTGTAGGTCGAGCTTATTTACAGCTTCCGACGGCTATAAAAGGAAGCATAGGCCTTTAGTTGGAGATCATCAATTTTTCTACATAGATACTAACCTCACTACTTAGAAAAAACTCTCTCCACCTAAATCTCTCTTATAAACTTTTATATTATCAATAAAGATATTTACTAGCTAAATTCTCTTTCTTGTTCTTTATCTTCCAAAGGGATGGCTACTTCGATCGTTTATGTAAGAATAGTAGGGTAATGAAACACTTTAGTATGTACTTATTGTGATTCAAACATAGAAATTAGAAGTTACTTTCCATGAATATGAAGCAAAGTCATGTTTATCCGTTCAACATTAATCTCTAAGACCATTCCATGAATATGGAAGAAAATTGGATTGGTCTGCACAATATCTTTCTAATATTATTTTGTTTCTTTGAAAGAACATATAGATCTTAGGTTTGATACAGTATACCATTGTTCTGTGGATGCTTGAAGGTAACAGGCCATGGGAGAGCTGTTGTAAGACCTGTTTATGTCATGTACAAAATAATTTTATACTAAGAAGAATAATGAATGTGTTTGAAGACTCACAAAGTCAAGCCATCCCATTGAAGGTTGCAAAGTCTTTGATCTGAGTATACCATTCTTTAGTGGATGTGTTGATTAGTCGTAGAAAATTTGTTGTGTGTTGATTAAAAGCTTGGATTTTGTATGGCATACTGCATATACGGATGTGAAACCTCCTATCATGTTGGAAAGGATAGAGACTGTGGTTTATGGTATCGATAAGATCTTTGATTTTGTACATCGTTCCTTCTACATGGTCATAAAAACTCTTATCATAATGGAAATTTTAGAGCTCTATTATTAATCATTTAGTTAATATTATTGGTAGAGTCTGTGCCCCACTATCTCCCTTTATATTTGGTATCAGATCCATCCCAACTCCACGAGAGAGGAAGGAAACAAGTGTTCGCATACTATCTGTTATTTGTACATGTGAGACTACTTTAAATGTTTAGTTTTAACTTTACTTGGATTTAGTTGTTAGCCTTAGATCCATTCATAGTCGTCCCTTTCCAGTTATTACTACCAAAGTTCAATAAATATTACAGTCAAAGTATTTCCATTATCAGAGTTAGTGTTTTCCAAAGTCTTTTATACAATCGAGTCGTAGTTAATTTCTATAGATTTTAGAACAAATATTGCATTGAGTTATGTTCATGGACTTTTAGCACAAATATAGTCTTTATAGTCCTGTAAAAACTCAAAAATATGTCTATAAAATTCATTGGTTTACCCCTGTCCATTTTGGTTTTATTCAAATTGATTTGACACATCGATGGAGAAAATGAAAGATAATAAAGGCTTGTTTTACTTTCTTGGTACTAGATTCGGAGAGTACCAACGTGTGAACTTGGGCATTTCGAGAGTCACTTTGGACTCAAGGACAATCATTGTTACCATGCTTCCTCATTTCAATATGTCCCTCACTTAGTCGTATCTAACAAAAGAATTAAAGCTTCAAGTCCAAATCCTTAAAGACCCACTATATCTCCACAAAAACGACCCTACACTACCAAATATTTTGGCAAGTCCAAAATCACTTACAAAACACAACCAATCCAAATGGCCACCACTCCTTTTCCCTAACCATAGATGACACCAAAGGAATGACCCAATGTATCCAGATCTCAAAATATGTCTCTAGGGAAGAATTCCTCACAATTCTCCAAAATTTATGGCTTAGAATTTATGAAAGGTTGAGATTCCATCCTCAACGTCTCCATCCCATTAAACCTCTATTCACTAAAAATCTTATAAAGCATCTATGTCCATCAATATATACACTCTCGCTAAAACTTACTTGGAGGAAGAGAATCCTGATCCAGCGAATATTTCATGCTATCTTAATATTCCTTGAGCAAAAATAATTGGATACGAGAATTCGGTAACAATGAGCGTACTATACACTGGTTTCAGGATCCATTCACTGGACATTGTCTATAGGATATTGATTATAAGTGTAAATGCTAAGAGGATTGGTTGAATGACAGTGATAAGGAGGACGATTAACTAGAGTGAGATGATTATTACAGCTTCAAAAAAAAAACCATTTCTAAAACTCTTTTGATGAAGAAAAAGTTGTATATGAATTCAAAGTCTCCTACAAACACCAAGACTAGACATCACTACCTACTCTATCAAAAAACAAAGCCTCCAAATCAAATCCTGAACCTCCACTATTTATGATATTTAAAACCATCTCTAGTACTAAATATATCTTCCCACCAAATCACCCATTCAATGGGAATGACAAAAATTCTGCTCCAAAGTTATCATATGTTATTCTATCAACCTAATAAGATAAAACAATAAGCTGACAAGTACTCACTGAGGATAACAAACATATCAAAGCACCAGAAAACAGGCTACAGGCCATAAAATAAGTTATGTGTCCCTTAACAACCTCTATCTGAGATTTTATTGACCGACAATGAAACACATTAACCAATAAAATGCCTAAAAATTCACCGTATTTCAAGAAGAATATCCTTATAAGGATAAGGTAAAACCTTTTATACCTAGCCACTTTATTCATCCATACCAGTGTAATTCACTCCAACTTTAAGAGATAAACAGGAATTCGATAATGTCAAATTTGTAAGGGAAAAAATGCCATCGCAGCTTAAAAGAAAACTAAGATGGCACAAGGCCGGGTCAAATGGATAAGGTATTCAATATATGTTCTTTATGATACTAATAAGAAGGCCCCAAGATATGTTTATAAGATGGACTCAAAACATGCTTCTCCAATACATCATCCCATCTTCTCAAGCACAGATCTTGTAGTCCCAGATGATTACCTGGAGATCCAAAGTGTAGAAACATAAAATGAAAAACCACCAAATAAAGGTTGGTAGTTAATCAAATAAGATCTTTTCAGTTAAAAGAGGTTATTTCAAGATAATTTTAGCAAGGATGACTCGATCATGGTTAGTAGAGTCGCTAGATCCTCTAGGACACGAACCTCAGGCAAGGACAAATGCTTAAACTGGAATGATAAAGCTCACTTTGCAAAATTATGTCCCAAATCTTGTAAGGACAAAAGAGCACCTAAAACCTATGAGGAAACTATTGTTTTTTAGTTCCCAATAAAAGATAAAGCTCTTTATGATACACATACAAACGACATTCCTAAATATATTTTCTATACAAATAAGGGAATATCTGAGGAAGACCTTCCTGTTGGTAAAGATGTAATGATTATAGCGATGCTCTTCAGCGTTTAAAATAATAGCCTACGGATGAATGTCCTCCCGTGCTCAGGAAACAATCAAAAGAGCCAAAGGTCTCTAAATTAGTCTCTGATAAAAATAAGGTTACTAGTGATCCAGTCTTAAAAAGGAGGCCAAAACTAGTAACAGTGGCAAAGAAAACCTTTTAAACTGAATTTCATACCTTCACTATTAATACAATAAAAATTCTATCTTTTGTAATAATAGACTACTCGCTAACTTTATTTAATTAGTGTGTGGATACTTTTGATCCATTTATCTTTCGAGAAAGAAGAACTTTCCATGAGCTTCAAACATTCAAAAAGTATGGTGGGTCCATCCTGAAGTTATTTAGAGTGCATCTAGAATACCATTTATATTTCATTTGGATGAGTAGAATATAAACTACAAGGGACCAAGTCCCTGAATATTCAACATACAATACAGATGTCACACTGTATTTACTTACTTTTTTCCTTTTTATAACAAACGTGCAAGTTTTATTTTGTACTGACATGGATAGCTAGTAAAATTATATTTCAACCCTAATCATCACTCATATATAAAAGGGAAGAGATACCTCTTATTTCAATATTATTTGCAGAAATCATAGAGAAAAGAGAGGCATAAAAACTCTATTTCAAGATTGCTCAAACATTGCTCATGTATTTATCTTTGTAATATGCATAAAGAATGAGTAAGTGTTCTTGAGTGTTGACTTGTAATCAAACTAATCATGATATAAGAGTACTGCTTTATTTTGAGAGAGTTACTTTGGTAAAGTTTCCTAAATTTTGCACTAATTATACTTAATTAGTAGAGAGGATGCTTAGTAGAGTTACCAAGATGGGCATATTGTAGAATTACTACTAGCAAAAGGAACCTGGAGTTCGGTTCAGTTAAGATTGTAATCAAGTGTTTGATTATAGTGGATTTGGAAGGGCTTGTAAGGACAAGACACAATTTTCCCCTTCCTGGGTTTTCACGTAAAACTTCTTGTGTATTTACTCTTCCTACATTATTCCCTATTTCCTAGTTATTTTTGTGTATTTTTTCTCTGATTGATATTGTAGGTCTTGGTCCCTTACTGTGTGGTGTAACCCCCAAGGGTTTTAATAGTCGGTATCAGAGCCTAGTTACTCTAAAAGTTTCACACCTAGAGTACCTTTTTTTAGAATGGCTACTCTACATAATCTTTAAGAAGGAAAACCTATAACTAGACCACAAATATTCAATGGATAGTATAATGGTGGTGAAAAATTAATATTTTTAAATTCATCATGGTTAAGGATAGTTAAAACACCATAGGTTCTATTACTTAGATATTTCCTGGGTTTTGAATAATCTGGACATCCTACGACTTAATGGTACTTGTCATATGATATGGATATAATTTAGGGGGCCTTGGTCGTATTTACTCAGTGTGGTTTTGGTTAGTTTCTATAAAAGGTATGAATGGACATTATAAGAATTGTATGGAGATAGTATGAGTTGTATAGTCCAACTGATATGTTATCCAGTGTCCAATCCCTTTGATTCTGTCTTGGATATGGTTTGAGGATACTACTCATACGGTGTGGGTAGACTAAGGCAAGAGGAGTTGTATGGTGAACAGTTTATGATGTCCAACATTCTATATAGGGTACAAGTTATGGGTACCACATGTATGTTATGGGTACGATTTGGGGTGGTGTAGTTGTAGCTTACTGTAGAATTTTTACAATTTAAGTTAGGGGCATTCTGGACATTCCCCTCTTACACCCTATTGAACCCATGACTTAATAAACTATTTGGACTTTATTTACCCTATTATTCTCATTCTAAAACACTTGAAAATTTTTTAAATATCTCTCAAGATTTTTGTTTAAGAAAGAGGCTAGGGTTTCCTAAAGGTGATTAAATTCGGGGATTTCAAGAGTAGATCTCTCAGTCTTCTTGGATATCTAATTTATGTTGTTCCTTCCTTATTTTAGTTCAACTAAATTCATATTTTGTTTAATGGTTTACATGATTCAGTTGTGGGTATTATTTGGTTTTTAAATATATGTTGGGTTTTTTTAATTGATAGTTGGATAATGTTTTCTATGTTTTAATTATTGTTTATCATATTATAGTGTTAGTGGGAGCATTGTAGAATGCGTTTGATGGTAAATGGGTTTATGGTATTTTGGATTCCCCAAATTGCTTGGTAGGGTATAACAACTGGTTTTCCCAAATAACTAGTCTTTTATAGAAACTATTGCATTCAATAATATAGTAATGGATACTAAATTTTCTTAAATGGTTTTAAATAAATTGTAAAGGCCTTAGTGGCCATGGTTTTTGTTTAATTGGAAATCATGTGGGGTACATGGGAATCCCCTATGGATTCCCTAATAACATAGTTTGTAAGCTATAGTCAGTACGATGATACCACATCAGAAAGACTTGGTTAATAACTTCTGAAAATTGTTGGTTGGTTTTATGCTAATGGTATGATTGAGGGTTGTGATATATTACCATGAAGGTATGAGTCCGATGGACGGAAACTGGAAACTTATGTTTGCCGACATGTAGGTTGGTTGTGGTGACCTTATACTTATGGGGTACATAAGAATACCATAAGTTTATACTTGTATATATTTATCATGGAGGGAAAAAGGTACACGGGAATCCTCAACCCCTTTGGTATCTCTGGTTCGTGCAGCTATATGCATTAGGTCCCGTTTAGGTGGTAAAACTTAACCCATGTAGCCCATCCTTAAAATATGTATATACGTATGTGATAGTATATGGTTATTTAAACTGGTTTTTGGATTACTGACATTATTTTATACTTATTCCTGAGATCATGCTAGAGTTCACCTACTAACGAGTATTCGGCCGCTATATGCCCATGCGATGTAGGAACTGGCCATACTAATACTCCTTCTTAGTAGTTGGACTTAGAAACAACATGTGTTGGATTAAAGTGGTTTTCTTCCATACTCCGGAAGAACCCATTTCATGTTATGGATATTATTTTAAACTTTTGATTATTTCTTCAATTTTTATTTTTGCTATGGTCGGTGGCATGTCCTGATCAGATGTTCCTTATTTTTGTTTTGGGTTGGTATGGGCGGTATTGGTATTGGTGTACACTTTGGAATTGATATTTGTATTTGGGATAACACTGTTTGACTGTATTTAATTTGTGATTATTTCATCGTATTATGTTATATATTTGGAATTCATCTGATAAGATGTGTATGGCAGTTATGCTTGGGTATAAGGGGTGATCTATAGTCCCAGTTAGGCATAAAGCACCCAACACGACTAGGCCACGGTTCAGGTCGTGTCATTAGTGCTGATGGACATCATTCTTTATGGGCCTTATGTTCCTGTAAAAGAAGTCAAAGAAGGGGATGTGACAAGAATGATTTTAAAAAGCATAAGGAAGTTCACCGATAAAGATTGAAGGAAAATCGAAAAGAACTATAAGGCCAAGAAATTGTTAGTTTTTGGCATTGGGCCTGATGAGTATAATAGGATTTCTACCTGTGAAAATGCAAAAGACATCTAGGATTGCTTGAGGAGTGATATAAGGGTACTACTGATGTGAAGCATTCAAATGTAAACATATCGACTACTCAGTATGAAACCTTCATCATGAAAGAAGGAGAAACAATCCAAGAAATTTATACAAGATTCACTACTATCACGAATTAGCTTCACTGCTTAAGAGAAGTGATTCCAGTATACATGAAACTGAAAAAAATTCTTGGTGTCCTTCCAATGTCTTGGGAGAGAAAAGTGGTTTCTATAACTAAGGCAAGAAATCTGAAGACCATCACAATAGATGAACTGATCGGATATTTGAAAACTTATGAACTCAAGAAACAACAAGGAAAGAGAAGAATGAAGTCAAAAAGGAAAAATCTCTAGCACTAAAATCCTCAAAGTCAAGTTAAAATAAAGAAGACATTAATGTTGCCTACTTGGAAAAAAAGAATTATTAGAGCCATGAGGAAATATTTTCAGTTCAAAAAAATTGAAAGTAGTAGCAGAAAGGGTGTCACTATAGAGGTGTGTCATAGATATGGAAGTCCTGAGCATCTCATCCAGGACTGTCCAATGGACAAAATAGATAATTAGGATAATCTCAAGGCTGATGGTGACAAAGGAAAGATCAGGGACCAGCTCTGGCAGCATGGAAAGATTCTTCTAGTGATTCAAGGGATGATAAGAAGACTGTAGATATCTCTATACTAGCAGTGGAAGAATGTTCAGTTATCTATGATTCCTTGTTTGCACTTAGGGTAGACACAAAAGATGAAAAAGAAAAAGAGGTAACTTTATTCAAAATTAAGAAGAATCCAGATGATTACACTGTTAGGAAGATAATAAGTCTTGCGAGTGTGTTGATAGATTTTATATGTGAACTAACCACTGGAAAAATTACTTGGAAGAAAAAGTAGACAACCAAGAGCAGAGGTTGATTGCTTTAACTCTAAAAATTTTTTAAACTGAAGAGTTGTTCACAAAGATGAACTCTGAAAATCTGAGTCTAATGGGTAACCAAAAGAAAGTAAATGGGGCTTATGGTAAGAAGAAGAATGAATCCTCAAGTCTTGAGATTGATCTTGAGGAGAAATTGAAAGCTTCAGAAAAATAACTTATGTCAGCACTTAACAGGAATGAAGAATTATTGAGGGACCTGGTCCTCCTGAAAGAAAAATTAAACTAGTCCCATAAGTGGACTACCTCATCACTAATCGTTTTAAACTTTACTATTCAAGGTATTTATGATGGTAGAGGTCTGGGCTACTAAGGAAAACCTCAACCTAGTAAGTTTAATGGAAAGGCTGCTCATGATAATAGAATCAAAGGGAACAAGATATTATGCACTCACTGTGGAAGAGATGAAAATGAGAAAGAAAGATGGCATCACTAGATTAAGGAAAAATTAAGGAATGTTGAATACATTCAACAGGAGAGTGCATATCCTAAGGGCTTTGAGTCTGTAAGAGGAGTGAAGAGAAAGCTATCTCTTCCTAGGTTTACCAAGAATATCTTGACCACTCATTGTTCTACTACTGGGAACTCAGACAGAAGTCGGTTCCCAAATCTGAAAAGTGATCATAATTCTAGGCATGAGAAGGGGATTGCAGTCAAGAATAGTTCATTGATTAAAAGTGTTCATAGCTAAACGATCGAAAGTCTTACTATTTTCTATCTCTGAAAACACTTTATGTAAAGGTGTCTTACTGTGAAAAGATGAGTTCAAGGACCTAGTCCTTGGTTATGAAAGGTAATATTCAATAAAGAGGTTTACGAAGCTTGTGTTTAGGAGGAATCCCTATAATGACCTTCGGATTTGGTGAATGAAAAAGGACTAGAGAATGAATAGAAAAGATATTTTTTAGGTAGATCAAATGAGTGCATGATCTTCCTGATTAGTCAGGAAAATTGTTGATCTTTGATGATCCTTCAGATTTGGTGAATGAAAAATCACTGGAGAATGAATAGAAAAGAAATTATGTAGGCAGATCAAAGAAGTTCATGAAGTTCCTAATTAATCCAAAAAATTGTTGATCTTTGATGATACTAAAAATGATGAAGAAGAGGATGAAAAAAATGAAGATAAGTTGATTCTTAGGGGATTGATCCTAAAGAAATTCATCTCTGATGGAGAAAGTTTTAGCAGCCTGAATTAAGTCATGTCTGGACCTTGTTCCCAGACCTTCTTTAGAACAACTTTTGACATAAAAAGAGTGTGCGGAAATTAAAGTATGATACTGACTTAACCTAATACGTGAATCAATGTCTCTGCACAAAATTGGCTATGATAAGAAGACAAGTATCCTTGATAATGTAAGTGCATATTAGTCTAACGTAGTACCATACCGTTGTAGCTACACACCTATGGGAACTCCTTTGAAAGTGGATAAATATGACTTGCACAAATTTAAAGATTCACTCAAAGAGTAGAGGGACCTACTCTTATCTCTCTAGTTAGTATCACTACATTATGCTTTAATAATCATAAAATGTTGTCTAGAGAGCCTTGTGTTTTTCCTTCTCTAAACAAAATCTTTTAATTCCTTTGCAAAATGGAGATTTACTCTTATTAGGATCAGAAAAGTCATTTAAAAAGGAACATACTTTGATGACATCAATCACCTCTTCAAATCGTTAAATCAGGCTATTTCTCATTCTTAGCCTAAATTCATCATCCTTTACGTACTCTAAACCAAACTGGGTCTTCTTATTTTCTTTTACTCATAAAACCAAATTGAAAATTCCCTCATCAAATACCTTGATCCATAAGCAATAAAAGCCATTAAAAAATTTTCCTTAGGTCTTCTAAGTCAAAGTCTTGTAATCTGTCTGGAACGAGGCAAAATCTAATAATAATGTAAAGAGAAGAAAACCTCAGAGGGAACTCATCCCAAGAAGAGAAAAGTTGTAAAAAAATAAGGGAAAGAGGTAAGAAATTAGACCAAAGGAAATGATGAAAGATGTGGGTAGAATATACCAGGCCTCAAGAATGGGTAAATTTATTTGAAGGAACAACACCTATTCTACATAAAAAGAAGGTAAGGGGATTCTATTGAACAATAGAATTCTCAGAAGATGGGGTAAGTCTGAATGCCCATATAAAAAGGAAGCTAACCAATCTTGAGAGTGAATACATAAGGGACAAGGCTGAATTGGTATCTCAAGCATCTGAGTTGCTAGTTGATCAAGAGAAGATGGGAATGAAAATGGAGGAATTAAAGATCATAGTTGAACTGACAAAAATGCTTAATTAGTGCACTTAAAATTACAGAATTGGAAGTTGTCCATTTAGGGACCAGGTGCCACAAATGAACCTACAACTGGAAATGCAAACCTCCATGGAAGAGCGGTTGAACTAAATCTGGAAGTGAAGGAACTTAACAAGCAGTTGTTGGATGCTCACATTGCTATAAATTCAAGAAGTCTTTTAGACTAAGCATCCCTCTAATGGAACCATGTTATCCTCGTTCCCTCATCAACCGTATGTCAGTTCCATATCCTAGTTCTCATAATGGTTTTTGAAGACAGTAATTTTTATGGTGATTATTTTAGATTACTGCACTGGTACTGACTATTATGAATGAATGAATATTTGCTTTGTGGGTTACAATTGTTGGCTTTATACTTCAAAGCTATACTTCATGTTAGTGTTGCTCTAGTGTCCATGAGTTAACTGCTTTGTAATTATTTTACTCTTGGCTTACTTTTAAATCCTTTTTAATGAAGCCAAAATGGGGAATACTCAGTTCATGTAATAGGGACCAGGTACCAGGTGCAAATGATGTAGATGACCAGGCATTGCATTACAGATTTGAATGACATGCTGGTGAGACCTAAATAGATGACGAAGGTTGTCATTTTGATAGGAGGAAGTCGTACTGATAGGACTAGGTACCACGTTGATCGCCCCACATCCCATATCAAATGAGTTCTGAAAATATAGGTATATACAATCCAAAACAAAAATGTAACAATTGTAAGTCAAATATAGTCAATCGGTGTCAGCCCCAATACCAATACCAATGCCAAGGCTGACACTAATATCTACACCGCCCATACCAGCCCACAGAATTCCCATAATGCCTCAATCTAAAAGTAAAACAATATCTGTTCAGGACATGCACCCGGCCATAGCCAAAGCCAAAGTCTATGAAATGACCAAAATGTGCAAATAAATCCATGGCATGAAATAGAGCCTTTCGTAGTATGGAATCTCACCACTTTAATCCAACACAAGCTGATACGTAATCCTATGACTGAGCAGGAGGAGTAGAACGGTTGAATCCTACATCACTGGGGATAAAGCTACCCAAAGATGGGTTAGTAGGTAAATGCTAGCAATTACTCAAGATAAAGATAAAATAATGCCAACCTTTAAAAACAAGTAAACAACTATATGAGTTCACAACCCCATATATATATATATATAATCCATGCCTTGAAAAGGAACCGGGTTTAGCATGTCTTTAAAACCACTAACTTAGGAATGTGTAGCTTAATGGTGCTAGAACTACCTAAGGGCTATATGGGTTCACTATTACCCCCTGAACAGGCCACGATGTAGGTAGTCGCATGAACCAGAGATACCATAGGAATAGGGGATTGTGGTGTACCCTTCACTCTTCATGATACATATTTAAAAGTGTAACTTAGGGGATTCTCGAGTACCCCATAAAAAGAGTATGTGATCGCTATGACCAATCCTTATGTCATCAAACATTAGTTTCCAATGTCCGTCAATTGGACTCACCCCCTTACGATTACCTATCATAACCCTCCATTATTGCCCCATTATCACACAACTAAACCACCAAATCCATTTATTATTAACCAAGGATATAAGAAATGGTCATGACATACCAACTATAACTTATAAGAAACGTCCTTAGCCAGCCTTTTTAAAGAAGGGATTCCCATATACCCGGACATTCCATTATCCTTAAGTTTACTTAGGGGATTCCCATGTACTCCTTAAGGAGTTAATTAATATGTTTGCTTGGGGGATTCCCTTATACCTCACAAGGCTTTCAATTAACCATAACCCTAACCACCAATACCTTAACACATAACCATTTAAAGCCATCAAAACCAATTTAGGGTTCCATTACCACTTTATACCCTGCAAAATTTTCAATAACAGTTTAACAATGTAACAAAATAATTCTCATACTCATTTTATCAAATATGTTGAGGGAATATAGTTTACAAAACCAAAACAAAGTACCAATTAACCATTCCTATTTAACCACATTTTCAAACCACCATTAAAACATGAAAACTCATAATTAAGACATAGGAAAAACATAACCAACCAATTATAACCAAAACCCCTGTCATATATTTCATGACCCCAAATCATACCTCAATTATGCCATGAAAACCATGCATTAAATCACGCCTTTAGTTGAATTAACAATGAGGGAGTAGTAACTTTCCTTATATTATGAAGTAGACGGAGAGAAGCCACCCTTGTAATTCCCAAATTGAGCACCTTGAAGGAAACTCTAGCCTTCCTTGACCCAAGAGCCTTAAGAGAATTTGAGAGTGTTGAAGGGAGTTTCATTGAACGAAAATAGGTTAAATGATGTCCCAAGAGTGTTTTAAGTCTTGGGGCCTAAAGAGGTTAAGAGGGAAAATTTCTAGATTACCCCCAACTTATACTATACAAATTTCATGTGGGAAGGTACGATGACACCCTCTTAAAATATACCCTACTATATAGGTGGTACCCACCACTCGTACCCTAGGCCTCTCTTAGATCCCAACACTCTCTAACATACCACCACTAAGCCCATCCCGTACCAAAACATATGATAAGTAACCGAGAATCGTACCTTATGTAAAATAAACTACTCTAGGCTATACTTAGGGCATCATACGATTTGGCATCATACCATTAGTACCCTAACATATGAATAGTATGATCTATTCGAACCATGGACCAAAACCAACCAAACAACACTATTTAACATATGACCAAGACTCTCTAAAATGTATCATATCATAGGACAAGTAACCCTAGTCTTATGAAGTCCAGAGCATTTAAAACATAGGAAATTTCAAAGGACCATAACCCAGGGTGTCTCAATTCTCCCCCACTTGGATCACTCGTCCTCTAATGATGGAAAAGGTAGTATATGCACGATTTACATACCAAAATCCCCATTCGAACCTTTAACCAAATTAAAAAATAAAATGCAAAGAAAACAATCTTTCTTTGAATCAAATCCAAAGAACAAGGATGTTATCAATAACACATACCTTAAGCACGAATATCTGGATTGGAAAACAAATAAGGATCCTTGGACTTCATGTCCTCATTTTCTTCCCAAGTAGCCTCTTCCACCTTGTGGTTCCTCCATAAGACCTTTACCGAGGCCATATCCTTGGTCCACACCTGAAAAACCTGATGATCCAAGATCTCAACTGGGATCACCTCATTGGATAGAGAATCTAAAATACCAATGTCCTTAATAGGTACTACTTGAGACTGATCACCAATGTACTTCCTCAACATAGATACATGGAACACCATATAAATAGAGATGAAACTAGAAGAAAACTCTAATTAATATGTAACATTACCAACCCTTCTTAAATCATAAAGGATAAACCTACCGGGTACTAAGATTCTCTTTCTTCCCAAATTGCATCACTCCCATTATGGGAGATAATTTTAGGAACACCCTATCCCCAATCTCAAACCCTACGTCCCTACGTCTTACGTCCGCATAGGACTTTTAATAGATTTTGGAAACCTTAATCCTACCGGTAATCACCTGCACATTTCCATAGCCAGATAAACCAACTTTGGAAAAAACATACCTACCTCACCAAGATCGAACAATCCAATAGGAGATCTACACCTCCTACCATACATTTCTGCAAAAGGAGCCATTCCAATGGTAGAATTGTAACTATTATTTTAAGCGAATTCAACGAGAGAAAATTATCAACCCAACTACCACCATAGTAAATCACACATGCAGTAAAAAACAGTAGTTAGATAAACCTTAGTCCCCAACCTATTATAAAATGACCTTCAAAAGTGAGATGAAAATTTAGTACCACAATCAAAGATGATAGGGATAGGTTATCCCATGAAGTTTCACAATCTCTTAGAGGTACAACCTCGCATAATCCTTTGCCTAAAAGTTTGTCCTCATTGGCAAGAAGTGAGTCGACTCTGTTATCATATCCATGAGTACCCAAATCAAATCAAATTAATTCCTTGACTGAGTAAGACTAATAATAAAATCCATGTTGATTACTTTTCATTTCCATTCAGGAATCCTAATTTCTTGATACAACCCTCCAGGCCTCATGTGCTTAACTTTCAATTATAGACACACCATTCACTTAGCCACAAAATCAACCACGTCTATCTTCATACCATTCCACCAATAAATCTTCGTGAGGTACTGAACATTTTCATCAAATTGGGTTGAACAACATAGCTCGATCCATGCACCTCATCCAAGATTCTCTCATGCAAACTATCAACATCGGGAACACATAACATCCCTTCATACTGAAAAGTATCATCACCACAAACCTCAAATTCTATCACCTTTTGCCCACCTACATCACCCTTGATTTTTATCAAGACATGATGTAACATTTGGTTTTCCTTGATCTGTGCACCAAGAGACGACCAAACAACTTCCTTAACCAACACACCACCATCTTCAGAGTCTAATAGACAAACTCTAATATTACCCAAATACTGAATATCCTACACAAACTCCTGCTTCTTCTTTTCCACATGAGTTAGACTCGCAATGGATAACCTGCTAAGAGCATTAGGAACCATGTTAGCTTTACGTATGTGGTAGTGAAGACTCATGTCGGAGCTCAATCCATCTCCCCTACCTGAGGTTAAGATCTATCTAAGTGAACACATAATGCGAACTTTTATGATCTGAGAAGATATCCACATACATTTTATACAAATAGCGTCACCAAAATTTTAATGGAAATACCACGGCTAATAGTTTCAAATCATGAGTACAGTAGTTCCTCTCATGCACCTTTAACTTTCTAGAGTCATAAGATATCCCCTTTATATGATGTATCAGAACACAACCAAGTCACAACCAGGACATATCATAGTAAACCACAAACCCCTTTGTGCCTTCAGGCAAGGTCAAAACCAGTGCTGAAGTTAGCTTATCGTTCAACTTCTCATAACTCCCCTCCCAAGTATCAGACCATAGGAACTTTATCTTTTTCTGAGTCAAATTAGTCAATGGGGCATCTATAGTTGAGAAACTCTCCCTAAACCTCCGATAGTAGCCAGCCAAAACCAAGAAGCTCCAAATGTCGGTTGGAGTCATAGGTCTAGGCCACTTCTTAACCAATGTTACCTTTTGTGGATCCATCATGATCCCCTCACTAGAAGTAATATATCCTCAAAAAGTAATTGCATTCAATAAGAATTCATATTTTTTGAACTTGGCATACAAATACCGTTTTCTCAAGGTCTGTAACATAACACAAAGTTTATTTACAAAATCCACCTTACTCTTAGAATACACCAGGATGTCATCTACTAATGTAATGACAAATAGATCTAAAAACCTATGGAAAACCCTATTCATTGAATCTATAAACATTGTTGTAGTGTTGGTCAATCCAAATGACATCACCAAGAATTGAAAGTGCCCATACGAAGTATGAAAGGCATTCTTAGGGATATCCACCACCCTAATCTTAAGCTGGCGATACTCGAATCGATGATCAATCTTAGAAAATAAATTGGCACCTTGAAACTAATAAAAAAAGTCGATGCTTCAAAGTGGATAGTTGTTCTTAGCTGTCATCTTATTCAACTACCGATAGTCTATATATATCCGAAGGGAACCATCTTTCTTATGCATGAGTAACTCTGGTGCACCCCATGGGTATACACTAGGACAGATGAAACCCTTATCCAAAAGATCCTTAAGTTGCTTTTTAAGCTCATTCCACCAGTCAGGGCCATTCAATAAGGGGGAATAAAAATTAGATGTGTGTTCAAAACAGATCTATCCCAAACTCAATATCCCTAACAGGAGGAATACCAAAAAGGACATCAGGAAAACCTCAAGAAATTCATTAACCACTAGAATCGAATGCAAAAAAGGACCTTCTAAGTTAGAATCATAAACCCAGACTAAATAATATAAGCACCGTTGGGAGATTAATCTCAAGCTCTAAGATATGATATAATCTTTCCTTTTGGTACTAGGGAACCATCTTTTCATTCAACAACTGGTTAACCAGGTAACCAAAGGAAACGTTATGGGTCGGACAGTCTAAGGAGACGTAGCATGAGTGTAACCATTCCATCCCCAGAATAACATCAATATCCACCATATATAATTTATACAAAACCACCAAAGTTTCCTTACTACCAATAGATACCACACACCCCCTAGAGACTCTTTTAGAAACCATAAAGTCACCGACTAGGGTAGAAATAGAAAAAGGGTCCAAAATAACCTCATGACCAAAACCAAAATGTGCAGCCATAAATAGGGTCGAAAAAGAGAGAGTGAACCCCAGATCGAATAAATAATACATTATCAGAGAAAAGATTCAACATAACAGTAATGACTTCAGGCAATGCCTCAGGATCCTGTCGAGTAGTGAGTGCATATAGATAGTGTTGACTATTGTTGGAACTAGATGGTGCACCCTTTGGTGTTGGAGATGATGATAAAGCAACTAGAACCTTATGCACCCCCGAAGAAAACTTATCAACCCGACAGTTTCTAAGCTTATGCCTAGTTGACAACATTTGTAGCACCTGCTCTTCTCCATATAAAAAACCCCCAATGCAATCAACCACAAAACATACAAGAAGGACATGATGAAGCTGACCCCCCTAGCCTAAGATTGGGCTCGTTATGCCCTGAACATCTTGCCACCCTGCTGATGCCTATCTCTTGACTATTTCGTGTAGGGAGCACTAGCTGTGGAAAAAGAACTAAAACCACCCCATTTCTTCTTTGGCCACTTGCAACCATCTTTACCACTTTACTATTTTCTACGACCTTGCTCAGAGAACATAAAATTCTAACCCTATCTTTCCCCTAACTTAGCCTCCTTTTTATTTTTCTTATCCACCTATTGCATATGAACCACCAACCTAGAGAAATCCATGTCCTAAATTAGAAATGAAGTTTTACTCTTAGGGATCAAACACACTTTTATGGATCAAACACAAGACAATCCTTAGGTGAACCTACTCATCTTTGCCCCCATATTCGACATCATCCTTAGAGCATAGAGAGACATTTGGTGAAATTTCAAAGAATACTCCTTGAATGATATTTTCCCCTGCTTTAGAGAAATGAATTCCTCTACATTGTCTTTACTCGACTCTTGATGAAAGAAGTAGTGTGAAAATACATTAGAGAAAGTATTCTACAAAGATGATCCCTTAACATCACCCCTTACCCTATCCCATTCCTCAGACCATTGGTACGCTATATCCTTCAGCTGGTAGGTTAAAAAATCCACCCTTTCCACATTCATCGTATGCATAACCCTGAAAATCTTTTTCATCACATCCAAAAAAACGTGAGGATACTCCTCCAATTTAAAACCAGTGAAAGTTGGGAACTCAATGTCATTAACTGGCCAATATTGGTGGTCTCAGAAAATGGAGTAACAGATGTACCATGCTCAGCCTAAGAAGCTACAAAAAAAAAGCAATCATATGAATCGACTAAAAAACTCAACAATTACCACATCATCACGAGGATGACTCGAGGGAACCGATGGAACTCCATAGAAATCATGGATTGGACACCTAGACTGAGAATGGATCCCATAAGAAAAACATGTCCCATCAACATCGTCCCCACCAGGGACAAAAGAGTTTCTGTAAAATTTAGATCATCGAAGCATGATCTAAACTGTGAATAAACAAAAATTAGAGAGGATTCCAAGAATTAGAATCCAAAGCTTAAAAATAGAACACAGGAAAGAGAAATATTCCTTGATGCCTCATAGCCTCTCCCTTATGAGTATGGTATGCTACATACCCTTAAAACAGAATTACTAGACAAAGCATTGTGGACTTTTAATTAAACATGAACTGAGGGATCTGATACCAATCCTACATGACCCAAATTAGGTCCTAGTCATGTTGGATGCCTCAAGCCCAAATAGGATAGGATACCACTCCCAATAACCCACCATAACTACGTTACATTACATATCAAATGAGTTCTAAAAATATATGTATATATAATCCAAAATAGAAATGAACAATCATAAGTTAAATATAGTCAAATGGTGTCAACCCCAATAATAATACCAATACCAAGGCTGACACCAATACCAACACCACCTAAACAAACTTGTAGTAGTCCCACTAAGCCTCTATTTAAAAGTTAAACAATATCCGTTCGGGACATGGCCCTGACCACAACCAAAACAAAAGTCTAAGAAATGACAGAAATATGCAAAGAAATCCATGACATGAAATGGAGCCTTTTAGAGTATAGAAGATCACCACTTCTATCCAATACAAGATGATCCCAAATTAGATCACTAAGTAAGAGGAGTAGAATGACTGGTTCCTGCATCGCATGGGGATAAAGTCGTCCAAAGACGTGTTAGCGGGTGAAAGCTAGCAAGTACTCAAGATAAGGATAAAATAATTATAAACAAAAAAACAAAGTTAACAACTATATCCATTCACAACTTTATATATATAAATATATATGTCTATAAAATCCGTGCATGGGAAAAGAAACCGGGTTTACTATACCTTAAAAACCATTAACATGGGTATGTGTATATTAACTATCCTAGAGCTAGCCACGAGATATATGGTTCTAGTGTTACTAACTGAATGGGCCTCGATATGTGTAGCTACACGAATCGAGGATACTGTAGGAGTAGGGGATTCTCGTATATCCTTCATTCTCCTTTATATATATATAAAAGGGAGACTTAGGGCATTCCCTTGTACCCCATAAGTATAGAATATGGTTGCTATGAAAAATCCCCATGCCGGCATACATGAGTTTCCAGTGTCCGTCCATTGGACTAACACCTTCGTGGTTAGCTATCACAACCTGCCATTATTGGCCAATTAAGACCATTGTCACACAACCAAACCACCAATTCTATTTATTATTAACAAAGGTTATAAAAAGTGGTATCGTCATACTGACTTTAGCTTGTAACCAATGTCCTTCGCCAACCTTTAAAGAGAAAGGATTCCTATGTACCCGAATATTCCATTATTATTAAGTTTACTTGGAGGATTACTATGTACCCCACAAGGATTTCATTATTATGTCTGATTAGGGGATTCCCTTGTACCCCGCAAGACTTTAAATTAAACCATAACTATGACCACCAAGACCTTACCATTTAACGATTTAAAACCATCTAAACAAATTTCGGTTTCCATTACCACTTTATACAATGCAAAGTTTTTAATAAAGTTCAATAATATAGTAAAAGCATTCACGGAGGCATTTTATGAAACATATTGAGGGTATATAGTTTCTAAAACAAAAACAAAGCACGAATTATCCATTTCCATTCAACCACATGATCAAACCACCATTAAAATATGAAAAACATAATTACGACATGGGTAAACCACAAACAACCATTTATAACCAAAACCCCCAACATATAATTCAAGACCCAAAACCATACCAAAATTATGCCATCAAAACCATATATCAAATCATTCTTTTAGTTGAACAAATAATAAGGAAGGAGTAACTTGCCTTGGATTACGAAGAACACGAACAGAAACCACCCTTGTAAGGCCCAAATTGACCACCTTAAAGAAACCCTAGCCTTTCTTGACACAAGTGCCTTAAGGGAATTTGAGAG
Source organism: Capsicum baccatum var. pendulum (assembly GCA_030864225.1). Classification (NCBI taxonomy): domain Eukaryota; kingdom Viridiplantae; phylum Streptophyta; class Magnoliopsida; order Solanales; family Solanaceae; genus Capsicum; species Capsicum baccatum. Next base: position 156,563,282 of record CM061557.1, on the reverse strand, counting down.
TGTTTCAAAGAGTTTGATTGATTGCAAATAGGTTAAATGATGTCCTATGAGTGTTTTAATTCATGGGACCTTAAAAGGTTAAGAGGGTAAATGTACAGATTACCCCCAACTTAAACTGTACAAATTTCCCATAGGAAGGTATGACCACAGCCCTCCAACTATATCCTACCATACGAGCGGTACCCACCACTCATACCCTGGGCTTCCATTGCCTAAACATTATCCAATATATGACCACCAAGGCCATCCCAAACCCAAATATATAAAAAGTACCCTAGACCTATTTCTTAGGCATAATAAACTCGTGTAGGTTAGACTTAGGGCATCATACAATTTGGCATTATACCACAAGTTCCTTAACATACAACTAGTATGATCTATATAGAAAGAAACAAATTAAACAACACTGTTTAACATACGATCAAGACCCTAGTTATAGAAGGTCCAGATTGTTCAAAACTTTGGAAATTTCTAAGGATTACAGCCCAGGGTGTTTCACTTTACATTTTCTAGACAGTTTCCCATTTCATGGTTATTTTTGTATATTTTTCCTGTAATTAATTATAAGGGACCTTTTCCCTTACTATATGGTGCAACCTCTAAGAGTTTCAATAATACTCTTTCTATCATATGTTCAACGCACTAGCAAATGACTTCCTGCAAGAACTCCTATGGCTATTCTGTTACCTGTGCCACCAGTAATACATCCTTATAGAGTTCAAATACAATGCCTCTAGATATTTTTATTGAATCTAAGTAGTCCAACAAAGGTTCATACTGTGGTTCAAGCCACAACACTATTGGGTTTACTTCTACAAGGACTTCTATAATGCAATGGTATTCATGCTGCATCATTCGGTAGGAATCACCAGCCATGATGTCCAAGATCAACCCAAAATTTCACTCCTCTGGAAATTTGTAGTATCAATACTCTCTCTTAGAGATGAATGCTATGAATCACAATGCTTTATTTTCTTAAAGAATAGATGCATTCCAAAAGATATTTGGCCGAAGGAATGGGAAAAGTGGAATGACATCGACGATCATACCAATTGGGAGAAAATTCAATGAACAATAAAAGAATATCAGCCACTATATCATGTAAGGAGAGATGAAGTAACCTACTCCATCTAAAGCATACGACTGAAATCTCCCTTCAGAAAAATGGAGGCTCACCACTTTAATGCAACCAATCAATGAACCAGAATCCACCTAGCGTTGCACAAGGGCAAAAGTGGTATCCTCGGACCCTACATTAGGGTACAATATAGAGTCCTAGGATGGTTAGCGGGGCGAGTAATGACGTATAAATTGATATTTGGATAAAATAATGCCATTTCAAAATCAATTCTAAACTCAGTGTACATGTTCACATACATGCATATATACATATAAATATAAGATAATAGGATACAAAACAAGGTTTAGCATGAGATTTAAATTCATTAAACTGGATTGTTTAGTTCTAACCATCTCAAAAATATCTACGGTTCATATGGATTCAGCTCCATCCACTAAAAGGGCCCAGAGTGTGTTAGCCACACAAACCAGAGATGTCCAAAAAACGGTACAGGAATCGATGACCCCATGCCAATCCATGGTATACATAACTATGCACACGGTCATGAAGACACCCATGCTAGCAAACGTGGTTTCAAGTATCGACCCCCTGACCTCCACCTTTCACGATGAGCTACACAACCCTCATTAAGCCTAATTAAAATATTTGCACATAACGTAGCCATTAACTATTCACTATTTATTAAGGAATTTACCATTGGTATCATCATACCAATATGCTTGTAAGCTGATAGAATCATGCCATTCCAATTATCCACCAACTTGGGGGAATCTACGACCCCCAAGCTCAAATTTAAAATTAAATCATGGCCACTAAATTCTTTCCAAACAATTTATATTCCATTAACCTTTTATGCAATGCAATAGTTTCAAAAGTGGTTAAATTAAGCATATAGCCATGTTTCAAAGACAATTTCATAAAGGTGGGTTGAGGTTATTACTAATTCTATTACAAAAATCCATAAGTTTGGGAAAATCCACGACCTCTATTCCATTATTCATAAATTTAGGGGAATCCATGACCCCCATTCCATTATCCATACCCATGTACCCAATGTATTCTGAAATCTTTCAATAAAGCATAAACAAATGCATGTAAGCCACGGAAAGATGATTTAAACAATAACCATCCAAAACCCTCAACCCAAGTTCCAAAACCAAACATTAAAACCATATGATTATCAAACCATTGCATTCCATGATAAAATATAAGTTTAGGGAAGAGATATATGCATGAAATAACAAGAATTTTTTAGAAGAAACCACAGTTTGAGCCATTGATGACCAATCCCTAAAAACTCAAGCCTTGTTTTTAATTGGGGAATTTGAGAGAGAATAGTTGTTTATGATTATGTTAATTGGGCAAAAATAATCTAAGGGAAGGTTATAAGTCGTGGGAATACAGTAATGGAAGGGAAAGATCAAATTACATTTAATGAAAAATGTGTAGGAAAAAAACTCCAAGTTGTTATGGGTTAAGTTATGACTTACGGTCACTAGCTACGTTTGAGACCACGACTGAAAGTTTGGGCAGTGAATCATCGCCACCTTATTGGTTTGGTCATGAGTCCCACCCTACCACTCATGACCAGACCTTACGAATGCTGTGGACTTAGTCGTACTCATGACAGAAACAATAGACCCACTCTCTGGCTAGACCATAATTGGAACTATATGACTCGTAAGGAGTCATCACGACTTGTAGGGTCTTAGTCGTAACCTGAACAATAAGCACAATAGCTACAGAAAATTTAGAGTTTAAATCCTGGGTATTATATTACCCCTTCCCCCACCCACAAGTTCATTCATCTGCGAATAAGGAGTTAGGGCACCCCGTGGCACGAATACAAGATAGAATGTAACCAAAAAATAATAGACAAACAACCGAAAAATGATAAGATAAAAAAAGGGAACCCATAACTCAAACACTTCCATCTAACGTAGGGAGCAAGACAGATAATTTGACTCTATGTCCTCTTTGGCTTCGCACGTAACTTATTTAATCTTTTGATTTCTCTAAAGAACCTTTACCAAAGCCATATCCTTAGTCCTTAGTCAACTGACTTGACTATCAAAATCTCAATCGAGACTTACTCATAGGACAAGGAATCTGAAATACCAACACCTTCAAAAAGTGAAATCTAAGAAGGATCACGCATACACTACTTTGACATCGACACGTAGAAAATAGGATAAATAAAATTTAAACTCTCAAGCAACTCCAATTCATAGGCAACATTCCAAACTCTCCTCAAAATCTGGTATGGACCAATATAATATGGACTAATTTTCCCCTTCTCCCCAAACCTCATCACTCCTATTATAGGAGATACTTCCAGGAATACCCAATCACCTATATCAAACTCCAACTCCCTTCGCCTTACATCCGTATAAAACTTTTAGTGACTTTAGGCAGTCTTAAGCCTACGCTAATCACCTTCACCTTCTCCATGGCTTAGTGAACCAAGTTAGGAACAAACAATGTTGTCTCACCAACCTCAAACCACCTAATAAAAGACCTACACCTCCTACAATAAGGAGGCTTAAAAGAAGCCATTCCAAAGCTAGAGTGATAACTATTATTATATGCTAACTCAATAAAAGGTAAGTGATCAACCTAACTTTCCTTAAAGTCTATTACACAATCACTTGGCATATCCTTAAAGGTTTGAATAGTCTATTCCATTTGTCCATCTTCTTAAGGATGGAAAGTTGTGCTAAGGTTCACCTTAATCCCTATACCATTATAAAACTAGAGCCAAAACTGAGAAGAAAACTGTACACCATGATCTGAAATAATGAAAATTGGGCCACCATGTAATCTAACTGTCGCCTCAATAAACAACTTCACATAATCCTCTCCAAAGTATGTACTCCTCATATGCAAGAAGTGATAAGACTGAATAATCCTATCCATAATAACCCAAATCGATTCTTACTAATTGACAGACCACGAAAGACCATAACAAAATTCATATTGATCATCTCCATCTTCCATAAGGGGAACTCAATCTTTTGAGACATGCCACAAAGCCTCAAGTGCTCAACCATCACCTGTACTATACACTTAGCCACAAAGTTAACCGTAACCTCTTTATGTTGTTCCACCATAAATAGTATAGTTTGAATCATTAGCCTCAATCAGAATCCTCTCTCACAATGCATCAATATCAGGGACACACAACATACCTTGATACCTTAAAATACCATCATTACCAATCTCAAAGGACATGACCTTTTTTGTCCCAGATCATCTATAATCGGTATAAGAATGGGATCAAAAACCAATTTCTTCTTTACCTCAGCACCAAGAGATGATTTAACCACTTATTGCACAACTACCCCTCCATTCTCAAAGTAAAAAAATAAACATCTAGGTTGTCCATCCACTGAATATTCTTCACCAATCCTCTTTTCTCCTCTCTAAATGAGATAAGCTTCCAATCCCAAGGACAACTTACTAAGAGCGTCAGCAACCACATTAGCTTTAACTGGATGGTAGTAAAGACTTATATCATAGTTATTTAGTAGCTCAATCCATTTTCTCTGCATGAGAATAAACTACTTCTAGATAAATACATACTATAAGATCTTATGATAAGAATAGATATCCACATGCACCCCATAAAGATGGTGGCACTAAATCTTTAAAGAAAAACCACAGCGACCAACTCTAAGTCATGGTCAGATAATTCTTTTCTTGAACCTTAAGCTGCATAGAAGATTTAGCCACCACTTTACCACCCTATATCAAAATATAATCTAGTTCCATATGGGATGCGTCACAATACTCCACGAATCCATCCGTACCCTCGGCCAAGGTCAGAACTAGCACAAAAGTCAACTTATCTTTCAACTCATCAATGTTTCCCTCACATACATCAGACGATAAGAACTTAACCATTTTTAAAGTCACTCTAGTTGGAGAAGTAATAGAAGAAAAACTCTCTACAAACCTCCTATAATACCTAGGCAAGCCTAAGAATCTCTAAATATCAGTATGAGTTGTAGTTCTAGGCCACTTCTTAACAGCTATACATATTGATACCCTCAATATTAATAATATTCCAAAGAAAAGTCACAGCATTCAACAAAAAATCACCCTTAGAGAATTTAGCATACAACTTTTGATCCTTAAGAGTCTACAACATAATTCATAGGTAGTTGGCATGATCATCCTTACTCTTAAAATATACCAAAATACCATTAATGAAAACAATAAAAAATGATTTCAAGAACTCTCTGAAAACTCAACTCATAAGATCTATAAAAACATTCAGAGCATTAATCAATCCAAATAACATCACCAAAAACTCACACTAACCATATCATGTAAGAAAAGTAGTCTTAGGAATATTAACCTCCCAAACTTTTGGTAAATATTCCCCGAATAAACATCAATCTTAGAAAAATATCTAGTACCTTGAACCTGGTTGAAGTGATTATCAATCCTAGGAAGAGGGTATTTATTCTTCACTATAACCATCTTTAACTATTTATAATCGATACATAGCAAAAGAGACCTATCTTTCTTATGCAATAAAAGCATGAGAGCACCCCATAGAGAAAGACTAAGTCGAATAAAGCCATTATTAAAGAGATACTTTAACTGTTTCTTTAACTCTTTCAATTCAGTCGGTGCCATTTTACAGGGTGGAATAGATTTAGGATGAGTATTCAATAGAAGATAAATCCCCAATTCTATTTCCCTATCAAGAGGAATGCCACGAATATAATTAGGAAATACTTTGGGAGCTCATTGACAATAGGGATAGATTGTAAAGAAGGGCTCTTAGAGCTATAACCCAGACCAAATGATAAAGACGTCCCTCGTAAATCAATTTCTAGGCTCTAAGATAATAAATAAAACTCTCTTTAGGCACTAAGAAACTTCTCTCATTTTCAATTACCAGTTCATTAGAGAATTGGAAACTGACCTTTTTGGTCTCACAATTCTAGAAAGCAGAGCATGATAGCCAATCCATCCCTGAGATAATATCAAAATCCATTATGTACAACTCTATCAAAACCACCAAGGCCTCTTTATAAAGGGTTGACACCACAAAACCCCTATAGACCTTTCTAAGCATAATAGAATCACCCACCAGGGTAGACATAGCGAAAAATCCTGGAATAGTCTTAGGAAAAAAACCAAAATGCACAGCCACATAGGGGTCACTTAATAAGGGGTAGAACCTGAATCAAGAAAATAGTACACATCTCGAAAAAAGAGTTGTAACATACAAGTTACAACATAAGGAGATGACTTTAATTCATGTCAAGTAACTAGAGAATAAAGATAATTTTAGCCAGTGTCGCTACCTGAAGTAATACCCTTTGGTGCAGGAGATGAAGAATTAGTAATTGGGACCTTATTAGCTCCCATGGAAACTTTAATTGTTAGACAATATTGCTTCATATAACAAGGCTAACCACTGCTATAACACCAATTCCTTCCCTCAGCACACAAACTATAGTAAAGTTGTCCACAAAATTTATAGAGAGGATATGATGGGGCTGATGTGCTCCACTAATTTGAGGTTGGGAAACCTGTGCCTTAAAGCCATTGTTAGCCTGAAAATAGAAATCAACAAAAGGCATTGGATAAGGAGCATTAGCCGACAATTATGAACTAGAACTTCTCCTAGTGTTTTTCTTATTCTACTGCCTACCATCTCTTCTACTATTTTGTTTATTTTCCCACTGCTTTAAATACCTAAACTTCTTACTCTACCTTTTCCTACTCTCTACTTGATTCTTCTTGTCGTCCTTCACTTGTTGTATATAAACCACTAGTAAGGAGATATCCAAATCATTGTTCACTATAGAGTCCCCACATTTCGATATAAAGTCATGAGATAAACTCAAAGAAAATTTCTTTATTTTATCCCTCATACTAGACACTAACTCCAATGCATAACGAGATAATTGATGGAACTTCAAGGCATATTCCTTAACACTAATCCTACCCTAGTTCAGATTTACAAACTCCTCTACCTTATCTTCTCTTAACTCCTGAGGAAAAAAATAATCAAGGAAGGCACTAGAGAACTCCCACATAGCTTGCTCAGAATCATCACCCCTTGATTGTTCCTACTCTTCATACTAGTGATATGCCACATCATTGAAATGATATGCAACCAACTCTAAACCCTCAGAATCATAAGCACGCATCACCATAAATATTTTTTTCATCTTATTAATAAATTTTGAGGAACCACCTCAACCTTAAAGCCAGTGAAAGTTGGGGGATTAAACCTTATAAACTAACAAACTTGAGTAACCTAAAAAAATGGAGCAGCAGAACCACCCTAAACTAACTGGTGAGATTAGGAAGTTACCTACTAAGTCAACAGGTGAATAGAAGAATGACACTATTCCTTAGAGATGTCTTCTTATGGTGATTGGGAATGAGTGTCGCCAACTAGAGAATGACTAGTGGGGATTGGTGGAACTCCCCGTGGGGTATAGAATTAGATGCAAGGACCCTAGACTGGGTCTGCACCTTATAAGCAGGTCGATTTCGATCTATATTATCCTCCAATAGAATGGAGGTCCCAGCAGATATCCTACGTACAACATATCTTCAGGTAGGCATGATCTAATATGCAAGTAAGGCAGAGATTATATGAATTCTAAGACGCCAGACACTATTACCCAAAATAGAACACAAGAAAGAGAAGAATTCCTAAATACCTCATAGCCTCTCCTTACAAGTGTGGCGCTCTACATAACCATAAAAGAGACTCTACTTGACATAGAATTATGGAAATCCAATGACCCAATACCTATGCTCTGATACCAAACTTGTCATGACCCAACCTCGGGCCTACTCGTGAGGGGTATCTCAAGTCTATCGAGAATCAGTGACCACCCCCATAGCCTATTTAATCAACATAATATCCATATAATAACAAGTGGAAGGTGACCAAAGAACAAATATTAAATAGTTAATGTAACTTAAGAATAAGATGTAAGAATCAACAAAACCATCCAACCCACAAATATGTCCAGAAAAGCCTTTAAACTAATCTGAGTATCATTATAGGTTGTGAAAAGTGCCCAACCATGGAAAAAAAGAAATTAAAAATATGACAAAAAACTTATGAGATTTCTATAATCGTAAGGAAAGAAATGAAATGTCTAGTATTTTGGAAGATGGAGGATCACCACATCAACGTAGACTAACAAACAAACCAGAATCTACGTAGCACTACATAGGGATAAAAGAGGTTTCCTAGGACCCTACATTATGAAATAATGTAGCGTCCTATGATAGTTAGTGGGGAAAGCACTAACATGTAATTCATGATTGGGATAAAATAATGACATTTCAAAATCAAGTCCAAACTTAGTGGATATGTTGACATACATGCATACATACATATATAAAAGAAATTAGGAAAGGGAACAAGGTTTAGCATGAGATTTAAAATCATTAACATGGACTGTGTAGCTCTAACCCACCTAAAAACACCCATGGGCTATATGGGCCAGGCCCCCCACTGGAAGGGCCTCTGGATATTAGCCACACGAACCAGAGAAGTCTAAGGAAAGGCCAGGGAATCTATGACCCAATACCAATCAAAGGTTTATATATATATATATCAAGTTTGAACTATTTACACAATAATGAATACCCCCACACCGACAAACTTGGTTTTCACTATCGTTCCCCAAACTCCACCTTCTATGGCGTGCTACAGAACCGTCATTAAGCCCAATAAAAACATTTGAACATAACCTATCCATTAACTAATAGTCATGTATTAAGGCATTTACCATTGGTATCATCATACTAATATGCTTGCAAACTTATAAAATATTGTCATTCCAATTATCCTCTAACTTAGGGGAATCCACGACCCCTAAGATCAAATTTAAAACCTAATCAAGGTCACTAAGGCCTTTCAAAATAATTTATATTCCATTAACCTTTAGTTTAATACAAAAGTTTCAAAAGTGGCTAAATAATGATATATCCATGTTTCAAAGCCAATTTCATAATGGTGGGTTGAGGTTATTACAAATTTTATTACAAAAATCCCTAAGTTTGGGGGAATCCATGACCTCCATTCCATTAATCATAAATTTGGTGGAATCCACAAACCATATTCCATTATGCACACCCATGCAACCAATAAGTTCCAAAATACATCAATAAAGCATAAACACACGCATGTAAGCCAGGTTACAAAAACCCTCAACCTAGGTTCCAAAACCAAACATTAAAACAATATAATTATCAAACCATTGCATGCAATTATAAATACAAGTTTAGGGAAGAGATACATGCCTGAAAATTCCAAGAATTTAGAGAAAAAAGCATACTTTGAGGCCTAGATTACCAATACCTTGACACTCTAGACTTGATTTAAATTAGGGAATTTGAGAGAGAAGAGTCATTTATCATTATGTTAATTGGGTGAAACTAGGGATAAGGAAAGATTTTAAATAATAGAAATAGTGTTAACAAAGGGGAAAGACCAAATTACCTTTAATGAAAAATGCGCACGAAAAAACCTCCCAGGTTCTATGGGTTGACTAACGACTTGTAGAAAATGGTCACCAGTCATCACCACGTCTCGTAGTCTGGAAAGTGATTCAGGGCCACATTACTATTTTGGTCATGAGTCCCACCCTAAAACTCATAAACAGACCTTACGAATCATTTGGTATTACTCGTACTCAAGATAAATAATAGACTCTCTCTGTAATACCCCGCATGTTTCTAAGCTAGGAAGTGAATAAGTATTCCTAAGTATGAAATCTTATATCTTGTGATTCATTCTTGAGTGCATGACTTACAATGAATATCCTAGTGATAGGATAGCTTATGATACATTAAGCATGTTCATATGAATCACTTAACGTAATACAAGCTAAGAGTTTTTGAATCCAACAAGTTTTAGTGTTTGATTTTTTAAGGAACATCTTTAAATTAGTATAAATCAATGTTAATGTTGTATTTTGTAAGATTTAGACCCATAAAATTGTATAAAATCGAATTAGCTTTCTAACAATACCAATTTTGCCTTAATCCAATACCCGAGCGAAAAGTTATGCCCATTTTCGTGAGAGATAGTAAGCATAGGCGATTGGTTAGGCGCTGCCCAACCCAAGCATAGGCGATTGGTTAGGAGCCGCCTAACCTAGCTTAGGTAATCATTTGGCGCCGCCTAAGTCAATTCTATGTGCCGAAAACACTCTGTTTTGAGTTATTTGAAGGGTAATTAAGTCTTTTAACACTCCTTACACGTCCCTAAACATAACCCTACAAAATATATAGCTTCTAAATATATTACAACCCTATTATCATCTCAAAGATCATCATCCAAGAGAACTAAAAGATAAAAAAAACTAGAGTTGCATAACTAAGCTTGAAGATCCGATTTCAAGGAAATTCCTCCGTCAATCATCAAGAATCTTTCCTTTTAAGGATGCGTGAGTTGATTTGTGGATTCCTTTCATCCATAAAGCTCAAAAACCCTCTTTTTCATTATAAATTATGATTTCTATATTGTTGGGTGTTTATGATCATGTTTTTTATATTGGGTGTTTCCCAAGATGGAATCTTTATATATTTTGTTTGAATTTCATGATATCATATGAGTTGGAAACATGTAAATTTGGTTGTTCATGATGTATAATATGATGATTTCACCTATTCTTAAGATGTGCATGTAAGGTATTTGATAAAATTCCTAAGACACTAGAAATCGTACAATATAGCTAAATTGTCACCAAGTGAAGGATTCATGATATGCCCTTACGTTCCAATGACTTCGATGTTGATAATGTGCCTTATAAATGTTGTTGGAATACTCATGAACTATTCTGATGAGATTATGCTATGTTTACTTGCAAATCCTACTTATGAACAAGATGTATGATAACCATACAATCCACATGAACTTCCATGCTACTGGTATGTGTTGCCAATATGAATATGCAACAAACATGATATTAAGATTGTGCAAGTTCTTCCATGTGATATGAAATCCTTTCCATGCAATACATTGTTGATAACCATGCTTAGTATGAGATCCCTACTTATGATATTATAAATTATGGACTCTACTCTTATGATCAAGTCAATCATGTGTGTCAGTTTCCTTCCACCGAGTCCTGGGGTACTTGTACCCAAAACTATAGTTGTGTACCAAGATCCATGTCATGTTTCAGGATATTCAAACTCAAGCTACGATTCCATAGACTTCAGTCAGTCATGTGACTCAGGAAACCTCATGATCTTAGTCAGTTGTCAGATATCAGTAACACTCCGCCAGTCAATGAAATTCAGTAAGATTAAGTCATGCACAGTCAGTTATTCATGTCCAGTCCCTCCAGATGACAGTAGAGGTTAGCACCTTGTGAACCCAAGGATGGGAACTCACCCACCAGTTCAGGGTGTGATTATTAGTGGTCATCCTTGTGTTCCAGAACTATGTAGCCAGGGTAGGTTGAGACATCTTAACCCGTAAGATTAGGGTTGATGAGCTGGATTAACCCGTCAGTTTAGGGTTCCCACCAATCTCATTGAGTACCCGCTAGATAAGGGTTACTTACAGGCTGTCCTTACTCGTAGCACGGTATTGACACCATTCCAGTTGGGGCAGAGATTGGACCCCATCTTAGCCATAATGGCATACATGGGGCATGTCAGTTAAACACTACTTCCCATAGTTGTAGTATCAGTCTCAGTAAAAGAACTCAGGGCGTTCTTCAAATTTCAGTATGTACTGGACTGTCAGATACATTCATCCATGTTATTAGTCTCAGTTTCAGTCATGATAGTTATCAGTAAACCTTGTATTAGCTTATAGGTCATGCTATCAAGTATTCACAGTCCTTGTTTCTATATATGTGCATTTGCACTCCCACATTCATATTAGTCAGTCAGTGTTGTTCATGCATGAAACCCTTTATGTTCAACCTACATTCCTCGTATACTCAGTACTCCATTTGTACTAATGCATTTGTGCTATGGTGCTTTCTTTTCATGTTACACTATAGGTTTTGAGACACGAGCTCCATCCCAGCAGTAGCGGTAGCATTCCAGTCGCAGAGACACAGTGAGTCCTCATTGATTCGAGGACAATGTGATTTCATTCCTTAATTTATTTCTTCAGTTCAATTTTATGGAGTTAGTTGGATATATGTTCCTTCAACTCCTTATTCAGATAGTTTAGAGGCTTTCTTATTTATGTTTAGATTTACGTTCAAATTGAATTATTTTGGGTATTTTCACCTACATATTTGTATTAAGTTGAACCTTATGTCCTTACAATTCTATGTATTATAAATTATTATATCATGATTTGTAGTATACATGTATAGATATCAGTCATGGGTTAGCTTGTGGTCCCTTGGGATCATGAGCATCGTGTAGCATTCCAGTTCAGCAAATTGGGGTTGTTCAATAGTCCTAGGAAGTCTGAAAGACGCATCTAGTAGAGTCTTGTACATGGGTGTGTTGCATGCCACATATATATAGGAGGCTATAAGATGTTTTAGGAACAGTCCCCTTTCTTCATTATTCATGTCATGCTAGTAAGAATAATCACAAGTTAAACTCTCAGTCTAATCCATTTTTCTCTTATTCCAGACCATGGCCCCAAAGAGAAGAAACCATCTAGATCCTCAGCCCGAAGATCCCTTTGGCGAACATCTTTCCCATGCAGAGTTTAGAGTCGCATTTACAATACTTGGTAAGTCCATGGTTGCACAGAATGAATGGCCACCAGTTATTTCGGCTGATCCAGTGGCCTCCCCCAAAGCAGTTAGGGTTCGGGACATCACCCGAATGAACCTCCAGCTTTCCATGGGTCTAAGTCTGATGAGGACGCTCGGGAGTTCATTGACAATGTCCAGAAGGTCATAGACATCATGGGTGTTACTTCTGTTGAGAGTACTGAGTTAGCCACCTACCAAATTAGGATGTTTCTCATGATTGGTACAAATAGTGGAAGTGTGATAGGTTACATAATAAAGGCCCTATCGAGTGGGAGGAACTTGTCACAGCCTTCTTAGATAGATTATTTCCCCAAGAGCTGGGGGAAGCCAAAGTTCTTCAGTTCATCAACCTCAGGCAGGGGAATATGACGGTTAGGGAGCATTCTCTCTGATTTACTCAGCTAGCCAGGTATGCTCCTCATGTGGTTGTAGACAATAGATCTAAGATGAGCTAGTTCGTGTCAGGGGTCAACGATACCATGGTAAATGAGTGTAGGTCTGTGATGGTGATTGGTGATATGACCATAGCCAGACTCAAGACCTATGCCCAGTAAGTAAAAGAGCAAAACTTTAAAACTAGGGAGAGGCAGAACAAGAAAGCAAGGTCAGGTAATTTCAACTTTGCTCACCCCAAGTCAGATGGAAGAAACTATTCACAGTTTCTCTCCAGGTTAGCCATTCCAGCTCGTTTCTCTACCAGCACTCCAGTGCTGAAGTTAAGAGACGACAATCGAAACAATGAGCCAGGCTCTAAATCTTAGGGCAATGTTAGTAGTGCCCGAACAAATCCCCTTTGTTAGACTTATGGTAAGAACCATAAAGGCATTTGCAGAGCTGGTAGTGATGTCTATTTTTGTTCTGGCAAGCTAGGCCACAGGATTAGAGAGTGTCTGCAGTCAAGTCTTCAGGGTATGCAAAATTATTCTACAGCTCAGTCTAGTTACCCAAACCATCAGGGTGCAATTTTTAGTGCTACCAGTGGGAAACGCCCAAAAAGACTCTATGCTCTTCAGTCCTGGAAGGATCAAGAAATTCTCCTGATATCGTTACTGGTACGTTACAAATTTTCTACATTCATGTTTATTTTTTACTAGACCCAGGTGCATCTTTCTGTTTTGTTACAACATACATAGTAGGATATTTCGAAATCAGTCCCAAAGTCCTAGTAGAACCCTTCTCAGTCTCTACCCTAGTGGGTAAAACCATCATAGCTCGGTGGGTACACAGGAACTGCCCGGTTATGATATCTCAGAAATCCACGTCAGTAGATTTAGTGGAGTTAGAGATGACTGATTTTTATGTCATTCTTAGCATGGATTGGATTCATTCCTACTATGCTACAGTCAACTGCAGAAATAGGATAGTTCAATTTCAGTTCCTGAATGAGCCCGTCCTAGAGTGGAAGGGTAGCATTTCAGCATTCAGGGGTCAACTTGTTTCCTACCTTCAAGCAAGTAAAATGATTTCTAACAGGTATGTGTATTATCTCGTGCATGTTAAAGATTCCAGTTCTGAATCTCCCAGCCTCAAAACAGTTCCTATTGTTAATGAATGAGCCCGTCCTAGAGTTCAGTTTCATTTCCTGAATGAGCCCGTCCTAGAGTGGAAGGGTAGCATTTTAGCGTTCAAGGGTCAACTTGTTTCATACCTTCGGGCAAGGAAAATAATTTCTAAGGGGTTTGAGTATCATCTCTTGCATGTTAAAGATTCCAGTTCTAAATGTCCCAGCCTCAGAATAATCCCTGTTGTTAATGAATACTCAGATGTCTTTCCCGAAGATCTTCCAGGCATTTGTCTTGAAAGGGAAATAGACTTTGTCATAGACCTTCTTCCGAATACTCAACCTATTTCTATTCCGCCATACAGAATGGCACTAGCAGAACACAAGGAAATAAAAGATCAGTTGAAGGATCTCTTAGATGAGGGATTCATCAGACCCCGTGTTTCCACATGGGGTGCGCCAGTATTATTCATGAGCAAGAAAGATGGTTCGCTCAGGATGTGTATTGATGACTGTTAACTCAACAAGATCACAGTCAAGAACAGATATCCTCTTCCCAGGATTGATGATCTATTCGACCAACTTCAGGGTGCCAGTTACTTCTCCAAGATAGACCTCAGATCAGGCTATCATCAGCTCAGAGTTAGAGAATGTGACATTTTAAAGATAGCTTTTCGTACTCGGTATGGTCACTTTAAATTTTTAGTCATGTCATTTGGTCTTACTAATGCCCCTGCAGCTTTTATGGATTTGATGAACCGTGTTTTCAATAAGAACTTAGACATGTTTGTCATAGTCTTCATACATGATATTCTGGTCTATTCTCGCACTGAGAGTGATCATGCAAACCATCTCAGGATTGTTCTTCAGACTCTTAGGGATCACCAATTATTCACTAAGTTCATCAAGTGAAAATTATGGCTAAGATTTGTAGTATTCCTTGGCCATATTATTTTCGGTGATGGCATTATAGTAGATTCTCAGAAAATTAAGGCAGTAAGAAATTGGCCAAGACCCGTATATCCATTAGATATTAGGGGTTTCTTGGGTTTGGATGGCTATTATAGATGGCTTATAGAGGGATTTTCTTCTATTACATCTCCCATGTCCAGATTGACTCAGAAGAAGATTAAGTTTCAGTGTTCAGATTCATGCAAGAACAGCTTTCAAGAGTTGAAGACTCGACTCACCTTTGCTTTAGTTCTATCTATTCCAGATAGTTCAGATGGTTTTGTAGTCTATTGTGATACATCCAGAGTGGGTTTAGGTTGTGTCCTCATGCAGTATGGTAAGGTCATAGTCTATGCCTCCCGACAATTAAAGCCACATGAGAAGAATTATCCTACTCATGCTCTTGAGTTAGCAGTGGTAGTTTTTGCCTTGAATATTTGGAGGAATTATCTATATGGAGTTCATGTAGATGTCTTCACAGACCATAAAAGCCTCCAGTATGTCTTTTCCTAGAAATATCTCAATCTTCGCCAGAGAAGGTGGTTAGAGCTCTTGAAGGATTACGACATGAGTGTTCTTTATCATGCAGGCATGGCCAATGTTGGGGCTGATGATCTCAGTCGAATCTCTATGGGTATTATTTCTCACATTGAGAATAGTAAGAAAAAATGGCTCAGAAGATCCATCAGCTTCCCAGACTAGGAGTTCTCTTACTCGATTCTTGAGAGGGTGTTGTATGTGTTCATAGTAGTTTAGAGTCATCTCTAGTTTTTGAGGTGAAAGAGAAATAAGATAGGGATCCTAGCCTTTTCAAGCTCAAAAAGTCAGTTCAGAATCAAAACATTGAGGTTTTCTCGTAAGGAGGAGATGGTGTTCTTCGTTGTCAGGGTTTTCTATGTGTTCCAGATGTAGATGAATTGAGGCAGCGAATACTTGTAAAAGAGCATGGTGCATGATACTCTATTTATCCAGGGGCCACTAAGATGTACCGCGACATGCGGGAGATCTATCGGTAGAGTGGGATGAAGAGAGATGTTGCAGAGTTTATGGCTAAGTGCTCTACATATCAGCAGGATAAGACAGAGCATCAGAAACCTAGTGGTTCAATGCAAGAGTTCACCATTCCTACTCGGATGTGGGAAGAAGTTAACATGGAATTTGTGAAAGGTTTGCCTAGAACTCGTCATCAGCATGATTTAGACTGGGTCATTAAAGATAGAATGATGAAGTCAGCTTATTTTCTTGCTGTTTGTACTTCTTATTCCTCCGAGGATTATGCCAAACTCTATCTCAGGGATTTAGTTAGATTACACGGTGTTCCACTATCTATCATCTCAGACAGAGGTACACAATTAACTTTTCACTTTTGGAAAGCATTCCAAAAGGGTCTCGGTACCCAAGTCCATCTCAGCACAGCGTTTCATCCTCAGACAGATGGTCAAGCAGAGTGGACCATTCAGACTCTTGAAGATATGCTAAGGGCGTGTGCAATTGACTTTAAGGGAAGTTGGGATGACCACTTGCCTTTGATTGAGCTTTCATACAACAATAGCTATCATTCTAGTATTCAGATGGCTCCATTCGAAGCTCTCTATGGTAGGATATATAGATCTCCGATTGGTTGCTTTGAAGTTATTGAGGCCTCAGTCATAGTTTCTGACTTAGTATTCGATGCTTTAGAGAAAGTTCAGTTGATCAGACCGAGACTCCGGGCTGCTCAGAGCCGACAGAAGTCCTATACAAATGTTCATAGAAAGGATCTTGAGTTCAAGGTCAATGACTATGCCTATATTAAGATCTCTCCCATGAAGGGAGTGAGTACGTTCGGTAAGAAAGGGAAACGCATTCCCCGGTATGTCAGTCCCATCAGAATTCTTTGTCGCTTCGGCAAGGTAGCTTATGAGCTTGAGTTACCTTCAGATCTAGACTCATTCCATCCAGTCTTCCATGTCTCTTTGCTAAAGAAGTGCATAGATGACCCAGCAGTTATTATCCCTATTCAGAGCATTGACATTCAGAACAGCCTCTCCTATGAAGATATTCCAGTCAAAATCTTAGATTATCAAACTCATAGATTGAGGAATAAAGAAGTCCCTCTACTATGTTTCCAGTATAAACTTGGTACCTATTGACCGTTTCATACTCAGTCATGCATTCATGTGTCAGTTTTTCGTGTATCATATATGCATGAGTTCAGCATGTTTAGCATGTCAGTCATGAGATCAAGTTTTAGTTCTTCATGTTCAGTTCAGGTTTTATTGTCTTGTATCCCTTCTCAGTAAATTCTCATTCGAGGACGAATGTTCCCAAGGGGGAGATATTATAATACCCTGCATATTTCTAATCTAGGAAGTGGATAAGTATTCCTACGTATGAAATCTCCTATCCTATGATTCATACTTGAGTACATGACTTATAATGAATATCCTGGTGATACATTAGATTATGATGCATTAAGCATGTTCATCTTAGTCACTTAAGGTAACAAGCTAAGAGTTTTTGAATCTATCAAGTTTTAGTGTTCGATTTTGCAAGGGTCATCTTTAAATGAGTATAACTCGATGTTCATGTTGTTTTTTGCTAATTTAGGCCCACCAAATTGAAGAGAATTGAATTATCTTTCCAAAGATACCAATTTCGCCTTAATCCAATACCCAAGCAAAAAGTTATGCCTATTTTCGTGAGAGACAGTAAGCATAGGCAATTGGTTAGGCTCTGCCAAACCCAAGCATAGGTGATTGGTTACGTGTCGCCTAACCTAGCTTAAGAAATCACTTGGGTGCAACCTAAGTCAATTCCAGGTTCCAAAAAAACTCTGTTTATAGTTATTTTAAGGGTAATTAAGTCTTTTAACACTCCTTACACGTCCCTATACTTAACCCTATGAAATATATAGCTTCTAAACATATTACAACCCTATTGACATCTGAAATCTCATTATCCAAGAGCACTAGAAGTGAAAAATAACAAGGGTTGTGTAACTAAGCTTGAAGATCCGATTTCAAGGAAATTCCTCCGTCAATCATCAAGAATTTTTCTTTCTAAGGTATGCGTGAGTTGATTTATGGATCCCTTTCATCCATAAATCGCAAAAACCCTATTTTTCATTATGAATTATGATTTCTATATTGTTGGGTGTTGATGATCATGTTGTTGATATAAGGTGATTACCAAGATGGAATCTTTATGTGTTTTTTTTGAGTTTCATGATATCATATGAGTTGGAAACATGTAAATTTCGTTGTTCATAATGTATAATTTGATGATTTCACCTATTCTTAAGATGTGCATCTAAAGTATTTGATAAATTGCCTAAGAAACTACAAATCATGCAATATAGCTAAATTGTTACTAAGTGAAGGATTCATGATATGCCCTTACGTTCCAATGACTTCTATGTTGATAATGTGCCTTGTAAATGTTGTTTGACTACTCATGAACTATTCTTATGAGATTATGCTATGTTTACTTGCAAATCCTACTTATGAACAAGATGTATGATAACCATGCAATCCACATGAACTTTCATGCTTTTAGTATGTGTTGCCAATATGATTATGCAATGAACATGATATTAAGATTGTGCAAGTGCTTCCATTTGATATGAAATCCTTTAATACATTGTTGATAACCATGCTTAGTATGAGATCCCTACTTATTATACTATAAATTATGGACTCTACTCTTATGATCAAGTCAGTCATGTGAGTCAGTTTTCTTCCATCGAGTCCTGGGGGTACTTGTACCTGAAACTATAGTTGTGTGCCGAGATCGATGTCATGTTACACGATATCCGAACTCAATCTATGATTCCATAGACTTCAGTCAGTCATGTGAATAAGGAAAACCTCATGACCTTAGTCGGTTGTCAGATATCAGTAACATTTTGCCAGTCAACAGAATTCAGTAAGATCAAGTCATGCACAGTCAGTTATTCATGTCCAGTCCCTCGAGATAGGAGTAGAGGTTAGCACCGAGTGAAGACAAGGATGGGAACTCACCTACCAGTTCAGGGTATGATTACTAGTGGTCATCCTTGTGTTCCACAACTACGTAGCCAGCGTAGGTTGAGACATCTTAACCCGTCAGATTAGGGTTGATGAGGTGACTTAACCCATTAATTTAGGGTTCCCACCGTTCTCATTGAGTACCCTCTAGATAAGGGTCTCTCACAAGCTATCCTTACCCTTGGCACGGTAATGACATCCCTCCAGTTGGGGCAGAGATTGGACCCCAGCCTAGCCATGACGGTATACGTGGGGCATGTCGGTTAAACACTACTTCGCACAGTTTCAGTATCAGTCTCAGTACAAGAACTCATGGCATTCTTCAAATTTCAGCATATATAGGACTGTCAGATACAGTCATCTATGTTATTCAGTTTCAGTATCAGTCATGACAGTTATTAGTAAACCACATATTAGCTTACTGGTCATGCTATCACGTATTCATGGTCCCTGTTTCTATATATGTGTGTTTGCACTCCCACGGTCATATTAGTCATTCAGTGTTGTTCATGTATGAAACCCTTTATGATCAGCCTACCTTCCTCGTGTACTCAGTACTCCAGCTGTACTGACACATTTGCACTATGGTGCTTTCTTTTTATGTTATACCATATGTTTCGAGACACGAGCTCCAGCCCAGCAGTAGTGGAAGCATTCCAGTTGCAGAGACACAGTGAGTCCTCATTGATTTGAGGATAATATGATTTGATTCATTTATTTATTTCTTTAGTTCAGTTTTATGGAGTTAGTTGGAGATATGTTCCTTAAACTCCTTATTCAAATAGTTTAGAGGCTTTCAGATTAAATGTTTAAATTTACGTTCTGATTGAGTTGTTTTTGGTATTTTCACCCACATGATTGTATTTAGTTTAACCTTATGGCCTTACAGTTCTATGTAATCCATATTATTATATCATGATTTGTAGTATACAGGTATAGATATCAGTCATGAGTTAGCTTGTGGTCCCTCGGGTTCATGAGCACCGTGTAGCATTTCGGTTCAGCCAATCGGGGTGTTACACTCTCACTGCATAGAGCATGATTGACTATACAACTCAAAAGGAGATCTCACGACTAGTAGGGTCTTAGTCGTAACCTAAATATAATGCATAATCAATGAGAAAATTCAGAGTTCAAAACCCGGGGTATTACACATACTTTTGAATATCCAAATCTCTAATCCTCAACTGGTGATACCCGAATCACAAATTAATCATTGAAAACACAGAAGAATCCTGAAGATGATCAAGCAAATCATCATTACAATGAAGAGGGTACTCATTCTTAATCGTTGACTTGTTTAACTTCCAATAATAAATACATATTCTCATACACCCATCTTTTTTCTTTAGAAAAAAATTAGGTACACACTAAGGTGATATACTATCTCGGATAAATTCCTTATCCAACAACTTCAGCTACTGATCCTTCATTTCCTTTCACTTTTTTGTGGTCATCCTATTAGGAGGAATAGAAATAGGATTGGTGCCTAAATCAACATCAATAGCAAAGTAAATATCATTATTCGGAGGCATACTAGGAAAAACCCTAGGGATAACATCCACGAACTCGTGAACCATGATACAAAAATCAAAGGAAGAGGTAAAAAAACACTACAATCACAAATATAAGACAAATATGACAAACATCCCCTCATAATCAAGCAATGATCCTAATGAAATAATACAACTCTCTTGGGAAGATAAGGAAGCACACCTTTTTAAGATATCCTCGGCATACCCGACGAAGCTAAGGTCACAGTCTTAGAATAACAGTGTAGGAAAACATGATTAAGATCTAACTAATCCATATTAAAATAACATCAAAATTCACAATATCTAGAACAATCATATCTACCCAAGTATCACGCCTATCAAAAGACACAACACAAAATTGGTGCACCTGATCCACCACTAAGGAGTCTCCACAAGGGCAGATAAACAGATAGGCATAGCAAGAGGCTCTATAGAAGAATAAGACCCCAAAGAATAATATACAGACACATTGGAGAATATCAATCCCAGATCAAATAACACAGAAGCATATCTAAATCAAAAGGGAATGATACCTTTAATGATTACATCGGAATCTTCTACCTCTTGTTTTATAGTTATAACATAACACTATCGATGGCCACCACCTGGCTGAGTAGCCCCACGATCACCACCATGGGTACTACTACCTCTACCTCACGTACCTCTAGTAGAACCTCTTCCTCTAAACTAACATTGATGGTGCACCCTCTTGGAACCTCCCTAAAACCTTCAAAGATTAGACTCAACTATCCTAGCATGATCTATTATACTTCAAAATGATGCCCCATACACTACTATATAAGTCATATCTAGATGAAGAGAAACATCCAACCCCATTAGAACTTTTGAATATTCTCATACTGGATGGCAATGTTGGCATAACAATAGCTAGAAAAACTATCAAAACATACCTCATACTTCATGACAGTCATGGAGCCCTTATCTAGGTATAACATACCTCACACTTTATAATAGTCATTGAGCCCTTCTTCATATGTTCAAACTCATCTCTTATTTGATTCCTCAAATTGTACGGCACAAAGATATCCAAAGAGGCCTCAACAAAATAATCCCAAGTCATATCAGAGAATCAAGAGGTCTGCAATGAACAAGTGACCTCTACCATTCCATGTCTACCCAACCCTATGCTACTCAACTGAACTAACGTTAGGCAACTTCTCATGAAAATTATTAAGAACTCATTGGCATCCTTGACTACAACACCTCTAAACATAGGAGGACCCAAATAAATGAATTTCTCAATTTTTTTCTAGTCTTTAGAACACAAAACTATACTTGCAATAATAGAAAGCATAGTGAATGTGGTTGGCTAACCTCACCTAAGGAGCTAATATAAATAGAGGTTGAACTCCTAATCACAGAATACCATACTCAGATACTAGAAGAAAAAGAGTGAAACTATTTAGAACACAAGGAATGAAAAATCTGCACGATGTGGAAAAAATAAGAAAAGTTTCCTAAAGACATATTATAGTCTGTTAAAAATAAATATGGTCGTCTATGTACTGATTCACAAGACTCTATTAGACATCTAGTTCGTACAATGTTGACAAAAATAAATCTAGTTGCTCTAATACCAATATTTGACAACACAAAAACCAAGATTCATAATGGCACTTATTATAGAAAGCCTTAAAAGCTAAGCCTATCACACAAGCTAATTAAAAAAAATATATAATAAGAAATCCCAAAATAGAATCATATCGCATATATACAGCAAACGTGGAAATACATAACAAATGATACCATATAATAATCCCAAAACCTGGTGTCATAGTGTAAGAACTAATAAATCTATCTCTAATGTCTAAGATATAAGGATAGTCGAAAAAGGATCAAAATCCATCTCAGAATACAAATAAGACCTAAAATAGATAAAAAGAGGTAGTAGAATGACTATGGTAACATAGATCATCCTCTACCATTAATCAACTCAGATACCACATAAATTAGCTACTATATGGCACACTCATTTATACATCTACACTAAAAGGGTAGAATAGGGATGAATATTGTTGTGGCCAAATTTACATGCGAGTATATACGGTCTCATCAAGCTGTAAAGTAGCTCACTAGAAGTAAGGTATTAATCCCAAAGGAACTGGTGTTAAACAACTGTCAAATTCTAGTATAACTATTAAGATAAACTTAGTGCAAGGTAATCAAAAAGAATTTGTTATTTGAAAACTGACATTAAAGTAAACAATGCATAAAATAAAAGACTTGAGACAATCAATGAAGTAAATCCCAGGGTTAAAGTACTTTGAACAATAATACTATGCTACAAACATCATTCGTTAAATCACTTATCTTTGTTGTTAATTCATAGGGTTTATCATATGATCATTGTCTCCCGACCTTTAATCGTCTACCTAACTTGGACATTACAACTAAAAGGTTGAGTGGGGATGTAATAATCCAATTAAGTTCTTAAGGATATCATCCTACATGTGAATCAAGTAAGGCTTTTAGGTACATCCCTGTCCTAGACGCTAATTCAAATTCCTTATTTCATACAAGAATAAGAACCGTACTTTATTTATCCCCTTGTTCTATCTACCAATTCCCCTCTCAAGATCACAAGGTAGACAATTGATATATTTTAAGGTACATGAATACTTAAAATATTTAAAACAAGTATAAAAAAATAACCAAATATGATACTAAATTTAAATGAAATCAATTCATAATGATAGTAGTCATGTTCTAGTCTTTAACCATGGTAAGGGGGTGTTTAGCCACTAATAGTCATAATCATCATCCAAATAATTGTATGAATGGTCAAAACCATAAAAAGCTAAATTAAATAATGTAAAACCTAAAAACTAGGTTGTATCAGCCTCCAATAATGTCCAAGACATCACAAAAGTGCCTACAAAACTTGCACAATGTTATATTTATAGTAGAAGTCATCCAACTAGTGTAGGAAATAACCATTGTGTATCCTAGAATATCTTACTTAATAAGAAACACAATGCCTTGCATATATTGGGAAATACCAATGCGTCATGGGGAAAGCCTCAACGAGGGAGTAGTGCATCATGGGGTAAAAATGTTTGTTCACTCGAAATAGCCTCCAAAATTTCATCTAAGTGTTCAATCCATCCTTGCTTTGTGGTGTTATTTTGACTCAATTACAACTTGGTGAACATAAAAATACTATTAAATTTAACTCCTCAAGCATCTACAATATCAAACACCATGCATTTGTTATATAAAAGATTTTAAAATTAAGGGTTGGCTTAATTTTTAGAATAATTTGAGTGTGTGGTCATGCAGGGGCATCTGATTATTACTATAGTATTGAATGGTTATTTTGAATAGATCTTTTTCTAAAGGATGAGTTCAGAAAGTCGCAATGACTTTTGGTGTGTAGAATGAGTTAGTATAACTTTAGCTATAGCGATTACCATAAAAAATTTAGTTTGCAATGTCAAAAATCAAAAATTTTATTATGAAATGTCTAACTATTGGAATCAATCCCAAACTATTGGTTTGGCATAACTATAGAGACATACCTTTTTGACCTAGGTGTCACTGCATGTAAAGACCTGAATTTTGATGAATTTTGTAACATGTTTTTTTGTGGGAATTAATTATTTTAACCCTTTGGTTGTTTTGTGGTATTTCAAGAGTGTGGGATAAATGAAATGTTTACCAATGTAATTTGGTGTCGTTTTGTTATTTTATGATTTTTGGTCACTTCAAAAGCCCTATAGTTGACTTTAGTCATTGTCATTTTATCCAAGTGATAAAAATCAAAACAAATTATGCAAAAAAATCTATAAAATTAATTTTAGGGTGGTAACATGGTTGGTTTGGTTTTATGGCGTTCAAAATATCATTTCGTCCCAAGATTTGTAAAGTTGTGATTTTTGATTTCGGGGATCAACTTTATGAAAATGACATTTTTTAAAAGATTGAATATCATCATTGAGTTTAGAGCATCAGATTTGATAGCATAGCTTAGCTTATGTACGTTCATGGGATTTCAAATAAAGATCGAGGACCCATAGATACTTGATATTACATCAAGTTCCCGACTAGTGTACCACTAAACTGGGGCACCTACGATCACAACAGGAGTTTGCAATCACGAATGGGCTAGCAGGCAAGTGTCGTGATCATGTCACCCCTTTCGTGATTGCAATAGTCATGTCATTCAAGGTATTGCAATAACATACGAGGTCTACGATCGAGATTTCGCTATATATAAATACCTATTTTCACAAATTTTCACCATTTTTTATGCTTGAAACTTAGGGTTTAGTGATTTTGAGCATCTTTCTTAATTTCTACGATGATGATACAAGTGAAATGGCCGCCTTAGCTTTTGATGGCATCATTCAAAGTCACCATGAAGAATCAATCGTTTGTCCCATGGAGGGCATGGGATCATACTTGTAGGGGTTATTTTTAGCATGACATCAAAAAAACCCATGTGTGGAAGATTGGTTAGAGCCTTGAAGACTAGAGGACTCACGGGTTTGGACCACATTTGATGGTTTACAGTTATGGCCCCTTTTATTAAGGTCATTTTGATCACTTAGCCTCAAGGTCATTTTGGTCTTTTAGACTTGTCTAAATGACATTCCATTGCCACCCACCTCATTAAGAGCATTGGAGTCATTTTATCTTTCTTTTGTAATATACTATGTATAGTCTATTTTAGGTCATTTCTTTTTCGTTAATGAATGATGAACATTTGAAAGACTTATGCTATCTTTGGAGAGTGCAACACCTTAGTATAGTTCTTAGTTAGTGCTTGGAAAAGTCATCCTTAGTATAGGGCTTGGAAAAGCCAATATTGTTCTTTACTTGAAAATAGTGCATCTTGAGGTGAGTGACTCCCTTGGCGGTCACCATAAGAGTGTGGTGTGGTTGTTACAGTAATTAGGGGTTGAGTGTTTGAATCACACTTTTTTCCTAAGTATTGTAACAAATCTATATCTCACTATCTATACTTTTATTCTTGTAATCTTGTTATTGTTTGTAGTGGACTATTTTGGTGTCTTGTTGAATCCGAAAATTTGTGTTCTTGGTGTCATCTTGTTCTTCATGATTTGTGGATGTTTTGGCGGTCAAATACACGTTTGTTTCTTGTATTCTTGTTGTATTTGTCGAATTTGAGTGAGGTCTCCATTTGGTCCACGATTTGTTGTGATTTGTGGAATAATTTGGAGGGTGTATTGGACTATTTTGTTGCTTTTTGGTGTTCCTCTTATTTGTCTTGTATCATTTGGTATCAAATAATGGCTGATCTTGTTCCTACAAGATCAAATCCTAGGCTAGCTCAGTTGAAAAAAAAAGTTAAAATTTGGAAATTCTAGAAAAATAGCAAGCTGTCCATTTTGTGTTCTTGGCCAAAAATTGTGTTCTTGTGGTATTCTTGGCTGATATTTGCAATTCTAGGTCTAGGAGTCTTTTATTTGTCTTGTGTGTTTGTGGTGTTAGTTTTATTCTTCACTAACACTTTGAGTCGATCTAGATTTGAGTTTTAAAGATTGATGTTATTGTGAACAAGGAAAGTTGTGTGGTAGACATTGTTGTTTAGAAGCTTGACTTAGCCGTATGTATGGTTTTTGTTGTTGAAAAGAGTATTGTTGTTGTTCTTGAAGTTCTTCACAACTTTCATCTCTTGTTAAAAAAAATTGAAATGCAACACTAAAGAGACTTGGCTGTTATTGGTGGTTTTGTAGTCTTGTCCGTGTGAAAACATTATCGTCTGGGAGTTGGCTATGTGGTTGTATTATGGATTTTGGTAATTATTTTTGATTGTTCTTGGTGGTTGTTGAAGTGCTCTTGATGGTCTTCCCAACCTTCATATATACCTTGTTAAAATAAAGTGAATGCTAGATCTATAAAGGTGAAGGGAAAATGTGAAGAATTGTTAGTCTTGAAAGACCCCCAACCACCAAAAGACTTTACATCACATCTCAACCACTTTCCATGAAACAAGGGTCCATGTTTTATGGAGAAGGACAAGGAAAAGTCAAGTCTTGAAATTTGAAACTTGAAAAAAAAAGGCTCAAGACTTATTGTTCCCTCCTTAACACAATTTCCACCCATCTAAATTAAAATTGGTCAAGACTTGGGCTTCGGAAAATAAAAATTGTAGAAATCGCAACCAATACGTGGCTGCCATATCAACAAGTAACTGTTCATGCATCAAATTTTGGGTCAAATTTTAGATTATTAGTTTCACTTTATTGTTTCCTTAGTTTTCTGTCTTGATTCTTGAATAAATTAACAACTAGTAATCATCTACTTAGTTGTAGATTAATTGTTGAATCCGTTCCTTTCATGTCCTCGTTATTTGTGTGATTTTTCTTATTTTTTAACTCGTAGTAACTTCTTTGTTTCAAGTTCGTAAGTAAATTTTATTTTTGTGCCTTGAGTCTTTCAAACAAGAATCTATTCCGATTGCCAAGTAGAATTGACATCCTATTGACTAACGGAGTATAAGCAACTTTCAATATTCGCTGCTCCAATTGTGAGAATCACAAAGGTGAGTGTATACGAGTGTTAGTGGGAAGCTTTATTGCTAATCCTTTTTTTGTTCATTCTGTAGGTACAAGGGTGATATAAGGGGAACAAGTCTTCGATAGACGGGGATTATTATGACTAAAACATGGGAGACTATGATTGTAGAGAGGGGTTTTATGGATACGAAGTTGAGGGAGATTATGGGGGCTACGAAAATAGCCATGATCAAAACTTGGGCAAATTTAAGGGTCTCGGGTTTAGGGGAGAAAATGAGGGGAATGATGTGCCTAGTGCTTATGGTGAATTTGGAGATGATGTAGGACCTCGTGATGGTTCTTATGATGAAGTTGGGGTATGTGAGAAGTCTTTTACTTCCCACTTTGAACCTACATTTGGTGTTAGGTATAACCCTTTCATTTGCAAAATTTATGAGAGCTAGGGTGAGAGTACGCGTATGGAGTGTGAAAGATCATATTCTTTACCTTTTAGTTATTCTTATCAAGGTCGACATGGTATGATTGGTTATACTAGCTATAGTAGAGGTTGTACCATGAGAAGAAGAGGGCAAGCATCTCCAAAACTGACGGGTACTCGTGTACCTTACAATGTTGATCAAAGAGGGAGTGTACACTCCGGAAAGGTGACTATTTGTGGGATAACGGGATGCCTTATGGTGTTGAATGATAGGTACTATAGAAACTACATTCTTCCGTCCATGGTTGACTACTTGGGGTTATTTCAAGAGCCTTTACTTGTTCCATACTTCTCGGGTGAGTTCAAGGTTACAGAGAGGGTAAAAGTTGTCTTCTCCTAATTTGATTATTATGAGGAGGTTTGGTGCGATGTTTTTTCTTTAACCTGTGGTCATATGAGCTTGGGTGACGATTAGTTTTCACGAGATCAATTTTCTAACGTGCGAAATTGGCCTAATATTGTAAGAGACCAATGGGGAAATCGGCTCATAACATACTTGCTACCTAAACCACAAAGAGAAATCCTTACCTACTCCAATCCAATTTATGATGAGAGACAAAATATTGAGTGGAGTAAGGAAGCGCAAGGTGGTAATCTGAGAGTGAAAAAAGGAGAGGATATGTGGAGCGAAGTGAGGGGATTGCCATCAAACCGTGCTAACATTAGTTGTCCTTCCATTTATAAGGACATTTGTGTAGGTACCAATATGGAAAGCGAAGGCGAACAATGCAAAAGAGAATTTACTACCCAAGATTGTGGAGGACCTTCACCTCACGGCAAGGAAGATTCTACTCAAGATCTTAAAGGTAAAATAGCTAACTCTTACACTTTAGTGCATGTGAATGACAATTGTGTGGTTAGTAAGACATTGAGTGTGAGTAGTATCTTACTTATTTATGAGTCTAATGATTCTTTTCCTCTTGTTGATGATGTATATATTGTGAGTTTGGATACACTAGTTGATCCTATTGATGATGAAATTGACTCTTCTTGTAAGATCAATTTATATCCACCTAGTGTTGAAGCCTATATGTTGAACGGAAGTACATCATCTTGTGTAATTGGTGTTGATCAACTTGTTTGTGAAAATTGTCCCCCACTTGAGTATGTGTGTGATGTGCTTAATATAACTCATGTGAGTGAAGTATTTAAAAATGTTGGTCAACAAACTGTGAGTGCACCCGAGATCTCTTCTTGGGGTAATCTTGTGTTTGGAACAACCTTAAAAGTTGCTATTGATCATTTAGAGTGTAAGGAACTTACTTATTCCAAATTTGTCCGTGAGGTAGATCACACTCTCTTTAGGTGTAACGTCTTATTTGAAGATGATTTAAACACTTCTAATAAAGCTATTGGTGAAAATAATGGTATAGCTTTCCTTGGAAGTTGTAGCCTATATGCTAACCCACTTTGGTGTGACAATATTCCTCCTAAAGATGGAAATCTCTTCTTGGAAGATGAGAGTACTCTTAAGGTAAGGAATATGTAGTTGCAGAAGCTACTTCTTCTTTTACTTTATGTGACTTTATTGTTGAGAGTAGTCATGGTTATTATTGGGAAACTAGTAGGGAGAACACACATAAGGGCACCTTGGTAGAAGTTGATTTGATTGATACCTTTCTCTACTCTCTATTTTTTTAGATGATATGTATGCTATTATAGAGAGTATGTCGTTTAGTTTGGGTGCAGATCATGGGAAAGGGGAGTGTTGTCTAGACCCGTGTCTATGGCCACTTTTTCCATTTGACCCCAGTGTCAAATGTAGAAATGATGGTGTTGGTGCACCCAACTTGTTGCTTGGTCTACATGACAAGTAAAGTATCACTCTTGGTGTCTTCCACAACCAAACCCTTTGTACATCGTTTATTGAGTTTTTAATTCTCACATCAAAGGATTCTTCGTTATACTTCAAGTATGTATCCCCTTGGCATAATGATGTTTATTATTGTGCTAACCCTAACCCTCATACCATGAGGATGTTGTGCTTGTTTGTCCTTTCTCTTGTTTTGCAAGGTATGGATTTGAGGTCAAATCCTTTTCAAGAAGGGGAGGATGATACTAGTTAACTGGCCGCCTTAGCATTTGATGGCATCATTCAAAGTCACTACGTGAAGAATCAATCGTTGGTCCTATGGAGGTCACGGGATCATACTTGTAGGGGTTATTATTAGCATGCCATCAAACAAACCCATGTGTGGAAGATTGCTTGGAGCCTTGAAGACTAGAGGACTCACGGATTTGGACCACATTTGATAGTTCATGGTTTTGGCCCCTTTCATTAAGGTCATTCTAGTCACTTAGCCTCAAGGTCATTTTGGTCTTTTAGCCTTGTCTAAATGACACTCCATTGCCATCCACCTCATTAAGGGCATTGGAGTAATTTTATCTTTTTTTTATAATATACTATATATAGTCTATTTTAGGTCATTTCTCTTTATTTAATGAATGATGAACATTTGAAAGACTTATTCTCTCTTTGGAAAGTGCAACACCTTAGTATAGTTCCTAGTTAGGGCTTGGAAAAGTCATCCTTAGTATAGGGCTTGGAAAAGCCAATATTGTTCTTTACTTGAAAACGGTGGATCTTAAGGTGAGTGATTCCCTTGGAGGTCACCATAAGAGTGTGGTTTTGTTGTTACATTAATTAGGGGTTTAGTGTTTGAATCACACTTTGTTCCTAAGTCTTGTAACAAATCTATATCTCACTATCGATCCTTTTATTCTTGTAATCTTGTTATTGTTTGTAGTGGACTGTTTTTGTGTCTTGTTGAATCTGAAAAATTGTGTTCTTGTTTTCATCTTGTTATTCACGATTTGTGGATGTTTTGGGTGTCAAATACACCTTTATTTCTTGTATTCTTATTGTATTTGTCGAATCCTAGTGAAGGTCTCCATTTGGTCCACGATTTGTTGTGATTTGTGAACTGTTTTTGAGGGTGTATTGGACTATTTTGTGGCTGTTTCTTGTTCCACTTATTTGTCTTGTATCATTGGGTAAGATCCATTAAACTAATTTCAACTAATTTCTTCAATCCTTGACATTACTTTCTTGTCTTAAACTCGAATTAAGGTATAAAATTTTGGAATTTTGGTACGTAAGGCCAAAACTGGTATTTCTCCAATCCCCTTTTCACTTGAATGAGTTTCTAACCTTATTATGGTCCTTTTTCCCAAAATTTCACCTAAAAAACAACTTCGAATCTTGATTTTAAATGGACTTCAAATATTTTACCTTGTAAAGTCTAAAAATAGTTTTTCTTCAATTTGGACCTTATTTTGAGTCATTTTTTCTTGGGTTTACAGATGTAGACTCCTCAAAATATGGGGGAAATATTTTTGAAACAAAGTTATGATATTTTCATTCCTTTTTAAAAACCGTTTTGGGTGTTCATTTTGACCCCAACTTGAAACTAGGTAATATGGGTATTGTTGGCTTCATTTTGAGGTGTAGATTCTATATTTTGATGTTTTAGTTGATTTTGGGTCCATTTATGAGGAGTGAGATGGATTAGAAAATTTTGTTGTGGTTTTTGACCCTTGAGGTTTGTTATGGCTTAACTTCTTTTTGACTTAGCTGGGTAGTTAGTACTGACACAAAATGCATGTTAAGGTTGTGGGAACTAATTATGAAAAAATAGTTATCTTATTGTGTTGTGCTCGTGTCAAAGCCTATGTGTGATATTATGTGGTAGTTTTGGAAACCTATGTTCTATGTATGACCGGGTGGGGTCCTACGTTATATTGATTTTCTTGTATACTTGATGATAATTGTACCTTCTATGTTAAAAAAGTGTGTTGTGGTACCAATTGTCGGTTGTGATGTATTCATATTCTATTGGTACATGAATTATGTTGAATTTCATGAATGGTTGGAAATAACTAGTGGATATTTAGCTCACGTTATTGTATATTTGTTCATTGTGGAAATACTCATTGTGGTTGTCTGTGAAAATAGTCTTTGTGGTTGGCTGTGAGCATTGCATCCTCATACTCATTCATGAAACAATAACACCAACGTGGAAATATTGAGAAACACTGGTAACACATTTATATGATAGAAAATATGACATCTTATAAAACTCTCCCTGAGGGATGTGCCAGGGAGGAGAAATGAATATATGGATTGTATATGGGTTGATGACCCCCCCATGGATCCTAAGTCTGGTAGCTTATGCTCCCTAGGTGTATAGGGAGATTGTACGATGGTCTCAAAGGTTGTGCGATGGCCACTAGAATTACATCATCACTATTATTATTCTTATAGAGTTTACATTGTTATACCTATGATGTGATTGTATATTCTATTTGGCTTGTTACCTATCCATTGTTCTAACCTCCCTTACTTGTACTTAATGATGTCGTATATATTGTTCCCCTTTTCTTTGCTTATATGTGGTATAAATGTATAGTTGTATTCTTTTTTGGTGCTTTGTTGTGCTATATGTGGATATTACAAAACTGTTAGTGCAAGTTGTGTGGGCTACCATTATAGGGCATTTTTTATTCGCAGGCGACATGCCCTTATGACACAAACCGATCTGGGGTTTTGTTGTAATGGGCATCCCAAGTCTACCTAGGACGAGAGACCACCCCCGATACATAACCCAACCATCCATACAATATACCCTAAGTCAAAAGAATCCCAAACATTTAACAAGATAGCATATCTGTGTCAATCCAGACTGTAGGATAGGTCTATAACCGTGACCGACCCAAACGAGTTAAATCATCCAAACCCAACCGTATAACCATACCATAAACAAATCCATACATCTCATACCAAATGTGTTTCGAAATCATAATCTAAACACAATCCAAAATAAAATGGAACAATCATAAATCAAATACCGTCCACCGGTATCATCCCTGATACCAATGTCAATACTAATGCTGACACTAATATCGACACCACCCATACCAACCCATAGTAGTCCCACAAAGCCTCTAACTTATAGTAAAACAATATCTAGTTGCGACATTCCCCTAGCCATAGCAAAATCAATGAATATAAAATAACCAAGGTATCTAAAGACATATATGATATGAAATAGAACCTTCCAGAATAAAGACGCTCACCCCTTCAATCCAACCCATCTAATCTTGAGACACCATAACTATACAAGAGGAATAAAATGTCTTGTTCCTAGATTGCGCGGGGATATAGCCGCTCGAAGATAGCTTAGCAGGTGAACACTAGCAATAACCTAGGATAAGGATAAAATAATATTGACCATTAAAACCAAGTACGCCAACCATATGCATTCATAATAATACATATATAAATATATATCCATAACGGGAAAGGAATCATTTTTAGCATGCATTTAAAACCATTAACCTGGGTATGTGTAACTTAACCACCCGAGAACCACCCATGGGCTATATAGGTCTAGTGTAACCCCCTAAATATGCCTCAATGCGTATAGCCACACAAACCGTAGATACCATAGGAGTAGGGGATTCCTGAGTACCATTTTCTCTCCATGATACATATGTACAAGTGTACTTAGAGGATTCCTGTGTATATCATAAGTATTATATATGGTCGCCATGACCAACCCTCATATCGAAAAACATGCATTTACACTTTCCGTCTATTGGAATCACACCGTCATGGTTAGCTATCGTACCCGCCATTATTTCCTAATTAAAACCATTAGCACACAACCAAACCACCATTTCATTTATTATTAACAAAGGATATAACTAGTGCTATCAGCAGACCGACTATAGCTTGCAAGAAATGTCCTTAGTCAACCTCTTATAGAATAAGGTATTCCGATTTAACCATAGATTTCCTTATTTAGTTGCTTGGGGGATTCCCATGTACACCACAAGATGTTCATTGATATGTTTGCTTGGGGGATTCCCTTGTACCCTGCAAGGCTTTCAATTAAACCAACCATAACAACCAAGACCTTTTTATTTAACAATTCCAAAACCTTTTAAACCATTTATTCCTTATAGGGTTCCGTTGACAAGTTATACCATGCATTAGTTCAATGAAAGTCCAACAATTTAACCAAATATATTCTCATAGACATTTTATAAAATATGTTAGAGGAATAGTGTTTCCAAAGCCAAAACCAATTACCAATTAACCATTCCCATTCAATCAAAAGTTCAAACAACAATAATAATATGAAAACCATAAGTAAAAGACATGGGAAAACCATAATCAACCATTATAACCAACACCCCCAACATATATTTGAAAACCTAAAACTATAAAACATTTATACCATGGAAATAATTCATAAATTCATGCTTTTATTTGAACCATCAATGAGGGAAGAGTAACTTGCCTTAGATTACAAAGTTCATGGAGAGAAATCACCTTAGCAAGTCGCCAAATTGATCCTCCTGATGAAACCCTAGGAATTCTTAACCCAAAAGACATGAGACAATTTGGAAGTGTTTTATGAGAGTTTCTATGTTTTTAAGATTAGAATAATAGGGTAAATAGTTTCCCAAGAGTGATATAAGTCGCGGGGCCTTATGAGGTTAAGAGGGTAAATATCCAGGTTAACCCCAACTCAAAGTTCCTAAAGTACTCGCAGGTAGGTAGGACCACCACATTGCAACCGTACCCTAGCGTACCAGTGGTACCCTAGACTCGTACCCTAGGCCCCACCATAGATCCCAACACATTCCGAAAACTGATCAATCAAGCCTAAACCATACCTAACCATACAACTAGTACCATGAAGTCGTACCTTAGGCAGAATAGAATCGCCTAGACCAAACTTTTGGGCAACATATGAGAGATACCTTACTAATTGTACCGTAACATACGATCTCTATGTTCCAACAATGACTTGGAAAAAAACCAACCAACCCACCGCACCCAACACTGGACAACATACGAACACCACCGTCTGAGTCTTATGCCATAATACGAGAAATAGCCCTAGCCATATGATGTTTCAAAGACAAAAACCATGGAAATTTTTTAAGGGTCAAAACATAGGGTTTTTCAGTCTCCCCACCTAGGATCATTCATCCGCAAATAATGGAAAAGGTATTACAAGAACGATTCACACCCCTTAGGTACCTATACTTTTTTCATTAATGAACTTCAAAAATGTGCAAGGAAATCAACCTTTCCTTTAATAAAGTCAGAAAAAAATATGTGATCAAGAACACATACCTTTCACATGAATATCCGAAGTAAAAAAATATGGATATTCTGACTTTATGTACTCTTCTGCTTCATATGTAGCCTCTTTCAACATGTGGTTTCACCATAGAACCTTAACAAAGGCCATATCTTTTTTCCATAATTGAACCGGCCGATCCAAGATGTCAATCGAGATCTCTCTATAAGATAAAGAATTCGAGATACCCAATCCTTCAAAAGGAACAATCGATAAAGGATTACATATACATTTTCTCACATAGACGCATGAAATACCGTATGAATGGATGTCAAACTAGAAGGCAACTCCAATTCATACACCATATTACCAAACCTCTATATACCTATATAAGGACCAATATATCGGGGACTGAGCTTCTCCTTTTTACCAAACAACATTACTCACTTCATGGGAGACACCTATAGGAATACCTTATCCTCAACCTCAAACTCCAAGGCTCCATGTCTTACATCTATATAAGACTTTTGGCAATATTGGTTAGCCTTAATCAAATCTAGAATCACCTTGAAATTTTCCATAGCCTAATAAACCAAATCTGGGCCAAACATATCTGCCACGCTAAGTTTAAACCACCCTATAGGAGATCTACACCTCCTACCATACAATGCCTCAAGAGGATCCATCACAATACTAGAATGATAGCTATTGTTGTAAGCAAACTTTACAAGAGGTATATGCTCTACCCAATAGCTACAAAAATCAATCACACATGCACAAAGCATATTCTCCAATGTCTGAATAACCTTTCTTCTTGCCCATCTGTCTGTAGATGAAAAGTAATACTAAGACTAACCTTAGTCCTTAACCCCTTTTGATAATACTGCCAGAAGTGACATGATCAAAGATAATTAAAACAGGTACCCCATGCACCTTTACGATCTTATAATGATACATCCTCATGTAATCCTCTGCTGAAAAGTTAGTCCTCATTGGCTAAAAGTTAGCCAACTTTGTCATCCTATTCATGATAACCTAAATCAAATAAAATTAATTCTAAGACCAAGGAAGGACGATAACAAAATCCATATTGACTGCCTCTCATTACCATTCCAGCAATTCGATTTCCTAATAAAAAACCCTAGGCATTATGTTCTCAACTTACTCTTTTTAGAACACTGAACACTTGTTCTCAAAATCAGCCACATCCCTCTTCATACCATTCCACCAATACATGTCTTTGAGATCATGATACACTTTTGTCGAACTGGGATACACAACATAGTGTGATTCATGCACCTTAGCCAATATCCTTTCACGTAAACTATCGATATCAAAAACATATAACCTCCCTTGGTACAGCAAGGTACCATCACCACTGATCTTAAATACCATTATATTTTCCCACCTACCTCACACGTGACTTTCATCACTATAGGATCCAACACTTGCTTATCCTTGATCTCTCTATAAAGAGAAGACCAAACCACTTCCTGTACAAATAAACCACCTTCTTTATAGTTTAGAAAATGAACTCTAAAATTAGACAGGCCGTGAATATCCTTCACCAATTCTTGCTTCTCCTTATCTACATAAGCTAAACTCCCTATGGATAACCTGCTAAAATGATCAGCAACTGCATTATCCATACCTGGATAATATTAAGACTCATATAATAATCCTTAAGAACCTCAATACATCTTTTCTGCCTTATATTAAACTCTTTCTAAATGACAACATTCTGTAGAGACTTATGATCAGAAAAGATATCTTTGTGAAATCCATACAAATAATGCAGCTAGATTTTCAATAAAGATACCACTACGAAAAGCTCTAAATTATTAGAAGGATAGTTTCTCCCATGTAACTTCAAGTGCCTAGAAGCATAGGCAATCACCTTTCCATGCTGCATCAAAATGCAACCAAGTCCCACCCGGGATACATCACAATAAACCATGAATGTCTCATTGCCTTTAGGCAAATTCAAAATCAGATATGAAGTTAGCGTATCCTTGAGTTCTAGAAACTATCAACACAAGCATCAACCAAGAGAACTTTACCTTTTTTGAGTCAACTTAGTCAATGGGGCAGCTATCATTTAAAAACTCTTCAAAAACCTTGTATAATACCCAGCCATACCTAAGAAGCTCTGAATATCAGTTAGAGTCATTGGTTTAGGCCTCCTCCAAACCACTACAACCTTTTGTGGATCCACCATGATCCCCTCTTAGAAATAATAAGAACCAGAAAAGTGAGCATTAAATAAAAATTCACATTTAGAGAATTTGGCATGCAACTGCTGTTTTTTTTAACATCTTTAACATAACTCAGAGGTGAATGGAATTATCTACCACACTCTTAGAATACATTAGAATGTCTTCAATGAATACAATGACAAAAAAATCAAAAAAATGATGGAATACCCTGTTCATTAAATCGATGAATATCATTGGAGCATTGGATAACCTAAATTATATCACAAAGAACTCAAAGTGCCCATACTGAGTATGGAAATCTATCTTAGGGATATCCAACTCCCTAATCTTAAGCTGATGATACCCAGACCAAATATCTATGTTAGAAAACAATTTGGTGCTCTACAATTGATCATACAAGTCATCTATCCTTTGAAGAGGGTACTTTTTCTTAGCCATCACCTTATTTAACTGCCTATGGTCAATGGACATCTAAAGGGAACCATCATTCTTACGAAAGAATAACACCTATGCACCCTATGAGGATAGACTAGGTTGGATGAAACCCTTATCCAAAAGATCCTTATGTTGCTCCTTAAGTTCCATCAACTCAGCTAAAGCTATTCTAGAAGGAGGAATAGATATTGGATGATTATTCAGAACTAAATCAGTCCAAAACTCAATCTTCTTATCTAGAGGAACACTAAGAAGATCATCTAGAAAGACCTCAGGAAACTAACTCACCACCAAAATCGAATACAGGGAAGGACCTTCCGAGTTTGAATGTTTAACCCAAACTAGATTATAGAGACACACTTTTGAGATTACTATCTAAGCAATAAGATATGATATTAACCTCCCCATAGAAACTAAAAAATCACTCTCTCATTCAATAACTGATTCACCAGTGAACCTAAAGATAACTCTACGGGTCTGACAATCTAATGATGTGTAGAATGAGTGTAACCAATCTATGCCCAGAATAACATCAAAGTCCACCATATCTAACTAATACAAAACCTTAAAAGTATCCTTACTAGAAACACATACCACACCCCCTATAGACTCTGTTAGCAACCACAGTGTCATCTAACAACGTAGAAAAAACAAAAGGATTTGAAATAACTCAGGACAAAAACCAAATTACACATCCACTAATGGGGTCACACCAGAGAGAGAAAACCAAAGATCAAGTAAATAATAAACATTCTAATAAAAGAGTTTGATCATACAAGTCACTTCATCAAGCAATGTCTTAGACTCCTATCAGGTAAGGAGAGCATATAGCTAAATCAAACCTGTATTGGTACCACAAGCAGAAATATATGCAAAAAAAAAAAAACCTTTGGTGTAGAAGTAGTTGAAAAGTAACTGAAAACTTATTCGCTCTAGAGTAACCTTTCCAACCAGATACTTTCTAAGCATATGGCCTTGCTGAGCATCATAGAAACACATGTCCCATCCCTCATCATCAAAATTCCTAATTCAACTTGCCACAGAACTTGCGAGGACAAGATAAAGCCAACTAGGCCCCACAAGCCTAATATTGGGCACCCTATTTCTTAAATCCATTGCCACCCTACTGATGCATATCACCTGACCTATTCAAGTATGGACTAATAGCTGTGGAGAAGGAACAAAAACTCTACCACTTCTTCTTTGGCCACATACCACCATCCCTACCACTTTTCTATTGACCAATCTATTTAGAGAGCCTAAATTTTTACCCATTCTTTCCCTTATTTCAGCCTGTTTCTTTTTTTCATCCTCTACCTCTTGGATAAGAACAACCAACCTTGAAATATCCATGTTCTTAATGAGCAATGCAATGTTTCATTTAAGGACCAAATCCCAAGATAGTCCTAAAGTGAACTTTCACATCCTTGCCCTCATATCAGACACCAATTTTGCAGCATACCTAAACAGTTGGTGATCTTGTAAAGAATACTCCTTGACTAATATTTTCCCTTATTTTAGGATAACATATTCCTCCGCCTTTACTTTTCTCAATTCTTGAGGAAAGAAATGGTCCATAAAAGCATTGGACAAAGTCTCCTATAAAGATAAATCATAAAACTCACCCTTTGCCTAATCCCATTCCTCATACCATTGGTACACCACATATTTTATCTAATAATTAGAAAAATTAACCCATTCTACATTCATGGTCTAACTATAATACCTCATACTTTTCTTAGCTTGAAAAATTTCCCCAAGAATGTTAGAAGCTTTCTTAGAAAGATGAATATACTTTTGTACATATGGTGTTTTTAAGATTTTCACTTTTTATCATGTGGGGAATCAAAAAATCTTTCTATTGATACAAAGTTTGCCCAAATCCAACACCCAGGTGAAGAGTTAGAGCCTTTTTAGTGAGACAGTGTATCACCTCAGCCTTCAGTGCATTGCGAAGATATCTCAAATGGAAATTGTCAATTTCCAGTGTTGCTCCACGATAGTGGAGCATCGCACCAAACTTCCAGGTCATATACAAGGTAGCAAGGGATAGCTCCGCATCGTGCCGTTGTGAAATTACCCATTTTTCACTTTGCAGTAACTTGGCCCGATAGTGGCGCTTCTCGCCAGGGATGAAAATTAGGAAATTTTCTCAAAAATTTAAAGACGTTTCTTATGGTTTAAAGGGTCAATTTCCCACCCTATATAAGCCTTATAACATTAGATTTTTCCATAATTAAGTAGCTTATACTCAATTACTCCAAAAAACCCTCAAGAACAAGCCCTAGGGTTTTCATAGAAGGTTCAATTCCAAGGGAATTCACCATCAAATTTCAATAATCTCCCCATCAATCTTTGTAGAATCACAGGCTAAGGTATGCGTTGTGTTCATTCATGGACTCATTTCATCCATAAAGTCCAAGAATCTCTTTTCAAAATTCAAGTTATGGATTTTCTTTATGAATTCATGATTGGATTGCTCTTGTTCATGTTGATAATGACTAATTGCATTCTAATCCATGTTAGGTGTTAAATTGCATATGTAATTGATTAGCAATGATGTAGATTCATGTAAACCTACGATTAAAACCCTTGGATGATGAAATTAGAGATGAACCATGATGCTTGATTGTTTTATAATGTTGTTTACACATTCTATGCCTATTATGTGTATGATTAAATACCTAGATGAAGGGACAATGCCCAACTAGTATGATATCATGAAATCCTCATGTATGTACAAGATTATGCATATCACATGTTTGATGAAGTCCTTCAATAGATGAATTATAAATTATGTTGTTGGTCATGTGTTCAAGTAACATGCTATGTCAGTTTCTTCTCATTGTTGCCCTGGGGGTACTTCTACCCAAATATTTAGCTGTGTGCCTAAAGCCATGTCTTGTTTTCACGATCTACTCAGTCAAGCTATGATCCATAGAACTCAGTCAGTCATGTGACACAGGAAATCTCAGTAAACTCAGTATTCCCAATCAATCTCAGTAACTTTAGTATTCTCAGTTATTCCTCAAAACTTAGTATATTCCATCAATCAATAAAACTCAGTAAATTTATTTTAGCTCCGCTAGAAAATACACCTAGTATCAGTTCAATTCAGTTAATTAGCTCAGTTCAGTTCAGCCAATCAGTTCAGCTCAGCCAATTAGTTCAGTTCAGCCATTCAATTTAGTTTAGTGCCTTTCATATAGGAGTAGGATTCAGCACCAAGTGAGCCTAGGGATGGGGACTTACCCGCTAGACAGGACTGAGATCCCTAGAAGTAATACCTAAGTTCCAGAACTACGTAGCTCACATAGCTATGAGATGTATCCCGTTAGATAGGACTGACATACTCAAGGATCACCCATTAGTGCATTTAAATGTATAGGATTGATCCCAGGGGTCCCCTACTATATTAGGACTGACTCCACAGTAGTTTTCTTTTCTAGTGGCATAGTACTGACACCCTTTTAGCTAGGGTTATAGGTTGGACCCCAGTGAGCTTACTAAGGGGCATGTCGGTTAGATGAATACATCCTATAATTTTAGTTATAGAAATTAGGACTGTCAGATACAGTCAATTCAGCTCAGTAATTCAGATTTAGAACTTTCTAATACAGTTAATCCTTGTCATTACAAATAGACTATGATATCACCCATTAGGACTGATCTCAACTATGGTCAGTCAGTAATAGCATAATCAGATTCAGATATCGCCCGCTAGGTAGGACTGATCTCAGACTTAGTTAAATCTTTTTTATTATCAGTATACTCGGAGATCCCCCACTACATAGCACTGATCTAAGATTTAGTTACTTAGATACAGTACAAAACTCAGCTAGTTCCATCAAATTTAGGACTGTCAGAGATAGTTACTCATTTTATCCGTTATCAGAACAAATGTAACCAGTCTTCAGCTTTAGAACTGTGAGATACAATCAACCAGACCAGTTCTTCATAATCAAAATTATTAAACACAGTTATCCATGTATCAGTAACATAGTATCCGTCCCTTTGCATTCCATAATATAGTATTCAGTCCTAGTATGATCCCAGTTACAGTTACATAGCCATGCATGTATTCTCAAGTTTATGTTAGTCAGTCAGTTATATTTGTTCATGAATATGAACCCCATGCATTTATCCTACCTCACTTTCATACTTGTACATCAAAAGTACTGACGTATTTATGCTATGGTGTCTTCTATAATAGGTTTACAGGAACGAGTACCAGATCAGCAGTAGATTCCAGTCTCAGCAGTCAGAGTTAGAAGTGAGTCCTTATCTTTCGAGGACATAATGATTACATTACTATTTCAATTCCAGTTTATTTTAGTAAATGGAGTTAGTTACGTACATGTCCCATCAACTCCTTATTCAGATAGTTTAGAGTCTTTCAGACTACAACATGCTAGGCAATTATTTTAGATTTGGTTTGGTACAGTTATACCATTTTTAGATGTTGTATTATTAGAAATTTTTTCATTAATGAACCTTATGGCCTTTCAGTTCATGTTTCCGCATTATTTTGTTATACTATGCAGTGTACAGGTACAGATATCAGTCTTGGGTTAGCAGCTTGTGGTCCTTTGGGGTTATGAGTATCGTGTAGTATTCCGATTTAGAAAATCAGGGAATTACAAACTTGGTATCAAAGCCTAAGGTTCAATAGTATCCTAGGAAGTCTAAAAAGCCGCATCTAGTAGAGTTTTGTACATACGTCTGTCGTGCACCACACTTATGTGCAGGAGGCTATGAGATGTTTTAGAAATAGTTTCTTAGACAGACCCTACAGTCAGTTATGGGATTGCCTACAAGCTCAAAAGTATCCCAACAATTCAGTTATGTTCCAGAGTTTTACAACTCTTATTCATGATCATAAGAACTCATATGTCATTTGATCCCTTCTCCGAATTCTATGATAGCATATGACTTAGAGTAAGAAGTATAAACTTAGGAGCTTAGCAGTAGTAGAGTTGGGATAACATGATCCAGGTTGAATAAATTATGTATTC
Source organism: Capsicum baccatum var. pendulum (assembly GCA_030864225.1). NCBI lineage: Eukaryota > Viridiplantae > Streptophyta > Magnoliopsida > Solanales > Solanaceae > Capsicum > Capsicum baccatum. The sequence continues at coordinate 156,520,728 of CM061557.1, read as the reverse complement.
ATGGATATAGTTGTACCAAAGTTAATCAGTAGGCTTGAACAGTGTGAGCAAGAATTTAAGTTTATTGACATGACATTAGGCTTGAAGGTGTGGATGTGATATTAGTAATATATGAGGAAATAGAACTAGATGATGCATTTAGTAAGTCAAGCATATGTTGAACAGAATGTAAGTATATGATGATGATTGCATTTTAGTTCAGAGTTTAGTAAAGTATTTACAGACTTATGATGATGGACTAAAGACCAGGGGGAGATGATAGATCGAGTGACCAATTTTAGGCTCCCAGATTCCAGTAGTAGTGCTAGTATGTATAGAAAGTAGTAAGGGAAGACCATTCCCAATCAATCCTTATGTCAGTGTAGAGTTTTGCACTTCAGCTATCATGAAATCCACTCTGGCCTTCCGTGTCAACACTATGGTCATGAATCATGCTCATCTATTTTTCCATAAATCATGTACGGTTTTTGTTCCCAGTATAAGGGTTCCCAGTTTACTCTACAGGATGAATTAGTTCCATGAACACAACCAACTTTTATGCACTTTCCACGTATTGTGTGCACTTTCAATTCCCAGTATATGGAGTTCAGTTCCAGCTCCCTCAGTGTTACGAATCATGTCTTACAAATTCAAAAATTTTAGACTCAGGCCATGCAGCTCGTGATCCACACACGCATGTCATACTTTACATTATGCTTAGTCCACATGACTTATGCTCTTATTCAAATGAGCAGCGAAACTAAGATATGTCATGTGTATCCTCAGTTCAAACTATTTTGGTGAATCTATGTTATTGATATTCTATTTCTCAGGCTTCATTTCAAGTATCAAGTTCAGTCAGTATCCATTCATTCTTTAGGTCCTCCTGATTTAACCCTTCAATAAGCTCTCTGCAAAAATAGTATAGTAATTAGCAATTGCTTAGAAGATAGAGAGTAAATGATTTATGTTAAAAGGAGATTTTTGCATACTTACTTTACACGAAGGTGCAGTTTTGATGATAGGCTTGAATGTTGTAGTAGTGTGCAAGTAAGTGGCTAGCAAGATGTTTCATTTATAAGTTGGGGAAAAGTATAGAGTGTGAGTATACGTTCAGATCCTTGATCTATATCAGTCCTCATCATACAACTATCCAAATTCAGTTACCATCTTTGTCATAGTTTCAATGTTCATTTTCAGTAATCAGCATTCAATCCCAGAATCAAATACTTTAGCACCAGTTTAAACATTAGTTATCAAAAATTCAATCTAATTTCTGGATAGCTTGACAATGTTATAGTTATCGATTACTCAGTTAGTAGTACCTCAATACCTCAATTTAAAGAATGTTCCCAATCACATTAGACGCTTAGCCTAGCATTCTTGAGGTAATAGGGTTTTCATAAATCCATGCCCAGTTACCTCGTGTTCTCAAGTCAATCATTATCTCCTATGCATAATGTTTAGTAGCCTTAGTCCAGTTAATCGGATGAAGTATAGACCAGTCTCTCAGTTATCAGTTATCCAGTTAATCTGATTAGTCAGTATATTTATGCATCGTGCTCAGCACCTTATAAATCTTTTAGTAGTCTCAGTTGAAGTGCATGAAGCTTAGTTACTTCATATTAGATAATGTATAAGGCCTCAATTTTCAGATCTCAGATAATCAATCATAATTCAAATACAACGTGCCTTGCACATCGCCTCAATTTTTGCTCCGTAGCTCAGCCAAGACAGTATTCATAAAGGGATCTAGTGTACCAAAGGATAGATATGCTAGGATCCCCTGAACTTTTATAACATAAGTATCTCATTCTCTTCTAATGAAATGAATCCATTTTGAAGTATGGTATACTCAAAAGTTAACACTCAACTTCGAATCTAAGTCATGAGCCATGTATTTAAGGGATCGGATCAGTTCACAAAATTTAGTGTATATGTTATGTTTTAGCCTCAGTCATGTTCTCAGGTCCCCGTTCATGCATACTTCTAGCATAATCATAGGGTCATCAGTGCCTTTCAGTCACGTAATAGTTTTCTTAAACATACTCAGTTCTATGTTCAAACTGCCATTATAAACATGGTATTCATTTCATGCTTAGATCCCCATTACAAACTTGGTACAAAGTACTCTTGAATATTCAGTCATACATTCATATACCAGTTCAGTTATGTAATCATGCATCAGGCATGCATTCTCACTATGAGAAATTCAATTCATCAACATATTCAGTCATGTATTTATGAATCAATTATCAGTCATGCATCAAGTATGGATGAATTCATCTTATGAGTCCTGCATCAGCTATGCTTATTCAGTATGTTATATTCAAATCTTCAGTCATGTCAGTTATGAGATCATGTTTCAGTTATTCAAATTTAGTATGTATATCAGTTTATGTTCTTCCCCTCACTCCCAGTCTCATTCAAGGATGAATGTTCTCAAGTGGGAGATATTGTAATACCGTGTACTTTTCCTAGCTTGAAAAGTTTCCCCAAGAATGTTAGATGCTTTCTTTGAAATAGGAATCTACTTTTCTACATGGGGTGTTTTTAATATTTCACTTTGTATCCTATGGGGAATCAAAAAAGCTTTCCATCGATACCAAATTTGCCTAAATTCGACACCCAGGTGAAGAGTTATAGCCTTTTTAGTGAGACAGTGTATCACCTGAGCCTTTAGCGTGTCGTGGAGATAGCTCAAATGGAAATTGTCAATTTCCAGTGTTGCTTTGCAATAGTAGCGCTCGCGCCAAACTTATAGATCATAGAGCAATCTCATGTTTTCACGAGTCCTGAGGGTAGTTGTACCCAAACATTTAGCTGTGTGCCTAGAGCCATGTCATGTTTTCATGATCTCCTCAGTTAAGCTATGATCCATAGTACTCTATCAGTCATGTGACTCAGGAAATCTTAGTAATCCCAGTATCCTCAGTATTCCCAGTCAATCTCAGTAACTTCAGTATTCTCAGTCAGTCCTCAAAACTAAGTACATTTGTAAGTAAATGGAACACAGTAAATTCAATTTAGCTCCGCTAGACAATACCACTAGTATTAGTTAAGTTCAGTTAATCAGCTCAATTTAGTTCAGCCAACCAATTCAGTTCAGTGTCTTTCAGATAGGAGTAGGATTCAGTACCGAATGGGCCTAGGGATAAGGACTTACCCACTAGATAGGACTGAGATTCTTAGAAGCAATCCCTAAGTCCAAGAACTACGTACCTAGCATAGGTACGAGATGTCACCCATTAGATATGACTGACATACTCAGGGATCGCCCGTTAGCGCATTTAAATGTATAGGACTAATCCCAAGGATCACCCATTAGATTAGGACTGACTCTACGACAATTTTCTTTACCAGTGGCGCAGTAATGACACCTTTCTAGCAAGTGTTATAGTTTAGACCTCAGTTAGCTTAGTATAGGGAATGTCGGTTAGATTAATGCATCCCGCAGTTTAAGTTACAGAAATTAGGACTGTCAGATATAGTCAATTCAGCTCTGTAATGTAGATTTAGAACTGTCAAATACAGTCATCCTTGTCATTACAAATAGACTGTGAGATCACCCATTAGATAGGACTAATCCTAACTATGGTCAATCAGTAGCAGGATAATTAGATTCAGAGATCACCCACTTGGTAGGACTGATCTCAGACTATGTTCAATCTTCTTTGTTATGAGAATACTGAGAGATCCCCCACTAGATAGTACTAATCTCAGATTTAGTTAGTCAGATATAGTATAGAACTCAGCTAGTTCCGTCAGATTCAGGACTTTCAGGCACAGTCACTCAGATTGTCAGTTATCAGAACATATGCAACTAATCTTCAGCTTCAGGACTGTCAGATACAGTCAACCAGAGAAGTTCTTTATAATTAGAACTGTTAGACAAAGTTATCCATATATCAGTAATATAGTATTAGTCCCTCAGCATTCAGTAATCTAGTATTCAGTCCCAATATGATCTCAGTTACAGTTACGTAGTCATGCATATATTCTCATGTTCATGTTAGTTTGTTAGTTATATTTATTCATGCACATGAACCCTATGCCTTTAGCCTACTTCACTTTCATACCAGTACATTAAAAGTACTGATGCATTCGTGATATGGTGTCTTATACCATAGGTTTAGATGCACGAACTCCAGATCAGGTGTAGATTCCAGTCTCAGCAGTCAGAGTTAGAAGTGAGTTCTCATCTTTCGCGGAAATGATGATTACATTACTATTGTAGTTCTAGTTATTTCAGTAGATGGACTTAGTTTAGGACATGTCCCATCAATTCCTTATTCATATAGTTTAGAGGCTTTCAAACTACAGCATGCCAAGTAGCTATTTTTGATTTATTTTGGTATTGTTATAACATTTCCAGATGTTGTGTTATCAGATGTTTGTTCAGTATTGAACCTTATGGCCTTTTAGTTCATGTTTCCGCATTATCATGTTATATTTTTCATTGATCAGGTACTAATATCAGTAATGGGTTAACTTTTGGTCCTTTGGGGTCATGAGCATCGTGTAGTGTTCCAGTTCAGAAAATTGAGGCGTTACACTACCTCACCCTAAAGATCTTTTCTATCTCATCCAAAAAAACTGAGGATCTTCCTCCACCTTAACATCAGTAAATATTTGATGATTCAATCTTATTAAATAGCCAACCATTGAGGCCTCTAAAGATGGAATACAAATTAAACAGTGCTAAGCCAGAGAAGTTACCAACTGAGAAATCATTTGAATTAACTAACAAAACTCTGCATTTATCACAATAGCCTGAGGACCCTGAGGAGGACTAAAAAGAATCAGTGGGACTCCAGAAATATCAAAAATGGGATGCTTAGACCGAGTATGGATACCCTGAAAAGAAAATATCTAATGAACAACGTCCTTAGTTGGACAAAAGAGTTTCCATGAACTTTAAATCATCAAGGAATGATTTGAATGATAAGAAAATGTAAATCTGAATAATACAAAACCTTAGACTCCAAGGTTAAAAATAGAATACCAAGCCCCTATAAGAGTGGCATACTAAATACCTCTATGAGAGACTTTAACATACACAACATTGTGGACTCCCTAATTAACCATGAACCTTGCTCTGATACCTACTTGACATGAACAAACCCAGGGCCTTGTCATAATGGGAATCCCAATTCCACCCAGGACAACGGAACACCCTTGATACCCAATCTAACCATCTATATGCATACCATAAGTTGGAAGAATCCGAAATATATAACAAGATAGTGTACCTGTAAAAATTCAGACTTTAGCATAGGTCTATAACTGTGACCAACCCAAATGAGTCTAACCATCTAAACCAAATGTATAACCATGACATAAACTAATCCATACATCTCATACCAAATGAGTTCCAAATATATATATATATATATATACACAATCAAAAATAAAATAGAACAATCATAAATCAAATACCTTCCTTTCGTATTAGCCCTAATACCAATGCAAACACTACGGTTGACACCAATACTGACACCTCTCATATAAACCCATAGTAGACCCATTCTCCAGAACCCTTCGCTCTCCATGATACATATGTGTAGTTAAAATATTCTTGTGTACCTCATAATTATCATATATGGTCGCAATGACCTACCCTCATATTGGCAAACATACATTTCCAGTTTTCGTCTATTGGACTCGCACCATCACATTTAGACATCACCCCCGCTATTATTGCCTAATCAAAACCATAAACACACAACCAAACCACCATTCCATTTATTATTAACCAAGGATATAAGTGTTGGTATCATCACACCGACTTTAGCTTGCAAACAATATCCTTAGACAACCTCTTGTAGAATAAGGGATTCCTATTTACCCATATATTACCTTAGTTAGTTGCTTGGGGGATTCCCATGTACCCCACAGGATGTTCATTGATATGTTTTCTTGGGGATTCTATTGTACCACACAAGGCTTTCAATTAAATCAACCATAATCACCAAGACCTTACAATTTAACAAGTCCAAAACCTTTTAAACTATTTGTTCCATTTAGAGTTTCATTGACTAGTTATACTATGAATAATTCAATAAACGTCCAACAATTTAATCAAATACATTCTCATAGACATTTTATCAAATATGTTAGAGGCATAGTGTTTCTAAAGGAAAAACCAATTACCAATTAACTATTCCTATACAACTAATTGTTTAAACCACCATAATAATATGAAAACCATAAGTAAAAGATGTGGAAACCCCATAATCAACCGTTATAACCAACACCCCTAACATATATTTGAAAACTTAAAACCATACAACATTTATATCATGAAAATAATTCATTAATTCATTACTTTATTTGAACCAACAATGACGGAGGAGAAACTTGCCTTAGAATAAGAAGTTGACGGAGAGAAATCACCTTAGCAAGTCCCCAAATTTATCCTACTAATGAAACCCTAACCATCCTTAACCCAAAAGACTTAAGAGAATTTGGGAGTGTTTTATGAGAGTTTCTATGAGTTTAAGATTGGTATAATCGGGTATATAGTGTTCCAAAAGTGATATAATTCATGGGGCCTTAAGAGGTTAAGAGGGGAAATGTGCTGGTTACCCCAACTCAATCTTCTTGAAGTACCTACAGGTGGGTATGACCACCCCACCCAAACCATAACCTAGGGCAAGAGTGGTACCCTAGACTCGTACCTAAGGCCCCACATTGGACCTCAACACTCTCCAACTTATGACCAACTAAGTCCAAATCTTACCTAACCATATGACTAGTACTATTAAATCCTACTTTAGGAAGAATTGAAAGACCTAGACCAATCTTTAAGGCAACATAGGAGAGATACCTTAAAATCTTACCCTAGAATACAACGTGTATATTCTAACTATAATTTAGATAGAAACCAACCAACTCATACCACCCAACACTATACAGCATACGACCACCACCGCTCGTGTCTTATCACATCATATGAGAAGTACCCCTAGTCATATGATGTCTAGAAGCCAAAAATTGAGGAAATTTTCTAATGTTCAAAACCCATGGCATATCATATTGGTGTGTACTTTGTCTTCTTTATTTTCTCCTTTGATCGGTCGGCCTATGATACCTACTGAGTGTAAGTGGATCGTACTCATCCCTATTGTGCTTATTTAGAGAAAATTCTAGTGCGGGTGTATCTTACGTGGCTTGATTTAGGGCACGTTTAGAGTTGTTTAAGATAGTATTTAGACTTTTAAGTATGTAGGTCCACTACTACTTTTCTATTTTAGTGTATGTCCTTACTAGGATTCAAAGATAGATATTATTCTTGTTGGATATTATTATTTATTTAACTCATGAATAATATTAGTAATTCTAACATGATTGATACCAGGTTTTGGAAGTTTTGTATAATATCTTTATTTGTATGTTCTATTTTCATATTATATTTCTATGGTTCGGCTTCTGTTTAGAAGCCTTGCCTTGTGGTTATTTCCATCTTTTCCCCCTTGTGTATCTATTTGGGTAATAGGCTTACTTGTTAAGGTTCATCGCGACAAGGGAATCATGACCCTTATTTTTGGATTGCGATAAATTTAAATTGTTATCATAGAATCGAGGTTCATTGGTCTCAAGGGTGTTAGAATGGGATATCTAATAGAGTTTCGAAGATTAGTATGTAGACATTTATATCTATCTACAAGAGTCTATAAGATATCTTTAGGAAAATTCCCTTATTTTATTCTTTATCCTGTGGCTTTGTTTCATACCTTGTGTTCTAAGTGATATTTTACCTTGTGTTCGAAGTCATATTTAACTCTTTTTTGTGCTGATGGAAATTACTTAATCATATGAGGTTAAAGGTGTGGAGCCTTTATCTTGGGAGAGAGCCTAGTCTCGAGGTCGAGTTATAGGTCATGGATGAACTGAAGATAATGGATGGGCACGTGGATCTATGTCATAACCTGAACTAGGTCTTGGCAATGATGGGTATCACAAGTCCCTTGTGGACCATATATTACCACTTTTACCTAACCTAGTCAGCTTAACAATCTCATTTGTTGTATGATTTTAGAACATATAAGAAGATAGTGTAAACTAAAACTTATATTTATTCATGAAATATCCAAACCAATCACCAGTAACCGGAAAACAATACATAACCAAGTGAATCGATCAAAACAAAAACACCCAAGTCTAAGTAATCCAGCAAAGCCTCTATAAATCTTAAGTCAATAAAATTTTGGGTCATACCCCTAAAAGTAGCCAAAATAATGATTAAAGACAAATAATATAAGGACTATGAAATAAAGCCTTTCAAAATATGGAAGCTCACCACTTCAAGGAAAACTCATAAACCACTCGCACACCTGATCACTACATAGGAAAAGTAGAAAACATTTTGATGCTTGCATCGTATGGGGATATAAGGTCCTTAGATTTTTAGTGGTTGGTGCGCTAGAATGTAATCAGGGATAGAGGAATAAAATAATGCCATCATTTATAAATAAGTCAAATCATCATATACAATCACATACATTCATATATATCTTGTCAGGATAGGGAATCAGGTTTAGAATGCATTTAAAAATCTTAACCTAGATTATGTAGCATAACCATCATAAAATAAGGTACCTGTGGGCTATATGGGCCCAGTTCTCCCCTAGCTGAAAGGGACAAGTGGGTGTAACCTCACAAACAAGAGAATATCTATATCCATATATGATTTTATAGGGGACTTAAATAGCCCGGCATTATAATGGTGACTTAAGCACTAATGTATACAATATGGGGGACTCGAACCACCCATTCATATGTCCATTCAGGGGACTCAAACCTCCTAGTCATATAACACCTACACCGGCTAGTGCAGTTTTCATTGTTAGTCCTTCAAACTCTATTTTCACACCCCAGCTACTCATCCAGCTTTAAATCCCAACTAAAATATTATTACACATAAATAACCCTTAATCCAATTACTTACAAAAGTCATCCCATTAGTATTGTAATACCAACCCCACTTGCAAGCAAAGATCATGCCATATCCATTTTTAATCAGCTTTGGGACATGAACCTATTTTCTAAACAAAGACATCTATTCAATTCAACATTCAAGGACTCAAACCCATTTAGTAATTAAAACTAATTTATGGCCAAAAAGGCTTTCATAAAACCACTTACCAACCACTTATTTAATTAGGCCAATGCCTTAGTTCAAAACATAATTCAACATGTGACAAGATCTTCTCATAGACAATTTCACAAACTGGTTGAGGGCATTCCATTATTAAACCATTATTCAAGCTAAAAACCTCAAGTTAGGGTTAACCATGACCACTTAGTTCAATTAACAATTTCCAAGAACCCACATGTGCAAAACCAATATAAAAATATGTATTAATTATAATTTGAACTATAAGAAAAAATGCTCAACATTATGCATTCAAAACCTCTACCATGGTTTTCAAAACCACCATTAATGATTCATGAACAATATAAAAAACACATGATTTTTCTGAACTAACAATAATGTAAGAGTCACATGCCTGAGTTATGAAGATTTAAGGAGAGAATTTGATCTTTAAGCCCCTAGATAACAACCTTGAAGAAACCCTAATCCAATATATCTTGAGAGGTTCTAGAGAAAGTTTAGAGAGTGATTGATCTTCTAAAGTGTAGAATGAATGCCCAATAAGTATTATAAGACATGGGGTCTTAACATCCTAGGATGGGAATTTTTCCAAATACCCTCAGCTTAAATGTTGTTGAAAACTCAGAAGTGGGTATGTGTTGACCTTCCAACTCTTCACCACAACGTATGAGTGGTACCTTTAACTAGTCACTAGATTAGAAAGTTTGACACCATATTTTGTCTAACATACAACTCTCTTGCCCAACTCAACACAATATCATACGACTAGTACCATCAAGTCGTATATAAGGCAAAACATCAAGGGCCAAACACTAGACAATATATTATTGAACCCTAAGCCTCCCATTTACAGCGCCCAAGCGCACACACAAGCGTACTTGGTTTACCAAATAATATAGTAGCCTTCAAAAAATCTAATATCGATACCATAGGGACTTGTTCTAACAACCATTTGAATTAAATTCACAATTTAGATTAAATTGATGCAATAGTAACCAAAAGAGAGTTTTGAATATTTGTAAACTAAGGTAAAGTAAACAATGCATAAAATAAAGGTCTTGACACAATCAACAGGAGAAAAGCCCAGGGTTAAATCTAATGCCATGAAAATGGTTCTGAGATATCACACAATGCTTTGGACCACAAGTGATCTCAAGCTAACGCTTCTACTTGCATAACTATAAGCAACTGAATAAAATACATGCATCTAAATAAAATAAGAGGAAAACTACTATTTTTTGAATCTAACCAATACCAAACTAAATTTAAATTAGTACATTTCTTCTTTTTTCAAACAAAATTAGAATCAAATACCTTAACTCTACTGACTATCTATGAAGCCTCTACTTGTATTGACTTTAGATAGCCGGGACATGACCCCTAGCTATTCCAAATCAATATGACTAAATAAATAAAAATAATATATTTCTCAAACTATATGACTGACTCGAGCCCTTGAATTAAGAGGACTCATCACCTGCTAACTAGAAGTTGTAAACTGAATATAGTAAGAGTACTACACCTGAATTTAAACCTACATTATGAGACATTGTAGCATATAAAAATATATGTGGATCAGTATTTTGAGGATGCACTGAGTATATGGGGGTGAAATGCATAAGTAAAACATCATCTCAACATCATAATTTGCAAAACAATGCATGCTAAATGTAAATGACTCACATAAGTTGGAATATCTAAAGTACTAAAAATAATAGTCATGAGAAGCAAGTCATGCTTTATAAATCTAGTCAGTTATAACATTTAGTTCAAAAATTTGTACTTGTATTCACTCTTTAAATCATATTGTCTAAGTATAGAAAGGACTCACTCAAAAATCTAAAATCAAAAAACTAAAAACTATAACTATTATCTTTTCAAAAAGCATAATCCGAGTAAAATATGTGAGCCTTTACACTTAGTCATATAAAAATTTTTCTATCATTCTTTTCCTTTGAAAATTAGAGACTTTGGGAGCTTTGGAAATCTTATAACTTTGGGACTTATGGGGTTTCTTCTAAATGACGTAAACCATGTAAGCTGACATGGAGTCCAATGACTTACCCATATTGGGGAGAGCTGCTCTACCCTTGCATTCAGAGTAGAACCTTAACTTAAATGATCTCTATCTTAGCCCACTATGGGCAAATCAGAAACCTACAGTGGCACGTAGTTCTGAGGCATGAGACCTTAGAATCATACCAAACTCGGTGATAAATACTGCTACCACACTTATTGCTCAGGACTTTTAGACAATCCACCTTGAAATAGCACAAGGATTTATAATGAAAACCAATTATACTTTTTTTTGCTTTAGATCATAAATAATATGGATTCCTCTCTTAGCTTAGGTTTGGAAGATCAATCTTTCTTTAAAATATGAATGCTTACTTGTTAGAGCATGCTAATAATATACTCTTCATGAAATATCAAAATTCATAGTTGATTTTAAAGCATATGTACTTAAATGATCACAATTTCAGAAAGAAGCTTAATTCTCAACAATTATCTTGGACACTTGAAAATATTAATTCACAATAGAGATGTATAATTCATGATATAAATCCTCAATTCTAAGCATAAATAAGTGGGATAAAGATGCAATTCAAGTCTTAAATTACTTATATCTTCATAAAATTAAAACAAGATACTTTTGGTATAAACCCCAACTTGCAAATCATGTAATCTTTAATAAAATTCAAGTTTTTGGGCATAAGAATGAAATATTTGTCGTTGTTCAAACCCCACATACCTTGGATGATGAACTAGATGAACAAGTTTTCTTTTGGGATTCTATTTGTGCCCTTGAATGATGATTCTTGGAATTCTTAAATTGGGAACTTAAAATCTTGAACTAATTTGGGAAAACAATGGTGGAATCTTGGAGATTCTTGAAGTTGAATAATGAAGCTTAGAGTTTAGTTGAGAGAATTTTTTATGAATAAAAGCATACAAGAAATGTAATATGGTCAAATCGTGTGTTTGGACGGATTTAGGGGCCTTAGGAATTGACCAAAGAGCCCCTTTAAATTTGTAATCGAAACTAGAAAAGAAAAAAATCCTGATTTACCATGCCACCGTGATGCGCCACTATTGTAGCGGATCACTGGAAACTGATGAATGGGAACTGGACATGCAATGCGACACACCACCATCGCGGTGCCCTATAGTTTTGCCATTTTTGCCATTGGAGCGATGCGCCAAAATTGTGGAGTGTCACTAGAATGGGACAATTAGGAAAATAGGCTTTTCCACGACGCGGGTCAATCATGGAGGACCACTGGTATTTGAAAATTGTAGATTTTTCCTTCTCCACAGCACATTGAGAGTCCAGGTGGCACACTGTTTTACTAAAAATGCTCCAACTTTTTAACCAAGTGTCGAAATTGGGCGAATTTGTTATCGATAGAAAGCTTATTTAATACCGCATGAAATAAATGGTATTCATATTTGAAGAAAATTCTTGCCATTCAATGGATGAATTTAAGTTATAAAAAGTACGGGGTATTATATTAAAGCACTTCAAACAATCATACTATGTTATTGAACTTCATTCGTTAACTTCCTATGTTGGTTGTTAATTCATGGGGTTAATCGCATTATCAGGGTCTCTCTACCTCTAATCATTTACCTAAATTTAACATTACAACTACATTATTGAGTGGGGATTTAATAGTCCAATTAAGTTCTTAAGCTATCATCCTACTTGTTAATCAAGTAAGGCTTCTAGGTACATCTCTTTCCTAGACGCTAATTCAAATTCCTTATTTTATAAAAGAATACAAATCCTACTTTGTTTAAGTATTCTAAGAGTTAACAATCCTCAAAATAGTTACATCTAGAATAAACAAATAACCAATAATGATAAGCAAATCAAACGAAATCAATTAAAATTAATAGTACTCATGTTCTTGGACTTAACCCTGAAAAAGGAGTGCTTAGCCACTCATAGCCACAATCATCATCCAAATAATTCAATGAATAATAAAATACATAATAAATCCAAACTAAAGTAATTAAAACCTAAAAACAAAGTTGCAGAAACCCCTAAATTTTTTAAGATGTCAAAACATACCCACAAAAATGTTTAAGGTCATGTATTCATAGTAAAAGGCAATTGACGTGTGGGATTAAGGGGGAATCACCCATTCTGGAGCATGGGAGTAGAGGGGGCGCTATCTGGTCTATTGCACCGCTCCACAGAAGGCTTAGTCTTCTATATTGCACCACAATAAAGGGGTTGTGCCTGCTATATTGCACTGCAATGGATGGGACGATATATGCTTATTGTAGGCAGCCAATAGAACTTTCTATTTAAAATTTAGTTAAGTTTTTATCGTCCATTATTTCATCCCTTTTATTGTGGTGTATTTCCAATGGATTTCAAAACTTTATATCATCAATATATCATAATACTCAACTCACAAAGCTTCTTACATAATCAAATACCCCATATTAGAGATCATACCAACAAAATATCCATAACGATGAATCCAAACAAGAGCTGAGATTATTCTAGTTCATGTTGATCTTAAACTTATTTTTTCACCTTTATACTTAATAAAATAAAACTTTTGTAATGCCCTGCATTTTCGGGCTAGCCTTTTATCCATCGTTCCTATATGTATAAGTTATAATCCAAATGATTCCCAAGTAAATATAAGATTCATGGTCTTTATCCTCGTGTTTGATGTGCTTTTGAGGTGAAAAATGTTCACAAGAATCACTTAGAACAAAGTTAAGCTTAAAGCCTTTGATTCGTCCAAAGTTTGATATTCAATTCTATAAGTGTTTATTTTGAATATGAATAACTTTTTATATACTTAGTATTTTTTAGCTCAAGACCCACAAGATTGTAGATAATTTAGTCAGTTTTCCAACGATACAAATTTAGCCTTAACCCGATACCTAAGTGAAAAGTTATGTCATTTTTCGTATGAGGAGGTAAGGGGTCTTGATAGATCTGACGATGGATATTCAACTCGACTAGGGGTGGCATTGCAAGGGATGCTTAACCCATCTAAGGGTCGCACCATGGGGGCTATTCCACCATAGTTTTATCTTCTTACGGGTCAAGGTTTACTTTGTTCAATTCCCCTCACCCAAAACCGTCCATAACAAATAATTTCAGCCACCAAATATATTAGATACATTATTATTTATCCTTTTCTCTCCAAGAAAACCCTATCCCCCTCAAGAACAACAAGATCTTCATCAAATTTTCTTTAAGACAATCAGGATATTAAGGTTCCTTATCCATGAAGTTCAAGAAAAGCATTCAAGAACATTCCCAAAGGTTCTAAGTAAATCTTTCAATTTTAAAGTCAAGATTTCTACGTCAAATTTATGATTTTTCATGAATCCATCTGATTAGGGTATGTAGGAGTTCATCCATGGGTCCCCTTCACCGATGGAGCCCAAAAACCTATTCTTTAAGTTCCAAGTTATGATCTTTACATGTTAATATGAATAGCTATGAAAGTTCATGAATTTTGATTATGATTCATGTTTACAATTGGTTTTCATTGAAATTACCTTGATATGTTTGAATGGTGATTTTCACATGTTAAATCCTTAACCTACGTTTATTATATTAAATATTATATGATTTCATGGTTTAACTATTCCCATGTTTTAACACATGATCTGCATGTGTTTGATTTTAAGTTAAGGGTATATGTGTTATCAAGTGGAAAGAGCCAATACATATTTTGAATGGTATGATCTTCATATCAAATCACTAAGTTATGAATTAATTCATGTAGCCATGATACTTTCACATGCTTGCTCATTCCCATGCACAAGTTCAAAGTCTCCACTTGTTTGGTGAAATTCCCATATCATGTTCAATCAATATCTAGATGAATCCTCAAGCTATGAATTTTTCCATAAAACTCCATTGTACCCTTATATTTAATACATTTGTATGTTCAAGCTATGATCTTTACTTGTTTTGGTGAAACACCCATCTCCTATTCCAAGCGAATACCATGTAAATCCCCTAATTCATGATCTTAGTCATGTAATCATGCTATGCTCCCATGTTTAAGACATTCCCACGTTCAAGTTCATGATTACCAAGTGTTTCATAAAATACCCTAAAGATTGGGTTTTGAATGTTGACTACTTATTATGTTCAAAAGCTTTAGTATGTCCTATTTTTATTGTTATCGAGTCCTGGGTGTTATGAATATCCAAAACTTAGCGGTTTACTTAGTCTCAGTATTTCTAGAATGATTTTAGTTAAACCGTGAGCTTCGTTGATTTCTCAGTTGCTATTAATTATCATAATAAGCACTATTAATTTATAAAATTATGTTTGGTTAGACTCAGTCCAATTTCAATTCCATTATCAGTTTATACATTAAAAATTACCTCAGAATCTGTATCAACTATTATTTTTTGAATACTATGACATGAGTTTATTAGTTATTAGTTATCAGTGCATACAACAGTTAGTATTTCAATGTCTTTTAGTTGGGTGTAGGATTTAGCACCGAGCGAACCCAGGGATTAAGGCTCAACTTCCAGTTGAGGGTGTGACTCTTAGTAGCAATCCCTGCATTCCAGAACTACGTATCCAGCATAGGTTTGAGATGTTAACTTGCCCATTGAGGGTTGACACACGTCTCACTAGAGCACCTTCAAGTAGATGGTGACTCTTTATTCCTTTGGTACTTCACTTTAGTGGATTGAAACAACCATTGTTAGTACCTTTAGCACGATATTGACACTTCAAACTGGGGTTACAGGCTGGACCCTAATTAGATTGGATTGGGAAATATAGGTTAGGTAATACCTCCCATGGTCTAAGTTCAGTGTTCATTTTAGAGTTCAGTTTTAGGTTTTCTTAACCCAAAAAAATGGTTATCAGTTATTCAGTTATCAGTATGTCAGTATCTCAGTTTATGTACTACATCAGAATCATGCTTTTCTGCTTGTTCATGAATTCTCAGATGTTACATTTTTCACGCATTCATGCTCAGCCATCTTATGTTGTTAATTTAGTCCTTATCTCATAGGCACAGTACTCCACCATTTCAGTTTAGCTATTCAGATTAAATTGAGTATAGTGTTACTTGATTATCATTAAGTCATCAGTTATTCATTGTTTTGATATCAATAGCCTATTTTATTATATCAATTATGCTGTGTATAGGTGCTAGTTGTCATTTTTCTTAGATTTCAATAATCTCTTCACCCAGGCATCCATTTTAGTTAATTAGAGCAGTTTAGTACATATGGGTTTGTTTTTAAACATCCACGTATTCATGTTTTACCATATCCCTACTTCGGTTCTGCTTATATTAAAAAAAAGGTTTTAAGAAACTAAATGTAATGATTCACGATCTTAACAGATTATGTTTCTTACTCATGTTTTAATATGTTTTAAGCTTTCAGTTTACTCTAGCCTATTGGTTAGTCTATTCACATTTAGCATGCATACTTTACGATTTCATATATATAATCAATTTACATATTGCATTTACCCCTTCTTACTCAGTACATTCCAGAAGTACCGATCCACATATACGTCTGTATAGCTACATTGTTTCATAATATAGGTATTATTTATAGCCCACACATCATGATCAGAAAGTTGCAATTTCTAGTCAGGAGGTGATGAGTTTTATTGTTTTGCTAACTCCAGACAATTTTAGTTTATGTACAGTTCATTTATTTTCATGTCTTGATTAGAAGTATTTGGATACGTTTCCCATCTATCTATAGTAAGTATAGTAGAAGCTTCATAGATGTCAGTCAAAGTCAGTCATGTAAATTTAGTTCTTTCCTCAGATTTATCAGATTGGAAAATTTTATCAATTACATATGTTTTCAGATTTCTAATATGATTATGTTTCCGCATAGTAGAACTTTTTATTTAATGTAGTATAATTCAGTTGCTTAACTATATGCTAGTTCATGAGTTTTCTTGGGATCACTTGTGGTTCCTAGAACCATGTGGTGTCTAGGGTGTACTCACAGGGCATTACAAATTTAGTATCAGAGCACAGAGTTCAAGTGTACTAGGGTGTCTATGAAGCCATTTCTAGTAGAGTCTTGAGGAACGGTATAGAGATGTCTATACCTTTCTTTGATAGGATACATGGCATTTCAAAAATATTTCCCTTCTTTTAAGTCTAAAATCATGCAGTAGAAGTGTTCTCTGTAGAACTTGTAATATCCTGTATTTTCGTTCTAGAATTCTAACCATCGTTCCTACGCGTCTAAGCTCTAATACAAATGAAATCCATGTGAATATAAGTTTCATGATCATTATCATAGTCTATGAGGTGATTTAGATGTGAAAAATATTCATAGCAATGACTTAGAACAAAGTTGAGCTAAGATCATTTGATTCATCTAACATTTGGAATTTGATTCTACAAGGATCTACTTTAAACATGTATAAATATTTATATACATGTAATTTTCCATCTAAAAGACCCACCAAATTGTAGACAATTGAATTAGATTTCCAATGATACCAATTTCGTAAAAACCCGACAACCGAGTAATGATACCAATTTTGGAAAAACCCAATAACCAAGTAAAAAGTTATGCAGTTTTTTGTGTGAGGCGGTAAGACGACGCGATGAGATCGTGTCATGTCATTGTTTCAGATGCTAATTCTGTTTCTTATGGGTTTAGGGGAATTTTGGTCTTTCAACCTCACCCTAATATGTCTATAACATGCAATTTCCGCCCCTAGAAGCAAAAAAAATTGCTCCTTTACTCAATTCTCTCAAGAACAAATATTAGGGTTTCCACCCAAAGTTCAAGAAATCTCAAGATTCCACCGTAAATTTTCAAAATAAATTCAAGAATTATGTTTACCATATCAAGGTCTTTAAGAATCATCCTTCAAAAGTACAAATAGCATCCCAAAAGCAAGTGTTCATCAAAAGTTCGTCATCTAAGGTATGTGGGGATTAAACAAGAATAATCTTTCCGTTCTTGTGTCCAAAAATAGCTTTTTATTATGAAAGCTATTTTATTTTATATTTTTTCCTATGAAATTGAAGTTGAATTTATACCTTATGTTGTTGTTTATGAGATTATGAGATTTGTAGTTCTTTAGAAGTTGAATTCAAAGAGAATGTTGATATTATTATGCAGTAAGCTGAAATTTCTAGATTTTCAAATGATTTATGCATGTTTATGATATAAATCACGAGTTTTGAGATTTTATATATTGATATTGACATATGGATGACTAAACCCTATTTTAGAATGTGATTTTGAGAATTATTATTCTACATGCACCATATGATTGATTATTTTGAAGCAATTTAGAAAGATTTGATCGTTTGGTCATAAGAGAGTTGAAATCCACTTCCCAATATGGGATTACAGATTTTATAATTGATTTATCCAAAGTTTGGTATTCAATTATACAAGGGTCTACTATAAATGTTTATAACTTTTTATATATGTATAATTTTGCAACTTAAGACCCACCAAATTATAGATAATTAAGTCAGCTTTCCAACGATAATAATTTTGCCTAAATCCGATACCTGAAATAAAAGTTATGTCATTTTTCATGTGAGGTAGTAAGGGGTCGTAATAGCCATGTAGCGAGATAGCTACTCAACTCGACTAGGGGTCATATCGTGAGAGTTTCTTAACCGAACTAGGGGTCATGTCATGGGGTCTATCACTCACAGTATAAGCTTCTTAAGGGTCAGGGGTTACTTTTGTCAATTCCCTTACCTAAAACCGTCCATAACACATAATTTCAGCCCCCAAAAGCATTAGATACATTAATATTCATCCTTTTCTCTCCATGAAAACCTTATCCCCCTCAAGAAAAATAACTTCATCAAATTTTCTTTAAGATAATCAAGAAATTAAGGTTCCTAATTCAAAAAGTTCAAGATATGCATTAAAGAACATTCCTAAGGGTTTCAAGTCAAGATTACAATTTAAAATTCAAGATTTCTACATCAAATTCATGATTTCTTCAAGAATCCATCTAATTAAGGTATGTGGGAGTTGATACATGGGTCCCCTTTAACACATAGAGCCTAAAATCCCATTCTTTAAGTTTAAAGATATGATCTTTACATGTTAATACGAATTATATCCATCAAATTTCATGAATTTCGATTATGTATCATGTTTACAAATGGTTTTCGTTGAAATTGCCTTGATATGTTCGAATGGTGATTTTAACATGTTAAATCCTTAACCCGTGTTTATAATATTTAGAATTATGTGATTTTCACGATTTAACTACTCCTATGTTTTAACTCATAATCCTCATGTGTTTTATTTCAAGTTAAGTATATATGTGTTTTCAAGTGGGATGAGCCAATACATATTTTGAAAGTTATGATCTTCATATCAAATCCCTAAATTATGAATTAATTCGTGTATCTATGATATTTTTACATGCTTGCTCGTTCCCATGCACAAGTTTAGGGTCGCTACTTGTTTAATGAAATTCCAATATCATGTTCAATCGATTTCAAGATGAATCCCCAAGTTATGAATTTTTCCATGAAATTCTATTGTTCCCTCATGTTTAAGACATTCGTATGTTCAAGCTATGATCTTTACATGTTTTGATGAAACACTATGTCCTATTCCAAGTGAATCTCATGTAAATCCCATAATTCATATTCTTAGTCATGTAATCATGATATGTTCCCATGAAGGCTTTCGCACATTCTAGTTCTTGATTCCCAAATGTTTAATGAAATACCCTAATGATTGAGTTTTGAATATTGACTACTTATTATGTCCCGAAGCTTTAGTATGTCAAATTCTTATTGTTATCGAGTCTTGGGCGTCATGATTACCCAAAACTTAGCTGTTTACTTAGTCTCAGTATTTCAAGAATGATTTCAGTTAAACCATGAGCTTATTTGATTCCTCAATTGTAATTAATTATCATAATGAGCACTATCTGACATAAAATCATGTTTAGTTAGACTCAGTTTAGGTTTTAGTTCCATTATCACTTTATACATTAATAATTACCTAAGAATCCATAAGAACTATTACTTTAAGAATACCATGAGATGAGCTTATTAATTATTAGTTACCAGTGCATGCACCAGTTATTATTTCAGTGTCTTTTGGTTAGGAGTAGGATTTAGCACCGAGAAAACCCAGGGACATGGGCTCACTTTCTAGTTACTGGTGTCACTCTTAGCTATAATCCCTGCATTCCACAAGCCAGCGTAGGTTTGAGCTGTTAACCTGCAAGTTGAGGGTTGACACATGTCTCACCAGAGCACCTTCCAGTAGAGAGTGACTCTTTAGTCCTTTAGGACTTTACGTTAGTGGATCCACATAGCAATTATTAGTACCTATGGCATGGTACTGACACCCTTCTAACTGGGGTTATAGGTTGGACCCTAATTAGCTCAGATTGGGGAATTTAGGTTCGATGATACCTCCTACTGTCTCAGTTCAATATTTTGTTTTGAGTTCAGTTTTTGGTTTTCTTGACCATAGTAAATGGTCATCAGTTATTCAGTTATTAGTATGTTGGTATCTCATTTCACATACTATATCAGAATCGTGCTTTTATGCTTGTTCATGAATTCTCAGATGTTACATTTTTACGTATTCATGCTCAGTTATCACATGTTGTTTAGTTAGTCCTAATCTTATAGGCACAGTACTCAACTATTTTAGTTCAGTTATTTAGATTAAGTTGAGTTCAGTGTTACATGATCGGTATTTAGTCATCAGCTATTCAATGTTCGAATATTAATAGTCCATATTCTAATATCGGCTACTCAATGTATAGGTGTTAGTTATCCTTTTTCTTAATTTCAATCATCTCATTACCCAAGCATCAGTTATTTAGTTAATCAAATTAGTTCAGTACATATATTTTTGTTTTCAAACATTCATGTATTCATGTTTTATCACATTCCGGCTTTGGTTCTACTTATATTAAAAAAGAAAGTTTTATGAAACTAAGTGTAGTGATTCCTCATGTTATCATATTATGTTAGTTACTCATATTTTAAGATATTTTTAGCTTTTAGTTTACTCTAGCCTATTGGTGAGTCTACTCACACTTAGCATGCATGCTTTATGATTTCATATGTATAATCAATTTTACTTATTGCTTTTACCCCTGCTTCCTCAGTATATTCTAGAAGTGTTGATCCATATATACGTCTGTGTGGCTACATTATTTCATAATGTAGGTATCATTTATAGCCCACATATCATAAGCAGACAATTGTATTTTCCAGCCAACAGATGATGAGTTCTCTTGTTTTGTGAACTCCAGATAGTTTTAGTTTATGTGCAGTCCTTTTATTTTCATATGTATTGATTATTAGTAGTTGGAGGTATATCCCAACTATCTACAATCCGTATAGTAGAGGCTTCATATATGTAGGTCAAAGTCAGTCATGTATGTTCAGTTTTTTCCTCAGATTTATCATATTGTAAAACTTTATCAGTTACATATTTTTTTAGATTTTCATTATGATTATGATTCTGCACAGCAAAACGTATTTAGTTTCTTAATAGTTTGTCATCTTATGGGTTACCTTGGGATCACTTTTGGTTCTTAGCACTGTGTCGCATCTAGGGTGTACTCTCGGGGCATTACAACTTTTCACATCACCAATAAGTTTTTCCACATATAATCATACTTTTAAACCATTTAGAACTTATTAAAATCACTAGAATATCATGAAACCAACTAGACACATACCTAGTTTAAGCTAGTAAAACTAGTTATCTAGATTGAACTCTAAATGACTTCATTAAGTACAAACTTGCTGCAAAACACTTTTAACCATTGTAATCATGTCCTTCAACACTTATCTGCTTCTTTGTATCATAATTAACACCTTAAGCACACAAGTTATCCTCAAAACAAGACTAAATAAGCTAAAATAGTAATACTATAGTGCAACTACTTATATCGAGTCTCTCATAACTACAACAAAATTTGGCTATCAACACACTAACCAATATCTTACTAGGGTACCTAGTCTCATCACTGCACCATACAACTTATGGTGTAAGTAGTATAATGAATAGAAAGTTTAAGAATCGAGAAATTTGCAAGGGCAAAAATTAGGGGCACTTTAATATTCCCCATTTAGGAGTAATGTTGGAGACCCCTGAGCCTCATATTGAGCATATTGAAAGTGTGCTTCCTTATTTAATTCGACCAAGTTCTTTTACCCCTGTGTTGGAGGGGATTTTTGTTTGCTTGTTGACCCATTTAGAGGGTGCTCCTTTGAATCTGCTTAGTGCTCCTCTAATTCTATGTGTGGATTCTTCAATGAATATTTTTCTAATCTTGGTATTCCTCAAACCTTGAATATTATTCCTATTTCAACAGTAACATCTGAGTATGGTATTTTGATTTAAGGAGTTTGGACTTCATCTATGTTACCTCCCCAAATAGGATCTCAGCCCGCCAGATTCACTATACCTTCTATTGCTATGAGTACAATGATTTCTTTTGAGGGTTAGAAGGGGTTTGAGATATCTACTTATTTGGGTAATCCTAGATTTAGTTGTTTTATGTACGAGGATTCCTCTAAGTTTCTGCTGATTATCGGGAGAAGTTGCAAAATTTTGGTTTGCTCGAGTCACATTGGCTTTCTTATACTACAAATCCATTGAGAGATGTTTGTAGAGATTTGTGGAGGTCACTTGTTGGTTTTAGACCTCTTAATTATCCCAAGATGACTTAGGATCAGTTTGTTAATGCCTTTTTGGAGAGATTTATGCCTTACAGTATGAGGGATCAGATGAGAGATTAGTTTGATCACCTGGAGCAGGGCTTCATAACTACTGCAAATTATGAGGAATACTTCTATGCCTTATCTAGATATTCTTATGGCAGTATTTCTACCAAGTCTGAGAGGATACGTAAGCTCATAAAGGTTTTGGATGTCTCTCTTCAGTTTATTACATCTCAAATAGTTGTATTTGGAGAGTCCTTTTGGCGCATAGTGGATCATGCTAAGATGACTGTGGGTAATCTTTAAGCATCTCAGGGAGCCGCCAAGAAGATACGCTATTTTGGTAAATTCATAGGTCAAGATTCTTGAGGTAGATATTTTAGAAGTTCTCGTGGGTATAATGGTAGGCTAATATAGGGGGCCTTGTAGAGTTTGTGTAATGGGTCCTCTAGTCCAATAGTTTAGGGTGGCCGTCTGGGCCAGTTGGTACCTCTTCTTATGGAGTCTAGTCATAAAGGTTGCTTTGTGTGTGAATATATTAGCTATTTGCCCAAGGAAATTCCCTATCGTGTGATTAGAGCTACTCTTATTTCAGCTATAAGAGGTAGATGTTCTACTAGTGGTGTAATAGGCTGAGGTACTGGTGCCTATATTTGTGGTCGCGGGGCTACTCATCCAGTTGGTGGTTGGGGACAATGCTATACTATACCCGTAAGACCAACGACAATGGCTTTAATGCAGTGATAATAAGTATCATCCTTATTTATTTCAAATTTGCATCTGTGTTATTTGATCCGAGATCTACTTTCTCCTCTATGTGTGTATATTTTTCTATGGGTTTTGGTTCTGTTATTGAGCCTCTTGATAAGCCTATTCGAGTATCTACCGTAGTAGAAGATTCTTAATTGGTGGATTGGGTATACTAATCTTGTATCGTGACTTTTTATAGGCATAAGACTTGGGTAGATTTGCTTGTCTTAGATATGGTTTATTTTGATGACATCTTGGGTATGGATTTGTTTGCTCCTTACTATCTGTTTCTAGATTGTTATGTTAAGACCGTGACTTGAGCTTTGCTGGGTGTGCTAAGGATAGCCTGAAAGGGTGTACTTCATTCAGGTCCTGAAAGGGTTATATGTGATATTTAGGCTTATAGGTTGGTTGAAAGGAGATATTTTCTTAACTTGGATCATATTCATGATACTAGTATTGCTTCACCTCCTTCTTTGGATTCTACTCGTGATGTCTGTGAGTTGATGGATATGAATCCTACAAATTTTCTCGGTATGCCTCCGTATGATATTAATTTTGCCATTAATGTTAAGCTAGACACCAAGTCCATTTCTATACCACCTTACAGGAAGGACCCAGTAGAGTTAAAGAAATTGAAGTACTAGTTGTAGGATTAGGGACTTATCCTACCTATGGTATCACTTTGGGGTGAGGGGTGCACCTATCTTGTTTGTGAAAAAGAAGGTTGGGTCTATAAGGGTCTATAAGGATGTCTATAAGGTGACGGTCAAGAATAAGTATCATTTTCCTCATATTGATGATTTTGTTGATCAACTTTATGGTGTCGTGATGTTTTCAAAGATTGATTTTAGATTCGGGTATCATTATTAGAGGATTATAGCTTTGGATATTCTGAAGATAGCCTTTTTCAGACTCGATATGTTTATAATGAGATCTTGGTCATGTTTTTTGGGTCGACAAATACCCTAGCCACATTCATGGAGTTGATTAACCAGGTGTTTCATTCATATCAGGATACTTTTATTATTATATTTTTGGATGATATCTTTGCTTGTTCTAAGAGTGAGACTAAGCATGAGAAATATTTGCAGATTGTGCTTCATAGATTGAGGGATGAGAAGTTGTATGCAAATTCTCGAAGTGTGAATTATTGTTAGAGTCTGTTTCATTATTGGGTCATGTAGTGACTAAGGAGGGTATTATGATTGATCCAGCTAAGATTTTAGCAATTTATGGTTAGGCTAGACCCACTTTGCTCATCGAGATTTGGAGTTTTATTGCCCTGGAAAGTTATTATTGGCATTTTATTGAGTTTTTTCAATCTATTACAGCTTCGTTAAAACAGTTGACTCAAATGAAATTTCTTTTCAGCGGCCTGATGTTTATAAGCCGAGATTCCAAAATCTTGAGAACTTTTTGACTTCAGCTCCTATCTTGACTTTTCCCAAGTGGAGCATGGGTTTTACCAGTTTGTGTGATGTTTTATGTGTTGGTTTAGGTGTTGTGTTGATGCATAATGGTAAGGTTATTGCTGATGCTTCTAGTCAGTTGAAGCCCCATGAGAAAAATTACCCTACCCATGATTTGAGAGTTGTACGCAGTTGTTTTTGATCTGATGTTGTAGAGGCACTACTTGTATGGAGTACGTTGTGAGATTTTCTTAAATCATTGTATCCTTTAGTACCTCTTTAGCCAGTGGGATCTTGATATGAGGCAGTATCATTAGCTTGAGTTTCTTAAGCATTATAAGTTGACTATTCTCTATCATCCAGTCAAGGCTAATGTGGTTGCAGATGCCTTGGGCCGGAAGTCAACTATCATGGGTAGTTTAGCAAATCATTTGACCTAGGAGAGGCCTTTATCCTTAGAGGTTCATCCATTAACTAACCAAATGGTTAGCCTTGATATTTTGACAAGTTATGACCCAAACCAGGGCCAAGTTATAATGGGTATCTCAAGACCAACGTGAGATGGAGAATATACTCATCATCCTAACATAAAATACATAATAAAAAGTATAGCCTAAGCCAACCAAAGAGTAAAAAGAATGATAGGTAATCAAGTGTAAACTCTATGAATCAAAACCAATATTCAAACCCACACTTGCCACAAAAACCTCTAAAATCAGACTATCAAACTAAGTTGTTATATTTTCCCTACTATGACCAAAAATAATCCAAAATAGAAAGCTAAACAACTCTTAAAACAACAAAGAAACAAGTGAATTGATAGGGCCTTCCGAAAGATAGAGGATCACTACTTCACAGTAGATCCATAAGAGTACCAAATCACCTAATAATGCACAGGAGCAACAGAACACCCTTCAAATCCAACATCATGAACTAATGTAGAGCCTAGGGATGATCAGTGGGATACGAATTGAATGTAACCCTGGGAAAGTGAAAAATAAAGCCAATATAGTATACTAGTCAAAATCATATGCACAAAAATTATATATACATAATGTAATGACCCTTCAGGTCAATATCCATATTCTTGCTTACTTCCTCTGATAGAGTTTCTCCATACCCATCCCAAGTTATTAATGACTTGCGGGAACTGATAGTTTGGTTACCTGACAGTTTATTTGGGTTTTAGAACCCTTTTTCTCAATCTGAAGTCTTTATTGGCCTAAATGGACCACTAATCAAAAACATTAGTAAAACAACCTTGTATGTGAAATTCAACTTCTCCAACGTATCTGAAATGTACAAAATAATGGGTTTCATACCTTATATTTAAAACAGGCCCATAACGCATCCCGAGACATTGGCCAAATCTCTAAACCAAGTTTCAACCTTCAGCCATGTGTAGCATACACCGAGGTGTTGCGACTACGACAAAGAGGTGCGACCACAAGACCGTGACTGCAGTTATACAGGGGCATCGATCGCGCCATCAAAGGGATGGTTGGACCATATTTATGTTCTATATTGCATGAATTTTTTCCATTTCTTGCCTCCCTCTTAACGTAGAAACCTTAATGGAGTGTAAAACATTCTAAGTGTGTGTTGTGGGTTGAATTGGTGCTTAAACAACTTTTGTGGTTGATTCTTGCTACAATCTAAGGTAAGAATACCTCTAATTTGGTATTGATTGCATGGTTTCTTGCTCAAAACCCCTAAAAAATTAAGGTTCAATTATATCTCCAAGATTGAGTGATTGACTCAAATTACATGTGGATTTTGATTCCCTAAAGATAGTTAGGATATGGGTTGGTCTTGGAAACTCTTTTCCAAGGGTGAAACCCAATTGGAGTTTTGGTGTCCATTTGAAAACCCATGGCATAATGGCGTTATAGTGGGTATTGTCATTCTTGTTGTAATACTTAGATAGTATTTTTTATAGCATTACTTGCGGAAGAGGACTCTTAACAAAAAAGAAAGGAAACGCTCATTTTTTTCGTGAGTTTCTTGGATTCAAGGTAGGTTAGGCTTACCTGTAGACTAGATTGAGCTTATTTGAAATATAATTATTGATATTTTGCAAGATTGGGCGGGGAATTTAGATTATAGTTGATTAAATGGTGAACTTGGGATTTATTTATTGCTATAGGCTATTTATTTGTAAGGTATGATTTCTTACCCATAGTCTAGGATCTTGGCCATCTTATTTGTTGTCTCATGACTAGTGTAAGAACACTATAGTTGTTCTATGAATACAAGAATGGTGTACTTCTCTATCCTTAGGAGTGTTTTGACTAATATAATTCCTAGTTAAGAGATGACCTTGGTGTTGGACTGACTTAGAAAGGATTCTTGAAGAGACTTTCCCTATAGGCCTAAAAAGGATTGGTAAGCCTTTATAGTGAGGTATAGATGACTTAGACTAATTTTGAGTAGAAGCTAGACTTGTTTTAGTAAGCTTGGTAGTCTAGGGATTTTGAAGTGGGACATGACCCACCTTAAGATTGAACTAAGTAAATGCTTAGCGACAAAGATACGAGGTGATTGCCAAAACTATTTGTAAAGAGTTGTGATGGTTGAACTCGATTATCAGATTATTTTGTGATTATGAGTTGTAAAACCTTGAAAATATGATTTGGGTGCATGTCTTGAAAATACTGATGCTCTTTGTTTATGCTCATATTACGTGTAAAGCTTATTAATAAGGTGAAATGTCTAGTGTTATCCTACATCCCTACTTCCTTATGTTGTAAACCTTTGTGTATATTTATATCTTCAGCTATGCTTTTGGATGTATGTTGTTGTATTGGGATACTTATGATTTATGATTATGCCCGATGAATTCGAAGGAATATGTGATATTATGAAGATACCCGATGAATTTGGAGGAATATGTTGATATTATGATGATGCCCGTTGAATCAAAAGTTATATGTGATATTATGATGATGCCCGATTAATCCAGAGGAATATATTAACATTATGATGATGCATAGTGAATTCAGAGAAATATGAGATATGATGATGATGCCCAGTGAATCTAGAAGAGATAAGAATATTACAATACTGTGTGGGGCGAATTTACTTATATGCATTGATATTTGTAAGGTTAGGACGTGTGGGGCCTACTGCCTATGTGTTTGAAATATGAGGTCTCTCGTGGAAAATTATAAGTCACTTTTTTGTCCAAATCACTAAATAAGAGTTATGACCCTTGTAACAACTAGAGAAAATCTATGCCTAATATAGAGTTAAGACTTAGTGGTATGAATAATATTGCATAGAATCAAGGGCTAACAAAATATATATGTATCCTTGACTTGAATAGGAGGTTATATTATGAAATCTTGCCTATTAAGGTGGATTATATGATAAGTAGTTACTTCTAAAATATATGATTACTATTTGGAGACTAGAAACCTAGTAAACTAGTTGGTGGACTTTACTTGATTAAACTATGGGAATTTGTCCTCAAGGTTTTGACATGCTTAGTGATGATGGACTAAGTATTGTATTAGGGTTAGTAAAATTATCTTCAAATATGTGAGGTTGACATGGCTTAATAGATAACTCATACCATGATGATGGTAGTTAAAGAATGACCTTGTGATAGTTGAATAACCTATAATATGGGTGGCTTGTGGTTTTCCCTAATTTGATGACTAGTATTTTTAAGTCTTGTAATCTATTGACTTTTGGAAAATAAGTTTAAATAGTATGAACTTCATAGTGCTTATCAATAAATTATAGAATTAATGACTACATGTCTATGCTATGACAATGTTGTTTTCTTTATGTTAAATTACGGTATAGGTATTTGAAAGTGAATTTTGATAATGAGCCTTGCTGGGGTTGTGCTACCTACAGTTTTGTGCAATTTATGGAGCAGTTATGATTTATTATATTATTATTTGTATTCTTTTGGTGTACTTTTTGGTGGTATGGAACAACATGATGGGTTCTTGTTTGATGTTTTCATATGTACTCTCCGGTCATATGGGATGTCATGATAAGTTCTTTCTTGTGCTCTCTTTCGTGTGCCGCCTTATGGTATGGGACATCATTTTAAGTTTTTGTGTTTATGTTCTAAAGATGGTTGATGATGATTATAGAAAGTAGATGCCTTGTTATTATGTATATGGCTTTATTCTTTTGAAATAATACTCAGTTTTTATGGAGATTATGGAGTA
Source organism: Capsicum baccatum var. pendulum (assembly GCA_030864225.1). NCBI lineage: Eukaryota > Viridiplantae > Streptophyta > Magnoliopsida > Solanales > Solanaceae > Capsicum > Capsicum baccatum. The sequence goes on along the minus strand of CM061557.1, from coordinate 156,491,600 downwards.
TATTGAAATAGTATGTCATACTATTGTTTTAGTAGTATAGATGTTGTTACAGTGGTATCAAAGCAGATTCAGGTTTGATCCTATCCATTGAGTTTAAGATTATTGTCTTACTTTATATCATCTTTATATTATATTTGAACGTAGTCAGCTGATAATGCCTCCTGAGTACTCGTATTTTGGTACTCATACTACACTTATGAACTTTTTCTGGTGCAGACCCAGGTTCTAGTTACTATCGTTGAGCTAGTTTGTGTTAATTGAATATTTGGAGATAGGGTGAGCTCTTGGAGATCGAGTTGCCCTCTCTCCACTCTATCCTTGTTTGTCTTTTTTTTTTGAGACAAATGTATGCGATTACTTAGGACATTTTAGATTTTTAGATTGTAAATTTCTCTTGTCATGTTTAGAAGCTTTTGTATCAATACTATAAGGTCATGGGATTTTTGTTTGAATATCGTTGTCCTTGGTTGTGAAATATTGTTGTTATATATTGTGTTCATATAGTGTCCATAATAGACGCTCTTTACCAAGGTAACTTATTAGATTACCTTTGGGTTACGCTATCAGCTTACCTACCGATCAAGTGTGATAGGTGCCATCATGACTCCAAATAAGGTTGTGAAAAATTGGTATCAGAGCCTAGGTTTCACCGATATTATTTATATAAGAGCAAGTGTCTAATAGAGTCCTGTAGATCAAAATATTGACATCCGTTTCCTATCTTAAGGAGGCTATGGAAGATTTTTAGGAGTCCTTCACTTATTTCATTCACATTATGCTAAGAGTCTGAGTTGGTTTGTAGGATATCTTATTGACTTTACTCTTTTGTAGATTCCTAGGACTAGTGCTTCAGTGATACGCGAGGTTTGTACGGAGACCTAAACTCGTAAGTTGTCCCCAGTTAGGTACAAATGTGTACCTCCTCCGAACCCTATTCCTACACCCGAGCCAGAGACTCCACCACCTGAGCCAGCGGTAGGCTTGGGACTAGCCTGGGCTCCACCAGGATTCATTCCCTCTTCTTTGCTTAGAGATGCTTTGGTTCTATTATTGAGTTTTGTTAATGGTTCACAAACTATTGGAGCAGGAGTACAGCTTGTAGCTGTAGCTCCTAGAGTTGAGGTTCTTTCTATTCTGGCAGTTGTTCAGCCGATAGTTGTTCAGCCAGTTTGGACCCAGCCTGTTATTTCGGTTGAGGAGCAAAAAACATTGTGTAGGTTATTGAGATTGGCTCCCCATAGAATTGTTGGTGCTCCTGGAGAGGATGAATTTGAGTTTTTGACTACTTGTGAGGATAGGCTTTGTGGATTAGGCCTTATGGAGACTCGTGGTGTGGACGATACCATATTTCAATTGGACTTGTCTAGTAGGCACTGATGGAAGGGTTTTATGAGTTCTAGACCAGTAGTATCTTCCTCTCTCTCTTAGGATTAATTCTTTGAGATATTCATAGAGAAGTTCATGCCTGGTAGCCTTAGAGATTGTTTGAAAGATCAGTTCTCTAGGTCGGAACAAGGTTTGATGACATTCGCTGAGTATGAGGCTCATTTCTTTGAATTGGCTAGGCATGGGACTGCTATCTTAGTATGCAGTATGAGAGGGTTCGTTGATTCATAAAAGGATTGAGACTTCCTATTAAGATAGCTACTAAAAGTTTGGTGGTTGCTGGTATGAAATTTGCTAAGGTTAGTAATAATGCTAGGGTGATAAAGGGCATGTAACATGAGGGTCGTGATAAGAGGCCTAAGTATCAGGGTAGATTTTGTGGGAGTCGTTGTATTTCCCAGTTCATAGGTGGTATTTCTTCTGTTTGGCATCCTCTGCATCTATTTTTTTAGCCTCAGAGTTGACCAGTTCAGGAAGCACTTTACACAACTGATTGGGATAAGTTTATTTCTAGTGGGCGTCATAATAAGGGCGTTGATCAGTCTAAGAGAGGTTCATCTGTAGGCCATGTCAGGTGTGGCAGTTAGGCTGGATCAGCCCGTTATGTGAGTTATGGTTCTTCTAATTAGTTATGTTTATATTGTGGACTTTTTTATCATTTCTCTAGAGTGTGCACTAGTCGTGGGGCGATGGTTATTTCAGCCCAAGGAGCTACTCCCATTAGGGCAGTTTCTCCTTTAGGTAGGGTTGGTACGTGAGGTCATAGAGGTGGTTACCTAGGAGCTAAGGGTAGTACTCAGGTAGGCAGGGTAGGTAGTTGTTTAGGTACCAAACCAGGTGGCGGGCGTGGTCAGTTGTATGCCATACATTCTAGGCTCGAGGCTGAGACTTCGGATGCTATAGTTATAGGTACAATTTTGATATACCGCAAGTCATCTCTTGCTTTATTTTCTCCTGGATCTACTTATTCTTATATTTAACTTATTATGCACCACTATTGGAGTTGGCTAGTGATTTATTATCTATGACATTGCATGTACCTACTCCCATAGGTGATTTTTTAGTAGTGGATCGGATATTCAAATAATGTGTCGTGAAAGTTAATGATATTGATACTTACGCTAATCATATTATTCTGTATATACTAGATTTTGATGTGATTCTAGGCATGGAATTGTTATCTCACTATCATAAGGTCATGGATTAGTTTGCAAGATCGTTACCTTAGCTAGCCATGCCTAGTATACCCTTATTCGTATGGCAAAGAGCGATTAGTCAAGAGCTGACGGGGATTATTTGTTATGTTCTTGCTAGACAACTTACGTCAAGAGGCTATGAGTCTTATCTTTCTTATGTATGTGATACTCATGTAGAGAATCCAACACTTGATTTCATTCCTATTGTGTGTGAGTTTCCTAATGTATTTCTTAACAATTTTCCTGGTATCGCACCTAATTGTGAGATAGAGTTTGCTATTGATCTTGAGCCTGGTATTTGACCTATTTCTATGGCACCCTATCATATGACTCCTGTATATCTTAAGGAGCTGAACTCTCAACTTTAGGATCTTCTTGGCAAGGGGTTCATTAGATTGAGTTTTTCCATGTAGGGAGCTCCCATTTTATTTGTAAAGAAGAAAAATGGGTCGATGCGGATGTGTATAGATTATAGGCAGCTGAATAAGGTGACAGTGAAGAACTGTTATCCTATGCCTCTCATTGATGATTTGTTTGACCATCTTCAGGACGCAATTGTATTTTCTAAGATAGATTTAAGGTTCAGTTATCATCAGTGAGGATTCAGGCTTAGGATATCCCGAATACAACCTTCGGGACCCATTATGGTCACTATAAGTTGTTAGTGATGTCTATTGGGCTGACTAACTCTATAGTTGCATTTATGGACTTGATGAACCGTGTGTTCAGACCATGTCTAGACTACTTTGTCATAGTGTTCATTGATGATATCCTTGTGTATTCGAGGAGTAGTGAGTAGCATACGCAGCATTTGAGAGTTCTGCTCTAATTTTTTAGAGAGAATGTGCTTTTTGTCACATTTTCTAAGTATGAGTTTTTGCTTGAGTTAGTATTATTTCTCGAACAGGTAGTGTCCAAGGCGGGTATTATGGTCGATCCAGCTAAGATTTTAGCGATTCGTGATTAGGATAGGCCTATGTCTCCGATTGAGGTTAGTTTTATTGGTTTTGTTGGTTATTATTGGCCTTTTGCTGAGATCTTTTCTACCTTATCTTCCCCTATGACTTAGTTAACTCAAAAGGAAATTCCTTTCTGCAATGGTCCAAACAGTTTGACTCGTACTTTGTAAAGCTCAAGGATTGTTTCACTTCAGCTCTTGTATTAGCTCTTCCTATTGAGGGCAAGGGATTCACAGTGTTTTGTGATGCTTTTGATTTTTGTCTTGGTTATGTTGCAATGCAATAGGGTTGTGTTATTTCTTATGCTTCTCAACATCTTAAGGTGTATAAGAGTAACTACCCCACTCATGATTTAGAGTTGGCAGAGGTAGTTTTTGTGCTCAATATTTGGAGGCATTACTTATATCGTGTGCGTTGTGAGATTTCTCTGATCATATTAGTCTTCAACATCTTCTGACTCAGCGAGAGCTTAATGCTTGCCATCGTAGATGGATGGACTTGCTAGATGCCTTGAGTCGTAAGGTTTTTTTGTAGAGGTGAGGTTCTCCTTGTTTGAGCAGATTTGTGATCATCAATTTGAGGATGACAAGTTGTACCTTCTCCATTATTGAGTAGTGAGCGGTGAGTCTGGGTGACACACCATGGATATCAAGGGTATCTTGAGATTTTAGGGTCGTATTTGTGTTCCCTAACTTAACGATTTGATTAGGTATTTTCTGCATGAGGCTTACAATTCTCGGTATTCTATTCATCCCAGTATGACCAAGGTGTATAGAGATTTGAGGCAGTTGTAATAGCGGGATAGTATGAAGAGAGATTTGGCAGACTTTGTATCTTGTTGCTTGTGTTATCAGCAGGTTGAGGCCGAGGATCAGTATATCGGTAAAATTACTCAGAGGTTGCCTATTTTCACGTAGAAATGGGAAAGGATCAATATGGACTTAACTAGTAGTTTTCCTCATACTTCCTATGGTCATGATAGTATCTGGGTTGTTGTGGATCGTTTGACCAAGTCAGCATATTTCATTCTTATTCAGATGACCTTTAGTGTTGAGAGATTAGCCCAGATTTATGTTTGGGAGATAGTTCATTTGCATGGGGTTCCTGTGTCTATCATATCAAATCGCGGTTCTATATTTCCTTCTAGGTTTTGGAGAACATTTTAGGAGGAGTTAGGTACTCGAGTGGATTTGAGTATAGCCTTTCATCCATAAATGGATGGTCTATCTGAGTGGACTATTCAGGTGCTTGAGGATATGCTACGATCATGTGTTATGGACTATGGAGGTCAATAGGATCAACACTTAGCTTTGACGGAGTTTACCTACAACACAAGTTATCATTCAAATATTGTGATAGCCCCTTATGAGTCGTTGTATGGTAGGAGGGGTCGTTCTCCTATAGGATGGTTTGATACATCCGAGATTAGTCCCTATTGTACAGATTTTCTACAAGACTCGTTAGATAGAGTCATAGTGACTTAGGATAGGTTCAGAGCAGTCCAGAGTAGGTAGAAGGCCGATGCTAACTGTAGACTTCATGCCTTGAGATTCAAAGTCGGTGATCATCACCTATAAGAGGTGTGATAAGGTTTCGAAGGACGGGTGAGCTTAGCCTTCACTATATGGGCCCTTTTGAGATTCTTTGTATGGTTGGTTAGGTGGCCAATGAGTTGGCTCTACCTCAAAACTTTGCTATTTTCCATCTTGTTTTCCATGTATCTATGTTGCGAAAATATATTCCAAACCCTTCTCATTTGCTTAGATGGGACTCAGTCTAGTTGTAGGAACAGTTAACCTTTCTGGAGGAGCTCGTACATTTTTTAGCTAGTGATATGAGGCGAATGCGTACTAGGGAAATTTTGGTGGTCAAGGTTCAATGGAGGCATCGCCCAGTAGAGAAAGCTACTTAGGAGATCGAGAGTGAGATGCGGTCCCAGTATCCTTACTTGTTTGAGGCTTCAGGTACTTGCTTGTCTTTAACTTTTAGGGTTGAAAGATCCTTAGTAGTGGATCTTGTAATAACCCTTCAGGTCATTATCCATATTCTTTCTTGCTTTACCCAATATAGCTTCTCCATAGCCATCCCAAGTCATTAATGACTAGCGGGGATTGGTAGATCAGTTACCTGACAGTTCGTTTGGGTTTTAGAGCCCCTTTTCTCAATTTGAAGTCTGCATTGGTCCAAATGGACCACAAAGCTAAAATTGTAGTAAAACATCCTCATGTGTGAAATTCGTCTTTGCCAACATGTCTGGAACATCAAAAACTATGGGGTTTCATACCTTATTTGTTTGAAACAGACCCCGAATGCACCCCGGGGCATTGGCCGATGCTCAGAACCAAGTTCCAAGTTTCAGCCATGCATAGATATCACCATGGTTCCTCAACCATAGCAAAGGAGGTGCAACTGCATGACCACAACTGCGCTGTCATGAGGGTCACGATTGCGCCATCAGAGGGATAGTTGGCCAATATTGAAGGGCTATCTTGCATGAATTTTGGCCATTTTATACCTCCCTCTTAACCTAGAAACCCTAATGGCATGAAAAACCTTCTAAGTGTGTGTTGTGGGTTGAATTGGTGCTGAAACAACTTCTGTGGTTAATTCTTGGTACAATCTAAGGTAAGAAATCCTCTAATTTGGTATTGATTACATGGTTCCTTGACTCAAAACCCCTAAACCATTGAGGGTAAATTATATCCCCAAGATTGAGTGATTGACTTGAATTACTTGAGGGTTTTAACTCCTAAAATATAGTTAGGCTATGGGTTGGTCTTGGAAACTCCTTACCAAGGGTGAAACCTAATTGGGGTTTTGGAATCTATTTGAAAACCCATGGCCCAATGGTGCTATAATGGATATTTTCATTCTTCTTGTAATGCTTAGATTGTATTACTAATTGCATTGCTTGCGTAAGAGAAAGATTTACGGAAAGGAAAGGAAAAACTCATTTGTTCATAAGTTTCTTGGACTCAAGGTAGGTTAGGCTTACCCGTAGACTAGATTGAGCTTGTTTGTAATGTAATTATTGATAGTTTGTAATATTGGTTGGGGAATTTAGATGATAGTTGATTAAATGGTGAACTTGAGATTTATTAATTGCTATAGGCCATTAATTTGTATGGTATGATATTTGACCCTTAGTCTAGGACCTTAGTTAGATTATTTGTCGTCTCATGACTAGTGTGAAAACACTATAGTTGTTCTATGAACTCATGATTGCTGTACTTCTCTATCCTTAGGAGTGTTCTGATCTATATAATTCCTAGATAGGAGATGACTTTGGTGTTGGATTGACTTAGCAAGTCTTAAAAAGAATTTCCCAATAGACCTAGAAATGATTGGTAAGCCCATATGGTGATGTATAGATGAGTTATCCTAATTCTGGGTAGAAGATAGACTTGTGTTAGTAAGCTTGGAATACTCGGGATTTAGAAGTCGAACTTGACCCACTTTAAGCTTGAACTATGCAAATACTTAGCGACCTAGATACGGGATGATTGCCTAAACTATTTGTACATAGAAGTTGTGATGGTTGAAATCGATTATCGGATTATCTTCTGATCATGACTTGAATAACTTGGTAAATGTGATTTTGACGCATGTCTTGAAAATACTAATGTTCTTGTATATGCTTATATTACATGTGAAGCTTATCAATAAGGTGAAATGGCTAGTGTTCTCATATGTCCCTACTTCCTTATATTGTGAACCTTTGTGCATGTTTATTGGTTCGGCTATACATATGGATGTATTTTGTTGTATCGGGAGACTTGTGCTATTATGATGATGCCCGGTGAATCCAGAGGTATATGTGATATTATGAAGATGCTCGGTGAATCCGGAGGAATATGTTTATATTATATTATGCTCGGTGAATCCGTAGGAATATGTGATATTATGATGATTCCCGGTGAATTCATAGGAACATGTTAATATTATGATGATGCCCGGGGATCCATAGGAATATGTGATATTATGATGATGCCCAGTAAATCTTGAAGAGGTAAGAATGTTACCATGTTATGTGGGGTAAATTTACTTATATGAATTTATATTTGTAAGGTTAGACAGTGTGGGGCCAACCGCCTATGTGCTTGAAATAAGATGTATCTCTTGGTAAATTGTTTTTCACTTCTTGTTCCAAATCACTAAATAAGAGGTGTGACCATTATTGATGCTAAATTAGCAACTAGAGGAAATCTATGCCTAATATTGAGTTAAGATATAGTGGTATGAATAATCTTGGGTAGAATCAGGGAATAACCTAATATATATATATCCTTGACGTTACTAGGAGGTTATATTATGAAATCTTACCCAGTAAGGTGGCTTATGTGATAACTAGATACTTCTATAATATATGATTACTATTTGGAGACTAGAAACCTAGTAAACTAGTTGGTGGACTTTTCTTGATTAAAATATAAAAATTTGTCCTCAAGGTTGTGACATGATTAGTGATGATGGACCTAGTATTACAAGAGGGTTAGTTAAATTATCTTCTATGATGTCATTTTGAGATGGATTAATTAATAACTCATATATTGTTGATACTAGTTAAAGAATGGCCTAATGATAGTTGAATAATCTATTATATGGGTGGCTTGTTGTTTTCCCCAATTTGATGACTAGTAATTATAAGGATTGCAATCTATTGACTTTTTTAAAATAAGGTTAAATAATATGGACTTCGAGGAGTTTATCAATGAATTATAGAATTAATGACTACATGTTTATTCTATGATAATGTTGGTTTCTTTGTGTTAAATTACCATATGGGTATTTGAAAGTAGATTTCGGTAATGAGCCATGGCGGGGTGGTGCTTCCCGTAATTTCGGTCAATTGATGTAGTAGTTGTGCTTTATTGTATTATTGGATGTATTCTTTTGGTGTTCTCTCCGATAATATGGGACGCCGTGATAGATTCTTGTTTGATATTCTTTTGTGTACTCTCCAGTGGTATGGGACGCTGTGATGAGCTCTTTGTTGTGGTCTCTTTCATGTACTTCCTAGCGGTATGGGACGTCGTGGTAAGTTCTTGTGTTTATGTTCTAAAGATTATTGATGATGATTATGGAAAGTAGATGCTTTGCTATTGTGTATATGGCTTTATGCTTTTGAAATGATTCTCACTATTTATGGAGATTATGGAGTATATTGTGATAGTATGTCATGTTATTGCTTTAGTAGTATAGACATTGTTACAGTGGTATCAAAGCAGATTCTGGTTCGATCCTATCCCTTGACTTTATGATTACTGTCTTACTTTATATCGTCTTTAAATTATATTTGAACTCAGTCGGCCAATGATGCCTAGTGAGTACCCGTGTTTTGGTACTCATACTACACTTCTGTAGCTTTTGGTGCAGACCCAAGTTCTAGTTGCCGTCGTTGAACTAGTTCGTGCGAGTTGACTATTTAGAGACAGGGCGAGCTCTTGGAGATTGAGTTTCCCTATTTCCCATCTATCATTGTTTGTCTTTTTCTTTCGAGACAAATGTATGATATTATTTAATACATTTTAGATATTTAGATTGTAAATTCATCTCGTCAAGTTTGTAAATTCCTCTCGTCAAGTTTAGAAGCTCTTGTATCAATACTATCAGGTCATGGGACTTGTGTTTGAATATTGGTTGTCCTTAGTTGGGAAATGTTGTTGTTATATATTGTGTTCACATAGGGTCCAAGTTGGACATTCTTACCATGGTAACGCATTGCATTAGTTCCGGGTTACGGTATCGGCTTACCTACCAGTAGGGTGTGGTAGGTGCCATCATGACTCCAAATGGGTTTTCGGTATTGGCTTGTTCCTTTACCAAGCAAAAAGTCATATATTTGAAGAAACCCATGATCCCCATTCCAATTCCCATAACAATGCACCCATCAGTCCAAAAACCATAAATCAAAGCACGAATCATCAATTTAAAACATGCGAAATGTTTTTCATGTAATTCCAATCAAAACCCCTCAAACCAATTTCAAACCCATCAATATAAGTAACCTGGATAATGAATAAATAAATGCCACAATGTAAAATTTATGTTAGGGAATTAGATACATGCCTGAAATACCCAAGAAATTGAAAACAATCAAAAGTTTGGAGCACAAATGATGAATTAACTGTAAAACCCTTGAATGTTCTTGAGTTTTGAGTTTGAGAGAGATAGAAAATGATTTGATCTTTAAAAATTGAATGAATGGGGTTATTTTATGTTTAAAGGTCGTACAAGGGGTAAAAAGACCAGAAGCCCCTCACCCCAAGTGAAAACATAAAAATTGGGCATTTTTAACGCAACAACATGGCCCGTCAATATCGCGAAGGCTAGTATCCGTGCCACGCTGCTATCGTGGAAGTTATCCTCTGTGACGCGCCAATATCGTGGACCCTCACTACCTCGGGGTCTTAAAATAACCTCTAACCCCTTCCAAAAATTCTAAAACATTTCCAAATTACCTTTTTAGCATTTTTAAACATAATTCAAGTAAAAAATTTGACATTACACATGTGGGAGGATCCAAATTAAATTAGTTGAAGTTTTACGGGGTCTCAGATTATTCCCTCTTTAGGATCATTCATCCTCGAATGATGAGTTAGGACACTTTCAGCATGAGAATAAAAAGAATACACTAGAATCAAATGAAAATTTTGGAAAGTGTTAAAAGGGAAATGAAACTCATGCCTCAAATACTCTTATGGAACACGAGGAATAAGAATGGGTCCTTGGACATCATATCTTCCTTAGCTTCCCATGTAGCTTCTTCCAGCTTTTTGTTTCTCCAAAGAACCTTCACCAAAGCTATATCCTTGGTCCTTAATCTATGAACTTTCCTGTCTAATATTTCAACTGGTACCTCCTCATAAGACAAAGAACATGTATCACCAACATCGTCAATCAGCACTATCAAAGAAAGATCACCCACACACTATTTCAGCATAGACATATGGAAAACACGGTGAATAAAAGTCAAACTTGCTGGTAACTCTAAACCATAAATGACATTCCCAATTCTCTATATAATTTTAAATAGAACAATGTAACGGGGACTGAGCTTCCCCATATTATGAAACATCACGACTTCTTTTATAGGAGACACCTTCAAAAACACCCTATCACTTACTTCAACTCTAATTCCATTTGCCTCATATTTTCATTTGACTTTTGGAAACTTTGAGCAGTCTTATGTCTTTATTAAATCACCTTCACCTTCCCCATTGCCTGGTGAACCAAGTCAAGACAAAATAACCCAGCCTCACCTACCTCAAACCACCCGAAAGGAGACCTACACCTTATACCATAGAGAGCTTTAAAAGGAGACATTTGGATACTAGAATGGTAACTATTATTTTTCTGAAACTCAATAAGAGGCAAATGGTAAACCTAATGACCTTTACAATCAATCACACATCCCCTTAGCATATATTCCAATGTTAGAATTATCTGTTCAGTTTGTCCATCTGTTTAAGGGTGGAAAATGGTGCTAAGGTTCACCTGAGTACCCAAACCTTTTTGAACAGAACACTAAAAAAGATAATAAAATTGTGTACCTCGATCTAAAATTATAGACACAGATACTCCTTGTAAATTTACAATTTCCTGAATAATCAACTTGGCGTAATCCTCACCTGAATAGTGAGTCCTCACAGACAAGAAGTCATTAGACTTAGTCATCCTACTCAAAATGACCCAAATAGAATCATATTGATTGCGAGACTGCGGAAGACCCGTAATGAAATACATATTAATATCTCCCACTTCCATTCTAGTAACTATATTTCTTGAGATATACTGTCAGGCCTCAATTATTCGACATTGAATTGCTGACATGCCATATATTTCCCAGCAAAATTTTACGTATCTCTCTTCATATTTTTCCACCAATAGATTTCCTTCAAATCAGCTAGATGAACTGTATATATTGACTCATGAGCCTCAATAAAAATCCTCTCCCACATCCCATCAATATCAGGAACACATAACTTTTCTTGATACCTCATAATGTCATCTCCCCTAATCTCAAAATCCAAAACCTTTTGATGACACGTTTTATCCTTAATCTTCAAAATTATGGGAACCATAACCTGCTTCTCCTTCACCTCATCACCAAAACATTACTTAACTACTCCCTGAACAATCACTCCCCCATCCTCAAAGTCCAAGAGATGAATTCTCAAATTATAAAACATGTCAATATCCTTCACCAATCCTCTCTTTTATCATCAACGTGATATAAGCTCCCCATATACAACCTGCAAAGAGCATCAGCAAAAACATTAACTTTATCGTGATGGAAGTGCAAACTTATATCATAATACTTGAGCAATTAAAGCCACCTTTTTTTCTAAGGATTCCATTTCTTCTACAAAAACACATATTGTAAGCTCTTATGATCTGAATAAATATCCACATTTACCCCATACTGATAATGGCATCAGATCTTCAAAACAAAAAGCACAGGCACCAAATCTAAGTCATGAGTCAACTAATTCCTCCCACGAACCTTGAACAACCTGAAAACATAGGCTACAACTTTGCCATACTGCATCAAAACACAACCCAGTCCCACATGGGATACATCACAATACATCACAAATCCATCAGTACCCTCGGATAGGGTCAGAACTGGCGTAGAAGTCAACTTCTCTTTCAACTTGTTAAAACTACCATCACATGCATTAGAGCACAAAAACATATTTTTTTTCAGTAAACTTTGTCAACAGAGTAGAAATAGAAGAAAAAATCCCACAAACCTCTGATAATACTCAGATAAGTCCAAGAAGGTCCTAATATCGGTTGGAGTCATAGGTCTAGACCATTTCTTAACTGCCTTAACTTTTAGTGGATCCACCTTGATCCCCTCACTAGAAACAACATGCCCTAGAAAATTCATAGCAATAATCCAAAACTGACTACTAGAAAATTTTGCATATAATTTCTGATCCTTAAGAGTTTGTAATATAATTTGAAGATGATTGGCATGATCCTCCATACTATTAGAGTACAGTAAAATATAATCAATGAAGACAATAACAAAAAAATCTTGGAACTATCTAAACACCCAATTCATACGATCCATGAAAGCAGTCAGAGTAAGAGACATAACCAAAGACTCAAAATGGTCGTACCAGGTTCCAAAAGCAGTCTTGGGAATATCAACCTCTCTAGTTTTAAGCTGATGATATCCTGAATAGAGATCAATATTAGAGAAACATCTAGAACCCTAAATTTGATTAAAAAGATCATCAACCTTAGGAAGAGGATACTTATTTTTCACTACCACCTTATTAGTCTATACACATCCAAAGAGGCACATCCTTCTTTCGCACGAAATCTATAAGAGCACCTCATAGAGAAATACTAGGACACATGAACTCCTTATCAAGAAGGTCCTTTATCTTCTCTATTATCTCTTTTAGTTTAGCTAGAGCCATCCTATAAGAAGGAATGAAAATGGGATCGGTATCCGGTAGGAGATCAATCCTAAAATCTATTTCCTTATCAGAAGAAATCCCAAGAAGATCATTTGGAAACACTTTAGGAAATTCATTAACCACAAGGACAGATTGTAAAGAAGGTCTTTCAAAGCTTGAATTCTTAACCCAAACTAGTTGATACAGAAAACCTTTGGAAATCAACTTTCAAGCTCTAAGATAGGAAATAAACCTCTTTTTGGGCACTAAGGAAGCGCCATCCCATTTAATCATCGGTTAATTAATGAATTGGAAACTGACCTTTTAGGTCCTATAGTCGAGAGAAGCATAATATAAATGAAACCAATCTATATCAAAATTCACCAATGTCTTTCTATAGAAGGACACCATACAACCGCTATAGGTTTTTCTAGCAACAATAGAATCACCCACTATACTAGACACAACAAAGGGGTTGAAAATACTTTCAGGACCAAAACCAAATTTTATAGCCACATAAGGGGTCACATAAGATACGGTAGAGCTCGGATCAAACATAAAATAAATATTACAAGAGAACTATTTTAATATACCAGTAATAACATTTGGAGATGCCTCAGACCAAAACTAAAGTGTATATCCATGTAAGGGGTCACATAAGATAGCGTAGAACCCGAATCAGCATATAATAAACATTATAAGAGAACTATTTTAATATATCAGTACAACATTTGGAGATACCTCAGACTCCTGATGAGTATCAAGTGCATAGAGATGATTTTGACTACTATCGGTACTAGAGGTAGTGCCCTATGGTGCAGGAGCAGAAGAAATGGTGACCGGAACCTTATTAGACCTAATGGACACCATAGCTATAAGTATATTTCTTTGAAGATGACCAAGTAGACCACAATATAAACGTATTTACTTACGTCTTCACAATAAATATAATGAAGTGGTCCACAAAAATAATAAGGAAAAGGAGGTGGGGCTGACTCTACAAACTTGGACTGGTGCCCTAGGAACATTGCTATCCTGAAAACTATGGTCACCTAAAGGCTTAGGATAGGGAGAACCAGCTGTCAAATGAAAACTTCCCCAATTCTTCTTCTTGGTCCACTATAAATAATCTCTCTCATTATTCTGTTGACCTACACCCTTCTCGAAATATCTAAATTTCTTATTATGCCTCTTTCTATCTTTACCTTTTTCATATTTTTATCCTCCATTTGCTATATATAAACCAAAATCCTAGAGATGTCCATATTATTGTTAAACTTCACAACCTTACACTTCAATGACAAATCACAGGACAAACCAAAAAAAAACTTTCTTATTTTGGATCTCATGTTAACTACTAACTCCATGGAATAATGGGACAATTGCTTAAATTTTAGAGCATACTCCTTAACACTCATCTTTCTTTGCCTCAAGTTAACAAACTCTTCAGCCTTAGTTTACTTCAACACCAAAGAAAATAAGTGGTTAAGTATTGCCCACAAAAAGTCATCCCACAATGTCGATTCATCATTGTCACTCCTTATTGCATCCCATTCCTCATACAACTAATAAGCTACATCTTTTAATTAATAAACAGAAAATTCTTTACCCTCAAAATTACTAGCATACATTACCTGAAGAATTTTCTTCGTCTTATCAGTGAATTCCTGAGGATTTTCCTCAACCTTAGATACTGTAAAAATTAGGGGATTCAATCTCATAAACTAGCCAACTCAAGTGTCCTCGGATGAAATATCAATAAAACTAAAATAATCAGATTGATGAGATTGTGATGCTATCAATTGAGTAAGAATATGAATAGATTGACAAAACTCTGTATTAGAGATATCTCCCTTAGTTAACTGAGCGTAAGTTCCACCAACCCAGAAAGACCAAGGAGGACTAGTTGGGATAGGTGGAACCCCACGTAGAGTAGTACAAGCAGGAGTAGGACCCTAGATTGGGTCTTCACTTCATAAACCAGGCGAGTTCCCTCAAAATTTTACGCATGTAGAAAAAAGTATCTATAGAGTTTATATGAACGTTAGATCGTTGGGGAGGCATGATCTGAAACACGAGTAAGCCAGGAGTTAAAGAAGTTTCATAAAACTAGACACTATAGCTCGAAATAGAACAAAAAGTGAGAAACATTCCTAAAAGCATTGTAACCTGCCTTTTATAAGTATGGCATGCTACACTGCTATATAATGAACTCTACTCGACATGGCATTGTGGACACCTAATGAACTTGAATCATTCTCTGATATCAAGCTTGTCATGACTCAAACCATGTCCTAGTCATGATGGGTATCTAATCCCACCATGAGCCAGAGACCACACCCCTCAACCTAATATCCAAAACACAATAAAAGAATACTGCAGAAGCTAACAAAATAGTAACAAGAAAGATATATCATCAAATGTACACTCAATGAATCAAAACTAATATCCAACCCACACTTGTCCACAAAAGCATCTAAAATAAGAATGTCAACCTAAGTCAGGACATGCCCCTGACTATGATTAAAAAGAAAAAAATAGACTTTAATAAAGAAACCAGTGAAATGATAGGACTTTTTGAAAGATGTAGGCTCACCACTTTATAGCAAATCCAAAGGAGTACCGAATCACCTAACATCTCACAAGAGAAACAAAACACCCTTTGAACCCTACATCACAAAATAATGTAGCCTCAAGAGTTGGGCAGTGGGATAAACATTGCCATGTAACTCTGGGAAAGTGATAAAATAATGTCAATATTGTAAACAAGTCAAAACTATATGCATAAAAATTATATATAAATAAATAATATCGCGAGATAGGGACAAGGGTCATGAACATAAGAGTTTAAACCATTGACCTAAACTATATGGTTTCCTCCATCCTAAAGGCATCCAAGAGCTATATTCTCTACTAAAAGGGCCTTAGTATGTGTTAACCACATGAACTAAGGAAACCTAATAAAGGGCTAAATACACCAATGCTCTAGCTATTCTAAAATATAATGTGTGAACAAAGCACATGGTTATATAGACCCCCACACCGAAAAATATGGTTTCCAATTTTAGTCATCCTTGAACTTCACCTTCACAATAAGCTACATAATTCCCTCTAAGCCCAATTTAAATAATAAATTAATTCTAATCAAAATTCCTCAACCCAATTTCAAACTAATAAATTAAAACCATATGAATAACGAATAAGAAAATTCAACAATGTAAATTTAAAGTTAGGGAATGAGATACAAGCCAAAAATACATAACAAATTGAAGAAAATTCAAAGTTTGGAGCCTTGATAATGAATTCACTATAAAACCATTAATCTTTGAAAACAGAATGAAATAGATTTATTTTATGTTTAAAGTTCGTACAAGGGCTAAAAGGACCAAAATCCCCTCACCCTAGGTGAAAAAAAATAAAAACTAGGTATTTTAAACAAAACCATGGAACTCCAATATTGTGGAGGCTAGCCTCTATGAACTATTAATATCATAGAGGTTGTCCTATGTGATTTGTCAATATCATGGTCCGTCACTACTTTGAGGTCCCAAAATAACCCTGGACCCCTTCTAAAATTTCCAAAACTTTTCCGAATTATCCTTTCAACCTCTCCAAACATAATTCAAATCAAAAATTGACATTACACATGTGGGAAGGCCAAAAATAAAATAGCTAAAATTTAATAAGGTTTCACATGACACCTAGACGAGCTTTGTTATTTATGAAGTTTGGGTCTTCTTTGATAGATCATATTTAAGCTTATTAATTTAATAATGTTAGATTGATGTTGATTCAGGATAAGGTGTTGAGTAAGGAGGCTAAGGAAGCCTCACTTGATTTAGATGGTATTTTGAGGATTGGAGGCCGAGTTTATATATCGAGAGTGGATGACGGGATTAGATTGAATTGGGAGGAGGCCAATTATTCCAGGTATTTCATCCATCCAGGAGTGACTAAGATGTATCATGACTTAAGACTACATTATTAGTGGGGTGGCATGACAAAGGATATAGCAGATTTTTTAGCTCATTGCCTTTGTTGACAACAGGTAAAGGCCGAGCATTTTAGACCTAGTAGATTGCTTTAGAGATTACCCATTCCTAAGTGGAAGTGGGGGTATATTACTATTGACTTTGTGATTAAGTTTTTCCACACTTCCTATGGTTTTGATAGCATTTAGGTAATTATGGATCGATTAACCAAGTCAGCGTATTTTATCTCATTATAAGTCTTCTTTATGCTGAGAGGTTGGCTCGTATCTATATTTGGTAGATTGTGCAACTACATAGTGTGCCCGTGTCTATCACTTCAGATTTAGGTAATTTGTTTACATCTCAATGTTGGAAGACTTTCTTGGACAATTTGGGTACTCGGGTTGATCTTAGCACAACATTTCACCCTAGACTAATGCTTAGTCAAACTGGACTATCTACGTTTTGATGGATATTCTCCACACATATGTGATGGATTTTAGTGGTTAGTGGGAATAACATTTACCCTTGGAATAGTGGGTGTAAAATAATAGCTATAATTCCAGTATTGATATGGCTCATTTTGAGGCTTTGTATAGTAGGTGTTGTCACTCTTTAATGGGTTGGTTTATGGTTTGTAATATTAGGCCTCGAGGTAGGGAGTTGCTTCATGATTTTTGATATAGAGTTTGGATCCTTCATGATAGGCTTCGTATAGCCCAGAGTGGGTGGAAGTGATATCCAGATCATACACTTTGTGCCTTGAAATTTGGTGTTAGTGATTATTTTTTCCTTTGAGTCTCATCCATAAAAGGTGTAATGAGGTTTGGGAAGAGAAGCAAGCTTAGCCCTGGGTATATTGTTCCATTTGAGATTCTTTGAACTATAGGTTATGTGGCTTATGAGTTGTCTTTGCCTCCAGACTCAGTTGTTCATCTTGATTTTCATGTTTTCATGTTTTGTCGTTATATTCTGAATGAGTCTTATGTCAATTGTTTGGAGTCTATTAAGTTAGATTAGTACATGTCATTTATTGAGGAGTCAGTCTCTATTTTTACTAGGGGTGTTAGATAGTTATGCTCTAGAGTGATTCCTGTGGTTAAGGTCTAGTGGAGGCATTGACCTAATGATGAGACTACTTGGTAGGTCGAGGCTGATATTCATAGTTCTTATCCCTAGTTCTTTGTTGATTAAGGTATTTCTCTTTCCTTTAGTTTTAGTACGAACTATATTTTTAGTGGTGGATGATGTAAAATTCTAAATTTTGATGGAATATGTGAAATATGTGTTTTTTATGTGATTTAACTACCTATCCCCATCATTGTGTTGTGGTATTTGTGGTTTGTGAGAATGATTGGCTTAGTTTTTGATGTATTTTGGTGTCATATATGTGATTTTATGGTTTTTGGTGGCTTCGAGAGACATATAGTTGGCTTCAATCCTTATTTTTTTTTATTTGTGCAATGGATGGAAAAATGGACTATGCCGGCAAATCTAGAACATCAATTTTAGGGTGGTAACATTATTCGGATGGTTTTATGGCTTTTAAATCTAATTTCAACCCTCAGTTCAAAAAAATAATAATATTAGTTTTCAGGGTTAAACTTTGTGAAATCTACATTTACCAAATATATTATATTGCCATTGAGTCTAGAGTATCAAATTTGGTAGGGTAGCATAGTTTATTTGCATTCATAGGATTTTTGATGAATATCGAGACGCCCATGGAAACTTGTAATTGCACCAAGTCCCCAGTTGGTACATCTACAATCACAAAAGAAGTATTGCGATCGTGATTAAGATAGCAGGGCAAGGGTCGAGATCACAACACCCCTTTAGATATTGCGATAGAACTGCCAGTCAAGGTAATGCGATCATGACACAAGGTCCGTGATTTTGAGACCACTGTATATAATACCTGCTTTCATCATTTTTCACCATTTTAAGACTTGGAGCATAGGGTTTCATGGTTTTAAGCAACTTTCTCCATTTTAAAGCAAGAATAAGCTCTATTACTTTCGTTTCAACTAATTTCTTCCATCTTTAACATTAATTTCTTATCTTAAACATGAATTAAAGTATTAAATTAGGAGATTTTTGCCTGTAAGGCCTAAAATGGAATTCCTCTAATTTAAACTCCAATTTCACTTCTTTTTAACATAAGTGAGTTTCTAATTCTATAATTATCCATTTTTCCACAATTCACTTTCAAAAAAAATTAGATTCTCGATTTTTAAATGGATTTAAAATATTTTGCCTAATAAAGTTTAAAAGTAATTTTTCTTTGATTTGGACCTCATTTTAAATTTATTTTCACATGGATTTACATCTTTAGAATTCTAAAAATATGGAGAACATATTTTTTGAAACAAAGTTATCCTTTTACCCATCTTTTATAAAAACCTCTTTGTGATATTATATGGTGATTTTAGAACTTTATGTGCTATGTGTGACTGTTGGGGTCCTATCTGATATTGATATCACTATATACATGATGATAATTGTACTTGTTTGATGAAAATATGTGTTGTGGCACTAATTGTGTGTTATAATTTATTCATAATTTATTGGAATATGAACTATGTTGAATTTCATTAATGGTTGGAAATGATGAGTGGATATTTATCTCACCTGATGGTAAATTGGTTGGTTGTGGTAATACTCATTATGGTTAGTTGTGGAAATACTCATTGTGATTAGTTGTGAGCATTGCATCCTCATACATATTTATGAAACAATGATACTACCGTGAAAATATTTAGAAACATTGGAAATACCTTTTATGACAAAAAATATGACATCTTAAAAAGACCTCCCAGAGGGATATGCCAGGGAGAAGATATGGATATATGGATTGCATGTGGGTTGAAGACCCCCCATAATTCCTATGTCTTGTAGTTTTTGCTTCGTAGGTGTATATGGAGATTGTATAATGGTCTCAGAGGTCATGCGATGGCCTCGAGGTTGTGCGACAACCTCGTGCATTACATCATCATCATCAACATTCTTATTGTGCTTACTTTATTATTCTCGTGATGTGATTGTATATTCTATTGTACTTGTCACCTATCCATTCTTTTAACTTCTTTTACTTGTACCTGATGTTATTGTATATGTTGTTCCTATTTCCTTTTTTTATATGTGGTATAAATATATACTTGTCTTCTTTTCTGGTACTTTATTGTGTTATTTATGGATATTATAGAACTGTTAGTGCAAGATGCATAGGCTACCATTGTGGGATATTTTCTTACCCCAGGTCACTTACCCTTAGTGTGTATTTTATATGCTTTATTTACTACTTTACTCGGTCAACCTATGATACCTACTAAGTATAAGTTTTAACACCCCAAATTTTTTGAGTTTTGAGCTCACTGCCTAGGAGACAACTCACCTAACGATTCATATGGTCTCATTATGAGTAGTAGGGCTTGATTCATAGGCAAACTAGTTAGTTCGCCTAAGTTTCTATTGAATTCACAATTGGAATATCACGAGTCATAAGGTGTGGACATGAGTCCTAGAGAGGGGCTTGTGACCAAGCCAGTGGAGTAGCCAATATTTCTATGCTAAGTACGAATAAGACCTTCTGAATCGTAAGTTCTGGTCACGACTCATAGGGTGCAACCCGTGACCAAACCAGTGATGGCAAAACTGAGTCACTGCCTAGAGTACAAGCCTAGGAAATGACTCATACCCAGCTATCATGAGTCGTGACATGACCTATATCGACAAGTGACTAATTTCCTGCACTTTTAATTGAGGTTATTCTGGTTATTTCCCTCCTTTCCCAATCTTAACCTGCGACCTAAAATACCCTAAGAGAACCCATAACTCCATATTACTCAATCTTAAAATACTCAAACTATCTCAAATCCCCAAGTCAAGAACAAGCTAGGGTTTCTAAGGATTTGGCTTCTAGAGCTCTAATTGGTGATTTCCCTTTATAATTCTCAATACTTTAAGGTATGTATCTCTTTCCCAAAACTTGTTTTCTTTAATGCATATATTTAGAATTGTTAATTATGTGATTAATTAATGATTTTTAAAATTGGGTTGAGGGCCTTTGAATGTTATTGATGGAAGTGCTTTTCCTATGACTTTTGTAAATCATTTATGTTTTGAATTAATAGTTTCTGAACTTACTGGATGCATGGGCATGGTAAATAGGAGTGGGGGTCATGGATTCCCCCAGATAAATGGATTTGAAATTAAAATTGGTGATAACTTCAACCCACCTTATGAAATTCGCTTTGAAATATAAGTATATGCATATTGTAATCACTTGTGTTCAACTATCGAATTGCATAAAAGGCTAATGGAACATATATCATTTTAAATTAAACCTTGGGAGCCGTGAATTCCCCAAATTAATGGATAAATAACATTGAATCTTAGGGATCGTGGATTGCCCTATGTGGATGGGTGATTGGAGCTTATGGGGTCATGGATTCTCCCAAATGATGATAATTGGAAGGGCATATTAATAATATCTTACAGTTATAGGTGGTATAGTGATACCGATGGTTTACGCCTTAATGGATGATTATAGTTCAATAATTAAGAATGTGTAAATATTTTAATTGGGCTTAAAGGAGGCGGTATAGCTAAGTTATGAAAGTAGAGGTCCCAAGTGACTGCTACTAGGAACCTATATTTATTGGCATGAGGTTTGGTCTTGATGATCGTGTGCTTGTGTATTACTATAGATATTGGTGTCCTAGATTAAAGAAGTGTTGTAGACTCGCTGATCTTGCTTGATACCTCAGTTCATGAGGATAACAAGCACTGGGACCCTTTTAGCAGGATGGAAGCTTGACCCATATAGTCCATAGGCGTTTATATAATGGTTTGAGCTACACAGTCAAGGTAAATATTTTAACTCTCATTCTAAGTATTATTCCCTATCCCAACCTATTATATATATATATATATATATGAATGTGTATATATTTTGGGAATGATTTTAGACTGATTGATCATGGCATTATTTTGTCCCTTCCCTGAGTTACATGCTAGTGCTCACCTTTATCCACTCCCAGATATCATATCCCCATGTAATGTAGGGTTTGAAGAAACTTGTATTTCCTTATGTAGTGGTAGGAGCATCGTGATTATCTGTGAGTCATCTTTGAAGTGGTGATATTTCATTCTCTGAAAGGCACTCATTTTATGGTTTTGTCTTTTCTTACATCCAAAACTATTTCAGTGTTTTTTTGTCTATGGTGGGGGGCATGTCCCAACTTGATTGATATTTAGTTTCTTAGAGACTTTTATGGATAAGATGTGGGTATATTTTGTATTGTGGATTATTAGATCCTATTCAATTGATTTATCTATCTTGATATATGTTCAAAAATTAGTTCTATCTTGGTAAATGTTCGATACTCAGTTCTATCTTAATTTATATTTGAAACTCATCTTTAACTTGTTATATATTTGGAATTCATCAATTGCAAGTTTTATTGTATCTTGGTTTGTTAGCTTAATGGGGGTGGTCTCCGATCTTTGGCAGACTTGAGATACCCATCACGACTAGCCCTGGTTTGGGTTGTGACAAGCTTGGTATCAGAGTATAGGTTCATGGTCATTGGTTGTCTATAAAGTTATGTCAAATAGAGTCTCTTTTATGGGTACATAGTGTGCCACACTTATAAGTGATAGGCTATGAGGCATTTAGGAATGTTTCCCTTTTCGTGTGATCTATTTTTGGGCTATAGAGTCTAAGTTCTTGAAAACTCATCTAATTCCAATTGTTCACATTTTAGATCATTTTTCCTCAAAGATCTGATGCTCGTAGAAATTGTTCTATCCTACTTATAGATAATGTGGATGGAACAAGCCATGTTTGTAGAGTTCAGACCCCATTTAGGGTCCCTGCTCCTAACTGTACTACCCCTCATGGTGTTCTACCAATCCCTACATGTCCTCCATGGGCTTCTTGGGCTGATGGTGTTCCTTTCCCACCACCCTAAGGAGACATTTATAATGCCGAGTTTCGTTAATTATTTATTTGCTGACTCAGTTGGTAACTTCTATGTCTCATCAGCCTGATTACACTAGTTTTCTTGCTCTAGCTCTGAGGTCACTAGAGTTGGATAATTTATAAGGATTAATCCTTTGACCTTTACTTTCTCTAGGGTTGAGAAAGATCCTCAAGGTTTTGTGGATGATATGGAAGAGATATTTTGGGAGATACATATAACTAACTCAAAAGTTATGGAATTTGTGGCATATTAGTTGAAGGATGTGGCATATCAATGGTATGAGGAATAGGAGTATTTAAGGAGTAATGACATAGAGCCAGCTAAATGGTATGAGTTTGTGAGTGCCTTTCTTGATTGTTTCTTTCCTCAGGATTTGATAGAGGCTAAAGCTGGGAATTTTGTGACCTTGAAGTAGGGAAGGATGACATTGAAATAGTATGCTTTGAAAGTACAAAAGTTGTCTTGTTATACCCCAGAGATTGTGTTTAGTGTGGGGGCAAGAATTAGGAGGTTCGCTTTGAGTTTGTCTCAGGACTTGGTAATAGAGTGTAAGGCAGTGATGTTAAATAATTACATGGATATCTTTAGGCTTGTGGTATATATGCAATAGGTTGAACATGAAAAGAAGAAACAAGCAGAGATAAGAAAGAGGAAAAAAAGAAGTTTAGATATTCAGAGCAGGGTATAGTCCTGCAAACCAATGGTAAATATGGAAGACATTGGGTAAAGAAACGAACTTGGGGAAACTCGGGTTCATATTATACAACTAGTGCTCTATATCTCATGTGATCATGACATTCAAAAAAAAATAGGTTAAAGCCTAAGGTTCCCAGTCCCAGGTTAGTGGAGCTCAGTTAGACCTATCTTATCCTCCTTTTCATTTCTGTGGATAGCTTCATAGTGGTCAGTTTGATGAAGAGAGAAATAAGTGTTATAATTTGGTCAGCTGGGCCATCTGCAGCGACACTGTATAGCTAAGGTTACTTCTGGAGCTAATAAGGTTCAAGTTTCTACTTCATCAACTTTTGCACCAAAGGGTGCTACTTTGGTATTGACACTTGTCGAAATCATCTTTATGCTCTTGCCACCTATCAAGAATTTGAGATATCTCCTAATATTATCACTGGCATATTTTATTATCATTGGCACATTGAAACATTTCTCTCATGATGTATTTTTTTTTCTTGGCCCGAAGTCCACCCTCTTTTATGTAACCCCTTATGTGGTTGTTCATTTTTATTTTGGTCCAAAGAGTATCTCTTATCCCTTCTCTGTGTCTACCCCAATTGGTAATTCTATTATGGATGTAAAGGTTTATAGGGGTTTCATGTTATATATTTATGATAGAGAGATACTAGTGGATCTTATAGAGTTGGATATGGTAGACTTTGATGTGAAATTGGGGATGGATTGGATCTATTGTGCTATACTTTACTAGATTTTTAGACCCTCAAGGTTGGTTTCAAATTCTTGAATGAGCCAATGATGGAGTGGGAAGGGAGTCCTCTAGTATCTAAAGAAATTTTTCTTTCTTATATTAGAGCTCAGAAGTTAATTGCAAGGGGTGTCTATATCATCTTGTTTGGGTTAAGGATTTTGGTTCTAAAATTCCTTCCTTGCAATTTTTCCTAGTGGTTAGAAATTTTTTTAAAGTGTTTCGCGGTGATCTTCCTTGTATTCCTCCTGATAAGGAAATAGACTTTGGGATTGATCTTCTATGGATACCTATCTTATCTTTATCCTATATATTGAATGGCTCCAGCTGATTTGAAAGAACCTAAGGAGTAATTAAAGAATCTTCATGAAAAGGGTTTCTTCCATCCAAGTGTCTCTTTGTGGGTTGTTCATGTGCTTTTCGTTTATACAAAGGATGGGTCTCTTTGGATGTGCATGGACTATCGATAGTTAAATAAGGTGATGGTGAAGGATAAGTATCCTCTTCCTCGGATTGATGATCTCTTTGACCATCTTTAGGGTGATAGATGTTTCTCTAAGATTGATCTTCGATCGGATTATCATCAGTTGAAGATTAGGGTGGTCAATATCCCTAAGACTACTTTCCAAACTCATTATGGTAACTATGAGTTTCGGTTAATATCATTCGTGTTAACTAATGCCCCAGCTGCATCATTGGATCTCGTGAACAAGGTACTCAGGCAGTTTTTGGATTTGTTCATGATCACATTTATTGTTGATAACTTGTTGTATTCTAAGGGTAAGAAGGAGCATACTAATAATCTCTGAGTAGTGTTGTAGACTCTTAAGGATCAGCGATTGTATGATGTGTTTTTAAAGTGCGAATTTTAGTTGAATATCGTGACCTTTTTGGTCATGTTAGTTTCAGTGAGGTGATCATGGTAGATCCACAGAAAGTTGAAGTAGATAAGAAGTGGCCTAGACCCACAACTCCAATCGACATTAGGAGCATTTTAAGTTTAGCCAGATCTTATAGGATATTTGTTAAGAGATTCTCTTCCATTGATGTTCTACTGACTAAGTTGACTCAAAAAATGTGAAGTTATTGTAGCCCGATGCATGGGATATAGTTTTAAGAATTTGAAGAATAAGTTAACTTTCATGCTAGTATTGACCCGGTCTGAGGGAACTGATGGTTTTGTTGTTTACTGTCTTGCATCTCATATGGAACTATGTTGTCTCTTGATGCAGCATGGTAAAGTAGTGTATTATGCTTCTAGGTAGCTAAAGGCACATGAAAGGAATTATTCGACTCATGATCTAGAGTTGGTGGTTGTGGTGTTTGCATTGAATATTTGGCTCCATTATCTGTATGGGGTGCATGTTAATATATATTCAAATCATAAGAGCTTGCAGTATTTATTCACCCAGAATGAGTTGAATCTCAGGTAAAGAAGATGTCTTGAGTTGCACAAGGACTATGGTCATTGATCCTAGGGTGATAGAAAATACTTTTTATGATAAAATTCATCTTATAAGTTAAAATATTAGAAATTCAGGAGGCAAAAGGGTATTAAAACCCTAGAATGATAAACAAGGCCACGTTCATGGGTTGAATTTCATAATTATGAGTTGAGGGTGAATTGTTGTGTTAAAACATGCGATTTGTTATTTATTAATAAGGTATAGGCAGAAATAAAAAAAAAGAGTAAGATTATTTTCGGGCAAAGAATCTAGGTATGTTATGATTTGATAGTTAATAGACTTGCTTGAATTTGTGCTTTTACGTGAGTTGGATTTTTATGATTAGATTTCATGCATTATTATTATTTGAATTTGGTGTCATACTGACACTATTATTAAATCCGATCACAGGTCGATACTAGTACATTGACAAAGCTTATCCCCTACAGATCTAAGTGTATGTGCCTATATCTTACATGCACACAATTACCATTTTATTTGAATATATATTGTGGTGACCACTGCTGATAGAATCTGCTTTAATTTCCATTCATGTAATTGATGAAGTTATATACTTGTATTCCTTTTGAAGTGAAGTGTTATGAATGTACATTTGCTTGTTAACTAATTGTGAGTTACATTTTGATTGCTTCTTATCTGCATTTCACTTTCTTATTTTAAAAGGATTCAGTTGAACCAGCCGATGATTCCAACTAGTACTTAGTTGATGTACTGATACTATTTTACTCTTCTTTTTTAGTGAAGAACATGTTCCAACATTTGAGATGAAAGCTCGGCTCTAATTTGTGACTCCTACATCAATTCAAGGGTGAGAACCATATCCAGGAAACAATTGGATCATCTTTACTTTGTTCTTATCCTTTATTCCTAGATAGTGATAGTTATTTTATTTGGTATTATGGATAACAGTTTAGACTTATGTTTTTGGATACCTTTATAGTTCTTGTACGATGACTTTTAGGTCCCGAGGTTTGCAATAATTAGAGATACTTTCGGACTCACTTTTGAATTTGGATATTTAATAAGGTAGAAAAAAAAATTCATGTGTAGTGAGTTACATAGTAGTTGGTTAATGAAGGTGAATCTTGAAAGTCATTGAAATTGGTTAAGAATTGGATTAATGGTTCTCCCACTATAGAGTTAGGGTGGGTGCCATTCATGACCAGTTAAACCGCGGCAAGTTCTCAGAACCTCACTCCCCTTTTTAGGGGGTTTTTCTGCCACCATAGTATCCTTTTCTACTATGACCATTTTTCTGGTCTCACCCAATAAATTGTAGTTGCAATAAAGTAGTGATGTTGGATTGCTATGATTTTTAACTATGTAAGAAGTAAGTCCCAATGGAGATAATTTTGTGATTGTTGCAAAGAATAAGATTTTTCTATTAATAAATTCATGATTTAGGAGAAGAGTGCATATTCACCAAACACGACTTACTTTGGTCTAACCGATAAGATGGTAAAACAATATTTTGAAATTCACTTTGGAGTCTCTTGATATGTCAATATTCTGTTCAATGATAGAAAGACGGAGAGAGAGATGCAGAGTGAGAGAAGATGACTGCAACAACTAGTTTGTCAATATAAGTTTGTCTTATCTTTGTGAAGGTGTTAAGTGATAGGTAGATCATTTTGTTGAATTTTCATAATTTTGTCTCATCTTTTAAAGTTTAAGATGGTCGTTGAATATTCATACATTGGATGGTAAGGAAACATCACCTTCAGTTCATCTCAAACTTTTATGTTGTTAATAAGACTATTACATTAGAAAGACTAAGCCTATCTCATTCTTTGCTCGACACATAGGAGAGCATGAATGCAATCGAAATAATCAAAGATGTCCTAATCACCAAGAAAAGACACATTTTGTATTTTTCTATTATGATCCTAATTATATAGTCGTGCGAGTACTTGCCCAACTTTATCATAGATAGGAGAACCCTTACCACCTAACCATTTATTAAACAAAAAAAATTATTACTAAAACCTTAAGCATAATAAACAATAAGCCTCTTTATTTTAAGAAAATTATAACAATAATTATGTTGTAGAATTAATAACTAACTTTTCAGAACATAGTCTAAACAAGTACAAGAGCACTAAGTACAAGAACGATTACTCAAGAAACAATGTTCATTCAAGAGTAAAATGATAGTAATTGCTGAATAATAAACATCGTTGCGCCTGCAGAAACTCCAATTGACCTGCAACATGTCTATATCCCTAAAAGGAGATATAATAATTGCAGTATCATTACAATACATGTAGTTATAGGTATTATCAGTCGAATAGGGTTAGAAAAAAAATAATAAAAGATAGATCACAACATTGATATATACTTAACAACTGAACATACTTAACATACTTGAACTTTCAATTTTATCATTTCCTATCTAATTATAACATCATTAATTACTCCCTAGAAGTAACTAAATGACAATAATTCAATGGAACCACCAAGCTTATATATCTTATGCATTTATCTAAAAATTATCTCTATATTCCTATTTCTCATGACAACATTCGCTTATTATTTTATTCTCATTACTATAGATATTGGAATTGCCAAGACAAGTAATAAAGAAAATAACGAAGTCCCATGAAAAGACACTGCAATATATTTCACATATATAATTATGCACAAATGATGACAATACCTTTCTGTAATACATATTCATAAGACAACTTATAAACCACTAGTTATCTTCCTTGTATAATTTCTTTACAAATTATTCATATAAAACTAGTTACACTTAAGTAATCACAAACCAATCATGTCTCAAATGATATATAATAATGAAATCACCACAATATAATAACAACAATGTAATAGAAACTATGCAATAAATCAATGCAATTCCTAAAAATGGTGTACACACTTACCAGGGTTGGTAGGGACCCTTTGTCATGATCAACAAGGGACAATATCTGTCCATATATTGTATCATTACATTTCCTAATCCCAATATCAATTTGTAGCAGTAGTAAACTCAATCCCAATATCATTAAATAGGTAAAACTCAACAATAATGTTCAAACATATTAATATCAATAAGCAAGTTCATATTTCATCCATCAACACTTAATCTTCAAGATAATCATTTTAGCTAAACTTTAATATCCTCTCAACGAACAATCACAGGCATGCCCCAAGTCTTAGCACAGTCATTGAACATAAATATAAGCATAGATTCAAATCAAGTTTACAACTATAATTAATCAACCTATCCGTACTCAAATTTTAGGAATTACTTCCATTCAATTTGATTGCCTTTAATATATTCTATGCACCAAGGAAAGATTTTTCCCAAACACTATAACCTTCACTAATCGCTCCACACTCACTAATGTTTACCTTTATCCAAATTTCTATATTTGATTATAGATACTTTGTAACATTATACTTTCTATATTTTTTGTACTCATATCAACCCTATCATAAGCAACTAAAATCCACTCTTATTTCCACCTATAATTCTCTCATTCTTCTCCCTTAACTATATTATTGGCTATCCTTGAATCTACTGGCTTCTTTATCCATAACCACCATGACTCGTCTAGAAATACATGAGGAAATCTCTACATCTACCCAATAAATCCAACCCTTAACATATATCTTACAAAGGTAACTCATACCAATCATTATTTTACATCCTACCTCTGCTCATGTAGTATAACAAACCCTCAATATATACAACTCAACACATGCTATAACTCAATCATACATCGTTAGACTCATCTAATCCATTATCCAAAGCTCGGTTTATTATATATTCCATGAAACTTCATGCTCATAGTACTATACATGAAGTCCATATTAAACTAGAGTTAATATGTCTAATTCAAATCTACTCTAATTATATTATAACCTACCTTGTCGATGAGTTTGCTGCTATAAAGTGATAAAATCCTTTCCTCCTGTGCTTTTTATTATCTAATCCAACAAAGTTTCTACAAGGAAATTCTTGGAAAATCACTCTCATAGAGCTTGGGCTCTAATCCTTGTCGTTATAAGAATGTCACTGTTGTGACATTTGGTAATAGACCTGACCTTTGGGCCATAGATTTTCTACCTCTTAAATTAATTCTAGTTGAGCTCGAAACACAATTTTGAATTTATCTTACTTGAGATAAAGTGATGTGCATGATTGAGAGGTCTGAGATAAAGTGGTATGTTTATTCTAATAAATGTATCTTATTCAAGAATGAGCTTATGTTGTAGAAAAATAGGAATAATTAATAGGGATAGCAATGGGTTGGGGATTAATTTTATCTTGCTATAATTTTGTTCTGTCCCACACTGTGTTGGGAAAGGAAAGGGTACTATCAAAGTTCATGATAGAGTAGCAGTGGAAAAATACCAAAGTCTAAAATTTTCTTTTCAATTTGGAGAAATCAAATTTTCCCCATAGGCCCACTACTAAGGAGCATATATATAGACCATTTGAGGTACTATTTCACCATCAATAAAATAGTTTTCATCAACCATAAAGATAAAAATAGAGTATTTTTGCCTAGAATTTTAGCCCTAACAACCACCTTCAAATTGCACTTCATGTTTTGTTTCTTTTTCAATTGAGTCAATTTTTGTAAAGCTTGTTCCTCTCATAAAAATATTTGATTAGGAAGTGATGGATTTATATTTATTGACTTGTACCTCCTATTTTTCTTCCATGAATAATAGCAGTATTTTTTTTGTGCTTTTACTCCTTTATTTCTCTAGTTTTTAGTGTTGTGATTTATGTATTATTGCTCATTTTTGAAACTTGTTTAGCATAAATTTTGGAGAGCATTATCGTAAATCTTGGTAATTATAGTGGAGGTTTTGGTCCTATGGTATTTTAATCTTCACATCAAAGAATTTTTCACATAAATTTGGTGTCTCATGTGATTGGTTTTGTTATTGTCTTGTTGTATTTATTTGGTAACTTTATTTGTTTCCTTATTACCATTTTTTTTGATTTTTTTTTGTTTCCTCTTGGTTTAAATTGAAAGGGAAAGTTTAGACTTGGTTATTCGTTCGTTGCTATCCTATCATGGACTTTGATAGTGCTCTTGCCCTCTAAAAAAAGTTGTACCAGAGGATTGGTTGTTGTTGATTTTCAATTTAAATGATGAAGGAAAATATGAGAAAAATGGTGTGTTTGAATGATAGTAATTATCATACATGGAAAGCGAGATGAAAAATCTTTTGTTTATCAAGAAAATGCAGTTGCCTTTGTTTGTATCTACTAAACCTCAGTCCCTGATAGATGAGGGTTGGAAATTTGAGCACCAACAGGTTAGTGTATATATCATACAACGGGTTGAAGATAATGTTAGAAACCAACTTGTGATGGTACACATTCCAAAAGTTTATGGAACAAGCTCAAAACACTTTATGCTTTGAAGATTGGCAATAACAAGTTATTCATGCTTAAGCAATTGATGAATATTAGGTATAAAGGCAATCCTATTTCGAATCATATAGATAATTTTCAGTGTGTCCTTTACCATCTATTGAGAATAGGTGTAAAATTTAATAAAGAAATTTAGGGACTTTGGCTTATTAATAATTTGCCAGACTCTTGGAAAACACTTTGAACTCCTCTGTCTAATTCTAATCCCAGTGGTATTGTAACTATGGAATATGCTAAG
Organism: Capsicum baccatum var. pendulum; assembly: GCA_030864225.1. NCBI lineage: Eukaryota > Viridiplantae > Streptophyta > Magnoliopsida > Solanales > Solanaceae > Capsicum > Capsicum baccatum. Next base: position 156,460,148 of record CM061557.1, on the reverse strand, counting down.
AATGTTGTCTTAAATGAAAAGATAAGAAGAAGATCTCAGGCCTCGTCTTCTTCATGTTCACACTTTGATGACTTAGTTACTAAAGAGAGGGGAGAAACAAGGCCAAATATCCAAATAATAGAAAAAAAGTATAAGAAAGTCGATGTCAAAATTTAAGAGTGTTACATGTGACTTTAGCAACAAAAAAAGGCATATCATGAAATATTGTCACAAGAATATGAGGATATGAGATGACAAAAGAAAGAAGTCGATCATGAAAATTGTGTTGTTGTTGTTTCTAATAATGATCTTCTTGTTGCTTATGGTGAGAATGTCATTAATCTTTTCCATGATGAGTCTAGTTGGTTTGTTGATTCTAGTTCCACTTATACTATTGGTAATTTAGAGATGTTGAAAATGAGCAATAATGATGAAGTTGTAGTACTTGGCACTGGAACTGTTTGTTTGAAAAGTAACAATGGTTCCTAACTTGGTCTCAATAATGTCAAGTATGCTCCAAATGTATGCTTTAATCTAATTTCTATAGGGAACCTTGATGATGAGGGTTATGTTAACACCGTTGGTGTTGTCTAGTGGAAGCTTTACTAGAGGTTTGATGATTGTGGCTCAAGAAGAAAATTTATCAAAATTAAATGTATTTCAGGGCTTCACTTCTAGAGACTCAGTAAACTTGGTAGTGAATAATACTTCAGTAGAGTTATGGCATAGAAGGTTGATTCATATGAGAGAGGAGATGACTGATAGTTTGTCTAATAAAAATTTGCTTTTTGGAGTAAAACAAGCAAAGTTGAAGAAATGTATTCATTGTTTAGCCAGTAAACAGAAAAGAGTTTCTTTTAAGAGTTATCCACCATCGAGAAAGCTTTATTTGTTGGAGTTGGTACATTTAGATTTGTGTGGTCCTTTTAAAGTAAGGTCTCATGGTGGTGGACTTTGCTTTGTGACTTTTTATGATCATTCTCACAAACTTTAGGTGGTTTGTTTGATGTTCAAGGATCAAGTACTTGATGTGTTCAAGGGTTTTACTCCTTGGTTGACAAGTAGACAGGAAAGAAATTGAAATGCATTATCTCAGATAATGGTGGTGAGTTCATATGTCCTTTTGATAGATATTGCAGAGAGAAGGGTATTTGACATTTAAAAACTCCTCCAAAGACTCAGTTAAATAGCTTAATAGGGAAGATGAACAGAATTTTAGTTTAGAGGGTAAGGTGTATGTTTTCAGATATTAAGCTATCAGATTTTTTTAGGGTAGAATCACTTGATACTACTACATATGTTATTAATTTATCTACTACTACTACTTTGGATGGTAATGTTCCTAACAAAGTTTGGTTTTGTAAGAATGTTTCTTATGATCATCTTAGAGTCCACAGATGTAAAGCCTTTATGCATGTTCCTAAAGATAAAAAGTCAAAGTTGGATGTTAAAACTAGGTAGTGTATCTTTACTGGTCACAGTCAAGATGAATTTGGTTATCATTTCTATGATCCAGTTCAGAATAAAATTGTTAGAAGTTATGATATTGTGTTCTTTGAAGACCAAAAATTGAAGATTTTGACAAAGCTGAGAAGGTTGATTCTTAGAGTAGTGAGAGCCTACTTGATTTAGATCTAGTTCCTTAGACTACTGCTCCTGAAGAAAATCTTTATGATAATGAAAATTAAGTTAATAATGAAGATGATGATCATGTTTAGAATAAATAGTATGATATTGTTGATGCTCCAGTGCAAGTTGATATAGTTGATCAACAACTAGTTATTGATGCTCTAGAATATTCTCTTAGATGATCTACTAGAGATAGAATATCTTCATCTCGTTATTCTTTGAGTGAGTAAGTACTCATGACTTATACGGGAGAACCTATGAGTCATGATGAGACCATGAAAAATGAAGAAAAAGAAATGTGGTTAGATGTTATAGAATATGAGATTACATCTTTGCATGGTAATCACACTTTTGATTTGGTTAAGCCACCTAAAGATATAAAAGCTTTGAAAAATAGGTGGGTTTTGGGTGAAATATAAAGATTGTGTCATGACCCAAGCTAGGTCCTGGTTGTGACAGGTATCCCAAGACCACCATGTATCGAAGACCAACCCTATCACCTGATCTCATGAGTACAAAAATAATAATAATAACCACAATGCAGAAGCTATTTAAACAGTTATAAAAAGATGAATGAATAACTCAATAAAACAAAGAGTGAAAGAAATAACCAACCAACCCAAATTTGTCCACAATAACCTCTAAAACCAGAAGAATAACTAGTTGGGAAATGCTCCCAACTATGACCAAATAGAATTCAAAAGTACTGAGTAAATAAAGAAAGAATAATGAAATAATAAAGTCTTCCGAAGGATATAGGCTCACCATTTCACAACAACTCAACAAACGTGCTAATCCACCTAGCGCTGCATAGGAGCTACAAAAATTTTCTTTGGACTCTACATTATGAAATGATGTAGCATCCTAGGATGGTCAATGTGGTAAGTACTGGCATGTAACTAAGGAAAGTGATAACATAATGCCATGTACAAAATTAGTCAAAAACCACATGCACATATTCGTATTTACATATATAAGTCATCGGGATAGGGTAAAGGTCATGAGAGTGAGAGTTTAAAACCATTAATATAGACTATGTAAGTTATTCCATCCTAAGGGCACCCGCGGGCTACATAAGTTCAACTCTCCCTGCTGAAAGGGTCCCAATACGTGTTAGCTGCATGTACCAGGAAAAATCCAAGGAAGGTCCAAGGAATCCACGACCCCAAGCATTCCAAAATATAGATAAAGTGTGAAATATGCGCACAGTCAAAACATACTGGCAAACACGGTTTCCATTATTGGTCATCTTGGGACCTCTACCTTCACGATAAACCACACAAACCCCTTTAAGCTCAAATTAAAATAATGCGCACAGAATTCCAACCGTTAACCCTAGATTCATTCATTAAGGCATTTACCATTTGGTATTATCATACCTATATTCTTGCAAGCTAAATTAAAAATGTCAACCCAACCACATTGAACTCCTAAGTTCCGCTAAAATCCAAACCATGGACGCCAAGGCCATCCAAATTAATTTTTATATCCACTTACCCTTTAATGAAATTCATTAAGTCCAAAAGCAAGTTAAACCATTTAATTTTCCATAATAAACATCAAATTTACAAAGTGGGTTAAGGTTCATTCTATTCCAAGCAAACATTCATCTAATTTAGGGGAAACCCAGGTCTCCCATTCAAAAGATTTAAATAATATATCAATCCAGTCCCAAAGACGTCCATTTACTCATAAATAATCAATTCAAAACATGGAACAAGTAATTCAGCCAGTAATAACAAAAACCCCTCAATCTAATTTCAAAACCCACAATTTAAATCACATGAAAATTCACCAATTAATTCCACAATATAAAATTAAAGTTTAGGAAATAGAAAAATGCCTGAAACAAAAATTTCAAGTCAATCTGAAGTTTTGAGCCCGGATGGCGAATTCTTTATGAACCCTTAAGCTTTCTTGGTTTAGGTTTTAATAAGGAGAATAAGAGTGTTTGATATTTAAACTAAAGAGAAAAAGGTCAAATTTATTTTTATAAGTCATTAAAAGGGTAAAAAGACCAAAAGCCCCTGAACACTAAGTGAAAAAACAAACTTGATAAAATTAACGCCTTAATGTAGCAAGTCGTTACCGTGTAGGTTAACCTACGTGCCATGCCAATATCACAAAGGCTAACCTCCACGGCACAGTGAAATCGCGAAGGCACATTTCCTTAGAGTTCCAAAATAGCCCGTAACCCTTTTCAAAAATTGTAAAACTCTTTTAAATTTTCCTTTTAGCATCCCTAAACATAATTCAAGTCAAAAATTGATATTACAAACATAGAAAGGTTAAAAAAAACAATCAAAATACTATGGACTCTTACAGAGGGTAACCCAACTCTACAGTATAAGGATAAATTGGTTGTGAAGGCATTTAAAAAGAAAAAGGGAGTTGGTTTTGATGAGATTTGAATAATTCATTCATTCATGTGGTTCTATGCTTAACTACAAAACTAGATTTAGAGGTTGAGCAAATGCGTGTTAAAACTGCTTTTTTTCATGGTAACTTAGATGAAGAAATTTATATGAAGAAGCCGTAAGGTTTTAAATCCAAGAAAAAAGAGAAATATGTTTGCTAATTGAAGAAGATCTTGTATAATTTGAAACAAGTTCTCGTGCAGTAGTACAAGAAGTTTGGTTCCCTTATTAGTCAGCAGGGCTTCAAAAAGGCTACTTTAGACCATGGTGTTTTTATGCAAAAATTCTCTGATGGTGACTTTATTATTGTGTTTATTTATGTTGATGACATGATTATTATTGTTTATAATGCTTCCAGGATTTAAAAGTTGAAGCATGAGTTGAGTAAGTCATTTTCTAAAAAAGACTTAGGACTAATAAGGCTGATTCTTGGCATATGATTGTCCATGATCGAAAGGTTAAAAAGTTGTGATTTTCATGAGAAAATTACATTTAGAAAGAAATTCTAAGTTTAAGAATAGATAGTCTAAGGTTGATAGTACAACTTTAGCTATGCACTTCAAATTAAGCACGAAGCAGTATCCTTCCAGTGGCGATGGGAAGGGAGATATGAAGAAAATTACTTATTCTTTAGTCGTTGGTAGTTTGAGGTATGAAATAGATTGTGCAAAATTTGATATTTCTTATGATATTTGTATTATTATCCATTTTCTTGCTAATCCAAGAAGAGAACACTGGAATTTTGTGATGTGGATTTTGAGATATCTCTATGTCACTTCTAGTCTGAGTTTGTGTTTTGATACAAGGCATCATTTCTTTATGGTTATACTAATTCAGATATGACTTGTGATGTTGATACTTGCAAGTCTTATTTAAGATATTTTGTTATTTTTGCAGGGGGAGCTGTGTTTTGGCAATCTAGGCTGCACAAATATTGCTCAATTTACTACAGAAGATGAGTTTGTTACTGCTGTGGAATCTTATAAAGAATTTCTTTGAATGAAGATATTCTAGGGGGAACTTGGTTGTACTAAAGATAAGTATGTGCTTCATTGAAATAATCCAAGTGCTATACATCTTTGCAAGAATTTTATATTTCATGATCAATCTAAACACATTGATATGAGATACTACTGGTTTCGAGATGTGTTAGATTATAAGTTGCTTGAACTTGAGAAGATTCATAAGGATGATAATGGTCCTGACATAATGACTAAAGCTTAACCCATAGGAAAGTTTCAAGATTCTTGTACGATCAATGGGATGGCGGTCTCCTCCACATAGTCGTGGCGGGGAAAAGTGTTGTGTTATGAGTCTTTTTCTCTTATAATGTGAATAAATATAGCCCAATTTGGACCAACCCACTTTTTCCATATGCCTACTTTTATGGGACATATATATAGGCCTTTTTAGGTTTTATTTCACCATCCACAAAAGAATTTTCAGCAGCCATATAGAAAAATAGAGCTGATTTTTGAACATATTGTTCTTCACATCCACTTTAGGAATAGGAATTGACGAAGTTGGATTTGATGACCTGTGAGCTACATTTTTTATTCTTTTGCTCTTTTATTTCTTTATTTTTTGTGTTGTGATTTATGTATTGTGGTTCGTTGTTTGGCACTTGTTTGGTGGTCATTTTAGAGAAAATTTTGAAAATCTTGGTATTATAATGGAGGTTTTGGTCCTGCAATTTTGTACTCTTCACATTGAAGGGTATTTTACGTAAATTTAGTGTCTCGTATGATTGATTTATTATTGTCTCATCATATTTATTTGGTTAAATTATTTGCTCTTTTATTAAATTAATTATGAGAAGACCATTTAAAAATAGAGAAGCTTTTAGAAAAGTTAAAGAATCTTTAATTAGTAATTATTCAGAATATATAAGTCTAAATAAAACAAAAGAAAATTCGCAAAGATTAGCTCGTCTAATTACATTAATATCTAGTATAGAAGCAAAATTAATAATCCACCTAAAATCTAGAAGAATGAGACATATACCACCTAATTATGATAAAATTAGATTTAGCTATCCGCCAAGGTATTATAAATATAATTTAAATGAATAAAGAGCAAAAATACAAAGAATTAAAACAATTTATTTCTGAAAAACGTAAAGAATTAAAAATAAGAAAAGAAATACTACATTATAATATATTTGCCGGAGTTAGTAAAAATTTAATAAATACACAAAAAGATGAAATATCAAAATTAGAATCACAAATAGATAGTTTAGAATATATATATCAACATGAACTATTCACAATAAAATGAACAAAGAAGAATTTATAATAGATGAAAAAATATATGAAAATCACGAAGGATCAAAAATAAAAATAGTATTCTCTAATCTAGGAAGAAGATACAAGAAAATAGGGAAGATACAAGAAAATAGGAGAACATTTATATCTAATGTTAGAAAAAGAAGAGTTAAAATTAGAAGATAAACTAACAGCAATGGTAAGAATAGAAAAAGAAAATGAAGAAATAGATAGAAAAAAGGAAATAGAAAAAATTAAACAACAAACTACGGAAGAAATACGAAAAATAGAAGAAACTAAAAATAGTAGTATTGCTGAATTAGAAAAAGAACAACACCTTGGAGGTACAGAAATATTAATAAAAACATGTTTTAGAGAAGGAATAGATACACCGATAGAATTGGTTTGATATCAGTTAATAGTTTTGCATTTAGATTCACGAGATACAATCATTAATTACTTCTCTCAGTCGTTCCTATATTACAAATCAAAGTCATTTTGCACCTTTAATTATGTGAAAAGAAAAAGATAAAGCACAAGAATAATACCCTCTATTTTATTTAGTAGAAAAAAGGTTAGAGGGACATTAAGGGTATTTTATATTTTTTATTATTTTATTTTAAAATAACTAATTTCGATACTATTTCAGGTATTAATTACGAAACTTTAGAATAACTTATCCCAGAATTAATAACCAAACAAGGTACAAAGTAATATTAAATTCTTATCTCTGAACTATCCATACATGTCAATCATACCAAACGGCTCCCAAATATATAATATTCCAGAATAATATGAGTTATTGAAAACCTATTCGAATCTCTTCTTCTATGAAACAGAAGCTTCTTGAAAAACAAAAATACGTTAGAAATACTGATTTCACATGTCCAGCATTTATAAGAGAATAGCAAAAATTATTTCAATTAGAGCTTACTAGTTTCAAAATGTCGAAATATAAATCCTTAAAATCGCCGGACCGTTTAGTGGGGAGCCCTCCGCAATCGTGACTAAAGGTTCGTCTAGTCGACCAAATAAAAAGTTTACAAATTTTGTACATGGCTTTCTAGAGAAAGACGACTTTATTTTCTTCACCACTCAAAAGAGATCAATATGCATGCATGTGTCTTTGTCCATTAATCGAGCGAAGGTTGAAATTAATTTTAATTAGGAAAGAGCAAAACGTCCAAAAATCTATGTCCAAAAAACATCAAAACAATGTTTAATTATACTATTACCCTTTAACCCACTAAATGTAATTAGGCACCAATTTTCCCTCCAAAACCTTAATTTTTCCACAAATCTGATTTTACTCATTTTTTAATTAATTCAATCATTCATTATAAGGGTAATCTGTAGGTATTCGTGAGCATATTTGCCAACAATTAACATATTAAATATTTCAATAATTTTTTCTTAACTAATTTACAAGTTAACTGGCATTTGAAATTCATTTTTTTCCTCAATTTTTATATCCTTCACTAAACATCAAGCACATCAATTAATCAATACCTCTATCTATTATCACATTTCTTTCATGAAAGAATTTCCTAATTGTAAAAGTTCAAAATATTTTCTTAATTATAAAAGTAAAAAAGAAATTTCCAAGAAAGAATTGCCTAAATATGATTTTTTTTTATTTTTTCACATAACTTATTTATCAAGTAACTTTTTTCATAAATTTACCAAGTAAGTTTTCCCTGCAACACCCCCCCCCCCTCTCCACCCTCATGAATGCGGTATTGCTAACATTGATCAACTTAAAGGGTTAAACATAATGAGAATGCTTGATTAAGTTAATTGTGGATTTGATTAATATTTTTAAAACTTTCTAATCTTTTCAAAAATATAAATAAACCCATACTCCTCTCCTTTCCAAATCAACCGTCTCTCTTCTTTCTTCCCCTCTCTTTCGACAGTTTCTCTCAAACTTCTCCCAACCAACATTTCTGCTAATTTCTCCCTTCAATCCCAACGTCTTTAATATCCAACTATAAATAGTTGGGCTTTGAGTTTCTTTTCATCTTTCAACCGTCAATCGACGTGACAGCATTGCTCTGCGGCAACAACAGATTCATGTTCTTCATTGTCTCTTTTCTTCTTTCATAGGTAAATAATTAGGGATTTTTAGTTATGAAGAAAAAAAGGAACTTGAGCGAACCTCTCTTCTAGTAATGGTTAACAATTTCAATATTTGTTGCTTAAATTTAAAATAAGGGCTAAAAAAAAAATCCTAATTTTTGTTATTTCTTCTCTTTTCTTTCTAAAGTAAAATATAGATTTTTTTTGTCACTGTAGTTCTTGTTGTTGAACTGCCAATTCGATGTTTTGGTGTTTGTTGTATTTTTTGATGTTTGATTTTATTATTTATAATTGTAAAAATAAAACAAGAATGTTGGTATTTTTTATCATTGTTGATACTCTTGGTGTGTGTTTTGTATTAGTGTTGCTAGGTTGATTAGTTGTTATTATTGGTAAAAATAGTGTATTTGATATTAAATGGTGATATTGTTGTTGTGCTATTGAACAAAATCTTGCTAGTGATTTGCTTTTTCTGTAATAGATTAACCATCTGATGCAACAAATCAACCATCTATTACAAAAGATTAACAATATGATGAAACAGATGAACCATATGTTAGATGAAATCCAATCAACTATTCCAATAGGACGACAGGTCTAAGACTTCAATTTCTTCAAATATATTATTCATCTATTGTGACAAATGATCTTTCTGTTGGAATTAATCTAAAAAATATAGACAGCTGATAACAGTTTCAATAGATCACTAATTTGTTTCAACAGATGAATGATCTATTGTACAGATTAGTTATCTATTTTAATAAATGAGTGATCTGTCGGAAGAATTCACAATAGTAGAAAAACTATTTTTATTGTATCCAATTTATTACTTATCCATTGCAACATGTTAGTTAGATGTTGTAATAGATAACTCACCTGTTACAACAGATGAGTGTTCTATTGGAACTGTTATTTTACTGTGTTGTACTTGTTAGAATTACTGTTATTCTTTTTTAGCAATGCATTAATCAATTATAATATTTTTTATTTTCCTGTTATTTTTAGATAATATTTCTCCCATAAGAAAAAGAATTTTAATCAAGTCTAACTCAAGGAATAAGTGAACCAGCTAGGCTACATCCACCATTCTATAAGCTTTCTTTACAAGCGATATCTCAAGCAGAAACAGAAAATAATGAACATGGGGATGATTAATGTTTCAAAAGTGATGATCCAAATGCTAATAGTTCTTCCACTAAAGAGTTGATCAAAACCTTCAGCATTGATAGATATCTAGTGAGAATGCAGTGTGATGGTGCCATAGATTTAAGTGGTGATTTCGTGGGTAAGTCAGTCATGGGAAAATCTTTTGATAACTTCAAAAAAAAAATTTAAGATAAAAATTGGATGCTTAATTTAGGGACAACTTCTTTAGGCAATTTATTGATTTGTCGGAGGACGACAATGCTCATTTTTGAATGACCATGGTACATGATCTTCTCTAGCGTAGGTTTATGTATGAAAATAAAGATAATATAGATGAGGTGTGGATAAATTACTATAGCATGCCTATTTGTTTTGGTTGGAAGGATTTTTCTATATTTACTAGACTAAAATGTTATCCTTCTTATCAACCTATACATATTCTAATCCCAAAAAAGCACCCCACACACTAAAAAAAGGCAAAGGTATGTCAAGTGATGGTGATGACTTGCTGTCCATTATTGGTCAAAGCTTCAAAAACAAAAAATTGATAGAGTAATTGAAAGGTAAATGACTTTCAAAAAAGAACAAGGAATTATTGTTCTTGTTTTGGTTTGTACTAAATATTCTTTGGGCAAGAGACATTAACAACAACATACCAATTGGTTATACCAAATCCTTTCCCGCAAAAAAATATGGCATTCCACAGTAGTTAATCCATATTTTATCTATATTTCTGCCCCCTCCTTCAAATCTTTATCATCGCCCATGTACCTAATCCTGCACTTGAGAAAACTATATAGCATTCTCATTTGGAAGCATGCGCTGTTGTTCAAACACTCTGCATCCTTGAGTTAGAAACCAAACTATCATTCCTATGTGTGTAAACTCAAATCTCATGATTTATCTTTGAATACATGCGTCTTGATATTTATACTAGTGTGTGAAGTGCTTTTGAGGTGAAAAATTTCATAGGAATCACTTAGAGAAAAGTTGAGCTAAGAGCCTTTGATTTGGTCAAATTTTGATATTCAATTCTATAAGGGTCAACTTTGAATGTATATAACTTTTTATATATTTGGAATTTTTTAGATAAAGACCCACTAAATTATAGATAGTTGAATTATCTTTTCAACGATACAAATTTAGCTTTAATTTGATACCAGAGAAAAAATTTATTACCATTTTCGTCAGAACTAGTAGGCTGCCGCGAAAGTGCTGTGACGCGGGACTAAGTTACCGCGTCAAGATCTGCAACATAGATTAACATTATTTTCCCACTTTTGATAATCAAACCCTTATGTAAACCCTCCTCCTCTCCAAGAATAAAATCCAAACTTTTTCCCCAAGAAATCCAAGAATTCAAACTTGTAAGTTCAGGAATCTTCAAGAAAACATCAAGAATATGGTTTCTTTCACAAGTTCATCTTTCAAGTCCAAAAATTCAAGCTTTCTTCCTCAAGAATTCAAGGGTTCAAGTTCTAATTTCAAGTTTCTTCAATAATTCATTCAATTAAGATATGTGGGGTATTCATTAATGGGTTCCTTCAAACTATTGAGCCCAGAAACTGTATTTTAGTTTAAACGTATGAATCTTATCCTATTGAATGAAATTATCCATGAAATTTATGAAATTAATCCATGAAATCCTTAGTAAATCAATTACAAGCCATGTTTATCTTCATGTTATCTATGTCACTACATGTTTGAATTACAATATCTCTCATCATAATTCCTTTGGTTGCATGATAAATCCTCAAATTATGAATTAAACCATGTAAATATGATGTTTTCCTCATGCTTAACACATTCTCATGCTCAAATTCATGTATCAGTCTCATTCATTGAATAATCATGTGCTTTGGATCTTTGAATTATGACTTCATGTCACTATTTTAAGTAATGTTATTGTATTTTGTAATCATTCAGTGTTTGCGGGTTATCAACACCCAAAACTTATGTGTTTTTTTCATGATTCAATATTAAATTAATAAGTCAGCCAAACCATGGTCATATGATCATATTAAAAACAGCATGTTCATGTTGAGCACTTACAAGTACAGTACAATATCATATTAAAAGACAAATAATACCAATATCTTCAGTTAGGAGTAACTATAATACCCTATACTTTTTCTAGCTCAGTTTAGCTCCAAGAATGTCAAGCATTAGATTTGAAAGTGAACAACTCCTGATACATGTAGGATTTTCCAACTCTAGACCCACTGATGAGTAGATAATTAAATTATCTTTCCAATAATACCAATTTTGCCTTAATCTGATACTCAGTTGAGAAGTTATGCAGTGTTTCGTAAAACAGTATGGCATTTTGACAGGCGCCGCATTGCGGTGAAGGACACAATCGCAATTTTCTGACTCCTGTGAAGCAATGCAATTGGCTTGCATCATGGTGAATCTCCAATACCTATTTGTCCCTTTTTCAATAGTTCACCTTTCCGATAGTGGAACATCGCGGTGGGACCCAAAATTGAGATTTCTAATTTTCAAAATTTATTTTAAAAGGGCAATCTAGTCTTTTTCCAAGCCCCAATTTGTAAAAAACACAAGATTAAACATATTCTAACCCTATTATGCTCACTTTTCATCAACTTTCTCTCAAAGAAAACCCTAGAACATCAAAACTTAATTACCAAGAAATCCCAAATTCCACCATTCTTTCTTAGATGAAACTCAAAATTAAAGGTTTCCAATTTAAGATAATCAAGAATCCATCCCCAAGAGCACAAATAGGAATCCAAAATCAAGTGTCCTCAACAATTGCGTCGATTAAGGTATTTGGGGTCTTTCAACACGGATAATCCTTTCATCCTTGTGACCAAAATTAGTTTTAAAGTTGATTTTGTATGAAATTACATGATCTCCAAATTAGGGTTCATACCCAATTTTGATAATTGAAAGATTATGAGATTAGTTGTGATTTATATGATGAATTTGCATGTTTATTTTTCCATTTTTATGCGTATTGCAGTAATTTCCTGATTTAGATTTGAATTATCAATATTTTCATTATCAAGTATGAACATTATGATGTTTTGACATGAATTTGAAGCATGGGTTATTAATCGTAGTTTGAATGTTGTTATTTCAATAAATTGTGCTTTTAAGCATCCCATGACTTGTTATATTCAAATTTTGAACAGAGATTTGATCTTTTTATCTCAAATTAGTTATGGAGTCCAATTTATAGATTTAGCTACAGCTTACAGTCTACAGATTTATAAGAGGTTTTCATTATAAACCTTTATATTATTTTTAAAAGTGGATTTCTGACAGAATGAGCTTACGGATTAAAGGGAGCAGTATTTAGCACAGAGTTGGATATGTTCACATGCCTAGAACTACAAGCCAATGTATCTTTACATTATCATATTACTCTTATTTCTATATGGATGACAGATACAGATGTAATCACTTAAATTCGGTTATACTCCTTGGCAAGAGTATGATACCTCCCCCCAACATGAGGTTTTCCCATAAGAGAACTAGATGTTGGACACTATGATAACTCACATAGTGTATGCCTGTTAGAAGAACCTCCCTAACAGTATTTTAAAAGTATTTTCCCTACAGCTTACAGAAAAGAGTGAAGAATAACAGAAAAACTTTTAGAAAACGAAGTGTAAAGGATCACAGATTTATTCAGATATTGCTTTACATTTGACATCAGTTATGACGTTTCAGATATTTAGATTATAGATATAAAATTGAGTCCATCCTACACTTATACATAATTATTTAAAGACAGAATACAAGTACAACTTTTAGAAACTAAATGTTATGACTCACTAGATTTATAAAGTATGTATGCTACTCATTATCATGATACTCAGTTTTCAGTTATTCAAGGTTATGTGAGTCATATAAATGTATCATGCATTAGGTTAAACATTATGATGATGTTGAGAAATTTATTTACTTGTGAATTCACCCCCACATACTCATTACAATCTAGAACTACCGATCCACATATACGTTTATGTGCTACATTGTGTCATAATCTAGGTTCAGGTGTATAATTTTAGCAGCATGAGTGATTTTGAAGATCTCCCTCTATATCCTGATAGTTGGTGAGTCCTCATAATTTGGGGACTAAGTTTTTAAGTTTTTCACCTCTTCAGTATAGCTGATTCAGCATTTTTAGATAGTTTGAGTCAGCTGGGGGGTTGTCCTAGTGACTCTCTAGCATTAGTAGTGGAGGCTTGTCAGACTGCTAGATATTATTTAGATTTACAGTATTTATTGATCAGACTCTTTAGTATCCTTAGATATTATATTCAGACAGTTTCAGCTTAGCTCATATAGAATTATGTATTTTACCTTTGACTATATATCTATATTTCTCTATGATAAGTATCTAGATTTAGTAGAAGTCTTAAACGGTTAGCTTAAGGCTATTCATAGTATTGAGTACTGTGTGATGTCTAAAGACCCGTTATCAGGGCATTACAGTAACACTTAGCACTAAGTAAACTTCGGGTTGGTGTCTCCCCCATCAGTTAGGAATGAGACATTAGTATCAGTCCCTAAGTTCTAGACCTACGACGCCATTATTAATTTTGAAGGGTTCCCCGTCAGTAGAAGGATGGCACCCTCTTCTTTCAAGACATTAGTCTGGTGGATCCACATTGACATTCATGTGTTGGCACCCCTGTCAATGTACCAGCACCCTTCCAACTAGGGTTACAGATTAGACCCTAATAGCTCAGATTGGGGTATGTCGGTTATAGCTAGCTCCTACAGTCTCAATATAGTATTCAGAGTAATCAGTTCAGTTTTATAGGACCAAGTATACGTACATCAGTTATACTGTTATTTAGAAATCAGTTATTCAGATCATGTCAAGACATGTCTATTCTTGGTCTTGCATTCTCAGTTTTACATGTTCATGTTTTAATGATTAGTGTCCTTACATGATCCTTAATGCAGTTTTATCGAACGTTCAGCTTTACATGATATTTACATACAATATTTATGTTTTACTGCTTCCCGACTTTAGTTCTACTTATTCTACAAAAGTAAATATTAAAGAAACTAAGTGTAGTGATTCACCAACTTATCAGATTATTGTTGTTACTTAAGTTTTAAGATACTTCAGCTTTCAATTTATTTCAGTCTATTGGTGAGTCTACTTGCATATAGCATGCATGTTTTAAGATTATGTACCTATTCAGTTTTAATTATTGCATTCACCCACACTTAGTACATTCCAGAAATAATGATCCAAATATATGTCTATGTGTTATATTGTCTCATAACACCAGCACCACCACCAGAACCAACACCACCACCAATTTTACTAACACCACCAATTCCACAAACACCACCAATACCAATATCAACACCACCAACACCATCACCACCACCACCACCACCACCACCACCACCAATACCAACACCACCATAACTAATACCACCACCAACACCATCAACACCACCACCAACACTACCATGATCACCACCAATACCAATACCAAAAATATAAATACCACCACCACCACCATTATCACGACCACAATACCAATACCACCAACACTACCAATGTCAATACCAACACCACCAGTACCAAAACCACCAATATTAACGCCACTGCTAATACCAAAACTAATACTAATACCACCATCAATACCAATGCCACCGCTAAAACCAATACCAACAACAATACCACCAATACAAACCCCAACCCCAACACCAATATCAATACCAACAACAATACCACCAACACCGATAATGTATTGATATGAATCATTTTAATTCAAATTGATTAGTTGATTACCATGGTCAGGATGAACATAATAGCTAATCATGCAATTATAAAAGAATTAATTAAATTTTGTAGTTGAACCAATAAACTTATTCTTAATTATAGCTAAGTTAATTTAGATATTTCAAGCAATAGCTTGATTTGAATAGATAGAGGACTAACATGTTACAACAGATGACACATCTGTTGATAATTATCAATTAATTAAAGATATCTGTTAAAAAATAGTTGTTCAACTAATTGCAATGGATTGCTTATTTGTTGGAAATTATCAAACATATAATGACATTTTTTGTACCAAATGAGTTATCTTTTGAAAATTATCAAATAAATATTGCCATTTATTGCGATAACTGATTGATCTATTGAAAATTTTCAAATAACCATCTGTTGCAATAGATGATATATCTATTTTAATATTTTTTTTATTTTAAAGCAATTTTCGGTCCAAAATAAAAAAGAAAATATACTAATGCGGTCAAAAATTTTGTTGGATAACTCAAAAATCTCCTCCTTATGTTGTCTTATCTTATCTTTTCAATGTCACCATCATCGTCTCTTCTTTCTCCTCAAAGCATTTCACTACGATAAATTATTAATAAATGTGTAAACCCATTTCTAGTGTTCTTTCTCCATAAACCATGAAATAATTTATCTCTTTTTGTGTTCTTTTTCTATTCTCTTTAGGGTAAGCCCAACCCTCCCCTCTTTTTTCTTTATTTTCTCTCTTCTTTCGCCTAAGGATCTTTTTGAATTTCAACCAATTCATATATTTTCTCATCTGAAATTGGTGTTTGGATCTCTTTTACAATTGTGTGCTTTGGTATTATTCTTGCCTTTTCTTCTTCTTCTTTGCCTATTTTATCAAAATTTTCATGTTTTCCATAATGAAAATTGAAATTGTGTATATCATATTTTTACATTTTTTATTTAAATTAGTTATTTACATATATTATTTTTATTTATTTACCAACTACCCAAGTCTATTTATTTAGAAAATTAAAGAAAAGATATCTTTTAAGTCTTAAATAAATGGACCATTGTTTTTCTTAACTAATCAAAGAAAGTCATATGTTGGAAGAACTTGAAAAACCATATTGGCACTATCAATTGTTTTAGTTTGTTTCTTTGTTGTTGATGCTATTATTGATTTTATCATTGGTATTGGTGTTGCAACTGGTGGAGCATATGGTGGAAGATATTAAAATAGGTTTTCCAATAGGTTCTCTATTTATTGCAACTTATGAATTAGCTATTGGAATAAATCAAAATAGCTAGGATGACCTATCTGTTGCAATAGATGGAGCACCTATTATAAGAAATCAAACCAGTAGGAAGGCTGGTTTGATTTCTTTTAACAAATAACTCATCTGTTGAAACATGTTGGTCAATTATTATAATAGATGGGTCATCTGTGAGAATGCTTGTTGTAATGTGTTGTATTTATTGCATTTTGACTTACCCTTTTTAAATTATGTAGACATCAATTGTTATGTTCTTTTTGTTTTTTCTCTTATTTATAAATAAAAAATATCTCCCAAAAGAAAAGAAAGTGAAAGTGGATCAACTTTTGCCCGACCAACAAAAAAACTAAAGTAAAGATGGGTTCTGAGAAATAAACTACTTATAGATAGTACCACTTCATATGCGAGAGGTATGTATTATTGATCATATTATCATGAAAACACATACAGTACACTGATTTTGTGAATGTTATTTTTACTGATTTGGCATTGACCATTCAAACAAGATATTGCATTTTACAGTTAGGTTTGATAGGTTTGAACTGATATGGATAAGAGACCAAGTTGGTGGTGTATATACCCTACTATGGTTTAATGATGGTTTTGTTAATATTTATGTATCAAGTTTAGAGAAGGGATCAAGATTTTAGTGGTAGTAAAAAGATTCAATAGTGATTAGACTAATTTTAAGCATTCAATGGACTTTTTAAACGTTTCTGAAGCCTCATACTATTGTAAACAAGAATGAAAATCAATTTAATTACTGCCCTAGTCCAAATTTATATGGCCGGGTTACTCGGGGTGGTGATTATATAACAAAAGGTGCTTGGGAGATTATTTGCGAGGGAATGGTGTGGTTATTAAAACTTTATATCAAATTAGACCTTATTAAAGAAAAACCATATGGTAGGAAATAATGTGTAGAAAATATGGATGATGAAATGGACATGAAAATTGAAAAAGTTCAATGAGCTTCAAATATAAAAGTGTATCCAAAAAATAAAAATCCATTACTCGTTGTTGAAAAGAGAAAAGGTGAAGTGGACTGGAGCTATACACATTCCTAGTTAACTATGACTAGTTAGCATGGTTTGATTGATCATCTCCAAAGAAAGGAACAGAAAACAAAGAAAGCAGCTTTGCAAGCATCGAGGTTTGGAAAGATGTGCAGTAAAGAATGAAACTTAAACCAAGAACTCCTGAGGTAAAAATTAGGGGATCAAACTAAGGTGGCAATTTATTTAGTTAAACGTGAATCCTTGGTCTTTCGGTTTTGGTTCTGGTCATGTCAATTGTAGTGGAAAACATAAAATATGGGATTCCTGCCCAACTTCAGACATTTTTGTTCCACTGCTATTGATCAGATCAGAAATACAAATAGAAGGCATGGGATGTAAGTTAGACTTTAGAAATTGATGCCTTGCCTTCCCTTATTTTTACTTCAGAAGTTCTTGGTTTAAGTTTCATTATTGACTGTACATATTTCCAACCCTCAGTGCTTGCAAATCTACTTCCTTGGAGTTTCTTTATTTCTTTGGAGGTGATCATTAAGGCCACACTAAATGGTCACAGTTACCGAGAAAAGTGCCCAGCTCCAATCTACGTTACCATTTTTTTATCAACAACAACTGACAGATTTTCATTTTTTGATACACTTTCATGCTTGCTACTCATTTAGATTTTTCATATTTCAAGTCAATTTCATCGTCCAAATTTGCTAGAAGTTCCTTGCTTACTGCCCTATTTCTCTTCGTTAAATAAGGTCTGAGATGATATAGTCTTTAATAACTCCCTTTTAACATGCAACTATTCTCCTACAACATGTTGTACTGTATAATAGTCTCCCTGAGCAACCTATCCATATAAATTTGGATAAGGGAATTTCTATTGATTTTCCATTTTTGTTTGCTACACTGGGAGGCTTCAAAGGCCTTCTCAAACTCTATTTCATCATTAGAACCAGTCAAATCACTATTGAATATATAATATACCATTAAATATTTATCCTTTCTCAAAACTTAAAGCATAAACATAAAGAAAACCAACATTAAATTGTAATAGGGTATCGACACCTGTTTGACCTTATCAGTTCGCACCTATCAAACTTAACTGTAAAATAAAGACTCTTTTTTGAAAGATCAATGCCTAATCGGCAAAAACCTGCATTCACAAAATCTTTGTACTTTATCTGTGTTGTCATAATAACCTGATCAGTAATACATAATTCATATGCCTAAAAGTGGATCCATCCATCTACACACACCTTATTCTTCCTACCCCATCAATGTCAAATAATATTTAATCTTTAGTTCCAATCATGGAGTAGTGTACAAAACTATGGAGGCTCAAAGGGTAACCATTTTCAAAACCCTTCTCAATCTTCAGGGAAGGTAACAAAAATCTCAAAAACTATAAACCTAATAAAGAGAAACCCTTGGTGCTACGTGATTGAGTTCTTCCAATCGATGACCCATCTGTTGCAACAATTGAAAAATCTGTTAGACTACATGCCCGTCAAGAAAAAACAAGTGTTCCATATATAATGCACCATGATCGTTGTAATGGAAACTTGTGTTGTTGTTTGTTATGGACTTTGATAATTTTTTACTCATTATTGGGGATGTAAATGTTATTATTTATTATATAAAATATATTTTTTTTAACTTGTGCATACAAAAAAATGTAAGGAGGTAATAGGAACAAAATACAACATACAACAAAAAATATTTCAAGTAGAATACCCATCTGTTGCAACAGATGGACATTTGGTATAAGAACACAATACAATTCATCAATCTTGATTATGTTCAACTAATAGATGACCAATATATTGCAATAGATGGTAATATGTTGCAAATACTCAAAACCATTGCTACTAGAGTGTCTTTTTCCAATAGATGACACACCTGTTGCAACAAATCTGTTGGGAGACCACAATACAGTTCTTGCTATTAGTTTGTGTTCTTACAACAGTTGACAAATATGTTTCAAATGATGGTCCATCTATTTGAAGAACTGAGTATAAATGGTTATTAAAAAAATTGTTATAGAGAAGGTAAATAGTCATGACTTTTCGATTATTCAAAAAAGAAAAATGGTTGGTAAATAAAGAATAAGTAAAGAAATGATAAACACAATTTAAAATCGTTAAAAAACAGTTATTTAATTTTGATAACTAATATTAATATTAAAAAGGTGAAAAGTCATGACTTTTTTATCTTTTTTATTTTTAAATTTATTTTTTAATTTAAATAATCAAAACGTCACCAGTTTGAATTAATTAAGGGATATAATTATTCAAAAAGACGTGAATAGTCATGATTTTTGTCTAACACTTTCCAAATAGCCAATGAATTAGATTCCTCATCTGGTGCAACTAATGAATCAGCTATTGGAGGAAATCAAAACACTTCTTCAAACAAATGACATATCTGTTGCATAGATAGGTCATTTATTGGACAAATGGACAATCAATTGCAACAGGTGGCTAATCTGTTGTGACAGATGGCTTTTATGTTGCAATAGATGGACCATCTATTGCAACAAATCAATAATATTATTGAAAAGGTGAAAAATGTTCAATTATTTAACTAAAAAATGGTTATGTAATTTTAAAAACTATTAATATTGAAAATATGAAAAATCATGACTTTTCACAATAATCAAAATGTTACCAGTTTGATTTAATTAAGTCATGACTTTTCATAGTAATTAAAAAGTCACCAATTTAATTTAATTAAAGAATGTAATTAATCAAATGGAGGTGAATGATCATGATTTTTTGCCTAAAACATTCAAATTCAATCCTCTATAAATTGTTCCCTCACTATTCATTCATTCTACTCTACTTTATTTATTACTTGTAAAATCTTGTCTTTCATATTACATGTTCTACCACTTCTCTTCAAAGACAAGATTCTTTTTATGTTGAGGTGATTTGTTTTATAAATCTACCTATTGGAAGTATACGTTGTAATACATTCTGACACTTTCCTATTCTTTAGTGTTTTGAATTTTTTGTTAATGCATACGTGTTCTAGATATGACTGATCTGATTTAGGACATGGATATTCTTTACGACACCGTATGGGAACTTCAAAGAAAGGTTAATGAATGCTAGTGGGAGTTAGGCACCGTGAGAGCGAGGATGCTTTATGAGATTCACAGGCTGAGGAGGGACATACTGTTTTTGGTTGACGATTGGTTGGTTGACAATAATAATAATGATAATAATAATAATAATAAGGTTATGTTTTTTTCTTCTAGTGTATGTAGTTTGTTTTATTTATATACAATCTACCTAAAACCTAATGTATTTTATTTTATTTAATAAAAAAATATGTTTGGTAGACTTTGACTTTATTTATTATTTAATTTTCATTCTGTTTATTTCTTCTTCTTCTTAACATGTCGAGGGTTGGAGTTAAGGATTGAGTGTTTGACACAATTTTGAATCCTGTAGCAATAGTAGCCAGAGTTTTGAGTTCTTCCAACAAATGGGCCATTTGTTGAAATAGACTAGTCATATATTGGAAGAACATAAACCAGTGGCAAACACAAGTATTGTGTTGTTCCAATATATGAACCATCTGTCACAACAAATTGGTCATTTGTTAGATGAACATAATATAGTTTGATGATTAGTATTGTGATCTTCCAACATATATGTTGCAATAGAAGCTCCATATGTTGGAAGAACACACTCTAGTTGAAAATAATAACATTTACATTCATAATAATAAGTTAAAAATATCAAAGTCCATATAAGACAAACAACACAAGTTTTACTATTACAACAATTATAGTTGATTAATATTCGGGCATGTAATTCTTTTTTGGTGAGTATTCTTACATATAGAGCACTTATTTTTTCTTGATAGAAATGATTCTGCTATTCCACGCCTCCTCTTATATTGTCTTCTTTTTTATTTAATGGTGCTTGGGTCAATACATGGAGGAGGTACTAATCTCTCTAAAATCTCTACAGGAATAAACCAAGATTCTTCAAGAGGCACTAAATTAATATTCTTACTATAAGTCATTATATATCTTTCAACCATATAATATGGGGATGAGTAATCATAAATTTGAGCACCATATTATGCACCATATTTGCCTCAAAATGCTTCCATAGCATATGGACAGGGTATTTTGTCCAAGTTAAAAACTCTATATGTACAAGATCTTATTTGAAGATTGACCGTGGCAACATTACTGTGACCGTCGATACTAAACTTGTAATCTTTTATTTGTTCAGCAAATAACCTATTCCTCAAAATGATGTTTGTTGAAATTTGTTTTTCACTTCTAGAACAAATCATTGTCTTGCATTTTCAAATTGCATACTTCTTTTGTAAAATAATTTAACGTACTTCTTGTTTATTTCATCAAATAATCCCACGATGGGAAATTCTATTTCATCACTTAACAATGAATTCAATGATTCAATTATATTTGAAATCATTATACTATACCTATACAAAAAAATCACTTAGTATGACATCATATAGTATTACAAATTTGTAACTAAAATAAGACATTAAATTTATAAGATTCTACCAATTTACCGGATAAAATGCCCGGCTCCATCTCTTGAAATCAATACGTTTGAGAAGTCGTTATGCCTTGGGTGACATCCCTTATTTGATTAAAATGGTCAAAAAACTCAGCTATAACATATGCTTTAGTTGTTCTATAAAAAAACACACGACCCTTTCATTATGAGAGTTGTTTTGAATATTTTCTCCAAGATGCCTCATGTAAAAACCAAAGTGAGCTAAAGTATATAAAATTGGACCCATCTTTTAGATACTTGGATGTGTATCCAAAATAATACACAGCTCTTTGGTATCTTCGATGTAATTTTGTATTTGTTCAAAAATTATTGATAAGAGGCATCACATTCCTTGTCCACTACATGAAAAGTGATAGGAAAGATGTGACTTACCACATCCTGTGCCACTGCCCACAGTAAAAGTCCTCCATAATTTCTCCTCAAGGAAGTCCCATCGATAATTATAAATTTTCTCAACTGTTGAAAACCAAGCATCCAAGCACCATAAGATACAAAAAAATACTTAAACCTTATATTTTCATTAACATGCAATATCTTCTTACGATAGCGATTTGTGGACTCAAGCATGTAACTATAGGAATCGAGGACTACATACCCGTGGTCATGTGTCCCCCTAACCAAGTCCTTGTTAATCCCCACGACTGTATATATCTTCCAATAACTGGATGTAATACCCAATTCTGTATGTATGTTATTGGCCATATCATTTGTAGAAGGGCCTTTGCCATTGGGTAATCTATGTTGTAAATATTGACTGAGGACCTTTACCGTGTCGTGAGTATTATGGCTCGTAAGATGATCCAAACCACATGTGTAATACTTTTTATAAACATTAATAATAGATCTGTCAGAACTTGAGTATTTCACAGTCCTCAACCACTATTTGTAGTTCAGATTAGCACATCTTAAAGAAAAGACTTTACTTTAATTGATCACCTTCTTTAGTGTGAAATCTTTTTTTTTTCAAGCAAGCAATAAGCAAAGAAGTAAATAGCTCTATCTTATTATTGAATGATATTCCCTTGTAAATGCCAGTCGTTTTATCTTGATGATTTCTCGAATGTGTTGTTGAGAAGAACATGCTATTGTATCACTCGTAATAATGGATACAGGTGTTTGATCATCATTTGGATATTCATGTTCAGATCATCCAACTTATCATCAAATATGTCTTGTTGTTTTTTTTTCTATATTCTGGTTCTTATTCTCTCTAAATTTTTCAACCACGTACACCCTTAATACCAGCCTAGATGAATCACTTTGATAAGAATGCAACCAAACCTGATCGGTTATCTTGAAAGTTAGTACCATCTGATTTTCAAAGGATTTGTCTATGTAGCTGATGACGAGTTCTTATGATTGAAAATTTATTCCACAATATATGATGAATAAGTTCATAAAATCATCATATAAAATATCACTTTGGACTATCATAGCTATCATCTCTAGCATTTCACCCTCCTTCCAATGCCATACATATTAATTGCTCTTCTCGATCCATTTACCATGGTAATCCACCATATTGTTATTGATCTCTCTATTAGTGGTACCTAAATAAAGATATTTCTTAAAACAAAGTTAGTAATGACATAATAATTAAATTAATATTGATTTTATAGTAATATTACTTGAACCCCGACATATGAGTAATCTATTGCAACAGGTGAAAAATATGTTAAAATAGGTCAGTGATTTATTCAAAAAAATGACTTACCTATTGGGATTTATGTTATGATACTATAGAAAGTAAAGCTCATTCTAATAGATTAGTCATCTGTTGGAACAGGTGACTCATCTATTATAATAGATTATCCATTTGTTACAAAAGATTATGCACCTGTTGGGATAGATTATCCTTGTCCATTTGGGTAGAGACTTTTTCTTCATACTTTTCAAGGACATGAAAGTCTTTGGATAGGAATTCTCTTGCTGTATATATCTATTATTCAACATTTTAGCTCTATTCTAGCTTTGACAATGTTTCTTTAGGCTTCCATCTCTTCCACACTAAGTGCACAAAGGATTATAGTTTTTATTTTGGATATCTTTAAAAAACTTGTCTTGTGACTCTGAAGATTGAGTTTCATACTGATTCCCAAGCCTTTTACTATTATTAACTCTTTGACTAATCTTATTAGAGAGGATTTGTGAGGATGAAATTTACTGAAAAGATTTTTTGAGTTTTCCCTTCAGACGGACCAGGTCCTTTTCCAACTCCTTATTCTTATAGAGTGTAGACCTAAGATGCTCTTGAGAAT
This sequence comes from Capsicum baccatum var. pendulum, assembly GCA_030864225.1. NCBI lineage: Eukaryota > Viridiplantae > Streptophyta > Magnoliopsida > Solanales > Solanaceae > Capsicum > Capsicum baccatum. The sequence goes on along the minus strand of CM061557.1, from coordinate 156,435,778 downwards.
TCTTCATCTTCTCTTTAAGATAAATTTGATGTTGTAGGGCTTCTTTCTTCTATTTAATAGCTAAAATATCTGCATTCTTTATCTGGCTCAATAAACTCAGAGTATTAAATTTTAACTTAGCACACCATTCTCGTATTTCTGAAATTCGGAGAGTTAAGATAATTAATTCAAGCTCCTGATTCTTTATCTTTTCTTTGGGACCATTTTTCTCAGTATTGAGTTTGCACACTGTATTAATCAATAAATTGACTAGCTTTTTTATCTTCCTATGAAAATAATTATAAAGATTCGTCTTAATGTCATAGATATTTACCTCATTATTTTCTAAATTTTTAGTATCTTCTATAAAGGAAAATAAGGAATCAAAGGTCACATTCTCATCTTCCATTACAAGCATAAAAACATATGTTGGCTTCTCATCTTCATCAGATTAACTGGAGAAGTCACCCCAACAAGCTAAAGCTTGTTTCACTATAAGATAAGCTGCAACCCTTCTTTTTGATTTTACTGGGACCTAGTTCCTATTTCTTCCTTTGATACCTCAAGTGTTTTGATAATCCTGACAGTCCGTATTATGCATTCGACAATCCTTAATAAAATGTACAGGATTTCCACATCTGTGACAAACTTCTATAGTTCCTCTCTTTTGGCTGCTACTCCCACTTCTTTAACACTGGAAACTGTATCTCATAGCTCTAACTATTATTTTTATCAAATATGCAGCGTCTTCTTCACTAGAATCTGATTTATATGCTTTTAGTGCTTGAGTTTTTTCATTTTTTACCCCCAACTTCTCATTCTGTTGTCGCTTTTTAAGTTCACGAGTCTTCTGATTCCCAATAAGTTCATCCATAATGAGAGTTTTCAAGCTCCTCCCCTCAGTGATAGTATCCAATTTTCTTTCCAAGGATTTAGGAAGAACCCCAAGGATTTTTTTCACCTATTTTTATAAAGGAGTTATTTCTCCTAAACAGTGAAACTCATTAGCGATAGAAGTAAACCAGGTTTGCATCTCTTGAATAGTTTCTCCTTCTTTTATTATAAAGGATTCATACTGAGTGGTCAACACATCAACTTTTGAATTCTTCATATCAGTGGTTCCTTCATAAGCTATCTTCAAAATGTCCTAGATTTCCTTAGCTATTTCATAAGCTAAAATCCTGTTGTATTCATTTGGTCCTATGCAACGGACAAGCAGTTTCTTTGCCTTGTAGTTCTTCTGAATTTTTTCCTTCCTTATTTATCGAATTCCCTCCATCTTTTGATAACCATTGTTGTAACATCTCCTTCTTTGACATTTTTAACATCTAGAAGTGAATTTAGATAACTTCGCCTAGTCCAGGGTAGAATTTACCTTAAAATAGATGCCGAGGATTAAAAATAGGCCTTTCAGCCCATCTTAGGCTAAGATTCGTGTTATCTCTTATAGACTTATATATGAATGTTATACCCTTTAAAATGTTTATTTTTTAGTTCGAGGAGATTAGATACTTTATTTTTATGCTATGTTGGTACTTGGGAGTTTATGCTAATTCTAGACTAAGTTCGGTGATTTACTAATATCAAGTTTTGATTTAAGTCTGATAATTAATGATATGAGCTTTGATTCAAGTTCAGTAAATAATTATGATGATGATTATTTATTTATAGTGTTGGAGCATGTTTTTAGGTTTGCCCTTTTACCTTGAATTAGCTTATCTATCTTGCATTTTTATCATACGTATATCATGATTTAGCTCAGTTGGCCTATGATGCCTACTAAATACCTATCATTTTGATACCCATACAACACTTTTGTAACTTTTCTGTGCAGATCTGAGTACTACTGGTCGTCGGTAAAATGACGATCATGTTTAGTTGAGCTTGGATATAGAGTGAGATCTCAAAGTCAGAGTTTCCCTTTTTTTTACTACTATTTATGCCTATTCTTTCACTATTTGACACTAATGGATATATACCACTAAGTACTTATATTTTTTTACTAGTGGTTCTTGTACTGACATTACTTTGTCATGGAATGTTATTTCTACTTTATCTATCTTTTATACCATTACTATACCTCAAACTATTATTATTAGTCTTTACTTATTAATTTCTAGATTTCAGGCTATTTTTTACCAGCTAGTTGCTTCTAGCATTGGACAACGATTTGGCCTACTTATTAGTGGGATAAAGTAGGTGCCATCATGACTCATAATTTTATTCATGACAAATTAGCATCATAACCTAGGTTCACAAGTATTGTTTATACAAGAGCAAGTGTCTAGTAGATTCTTATAGACTGAAACACTGATGTTCGTTCCTTATCTTCGGGAGGTTGTAGGGCATTCTTAGGATTTTTTCATTTATTTCACCTATTTTTTTTCTAAGAGTATAAGTTGGTTTCTAAATATTTCTTTGTTTTAACTTGTTTGTAGATGATTAGGACACGCGCTACTGCTACACAAAGCAAGGATCTTGACCCTGAGTCTAGGGGTCTTATCACTATTCGTAAATAACCTAGAAGTCATGGAAAACCTAGAGATGTATCCCCAGCCAGGGACCTAGGTAAGGGGCTTTCACAAGACCCTATTCATGCTTCTGAGCTAGAGATTCTTCTACCTCATACAGTATCGAGTCAGGGACCAGCGCAAGATCCACAGGGATTTATTTCTTCTTTAGTGCTTAAGGATGCATTAGTTCATCTTTTGGGATTACTTGGTGGTTGACCATCTGATGGTGCACAGTTTGTTGATCAAAGTGGTACTGGTAGGGGCACAACCTATAATTTTGGCTTCTAGAGTTAAGGTCTCTCCTATATCATTGGTTCCTTATACAGTATTTGCCCAGCTTATTATGTTTGTTGAGGAGAAGAATATGTTGGGTAGATTCTTAAGGTTGGCTCTACCTAGGTTCTCTAGTGCAACAAGCTAGGATGCTTATGAGTTTTTGATTGGTTGTGGGGACATGCTTTGTAATTTAGTCTTAATTAAGGCTCATTGTATGGATTACACTACTTTTAAATTAGAATTGACAGCTCAAAATTGGTGGTCAATTCATTCTTATTCTAAGTTGTCTGGATCTCCCTATTAATGTGGGCTCAGTTCTTTGAGAGTTTCTTGAAGAAGCATATGACTCATAGTCTTAGGGATTATTTAAGGGATTAATTCATAGGATCAGAGTAGGCCTCCATTATTGTTGTGGGTATGAGTCTTAATTTTATGAGTTGGATAGATATGATAAATCTATTCTAACTATCGAGTATAAGAGAGTTTGATGCTTATTCGAGGATAGAGACTCCCTCTTTGCATGTTTACACAAATTTTAGTTGTTCTGGGTAGGTCTTTTATAGTGTTTTGTAATCAAGCTCTGATTATGTGTTTTGGGTTGAACAATGCCCTAAAAATATTCATGAATTTGATGAACTTTATATTTAAGCCTTATTTGTATTACGTTTTGATTGTATTCAATGACAACATCCTTTTGTATATGAGGAGTTAAGAGGAGCATATACAATATTTCAGGATTGTGCTCCTGACTTTGAGAGATCATAGGCTTTTTGCCAAATTTTCTATGTGTGAGTTCTATCTTGACTCAGTGACATTAATTATGCATGGTAGACCCAACAAAGATTGAGGCGATTCCTGATTAGGCTAGGCTAAAATCTCTATCTGAGGTTCATAGCTTTATTGGTTTTGCCGGTAATTATAGATGATTCATCAAAAAATTCACCACTATTGCAACATCAATGAGTAGATCGACTCAAAGGGAGGTTGTTTTCGGATGGTCTGAGAAGTTTGAGTTGAGCTTTAGTAAGCACATAGGATTTCTCACTTAAGCGCCTATTTTGGCTCTTACTGTTGAGGGTGAGGAATTCACTGTATATTATGATGCTTCTAGTGTTGAGTTGGGTAGTGTATTGGTGCAACATGGTCAAGTTATTGATTATGCATCTAAACAGTTGAAGGTGTATGATTGTAACTACCCACTCATGATTTGGAGTTGGTGGCAGTAGTTTCATGCTTAAGATTTGGAGACATTATCTTTATGGCATGCATTGTGAGATTTTCATGGATTATCGTAGTCTTCAACATCTTATGACCCAGTGAAAGATTAATTTTAGGTAGTGTAGATGGATAGAGTTGATTCAGGATTATGACATCTCTAATTTGTAACATTTGGGAATAACTCACAATAACTATACCTAGTCCTAAAGGATCATCGTAGTCTTCAACATTTTAGACTGGGTTTGGTGTTAACTTCAAACTTTTAGAGATCTTTTCAGGAGGAGTTAGGTCCTCAGACCAATGGGCATTCAGAGCGAACTATTTAATTTCTTAAGGATATGCTCCGAAACTATGTTATGGATTTTACAGGTCAATGGGAGCAACACTAAAACATTGGTAGAGTTCACATAGAATAATAGCTACCATTCTAGTATTGAAATAGTGTCTTTTGAGTATTTGTAAAGTACATTATGTTATTCTCTGATTGGATGGTTTGAGACCTTCGAGATTAGTCGCCGTGGTACTAACTTCCTTTATTAGTCATTGGATAGAGTCAGGGTGATTTAGGGAAGGTTGAGGGAAACTAAGTGTAGAAGGAAGGCTTATGTAGACTATTGACTTTATGCCTTGAGATGTGGAGTTAGAGACTGGGTATTCGTTTGACGCGGTACAATAAGGTTTAGGAAAAAGGCAAGCTCAACCCCCGATATATTAGACCCTTTGAGATCCTTCTCATAATTGGTTAGGTAACTTATGATTTATGTTTTTCCAAATTTACCTAGTGTTCATCCTTTTTAGATTTCTGTGTTACGGTGGTACACCCCAAATGCGTCTCTGTAACACCTTGATTTTGGTCCCTAAATGTTTTTCAGTATTTAAATTCACTAACCAGACTATGACTCTCCTGAAGAGTTGTCACATGTTATTATGATTCTTAAGGACCTAATCATACCCAGGATAGTATGTTGGCTTAGAGTTGATGTTATGGCTATGAATAGGTTGTTATGAGTTGTAAAAACTCATAACCAGTTGTATAGTCCCATCCGTAGCCAAACAAGTTGATGCCCAAAGTATTCTTCCTTGACTACTACTTGGAATCTATGAGTCACAGGGTTTTTTCATGAGTCATTGGTTTACCAGAGTAGGGTTCTTCAACTACTATCCAGACTATGAATTGTGGTGATGAGTCGTACTAAGTCCTTATAAATCGTATAGTGACCAATGTCACTGGCGATAATTATTTAGCTTTTAAGTTGAGGGCAATTTGGACATTTCCCTCTTTACACGCTTAGTACCCATAACCATAAAACACCTTTGGGATATTATTTTCAACACTTTAACACTCAAAGCACTCTCTCAAAATCTCTAAACTCTCTAAGTTCAAGATACTTAGGGTTTCTAAGAAGTTGGTCATTTAAGGGCTTAAGAATTTATTTCTCTCCATAAATCTTATTATTTAAAGCATGTTACTCTTCCCCAAATCTTATTTATGAAAAGTGTGTTTTAAATAGTTTAATTGTATGGAATTGAATTTGGGTTTTGTTATGGTTAAGGGTTGTTGAATGACACATCCTTAAATTATTTTAGCAGGGTTTCCATGAGTTACTCATATTTAAAATTGATGTTTTGAACTAATGCGATGCATGAGTATAGCAATTGGAAGAGGGTCAAGGTATTCTCCCAAATTGATGTTTTAAAATTTGAATTGGTTTTGAATAATGTGTTCCCTCAACCAACTTGAGTAACTATCTTTGAGTTGAGAAATTGTCACTTGGTTTGACTTACTCACTAATTTTATTGCATTGCATAACTGGTTTAACAAAGGGGGTCGACGCATTCTCTTAAGATTAATGTGATTGTTATGGCATAGATATAAGCTTTCAAGTGAAAAGGTATGATGATACCCATGGTGTGCCTTAATATTTAAATCCTTTTTTAAACAATTAAGTCATGCGAAACTTATTTTAATTTAGGATTAATGGGCGTTAAATAGCTAAGCTATGAAGGTGTGGGTTTTTGATGACTTGTACTAGAAACTCGTGCTTGCCAACCTGAGGTTTGGTGTTATTGACCATGTGCATAGTTCAACTATTGATATAATTGTATCTTTGATTGACGTAGGGTCGGGGCATTCCCTGGACTTCTTTGATACCTCTAGTTCTTACGGCTAACATACATTGAGGCCCTTTCAGCAGAAGGAGCTGAACCTATATATCTCGCGTGTACCTATTTATGACGGTTAAGCTACTTAGTCTAGGATAATGTTTTACTTCATGCTAACCCTTGTTCCCTATCCTGGAATAATACTTATACATGTATATGATGATATGTACATAATTGTGAATTGGATTTGTCCGGCATTATATTTTCCCTTATCCTTGATTTTCATGCTCGTGCTTAACCCAATAATCGTCTTCAGATGCTATATCCCAATGTTATGCCTATATCGAAGATACTATTACTTTTCTAGTGCATTGTTAGGTAGATTAGTTAGGTTCGACGATCGTTGATGGTGAAGTGGTGAACTTCCATTCTCCCAAAAACTTGGTCATTTCATTGGTTTACTTTCATAAACTAGAATTGAAGAGTTCACATTAACATTATCATTGTCATTGTATTTGTCAGAGTCAGGGGCATGTCCCAACCTAGATTGTTTGGATTTGTAAAGGCTTTGTGGATATTACTACGGACAGCGTATTGATGTTGACACTCTTAGTCATCCTTGATTTTATCATCTTTTTATCTTTTTATCTTTTTGGATTTCACCAATGCTAGGTGTGCTACATGCTGTGTAGTTAGCTAAAGGGAGTGGTCTCCATTCCTCGGTGGGCTTGAGATACCCATCACAGTCAGACCCTTGTTCTGGTCGTGAAAAATTTGGTATCATTGCCTAGGTTTGGTGTTATTGGATACTACCAGAAATTCGCTATTTTTCGACAGAAAATTTCCGACTGCTTCTGTCGGAAATCTTATTATTCTTTTTAACAACATATTTTCCAATACTTATTTGTGATAAAAATAGTCAGAATATTTGACAGAAAATTTAAGAAAATATATATTCCGATTACAGTAGTCGGAAATATAACAGAATAAATGAATTATTTACTTAAATAAATATATGTTTTCGACTACTGTAGTCAGAAATTCTAATAAATAATAATTAATAATTAATTTAATATACATCCAACCACTGTAGTCGGAAATATAAATAATTAAATAAATATAATACTAAATATATAATCAGTCCCTTATACGAAAATTAAATAATTAATTATATAAATTATTAAATATATATTTTCGATTACTATGGTTAGAAATAATAACAACAAAATAAAATTAATAATTAATTAAGTATTTATCCATCTACTGTAGTCGAATCATAAATAATTAAATAAATATAATACTAAATATATAATCAGTCCTTAATATGAAAATTAAATAATTATTTAAATAAATTATTCAATATATATTTCCTACTACTGTAGTCGAAAATACTAATAACTAAATAAAATTTAAAATTAATTGATTATATATCCGACTATTGTAGTCAGAAATGTAAATAATTAAATAAATATATTACTTTATGTATATTCAATCCCTTATACGAAATTTAAAAAATATGTAAAATACATTATTACATTAGTATTTCTGACTGCTGTAGTCGGAAACATATTTAATTAATTATTAATTTTATTTAGTTATTACTGTTTCCGACTGCTGTAGTCGGAAAATTTAATAATAAGATAAATATATTACAAAATACATTAATACAAAAAAACTTCTCTATAAATTTATTAAATGTTTCCGACTTCTATAGTCGGAAATATTGACAAATTAAATATATTCAACTTTTACCCAACTGTAGTGGCTGGAAGATTATATTTATTAATCTGTAGAGGTTTCTTTCCTCTTTCCCTTCACTGCCTCTCTCTTCCTCTCTAAACTAAATTAGGGCAAAGTGTAGTGGTTGCCTTCCTCTGTCGAATCAGAAGTGGTTTAGCATCGGTATATTCTTTTTCTCTCTCTCTTTCTCACACACACATACTCACTATTTAGCTATGGCAAAAATTACAGTTGCGGAATATACAATGTTTCTTGTGATTTGGAATCACATGATAAGATTGGATGTGTAAGAACACATATTAGTATCAAAATTCACATGTGAAAGGCCATTTTCTTTACTTGAACTGCAATCCAACAATCAATTTTATGTTTAAAATCCTTTTCTATTTCAATTTTCAGCTTAGCTATACATGTTTCGGCTCAATATAACATCACCATAAACTAAATGGAATGCTACATCTAAATCAATCACAAAAGAAAAAAATGTGAGGATTGTTCAAGTCATATTAAAGAGACCACTCATCCCTTTAAAAGCCGATGTTAGACTATTCTTATCACCAATAAAAATATGAAACAGTCAATTGTAGTATAAACAAAATATAGATTATACTGAGGAAGAAGTAATTGACAGCACCAGTTAGGTATATCTATCCTAATCGGGTGGATTTTAATTTATTTTCGGAGATCTTGGCCTTTGATAAAGATAAATTGATATAATAGAATTTTCTTCCAACTCCCTATCCTAACTCATGATACTCCCTTCATTGTCTTCCTTGAAAGTGAGAGGCAAAACACACTAATCTAAGCCTTGATTAAGATCTTCTACCATAAGATTCATAAGTAATTGTTGAAATGTATGCCTATTTTATTTAAAAGTGTAAGATGTTAGAGAGAGTATATGATTTTATTTACTTAATTATATCTTCCGCAAGCCTCTCATGTGTGAATTTTATTCTTTTAATGAGCCAAACACGTAGGAATTCTTTTTGACAAAAGGTGGCAAAGAGACTCTAACCCAAGTCCTTGACCCGCTGCAGATCTAGAATTTAAAGTTTATGGGTTCTTTGTGCAAAATAAAAATCAAATATAGTGGGTGATGGGGGCTATGACCTATATTAAATTGGTACTGTACTTGTTATATTTCATTGAAGGGAGTAATTTCTCTTAATTGTACAAGTTTATGTTCTAAGAGATTAGGAAATAATTATACACAGAACATACTAGGAGATAGAATATACATATCATTCAAAAGATTCATTGGTGTTGATGCAGCAGTAACAAAACAAGAAGAGAAATGCTGAAGTATGAAGGGGTGTTGAATAGTATAAGCACTATGGAGAAAAGTCATTTTCTTTATCTAAGTCTCATAACGAATTTGATGAGTTGGTGATACATAATTGTGCATGTGTGGGTGTGGTTGTATTATTTATCGTCTATTTTTCTTTGTGTAATGCAATTTTTCTGTATAACTCAACACATTTTTTCAAGAAATTTTATATTCCATGGTCTGCCACCACATTTCTTAGTGTTACTTATCTACTGTTTCTATAGTTTCTTGTTATATCACGAAGCAAGCTATTGTATAGATTAATAGTATTAACTCATACACCATCTTCTATTTCTGGTTTCAATTTTTTGTAGAATATAACTCGAACCTGCTCGAGTCTATTAACTATATCACCAGAAGACAAGCTGTTAAGATAAGGGATTTCCCCCCTCTTTGATGTGGAAATATTCGGTTAAATAATATAGTTCTAATAATTCTGGCATGAGTTTTGTTTCTGTTGAATTTGTCACATTTTGTAAACAATCGCAGTGCAAGTTTGGGAAGTTACATTACGAATCATTAACATACGAAGTGCATTTTTTTTGTTAAATCGTCTGGATCTGCAACAAGTGAGATATCCTGCTAACTTGAATACTGATCTTCATTTTCTAGGGGGGCCTTTTTCTCTTCTTTTTGCACCTTTTTTCCGCTTAGGGATATTCATTTGCATTTTTTTAATAACTATTTAAAAAATATATAGCAGTGTTATTAAAAGCAAAAAATGCAAAAAAGCTTTAATGTCTATTGGGACTTTAAGAGCAAAATGCAAATAAAGTGTGTGCTTTAGTGAAAAACTCACAAAGACTAGATGAGTGCTTATTATGTAGCTGGCTACTTTACTATGTTGTATTGAATCTCTCAGTTTTCTTCTTGTTGCCATTGTGTCGTAGCATCTCTAAACAAGCTTGTTATTTTTTTGGTTCTCTTGTTTTTGTTTCTTTTCTCTATTATTATTGTTGTCGTTCTTGTGTAGATGGAAATGACGATCGTACATGGATGTATAATAGACTCTATCCTAACCTTGCGGGGTTGAGGGAGGAATATAATCTGGGGTAGCTGGATTTATGGCTAAAGTAATGACACTTGATGATTTTTTTATTGAAGGGACAATTCGGTGTCCTTGTTGGAATTGCAAGTGTTGCAAGTTATTGAGTTCAGATGCTGTTAAATTACATCTTTATAGGAAGGGTTTTATGTTGAATTATACTGTGTGAACAACTCATGAAGAGAGTAGGGCTACAAATAATTTTGCTTTTACGAATTATATTGAAAGTCCAATAAGAGAGAATAATGCTGAAAGTTCATGATATAGTGAGATGGTCAGGGATGCTTTTGGGACACACCCAGGGGCTCAAAATGAACTAAATGATGAGGCTAAGCACTTTTATGATTAGTTAAAGGAAGCTAGTCATCCATTGTATGAAGGATCAGTGCATTCAAAGTTATCTCTTGCCATTCGGTTACTAAGTATTAAGTTAGTTTATTATATTTCACAAGAGGGCATGAACTCTATCATTGGACTTATGAATGAACTTAACCCAAATAAACTTTACTTACCCAAATATTTCTACACAACAAAGAAGTTCGTTTCTAAGTTAGGACTTTCATCAGAGAGGATTCACTATTGCAAAAAAAGTTGCATGGTATTTTATAAGGAAAATGCAAATTTAGAACATTGCAAATTTTGTAATCAGCCTCGTTATAAGGAAGTCACACATGCAAAAAGGAATAAGGTTCCTATGAAGTCGATCCATTACTTACCCCTTATACCATTGTTAAAGAGGTTGTATGCATCAATGAGCTATGCCCCTCATATGATATGGCACTATGAAAATAAAAGACCACCTGGTGTTTTATGTCATCCGTCAGATGGAGAAGCATGGAAGCATTTTGATACTGTGTATCTAAATTTTGCTATAGAAGGGTAAGGTTGTGTCCTACGCCTCCAGACAACTTAATCCCCATGAAATGAATTACCTACTCATGATCTTGAGTCAGCAGTTATTATATTTGGCGTAAATATTTGGAGGCACTATTTGTATGGGGTGCATGTTGATGTGTTCGCAGATCACAAAAGCCTACAATAAGTATTTTTGTAGAAGGATTTTAATATATGCCAGAGGACATGGTTAGAATTGTTCAAAGATTATGATGTGAGTTTTTTGTATCATCCAGGAAAGGCCAATGTAGTTCTAGATGACCTAAGTAGATTATGTATAGGTAGTGTTTCTCACATAAAGGATGGTAAGAAGAAATTAGTTAAGAAAGTTTGCCATGTTGCCAGATTACGTGTTCGTTTTGTTGATGTAACTGAGATCTTTAGCTGTTGAGGTAAAAGAAAAGCATGAATGGGATCCGAGTTTAGTTAAATTGAATGAGTCAATCAGAGATTAGAGAGTAGAGGTTTTTTCCCTGGGGCAGATGACATGTTGTGTTGCTAGGGTAGACTGTGTGTGTTGATGAGTTGAGGTAGAGAATTCTTACAAAAACGCATGGTGTGCGTTACTCTATTCATCCATTCGCCACGAGAATGTACCACGATTTGCGAAAAATCTATTGGTTTAGTGGGATAAAGAGGGATATTAGAGAGTTTGTGGCTATGTGCACTACTTGTCAGCAGGTTAAGATTTAGCATTAGAATCCTAGTGGGTCTATGCAGGATTTCAGTATTCCCACATAGAAGTAGGAGGAAGTAAACATAGTTTTTGTTATAGTTTTGCCTCATATTCATGGACAGCACGATTCAATTTAGGTCATTGTAGATAGGATGACCAAATCAACACATTTCTTGCCTGTTCACACTTTTCATTCAATCGAGGATTATACAAAACTCGATCTCAGAGAGTTGGTTAGGTTGCACGATCTTTCGCTAACTATCATCTCAGATAGAGGTACTTAGTTTACCTCTCACTTTTAGGAGACCTTTTGGAAGGGTCTTGGTACCAAAGTTCACCTCAGAACTGCATTTCACCCTCAGATAGATAGTCAAGTAGAGAGGACCATTCAGACCCTTTAGGACATGTTGAGAGTGTGTGTAGTTTACTTTAAAGGTAGTTGGGATGACCACTTGCCTTTGATTTAATTTATGTATAGTAAAAACTATCATTCGAGTATTCAAATGGCTTTATTTGAGGCTCTATGTATAAGGAGATGTAGGTATCCGATTGGTTGATTTGAGATAGGTTAAACCGCTTTAATAGGGCCTGGCTTAGAGTTTGATGCTTTAGAGAAAGTACAGTTAATTGGGGAGAGGCTTAAGGTAGCCCAGAGCCGATAAAAAACTTTTACAAATGTGAGGAGAAATTATATTGAGTTTAAGATTGAGATTGGTGACCTTGTATATCTAAAGATCTCTCCCATGAAGTGATTAAAGAGGTTTGGAAAGAAGGGGAAGCTTAGTCCTCGGTATATTGGCCCTTACAGGACTTTAAGCCTTTTCAGAAAGGTGGCTTATGACCTTGAGTAGCCTGCAGACTTAGCATTAGTACACCCAGTATTTGATATCCCCTTCCTAAAAAATTCTATTGGTGATACAGTTGTAGTTGTTCCCTTTGATAGCATAAATCTTCAGAATAGCCTTTCTTACGATCAGGTCCCAGTCAAAATCCTTGATCGTCAAATTCGTAGACTAATGAACAAAGAAGTTTCCCTAGTGAAGGTTATTTGGCAGAATCAGTACATTGAGGGAGACACTTGGGAAGCAGAAGAAGATATACCGACCAAGTATCCTCATATTTTCTCCGCAAACTCAGATTCTTCTTAACGTAACAATCTTCTTAGAGTTTCTCTCTTCCAAGCATTCACAGAATTAGTTCAGTCATGTGTCATGTCTTATACTAAGTTATGTAATCATATTTTCATTTCATATATTTATCATGTAATCTAAATTCCTTAAGGCTTTCAGCTTAACCAATCTCATTCAAGGACGAATGATCCCAAGTGAGAGATATGGCAATACCCAAAAAATCCAAAGCTATGTTAGAGTCATGTTCTAAGATAATGAAAAGTATCTTATAGTCCCTTGGTAATTTTACGAGTGAGTTTGATGTATATTAAGGCCTCAAATAATTCCTAGCTATTAGGCGAATCAAAATATCATTTACCGATTGAGTTTTTGGGAAGAATGTTGCTTTAGTCAACTTCAAACGAGCATATATTTTTATATACTAAGAATTTTCCATATCAAGTCCACCAAATGATAGAAAATTGAATTATTTTTTCCACAAGACCAATTTTGCCTGAATTAGATACTCAGGTGAGAAGTTATGGAACTTTTAGTGAAAAATAGTAGCCCAACGAGATAAGGCCACAGAGTGGTGATGGCCAAAATCATGTTCTTCCTTTTCCAGAGGACCACCGCGATAACTCCACATCACGCCTAGGGGCAAATTCATGATCAAAGAGGCATCGCGATGATGCCGCATTTCGCCATGGTTCCATTTCAGGAATTTCTTTTCTAGTGGCGCAATGTGATAATGTCGCTTCGCACCGTGGGACAAAATGAGAATTGTCCTTTTCGAGTGGCCCAACGCGATAAGCACTGCATCATGCTGGCATGCAAAATCAGGATTCTGAGTCCACGACTTAACTTTTTAGGGACCATTTGGTCAATTCCCAGAGCCCCAAATTCATCCAAAACACGTAATTGCAACCATAAAAAGGCATTATGTGCCCCTTTACTCACAAATCCTCTTCAAGAAATTAATCATCTCTCTAGAACGAATCCTTAGAATTTGAGATTCAAGATCAAATCTCAAGAAAAACCCCAAGAAATCTCATGAATTCATTAACCCAGGTATGTTAAATGTTCATCCATGGGCCCCTTCCACCCATGGAGTTCAAGTATCCAATTTTAAATTCAAAGTTGTGATCTTTACAAGAAATTGTGATTTTTAATTGTGATTTTAACAATGAATTCACATGAATATAATTCTATCCCATGTTTACCTGAAATTATTGTTGTTATTGAACCCCACATGTCCAAATAGTGTTATTGGCTGATTTAAATAATAATTAGTGATGTTGATGTTGAAATCATGATATTCCTGGAAGATTTAAACTACTCCCATGCTTAACTTAAACTATGAACATCAAGTGCTTGATGAAATGCCTATAAGAATGAATTTTGAATAAATGCTTTCATATCATATCCCCAAAACTTTTGTACTATTTTGCGATTATTGCTATCGAGTCCTGGGGATGTGAATACCAAAAATATTGGCTATTTACTTAGTGTCAGTATCATTAGAATAGTCCCAGATATTTTATAAGCATTATCAGTTTTGTTAGTTAATATAATTGGTTAAACTCAAAATAGTTCAGTATTCTAAGTCAATTCAGTTGGGAGTAGGATTTAACACCAAGCGAGTGCAGGGATAACAGATTCCCCATCAGATAGGTAGAGTCATTAATAGTAGTCTCTGAACTCTAGAACTCCATATCTAGTGTAGGATTTTAGGAGTCACCCATCAGTTTAGGCTTGACTACCTTGCAGGGGTTACCCAACAATTTAGGTTTTCACCTTTAGTCCTTCGAGATCGTACATCGGTGGATCCATACAGCTAGTGTTAGTACCCATGGAACGGTAGTAACACCCTTTCAACTGGGGTCATAGGTTGAACCCCAAATTGCTTATTGGGGCATGTCGGTTAGATGATAGCTTTCACAGTCTCAGTTTAGTATTTTGTATACTTCAGTTCATGCTTGTATTGACCATAGAATATAAATATATATATATAATTTAGTTATCAGACTTTAGTATTTCAATTCACAGAGTATATATAGAACAATTTTTATGCTTGGTCATGCATTATCAATATTTATAGATTTTATGCATTCTATTCAGTACCTAATGCTATTCATTCAATTAGTTATTACTTGTGCACATATCGCATACTCATTTCTTCTGCTATGATGTATCATATCATAATTTTAGATGCTCAATTACTGGATAGTGAATAGACATATCAGACTATCAACAATAGCAGCGGTGAGTCCTCATACATCGAGGACATGGTTTATTCACCTCAGATTATTCATTCATTTTCAGTATTACCTATTCAGTCGAAATTAGTTGAGGGTTTGTCCCATCATCTTCACAGTTAGTAAGTAGAGGCTTTTTCGAACTAGTTGTAACGCTCTGAAATATCATCCTGAGATCACACACGGTGCCCAAGGATACACGTAGCCTCAAGCTAACCCTTTAAGACAAAATACTACCCTTGGGTCCCAACAAACCAACATACACGCTACGCTAAAGAGATATATATATAAGTACGTATCATATCACATCGCACATAGAATGGAATATCGTTAGACTGTACATATATGGAATGTTTATACGCAAACCAACCCAACAATACACTAGTCTGACATAGCCGCTATACAGTAAAATCAAAGAGCCATTGGGACAAACCCCCAATTGACTTAACAGACCAAAGGGATCATAAAACAACAACACCAAAACTAGCAACTTAGTCCTCAAACCATGAGGACTCACCACAGAAGGAACGTAGATGCGGCACTCAGATATCACTGTCGCGGCTGCGGCTGAGTACCTGAACCTACATCATGGTAAGAAAATAACTCATAGAGAAATATGTGGGTCAACACAAGATACGTACTGAGTATGTGGGGCGCATGGAAAATATAAGTAATATCATAAATTTCATAAAAACGTACATACGGACCATAATGAAACACCTGGCTTGAGTGACAATGACTCATTCAACTCATAACATCTTAGATAAAAAATGTAGGAGAAAAACCTCATAAATTATTATAGATCATCTTAGACAACTTGACTTACCACATCAAATCTCGGAGTGACTCGATATTTAAATAAACATGACTCTTATGGACAGAGAAGTTTCCTATAACTGACAACCCCACGTGAGCTACGTGGAATACCAACATTTGAAACCCCCATTGGCAGGAGCGTCATACTCTGAGTACAACCTTAAAACTGCAATAATTATAATCGGACTCTCTGGCCAATAATATTATCATCAAACAACCCTACGTGGCACATAGGTTTAGGGAAGTACAAAATTTCCCTCTCGGTGCTAAGTAATACTCCCCGACAAAATCAAAACGCGTTAGGAAATCCCCCACAACATCACAAGGGTCTATCATAAAGACCAAATCAAATCCCTTTCTCATTTATCAAATCATATCAATTTGTAGATTCCTAACTCAACACATTTTAGCTCAAAACATTTTAATCTTCCTCAACATCAACAAGGTATCAATGCGTTGAACCATAACCGACTTGAAATTTGGACAAGGATATGAAGACTAAATATATAATATTTTGAACAATTTAACTCATCAAAACCATAGGGAAAATACAAAGACTCATTGCAACTTCAATAACAACATTTCTCAATTTGCCATCCAACTCTCATTTAAAGGTACATCAGACATCAACCTATAGTAGGGATATAGAATTTCCAATATCAATCATAAATTCATAATAAGGAAATAGTAGAATGACAGTATAAATCAAGGCTTAATAAATTAAATCATCATACTCTCATAATCAGATACTTTTTGGACATAATTCTATCTCAACATCATACACATATCGGATAACATAATCCCATAGCTAATGGACAATAATATAAGATATAAAACCATATTTCCAATTCATGATAAAACATGTAAAATCTCATATCAATGTAATTCCACAAAAATACCGGGCACAAGATCGAAAGGATAATCTTGTTCAAAGCACCACATACCTAAAAATGGAAGATGAATATGAACTTCCGACTCCGAAACTTTATTCACTAAAGTAAAGCGTGCTTCTAGAAGCCCTTAATATGATCTACTCGAATTCCAAATCAATTTAAAATTTCTACGGTTCAATCAAGAGAAATAGAAGGATGAAATTTGGAGTAGTAGGGTTGGGGTTTGATCCTTAGAAAATTTTGGAGAAAAATGAGCTATTGAATGCTCTTAATGAACGTAAATCCATGGTTTACCCAGATGGATTGGAGTGGGAATGACCAAAATACCCTTTAAAATCAAATAATGTCAAATCTTTCCTTTGGTGGACTGTTTTGATAGGATGAAGTAGATCATCCATAAAGTTTTGCTCCGATGGCCAAAATAGATGAAACCAATTTCATTGGAAAGAGGACTTTCAGAGATTTCTGTAGATATATAGTAGCTTACCTAGATCATTATGTACAAGGAGTTATGATTGTTTGAAGTTGACCCTAAAATTCGCCTAGCCTTAGTATTTTTTTCCTGCACATTTACTGTTCACCACTATTCACGGTTAGATCGGAATGATCATAACTCGCTCAAGTGTCCGTTTTGGATGATCCACATATCATTGCAAATATTATTTGATGCTCTACGCGATGACGGGTCGTATATACAGAAATTCCACACAAATAAATTATTAATCACGATAAAGAACAAAATTCAACATATTTTCGTCTGAGATTTTAATGGAAAATTTTTCTGGGGCATCACGTCATCTCCCCCTTGGAAACATTCATCCTCAATATTGATAGGTAGGTCAAGAATACTATGAAAATAAGTATATAGACAAAAATCATCTTTCCTAAGCAAATACTCCATTCTAGATTTTTTTGGATATCGTAGAAAACACACAAGCCAAGATAAATATAACAATAAGGATTAAATGAAAAGAGAACGATACCTTTCACATGCTCAAGATTCGTAGGAAAGTGGTGGGGATATTTGGCATGCATATCCACGTCGGCTTCCCAAGTAGCACTCTCCATGGATTGATTTCACCAAAGCACTTTAACCAAAGGACTTCCTTGTTTCTTACCCTACGAACTTGAAAGTCAAAAACCTCAACCGAAATCTCTTCATATAAAAGACTATCTTGAATACCCAAGCTTTCGGAAGGATCAATCACAACAGAATCACCAATAGACTTCTTAAGGATAGAAATGTGGAAAACCGGATGGACGTTAGATAACTCCACGGAAAATTCAACCTTATACGCTACCTTCCCAATGCGATCCACAATCTTATAGGGACTTAGTTTCTCTTTCTTCCCAAATCTCTTCACCCCTTTCATGGGTGAAACTTTAAAGTACACTAAATGACTAACATCAAATTCAAGGTCTTTCCTCCTTACATCTGCATATGATTTTTGACAACTTTGGGCGGTTTTCAACCTCTCCCGAATTAACTTAACCTTCTCCATGGCCTCAAACACCGCATCCGGTCTAGTTGCGGTAGCCTCACCAAATTCAAACAAAACAATGGGTGATCTACACCTTCTACCATACACAGTTTCAAACGGGGCGATTCTACTTGTAGCATGAAAACTATTATTGTAAGCAAACTCGATTAATACTAAGTGCTCATCCTAACTACCTTTAAAATCAAGCACACAAGCCCTCAACATATCTTCTAAAGTCTGAATGGTCCGCTCGGCCTGACCATCTGTTTGTGGATGGAAAGCAGAACTTAAACAAATTTGGGTACCGAGACCATTCTGGAAAGACTTCAAAAACTGACAAGTAAACTGAGTACCTCTGTCAGAAATAATAGCGAAAGAGATTCCATGAAGTCTGACAAGTTCCCGAATATATAATCTAGCATAATCTTAAGTTGTGTACGATGAATGCACAGGCAAAAAATGAGTTTATTTTGTTAGGCGATCTACGACAACCCAAATCGAATAATGATGTCGACGAGAAGGAGGCAAACCAAGTATGAAGTCCATATTCACTTCTTCCCACTTACAAGTAGGAATGCTAAACTCTTGCATCAAGCCACTAGTCTGACATAGCCTCTATACAGCAAAATCAATGAGCCATTGGGACAAACCCCCAACTGACTCAACAGACCAAAGGGATCACAAACAAATGGCAACAAAACTAGCAACTTGGTCCTCGAACCGTGAGGACTGACCACTGAAGGAACGTAGATGCTGTACTAGAATATCACTATCATAACTTTGGCTGAGTACCTGAACCTACATCATGGTAAGAATATAGCTCATAGAGAAATATGTGGGTCAACACAAGATATGTACTGGGTATGTGGGGGCGCATGCAACATATAAATAATATCATAAATTTCGTAAAAACGTACATACAAACAATAATGACACACCTGGCTTGAGTGACATTGAATTATGTAACTCATAACATCTTAGATTAGAAATATAGGAGAAAAATCTCATAAATCATTATAGATTATCATAGGAAACTTGACTTACAACACCAAAACTCAGAATGACTTAGTAATTCAATAAACATGACTCTTATGGACAGGGGAGTTTCCTATTACCTACAACCCCATGTGAGCTACATGAAATATTTTGAAACCCCCGTTGGTGGGAGTGTTATACTCTTTGCTAGGGAGTACGACCTTAAAACTACAGTAATCACAATCAGGCTCTCTGGCCAATAATATCATCATCAAACAACCCTATGATGGCACATAGGTTTGGGGAAATATCAAATTTCCCTCTTGGTGCCAAGTACTACACCCCGACAAGCTCAGAATGCGTTAGGAAATCCACTACAACATCACAAGGGTCTATCATAAAGACCAAATCAAATCTCTTTCTCATTTATCAAATAATATCAATTTGTGGATTTCTAACTCAACACATTTTAGCTCCAAACATTTTAATCTTCTTCAACATCAACAAGGTATCAGTGAGTCGAACCATAACCGACTCGACATTTGGACAAGGATATAAAGACTCAATACATAATATTTTCAACAATTTAACTCATTAAAACCATTCGAAAAATACCAAGACTCATTGGAACTTCAATATCAACATTTCTCAATTTGCCATCCAACTTTTATTTAAAGGTACTTGAGACATCAAGCTATAGTAGGGATATAGAATTTCCAATATCAATTATAAATTCATAATAAGAAAATAGTGAAATGATAGTATAAATCAAGGCTTAACAAATTAAATCAGCATACTCTCATAATCAGATACTTTTTGGACATAATTCCATCTCAACATCATACACATATCGGATAACATAATCCCATAGCTCATGGATAATAATATAAGATATAAAACCATATTTCCAATTCATGATAAAATATGTAAAATCTCATGTCAATGTAATTCAACAAAAATACCGGGCACTAGATTGAAAGGATAATCTTGGTCAAAGCCCCACATACCTAAAAATGGAAGATGAATATGGACTTCCGACTTCGGAAATTTATTCACGGAAATAAAGGGTGCTTCTCGAAGATCTTGACATGATCAACTCAAATCCCAAATCAATTTAAAATTTCTACGGTTCAATCAAGAGACATAGAAGGATGAAATTTAGAGTAGTAGGGTTGGGGTTTGACCCTTAGTAAATTTGGAGAAAAATGAGCTATTGAATTCTCTTAATGGACTTAAATCCATGGTTTACCCTGATGGATTGGATTGGAAATGACAAAAATACCCTTAAAAATCAAATAATGTCAAATCTATCCTTTGGTGGATTGTTTTGATAGGCTGAAGTAGATCGACCATAACTTTTTGCTTCGACGGACAAATTGGATGAAACCAATTTCATTGGAAAGAGAAATTTCAGAGCTTTCTATAGATATATAGTATCTCACCCAGATCATTATGTACAAGGAGTTATGATTGTTTGAAGTTGACCCTAAAATTTTCCTAGCCTCAATATTTTTTTCCTACACATTTACTATTCACCACTATTCATGGTTAGATCGGAATAATCATAACTCATCGCTCGAGTGTCCATTTTGGATGATCCACATATCATTGGAAATATTATTCGATGCTGTACGTAATGACTGGTATCATATCCAGAAAATCCACAAAGAAAAATTATTAATCACGATAAAGAATAGAATTCAACACATTTTCGTTCGAGATGTTAATGAAAATTTTTTCTGGGGCATCACACTAGTATAGACAGTTAGTTAGTCTTCAGTTTTCAATTGTCATTGTAAGACATTTTATCAGTATTACCAGTATTGTTTTATAGACTTTGTCAGAACTATGATTTAAAACCTTATGGCATTCCTCAGTTAAATTTCGCATATGATCTATTGTTATTAGTTTTATTCAGTACTAACAGCAATTACCAGATCATGGGTTAGCTTGTGGTCCCTCAGGACTGTAACCACTGTGTGATGCCCAGTGTGTACTCTCGGGGTGTTATAGGATGAAAGCTCACCACTTCAATCTAAATGTTGATACCAAATTCGTGTGCTAAACTGGAGGAGTAAAATGGACAATTCCTACCTAGAATGGGAGTATAGTCCCAAGTAGAAGGGGTAGGTAAATGACAACTAGTATGAATCTCAGGATAAGGATAAATTAATTCTAGTCATAGAACCAAGTAAAACTATCCATAATTCTTACTACCATACAGATAAATATAAGTGCCGGGAAAAAGGACAGATTTTAGCATGACATTAAAACCTTTACCTGGAGAATGTAGCATTCCAGTCTTGACCACCCACGGGCCATATAGGTTTAGCTCCCCTGCTGAAAGGGTCCCAGTGTGTGTATCCGTACGACTAGGAAATATCCCATGGGATGAATAGTATATCCCTCCAAAATAAAATGTGACACTAGTACATGGTCATCAGGACTCCTCATATCGACAAATATGAGTTTTTCGTTTTGGTCCCCCCGAGACCACCACCTTCCACGGCTTAGCAACAAACTCTGCCATAAATGCCCAATTAAAAACATGTCCAAACAATCCATTTACCATTTAATAACCAAGGCCAATACTAGTGGTATCGTCATTCTACCCGTACTTACAAGCAATATCTATAGCCAAACTATTTAGGTTAAGGGGACCTTAAGTGCCCTTTCAATTACCATATAAAATCCATATGGAAGATTTCCATGTTCTCCAAAAGCATAACCATTTAGCCATTAGACTTTCCAAATCATTTAAACCATTCATAAATCTTTTGTCCAATTTAAAACATACAAGAGTTCCATTAAAATAAGTCAATGCAATGAACATATCTTTATAAGCATTTTATCAAACGCCTTGGTGAATAATACAACCAAAACCAATTTTAAAGAGCATTAAACGAGTACCATGCAATCCAATTATACAAAACAACCATTAATGCATATTAAAGCATAATTAAAACCATAGGAAGCCATAACCAAGAATTAAATATCAAAACCTCCAATAATAGTTAATAAACATAATCATGAAATAGTAAAACCATGAAATCAATCATATAAACCATTCCTTTTGTTAAAATTACAATGAGGGAAGTGAATCATGCCTTAAACCAAGAAATATGATAGAATAAGTCACTAAGATAAGCCCCAATGCAATCTGTAAGATGAAACCCTATTCTTCATTCCCCAAAAGCTCTTGAGAGAATTTTGAGATTTATTGAAATATTTTATAAGTGTTAATGAATAGATTACTAGGGTTAATAACCTTCTAAGTGTATTTGAATTCATAGGTCCTCGTTAGGGTAAGTAGGAAAATGTCTAACATGCCCTGACTTAAATTTCCTAAAAACCCGCCACAGGGATACGACTAACCCATATGAGTCATACCATCGTATACGATCGGTATCCACCACTCGTATCCAAGCATCAACCCTTTAATAAAATACCATCCAGTATACGACTCATCAAACATAGTCATAACCATTACTTACGGTCTGTACCCATAACCATAGAATGAAATACTAGGAGGATCAAACATTATCCACTATACGAGTCTGTTATACAACTTATACCAACCCCTATGACTCATACCCATATTTTGTACCCATTCTAGTGACCAATACCATCTCACCAACTAACACTTATCAGCATATAACAGGACCATACCACTTGTACCACAACATACGACTTGTACCCATGAGTCATATTGGGTATGGAAAATAGATTTACAGGAAATTTTCTAACGGTTAAAACCCAGGATGTTTTGCAAATTTCTAGGTGTCTTATAATAAAGAATAGTTTAGGACACATATGTAAGATAATAAGGTTACTCATAAAATGGTTGGTCACCTTTAACACTTGAGGTTTGACATGCCAATAAGACTAGTGTATAAGTTGTTGTTTTATATCGTAGATATGTTATTCATATGCTCATAGTCCTGCATCTTGATATTTAACTCTTATAAGCATCTACACTTAATTACGTGGTATTATGTGTACTTTATATTAGTATTTCATATGTACTGATCCATTATGTTTGAGAGTGTTACATTTTTAAAAATGCAAGATCAGGTATACCAGTTAGTATACTTCTATACTAGTCACCTATTCAATAATAAATAAGATATTTGGTCAGATTCTTTCTCATCTGGAGAAGTAGATGTTTAGTACTAATTAGACATATTTATAGATATAATGTGGTAGGTTGGGATCTTATACCAACTGTCTTTCATTACACTATTATAAATTTTATTATAGGCTTTGTAGATGGTGTAAAATTGTCATATGTAGTTATAGTTTCAGTTATTTATTAACATGGAGTTTGGTTAGCTAATATTGTTTATATTCATAGTCCCTTATTATTGATTATGACTAATAATTCTCTACTATTTTAGGTCAGTTTCTTAGTATATGTTCATATGTTTCTTATTCGACATGTCCGGGCATAAAGAATGGTAAATTAAGTAGTATAGGATTAATGTGTGTTGAAGTATGCAGGTCAGTGAGGACTAAAAGTAACACGAGAAAACATTTTTAGGAACATTCCTAACGACCATCACAATAAGTCGTAGCCCTTGGCAACGAATCCTAGGATGATCCGTATCCACTAGGAGAGAAAAGTTATATTTAAAATCCTATATGAACTTTACTGCATCTATCAAAGTGACCCATAGGTAAAATTCAAGAGGCGGGTGAATTGAAATTTTTCTTCAGTGAGTCGACTATTGACCCTTCACAGTTGGCTCTCCTGCAGATCAGAACACTTCACAAATAGATTGAATTCAAAATAGTTAAGAAAAAAATAATAAAAAGTAAAGTGACAACACAAATATTTATACTAGTTTTGTACACCAATGTAGTGCCAATATCTAGTTTCCTTGAATTTTGAAGTTTTCATAGATCGTTGAATATTTGGCTCAAGTCCAATGAGAGGAAATAAGTTTATAAGACTTATTTTGCTTTTCAGATCTTGTGACATAGCTTTATTTTATGTTATAAAGTTGAGTCTATCGTACTCTCTATATAATAATTGTAAATTAAAGTTACAGCACTTTGTAAGACTAAGAATAAGACACTTTGAATTTTCTTTTCAAAGTTGCGTGAGTAGTGTCTGTCTTCAGTTTTCTTCTTTTATAGTCTTCAGCTGCTACTTGTCATAAGGAAACAAAAGAGATTTATTCTCAATTAATGATTCAAATTGAATCCTTTATGGAGAAAAATAGCTATTTTATGGGTCCATATCATATATATAAATATATGGCTTTGCATCACGTCCATATCACATATGTGCGTGATCTATCATTTTTTTTAGTCTTAATGTCCAAGTGATTGTTCTGTTCGTTCTTCTTTTGTTTAGATCTTTATTGATTTTCTGACTGGTCCAATCTGCCATGATTATGGGATGATGATTCTCCTTCTATTTTAAGGATATGAATTTGTTTGCCATGCTTGTTTGAGTGTCATGATCTTCTTATGATTGGATGTCCTTCAAATCCTAGATAGGTCTTCAATATCTTGCTTTTTTATTATTTTACCATCTATAATCTTCCAGTATCTTGCATCCTTTTCCTGCAAAGATTCATTTATTAGTTTCTCATTATTAAAATGTTACATAAGGAGACTAACAAGCTCCCCCTTTTTTTATAATGACAAACTAAAACATCAGTTGACTTCCTTGTTTGTTTAGCCCCCTTAGTCTTGCTGCCTTTGGGGATGTAGTTGGCTCTGGTATGATGATAGTTGACTTAGTTCTTCTCTTTCCTATCTAGTTAACTGATGCAAATACTATGCACCATGTCCTTCTTTTGACTTAATTAAAAAGGATAGATCAAAAATAGAAAAAAGAATAGTCCCATCAACAAAACAAAACAAAAAGGAAAACAAGCCAAAAATGATAACCCAAAAAGCATATAGTTTTAGATAAGCATAGTTATGGTAACAAACAAAATACGTCAAAGAATGAGTATAAGTGTATTTATATAGGATATAGTATGAAAGGGACATCCCCATTTTGAATAAAAGGTGTTCAACATCATTTTCAAAGAAATAAGTAATAGAGTTATGCATATTAGAGCAGAAACGATCATAAGATTTATCTACACTGTTGATAAAGTTGGAGTTAGAGTTTTTAATAGAGATGGAAAGATTATTTAAGAAAGATAAGGATTTAAACATGATGGACTCAACTTGAAAGAACATCCAGTTAAACAATTTCACCCCTTCCTGTTTGAAGCTGTCAAGGGAGAGTTATGCTTTACATATGTCGGTACCTGCCTCTTTTCCTTGCTGTAACAACTTTGTAATAAACTCCTTGATGTTGTCTATTCCTTCCTTGATTACAGTGAGCTCGATTTTGATTTCTCCAGCCTCATTTTCTTCATTAGACATGGATTTTGGACTAGGTTTATTTATCCTGGATGTGTCAGGTCGGCTCTTGACATATTCCTTTTTACACCATTCTTTTTTAACTAGAACATATCCCATGCTTGTGAAGGTCTTTAAGTCATAGGTGTCAGAGACTTCTACCACTGAATAGGCCGAAACATTAATTTCTTAGTGAATAAGAATCCGAGTGATGAGCAAACTGTAGGGTAAGCTTGCCGAGGGACGGGAGTCATCTACTTTCCATCATTTATTTGTGAATCAAGGCACTCCAATTGATTTTGTAATTTTTGATCAGGTAGTACAGAATAAATACATCTCTACAAGTCACATTACTAAGAGATCCCTTTCGAGCAATCAAGGTGGTTGCAAAAATATGAGCTAAAATCCTATTACAGAAACTGAGGAATAAAGGACCAAAATTAAGGCTATTGGTGTCAGGATCTAAGAAATCCTTCGTTGCTTCATCAAAATTAACTTCAAAATTCTTATTCCAGGTGTTGTTCATGAAAGGGATGACATTAGAGAATTTAGTGTCAAAAACATTTTCAAATAAGAAGTCATTTAGAAAAATACGAGTACCAAGAATCAGAGTTTTCAGTTCCCCGCTATAAGAGGAAATATAAAAATTGGTGAAGAATATGCCGATGGGATATGAAAAAATTTTAAGGCCATATAGGAGAAGCATCATTGATAAAGTGTCGGATATTGTAGTACGATTCCTTTAGGAGAGAGAGATTGATGAATCTACCAAAAACAATGGAGCGATTCTTGAAAGTGAGGAACTTCTCCAGTGAGAGAGTGTCCATAAATTATGCATGTCCTTTAGAGGGAGGGGCTCTCCTTCTTTTAGAGGACAACATGGGCTATTAGTGGTGTATTTCTTGGATACAGTCAACTAGATAGACTGAGATGAGGCTTGATCCAGTGTTTTGAAAAGAAGGACAGGGCAAAAGTTGGAGGAGTTTAGGTTAGGCAATGTTTTAGAGAGAATAGCCATTGATTATGTTTTTGTCATAGTAGAGAGAGAAAGGGAATGGATAAGAATATAGGGAAGAGAAAAAGTGGAAGAGATTGGATGAATGAGGAAAGCCAAGGGTTAGGGTTAAATATAAAGGGGAAGACGAGTGTTGGGAAGAGAGAAGGGCAGAGAAGGTAATAATGAAGGAAGAGACAAATGTGGCGTGTGAGAGGGAAGAATTGAAAGAAAAAGATGGGGGGTGGGGGTGGAGGGAGGAAGGAAGGTCAGAAGTTATTTGAATATTTTTGTGCAAAGAAAATTTTAGAAATACTTTAGAGAATCGGTAATATATATGGCACCGAGTTTTTCTACAAACAAAATCCTCATCAATAAGTAAAATATATAATTTTTGGTAAAAAAAGACCAACTAAAATATTTTGACCAAAAAATATGATCATAGGTCATTAAAATTGGATCCTTTTGAAGATCTTCCTTCTTGTGAAAATAAATTTGGACTAAGTGAAATGATTTGTGTCAAAAAATACGAATCATAAAATATTAATACAAAATCTTTTTCTGAGATATCAAGAGTTTTTATAAGACACAATTTTCTTCCACATCATGGACAACAAATTGTGTAAAGCTAACAATAAAATACACAGAACAATTTGAATTGGCTATCAGCATAACATTACCACATATTGTTGGGATAATCTCACGATATAAATTAAATTACAAAATTTAAAGAATTTATGTACAACAACTTCTAAGAGTTGTGCACACTGCTGCGGTTGCTAAAGAGTCAACTGAAGTTTGTTGCTTGCTACGCCATAAGTTAGGCATATTATTCATGGGACGAAGCTTTAATCAGAATGGAAAAAATTATCATAAGAAAATGTGAGAATTATCTGGAATAATCTTAATGAAAATAGAAATATAATGATTATTTTAAAAAAAAAATAATTGGCCTCCTTTTAAAAAAGATTTTAAATTTTTTGAAATTGTTTCACAAAAATCACTTAAGAATTGATGCATCTTAAAAAATTTGAGACTTTCTATAGACATGAACAATTCGTATTTAATTCAGACCTCATTGGGGATTTTGTTGATGTTAGTGCTTTCTGCCATTATTTCTATTTGAAGAGTCGACTCTGAAAAGGGCATAGTCGACCTTCGGTGACATTGCTTTCGTCATTGTCACTGAATTTGATAGTTTTTCATTTGCATTCTGTCCAAATAGATGAAATCTTTTTATTTCAAGCTATACTTTTGGAACATCCTCTATCAATCCCTATAATTTGCAAACATGTTCCTGCAAAACAAGAAGATTAATTCTGTTTAGGTACCCAAGTGATCATGGATATTTTTGGGTTAGATGTATTTCCTTTGGGTTTTCAAATCCACAGACTTTTAGGCTTATGCACGCAACTGTAGGATTTGGGCCTTTTCTATCCACAGATGAAATAAATGGGCCCTCGATTAAAGAAAGGGTTCTTAGCTGATTTAAACGACCCTGATGAGGAAGTAGAATAGTTTCTAAAAGAGTTTAACCCTATGAAACTATGTCTTGGGTATTCCTTAAAATTATTTAATTTTATATTGGTCTCGTCAAGTTCTTCATTGAGTAGGTTAATCTTAATTTTAAATGCCTCAATTTTAGTTTCCTAGTTTCATCGTTCCTCTTTCAATTTTCGTTTAAATTGAGCTTCGCAACTTTTATTCTCTTGAGCGAGTTTGTTATATTCATCTATAACATTTTGAAGATTGTTAGTAATCATATAACAATCATGTAGACTTACATCCATAGGTTCACCTGTTGCCATAAAGCATATATTTACGGTTTCTATTTCTTTTTTGGTTTCATATTTATCACTTCATGCTCTAAAATTTTTATTTTTCCTAGATGTTATTATATTTAATTCATGACAATTCTGTTTGAATTGGCCAAGCTTTCCACAGTAGTAGAAGCATTCATTATTTCTGATGGAATAAATATTTTTTCCTCCTTTGGATCTCTTTTGTCTCTGCCTCATGATTTTACATACTCCACAGTTGATGAGGGCTACTCATTTACCATTATCATCTTCCAGAATTTCCTCTTCTCCAATTGGAGCAATATTAAAGGCTACTAGTTTCCTCTTTTCATCTTTGTGAAACCTATTGATATAACTTTTTTCATATGTAATAAGGTTACCTCGTAGTTTGTCGTATGTCATGTTGTGAAGACCTCCATCTTCTAGAACGGAAGCCCTAGCTTCCCATGTTCTTTGGAGACTTTGAACTTGCTTCTTGACTTGCAGGCTATGCGGATAAATCATCCCTAGTGATTTTAGTTCGCACACAATTTTTACTGAATTTGGCGAACATTGTTTCAATGTCCTCATTTTCCGCCATTTTTAATAAGTTGTATTCATTGACAAGAGCAGCCATTTTTGACGATTTGACTTTAGTGGTTCCTTCATAGGTTACCTCCAATTTGTCCCACAAGTTTTTCATTGTTTCAAACATTGAAATGTTGTGGTGTTCTTATACACTAATTGCACACAAAATCAAACTTATAGCACGAGCATTAGTTTGGATTACCTCTTTCTGTTGTTTAGTGTCCTCGAAGCATTCAAGGACTTCTATATCAGAACTACTAGATTCTTTATCTTTGTCCATTGACTTTTCCTTTAGTGTTGGAATCAGCTTTGGACCCTTTTTTATGACCACCCAAACATGGAAGTCATTTGATTGGACAAAGATTCGGAACCTATTCTTCCAGTAAGAGTAATGTTGCCCATTAAGTTATGGTGGTCTTGTTAAATAGTGACCATCCTAAAGGAGAGCACTGGGAATATGATAACCAACCATTTGATCTTTGCTCACTTATGGGGGAAGGGTGAATTGTAATTTTTTTTTGTGAGTTGACTATTGACCCTCCACAGTTGACTTGCCTATAGATCAGAATATTTCAAAAAAGATTAAATTCATAATAGTTAAGCAAGATAATTATAAGAAGTAATGTAACAATACAAAGATTTATTGTGATCTTGTGAGACAACTTCAATTGATGTTACAAAGTTGAGTCGATCCTACTCTTTATATAAAAATTGTAAATTAAAGTTACAAAGCTTTGTAAGATGAAGAATCAAACACTTTGAATTTTCTCCTTGAACGTACATAAGTAGTGTCTATCTTTAGTTTTATTCTTTTATAGTCTTCGGCTGCTACTTATGATAAGGAAACCCAAGAGATTTCTTCTTAATCAAGGATTTAAATTGATTCCTTGATTGAGAAAAATAGTCGTTTGATGTGTCCATATCAAATATTACTATATACGACTTTTGATCATATCCATATCAGATATGCCTATAATCTATCCTTCCTTTTAGTATTGATGTCCATGTGTTGTATGTGTTCTTTCTTCTATTGTTTAGATCCTGATTGATTTTATAATAGATCTAATCATCCATGATTATGGGATTGTGATTCTCCTTCCATTCCCAAGATATTAATTTTCTTGCCATACTTTTTAGAGTATCGTGATCTTCTTATGATTGGATGTCCTTTCTTTCCTTGAGAGGTGTTAAATATCTCGCTTCTTTTATTCTTTTAACATAAGTAATCTTCTGGCATATGGCATCCTTTTTCTTGTAATATTCATTTGTTAGTTTGTCATTATTAAAATGTGACCTAAGGAGGCTAACAATAGGGTCTCACTATGACTTGTCGCCTTAAGACATGGAGACTGGAGACAAAAGACCAGGTAAGCTTCCTAAGACAATCGCGACAGGTCTTTCAAAGGATACATAGGTAGATTGGTTACTCCATACCACCCATAAAATAGAGGGAAGGTGGAGGTGTCAATCCATAAAGTTAAAGCCCTCCCAGCCAAAACAATGAATGCTAGTTGAAAAGACTGGTCTAAAAAGCTTGATGACGCATTTTGGGCATATCGGACTGCTTTCAAGACACCTATTGGCATGCCACCATTTCAGATGGTCTATGGAAAATCTTGCCACCTGCCAATAGAGCTGGGATATAAAGCGTTATGGACACTCAAAAGGTTGACTTTGAATTAGAAGAAAGCAACAGAGATAAGACTGGGGCAACTGAATGAGATGGATGAGTTCCACCTCAGGGCATATAAAAGAGCAGATCTATATAGAGAAAAAATGAAAAAGTACCATGATTGGAGAATAGACAAGCGGGCATTTAAAAAGGAGGACTTGGTGCTTCTATTTTATTCCAGACTTAAATTATTATTGGGCAAGATGAAATCTAAGTAGTCAGGCCCTTTTAAGGTTAGTTAAGTCCACTCATCTAAAGTAGTGGAACTCAAAAACAAAGAAGGCAGTAACTTCAAGGTAAATGGGAAACGGGTCAAGCTTTATATTGGCCCAAAGGAATCATTGAAAAATAACACCATTATCTATCTCGATGATTTATGAAGTAATTAAAATACTTGAGTCGTGCCGCGATGTTAAATCAGGCACTACATGAGAGGTAACCCGTAATCCCTAAGATCGATCTAGTCCAGGTATACTTTAACTCTTAGTTTAGTTTTGATTTAATTCTAAGTTGAGGATGTAGGGTAGCCTGTTGTTGTAACATAGTTGTGGTAACCAGGAGAAATACAATCACAAAAGGTAGTGATATGTTCGTGATTGACTTTTGGACACCCCTCCAATACCTTGTTTGATAAATTATATTGATTACATTTACTTGTGGCCATTGTGAATCTTGTTGTGGCATTAGATATAGCTGCTTGATGATCATTTCTGAACAATTGCATGAACTAGATAAGTAGAGGTCTAGGATATACTTGTGTGCCAGGTATGTGTGACCTACTACTTGATTCCCTCTGCATGCTAAAACCAGAACTTGCCTGGTTGGTTTTGCCATGATCTTAGGATAGGAGTTAGGACAATATTATAGGCCATTGTTGATTAACCTACTTTTAGCCTAAATATCCTTCCCTGTATGCATAACACCCCTTGATATTTTTTAGAGCCTAAATTGACTATTTCTTTCGTATGGCACCTTTCACCTTCCCATTTATTCCTCAATGAACCTATTTATCACTGGCCTTCATTGGACATTGAGCACTTTTACCTAGGCAAACAACCTAAGTTGAGGGTGGCTATCATATGGGTGCATGGTGTAAGCTGAGTATGAAGAAAGGTGGAATAAAAAAGAAAGAATATAAGCTGGGTTCTAAGAAAAAAAGAAAGCAGAACCCAACTTGAATATGGACGACCAAGAAAAAGGATAATAAGTGAGCCCCCAGAAAGTAGTGTAGTGTCAAGGAGGCATAGTTACTCTAAATGACCTTGAATATCATACCAGCTCCAAACCACGTTACAAGCCTAAAAGAAGTTCTATAGTGATTCTAGCTAGCCTGTTTTAGGAATTTGGTAACGAAAATAAGGGCAAACCTATGGTACTTGGCATTCACTGACTGAAACTTTCTTTTGAGAGAGAGTCTTTTGATGACCCCTATATTTGCAGTATTCTATTTCTTATATGAGAAGAGGGGGATTTCTTTGTTGTGAGGTCATACTGGTATTGTTGCTAGCTACTTTCTTGTTTAGATAGTGTGGCATTGATATGTGAATGGTTGTTGCGGCTAAGATTGATGCTGCTGCTTGATTCCCTTGTGTTATAGTACTG
Organism: Capsicum baccatum var. pendulum; assembly: GCA_030864225.1. Lineage (NCBI taxonomy): Eukaryota > Viridiplantae > Streptophyta > Magnoliopsida > Solanales > Solanaceae > Capsicum > Capsicum baccatum. The sequence continues at coordinate 156,403,475 of CM061557.1, read as the reverse complement.
TTTTCAAGGATATGCACAGTTGGTATTAGTTGGTTTGGCAATGAATGGATACCTTTGTATTTAGCTTAAATGAAAAATTGGCTGCTAAATGTTCTATGTGTTCTCTTAGTTGAATTAAGTTGCTTGAGGACATGCAATTGTTTTAAGGTGAGGGTGTTAATGTGTGCACAATTACTAACACATTTAAGGCCTTTAACCTAGAATAAATGTGAGGCCTTAAGCAACATTTGTTGTTTTTTGATGTGTTTATGTTAATTTTACATATTAAGCTAATGGGATAGGGAACCAACAAGAATGGAAGCAAAAAAGTTGAAATCTGGAGAAATCTTAAAAAATATGTGGCTGACGACATTTGTGATAAGTCGTCAGCCCAATGATAGGCTATCACAGTTGCCACCAAATGTAACCAGGGAGTTGGCATGAAGTAAATGTTGTGACGACATCTGCTAATAAGACATCAAAAGTATGAAAAGCTATCAGGGATACCGTCAACCTTAACAAGAGAATGGGAATTGCTATAAAGTTGTGACGACGTATCGTGATAAGGTGTCAGAGTTGTGATAAGCCATCAGAATCACCGTCAGCCTTAGGCAAAAATTATCAAAATGGAAGAGGAGTTGATGACATCTATGACACGCCATCAGACTCCTAATAGGCCATCATTATCGTTGTCAGCCTGAGACAGCAAAGGCTAAACTTAAGGAGAATCTGACGACATCCGTGATAGGTAGTCACGGGTGTCGTTGTCTATTACGAGGAAAATTTGAAACTTTTAATTTTATTTCCTTATTTAGGGTTTACTATTTAAAGAATCTTTTGAGGGTTTTTATTAATATGAAATTATCAAGCTATCCAGCTATCCATTGACATATTGATATATACAATTTTTTTTCTCTCTCTAAGAATAGTATTTTAGAGTTCTGCCTTGTGATTCAATTATAAGAACACTTTTAATTTCATTCATTATTGTAAGTTAATCTTTCCATTTATGAATACAAATTGTGTTTTTATTTCTTGCATCATGAGTAACTAAACACTCGTAACCTGGATTATGGAATCTAAAGTTAGGTCATGATATGGTGTTAATTAATTACTCAAGTTTAATATGTGTTAGGATTTCTTGGTAATTCTGAGATTAGAATTTATGTTTGTTGGTTGCAAACAATATGCCTACCTACTTTTGTTTGCTTAAGAAAGAAATCATAAACGGTAGGAAGTGAATTATCAACAGGGACTCGGAAAGGGTTCGTTTAATAATCAGTGCTGTAATAAGGTTGATTAACCTAAGGTAAAATATAGGCAGTGAGTTACGATTTTCTAAGTCTGAGAGGATTAGGAAATTAGACGCTCAAATAGGTCAAGAGATATTTGAGCATATCATCAATAAAGATAGTGTGTCATCCTAACCATCATGAGAACCTTGAGTTAATGGTAGCATCTGTCATGTTCCGTAAGACCTAGTGAACATAATCCTGTTTATCTCATAAATCTTGGTTACAAACATTAAGTTCAGTGTGATAAACAATTTTATGCAAAACTAAAACCCCCATTTTAGGAAACAGTAAAACTACCAGTGAATTAAATCGTAAACAACTTGAGTTCACACCTTATTCCCTGTGGGATTTGACCCCAACCTAGTTGGGTTTTATATTGAAAATGATCGCTTAGACTCATTCAAGAGTGTAATTTGAGCGTTATCAAAAGGCAAGGCTGCATATAATAGTCAATCCCAAGATAATGTATATTCAAGGTTCGACACACATTCCTATACTAAGGTGGGTGATGAGACCTCAATAGAAACTTCTACACACCAAAATCGGCCTTCACTTTTAGCTCAATCTGTACTTCAGATTTTGGTATCCCCATAAGTTGACAGATAGGATATTAAAGGTATAAAGGTCATATATGATTGGCCGATTTATGCGTCTAACCACGTATGGCTTAAGAGAGGTTTCTATAAGGATCCACAATTGATTACTATAGTATGTATGAGAAGCCCAAGTTTTAGAGGCTATTTAATAAATATATGTTCGGGTAGATGACTGAGGAGTTGGATAGATATAATCCAATATTAGTTTGAGAATTATATGCAGCCTATTAGGTCATATTGGAGGTGCTAGATCTATAGGATTTATTATGGAATGTTAATGACAAAATACTGATTCTATTGATTCATGGTGTTAATCTTAAATTTTTGAGCATTCTACCTCTGGGTTCTTTCATTGTCTAGATTTTGTTACCCTGACCAACACTATTTAGATTGAATACCAAATTGATGATGCGAAAGGTAAAGCCTAATCATATCATTTCTAATGACAAGTTAGTTCAATTTTGGTTGATGACAAACATTATTTGTACCACCAAAAAGGAGGTTGAATGGTTGTCTAGTTGGTCATCATATATAAATAAGGGGCAATTAAGCTTTACTACTAAATTTTGATGGATCGTGGTTCATCACTGATTAGGTTCCAGATTCAATGACAATGTTCTAATCCCCGATTGTGCTATCTTGTTGGTAGGGATTATAGAGAGTTATGAGATTAACATAGAAAAGTCGATTTCCTAGAAAATCTAAGATAGAATGGTTGAGCTTGAGATGAGCATTCCATTTACGTGCCTAGATACTTAGTTTTTCTATAGATGGGTGTTCTGATATTGCTGAATATTGATTATTTCAAAGTGGGTCCACTAACAATCTTGGGCTTATTCAAGATCCTACGAACTTAATTTCCAGGGATAAAATTGCAGTAGATGTTGTATTATTAGGATGGGCCTTTCAATCAGGTGCATTAATAGAGATTTATACAACGAACTTTGTTGATATTAGGATGGCACAGGTTGAGTACAAAATTGAGACCTAGGGGGCTCAGCCTCATGCTACTACTGATGCTACCAATTTTCTTTCCTCATGGTTAGCCTTAGTTTCAACCTCATCGACCTCAATTCCTTATTCATCCATTTTGTGTCCACTTTATAGTGGTATATTTTAGTTTTTTACAGAATTTTATTCAAACCATGCTAAAATAGTTGGCCATAATAGAGTAAAAGGTTGACAACATCAAGACTGGGGTTCATCATTGGTTAAAAAAGGACATTTGAATAGAGATACGTAGGATACAAATTTTTTTTGATAGTTTTGAAAGAAGGAACATTGATAAGATTGATGGTGTGAAATCACTGGATTTGTATGGGATTCTAGAGGATCTAGAATCTCTTTGCGCTATAACAAAGGAAATGTTTTCCATCTTATTTCTACCATTTTAGCTCCTACCATGCTTGTAATAGAAGAGATTAAGGAGGTTGAGGTGGTTGACATATCGGGCACTAAGGGAAATAAAAAAGTATCGACAATTGTGGAAATCTAGAACATAAAAAAGACAATAGTAAGAGAGACAAATAAAATTTGAAAAAAAGCAAAGTAAGAGAGCAAGCAATCCTCCCAAGACCATCTTCTTGAGATTCATGAGATGGGGTGTTGATCTAGGATCTCCATAGTTCATAAGGCTCTAAGTGATGTTTTGTATAGCTGTAGGGGTATGATAGTTAACCTTACTAGTTTGATACCTTTTAGTTTATAGTGTAACTCTGTGCTATGTTTATGTGCGGTATTTACTTAGTTCGACTTCGTTTGTGCAATTTGAAATTTCTTCAGTTAGTCTTGCCTAGGTTGTAGGATAATTGGTTAGGAAAGAAGCATACATTATATTTCAGTAGTCCACTTTTAACCTAAAATCCCTTACCAAATGGAATTAATATACCTTGATCTCGAGTTTGAGCCTAAATTGACCTATTTCTTTCATTAGCCTACTCAACTTACTCTATCTACTTACAATAAACCTTATTTGGCCCTAATCCCTCCTTAGACACCGGGTACCTCAATTCAGACAAATTTTCTAAGTTGGGATGACTATAATAGTGGTGCGAGTATAGAGTGGGTATGGCGAAGAAGTTAGTGAAATAGAAAAATAATTTGGGTGTGCTAAGAAAACCAAAAAAAGATAAATTAAAGTGTGCAAAATAAAAAGAAAGAAAAATAAAAAAAGGAAGATAAAGTATAAAAATAAAATCACAATTGAAATCTAAAGAAAATCATAGGCGAATGAGGGAGAAGAAATTAAAAGATGTTTAAATGTAGAGCTAAAAGTATTGCATTGTCAAGAAGGGTTGAAACACTTTATGTATATTTATAATACCAGTCCTCAAGCCTATCTCACAAGATGATAAAAGTTCTATAGTAGTCCTAGTCCAAGCATCAAAAAAATTATGTCATAGAAAATAAGGGCAGGCCTATGGTATTTCACCCACTCTATTTGAATTTCCATGTGAGAGTGAAAGTATAGATTCAATATCAATTTATATTTGCATCAATAGAATGTAAGCATATGAGACATCTTTACTATGAGAGAACTTGGGTTGCATTATTGGTTTTTATTTGTTTGGGTAATGGCATTTGAATGTATGCTTTTTTTCTTGTTCATAATGTGTTGTGTTGCATCCAACTGTACATGTAAGTGCATGCAATCGTGCAACTAATAAGGAGACTCTTGTGAGCTGAATATTTTTTATATATATATATATATAAACTAGAGATAGTTTAAGTTTTATTGTACTAGAAGTAACAATGAATAATAACGGAAACTAAAAGTGTTATAATAATAATCTAGAGAGTTTCGAGGTCAAGGAATCTTGAGCATTCATGTGAAGCTATACAATATCATTGGTTTAGTTATCTATCTTAGTTGTTGATTCACGGGGTTAATATAATGAATAAGATCTTTCGATCCTGTAATCATTTATTTAAATTAGCCTCAAAACTACATTGTTAAGTGTGGATGTGGGAACTAATTCAAATGCATTTATATTTCATCCCTTATTTGAGCTAATGGGATATATTAGGTATATTCCTACCCAAATCGTGAATATTATCTTTAATTCATCAAGATGTTAAGAAACCATTTCTTATGTTCCATGTTCTAATGTAATGTTACTCCTTTTGAGATCATATAAGAAATATGGATGTATTCATGTCGCGAATCAGTCGAATATAAAGTGAAAGAACATAAGATAGCCAAATATGATAATTAAATTTAACCAACTTGAATGCCCACAAGGAAATCACGTTTATATCCTCAATACCCTAGAAAGAGGGTATTTATCCACTCATAATCATACAAAGAATCACCATTAATGAATTCATAGGTAAACCTACAAGAAAACTAGAAATTAAAGGAAAAAAAAACCTAAAGTAGAAACCTTGATGCCTTCTCTCTCCAAATGTGTATTGTTCCAAAGAAGTCTTGTAAATGTGGCTACATACTCCTTATAAAGTCCATTAAGTCATCCATAAGCTGCTCCAAATGACATATATGCATTTACCACTTTTCCATCAACTTAAACTAAGTGAAAACTAAGTTTGAGAAATTTTAGAGAGGGGAGGAGGGGTTACATAGCATGGCCAAGGTAGTGTACCCTCACCCTAGGGGGCTTGGCGCATGACACCCTCCTATGCTATGGGGTGGGATGCATGGCTACTTCCACAAGGAGAGGTTTCTTCCAATCTTTGCCCTCTTTTTCTCATCAACTTGTTCCTTGTTTCCCCTATCTTTGTAGCTTGTGTGTCAAATTTATTTATCTTTCATAACAAATATTAGTCCATAAAACACAATAATTCTCATCAAATTATAGTAGAACAAGCACAACATAGGCTAGCCTAACTAGTTTTCTTGTCTAAACTCTATTGGATTCTTTCAACTCTTGAATAGTTCCAAATATACCTTAAGCATTCTAAGCATGTAATTTATCACACAAATAAACCTATACCCAATTTATACTTCATTAGGTACATAAAGTTATCCTTAAAATTAACCTAAACAAACATAGATAAAGACATTTTGGTGTATAAATACACATACAATCACCACCGAACACTTAAAGCCTTGTTCGTCCTCGAACAAATGTATAAACTAATCACAATCAAGGAAGAATCTAACATCACTACTTGAACTAAGACACTTAAGCTAAAACTACAAAAACTACATTAATAACATCTTCGATATTAGGCATGTCATATTACAATTAGCACAACATGATTACTACTTTAATACTCTCTAGCCTAAAGAATTGACTCTTCAAACTCCGCAAACTCATGCACATTACTCAACAAAGAGATCATATCTATCACATGTCCAACATTAAACATGCACCATCACCATAAAAGAGTTACCTATATTAACTCACTTATGCAAGTTAACTCAAGAATGAGTGTAATAATCAAATTTCATTCACATTCACAAAGAATTCACAAGTCATATAACATAAATCACAAGCTTGAACTTAATATAGTAATCGATTAATGTTAGAACGTTAATGCTCAAGATCAAGTAGGACATTATGGGTTATAATGTATGATAAGCGATGGGTAGAAACTATTCTAGCCAGCAATAGTGACTATCTTCCCTAAGTCCTTTAATACACCACCACTTTACATAAAACTTATTTCCAACCAACCTATTTTGACCACTATTATATTCCCACCCCTATTTTATTTTGTACCATCTCTTTAAGCTAGCTTACATTTTTTTAGTGGGGAGTATGTTCCATCAACACATGATTTACATCTTTTAATCAACTTTTCTTTTCATTACACTAATCTCTACCACAACACATACCCTTTTTAAACACACCCATACTTATTACTTTAGGGCTTTAACTTCACTTTTTTCTTTATTCAATTTTACACTCCTTAAAATCTTAATTTTTCAAATAAAGCTGTTAGGAGTTTTCGATCAAAATTTTTCTCAATTGAAAGGAAAGGAATATACATATGAGGCTTCGAAAAATAGGCTAAAGGTTCAATGGGGCCAACTAAGGTCATCCAAAAAGGGTAGATAAAGTAGGTATAAAACATGGCTATCAAAGAAATGCCTGTATCATCTTCCAAACTTAACATTCTCTTTATTCTCTTTGCAAACACACCAAGAAAGTTCTAGACATCAATATGAAAACATAGAATATAACAAAAATAATAATGCATGATATACATGTTAATCTTTAGAAGGATATTTATAGACTCTCAACCAAGCAATTTCAAGAATTATAATTTCATCCACGATCACATAAGATTTGGATAAAAGCGCTAGGGCTCTTACAAAAGTGATTCAATTTTCAAATCATACCTTAGAAGTCAACACCACTTACAACAAGTAATCAAGTGTAGTACCTAGCTAGAGCATTTTTATATATTTCAGATGATTTTTTTAAAAATTACTCCTAAAAATAAAAAATATACTTGGTTCAAAGGGCTCCCACTTAGAAATAAACCAAAAATAAATACCGAGGAGTTTGTGAAATGTCTTTCTACTAAGCAGAAAAATTAATAAAAATGAAAATACACAAAGATACTATCTTTTCGTAATTTTTTAAATTTATTCAAAATTTTTTAAATAAATTAAAATAAAAACTCTATCGCATATTTCACTTAAACAAATTGGAAGATTCTCCACCCCACACTTAAAATCATACTTTGTCCCCAAAGTATAAATCAAATAAAGAAAAAGATTTAGAAATACTTCCTGGAGCTTATAATCCTAGCTATAAGCATATCACTTTCGTAGATTTCCATTATTGGGACCTTAGGACTCCACACTTATACTTTTATCATTCTCCTTAGCTTTAATTTTGGGTGCTCAAAGACTTCCCCTACTCTTCAAAAACACAAACAAAAACTAAGGTGACATTATATAAAAGAATAACCAACTATATTAATACATAGGTTTCCTCCCAAGCAGCTCCTTAAAGTTATGGCACGATTTACATCACAATCATCATTTATAATCTCTCAATCTCTTCCTCCCTTCCTATCACAATTTTTGTCTCTTCTACACTCTACCAAAAATACCATCAGAACCTGACCTTTTAAATCTTTTCTCACCTCATGTAGACTTACATGTAAGATTTTCTAGTACAGGCTCAATTATTATTTTGGGTAACTCTATTATAAAGTCTTAAAATGTAATAGGAAGTCTAAACTCCACAACACCATACTTATCCACTTGTACTACTGTGATCATGCATAAATATCTATAGTGTAAGGGTGTGTTGTGTTATTTGTACGCTTTAAAGTCCACCTCTTTATCATTTCATCTCATTTTTAGTGGCCCTCTATAACATCAATTAAAGCTTCACTGGTTGCAAAAAAAAAATGACCCAATATAATTGGTACCCTGTTATCTTCCTTATAGTAAGAACAACAAAGTCAACATGAATATTATACTTACCAATATAAATTAGAACATCCTAAAAATTTTCTTTGGGACTAGTCTAATTCTGTCTACCATTTATAACTTAACTTAATAAGACCTTGGATTTTGTAAACCCAATGTTTAAATACAACAAGGGAGATCAAATTGATGCTTTCCCCTAAATAACTCAAACCTTGAACAACATCACTTTCACCAATGTATATAAAGAGGCTTGACATGACCCGCCCTAGGGATTTGTCATAATGGGTGTACCAAGTTCGACTAGGATCAGAGACCACCCTTGTTACCCAACCGAACCTCCAGCCGCCAGCCCTGAGTTGGTTGAATTTTGAGTATGTATCAAGACAATGTATAGCTTACATAAAGAATTTAGGAACAAATAACAACTGTGATCATCCCAACCGAGTCTAACTATCCCATACAAATAATCCACCCATACCAAAAAATACCAAAACAAAGGCCATAGCCAAAGACATTCCAAACATAATTTAATTAATCCTAAAATTAAATATGACAGAACAGTGAGAAATTATTTCTGATGATGCAAGCCTCCAGGTTTATTCAAATGCCAAGGATTACACCAATATTGCTCTCGACCATTCTAACCTATAAAAGTACCATAAAGCCTCTAACAAAAAGAGAAATCAAATCCGTTTGGGACATGCACCCAACCATAGCCAAATCTATTGTCCAAAATAAAACAAAAATGTTTAGAAATATCTATAATAACATGTAGAGCCTTTGAAAGAATGGAAGATCACCACTTCAGTCCAAATATTGTCCTCGAGTTAATAACTATGTAGGAGGAGTAGAACACACGCTTCCTACATAGCGTAGGAATACAACCGCCAGTAGACGGGTTAGGGAGTGACCGCTAGCATGATCTCAGGGTAAGGATAAAATAATAGCCTTTATAAAACCAAGTAAAACCATCCATATGCACATAACCATACATATATATGTATATAATATATATATATAGATATATAACCATGGCGAGAAAAGATACTGGGTTTAGCATGCCTTTAAAATGTTTACCTTGGTTGAGTAGCTTTGCCATCCTAAGTAATCCATGGGCTATATGGGTTCAGCTCCCTCTACGGAAAGGGACCTAGTATATGTAGACGCACGACCAGAAAAGTATCCTATGGGATGACTAGTACATCCTCTAAATATAGTGTGACATTATGCATATGATCACCAATACCAACCTCATATTCGCAAATATGAGTTTTCAATATTTGTCCCTTCGGGACATCCACCTTCCACTACTTTGATACACATCCTGCCATTATTGGCCAATTAAAACCAATTTCAAAATAACCAAACCAATATCCATTTATTTACCAAGGACATTGATATTGGTATCATCATACTAACCCTTAGTATCATGTATAGCCAATCATTTATAGGTTTAAGGGGACTTTTAAGTGCCTTTCCATTTACCATATTAAACCACTTGGGAGATTTCCTTGTTCCCCACAAGCATAACTAATTAGATTTTTACCATTACAAGACATTTAAACCATGAATAATTCCTTTACCATGTCTTAAAACATGCAAGAGTTCCATTTGAAGTAGTAAATGTAATTCCTATATCTCTATAACCATTTTGTCAAACACAATGGGGGCATAATATGACTAAAACCAATTTCAATTACAATTAAACTATTCCTACGCAATTTAATTTTCCAAAACCACCAGTAATGAATATAAAATCATAATTACAACCATGGGAAACCATAACCAACCATATAACATCAAAATCCCTAAATCATATTTGAAAACCAAAATTATGCAATCAATGAAATCATGAAAACATTCATAAAAATTGTGCCTTTAAGTAAAATTAAACATGAGGGTGTAGAACATGCCTTAAACCAAGACGAGGATGGAAGTAAATCACCAAGACAAGCCCCAAATCAATCCTCTAGTTGAAACCCTAGCTACCTTTACCAAAAAACTCTTGACAGAATAATAGAGTTTTTAGGAAGAGGTTTTAAGTGTTAATGAGCAGAATAATAGGGTAAATAACCTTAAAAGTAGGTTAGAAGTTGTGGGACCCTAGAAGGATAATAGGAGAAATATCCGTAATACCCCTACTTATGTTTTACCAAAATTCCATCACAGGGATATATTCACCCATACAAGTCGTACCCTCTGATACGATTGGTACTAACCACTCCTATCGTGAGCCTCCACCCTGGGACCAAAAACATTTTAGTATACGACTAATCAAACCAATTCGTAACCACAACATACGATCTGTATCCATGACTCGTATCCCTTGTAGAGTAACATACCAGGACGATTGAACATTGTCTACCATATGAGTCCCTAGTACGATTTGTACCCAGGCTAATAGCTCATGGTAAGCCTCTCGTACTCAGATCAAACCTATGTAACCAAGTCTAAGATTAAGTTAAAGAACCAAATGATTCATAACCACCAATTTTACTCATACCCTTAAGTGGTATCCATTCCATTAACAAAAATCCATCCCACCAACCACCACTGGTCAATATACGACTGGACCATACCATCTGTACCGCAATATACAGCTCATACCCATGAGTCATATTGGGTCGAGAAATAAGAATTCTAAGAAATTTTCAATGGTTCAGAAACTACGGTGTTTCAGTCTCCCTAACTAGGAACATTCGTCCCCGAATAACGGACAAGGTAGTGACAACCACACGCAAGAGTAATTTGCATTATGTTATCAAACATAATTCTAATCTTTAACATATTTTGAAAACAAAGACGCAATGATATTAATCATTACCTTTGCAAATTTGAAAGGATAGATATGTTGAAGACTCATACCTTTCGTACGAATCCCAGGAGTGGAAAAAAATATAGTTATTTGGACTTCATGTCCTCTTACACTCTCTATGTATCTTCTTCCACCTTATGCTTCCGCATAAGAACCTAAACCAAAGTTACATCCTTTGTCCACAACTAAAGAACCTGCCTATCTAAGATCTCAACTAGGACCTCTTCATACGAAAAAAAATCAGTGAAACCCAATCTTTTAGAAGGAACAACTGAAGAAGGATCACTAATGCACTTCCTTAACATGGAAACATGAAAGACTGGATGAACCAAGCTCAAGCTAGAAGGCAACTCTAGCTCATAAGAAACATTACCAACTTTTTGCAAAAACTCATAAGGACCCGAATATCGCAGCAAATCAGGGACTGAGGTTCCCTTTCTTGCCAAACCGCACTACTCTCTTTATGGGAGATACCTTAAGGAAATCCTTATACCCAACCTCAAATTCCAAGTCTCTACACGTAACATCTTCTTAGGACTATTGACGACTTTAGGCAACCTTAAGCCTTTCTCGAATCACCTTCACCTTCTCTATAGAATGGTAAACCAAGTCGGGACCAAACATGTCCCTCTCATAAAGCTCAAACTAGCTAATAGGAGAAGTATACCTCCTACCATACAATGCCACAAAGGGGCCATACCAATACAAGAATGATAGCTATTGTTGTAAACAAACTCCACAAAAGTAGATGAACAATCCAATTGCCATCATAATCAATCACACAAACCGAATCATATCCTCTAATATCTGAATAGTTCTCTCTACTTGCTTATCTATCTGCGGATGGAAAGTAGTACTCAGCCTCACCTTGGTCCCTAACCCTCTAAAAAAAGATTTCTAGAAGTAAAATAAATTGTATTCCATGATTAGAAAGAATCAAAATAGGCACCCCATGCAGCTTTACAATCTCCTGAAGATACTGGTTCGTATAATCCTCTGCTAAGAAGGTAGTTCGCATTGGCAGAAAGTGCGCAGACTTAGTCATCCTATCCACGATAACTTAAATCAAATCATATTGACTCTAAGATTGAGGAAGATTGATAATAAAGTCCATATTTATCACTTCCCACTTCCACTTAGGCAAATCAATTTCTTGATACAACACTCCTGGCCTCATGTGCTCAACCATAACATGTTGACACACCATGCACTTCGCCACAAAATTATCCAGATCCCTCTTCATGCCATTCCAGCAGTAGACCTCTTTGAGATCATTATACATCTTAGTCAAGTCGGGATGAAAAACATAGAACGACTCATATGCCTCATCAAAAATCTTTTTTCTCAAACCATCGTCATCAGGAACACACAACCTTCCTTGGTACCGTAAAGTACCAGCACAAATGATCTCAAACTCCACTACCTTTTACCCACCAATGCAACTCTTGATTTTCATCAAGGTAGGGTCATAACATTTACTTATCCTTAATCTCTGCACTAAGAGATGATTGAGAAACTTCTTGCACCATTAACCCACAATCCCTAGAGTAAAAAAGGAAAACTTCAAGATTAGAAAAACGGTAAATATCCTTCAATAATTCCCTCTTTCCTTCTTTCACATAAGCCAAACTCCCCAGGGATAACCATCTAAGGGCATCATCAACCACATTTTCCTTACCTGGTGATAGTGAAAACTCATATCATAATCCTTGAGAAGCTTAAGACATTTGGTCTGCATGAGATTAAGCTCTTTCTGTGTAAACACATACTGTAGACTCTTATGATCAGAAAAGATATCCACATGAACACCAAATAAATAATGTCACTATATTTGTAAAGCAAACACAATTGGCAACAGCTCCAAATCATGAGTGAGATAATTTCTCTCATGTAACTTCAACTTCCTAGGAATCATAGGCAATCACCTTACCATGATGCATCAACACGCAACCAAGACCTACCTGAGATGCATGATAGTAAACCATGAACCCATCATTTCCTTCTGGCAAATTCATATTTAGAGCCGAAGTTAAATTATTATTTAACATCTCAATCTCCCTTCACAAGTATTTGACAAAGAAAACTTGACCTTTTTCTGAGTTAACTTAGTTAAAGGAGCAAGTATGGACAAAAAGATTTGCAAAGACTGCCTATAATTCCTGACTAAACCCATGAAGCACAAAATATTAGATAGAATCATGGATCTAGGACACCTCTTCACCATAACAACCTTCTTTGAATCCCCTATGATCCCTTCACTAGAAATAAGATAACCCAAATGTTATATTATTCAATCAAAACTCACACTTGGAGAACTTGGCATACAACTATTGTTACTTTAAGGTCTACAACACCACATGGAGCCGATTAGCATAATCCACCTTACTCTTTGAATAAACCAAAATTTCATCAATAAACAAAATAACGAAGACATCCAACTACTAACAAAAAACTTTGTTCATCAGCTCAATAAACAACATCGGAGCATTAGTTAACCCAAATGACATTACCAAAAACTCAATGTTCCAATACCAAATACGAAATAAATTCTTAGGGATATACACCCCCAAACTTTACCTGATGGTACCTGGACCAAAGATCTATCTTATAAAAGAACTTAGTACCTTGAAAACGGTTAAACAAATCATCTATCCTTGGGAGAGAATACTAGTTCTTAATCGTCACTTTGTTCGGCTACCTATCATCAATACACATCTGAGGGGAATAATCCTTCTTGGGCACAAACAACACTGGTGCACCCTAAAGAGATAACTAGGATGAATAAACCTCTTATCTAGAATATCCTAAAGTTGCTCGTTGAGTTTCCTCAACATACTCAAAGACATTCTTTATGGAGGAATAACAATTGAATGAGTATCCATAATTAGATTAACACCAAACTCTATTTTCATATTCTAAGGAAAACCAGGAAGATCATCCAGGATGACCTCTTGAAATGCATTAACCATTGGAGCTGACTGGAAAAAAGGACTTTCTGAGTCAAAAACAATAACATAGTCCATGTAATAAAGACAACCTTTAGAGATTAACCTTCGATCTCTAAAATAAGAAATAAACCTCCCCCTAGGAGTTAAGGGAACACCTTTGCATTCTATAACCGTCTCACAAAGGAACCTAAAGATAACCCTATGGGTTCAACAATCCAAGGATGCGTAACAAGAGTTTAAGAATTCCATACGTAGAGTGACATCGAAATACAACTTATCCAACTCAAATAGATCCACCAAGGTCTATTTTCTACCAAAATATACCACACACACCCTATATAGACTCTTAGAAATAATTGAGTCACCTACTAGGTAGAAACAAAAAAAGATCCAAAATAAGTTCTACATCAAAACCAAAAGGTACAACCATATAAGGAGTCACATAGGAGAGAATAGACCCTGGATAAAATAAACAATGTACATCATGAGAGAAAAGTTGTAGCATACAGTAAAGATATTAGGTGATTCCTTGGATTCCTATCGAATGCCAAAACATACAACCTATTCCAACTAATACTATAACCAGGAGCATTAACAGAAGCAAATACCTTACCATTAGTTGTAGGTGCAGAAGATGAAGCCACATGAATTTTGTTTGCCCCCATACCAACCCTATTAATTGAACAATCCCTTAGTAGATGGCCTAACCAGCCATACTTGAATAATTTATTCTTTACTTTATTGCAATAACCCTAAAAAGGATGACCACAAAATCAACAAAGAGGATATGAAGAAACTGGCTGACCTCCGCTTGCCTGAGATTAGGCACCGTGCACCCAAAAATTATCCCTAATATGATGATGCCTGCTTCCTGACTAGTCATAGCACTAGCGTAAGAGTAGGGACTACAACTCCCCAACTTCTTCTTCAACCACCTGCTACCATCTCGACCAACCTGAGACTGAGCATCTCTCTAATTAGAATACCTAATCCTTTTTCCTTGCCTATCCCTAAAATCTACCAGCTTTCTCTTTTCGTCCTCCACTTGCTATATATGAAATATCAACCTTGAGATATCCATATTATTAATTAGTAAGGTAGTCTTTCTATAATGCCCCAAGATCCCATCCTGAGATGTCACACGATTCTTATGACACCAAAGGACTACAAGCTAACCCTTTACTAATATCTGTACCTGTGTACTGTATAATATTTAAAATAAATGTGGAAACTAGCCATAACATTTAACACGTCTATAAATACTCATAACAGAAAATTGAATACTAATACATCCATCTGAATAGCCTCTAAACTATCTGAACTGTGGAGTTGATGGGATAGGTCCCCAACTAATTCCGTATACTAAAAATATAAACTAAGTCTAGAGCAATAATAGTAAACAAAGATTCATCCTCGAAAGAAGTGGACTCACTACTACGACTACTGCTGCAGACTGGGACTGAACTACTGAGTAAACTCTGGATACTGCGCCTCTGAACCTATGGTGTCAAATACAGTACCATAGTGAAAAATATGCCAGTATAAAAATGTATCGAGTATATCGACGAGGTAGGTTAAATGCAAGGGCTCATGCATGCATAATATCTAAACTGAATAATCATGAAAATACCACATGAGAACACATACACATTCATCAGTGCATAGAACATAGTCACAAACATCAAAAATCTAGAGACGGAAAATCACATACTGCCTTACTGCAGGCTGAACTCACTACTGACACTAATATATTAAGACACTGACTCATCTGATACCGCTTACTGAGAAACCAGATGTACTTACATCGATGACTGAATTATGAGCTTATTACTCTCAACTGTTAAGATTAAAGATCAACCTCTATAACAGATAATTAAGGAAGTTATTATCAATGGTAAGGAAATAATCATATCTAAATTTGACAATGGAAATAGTCAATAGAATCTAAGACTATGATCAAGCCTGTCAGGGGCATATCTCTGAATAAGATATCAAATAACTATATATGAGACAAAGCCTATCTGATGGATGGTCCATGAGTCAAGGGAACTATCTAAGTTCCTCATAGAGATAGATAATTATATCTGACAGTCCTAAATTTTGAAGATTAAAACTGAATCTGAAATTGAAACTAAAACTATGGGAAGTAGTTACTTAACCGACATGCCCTAGCCTACCACAGGCGGGGTCTAACCTGTAACCTTAGCTGGAAGGGTATCAATACCATGCCACGGGTAAAGACCTATATCTGGTCAATCCTCTCTAGTGGATGACCCTTACCAGGAAGTCGACCTAAGGTAATATAATAGTCAAATACTCTCTTTTTAGAGGTAACAACCTTTTCCTGACAGTGACTCCTGTATCCTATACTGGCTACGTAGGTTTGGAGGTTAGGGATTGCTACTAACAACTTCGACCTCTCTCTCACTGATGAGAGAAGCCGTCATCCCTTCTTTTTCTTGGTGATAGTTTCTACTCCCAACTTAAAGACTCTGACTAAATTCTTAACTGAACACAGCTAAACTGAATCTGTTATTGATTATGTTTATCAAAAGATGAGACTAAGCTACGCTAAGATCACTTAGTTTTGTATTTGACAAAAAAGTTATCTAATCATACTATCTGATTGTTGATAAAGAGCTTGAATAGATTATTCGGTCACTACTGAGATTAGAATTAAAAACTTACATACTATTAGACCTGAGTTGAGTATAGATCTGAGGCTAGATTACTAGCGATATAGAAATTACAGAGATTACTGAGATTTTTGAGATTTTTTACATTCTGTAATTGTTTAAGGATATAGAGTTCTTTAGCTTACTAAGTTCTGTGAATCATGGATCGACTGAAATTATCGTGAAACTAACACAGCCTCTAGACAATAGCTATATTATTTAGTATAAGTACCCCCAGGACTCGATAACATAAAAGTAATGCTTAACCATTCTTAATAAGGCATCACCGCAATCATTCATTCATCATCGCAATCATTAAAGCCTCTCCTCAAGTAATTAGGAATCACATCATTTGTTCATCCGCACAATTACTAAGACATCACTTCAAGCCTTTTGGGAACACAAAAATCTATTCATCATCACAATCACCGAGATATCACTTCAAGCATTTAGGGATCACAAACATCTATTCATCATCAAAATCATCAAGGGGTCACTTTAAGCATTTCAAAATCATAAACATATAATAGTGTAGGGGAAACATGCTACTATATCATACTCCATTCAACAAGGTCTTGCATCAAATACTTTGCATGTATATTAGTCTTGGCATGTATTGGATAGCACATGATTTTTGAAAAACTTCATATTATCATGTCACAACTTACTCGTCAAGAACTTGACATGTATTAAAAGCTTAGTGTGTATCAAAGAGGCTGAAATTAGGGAATTTATTACTATTATATATGGACATGTTCACTAAGGTCTTTCAACAACACTAAGCAAGTATGGGTTTACACCTTCTTGGGGATTTCATACTATCAATGCATATTTTACTCACTAAGGTATTTTGTCAAACACTAGGCATGCATGGACTAGCTCCCTAGTTGGGGGTTTCCTGTTTAAGATATTACAATGGCCCTTGTGCTTCAATGAAGTTCTTTATCAAACATATGGGGAGCATGCTTTGATTATTCAACCTTTTCTACACCCAAATGACATGGACACATCACATTGGAAACCACTTCAAAAGGGATTATCACAAAAATCATATAAATTCCACATGCTAGGGTCAAAACACATAAATCTTGTAAATAAATATGAATAAAAACTCATCAATTGCTGGAACATCAATTTCAACTCACATGTATCATTAAAAATTCATAAATATAAAATCTTTGAGTTTTAAAACAGGGTACTTGAGCTTCTTTGATGAAAGAGAACCAAGAATCAACATCTACATGCCTGGGGAAACTTTTTTCTTAAAGGTTCTTGGAAAGATTTCTTGATTCCTCTTGATTGTCTCTTGATCTCTCTTGATTTTTGATTGTAGAAGAAGAGAGGATTTGATTTTCGAAACCCTAGTTTTTTGGACTGGAAGGAGAGAAAATAAGACCAAATCCCATGTACAGGAGTATATATAGGGGTTGGGAAAAGCCCCTTTTTGCCTTTAGAATTAAGTTGAAAAATCCTGATTTTACATGCTGGCGCGACGCCCCATAATCTCGCCAGTCCACTGGAAATTGAACAATTGGGAGACTACATGACAGTGCAATGCTTTGGAAATCATATTTCCCCCAGTGTTGCAAACTGGAACTATACCGCGGCGAAGTGGAATAACGGAGGTTCACTAGAAATTGACAAATTCTGAAATTAAGCCTTGGCGTGACATGCCATAATCACAGAGGCTCATTAAATTTTGACGATTGCCATTGTGGCTGGCTCTGCGATGCGCTAAAGTACCAAGTGGCACACTGTCATAATAAAATGGCTCTAACTCTTTACCCAAGTATCAGATTTGGAAGCAATTTGGTATTGATGGAAAGTTTATTCAATGCTCTATATTAAAAAATGTTGAAATTAGGGAAACTCCACATGATCCAAAGTATTTCATACTTGGGGACATATTTCTAAAACTTTTAGACTCGGATTTACTCTTTACTGAATAAGCTCTAAGGCTCAGACTGGAAGAGGATTTTATAGAGTGTTACATTATCTTCCCCTTGGGAATATTCGTCCTCTGATGTCGCTTGATAGACTAAGAACACGAATCAGCAGAACTTACTCAAGAAATGGACACATCTCAAGGCATGACTACGCATCTAGAACAACTGACATACTGTGTTCTATCACTAGGCATACATATCTGATGCATAGAATATTCGACTTAATCTACCTATAGCTAGGTTCTCATAACACTAATGCATATCTGATGCATTGACTCATAGCTGGGATGATCTCATGAATACATAGCTGAATACAGACTGACAAGATGAACTCATTTGAAATGAGTATGCATATCTAATGCATGAATCTCCGGCTGATCTGACTTTCAAAAGCACGAATGATAATGCAATAGAAACTGATACTAACTTTATAAAGAAAATCTAAATATGCATCTAGATAAATCTAACAACATGCAAACATCTAACAACATGCAGACATCTCCCCCTTGAGACTCTATGTCCCTCTAAACACACTTCATTGAAATACTAGGGCGGTGCGCAGGCCACCTTGACTCATGCTAGCATATAAGCTCAAAATGGAAGCAAAGGATCTAAAAATGCATGTCATAAAGATGTAGGGCTCATAACATACCCGGGTTTATTTTAGGGAAGCATTCCCAATCAAGGCGAGCCTAAAGCACATAAAGTCTACCCCTTTGAATCAGCCATCTACATTTCCCATTCTATGGCCTGGCTCACCACACCCAAAGGATATATCACTAGAAGCTCTACACACACCTTGGTGGCGCCTGCCACACTGCCTAGAAAGCGGATGGATACGAACACCACTAGCACTACTCTGGGCATTAAAGCTTGGCGCTCCCTCGGATCTGATACCTCTAAACACAGGTGCGGGCACACTAGCTGATGATGGAGCTGGGACTATAAATCTCCTACCATGATGAGAAATACTACCTATCTTGGCTCTCTTACTCACACTCTCTCTCCTACATCTTATCTACCTCAATCTATTTTGCATTCATCATTAGCCTAGAAAGATCTATATCTCTATTAAGCATAGCAGCTCTGCTCACTTTTAACACACAACTCGACACTCCAGACAAAAACTTACTCATACTCACTATAGGGTCAACTAACAAGTCAAGACCATACTTAGCTAATTGGTTAAACTTAAGACAATACTCTTTCACAGTCATGGAACCGTGCCTTATGTTCATGAACTCTTCCACCATAGTTTCTCTTATCTCTAGTGGGAAAAACCTATCTAGAAAGGTACTCTGAAACTCTAGCCAATGCATGGGAACTTTATTCTCCCCTTTACTCCTCTCCTATATCACTACCCAATCATGAGCAATATCCTTTAACCTATAGGATGCTAAATAAAAACTCTTCTCCTCAGAAACATGCATAACCTAGGTAATCTTCTTCTCCTTCTCTAGATAAAGTTGTGGCTCCTTACCTACCACTGACCTAAATTATTCTGGAGGGTTTATTTTCATAAAATTTCTAACCCTGGCTATGGCAGAATTCCCATCTTACTGATTTGGGGCTATAGCCTGACGGTTGCCTTGAATATTAGTCTCAGCTTAGGCTAGCACCTGGAAAGATGCTCGAAACTCTTTATGTGACACACTCTCATTCTCAGGATCTCCTGGATGAAGGGGATGGTCATCAACCCTATGGATAAAATCTCTGTTAGTAGGCATACTGTGTTAAAGAAAGGAAGACGTGGATTAGACTAAGAATCAACTTGAGCTCATGCTCACTCGCATGATCTGAATACTAAAAGAAGGGAAACTACTCCTAAAACATCCTCGATGCAACACACCTATGCATAAGACTCTACTCGATGCAGATTTTCAGACTCCCTCGGACACTCTTAAACCTTAGGATTTGATACCAACTTTGTAATTCCCCAAGATCCCATCCTGAGATGTCATATAGTGCTTATGACCCCGAAGGAACACAAGATAACACTTTTTTAATATCTATACTAGTGCACTACATAATATCTGAAATAATACGAAAACTAGCCTTAAGGTTCAACACATCTATAAATTCTCAAAACAGAAAACTGAATACTAATACATCCATCTAAAAAGCCTTTAAACTATCTGAACTATGGATTTGATGGGATAGGTCTCCAGCTAACTCTATCGATTGAAAATATAAACAAAGCCTAATACAATAATAGTAAACTGAGATTCATTCTCGTAAGAAGAGGTCTCACTACTATGACTACTTCTGCTAACTAGAAATGATCTACTAAGGAAACTCTGGATCCTGTTCCTTTGAACCTATGGTTTCATATAGAAAACCATAGCACAAAATACGTCAACACAGGAATATACCAAGTATGTAGATAAGGTAGGTTAAATTTAAGGGCTCATGCATGCGTAATATCTAAACTAAATAAACATGAAAGTGCCGCACGAGACCACATATATATACATAAATACATAGACTATAGTCATAATCATCACAACTCTAGAGACTGAAAATCACATACTACCTTATTGCGGACTGAACTCACTACTAGTACTGAGATACCGAGACACTGACTCATCTGATACTGATCAATAAGAAATTGGATGTACTTAAATCACTGACTGAATTTTGAGCTTACTGCCCTCGACTAATAAGATTAAAGATCAACCTCTTTAATGAATAATTAAGGAATCTATTATCAATAATAAACAGATAATCATATCTGAATGTGTCAACAAAAATACTCAATAGAATCTGAGACTATAATCAATCATGTCTGGTTGCATATCTTTGAATATGATATCAAATAACTGTATATGAGACCACGCCTATCTGACGGATGGTCCATGAGTCAAGGGAGCTAGTTGAGTGACTTATAGAGATATATGACTATATTTGATAGTACTGATTTCTGAAGATTAATACTGAGTCTGAGACTTAATCTAAAATTGAAACTAAAACTGTACGAAGTAGTTACTTAATCGACATACCTCAAACTACCACAGGTGGGGTCCAATCTATAATCCCAACTGGGAGGGTGTCAATATCATGCCACGAGTAAAGACCTCTTTCTGGTTAATTTTCTCTAGCGGATCACCCTTACCAAAAAGTTGACATAAGGAAATATAATAGTCAAATACTCTCTCTATGGAGGTAAAAGATTTTTCCCTATGGTGACACCGGTATCTTGAGCTAGCTACACCGTTCTGGAGGTTAGGAATTGCTACTAACGACTCCAACCTCTCTCACTGATGGTAGGAGCTGCCATCCCTTTCCTTGCTCAGTGTTAGTTACTACTCCCAACTGAAAGATTCTGACTAAATTCTTAACTAAACATAACTAAAAAGAATCTGTTACTAATCATATTTATCAAAAGATCTGACCGAGCTACGTTGAGATCACTTAGTTTCATATCTGATGGAAATAGTTTTGAATCTTGGTATCTGACTGATGATACATAGCTTGAATAGATTATTCGGTCACTACTAAGATTAGAATTGAATACTTGCATACTGTTAGATCTTAGTTGAGTATAGAGCTAAGTCTAGATTACTAGCAATATGGGGATTATAAAGATTACTGAGATTACTGACATTTCTGAGATTTCTTAAGTTCTACAATTGTCTGAGGATACAGATTTCTACAGCTTACTGAGTCCTGAGAATCATGGTACGACTGGAATTATGGTGAAACTAACACGTGCTCTAGAGAACAACTATATTATCGGGTATAAATACCCCTAGGACTCGATAACATAAATTTAAAGCAAAACCATTCTGAACTAGTCATCACTGTAATCATTCATTTATCATTGCAATCAATAAAACATCTCCTCAAGTAATTAGGAATCATATCATATGTTCATCCTCACAATCACTAAGACATCACTTCAAGAATTAGGGATCACAAACATATTTTCATCATCAAAATCACCAAGACATAACTTCAAGAATTTAGGGATCACAAATGTCTATTCATTTTCACAATCACAAAGGGGTCAATTTAAGCATATCAGAATAATAAACATATAATAGCGTAGGGGAAATGTGCTACTAGATCATACTCTATTCAACAAGGTCTTGCATCAAATACTTTGCACATATATTAGTCTTGGCATGTATTGGATACACATTATTTGGGTAAAACATCATATTATCATGTCACAACTTACTTGTCAGGCAATTGGCATGTATTAAAGGCTTAGCGTGTATCAAAGAGCACGAAATTGGAGAATTTATTACTATCATATCTTGACTTGTTCACTTAGGTATTTAAACAACGCTAAGTAGTACGGGTTTACTTCTGCTATGGGATTTCATACTATAATGGTACATTTCACTCAATAAGGCATTTTATCAAATACTTAGCATGCACGGACTAGCTCCCAATTTTGGATTTTCTTGTTCAAGATACTATAATGGCCCTTATGCTTTACCTAAGCTCTTTATCAAACTTATGGGGAGCATGGTTTTCTTGTTCAACCATTTATACACCCAAATGACATGGAGAAATTACATATGAAACCACTTCAAGAGGGCTCATCACAAACATCATATAAATTCCATATACTAGGGTCAAAGCTTATAATCTTGTAAAAAAACATGAATCAAAACTCTACAATAGATGGAACATCAATTTCAAGTCACATGAATCATTAAAAACTCATAAAGATAAAATATTTGAGTTTTAGAATAGGGTACTTCAGCTTCTTGGATGAAAGGGACCCAAGAAGAAACATCTACATGCCTCGGGAAACTCTTTTCTTGAAGGTTCTTGGAAAGATTTTTTGATTCTTCTTGATTCTCTCTTGATATCTCTTTATTTTTTATTGAAGGAGATGAGAGTATTTGATTTCGGAAATCCTAGCTTTTTTGGAGTGGAAGGAGAGAAAATGAGGCCAAATTCCGTGTAAGGGAGTATATATGGGGGTGGGAAAGGCCCCATTTTGCCCTTAGAATTAAGCGGAAAAATCCCGATTTTACATGCTGGCACAACGCTCCATAATCGCACCATTTCACTAAAAATTGAACAATTGGAAAACTGCAGGACGCTGTGGAACATTGGAAATTACATTGCCCCCTGGGTTGCGAGCTGGAACTATACTGCGACACGGTGGAATCATGGAGGTTCATTGGAAATTGACAAATTCTAAAAATAAGCCTTGGCGCTACACACCATAATCGCAGAGGCTCACTGGATTCTTATGATTGCCATTTTGGCTTGCTCTGCGACACACTAAAGATCCAAATGGCATACTGTCACACTAAAATAGCTCTAACTCTTCACCCGAGTGTCAAATTTTGAAGCAATTTGGTATTGACGGAAAGCTTATTCAATGATCTACATGACAAAGAGTTGAAATTATAGAAATGCCAAATGATACAAAGTATTTCATACTTAGGGAGATATTCCTAAAACTTTTAGACACAGATTTCTGCTTTACTGAATACACTCTAAGGCTCAGACTGGGAGAGGATTTTGTAGGGTGTTATATTATCTCCCTCTTGGGATCATTCATCCTCGAATATCCCTTGATATACTGAGAATATGGATCAACAGAACTTACTTAAGAAATGGAAACATCTCAAGGCATGACTACACAACTGGAACGACTGACATACTATGTTCTCACACTGGGCATGCATATCTCATGCCTGGAATACTCGATTGAATCTATCCATAGTTGGGTTCTCATAATACTCTTGCATATCTGATGCATGGACTCATAGCTAGGATGATCTCATAAATACATAGCTAAACACACACTAAGAAGATGAACTCATTTCTAATGAATGTACATGTCTAATGCATGAATGTCCGACTGAGCCGACTTTCGAAAGCATGACTGACAATGCAATAGCAACTGATGCTAACTTCAAAAAAAAAATCTAAACATGTATCTAGATGAATCTAATGACATAGAAACATCATAATACTATGGGGTATCTCCTCCTTGAGACTCTAACTCCCTCTAAACACACTTCACTGAAATACTAGGGAAGTGCGTGGGGCGCCTACAGACTAGGTCATAATTTACTGACTGAGATCTAAAACTCATGCATGACGTATGCTAGCATATAAGCTCAAAATATAAGAAAATGATCTAACATTACATGTCATAAAGATGAAGGGCTTATAATATACCTTTTTCTATTTTAGGGAATCCTTCCCGCTCAACGTGACCCTAAAGCGCATGGAGTCTACACCTTTGAGTCAGCACTCTACATTCTCTTATTTTATGGCCTGGCTTACCAGACCTAAAGCACATATCTCTACCGACTCTACACACACATTGGTGGCGCCTGCCACACTGTCCATAAAGCGGATGGGTACGAACACCACTAGCATTACTCTAGGCTTTAGAGCTTGGCACTTCCTCAGATCTGACACCTCCGAACACAGGTGCAGGTATGCTAGCTGAAGATGGAGCTGGGACTATAAATCTTCGACCATGCTGAGAACTACTACCTATCTTGGCTCTCTTACTCACTCTCTCTCTCCTTTATATTATCTGCCTCAATCTGTTGCACATGCATCATTAGCCTAGAAAGATCTATAGCTCTATTGAGCATAGCATCTCTGCACTCTTTCAAGACATAACTTGACACTCCAGATAAAATCTTACTCATACTCGCTCTAGGGTTAGGTACCAAGTTGGGAGCATACTTGGCTAATTGGTTAAACTTAAGACAATACTCTTTCACGGTCATGAAATCTTGCCTTAGGTTTATGAACTCTTCTACTTTAGCTTCTCTCATCTCTAGCGAGAAAAACCTTTCTAAAAAGGCACTCTAAAACTCTAGCTAAGTTTCAGGAGCTTCATTCTCCCCTCTACTCTTCTCCTACATCACTACCTAACTATGAAGAATATCCTTTAACCTATAGGACACTAACTCAACATACTCCTCCTCAGGAACATGCATGATCTGGGTAATCTTCTTCACCTTCTCTTGATAAAGCTGCAGTTCCTCCCCTACCACTGACCTAGAGAATTTTGTTGGGTTCATTTTTATAAAATTTCTAACCCTGGCTATGGTAGAATTCCCATCTTGCTGATATGGGGCTGCAGCGAGATGGTTTCCCTGAATATTAGTCACAGGTTGGGCTAGTGCCTACAAAGCTGCCTGAATCTCTGCATGTGACACACTCTCATTCTCAAGATCTCCTGGATGAGGGGGTTGGTCATTAACTCCATGGACAAAATCTCTATTAGGAGGCATACTCTGTAAATAAAAGGAAGAAGTGGATTAGATTGAGAATCAACTTGAGCTTATGCTCACTCACATGATATGAATACTAAAAGAAGGAAAACTACTCCGAAAACATCCCATAGCCTATTGTACATAAATATGGCGCACAACACAACCATGCACAAGACTCTACTAGATGCGACTTTCTAGACTCCCTAGGACACTCTTGAACCTTAGGCTCGGATACCAAGTTTTTAACATCCCAAGATCCCATCCCGAACATCACACGGTGCCTATGTCCCCGAAGGACCCCAAGCTAACCCTTTACTAATATCTGTACCTGTGCGCTACCTAATATCTGAAAAAAATGCAAAAAGTTGCCATAAGGTTCAACACATCTATAAATACTCAAAATAAAAAAATGAATACTAATACATCCTTCTAAAAAGCCTCTAAACAATCTAAACTGTGGATTTGATAGGAAAGGTCCCCAACTAACTCTGTCTACTAAAAATATAAAAAAAGTCTGATGCAATACTAGTAAACTGATATTCATCCTTGAAAGAAGAGAACTCACTACTACAACTACTGTTGTTGACTGGGACTGAAGTTATGAGGGAACTCTAGATCTTGTGCCTCTGAACCAATGGTGTCAAATAGAAAACCATAGCATAGAATGCGTCAGTACAGGAATATACCGAGTATGTAGATAAGGTAGGTTAAATATAAGGGCTCATGCATGCATAATATCTAAATTGAATAATCATGAAAATGCCATACGAGAACACATACATATACAAGAATGCATAGACCATAGTAACAAACATCACAACTCTAGAGACTGAAAGTCACATACTACCTTACTGTAGACAGAACTTACTACTGATAGTGAGATACTGAGACACTGACTCATCTGATACTGATGACTGAGAAACTGGATGTACTTTCATCAATGACTGAATTTTGAGCTAAATTCTCTCGAATGACAATATTAAAGATCAAACTCTCTAACAAATGATTAAGGAAGCTATTATCAATGGTAAGGAAATGATCATATCTGAATCTGACAACAAAAGTTCTCAATAGAATCTGAGACTGTGATCAAGCCTGTCTGGTGGCATATATCTGAATATGATATCAAATAACTGCATATGAGACCAAGACTAAATGAAGGATGGTCCATGAGTCGAGGGAACTAGCTAAGTGACTTATAGAGATAGATGACTATATCTGATTATCCTGATTTCTGAAGATTAATACTGAAACTAATTCTGGATCTAAAAATGAAACTGAAACTGTGGGAAGTAGTTACTTAATCGACATGCCCCAACCTACCATAGGTGGGGTCCAATCTGTAACCCCAGCTGGAAGGGTTTCAATACCTTACCAAAGGTAAATACCTCTCTTTGCTTAATTCTCTTTAGCGGATGACCCTTACCAAAAAGTTGACCTAAGGTAATATAATAGTCAAATACTCTATCGCTGGAGGTGACAACATTTTCCTAATGGTGACTCCTGTATACTACACTGGATACGTAGTTTTAGAGGTCGAGGATTGCTACTAATGGCTCCGACCTTTCTCTTTCTGACGGGAGGACCCACCATCTGTTCCCTCGCTTTGTGCTAGTTTCTACTCCAAACGGAAAGACTCTAACTAAATTATTAACTGAACTACATCTGATACTGATCATGTTTATCAAAAGATCTGGATGAGCTACGCTTAGATCACTTAGTTCTATATCTGACAAAAATGGCATTGAATCATGGTATCTGACTGAAGATACAGAGCTTGAATAGATTATTCGGTCACTATCGAGATTAGAATTTAACATTTGCATAATTTTAGATCTGAGCTAAGTACAGAGCTGAGTCTAGATTACTAGCGATATGGAGATTACAGAGATTACTGAGATTACTGAGATTTCTAAGATTTTTTATGTTCTGCAATTGTCTGAGGATACAAAGTTTTATAGCTTACTGAGTTTTGAGAGTCATGGATCGATTGGAATTATCGTAAAATTGACACGGGCTTTAGACAATAGCAATATTATCGTGAACAAATACCTCTAGGACTCGATAACATAAAATTAAAACATAACCATTCTTAACTAGTCATCACCATAATCATTCATTCATCATCGTAATAATTAAAGCATCTCCTCAAGTAATTAGGAATCATATCATATGTTCATCCTAACAATCACTAAGACATTACTTCAAGTATTTAGGGATCAAAAATATCTATTCATCATCACAATCATCAAGACATCACTTTAAGAATTTAGGGATCACAAAAATATATTCATCATCGCAATCACTAAGGGGTCACTTTAAGTATTTCAGAATCATAAACATATAATAGCATAGAGGAAATGTGCTACTAGATCATACTCTATTCAACAAGGTCTTTCATCAAATACTTCGCACATGTATTAGTCTTGGAATGTATTGGATACATATGATTTGGGTAAAACTTCATATTATCATGTCACAACTTACTTTTCAAGCACATGGCATGTATAAACGACTTAGCGTGTATCAAAGAGCACGAAATTGGAGAATTTATTAATATCATATCTTGACTTGTTCACCAAGGTCTTTCAAGAACACTAAGCTAGTATAGGTTTACACCTGCTTTGGGATTTCATACTATCATGGCACATTTCACTTACTAGCTCCCAATTTGGGGGTTTCATGTTCAAGATATTATAATGGCCCTTATGCTTTGCCTAAGCTCTTTATCAAACTTATGGGGAGCATGCTTTTCTTATTCATCCATTTTTACACCCAAATAACATGGACACATCACATTGGAAACCACTTCAAGAGGGCTCATCACAAACATCACATAAATTCTACACACTAGGGTCAAAGCTCATTAATCTTATAAACAAACATTAATCAAAACTCAAAACCATCTAGAACATCAATTTCAACTCAAATGAATCATTAACAACTCATAAACATAAATTTTTTGAGTTTTATAAAAGGGTAATTCAGCTTTTTGGATGAAAGGGAACTAAGAATCGACATCTACATGCCTGGGGAAACTCTTTACTTGAAGGCTCTTGGAAATATTTCTTGATTCCTCTTGATTCTCTCTTGATCTCTCTTGATTTTTGATTTAAGGAGAAGGAATAATTTTACTATGGAAACCCTAGTTTTCTTAGAGTAGGAGAGAAAATGATGCCAAATCCCATGCAAGGGAGTATATATAGGGGTTAGGAAAAGCCCCTTTTTCCTGGAATTAAACTGAAAAATCCTGATTTTAAATGCTAGCGCGATGCACCATAATCATGCCAGTTCACTAGAAATTGGACAATTGTTAAACTGCACGACGGCGTGATATGGAGGAAATCGCATTGCCCCTGGGTTATTAACTGGAACAATACCATGACATGGTGGAATCATGGAGGTTCACTGGAAATTGACGAATTCTAAAATTAAGCCTTGGTGCAACATGCCATAATCATATAGGCTTACTAGATTTTTACGATTGCCATTTTGGCTGGCTCCGCGATGCGCTAAAGTGCCAGGTGGAACACTGTCACACTAAAATAGCTCTAACTCTTCACCCGAGTGTCAGATTTTGGTGAATTTGGAATCGATGGAAAGCTTATTCAATGATCTACTTGAAATAGAGTTGAAATTAGAGAAATTTCACATGATCCAAAGTATTTCATACTTGGGGATATATTCTAAAACATTTAAACTCAAATTTTTGCTTTAATGAATATGTTCTAAGGCTAAGACTAGAAGAGGATTTTGCAGGGTGTTACATTTCCCTACAAAATAAAAACCCGATTCAACACAGAAGTGAACTTACACACTATAGACCACATAAATTAGGGGTATAACTTGACAATTGGTGAAACTTCAAAGAATATTCCTTGAACAACATTCTCCTATGATTGAGGTTGACAGACTCCTCTATCTTTACTTTTCTCAACTCTTAGGAAAAAAATGATCCAAAAAAGCACCAGAGATGGAATCCCATATGTATGACTCCTCCACATCTCCTCTATCCGTGTTCAACTCTTCATACCACTAACAAGCAACCTTTTTAAGCTGATAAACTA
Source organism: Capsicum baccatum var. pendulum (assembly GCA_030864225.1). Lineage (NCBI taxonomy): Eukaryota > Viridiplantae > Streptophyta > Magnoliopsida > Solanales > Solanaceae > Capsicum > Capsicum baccatum. The sequence goes on along the minus strand of CM061557.1, from coordinate 156,373,591 downwards.
GAACGTTCAGCTCCTCTATATTAGTAGCCTGCATCACCTAAAATATCTTCAATATCTTATCCATTAAACCCTATAGATCCTCCTCCACCTTCGCTCCTAAAAAAATAGGAGGACCCATCTTCATTAATTGGCCAACCCTTGTGGCCTCAGTAAACAAAGCACCAGAACCGTCTTGCTCAGCCTGAGTAGTAACCAGTTTAGCAATACTATGAATATTTTAATGGAATTTATAATTAAACACCTTACCTTGAGGAGGACTAGTAACAATCGGTGGAACTCCAGAACTATCACAGATAGGATCATGGGATCGAAGATGAACCAAAAAAGTAGGATTCACCCCTTCAGCATTATCCCCAAATAGGATAGAAGAAATTTCTTATGTTTTCAATCTACAAGGCATGATCTAGAATACAAATAAATAAATATTAGGGATGATTCCAGGAATCAGACTCCAATCTTTAAATTAAAATACCAAGAAAGTGAAACATTCCTAAATGTCTTGGACCTCTACCTTATGACTGTGGTATGCTACATACCCCTAAATCAGACTCTACTAGACATGAATTTGTGGTCACCTAATTGACCTGTTTAATACCCCGTATTACTCTTAGCTTAGTTTATCTCCTAGGTGGATACATAAGAGGCTTAAAGCCTAAAAATTTCACTATTTGTTGGGGACTTAGTCTTAATTTTTGCTTCTTAACTTTGTAGATTTTTAAATTGCTCTTCCCAACCCCAAGACATAGGTTTTTGAGTTAATTCATATTTACGGGCGTAAGGATCATGTCTCGGGGAAGTTTCAAATTTTCTTATGAGCATTACGTCTTTTTTGGTTTTTAATTCTAGCAGCTCAATGTGATAGTGGCAAGTAACAGTTTTTATATCGGTGCAGGACTCATCGCTTTGCAGTGACCACTTAAATGGTGTTCTAGTTATGAATTTAATTCTCTGAGTGGCAACTAAGTCCTTTCCCCTTGTTCTAATTCATAAAAACATGGATTAAAGTATTGGTTAGGGCATTATATTAAAATTTTCCCCAATTTTTATCCTGAAAAAACCCTAACCATTTCCAAAGAACATCAAATTCAATTACCTCCTCTCCAAGAAAACCAAGAATTTATGTTTTCCAATCAAAGGACTTTTAAGAAAAGCATCAAGATTGTGTTTGTCTTTCAAGCTTAAGGGTTTAAGGTACGTGTAATGTTCATCCATGGTACCTTTTTACTCATGGAGTCCAAGAATATATTTTTATGTTTTAAATGATGAATTTTACAAGTTTATGATGAATTATCTCCAAGAAGCTCTTATGAATTTTGATTTATGTATTGTATTTAGAAGTGTTTTGATAGAATGGGACTTTACACATTTAAATGATGAAATTTTCATGTTTAATCCCTAACTCATGGTTTTAGTATTGAAATTATGTTATTATCACATTATTTACCCATTCCCATGATTAAGTTCATGACTCTCATGTGTTTGATGAAATGCCTAAGTGGTGGATTTTGAATAATGATTCCCTACTATGGTTTTAAAACTTTTTTCTGTCCGTATTGTTGTTTCAATTTAGAGTTAGAGTGTTATGAGCAGCCGATACTCATCTATTCACATAATTTTGGTATCTTTAGAATATTTTTACATATACCCTGTGCATTATCATTCAGTCAGTTTATAAGATTAGTTGTTTGTTCAGTTAAGATAACATCAGTCCAGTAATTAGTGTGTTTCAGTTAGGAGCAAAACTTAGCATCGATTGACTGTAGGGATGGTATATCTACCATCAGTTAGGCATTAAACACTTGTCTCCCCCATTAGTTTGGCATAAGATGTTAATAGCAGTCTATAAGTTCAAGAACTACAGCTCCATCGAAGACTTTGAGGGGTCCCCCATCAGTTAGGCATTACGATTAAGTCTTTTGGGACATTAGGTTAGTGGATCCACACAACAAGGGTAAGTAACCATGGCACTGACACCCTTCTAACTAGGGTTATAAATTAAAAACCAATAATAGATTTGGGGAATTTTGGTTATACCTTGCTCCCACAGTCTTATTACAGTATTAAGTATACTTTTAGTTCAGGTTTTCTTTTCCAAAGCATACAGATTCTCAGCTATTTAGTTGTTAGATTTCAGAATTTCAATTTACACATTATTTCAGAAAAGATTATATGATTGGTCTTGCATTCATAGAACTTTAGTTTTCATGCATGTTTACTTAGTTATCTCATATTATTCAGTCAGTTATTATTTGATGCACTATTAACCCATGTATTTCAGCCTAACCATATCTCATATACCAACACATTCAAAGTACTAATGCATGCTTTTTTCATGCTATGATGTCTTGTATCAATGTTTCAGATGCACAGTTTCCCAATCTTGCTTAGATAGTTTTGCATTACAGCAGCATTTGCAGTTAGTATTACTCTATTTTAGTTTGTTGGAGTTAGTTACGGGTTTACCCCCATCAACTCCACATTTAGTCAGTTTGAGGTTTTTCAGAGAGTCAGTTAGATGGCTATTCAGTTACCCAACCTTTCAGTATTATTATTTTTTTCCAATATAACAGTTATACTTTTAGCATTCAAATTGGCATGACTATGTTTCTCAATATATCTACCGCATATGTGTTTTTTTGCTATTATGTTCTGTGCTGACAGTATGTTCCAACTCATTAGTTAGCTTGTGGTTACTTTTAATACCTCTTACTTTTCCTAGCTTAGTTTAGCCCCTAGAATGTCAAGGGTTAGCTTTGAAAATAAATAAATCTTGATACATGTAGAATTTTAAAGATCTTGGCCCACCAATGTGTACATAATTAGCTCAACTTTCAAACGATACCAATTTTGCCTTAATCTGATAGTCGGTTGAGAAGTTAGGGCTATTTTAGTGAAAATAATAGGGCTTTTCGAGAGGCACTGCATCACAGTGAATGAAAAAATTGCAATGGTCCAGTTTCTAGTAGTGCACCGCAATTACGATGCATCATAGTGAAACTCCAGTTCCCATCTTTCCTTTTTTCCAGTATCTCATCGCGGTTTGCCTATATTGTGCAAAAATTCCCAAATGGACTGATACCGCATCACGAAGGAGTGCAAAATGGCACTTACCTTTTTCCAGTGACATAATGTGATTTCACCGTATCTTGCCAAAGGACAAAATAAAACTCACCCCTTTTTCAGTGGTGCAATGCTATGATGCTGCATCACGCTATAACCCAAAATGACAATGGTCCCTTATCCAGTGAGCAACGGTGATAGTCCCATATCGCGGTTGGGCCTAAAATTAGGATTTCAGTTTTTGAACATAATTTTTAAAGGTCAATCTAGTCTTTTCCTCAGCCACCAATTCATGAATAACACTGAATTAATACTATTCAAACTATTATATGCTCACGTTTCATCAATTTTCTGTCAAACAAACCCTAGAATATCAAAACTTAATTCCAAAGAAATCCAAATTCCACCATTCTTACTCCAAGGAAACACTAAATTCAAGGTTTCCAATTCATGGTAATCAAAAATCTATCTTCAAGAGCACAAATAGGAATCCAAAATCATGTGTTCTCATCAAATGCATTAATTAAGGTATTTCAACCAGGATAATCATTTCATACTTGTACCCAAAATTAGTTTTAAAGTTGATTTTGTATGACATTTCATGAGTTTCAAATTAGGGTCCATACCCAATATTGCTAATTGAAAGATTATGAGAATTGAAGTAATTTAGATGATGAATTCTATGTTTATTTTTGTGTTTTCATGTGTGTTGTTGAAATTTACAGATTTTGAGATGAATCATCATTATTCTCATCATCAAACATGAATATTATGATGTTTTGACATGAATTTTATGCATAGGTTACTAACCCTAGTTGAATATTGCTATTTCAAGATTGATTTTTCATTAAGCACCCTATGCCTAGATTATTATAAGATTTCGATAAAGATTTGATCTTTTGATCTCAGATTAGATTTGGAATGCACTTTCCAGTTTTATATTATAGTTTAATTTAACAGATATAGTTGGTTTTTATTATAAACTATTATACTAGATTTTGAAGTGGATTCCCAATAGAATAAGCACACAGATAAAAGATAGTAGTATTTAGCACCAAGTTGGATATGTTTACATGCCCCAGAACTACAAGCCAACATAGATTCAGATTATTTGATTATTGCCATTTCTATATGGATGACAGATATAGATATGATCACTTAGATTAGGTTATACTCCTTGGCAATAGTATGAAACCTTCCCCCAATGTGAAGTTTTCCCATAAGGTAACTAGACATTAGACACTATGAGAGCACACATAGTGTATGTTAGAAGAACCTCCCAAACAGTAAAGACTACAGAATAATCATAATAGAACAACTTTTAGAAACTAAGTGTTAAGGCTCATGATTTTATTAAAATATTATTTTATATAAGTCATTTGCTACTAGATTTCAGGCTTCATATTTCAGATATAAAAGTAAGTCCTTTCTACACATTGACAACATGATCTAAAGACAAAATATTAGTACGGATTTTAGAATCTAAATGTTATTACTCACTAGATCGATGTACAGTATATTGCTATTCATGATCATGATTTTCAGTTTTTAGATTTCTAGCTTATGCGAGTCAACTAAATTTAGCATGTATTATTTTAACAATTTATAATAATATTGAGATATTGATTTACTTATGCATTCACCCTCATATACTAAGTACAATCCATACGTATTGATCCACATATACATCTATGTGTTATATTGTCTTATAATATAGGTTCAGGTGCTCAGTTTGAGCAGCATGAGTTATTTCGAGCATCTCCATCTATATCCCGATAGTTGGTGAAACCTCATAGTTTGGAGACTTAGCCTTTTAGCCTTTAAGCTTATTAGTATTGACAATTCAGTATTTCTAGAAAGTTTGAATCAATTGGGGGTTTGTCCAAGTGACTCTCTAGTATTAGTAGTAGAGGCTTATTGCACTACTAGTTAGGATTCAGATTTCAAGTATTGATTGGTCAGACTCTTGAGTTTAGTATTCTTAAATATTATATTCAGATAGTTTCATTTTAGCTCATACAAAATTTTACATTTTAAACTTGATTTTATATCTATACTTCCCTATTACGAGTTTTAAATTTAGTAGAAGGCTGACAAAGTTGGCCTAAGTCTACTCGTGTCTTGAGCATTATGTGACTTCTCAGGACTCATTTTCAGGGTGATAAAAACTTGGTATTAGAGATAAGTTATAATATTAGTAGGAAGTTTGACAAGCCACATTACGTAAATTCTTAATCATGGGTGTGAAGCGCACCATATTTATGAGTAATAGGCTACGCGATGTTATTAGGAAATGATCTCTTTCTTTCATGATCTATCATTCTTACACTATCTCTATCTGCTTTTAAATCATGCTCTAATGTGATAGTTGACTAAGCCTTTTTATCGAGCTAACGCCCATAGAAATCATAACCAGCCACCCCAGCCTGCTTATTTTTTGAATGAGAATGTATTCTATGCTGAATTTCAGGATACCTTTCAGGTATTGGCCCAAGTTGTGACTACTAATGTTCAGGGAAACCATCAGACGCTAGTCCTAATTAAGTAGAATATGGATTTATCAACAACCAGAATCTATGACTTCATAAGAAGATCCACCAGAGTTCTTTGGGTCAAAAACAGGTGAGGACCCACAACTTTATTTGGATGAGGTGAAGAAGATAACTTAGATTTTGTATGTTTCTGAAGTAGAGAGTATAGATTTATCATCCTATAGATTAAAGGATGTAGCGTATGATTGGGTGGTCATATAGAATAATGGTAGAGGTAAGACTGCAACTCCAATGAGTTGGCAAGTGTTTTAGGATGCTTTTCTAGAAATGTTCTTTCCATGAGAAATAAGAGAAGCTTAGGTAGAGGATTTTATGAACCTGAGGCAGGGCTCAATGATAGTGAAAGAGTACTGCGTTAAGTTTAACCAGTTGTCTAAGTATGCTCTCGATACGCCTGCTGACCCTTGGGAAATTATGAGTCAGTTTGTTACTAGAGTATCTAGCTTGGTAGTCAAGGAGTGTAGGACTACTATGTTTATTGGGGATATGGATTTTCATAGGTTGATGATTTATGCCTAGTAGATGAAGGAAGAAAAGTTGAAGAGAAGAGAGAGGGAAAATAAAAAGGCTAGAACTAGGCAGTTTGAGTATGGTCAGACAAAGTATCGAGGGGGAAATCATTCATCTATGCCAGCATCTTTATCCAGTGCTCCCACTCCCAGAGCTAAACAAAAGTAGTGGGATAAAACTTTTATGTCTAGATTTTATAATAGTGTGAGTAGAAAACCCAGTGATTTTTCTTGTGCTAATTATGGTAAGAATTATCCTGGTGAGTGTCTATTGCAATAGAAAGGTTGTTATGGTTGTGGTAAGTTAGTACATAGAATCAAAGAGTGTCTGTATGCTAAGTAGGGAAATAGGGATACTCGTCTTGAGACTCAGGCTACTAGTGCACCAGCTTCTCTAGGTCGCCAAGTCCCTCCTCAGGGTGCATTATCCAATACCGATGGTGGTCAGTGCCAGAATTGATTTTATGCTTTCCCATCCCACCACGAGCAGATGGATTGACCAAATGTTGTTACTGGTATGCTTGTCTTTCATCTTGATGTTTATGTGCTGTTAGAACCCAGGTTAAATTTCTCTTATGTGACCCTACTAGTTAAAATGAATTTTTAAATAGGTCCTGAAAAGATCATTGAGTCCTTCTTGGTTTATACCCTAGTAACTTAGTCAGTTATTGCTAAACAGATCTTTAGAAACTATCTTATCATTATCCTTCATAAAATCATGTTAGTAGATTTTATAAAGTTAGATATGGTTGAGTTTGACCTTATTCATGGTATGGATTGTCTCCATTCCTGTTATGCATCCATAGATTGTCACACCTAGTAGTGAATTTTCAGTTTCTAGATGAGCCAATCTTTGAGTTGGAAGGTCATTCAGTGTCTCCCAAGAGTCAGTTCATATCCTATCTTAAAGCGACAAGTTGATCTCAAAATGATGTATCTATCATCTAATTCAATTTAATGACACTACGTCTGAGACTCCAACAGTTTAGTCAGTTCGTATAGTCAATGAGTTTCCTGAAGATTTGCCAAGGGTACCTCTTGATATGGAAATATAATTTAGTATTAAATTTCTCCCAAATACTCATCCTATCTCTATTCCTCTATTTTGTATGGTCCCAACCGACCTTAAAGAGTTAATAGAGAAGCTTAAAGACCTCTTAGATAAGGGTTTTATAAGCCCCAATGTCTCTCAATTGAGTGCTCCCATCCTATTTATACAAAATAAATACGGTTCTTTACAAATGTGCATTGACCATCGTCAGCTGAATAAAGTCACAATCAAAAAGAAATATCCTCTTCCTAGAATTGATGACTTATACGACCACATCTAAGGTGAAAGATACTTCTCTAAGATAGATATCAGACATGACTATCATCAGCTTAGAGTAAGGGAATATGATATCCCAAATATAGCTTTCATAACCCATTAAGGTCACTTTGAGTTTCTATTCATGTCCTTTGGGCTAACAAATGCTCCCGCAGCCTTTATGGACTTGAAGAACAAAGTGTTCAAACAATATTTGGGCATTTTTTTCATAGTATTTATAGATGATATTCTTATCTATTCTCGTAGTGAGGATGATCGCACAGACCTCCTTATAATTTGTATTGCAAACTCTTAGGGATCACCAGTTGTTCGTCAAATTTATTAAATGTAAATTTTTTCTAAGATCAGTAGCTTTCCTCGGTAATATTGTTTCTAATGATGTTATTAGATTTGATCCCCAAAAGATAGAGGCAATAAGAAACTTTCCTAGACCCATTTCTCCTTCAGATATTAGAAGCATCTTTGGTTTAGCTGGTTATTACAGATGTTTTATTGAGGTGTTTTCATCTATTCCATATCCTATGTCTACATTGACCCAAAAAAAATCTAAGTTCTAGTAGTCACATTCATATGAGATGAGTTTTCAGGAGTTAAGGACTCAACTCACTTTAACCCCAGTTTTAGCACTACTTGATGGTACAAATGAGTTTGTTGTGTATTGTGATGCCTCTATAATTGGTATAGGTTATGTTTTTATACAGAGATGTAAGGTTATATCCTATTCCTCTAGAACTTAAGCCTCATAAAAATAACTACCCCACCCATGACCTTGAGTTAGTTGCTATTTTTTTACATTAAGAATCCAGAGGCACTATATTTATATGGTATGTGTTGATGTGTTCACGGACCATACAAGTTTACAGTATTTATTTACTCAGAGGGAGTTAAATCTTTATCAAAAATGGTGGTTAGAATTATTAAAGAATTATAATATGAGTATGTTGTATCATCCGGGCTAGGCCAATGTAGTGAAAGACGCCCTTCGTAGATTGTCTATAGGCAGTGTTGCTCATGTGAAGAATGATAAAAGGGAACTAGTTCAATAAGTTCATCAGTTAACTTGATAGGTGTGAGGTTGGTTGACTCAGCTAAAGGTAATATTTGGGTTCAGAGCAGTTTAAAATCCTCTCTAGTTGTTGAAGTGAAGGAGAAGTAGGATAAGGATTCTAGTTTGGTCAAGATGAAGGGTTAAGTTAAATACCAAAAAGTAGAAGTGTTCTCCCAAGGGGGAGATGGTGTGTTGAGATACTAGAATAGATTGTGTGTGCCATGTTTTGATGATTTCAGGCAGCGGATTATGGAAGAAACCAATGGTGTGCGTTAGTCCATCCATCCATGGTCCATTAAGATATACCGCAATTTGCGGGTAGTCTATTGATGAAGTGGTATCAAGAAATATATAACATAATTTGTAGCCAAGTGTGCGACTTGTCAACAGTTTAAGGTTGAGCACTAAAGACCTAGTGGATCATTGAAAGAGTTTGGTATCCCCATTTAGAAATATGAAGAGGTGAATATGGACTTTGTGATTATATTACCCCCTTCCCATCATCAGCATGATTCAATTTGGATGACTATAGACAGATTGACTAAATCAGCCCATTTTTTGCTAGTTCACATGTCCTACACAACTGATGATTATGCTAAATTGTATATCTGAGAGTTAGTTTGATTTCATGGAGTTCTGTTGTCTATCATCTCAGATAGGGGTACTTAGTTTACCTCCTAATTTTGGAAATCCTTCTAAAAGGGACTTGGTACCTAAGTTTATCTCAGTTCAGCTTTTCATCTATAGGAAGATAGTCAGGTAGAGAGGACCATTCAAAAATTAGAGTATATATTGAGGGTCTGTGGTCTTGACTTCAAAGGCAATTGGGATGACCATTTGTTGTTAATCGAGTTTACTACAATAATAGTTACCATTCTAGTATTTAAATAGCCCCGTTTGAATCTCTTTATGGGCGGAGATGTATATCACCAGTCGGTTGGTTCGAAGTAGGTAAGGTCATTTTATTTGGGCTAGATATGATGTTTGAATCCATAGAGAAAGTTTAGTTGATTCCAGAGAGATTGAAAAAAGATAAGAGTCATTAGAAATCTTATCCAAACATAAGAAGGAAAGATCTTGAATTTGAGGTAGATGATCTTGTGTATTTGAAGGTTTCACCCATGAAGGGGGTGAAGAGGTTTGGCAAAAAGGGGATGCTTAGTCCACGATATGTAGGCACCTATAGGATTTTGAGTCATGTTGGGAAGGTGGCGTATTAACTTGATATGCCCGCAGACTTGTCGTCAGTTCAACCAGTATTCTATGTTTCCTTATTGAAGAAGTGCATGGATGAATCAGCTGTTGTAGTCCTTCTAGAAAGTACAGATATTCAGAATAGCTTCTCATACGAAGAAGTTCTAGTAGAGATTCTTGATTATTAGACTCGTGGACTAAGGAAAGAAAAAGTTCCCTTGGTCAAAGTTTTGTGGAAAAATCAGTCCATTGAGAGTGCTACTTAGGAAGCAGAAGAAGATATGCACACCTAGTATTCTCACCATTTCTACACACACTCATATTCAGCTGAAGGTAATAGTCTTCCTTAATTTAGTTCTTTTCTAGTATCAAATTCAGCCATATAGTTATATTTATGTAAATTCATGCATTTACAGAATAGTTCAATTGCTCAGTATCTTTTAGATTTAGTCATGCTGTTGATTCAGTTATGCATGACTGCATATATATCCTCAGTTCCACAAAATCTTCAGTTTACTAGTATAATTCGAGGACTAACGTTCTCAAGGGTGAGATAATGTAATACCCATACTTTTCCTAGCTTAGTTTACCCCTAGAATGTCAAAGGTTAGCTTTAAAAATGAATAACTTTTTAAACATGTAGAATTTTCAAGATCTAAACCCACCAATGTGTAGATAATTGGCTCAGCTTCCCAACGATGCCAAATTTTCCTTTAATCTGATATTTGGTTGAGAAGTTATGGCTATTTTAGTGAAAATAGTAGGGCTTTTTGATAGGCACCACATCACGGTGAAGGACAAAATTGCAATGGTCCAATTTTTATTAGAGGACTGTGATTACAGAGCGTCGTGGTAAATCTTCTATTAGCGTTCATCCTTTTTCTAGTAGCTCATCGCGATTTTCCTGTATCACACCAAAATTCCCAAATAGACTGATACCGCATCGTGGAGGTGTGTAAAATAGCACTCGTCCCTTTTCTAGTAATCAAATGCGATTTCACCGCGCCATGCCAAAGGGAAAAATGATTGTCGTCCTTTTTCCGGTGGCACAATGTGGTGACGCCGCATCGCGCCACAACTCAAAATGGCAATTGTCCCTTATATTGTGAGATTCCGCGATAGCCCAGCATCGTGATGGGTCCCAATATCAGGATTTTATTTTCCGAACTTAATTTTTAAAGGGAAACTAGTCTTTTCCTTAGACCCCAATACATGAGTAACATTGAATTCATCCTATTCCAACCGTTATATGGTCACTTTTCATCATCTTCCTCTCAAGGAAACCCTAGAACATCAAAACATAATTCCCAAGAAATCCAAATTCCACCATTTATTCTCCAAGTAAACTCAAAACTCAAGGTTCCCAATTCAATATAATCAAGAATCCATCTTCAATAGCACAAATAAGAATCAAAAATCAACTCTTCTCATCAATTGCATCAATTAAGGTATCTGGGCTTTTTTAACAAGGATAATCCTTTCATCCTTGTGCCCAAAATTAGCTTTAAAATGGATTTTGTAGGTCATTTCATGAGTTTTAAATTCGGTTTCACACACAATATTGCTAATTGAAAGATTATGAGATTCGAAGTGGTTTAGATGATGAATTCCATGTTTATTTTCGTGTTTTCATGCGTGTTGCAGAAATTTCTTGATTTTGAGTTGAATTATCATTATTCTCATTATTAAACATGAACATTATGATGTTGTGACATGAATTTGATGCATGGGTTACTAAGCCCTAGTTGAATATTGTTATTTCAAGATTTATTTTGCTATAAGCACCCTATAACTAGATTATTTTCATATTTTTGATAAAGATTTGATATTTTGATCTCAGTTTAGATATGGAATCTACTTTACAGTTACAGATTATAGTTTAATTTAATAGATATACAGTCAGTTTTCATTATAAACCATTATACTATATTTAAAAGTTGATTTCCAATAGAATAAGCATACAGATATAAGGGAGTAATAATTAGCACAGAGTTAGGCATATTTACTTGCTGCAGAACTACGAGCCAACGTAGGCTCAGATTATCAGATTATCCCATCTCTATAAGGATGACAGATATAGATGTGATCAGTTAGATTAGGTTTTACTCCTTGGCAAGAGTATGACACCTTTCCCAATGTGATGTTTTCCCATAAGTCTACTAGACGTTGGACACTATGATAGCAAACATAGTGTATGTCGGTTAGAAGAACCTTTATAACAGTAAAGACTACAGTATAATAGTAATAGAACAACTCTTAGAAACTAATTATAAAGGCTCACAATTTTATTTAGATATTGTTTTATATAAGACATTTACTACTAGATTGTAGGCTTCAGATTTCAGATATAAAAGTGAGTCCTTTCTACACTTAGACAACATGATTTAAAGAGAGAATACAAGTACAACTTTTATAATTTAAATGTTATGACTCACTTGATCTAAGCAACATGTTTTTCTTTTCATGATCATGAGTTTTAGTTTTAAAATACTCCAGCATATGTGAGTCATCTATATTTAGCATACATTTTTTTACCAATTTTTAATGAAATTGAGATATTGATTTATTTATGCATTCACCCCCATATACTCAGTATAATCCAGAAGTATTGATCTATATAAATGTCTATGTGCTACATTATCTCATAATGTAGGTTTAGTTGTTTAGTTTCAGCAGCGTGAGTGATTTAGAGCATCTCCATCTGCATCCTAAGAGTTAGTGAGTCCTCATAGTTTGGGGACTTAGTCTTTTAGTTTTTCAGCATATTAGTATAGACGATTCAGTATTTTTAAATAGTTTGAGTTAGCTGGGAGTTTGTCCAATTGAATCACTACCATTAGTTGTAGAGGCTTGTAAGAATGCTAGTTATGATTTTGATTTCCAATATTGATTGATCAGACTCTTGAGTTTAGTATTTTAAGATATTATATTCAGACAGTTTTAGTTTAGCTCATACAGAATTTCACGTTTTAAACATGATTTTATATTTATACTTCCCTATTATGATTTTCAAATTTTGTTGAAGGCAGACAGGGTTAGCTTAAGGCAACTCATAGCCTTGAGCACCGTGTGACATCTCGGGACCCATTTTTAGGGCGTTACATCACTTATGACCGTAAGTACCATTGTCGTGACTAGGAGGTAATATCAAGCCATGAAAAAACATAGTATCAGAGCCTAAGATTTTATAGTGTCCTAGAGTGTTTGGAAAGCCACATTAGTAGAGTTTTGTGCATGGGTATGAAGCATACCACTATTATGGACAAGAGGATACAAGATGTTTATAGAAAAGTTTCCCTTTCCAGTATTTATGTCATGTGAAAGAGAATGAGATCTATTTAAACACTCTTTCTAACTCATCCTTTATTTTATTTATAGAAAATTCCTTCTAACAGAACTAGTGGAAGAAGGAACAAAAAGCAACCCGCACATCCACCTGTTCAGGAAGATCCCCTGAATGAGCATGTCTCTCACGCTGAATTCATAGCTACTTTCACTACCTTAGATCATTCAGTATTTGTTCTAATTGATCATCGGGTTGTTGTCCTATCTAGGATTATGGTTCATTCTTAACAGATTAAGGAACCAAAACTTAAGGAGAATGAAAGAGAGAATAAGAGGGCCAAAACATATAGCTTTAATTTTTCTAGCCAAAGTCAGAGGGTGGTAACTGTTCCCAGTTTCATCATAATCTTTCTTCCCCATCTCTACATTTAGCTACTGCGGCCGTACCAAGGTTTAGGAATAAAATTTGGGATGAGGCGCCAGGCTCCAAGACCCAAGGTAGTGTGAGCGGTGGTCGTACAAATCTTCTTTCCAAAGAAAGTAGTAGAAATCATAAGGGTGTGTTATGAGCTGGCAGTGAGGTGTGTTTTAGGTTTGGCAATCTAGGCAACAGAGTCAGAGACTACAAAAAGAATGGTCAGCAAGGTCAGTCCAACCGTCCTCTAGTTCTATCCGGTCACCCGACTCAGCAACTGTCGCTTCTAGAGCAACTAGTTGCTAGTGTCATAATAGGCTGTATCCGCTCCAGCCCTGATATGACAAGGAAATTTCTCCTGATGTACTTATAGGTACTTTACACGTATTTCATCTTCGTATGTATATTTTATTAGACCCTGGAGCCTCACTTTCTTTTGTATCCCCATATATAGCTTTCAATTTCAGTGTCAGTCCTAAAATATTAGCAGAGCTTTTCTTCATGTCTACCCCAATGGGTAAATCTATCAAACCCAGACGAGTATGCAAAAATTTCCTATTTACTATATGTCATGAAATTGCTTCAGTAGATCTATGTATTGGCTCTATTTATGCTATGCTTTAGTTAACTATAAAAATAGAGCCGTTCAATTTTAGTTTCCTATGAAACAGTCATTGAATAAAGGGGTAGTATCTAAGTTCTTAGGGTCAGATTATTTCATATCTTAGAGAAAGAAAGATGATATCTAAGGGATGTGCTTCTAGATCCCTTTTCAGAATCCTATGACAGCGTATAATCTAGAAATAGAAGCATGAACCTAGAAGTTTAGTAGTAGTAAAGTCAGGATAGTATTATCTAAATTTAGTATTTTGGTATCCATGGGGTAAGTTGTATGATAGGTGAACCAGAAGGCTTTGCATGCAAGAATTTTGTTTATTGATTCAAAATTAAGTATAATGACGTGGATGTGATTTTGAGATGTAATATTAGTAGGTAATTAAGGAAGTTAGTGTGGTTCATTAATTGTTTGGGGATATCCATATAAAGTGTAAGAATCTATGTTTGAATATTTGAAGATTTGGCTAATAGAAAGTAATGTTGAAATTCTTGATAGTGTGAACTCATAGTATGGTGATACTCATGAAGATTCTAAGTTAGTCAGTGTTTAAGTTAATATCTAATGACTATTAGGGCTATTAAAAGTTAAGAGTTGTATTTCAGAAGGGAGTATTAGCAGTGGGTTTCGTATTTTCAAGTGTAATCTTTTAGGTTGAATTTATTACTGATTCGTATTGTCATATTCAAAACTTTAGAGAAAAGTGGTTGTAGTTTAGTTTAGAGCCTATCAAAAGGGTTCCTCAGACTTAGAGTGATGGCTTATAGCTAAGGGGAAGATGATAGAAGAAGTAACTAAGTCAGGCTCTTAGATTCTAGTAGTAATGCTAGTACGTTGTAAAATTGTATTAAGGGAGAATGATGCCCAACACATTCTTATTTTAGTATTTGTACTTCATTTATCACAATATATACCTATGCCTTACATTTCAGCTTCATGATCATACCTCATATCCATATACTTTCCATAGAATCATGTACATTTCTAGTTCTTAATATAAGTTGTTCCAGTTTACGCATCTGTATGAATCATATTTCATGAAATTTATGAACTCCAAACTCAGGTCATGCAGCTCATGACTCATGTACTCATGCTTTACAGTATGTTTACTTCTAGTACTCATGCTACACTCTTAATGATCAATAAAATTGAGATTATGGCATGTATATCCTCAGTTTTATCGCAATAATGAATCCAGGTCGTGGATACTCTATTTCTCAGGCCTCAGTTAAGCGTTCAAGTTATTCATAGTATTTTTTCATGCTTCAAATCCTCATGCTCTAACCTTTCAATGACCTCTCTTTATAAAATGGTAGTGGTGATGAAGAGTTATTTAGATGGGAGAGAGTAAATTTTTCGCGTTGGTGAAAGATTGTTGCATGTTTGTTTGATCTAAGGTTATAAGTGTGGCATAAGATTGAGGCTAAGTTTTGATATATGTTATGGCTTGTTAAAATTTTGTGTGTGATTTTCTTAAGAATAGCACATGGAAATTGTTAATGATAGAAGTATTAGAGATTACGAAAAATTACTTTGATGGGTTGTTTTCCTAGAAGTTCATGTGTGGTTATTGTGATAGGCTTGAACGTCATGTTGGTATATATAAGGGGATGGGTGTATTGTGCATTAGTGCATTCCTAGTAAGAGGTAAAATTTAGTTGTTGAGGTGCTATGAAGAATTATTCTTAAGATGAGAAGTTGTGAAAACGCAGGGGGTATTGAATTCATTATTTTTACTAGTATTACAATGTTCTGGGTGCACTTTGTAGATTTGAGTAGGCTTGAACATAGTGAGAGAATTTAGTTCAGTTCAGACTTCCGTAGATAGAGTTATCAGTGCTAATGTGAATATTTTTAAGAGCCACCTTTCATGGCTTTGCTACACCGCCATTATTTCCCAATTAAAAATAAATTTCCAAGTAACAAAATCATTATCTATTTAATTACAAAGGACATTGATATTGGTATAGTCATACGAATTCTTACTTGAAAGTATCATCCATAGTCAACCATTTATAGGTTTAAGGGTATTTTCAAGTTCCCTTCCATTTACAATATTAAACCACTACGGAGACTTCTGTGTTCACCACAAGAATAACCAATTAGCCTTTTACCATTCGAAGACATATAAACCATGCATAATTCCTTTACCATGTTTTAGAACATGCAAGAGTTCTACTTAATATAGTTAAGTCAATGAACATATATTTATAAGCATTTTTTCAAACACATTGGCGGCATAATATGACAAAAAACAATTCCAATTACCATTAAATCATTCCCATTCAATCCAATTATCCAAAACAACTATTAATTCATATAAAATCATAATTAAAACTATAGGAAACCATAACCAACCATTTAACATAAAAAAAACCAAAATCATATTTGGAAACCAAAAACATACAATCAATAAAATCATGAAAACATTCCTAAAAATCATGCCTTTAAGTAAAATTAATAGTGAGGGGAAAGAATATGGCTTAAACCAACGTGGTGATGGAAAGAAAACACCAAGACAAGCCCCAAATAAATCGTCTAGTTGAAACCCTATCTCTACTTGCGCAAAAGCTCTTAAGAGAATTATAGTGTTTAGGAAGAGTTTCTAAGTGTTATATTAGGATAATAGGGTAAATACCTTCCAAGTAGGTTATAATTCATGGTACCCTATTAGTATAAGTGGAGAAATATCCAAAATAACCCCACTTAAGTTGCACCAAAATTCACCACAGGGATACGACTGACCTACAAGAGTCGTACCTTCTGATACGATAAGTATCCACCACTCGTATATTAAAACCTCCACCTTTGGACCAAGCAATGTCCAGTATATGAATAACCAACCAAGTTATAACCATATTATATGATCTGTATTCATGAACCGTATCTCTGGCAGAATAAAATATTGAAAGGATTGAACATTGTCTACCATACGAGTCCCTTTCGTACCCTATCTACGACTCATGATGAACCACTTATACTTCGATCCAACCTAAGTTACTAAATATAATATTAATTTAAGGTACCAAATGATCCATAATCACTAATATGACATGTACCATTAAGTAGTATCCATTCTAGTAACCAAAATCCATCCCACCAACTAACACTGGTCTGTATACAACCAAACCATACCATCTATACCCCAACATAGGGATTATACCTATAAGTGGTACTAGGTCCTAAGATCAAAATTCCATGAAATTTTTTAAGGTTCAGAGACTAGGGTGTTTCGAAGGTAATACTACAGGGTCCTTTAGGTTTTTGTAAATCTGTCTTTTAACCATAGAACTGCACTTTTGTAAGTGATAAAATCTCAATATTGGAAATCCTCATTTTGTTTATGGACACATCTTTCAGGTATTTAGCGTATTGGGGAATTCCCCGTAAACATCTAACAAAGGAAGGTTAACTTGAATTTCTTTTAATATGTCAAGGAATTTTTTAAAACAAGACACCTCTTTGAATTGTTTAAACATTTGAAAGAATGGTAGTAGTGGTTTGTTTTGAGATTTTTTAAATAGACATTTAGGTACTCAAACTTTCCTTTGTTCTCAGCTCTATCAAATTCAACTTGATTTTTTTGTTGTCTTGATGTGATCAACTCAACTTATATCTCATGATTATTTTCTTATAGATGTATCAATCAAATCTCTACCATCCTTAAGGTGATAGCCATAATTTTCTTTGGTTTTATTCTAAATCAATAGGCAAATCTCCTTGAGTTCTTGTGTTTTGTGCTTGAGCTAACTATCCTATTTGTATTTCTAAATATTTCTGAGCTAGTAGCCAATTTTTAATTTCTATAGACCTTTGTTCTTAATTGGACATAATATTTTTGAAAGTCTATTTTAAATTGCTAGCTTGAGTGTTGTATCTGAATACCTTGTTGCTTCTAAAACATATGAGATTGAACCTCATTATTTCCCCAAGAGTAGTTGAACTAACTATGCTAGTTATGGTCGTAGGCTTATCCATAATTCTAATTACCTTTGGTGCATTGCCCACAAAATTTACCAATTCCAAATTTGATACACACAAGCCTGTAGAGTGACCACTACTAACTCAAACTTCACACTAAGTTTATAGCTGCTAAATTATATTAACTCGAGCATAAGGTTGAGCCATGCTCAACTTGTTGAACTGCTTCATCATGTAGTTCAGAAAAGATACCAATTGTGCATCCAATACCGTGATACTATCTATCTTAATCATACATATAGGCTTCTTCACCATACTTCTGGAGTCACCCTATGAATCTATATTACCTTGTGCAATATGGCAAAGGAAATAAAAAATCTCATCATAGTTTTTCTCCAAAGCCTGACCATCTGCGGCTGAATCATGAAATTTTTTGTGTCATGGTTAATAATTTCAACAAAATTATGAGCTTATACTCCATTGGTCTATTGGTGATGCGGGAAATATTTGATAAAAGACTTAAATATTTTCCATATACATGAAAATTTTTGTTTAGCTTCTATTTTAAGCTTAAGATCTATCTCCTCAATCTTACAGTTTTCCTCGATGAAAAATAATTGAATGAGGAACTTTTTGCCAAGTCGTCCCATTTTGTGATTGATTAAAGGATCTACCTTCAACAATTTAATTATTGCTCCATATAGTTAGAGTGGGAAAAGAGTGATCCTCACATAATTAGTGAAGAGTCCAACGAGAATGAATTTTTCACTAAAATCTAGAAAATTCTGAAGGCAAACTTATGGATCTTTATGTGGTAGACTATGAACTTCCTACTTGTATAGAATAATTACACCATGTTCTATTTAAGGTCAAATCTTCCTCTTGTGTATTGTTTTAGTATACTAGAGGTCATATTGGTTACGAGTGCACTATCTTAATAGATGGTTGTTCAACACCCATTGATGCAGGAATGGTCTCACCTTATTGAACTTATGGTATTTGATAACTACGTTGTTGGTCAGAGATGTAGGATAATTCAAAACACATTTATATTTCATCTCTTATTTGTTCCAAATGGAGAAAATTATCTATATTCCTATTCTAACTTTGAATTTTTTCTTTAAATCATATAAAAGACAAGAACTCATTCCGCTCTAATCAAATGTTACTCCTTCTAGGCTCACTAAAGAAAATAGATGTATTCTGAAGGTTCCAAATTAATAGAATAGTAAATGCAAGAATATAAGAAAAACCAAAATGTGATAACTAAGAAATGAAGTATGCACAATTTAAGAAATCACCCAATGAAAGAGAGGGATATGGTCCTATCTCTCAGGTTAGTATAATGAATGTGCATGTTTTTATTCTTGTTCTGTTAGAAAAACCCACATCCTCACTATACATGCTAGAAAACATGTCTTAGGAAAACTTTAAATTAAATTAATCATTAGAATAACTCCATGGACCCTACCCATCTCAACTACCCTAATTAATCAAAGACAAATCATTTCTTAACTTACCCGTACAATGAAGATTAATCTGTGCAAATATTTATCCCTTTGACAGTGTGAACAAAAGTTTGTATGGTACATAAAACATAGTAACAGCCTGAAAACAAAAGACTTCTAGGTGAATTTGAGAAACACTCTTAAAAGGCTCTAGATTTCTAAGGGACCTGGTCCTGAGAAAAAAGAGAATGTCGAATGATGAACCTAGTACGGCTTATAAAAGAAGAAAAACAAAAGACAAGTGATAGAAAATACAAAAACTTTTTGAGTGTTTGTGCAAAATCAAAAAATGTGAACTTGGGAGTGACAAAATGACGAACTCAAGATGAATGGTACAATTTTAACCAATGAGGCTTATGATCTTGAATAGTTACGCTATCCTATGATGACCTTACTTCTCCAAACCTTCTCTCCAAATCCTCCACCTTTATCTCCAACTTCTGTGGCTTTTTCAATGGAACTTAAAATGTAGTTTTTTTCATTGAAGTGATACATAATCTATTGAACATTAGTAAGTTCTTGCTTTTGTGATCTTTATCTGTTTCTACCTTAAAAATGTCTTTCATGTTAGTGTTTCCCCAATGGCCATGAGTTAACTAACTTGTTCTTACTATTAATATTGGTTTAGTATTTTCACTTTTCAATGATTCCTAAAATGGGAATACACACTAATCTTATGTGGAGGAATGGATTTTAAGGGAGTATTGAGGGAGTAACTAGAAGAAGTGCTAATAAGGAAAGGAATGATGTGATGTGTATGATGTGCAGCGACTAGGTACCATGTAATATGCTAAGAAGAAGGTGTATGGCATATTTTCAGAGCAAACTATGCAAATGCACTAGATGAATTATGATGCTTAATGGTGCACAGTGACAAGGAGAACCAATTGTGTTATCAAAGTTTTTGCTACAAATGACAACAAGGGACCAAGACGTTTTGTTGCATGATGGTGGAAGCGTGATAATAAGGGGAACATTCATCTTCAGAGTGGAAATCACACTGATTAAATGTGATGGATGTGCTCAAAGATGTATGGTTGGTTTGTCATCATCAAAAAGTGGGAAATAACTCTATGTAGTTTAGATAATGAGAAGCTAAATATAGGGGACTAGATCCCTAGATGTTCATGGTACAATATAACTAGAACGTGCATCTGCACAATTTTGTTCTCGTGTGTAACAAATTTGCAGGTGTTTCTTGTACTGAATTGGACACCTGGTCCAATGATATTTCAAGCCTAATCATCACTCATCAATAAAAGAAAAACGATGCTTCTTCATCAAATGGTTTTTTGCAAATATTTTGGATAGTTTAAGAGAGAGGAAAGAGGCAACAACCCATTTTACAACAATGCTCAAGCATATCTTTTGTTCTTAGCTTGCTCTATTTACTAAAGTAGTAAGTGTTCTTGAGTTAATTCTGATTTGTAAACGAATTACTTCTTTTATAAGAGTAATAAACTTTTCTCCTTGATTAAGTATGCTTAGGTAGTGTTTCCTACGTCCAAACACTGATTAGTTTTAATTAGTGTAGAGAGTTCTTGGAAGAGTTGTTAAGATAGGCTAGTAGTAAAGTTACTACCCGAAGGAGGAGCCTAGAGTCAAGCTGAAATCGTGTCACTAATAAAAAAGTTGATTACAATGGAATTCGTTGGTTCTTGTGAGGGCAAGCTATGTTTTTTCTGGAATTCTTTGGTTCTTGTGAGGGAAACTTGTGTTTTTTATTTCCTTGATCAAGGGAGTTTCTACGTTAAATCTTTATGCTGATTATTTCTTACCAAGCCTTTTGTTTTCTAGCACCTAATTGTTACTTTACTAGTTTTTTCCCGAGATTGACTTTGAGGGACCTGGTCCCTTACTGTGTGGTGCAACCCCCAAGTGTTCCAACAGAAACTCACCCATGTGAGAATGGGTTGAAATTTTCTTTAAGTTGCAGAAATACAATTCTAAGGTCTTTTGGGCTAAAGTCCCTAATTTTTCACTTATAAATCTAGGTTAAAACATGTTTTAAATGATAAATTTGTGAGGTGAAGTCATTGAAATAGGTGTTTTGGAGATCCCCATGCTTAGAAATGGAGGAAATTGCTCAAAATCACAAAAACACAAGCTAAAAGTCTCAAAAATAGTGAAAATTGGAATTGATTGTACCCAGGCATCGCATACGCAATCACAGGTCCTTAAGCGACTACTGCTTAATAGATCATACATCACGTACGTGATACCTCGCCTTATGGTAGGTGTACATAAGTGATCATATCATTGCATAAGCAAGTCCCAGAATTGGGACCAAGATGTCAAACGACACTTAGGTCTAGTCTACTAGTCGTAAGCAACCCACCAGTTGCATGGATGGGTGCACCGTCTGAGCGGTGCACTAGCTGGAGACTTGCAGAATTTCAAGTCTCTACGGACCCCTTGGGATTCATCCGAAATCTCATCAATGCAAATGAACTATGATACCCTATCAAATTCGACCCTCTAGACTCAACGACAATCTCAGGTTTTCAAAAAATATTGTTTTCATAAAGTTGATACCTGAAACACTAATTCACAACTTTCCAAATCAAGGATTGAAATGAGATATAAAGCCAAAAAACCATGCCAACCATGTCCTCACCCTAAAATTGACATTTTGGATCTGTTGGTGCAACCCGTTTTCCCATCTGATGCACAAATCAATAAATGTTGATTGAAGTTAACTATAAGGTTTCTCAAGGACCAAAGACCACAATATCACACAAATCTCACCGAATGTATCGGAAACCATGGCAATGATCCCCATACCCCTAAAATACCATAAAGTAACCACAGGGAAGTGAGAATGGTCAAA
Source organism: Capsicum baccatum var. pendulum (assembly GCA_030864225.1). Taxonomy (NCBI): domain Eukaryota; kingdom Viridiplantae; phylum Streptophyta; class Magnoliopsida; order Solanales; family Solanaceae; genus Capsicum; species Capsicum baccatum. The sequence continues at coordinate 156,351,326 of CM061557.1, read as the reverse complement.
TCATATAGAAATCAATATTTCACACAAATTACAAAAAATCAAGTCGTTATATCATCCACCACTAAAAATCTAGTCGCCCTCGAACTAAAGGATAGGGAAATATATGAATCAACAAAAACATGGGGATACGAACTACGCATATCAGACTCAATCTCCCAAGTACCATCATCCACAGGTTGATGTCTCCACTAGACGTTAACCACTAAAATATCTCTAGAATGTAATCATCTAACATCTCTTGCTAAGCTGGAGAATAGCCCCTCAATAAAGGACAACCTTTCATCTAATTTAATCAAATCCCAACAAATGAAATGAGACAAATCTGGAATGTAACTCCTAAGCTTGGAAACATGAAAAAATTGATGAACAAATGATAAATCTAGGGGAAAATCCAACTCATAAGACACATTACCAACGACCCGAAAAAACTAAAATTGACAAATATACCTAGGGCGAAGCTTACCCTTCTTCCCAAACCTCATCACACCCTTTATGGGTAAAATTCAAAGAAAGACTCAATCATCGACACTCAATCTCAAGGAACGAAATCTACAATCTACATAGCACTTCTGCCTACTCTGAGCTGCTCAAAGCCTATCATAAATGATTCGAACATTATCCAAGGACTCATGATGCATGTTCGTACCCCGAGGTCTAATCTCAGAAACCTCAAACCAACCAACTAGAGAGCAACACCGCCTACGATAAAAATCCTCAAAACAATCCATATAATTACTAGAATGGAAGCTATAATTATATGCAAACTCCACCAAGACTAGATGCAGCTACCCTTGAACACTAAAATCCATCACACAAACATGACGCATATCCTCAAGAACCAGAATAGTCCACTTTGACTACCAGTTGGTCTGGGTTAAAAATGTTGTACTAAGATTAACCTAGGTACCCAACTTATCTTGAAAGGTCTTTCAAAAGTCAGAAGCTAACACTGAACCTTGATTTGAGATAATAGACATTGGCACATTATTAATATGCATTATCTCAGAAGTATCGATATGGGCCAACCTCTCAGATCTAAAAATGACCTAAACCAAAATAAAATGATCGGACATCATTAATCGATCCATGATGGCCGAAACATGATCAGAACTATGAGAAGTAAAAGGCGATCCAGCCACAAAGTTCATAGTGATCTATTCCTATTTCCACTTGGAAATAGGTAACCTCTGAAGCAATCCACTAGGCCTTAAATACCCAAACTTAAGCTTTTGTCAACAAAGGCAACGAGCTAAAAGGTCTGCTACATCTTTCCTCATACTACCCCACTAGTACTGCAGCCTCAAATCAAAATACATCTTAGTCACTCCCTGATGGATGGAATACTTGGAATAATGGGTCTCCTCTAAAATCAACCTAATCCAATCACCCACCCTCGATACATAAACTTGCCCTCTAATCCACAAAATACCATGTGAATCAAGTAAAGATACCTTAGCCTTACCACTCAATACCTTATCCCAAATCAATCTCAATCTAACATCATTAAATTGATGAGCTCAAAATATAAAGACTAACTATTTGATTAGCTAAACATTGAACCTCTAAGGCAAAAGTCCTTTCTTAGATCAAAATATGTGCCAAGCTACCCATGCTAGTCGGCTTCCAGGTTAAGGCATTTGCAACCATATAAGCCTTGCCCGGATAATAAAGAATAGTCAAGTCATAATACTTAAGCAACTCAAGCTAATGACGCTATCTCATCCTAAGATCTAGCTAGGTGAAGAAATACTAAAGGCTACAATGAACTAAGAAAATCTCATATTAGACTCCATTCAAGTTTTGCCTCCACAATATTAAAGCAAAAACAACCACATACAACTCAAAATTATGGGCATGTAATTCTTCTCATGGGACTTCAACTGATAAGAAACATATGCAATAGCCTTACCATTCTTCATTAATACAACACCTAAAAAACCTTAGGCATAAAAACAATTGTAAAACCTATACCCTTATTAAGTAAGGTCAAGATATGAGCTAATGTCAACAATTTCTTGAGCTATTGAAGGCATGCCTCACAAACATCGGACCACTGAATGTAAGACCCTAACTTTAGTCAACTTAGTCAATAGAGATAGATGAATAACCCTCACCAAAATGCCTATAATAACCTTATAAACTAATTAAACTTTAAATTTTTGTAGGAGAAGTAGATCTAGCCTAATCGCAAACCGCTACAATCTAGGTCGGATCGACCATAATACCACCTTGGTCACCACATAACCCAAGAATAAGATAGTCTCCAACCAAAAATTATACTTAGAGATCTTAGCAAACAACTTATCATCCCTCAATCTCGGAAGAACAATATACATATGCTCCGCATAATCAGCCTCACTCTTGGAAGAAACAAAGATGTCATCTATAAATACAATAATAAAAGAGTCGAGATATGGTTAGAATACACAGTTCATTTACTCCATGATTGTGGCTGGGGTAGTCAACCCATAAGACATGACTAAAAACGCATAATGAGTGTATCAAGTACAAAAAGCTCTCTTAAGAATATTAAAGCTCCAATCCTTAATAGGTGATACTCGAACCTCAAATCAATCTTCTAAAACACCGAAGCACATAAAATCTAGTCGAAAAAATAAGTAATACAAGGAATAGGATACTTATTCTTAACTATAACCTTGTGTAACTATTGATAATCAATACACATATGCATAGACCCATTCGTCTTTTTAAAAAATAAGACAGGGGAACCTCTAGATGATACACTAGGTACCATAAATCCCTTATCCAATAACTCCTGCACCTCATGTTTTAATTCATTCAAATCGGCTAGGGCCATCCTTTATAGAGGAGTATAAATTGTCTTGACGCCTGGCTCAATATCAATGGAAAAGTCAATGTTACGATTCTGAGGTATACTAGGTAAATTCATAGGCAACACATCCATAAATTTTCAGACAACACAAACAAAATCCAAAAAAGTAGGAGAATCAACACTAGTATCATGAATACGAGTCAAATACTATGGACATCCCCTCTTAACCAATCAAGGAGCCTAGATATAATATATAACCCTCTCGGGGCCTGATTGAAGTGCACCCTTGCAAGTTATCTTTGGCACCCCAATAAATCTAAAGTCACTATCTTAACATAATATTCTAGGACAACATGGTTTGGAGCCAACCAATCCATACTCAAAATAGCGTTGAAGACAACCATATCATAGACAAGATAATCTACCTAAGTCTCATGCCCAACAGAATTCATAATACAGGATTCATCCACCCGATCCACCACTAAAAAATATCCTATAGGGGTAGATACATAAATAGGCATGGAAAGAGGCTTACTGGAAAAAACAAAACCTAAAGCAAAATATGTAGAAACATAGGAGAAAGTTGATCCTGGATTAAATAAGAGAGATGTAGATTTGAAACAAATGGGGACAATACCTATAATAACAACATTGAAAGCCTCTGTCTCTGGTCTAGAAGGTATATATAGAACAACACTGCCCATGATAATCAAGTGCATGAATAGCCGAACGACTACCACCACAGGCACTACTAACTCTACTTTACGTACCTCTAGTAAAACCTCTACCTCTTAAAGCTGAAATAGGATCAACTCTAAACATAAGATAGGGATAGTCCTTGGCCAAATGGCCAACCTCATTACACATATCGTAAACTCTATGTCTTGATTCGAAAGGAGACTATATGACTGGCCCTATACAACCACCCAAAACTGTTGAGCCAGAAGACCTACTACCCAAACTATACAAAGCATCCTATATTAGTCTATCATGATACCCTTGGAAACCTCTACAATCCCTACCTCGAGAAGTATGACCTCTGAACTCAACCATACATCATACCTTTTTGGTACCTCCATGAGATTCTCGAAGATTACCCTTAGTCTTACTATCCTTATCCACTATAATCTTAAATGACTCTCCAAACACAACCATCTAAGTTAAAGCTAACTCAAGAGATATATCCAAACACTTTACAAACTTCTAAATATCTCACGTTGGTCTCAATATTAGCATACAATTTTCTAGACAAGGTATGAAAGCAAGTTTCATACTCTACAACAGTCATGGCGCCCTCATCCAGGAAATCAAAATCATCTCTCATTTGGTACCTTAACTGTAAGGCACAGACCTCTCTAAAAGGGCCTTAGCAAACTAATCCCAAGTTATCTCCAGAAAATTAAGAGGTCTACATCCAACAAGTGACCTCTATTAATCTTTAGAGGAAACCTTTAATAGCAAAATAGTATATGCAATACCATTTAACTGAAGTAAACTCAGGTTATGCAACTTCTTACATAAATCAATCAAAAGCTTACGATTCTGAGGTATACTAGGTAAATTCATAGGCAACACATCCATAAATTTTCAGACAACACAAAAAAAATCCAAAAAAGTAGGAGAATAAACACTAGTATCATGAATACGAGTCAAATACTATGGACATCCCCTCTTAACCAATCAAGGAGCCTAGATATAATATATAACCCTCTCGGGGCCTGATTGAAGTTCACCCTTGCAAGTTATCTTTGGCACCCCAATAAATATAAAGTCACTATCTTAACATAATATTCTAGGACAACATGGTTTGGAGCCAACCAATCCATACTCAAAATAGCGTTGAAGACAACCATGTCATAAACAAGATAATCTACCTAAGTCTCATGCCCAACAGAATTCATAATACAGGATTCATCCACCTGATCCACCACTAAAAAATATCCTATAGGGGTAGATACATAAATAGGCATGGAAAGAGGCTTACTAGAAAAAACAAAACCTAAAGCAAAATATGTAGAAACATAGGAGAAAGTTGATCCTGGATTAAATAAGAGAGATGTAGATTTGAAACAAATGGGGACAATACCTATAATAACAACATTGAAAGCCTCTGTCTCTGGTCTAGAAGGTATATATAGAACAACACTGCCCATGATAATCAAGTGCATGAATAGCCGAACGACTACCACCATAGGCACTACTAACTCTACTTTACGTACCTCTAGTAAAACCTCTACCTCTTAAAGCTTAAATAGGATCAACTCTAAACATAAGATAGGGATAGTCCTTGGCCAAATGCCCAACCTCATTACACATATCGTAAACTCTATGTCTTGATTCGAAAGGAGACTATATGACTGGCCCTATACAACAACCCAAAACTGTTGAGCCAGAAGACCTACTACCCAAACTATACAAAGCATCCTATATTAGTCTATCATGATACCCTTGGAAACCTCTACAATCCCTACCTCGAGAAGTATGACCTCTGAACTCAACCATACATCATACCTTTTTGGTACCTCCATGAGATTCTCCAAGATTACCCTTAGTCTTACTATCCTTATCCACTATAATCTTAAATGACTCTCCAAACACAACCATCTAAGTTAAAGCTAACTCAATAGATATATCCAAACACTTTACAAACTTCTAAATATCTCAAGTTGGTCGCAATATTAGCATACAATTTTCTAGACAAGGTATGAAAGCATGTTTCATACTCTACAACAGTCATGGCGCCCTCATCCAGGAAATCAAAATCATCTCTCATTTGGTACCTTGACTGTAAGGCACAGACCTCTCTAAAAGGGCCTTAGAAAACTAATCCCAAGTTATCTCCAGAAAATTAAGAGGTCTACATCCAACAAGTGACCTCTATTAATCTTTACAGGAAACCTTTAATAGCAAAATAGTATATGCAACACCATTTAGCTGAAGAAAACTCAGGTTATGCAACTTCTTACATAAATCAATCAAGAGCTTATAGACATTCTCCCCTACAACACCACTAAACCTAGGGATACCCAAATGAGTAAATCTCTCAAAATTTTTCTGATCGTCAAAACACATAGCTATACACACAATAAGAGGAGGCATGGAGAATCTAGTTCGCTGAGAATCCACCCGATGAGGTAACAAAGATAAAGGATGAACTCCTAATCTCCTAATACCATACTCATATATATACACTAAATGAGTAATAACACTTAGAATATGTGAAGTCCTAATAGAAAATATAGTTTAAACTGGAGGAACAACACTCAGGGCTATAGGAACACCTTAAGCAGACTCTAGCACAAACACAGGTACAACACTCAGAGCTTGGGTAACACCAGGCTCACTCAAAGGAGTGCCCTCAAAATAGGTCAACAAGCAAACCAACAAAACCTCTAAAGTTGGGCTAGAAGAACTTAGTGAAGCCAAGGTAGGACCCACATCCCTAAAATACTCAGCCTGAGGCTAAAGGAAGAGTACTCTAACAATATTTCATGATGGGGAAGATCCTCATCCCTATTGACGATCTTGAGCCCATCCATGACTTATTATTTAACTTTTAGACTAGGCTCTCTCATCAGATAAAGGCTCCACATCTCTAAACTCATGAGATCTAGTCATAACCATCTGTACGAATATGTGTGAAATATAACTTAGAACAAAAGTTATGAAGTAAATCTGCACGATAAGGATCAAAACAAGGGAAATTTCCTTAACACATACTATAGCCTCTCAAAGATAAATACAGATGTCTATGTACCGATCTATAAGACTATATTAGATATCTTATTCTTACACTGTTGTGACAAATAAACCTAGCACTGATACTAATTTATCATGACCCAAAAACCGAGGGTCATGATGGCACTTTTTCCAACAAGCCATGACAAGTAATCCTATAACCTAAGTTGATATGAAAAGCCAAAACCCAAGGTAAAAATTCTAGATCCTAGATGATCCACACACTTATATAGTAAATTTGTAAATGCATAGTCAATGATTCCTAAACCTAATACCCAAAATATAGTGTCACAGTGTAAGAACATACTAGTACAAATTGAGCTTAAAGTACATAAGGTACCAAAACCAGAGAAACTCTGTCTCTAAATATAAATAAAGATATATTATAAATAAGGAAAGGGAGTAGTTAACTATGGATATATGTAATCAACCACTCCTCAAAAGCTCTAAATGTTCCTCGAATCAACTATGATGAGGTGCACTCACACCTAGAGCTGCACCAAAATGGCATAATAAGGGTATGTAATGTCCACTTGTACTCAGCAGGTATTATAGGCCAACTAAGAAAAATAGAAAATAAAGAATACAAAACACACACTAACGGCACATCACCTGCAACCAAAAAATATCCCAAATGGTAGACCATGTCATTTCACTCTCATTTCTAGAATATCCACATAGACCATATCCAAAATCTGAGAGAAATACAAGTCTGCAGAAAACACACATGCGAATATAAAGCAATAAATACACATAGATAGGTATCACATTAAGGAGAATAATACATTATAGAAAATAAAAATTAAATACAATATAATAGAGATGATGGTGATAAAGATGATGATGATAATGATTATGATAATGCCCAAGGCTATCACTCAGCCTCCGTATACACATACGGATCTAAAGCTTTCCCTCATAGGACCCATAGGGGGTTCGTCAATCCATATACAACCAATGTCCAATAACAATACCCAAACATCACTTTGGCACATCTTTTGGAAGAGGATTTTTAAAGATGTCATATTTTTTATTGATAAAGCCAGTGTTTCTAGTATTTCCTGTATTTCAATGGTGGTACCACTATCTCTTGAATTAATATGCACTGAGGATGTAATGCTCACAACCAACTAGAATGACAAAATTCCATATCCGACTAACATACCAACCAAGTGAACCAAAATCCATTAATTAATCTACCATTAATAAATCTAACATAATCCAAATACCAATAGAATAAAATGCATTAAAATGCCACCATTGATACCATATAAGGATTTTTCATCAAATAAAATCACTACTAATTTCTATATATGCAAGGACAATAAGGTCATATAGGACTCCACATGGTCACACATAGAATTGTCCTCCAGCTGGAGACTTGGAGAATTCCAAGTCTCTGTGGAATCCTTGAAATTCATCCAAAATCTCGTGAATGAAAAGGAACTATGATACCCTATCAAATTTAAAGCTTCTGGTTTAATGGCGATATTTGATTTTCAAAAAGACATTGTTTTCAGAAAGTTAACCCCAAAACCAAATTTTACAACTTTGTTGATTAAGCATTAAAATGAGATATAAATGGCATAAAATCATACCAACCATGTTACCACCATAAAAAGGACATTTTCGATTTATTAGCATAGTTCATTTTCCTATCTGATACACAGATTAATAGATGTTAACCAAAGTCAACGATAAGGCTTCCCAAGCCACCAAAAAACTTAATATCAGACAACTCATACCAAAAATATTAGGAATTATGCCAATTATCCCCCACACACAAAAAATAACACAAAGTAACCTTGTGTAGGGTTAAAATTATCAAACCACATAGAAATAAATATTTCACATAAATCAATAAAAGTTAAGTCATTACAATACTGCCCTTCTATTTTAGGACTAGTTCATTTGGAAATTGAAATTTAACAACTCAGGTTTTGCAATTGACTTAGTCATAGTAAGTGTTGAACCAATCTATGTTAAGAATTACATCAAAATAGGAGTAAGTAATGAGGACGGTTCTTTACAAGGTTTGAGATTGATACTTAAATCTATTTCCATATGAAGAGTCATAAAGGAAAATGTCACTCTTAGATGTAGCAATACATGCAAATCTATATGAAATATTCATAATGTACCAGTGAGTATGTCTTCCAAGCTCTACTTATCCTAAAGTATTGACAAAGCTTTGAAGTAGTTTTAGCTCTAACCACTTCTTATACTAATAGAAGCACCCTACTGAGCTAGGTGACTAAAGTAACTGCTGAAGATTTAGACTGAGCCTATTAACCTGATCTGAATTTTTTTTGTAGGGGAAATTCTTTATTGGTCAATCTAATCATATACAAAAAAACCCTCCTTGCCAAGTTTTTACTCATCAAAATTGTTCTCACCAAGCATAGGATATGCTAGAAAAATGAAACTTCTCATAAAATTGCCTTGAGACATAGAGCCTAATGCTCCATCCTTCATATCATCACAAGGTCTAGAAGATGGAGCACTACCTAAAGAAGGTGCTAGAATAGAAGATCTTTATTTAAATTGTGAGTTATTACCACCGCCCAACTTTTGATGAGAGTAGTCAAAATTACTTATCCTTTCCTCCTTGGTCTCCATTTATTTCTTTATTATCTATTATTTCTCTATTAGTTTAACATGAGTCATATGCCTAAAGATATCTAGTTCTCCAATAAGTATAGCAATCCTAAACTGACCACTAACTTTAAGAAAACACAAATTAACTTGCTTATTCGATCCTTCAACTAACCAACAATGTTCGAAGCATACTTAGAGAGTGGGCAAACTTTAAAAAATACTTCATAATGGATATATTACTCAAAACTATCTTTTCTCAGCTCACAAGGGAAAAATGTCTACAAAAGATGTCACAAACTTATCCCAATCTTTTGGGTATGTGTTCTCATGTAAGCTATTTTTCCAATACATAAAACATGGTTTAGCTACCCCATTCAACAAATCGATGGCTGAGTCTGCACTATCAATTATTGTAATACCTATGATTGAGTGATCCTTTTAACCTCATCTTTAAAGTTTTATGGATCTTCATCCACCTTTGATCCATAAAACTTTGGAGGGTTTATCCGATTAAAGTCTCGAATTATTTTTGTAGTTGCATTCATGTTTGGGTTTACAAGTGCAATTACTAGTTGATTAACCTGGTTGCTCATAGCTTGATTAAGTATTTGGAAAGTAGCCTTGAATTTTGGATGAGTGACTTGTTTATTAAATGTTTCTGTTAGTGCTGATGGAGCTGTCTATTTTTTGTTTTTTTTTTTGGCTCTTTTAAAGGCATGTTCTGAAAACTTGTAGAGAATAAATTAGAAGGATACATAAAGTATTACTTTATCGCATCATATAATAATGAAAAAAAAGATGTTCTCTTAAAATATTTCATAGCCTCACCCTCATAAGTATGGCACCCTGCACATCCATGATAATGAATTTATGTAACATAACAACTAGAAACACTAGGTCACCTTAGACCTGATGATCTTATATGATATATGTCAAGACTTGAGTCTACACTTTGTAGTTAATACGGTTCTTAGAGTCACAAGTGATGCCAAGCTAACCTATGTCATGTTATAACTCTAAATATTTTGAAATAAGTAAGACTTAGTGGAAGATAAAATGGTTTAAACATGAAATATAAAAGTGTATGGAGTAATATTAAGTCTGAATGAAATACCAATACTAAAATAAGTTGAAACGTTTGACACTATACTTAAAAATTCTTTTACTACTGATGAGCTGCTTGGACAAGTCCCTAACAAATACAAAATACTAAAAAAACAATAATAAACTATTTTACTCAAATATAAGAACTCACCACTAATAGGTATTGAAGTGGCATTGGAACATTCTAAGCATGATATTGAGACAAAGCATTTGAACCTATATCATAAGACAATATAGTTGAAAATAATGTATGCGATCATTAGTTTGAATGTGCGAAGAAACCAAGATATTCAATATATAAAGTAAATAGAACATATTGTACATATTGATATACTGTACTGAATGCATAATTGAGTAACATGTTGAACTATAATGAAATAACCCGAAACATATATAAAGAAATACTAAGTTAAAATATGATATCAGTTTTGATATATATAATATATGCATTTATGGGTCATGCAAAAGTACTGAACTAAGTATGTGGTAGAGTCTATTAACTAAAATAAACTATGTAAAATAACCTGGAGTCTAATTTATATTCCTCGTTAAAACAAACCAATATACCTAGAAAAGATATACAGGTATGACAAATATGATCACTAGAGTCTAATTTATATTCTTCGTTAAAACAAACCAATATACCTAGAAATTCTTCATAGCCATCATATTATAAAAATTATGAGGAGAATTATATTTAATGAAAATTATAAGCTGAGTATGAACCCTAATTATTTAATGGAGAAACTAGAGTCATTTAAATCTCATATATCCAATATTGAAATCTCACATACTTAGAGTCTGAGATTTTGTGCAAAAAAATTATGAATTCTAACTTGAGAGAAGGAACCTCGTAATCCCACTAAAGATAACCCAAAATAACACAGTTAGGACTATGATTTAAGGAAATATTAAAATAACACTTTAAAATTTAACTAAAATTTATAATTTATCCATCACGAGTCTCGGGTATGAGTTGTACTCTGAACCTACAAGTCATCCTTTAATTCATGGTTTTTGGACTGGTTGGCTGGCTTAGGTCATAATTTCTTCCTTATGACTCATGAGGTTAACCTTTGAGTCATAGACTATAAGAAGAAAATATTTTCTAACTAGTTTCTCACAAATACTAGTCACTTAATGGATCTTAACCTAGACCTAATACTTGTGGTCTTAAGTGGTGGCCCCTTGGAGAAAAAATATTATATTTTAGAACTTTTGGTCTAATTGATAAGAATGGTTAAAATCATGGCACATACTCTTTGACCATGGACTATGGTATAATTTGTAGGGACTGGCGCTGAACTTGTAGATGAATGCTGCTTACCACGATTTAGCCCATGACAAATGGTCTTACTAGATGACTCGTAAAATAAGTAGTTCTAAGCTAACAATTTCGATTTTCTATGAGTTTCTGTTCTAAGTTTGATATAGGATCTTCAGGATTATTAGGCTGCTATATGTGCCCTGATTTAAGTTCATCTTTAGCGAGGTTCAGAAAAGAAATAAAAATAGAATTAAGAGTTTAAAGTCCATGATCGAATCCATCTTCTAGAAAAATAAAAATGATTTTTCAAATAATTGAAATGTTAGTTTGGCCATAAGTGCTCAAGCAAGTGAAAGATATAGGTCGGCTGCCTTTTATATTTCTCCACAAGGGGCTCAAGAAAAGAAACCCTTCCTTCATGCAGGATGTAAGTTACTTCAAAATAAATTTGTAAAAATTTCTCCTAATATTAAAGAGTATGTTACTTCTCATAGACCAGGATTCTTATGTGTTTACACATATAGACTCTTATTACGGTTTGGGTACCCTTCCATTGATAAGATCATCATTTAGTTTTGCTAGTGTCATAGACCCTCCAGGTCATTTTCTTCATTATGTTCATTTTTGTTGTTTAGAGATTTCCTATAACTTCCCAAAGTTACTTATAACCTGTTGGAGATGTCGGTTCAATTATCAAGTAATTTATGGGTTTTAGAGACAATTTTCTATTTTGAAGTCTTTGTTGGTTAAAATTGGCTACTGGGCAAAACATTTAGTCAAATGACATCATATGCCAAATCTGATAGTTCAAATAGCTTAGGAACATTGATTTTAGGCTAGGTGGAACTTTGATTTGGGTCCCAAGGCTTCCGAACACATTCTAGGATACTAGACGGAACTTAAGAAAAATGGCATATAGGTATAGGACCCACTTTTCATCAAAATAACCTTAGATGGAATATTTGACTACACCCTTGTATTCGGACATTAAATTTGATAGAGTAGCATAATTTCTTTGAAAAATAGGATTTCAAAAGAATGCCAAGGGTACGGTGGAGACTTAGAATAATTCCAAGTCTCCAGCTGGTGAACTCAACTGGTGCACCTGCTAAAGCACCCTTTGAGTCGATTAGGTAATGGGGAGCTATAGGGTCCAACTGATCTCTTAGATAACCAAGCCTGACCAACTTAGGGACGCTTAAGAGGATCCCTCACCGCTTAATCTAACGCCTCTGAAGTGTCAAGGAGACCGCTTAAGCGATAGGGATGAAGGAATCCAATCTCGCTAATGCAACACTTGGTTGAAAAAACATTGAATGCTTAAGCATCCTAGTCTTTACTTAAATAGCACATGGGCACCTAGACCATATAAATTCCCCACTTAGCATAATTTTCTTTCATTGTGAGCAAATTCAAAAGTGGAAAAACCTAGAATGTGTGGAAACTTGGGGAAAACATGGATAAATAATTTTTGGGTGTTCGTAAGCTGAAGTTACCCGCTTCTTCTTTGATTGTTGGTAAGTTTTCATAAATTCCATAGATAAATTCTCATAATTTCCAAGGATTCCTAGATTATTGGTTTGTGGATTTTAGCTCTATTTGGGCTAAGAATTTACCCATTCTTGAGGGTAATTATTCCTTAAGCATAAAGAGTCTTGTTGTTAGTTTCAAAAATATTACTCTACAAGTACGCCCCATGGGATTGTTAATTAATTTTGTACCCAAAGCTTAAAAGTGTATTATGGTTATCATTGTCCTGGTATTGATGTGTAGATAAGGATGTTAATAGAGTGAGATCTTACAGAAGCTTCTCGAAAGGGGAAATTGATAATTTAGTGAATATCACCGGTCTTTCTTCATGTCCAGGTAGGCTAGGTTTACCTTTCTCATAGATTGAGCTAATATATACTATACTGATGATATTGTGGTAGAAATGGGAAAGAGATAAGATTTTAAACATGTAATTAGTATTATTCAGATTGTTCAGCCTATTGCAAAATATTATATTAGGCATAATTGACTTAGTTATCCATGTTTTAGGCGGAATTGCTATTTTAGGACTAATTGCGGCTTATTTAACATCTCATAGTAAGCTTAGATAACATAGCCTATTCAAAGATAAAATTTGCATTAGAATAGATTTCTAGGATTAAAAGTAGGCACTTCGTCCCACCTTTGGCCTTGACTCTTGTTAGCTCCTTATATTCTTTTATACAAGTATTATACCTCTTTAAATGCTTATTTTTGAAGTTTTAAGAGATTATACACATGATACTTATGTTATTTTGGTACTTGGGATTTTGTTCTAATTTTGAACTAAGTTGCTAATTTTGAACTACGTCTTGTGGTTTATTGATATTAAGTTCTGGTTTAATTTTGGTAATTGATGATATGAGTTTTGATTTAGTTCCAAGAAATAATGATCATATTGAGTTTAGTTTGTGTCTGACATTGAGAGTTCATTTATGTTATGTTATGGTATGGTTGGATTCATCATTATGGTTTGATATTAGTTTAATTAATGAAATTCTGCTTATTTACTTTCCTTTGGTTAAATCATTTAGGCTTATGGAGGCCCATATTAGGTTATTTACTCTTCCATACTTACTTTCTTATAAGGGCCAATTTTGTAGTATCGGTTGTGTATTCTAACATTATTATATCAATTTACTTATTTACAGTATTAGAGCATTATTCTAGGTTTGTCCTTTTACCTTGAATTAGCTTAATTATATAGCATCTTTGTTGTATGTCTATTATGATAAAGCTCAGTCATATGATAATGACTACTGAGTACCCATGTCTTTGGTACTCATACTACATTTACATACCTTTTTGAATTAAATCTGAGTACTAGTGGCACCACTAATGCTATGATTGTTTTAACGCCTCGAGTCTGTACCCCAGACGCTACATAGTGCTTACATCCGTAAAGGACCATAAGCTAGCACATATCTAATATATGTTATAGGCACTTAATAACATACTGTACTAAATGCGGAATATAGGTTTAAATACCATAACGTTAATAATCTAAAATACTAATAAATAACAACATCTGATAAAACATCTGAAACAAAAATACTATCTTAACTAGTCTAAAAAGCCTCTAATCTAAAACTGTCTGAAAGTGGGGTTGATGGGAAAATCCCCCAACTAACTCGAACTACCAAAATACCGAATCTACTGTAATAATAAAATAAAAGAATATCTTCGATAGATAAGGGCTCACTACTGAATCTAAAATGCTCACTGAGTTAGAGTCTGTCTAAGCACAGTCAGGAACCTGAGCATCCAAACCTATGATATAAGACATCATAAAACAAAGAAAGTGTATGCGTCATTATGTGGAATGTACTGGTATGCTAGATGAGGTAAGACTGAATGTAAGGGTTCACATGCATGAATAGTAACTGACTGAATGATATAGAGTAACTGAATATAAGTGTACGTGGACAACTAGAGTACAAAAATAACTAAGTATACAATATTGTGGACATATATAGATATATACTGTATCTGAGCTTTTTTGAAGCTGAGTACTGTGTTCTGATATCTAATGTTACTGATAACTGAAGTTCTAATACTGATTGACTATTTCTAACAGTCCTAATTTTGTAGCACTTAAATTAGTTCTAAACTGAAGACTGTAACAAAAACTGTAGGAGGTATTCATTTAACCGATATGCCCTAAATTTGAGTTGTTAGGGGTCCAACCTTTGACCTCAGTTGGAAGGGTGTTAGAACTGTGCCACGGGTGCTAACAATGGCTATGAGTTAACCCTAATTGGTAGGAAGACATTTTGTCAACTCTTAACTGGAAGGAAAACTCATATGAGATGTGTCAACCCTTATCTAGCAAGAAGTCATCTCAACCAAAAATGGATACATAGTTTTGTAACTCAGGGATTGCTACTAAGGGTTAAACCCTACACTAATAGGAATGCCCCCATCCCTGGGTTCGCTCGGTACTGAATGCTACTCCCAACTTAAAAGACAATAAATAGATTATGATACAATACTGGGTTCGTCTGAAGTGCTACTGATCGTGTTAACTAATTGAATTGGATTGGTACTTAGTTTTCCTGAGTTCTGTAGCTAACTGAGTACTACTTAGTTCTATAACTGACTGAGATCTACTGACCAGGACATGATCGATACTATTCTATAATAGACACTTGCTCTAGGTAAACAATTAGATTTTTGGGTATTAAATCACCCAGGACTCGATAGCATGAAAAGTAAAGCATAATATAATCTTGAAAAGCTTAACAATGTATACTTGTGCATAATTCATTCATATAGATATTTCATCAAACACTTGTAGGGCATAAGCTTGTACATATACAAGCATGTCATGATTTCATCAATTAATTCAAATGAATATTATACCAATCACTTAAGGAGCACAACCTTAAGCACATATTCATGGATAACATATAAACATGGTAACAACAATGCCCAACTTGCAATTTTATGGGTTTAATATACTATTCATATAATTCCCCCTAAATACTATCTTGTTTTCATGAATCTTATCATAATCATGGATTGAAAACCATATTAACATCATAGATACAATAATAACTTTGTAAATTCGAGGGTTTATCAAGATAATCACATATTCATCACATATGCTATTCAATTTCATGAACTTGCACTTAAATCATGGATTAAAACCCAACTAATATCATGAACATGAATTCAATCTAATTCAAACCTAGAAGTTCATAATTCAACAATCTTGTAGTTTTAAAATTGATTCGTGGACTCTATGGGTGAAAAGGAACCCAAAGATAAACCCCTCACATACCTTAGAAGATTCATTCTTGAAGGTTGTTGGAGGAACTCATAGGCTTGTTCTTGTTTTTCATGAACTAGGGTTTTTGCCTATTTGATAGAAAAAGTTTTATTCTTGAGAGAAAGTAAGGAAATAATGAGGCAATAGGTTAGATAGGGGTTTAATTTTCTGTTTAAACATATTAGGCCTGTGGAAAAATACCAAACTGCCCAAGGAATAAATAAAAATTCATCACTTAAAAACCCAATTTAGGCACCTAGCGCGACGCGCCAATATCGTGCCATGCATCTGGAAATTTAAAACTAGGAACTGAGGGCTTGGTGTGATGTGGTGGAACCAAATTGGCTCACTGGAAAATGATAATTGCCATTTGGACAGCCTCCGCAACGCGTTGAAGTGCCAGTTGGCATACTGTCTTAGTAAAATGGCTCTAACTCTTCGTCCGGGTGTCGGATTTGGTCAATCTTTATATTGTTGGAAAGATAATTCAATTTCCTAGGCATTGGCAGGCTCTAAACTGAAAAAAGAGCATATTTCAAAAAAATTTATGTATTATAACTCATGAACTAAGAGTTAAATTAAGCTAGGGAAATGCGAGGTATTACAATATCTTCCCTTGGGAACATTTGTTCTTGAATTAGAAGGATTAAGCTGAGAAACACTAATAGACTGAGTCTACACACTAAACATGCATAATTGAAACACGAATACCTAACTGAACTACTGATCAACTAAGTTTCCATACTGAACATGCATATCTGATACATGGAATACATGACCGAACTGATTCATCAATGTGTTACTGATTATGCAACAACAAAGAATACCATGTTTATAACTGTAACTGAATCATGAAACTACATAAATCTAAGTAAGGTTGTTACCTTAGGATAAGAATACTGATTAGTCTAAGATTATTTATTGGACATGTTTGAACAGGAACATGAGAACATTACTGAGCCTGAAATATTATATATGAACTGAATACCATAAACTTAATTTCATGGATACATGTCATACAGCTGAGATAGGAAATGGAGGCTCAACTTATGCATACCCACTATTCTAAACTGGATTTGTTACGTGAAGAGAAATTAGAAGGTTTAGGACATGAAAGCTTGTGGATTATAGTGCATCTCCCCTATGGGGAATTATGTCCCTCGAAGAATGCTGCCTTGGTTTAGATACAAAGGAAATGTTGGGATGATGCACGAGGGACCTACAAACAAAATCGTGATTAAATATCTAAGATTTGAAACTGAGGCATAATACATAAACTGAGTGGAATTCATAACTACCGATATTTTCCATTTTGGGATAGGACGACTAGATGGAAATATAGGAAACCATCAAAATTTGTCTGCCTGACTGCTAGACTGGATTGTTGGCTTTACAGACTAACTCATACTAAAAACTTATACTTAACTGGATTATTTCTTCGTAACTCTTCCTATAATTTTCTAATGAGTTTAGGGGGTAAGAAATCTTGGCATTGTCAGAATAAGACATCTAATTAAGAAACCACAACATGGACAAAAATTATGTAATATGGGAATTGATAACCCTACCTACTGAGGTCTGAGGAATATAATATTTACATTAGGGATTTACCATGAGGTCTAAATTAAAGATATACATGATATAGTCTGAATTTAACTGATCATTAGGAGCATAGCATGAGTCATGAGAACTGAGCATACTGTGAGGAATGAGTACCTAAGTCATGAGCTGCATGACCTGAGTTAGAGTTTCTTTATTCATGGAATGTGATTTGTTAAACTGAGTGAACTGTAACTCCTTATACTAGGAACTGTAAGCGTACGTGATTATCGATAACATGCCATAATATAAGTTGGGATCATAGAGCTAACATGTAAGGCATGAGTACTGACATTAATGACATTACTACTAAAATCTAAAAAACTAACTTGGTTACTTGTTCTAATATTTCCCCCTTATCTTAAAGTCATCATTCTAAAGATGTAAACCACTTAATCAAAAACTCTAAACTGTACCGTCACCACTTTAATCTAAATTATGAGGTAGATACTAAGGAGGCCTCTACTAATATTTTCGGTCTAACACCAAAGTTGATGGCTATATAGTGTTTATAAAGGAAGTAAAGCCTTGGGATCTAACAAGGGATAAACATAAATATGAAAGACTCATAATGAACCTATAACTATATCAGGAGAACTTCCCTAATCATGGTGAGACTGGAATGTATAAAATCTATTCAGTCCTTAACCACTAGTGGTTCTGAAAGTGGCACCCTGCTGAGTCGGGCGATCGAATATAAATGGAGGATGTCTGTGCTGAATTTTTCAAACCAGACTTTGGACATTCTCGGACTCTTTGACATGACGTTCCATATCAAAAACACATATCACTAGCGGATTTACACACCTAGGTGATTTCTACCACATTCTTCACAAAGTGGATGGGTACGACCACTGCTCACACTACCTTTCATTTTTGAGCCAGGCGTCCCAGCCCAATGGTCATTCATAAACATTGGTCTAGCATACTAGCTGAATATGGAGATAGAAATGAGGAATTTTGATGAAATTAGGAATGGTAACCGCCTTCTGACTTAGGTAGAGCAAAACTAAAGCTACCTATTTTAGCTCTCTCATTCTCTCTCTCCGTCTTCTTAAGCTTATACTCCTTAATCTTTTAAGCATAGACCATAAGCCTAGATATTTCTATCTCCTTAATTAACATTATTGTTCTACACTCCTTGACAACACTATCAGATACCCCAAATACAAACTTGCTTATTCTAGACCTATTATCTGCTACTACATTAGGAGCATACCTGGCTAACTAAGTAAACTTGAGGGAATACTCTTTCACACTCATACTGCCTTGCAAGAGATTTATGAACTCTAATTCTTGGCTTCTCTCAAATCTAAGGGAAAAAATCTATCTAGAAAAGTAGTAGCAAACTCTTTCCACTCTATTGGCTCTGCATATGTACACCTGTCTACCTTCCACTACATACACCACGTAATAGCTATATCTTGTAGATGATAGGAAGACAACTCAAAACATTCATTAGAAGTTACTCCAATGATATCTGTTACTTTCTAAACTTGATCGAGAAACTTTTGCGGATCCACTTCTGACTTTGATCCTGAGAATAGGGGAGGATTCATTTGGGTGATGTCCCAAATCCTAGCAGCAATAGTATTGGCCACTGGGTTGGCCCGAACAGTAGCTCATTATTCATTCTGAGATGGTACGAAATTTGCTAGAGTAGTGAATATTGCTCTAAAATCTGCATGAGAGACATGTTAATCCAGGGGATCTGCCTGAACGGGCTGAGGTGCTGACTGGTTTTCGGTTCTTCTTTCGTTATTCCTTTTGGGAGGCATGTTCTATAAATGAAAGAACGAGGTAAATTATACTGAGAGTTTAACTTGAGCTCATGCTCACTGGCACAACATCAATACTTAAAAAAAAGGAAACTTTTCCTAAAACATCTCAAAGCATCATGTGCATAAGTGTGGCGAGCTACACACCCATGCACAAGACTCTACGTGATGCGGATTTCAGACTCCCTAGGACTCTGTTGAACCTTAGGCTTTTATACCAGGTTTGTAATGCCCCAAGTCTATACCCCGAACACTATCTGGTGCTTACAACCCCAAAGGACCATAAGCTAACCCATGTTTGATATCATTTATAAGCACTAAAAAATATACCGTATTAAATACGAAAAATAGGCTGAAATCCCATAAGGTTCAAACTCTGAAATAATGATAATAATAATATCCGATAAAATATCTGAATCTAAAATACTATCAGAAGTAGGCTAAAAAGCCTCTAATATGAAACTATCTGAAAGTGCAGTTTATGGGATAATCCCCAAACTAACTCCAACTACTGAAATACGAACTACTGTAATTATGAAATAAAAGATTATCCTCGATGGATGAGGACTCACTACTAAATCTGAAATTGCTAACTGAGTCTGAGTCTATCTATGCGTGGTCTGGAACCTAAGAGTCTGAACCTATGATATAAGACTTCATAGTGCAAAGAAAGGGTATGCATTAGTACATGGAACGTACTGGTATGCTATAGAAGGTAAGGTTAAATGCAACGGTTCATAATCATGCATATTAACTGACTGAAAGATATAGAGTAACTGAATGTAAGAGTACATGGAAAACTAATACTACTAAAATCACTAAGTACATAATATTGTGGACATACATAAATATTTACTATATCTGAGCTTTTCCAAAGCTGATTACTGGGTTTGGATAACTAATTAACTGATATCTGATGTTACTGATAACTAAATTTCTGATACTGATTGACTGTGTCTGACAGTCCTAATGATGTAGAATGGAACTAAGTTCCAAACTAAAAAACTAAAACCAAAATTGTATAAGTTAATCATCTAACCGACATACCCCAAATCTAAGCAGATAGTGGTCAAACTTGTGACCCTAGTTGAAAGGGTGTTAGTACCATGCCACGGGTACTAACAATGACTGTTAGTTAACCCTAACAGGTAGGAAAATATATAATCAATGTGTCAACCCTTATCTAGCAGGTAGTCAGCTCAACCTACGCTAGCTATATAGTTCTGTAACTCAGGGATTGCCACTAAGGGTCAGACCCTACACTAACAGGAATACCACTATCCCCTGTTTCGCTCGCAGATAATCCTACTCCTAACTGAATAGACACTGAATTAACTATGAGACTATACTAGTTTCAACTACAAATCTACTGATCGTGTTAACTGCTTTAATTGGATTGGTACTGAGTTTTCTTGAGTTTTGTATCTGACTGAGTACTAATCTTGATACTGGTACTGAGTTTTCCTAAGTTTCATCACACATGCTATTCAATTTTATGAACTTGCACTTAAATCATGGATTGAAACCAAACTAATATCATGAACATGAAATCATTCTAATTCAAACATGGAAGTTCATAATTCAATAATCTTGTAGTTCTTAAAAATGTTTTGTGGACTCTATTCGTGAAAAGGAACCTATAGATGAACACCTAACATAACTTAGAAGATTCTTTCTTGAAGGTTTTTGTTGGAATTCTTAGGCTTGTTCTTGATTTTCTTGAACTAGGGTTTTTTCCTCTTAGAGAGAGAATGTTCTATTCTTGAGAGAAAGTGAGGAAATAATGAGGCAATAGGTTATTTAGTGGTTTAATTTCATGTTTAGACTAATTAGATCCATAGAAAAAAATACCAAACTACGCCTGGGAATAAAGGAAAAATCATTACTGAAAAAAACCAATTTATGCACCTGGCGCGACGCACCACTATCGCGCCATGCCTCTGGAAATTGACAACTAGGAACTGGGGGCTTGGGGCGAGATGGTGGAATGATGTTGGCTCACTAGAAAATGACAATTTCTATTTATACGGCATCCACTATGCGTGAAGTGCTAGTTGGCATACTGTCTTATTAAAATGGTTTTAACTCTTCACCCTGGTGTCGGATTTGGGCAAACTTTATATCATTCGTAAGCTAATTAAATTTCCTATGCAATGCAAGTACCTAAACTAAAAAATATAGAGTTTTTCAAAAAAATTTAAATAGAATAAATCATGTATTGAGAGTTAAATTAAACTAAGGAAATACGGGGTATCATAATATCTCCCCCTTGGGAACATTCATTCTCGTATGAGATGGATTAAGCTGAGAAACTCTGATAGACTGAGTCTACATGATAAAAATGCATAACTAAAACATGACTACATTACTAAACTACTGACAATCTGAGTTTCCATACTAAACATGCATATCTGATACATGGAATACATGATTGAACCGATTCATGAATGCATGACTGATTATGCAACAGCGAAGAATACCAAGTTTATAACTATAACTGAATCATGAAACCAAGTAAATCTATCGAAGGTTTTTACCATAGGTTGAGAATACTGATGAATCTTAGATCATTTATGGGACATGTAAGAATGGGAACATAAGAACATTACTGAGCCTAAATTATGATGTATGAACTGAATATCGTGAACTAAATTGATTTCTTAGAACATGTCACATGGAAGAGATTGGAACTTAAGGGTAGACTTATGAGTATCCACTACTCTAAACTAGATTCTTTACGTGAAGAGAAATTGGAAGATTCAGGACCTGAAAGCTTAGGGATTATAGTACATCTCCCCGTTGGTGCATTATATCCCTCGTAGAATACGGACTTGGCTGGGATACTAAGGAAAAGGTGAGATTATGCACGAGGCACCTACAAACTGAATCGTGATTGAATATTTGAGATCTGAAACTTAGTAATGATACATAAACTGAGCTGAATTCTTAACTACCAGGATATTCTATTTTGGGATAGGACGACTACATGGAAAGATGGGAAACCATCTGAATTTGTCCACTTGACTACTAAATTTGATTATTGGCTTTACGAACTATCTCATACTGAAAAATTATATTTAACTAAAGCATTTCCTTGACACTCATTCAATAAGGTTATAATGACTTTTGGGGGTAAGGAATCTTCGCATGGTCTGAATAATAAAACACAATAAGGCCAAAAATTCTATAATATGGGCACTGATATCCCTACCTACTGAGGTCTGAGGAATAGAACATTTACATCTGGGATTTCCCAAGGGGTCTAAACTGAAGATATACATGACATAGTCTGAATATAACTAATCATTAGGAGCATAGCATGAGTCATAGGAAAAGAGCTTACTGTGAGGTATGAGTAACTGAGTCTTAAGATGCTTGAGCTGAGTTAGAGTTACTATATTCATGGAACATGATTTGTTATAATGAGTGAATTGGAAATCCTTATACTAGGAACTATAATCGTACCTGATTTTCGATAACGTGCCCGAATATGAGCTAGGATCATAGAGCTGACATATAAAGCATGAGTACTTACATTACAAATATTACTACTAAAATTTAAAAGCTAGACTTGGTTACTTGTTCTAACATCTCCCCCTTATCTTAAAGTCGTCATTCTAAAGCTGTGAACTGCTTAATCAACAACTATAAACTGAACTATCCCCACGTTACTCTAAATTATAGGGTAGTCACTGAGGAGGGCTCTACAAATATATCTGGTCTAACACTGAAGTTGATGGCTATATAGGGGTTACAAAGAAAGTAAAGCCTCAGGATCTAACAAGGCATAAACATAAAGATGAAACACTCATAACATACCCGTAAATATATCAGGATAACATCCCTGATTATGGTAAAACTGGAGTGCATAAAATATATTCTGGTGTAAACCACTGATACACCCAAATTACAACTCTCTTTAGAAAGTGTAAGCGGTCGCTGTCAAATATAAAACACAACTGGGTTGGGTGTCGAATCCCACAGGGAATACTGTAATCAATAAGTATTGCGATTGTTATTAGACTATTTATCGAAGGTTCCAAAGTAAAGGGGTTTCGATTTAAGTACGCAGTAATATTATCAGCGTAACAGTGAAACAATATGTGTAGTAATATTTGATTACGGACAAAGACAAGTTAGTGTTATTTCCACCTTGTCGTTTTCAATATTTTCTAACTATGGGTATTTAGAACTCATACATGCATACACTAGTAGAGAAACATATTTAAATATGCAATCCGAGTGTTTCTCAACAAACAAGGATTAATTCACTCTAGTTCTCTCGAACAAAAAGTTTTATCTAGGCTCATGCAAGATCTCTAAGTTGTTAATCCTATTAAGGCATTAACGTATAAAATAGGGATTGGACACCCTATTCTCTTGTCACTACTCTCTTTTCCAAACATTAACTTTTTGATCGAACAAGTTATGTTTTGATGGAATATTCCCTATGTTTGCAACCACGAGAATTTAATCATAATGAAGAGAGTATGATACAAGTGTATCAACACATAATGAATTCAAAACCCATAGAAATAGATAGTATACTACAAGGTTTCCATAACCCTAACAAATAAGTTTAGCTACTTATGACGAAACAAAAATCACCATAAAAATGTTCATCATACCCTAGTCTAGAAGATGATCTTCGTGTCCACAAAATAAAGAAAGCAAGAGGAGAAAAATGTTTCTCTCTCTCACCCTCAGCTAAGCCACCTCTTCTTGATTCCTTTTTTTTATTCAAAACTAATACAAAATAATGAATAATCCTTAAAAATTCAGCAACAAGTCTTTTAATAGACTT
The DNA here is from genome assembly GCA_030864225.1 of Capsicum baccatum var. pendulum. Lineage (NCBI taxonomy): Eukaryota > Viridiplantae > Streptophyta > Magnoliopsida > Solanales > Solanaceae > Capsicum > Capsicum baccatum. The sequence continues at coordinate 156,326,843 of CM061557.1, read as the reverse complement.
CTCTCTCATTATTTCTTATAAGTCCTCAAACTTATTATAAATGGTAAATTGAACCGAGACAAAATTCCCATGCATCACATTTAGTCCAATAGCTGCTTTTCCACTTGTATGATATGTCTTCCACAATCCGTTGTCCCAAAATGTCTCTATCTTCCTCATTAGGACCTGAAAATCATGCTAATCACATAGGTTAGCTCACTCATATCAAAGTAGAGTAAAAAGATAAAAATTAGGCACTTTGTTCTCAAAACTTGTCTAAAATATCAGGAAGTTATGGTGCTTAGACATATAAATATGCCCAATATCAACCACTAGTGGTACTTGAAGTAGCACCCTGCTGAGTCAGGTGATCGAATGGAACTGGAGGATGACTGTGCTGACTTCGTGGATCAGCCTTAGGATATTATCGGACTCTATGACCGAACTCTCCATATCCAAAACACACATCGCTGCTAGCTTTACACACACCTAGGAGATTTCTACCACATTCTTTACAAAGTGGATTGGTACAACCACTACTCAGACTACCCTGGGTTTTGAAGCCAGGTGCCCCATCCCAACGATCATTCCTGAACATTGGTACTAGCATAATAGATGAAGATGGAGTTGGAACTAAAGACTTTGGATAAAACTGAGAATCGTTACCGCCTTCTGGATCTGACTAATCAAAACTAAAGCTACTCATTCTAGCTCTCCCTTCTTCTTAACCTACTGCTCCTCAATCTAATGAGCATGCACCATAAGCATAGATATGTCTATTTCCTTAATTAGCATCGCATTCGTACACTCCTTGAATACTCTATCAGATACCCCAAATACAAAATTGCCCACTAGTCCTATTGTTTACACTCATAGTGCCTTGCCTGAGATTTATGAACTCTAGTACCTTTTCTTCTCTCAAATCTAAGGGAAAGAATCTATCTAGAAAAAAAGTAGCAAACTCTTCCCACTCTATGGGCTCTGCATCTATATACTTGTGTACTTTCCACTACTTAAACCATGTATGAGCTACATCTTGTCGTTGATAGGCAGGATACACTACACTTTAACTAGAAGTCACTCTCATAATATCTGTGACTTTTGGAACTTGATCGAGAAACTTCTATGGATTCTCTTTTGACTTAGATACTTAGAATAGGGGAGGATTCACTCGAGTTAAGTCCTGGATAGTCGCTGCAGTAGTATTGGCCACTTGGTTGGCCTGAATTACAGCAGTTCGTTCATTCAAAGCAGCTACAAAATTTTGCTATAGTAAATTCAGCTCTGAACTCTTCATAAGAGACATGATCATCCATAGGATCTTCCTTAATGGGCTGAGGTGCTGACTGGTTTTCAGTTCTTCTTTCGTTAGTCTTTTTGGGAGGCATGTTTTAAAAATGAAAAGAAAAGGCGGATTAGACTGAGAGTTTAACTTGAGCTCATAATTACTCGCATGACATTTATAATGAAAGAAGAAAAACTTTTCCTAAAACATATCATATTTCCCTATCTATAAGTATGGTGTGCTACACACCCATTCACCAAACTATATGTGATGTATCTTTCATACTCCCTAGGACTTTGTTGAACCTTAGGCTCTGATACCAAGTTTGTAATGCCCCGAGTTTATACCCCGAATACTACATGATGCTTATGACCTCGAAGGACAACAAGCTAAGCCATGTATGATATCTATTGTAAGCACTGAATAATATGCTATACTAAATATGGAAAATAGGCTTAACTGACATAAGGTTAAAAATATGAAGTACTAATAAATAATAGCATTTGATAAAACATCTGAATCTGAAATACTATCTGAATTGAACTGAAAAACCTCTAATCTATAACTGTCTAAAAGTGGAGTTAATGAGACAATCACCCAACTAACTCCAACTACTAAGATTCTGAATCTACTGTAATAATGAAATAAAATAATATCCTTAATGGATGAGGACTCATTACTGAATCTAAAAGTGATAACTGAGTCTGAGTCTGTCTATGCGCGGTCAGGAACCTGAGTATCCAAACTTATGATATAAGACATCATAACACAAAGAAAGGGTATGCGTCAATACATGGAATATACTGGTATGCCTTATTAGGTAAGGCTGAATGCAAGGGTTCTTATGCATGAACAGTAACTAACTGAATGATATAGAGTAACTAAATGTAAAAGTATTTAAGAACTGATACTACTGAAATCACTGAATATCTAATACCGTGGATATATATAGATACATAATGTATATGATCTTTTCTGAAGATGAGTACTGAGTTCTGATAACTGAGTAACTAATATCTGATGTTACTGATAACTAAATTTTTGATACTGATTGACTATGTCTGACAATCCTGATTTGGTAGAACTAAACTTAGTTCTAAATTTAAGACTGAAACCAACAGTGAAGGAGGTAATTATCTAATCGACATGCCCCAAGTCTGAGCTGATAGGGGTCCAACTTTTGACCCAGTTAGAAGGTTGCTAGTACCATTCTACGAGTACTAACAATGGCTGTGAGTTAACCTTAACTAGAAGGAAAACACATAAGGGATGTGTCAACCCTTATCTAGCAGGAAGTCACCTAAACCTACGATGGCTACATAGTTCTATAACTCAAGTATTGTAACTAAGTGTCAAACCATACACTAACAGGAATGCCCTCATCCATGGGTTTTCTCAGCGCTAAATCATACTCCAAACAAAATAAAAACTTAACTGATTATGAGACTATACTTGGTTTGACTTAAATGCTACTGATTATATTAGTCGACTAAATTAGATTATTACTGAGTTTTCCAATATTCTGTAACTAACTAGGTACTATTGAGTTCTCTAACTAACTGAGCTTTGTTGACCGTGACATGACTGAAACTATTATTTAGCTGACACTGTCTCTAGGTAAATATCTAAATTGTTGGGTATGAAATATCCCAGGAGTCAATAGCATGAAAAATAAAGCATAACATAATCCTGAAAAGAATAACAATGTATTCTTGTGCACTATTCATTCATATAGACATTTCATTAAACACTTGTAGGGCATAAGCTTGTATATATACTAGTATGTCATGATTTCATCATTTAATTCACATGAACATTCTATTAATTACTTGGGAATCACAACTTGTTGCTCATATTCATGGATAACATATAAACATGGTAACTACAATCCCCAACTTGCAATTTCATGGGTTTAATATGTTAATCATACAATTCCCCATAAATACTATTCTATTTTCATGAATCTTATCATAATAATGTATTGAAAACCAAATTAACATCTAAGATACATTAATCACTTTGTAAATTCAAGGGTTTATCTGATAATCACAAGTTCATCACACATGCAATTCAATTTCATGAACCTGCACTTAAATCATAGATTGAAACCCAACTAATATCATTAACATGTATTCAATCTAATTCAAACATGGACGTTCATAATTTAATAATCTTGTAGTTTGAAAAATGGATTTGTGGACTCTGTAGGTGAAAAGAAACCTATAGATTAACACCTAACATACGTTAGAAAATTCTTTCTTTAAGGTTCTTGGAGGAACTCTTAGGCTTGTTTTTGATTTTCTTGAACTAGGGTTTTGGCCTCTTTGAGAAAAAATATTTTATTCTTGAGAGAAAGTTAGGAAATAATAAGGCAATAGGTTATTTAGGGGTTTAATTTTATGTTTAGACTGATTATGGCTGTGGAAAAATACCAAACTACCCCTAGAAATAAAGGAAAATTCATCACTAATATCCTAATTTTGACACCTAGCGCGACACGCCACTATAGCACCATGCCTCTAGAAATTGACAACTAGGAACTTCGGGCTTGGCGTGATGCGGTGGAATCGCATTGGCTCCCTGGTAAATGACAATTGTAATTTGGACGGCCTCCGCGATGCCCTGAAGTGCAAGTTAGCATACTGTCTTATTAAAATGGCTCTAACTCTTCGCCTAGGTGTTGGATTTAGGCAAAATTTATATCATTGAAAAGCTAATTAAATTTCCTACGCATTGGCAGACTCTAAACTAAAAAATATTGAGTATTCCAAAATAATTTATAAAGGATAACACATGTACTTAGCGTTAAATTATGCTAGATAAATATGGAGTATTACAATATCTCCCCCTTGCGACTATTCATCCTTGAATGAAATAGATTAAGCTGAGAAACAATAATAGACTAAGACTACATGTTGAACATGCATAATTAAAACCTGACTACATGACTGAACTACTGATAAACTAAGTTTCCATACTAAACATGTATATCTAATGCATGGAATACATGACTAAACTGATTCATGAATGCATGACTGATTATACAACAACAAGGAATACCAAGTTTATAAATGGAACTAAATCATGAAAGAAAGTAAATCTAAGGAAGTTTGTTACCTTAGGGTGAGATACTGATGATACTAAGATCATTTACTGGACATGTATGAATGGGAACATGATAACATTACTAAGTTTGAAACATGATATATGAACTGAATATCATAAGCTAATTATATTTCTTGGATACATGTCATATGGTATAGAATGGATCTTGAGGGTATACTTATAAGTACTTACTACTCTAAATTTGATTCGTTATGTGAAGAGAAATTGGAAGGTTAAGGACATGAAAGATCAAGGATTATATTACATCTCCCCCTTGGGGGTAAGGAATCTTGGCATAGGCTGAATAATACCTCTGAATAAGAAACCCCAATATGGCTAAAAATTCTATAATATAGGCACTGATAACCCTACCAGCTGAAGTCTGAGGAATGTAATATTTATAGTACAGATTTCACAAGCGGTCTAAACTGAGGATACACATGACGTAGTCTGAATTTAACTGATCATTTGGAGCATAGCATGAGTCATAGGAAATAAGCATAAGGTGAGGTATGAGTACCTGATTCATGAGATGGATGACCTGAGTTGGAGTTTCTGTATTCATGGAACATGATTCATTATTCTGAGTGAACAGGAACTCCTTATACTAGGAACTGTAAGTGTAGCTAATTTTCATTAACATGCCCGAATATGAGCTAGCATCATTGAGATTACATATAAGGCATGATTACCGACTTTACTGACATTACTACCAAAATCTGAATGCTTGACTTGGTTACCTGTTCCAACATCTTCCCCATTTCTTAAAGCATTCTTTATAAAGTTGTGAACCACTAGATCAACAATTCTAAACTGAAATATCACCACTTTACTCTAAAGTTTAGGGTAGAAACTAGGAGGGCTCTACTAATATATCTTGTCTGATGCTGAAGTTGACACAAATACAAGGGTTACAAAGAAAGAAAAGCCTCAAGATCTAATATGGCATAAACATAAAGATGAAAGACTCATAACGTACCCATAACTATAATAGGAGAACTTCCTTTATTATGGTGAGACTGGAGTGCATATAATATATTATAGCATTGACCACTAGTTGTATTGAAAGTAGTGCCCTATTGTGTTGGGCGACCGGATGGAACAAGAGGATGACTGTGTTGACTTCGTGAACCAGCCTTTGGATATTCTGTAAGACTCTGTGACCTAAATCACCACATCAACAACATACGTCACTACCATATTAACACACACCTTACTGATTTCTACCGCATTCTTTACAAAGTGGATGGGGACGGCCACTACTCACACTAACTTGGGTTTTCGAGCCAGTCACCCTATCACAACGGTCATTCCTGAACTTTAGTACTAGTATAGTAGCTAAAGATGGAGCTTGAAATAAAGACTTTGGACAAAATTGGGAACAGTTTCTGCCTTCTGACTTTGGCTAAGCAAAAGTAAATGTACTCATTCTGGCTCTCTTATTGTCTCTCTCTGTCTTCTTAAGCTTATGATCCTCAATGTGTTGAGCATGGACCATAAGCCTAGATATGAAAATCTTCTTAATTAACATCACATTCCTACACTCCTTAACCTTTCTATTAGATAGCCCAGATATAAACTTTCTCATTCTTGTGCTAGTATCTGCTACTACATGGGGAGCATACCTGGCTAACTGAGTAAGCATGAGGGAATACTCTTTAACACTCATACTGCCTTACCTGAGATTTATGAACCTTAGCACCTTGGCTTTTCTTATCTCTAAGGGAAAGAATTTATCTAGAAAAGCAGTAGAAAACTCTTCCCACTCTATGGGCTTTGTATCTGTACACCTATCTACTATCAACTTCTTACACCACGTATGAGCTATATTTTGTAGCTGATTGGCAGCTAACTCAACACTTTCACTATAAGTCAATCCCATGATATCTGTGACTTTCTGAACTTGATCGAGGAGCTCCTATAGATTCTCTTTTAACTTAGATCCTAATAATAGGGGAGGATTTATTCTGGTGAAGTCCTGAATCCTGGCTTCAGCAGTATTGACCACTGTGCTGGCCTGAACAGGCCGTCCATTAATTCTAAACTACTGCAAAATTTGGTAGAGAAGTGAATGTAGTTCTAAACTCTGCATGAGAGACATGTTCATTAAGGGGATCTTCCTGAATGGGCTAAGGTGCTAACTGGTTTTCGATTCTTCTTTCGTTATTCCTTTTCTGAGGCATGTTCTGTAAATAAAAAGAAGAGGTGGATTAGGCTGAGAGTTTTACTTGAACTCATGCTCACTGGCATGACATGAATAATGAATGAAGGGAAACTTTTTCCAAAAATGTCTCATAGCCTTTGTTTCATAAGTGTGGCATGCTACACACCCATTCACAAGACTCTATGTGATGCGGCTTTTAGAATCCCTAATACTATTGAACCATATGTTCTGATACCAAGTTTTTAATGCCCCAATTCTATACCTCGGATGCTACACGGTGTTTACTAACCCAAAGGACCATAAGCTAACCTATGCCTAATATCTAGGGTAAGCACTAAATAATATACTATACTAAATATGAAAAACAGGTTGAAATGCTATAAGGTTCAAAATCTAAAATACTAATAAATAACAACATCTGATAAAACGTCTGAATCTGAAATAATATCGGAACTAGTCTGAAAAGCCTCTAATTTGAAACTATCTGAAAGTGGAGTTGATAGGAGAATCCCCCAAGTAACTCCCACTACTGAATCTACTATAATAATGAAATAAAATAATCTCCTCGATCGATGAGGACTCACTACCAAATCTGAAACTACTAACTGAGTTTGAGTCTGTCTATGCGAGGTCAGGAACCTGGCATCCAAACCTATGATATAAGATAACATAGCTGAAAGAAAGTGTATGCGTCAGCATGTGGGATGTACTGGTATGCTAGATGAGGTAAGGCTGAATGCAAGGGTTCACATGCATAAAGGAAAAATTCCAATATGTCTTATAAACCAAACTACCCCTAGGAATTAAGGAAAATTCGTCACTGAAAAACCCAATTTGGGCACCTGGTGCAACACACCATGCCACTTTAAATTGATAACGTGGAATTTAGGGCTTGGAGTGATACGGTGGAATCATTTTAGCTTACTGGAAATTGACAATTGCCATTTGGACGGCTTTTGCGATGAACTGAAGTGCTAGTTGGTACATTGTCTTGGTAAAATATCTCTAACTCTTTGCCTGGGTGTCGGATTTGGGCGAACTTTATATCATTGTAAAGCTAATTGAATTTTCTATGCATTGGCAGGATCTAAATTAAAAAATACAGAGTATTTCAAAACGCTTTATATAGGATAACTCATGTACTGAGAATTAAATTAATCCAGGAAATACGGGGTATTATAATATCTCCTCCTTAGGAACATTCATCCTAGAATTCGATGGGTTAAGCTGAGAAACATGGAAAGATTGAGTCTGCATGCTTAACATGAACAACTGAAACTAGACTATATGACTGAACTACTGATAAATTGATTTTCCATATTGAACATGCATATCTAATGCATAGAATACATGACTAAACTGATTCATAAATGCATCACTGATTATGCACCAGCCAAGAATACAAAGTTTATAACTGTAACTGAATCATGAAACTGATTAAATCTAAGAAGGCTATTTCCTTAGGCTAAGAATACTGGTGAACCTAAAATCATTTACTAAACATGTATGAATAGGAACATGAAGACATTACAGAGTCTAAAATATTATATATGAACTGAATATCATGAAATGAATTGATTTCTTAGATACATGTCATATGGCTGAGATTTGAACTTGAGGGTCAACTTATGAGAACCCACTACTCTAAACTGGATTTGTTACTTGAAGAGAAATTAGAAGGTCTAGGACATGAATGCTTGAGGATTATAGTGCATATCCCCCTTTGGGCATCATGTCCCTCGAAGAATGCTGACTTGTCTAAGATACTAAGGAAAAGCTTTGATGATGAATGAGGCACCTACAAACTTAATCATGACTAACTATCTAAGATCTAAAAGTAATGCATAATACATGAACTGAGCTGAATTTTTAACTACTAGGATGTTCTATATTTTTATAGGACAACTAGATGGAAAGATGGGAAAGCATCAAAATTTGTCTGCTAGACAGCTAACTAGGATTGATGACTTTACAAACTAACTCATACTGAAAACTTATACTTAATTAGAGAATTTCTTTGACACTCTTCCTATAACGTTCTAATCACTTTAGGGTGTAAGGAATCTTGGCATAGTCTGAATAAGACATCTAAATAAGAAACCACAACATGGCCAAAAATTCTATAATATTGGCACTGATAACCGTACCTACTGAGGTCTGAGGAATAGAATATTTACATCATGAATTTATTAAGAGGTCTAAACTAAAGATATACATGACATAGTCTAAATTTAACTAATCATTAGGAGTATAGCATGAGTCATTGAAACTGAGCTTAGTATAAGATATGAGTACCTAAGTCATGAGTTGCATTACCTGAGATGGAGTTTTTGTATTCATGGAACATGATTCGTTATACTGAGTGTACTGGAGCTCCTTATACTAGAAACTGTAAACGTACCTAATTTTTGATAACATGCCTGAATATGAGCTAGGATCATTGAGCTGACATATAAGACACGAGTACTGACATTAGGGACATTACATACATTACTAGTAAAATCTAAAAGCCTGAGTTGGTTAATTATTCTAAGATCTACCCCTTATCTTACAGCCGTCATTCTAAAGATGTGAACCACTTAATCCACAACTCTAAATTGAATTGTCACCACTTTAGTCTAAAGTCTAGGATAGACACTGAGGAGGGTTCTGCTAATATTTTTTGTCTGACACCAAAGTTGACGGCTATATAGAGGTTACAAAGAAAGTAATGCCTCGGGATCTAACAAGGCATAAACATAAAGATGAAAGACTCATAACATACACATAACTATATCTAGTGAACTTCCCTAATCATGGTGAGACTAGAGTGCATAAAATCTATTCTATCATTGACCAGTAGTGGTACTGGAAATGACTCCCTGCTGAGTCGGGTGATCGGATAGAACTGGAGGATGATTGTGCTAACTTTGTAGATTATCCTTAGGATATTATCAGACTCTATGAACTGACCCCCCACATCCTAAACAAACATCACTGCTGGATTTACACGCACCTAGGTAATTTTTACCACATTCTTTGCAAAGTGGATGGGTACGATCATTACTCACACTACACAAGGTTTTCTAGCCAGGAGCCCCATCCCAACGGTCATTCTTGAACTTTGGTATTGCCACACTAGCTGAAGATGGAGCTGGAATTAAAGACTTTCGACAAAACTGGGAGCCGTTATCACCTTCTGACTTAGGCTGAGCAAAAGTAAAGCTACCCATTTTTGCTCTCTTATTCTGTCTATTATTTTCTTAAGTTTATACTCCTTAATCTATTGATCATGGACAATAAGCCTATATATGTCCATCTCTATAATTAACATCATAGTCCTACACTCCATGACCACTCTATCAGATACCCTAGATACAAACATGCTCATTCTAGACCTATTATTTGCTACTATATGGGGAGCATACCTGGCTAACTTAGTAAACTTGAGGGAATACTCTTTCACATATATACTCCCTTGCCTTAGATTCATGAAATCTAGCACCTTGGCTTCTCTTAGCTCTAAGGGAAAGAATCTATTTATAAAAGCAGTAGCAAACTCTTCCCACTCTTTGGGCTATGCATCTGTACCCTTGTCTACCTTTTACTTCTTAAACAATGTGCCATCTACATCTTGGAGCTGATAGGTAGATAGCTCAGCACTTTCAATGGAAGTCACTCCAATGATATTGGTGACTTTCTAATCTTGATAGAGGAACTCCTGTTGATCCTCTTTTGACTTAGACCCTTAAAATAGGGGAAGATTTATTTGGGTAAAATCTCGAATCCTAGCTGCAGTAATATTTGCCACTTGTTTGTCCTGAAAAATATCATTCAGTTCATTCTAAGGTGCTATAGAATTGGCTAGAGTAGTTAATGTAGCTCTGAACTATGCATGAGAGACATGTTCGACTAGGGGATCTTCCTGAATAGGCTGAGGTGCTGACTTGTTTCCAGTTCTTTTTTTGGTAGTCCTTTAGGGAGGCATATTTTGTAAACAAATGGAAGAAGTTGATTTAACTGAGAGTTTAACTTGAGCTCATGCTCACTCACATGACATGAGTATAGAAAGAAGGGAAACTTTTCCTAAAACATCTCATAGCCTCCTGTCCATAAGTATGGCATGCTACACACCCATGCACAAGACTCTACGCGATGTGACTTTTTTTATTCCTTATAACTCTATTGAACTTAGGCTCTGATACCAAGTTTGTAATTCCCAGAGTCTGTACCTCGAACGCTACACAATGCTTACGACCCTGAAGGACCACAAGCTAACCCAAGTTTGATATATAGAGTAAGAACTTAATAATATACTATACTAAATACGAAAAATAAGCTACAATGCCATAAGGTTCAAAATCTAAAATACTGATAAATAAAAACATCTGATAAAATATCTAAATCTAAAATACTGTCTAAACTAGTCCAAAAAGAATCGAATCTAAAACTGTCAAAAAGTGGAGTTGATGGGATAATCCCCCAACTAACTTCAACTACTGAAATACTGAATTTACTGTAATAATAAAACAAAAGGATAAATGGATAAGGACTAACTACTAAATCTGGACCTAATAACTGAGTCTGAGTCTGTCTATGCGTGGTTAGGAACCTAAGTATTCGAACCTATGATTTAAGACATCATAACACAAAAAAGGGATTGAGTCAGTACATGGAATGTACTAGTATGCTAGATAAGGTAAGGCTAAATTCAAGGGTTCATATACATGAATAGCAATGGACTGAATGAAAGACTAAATAAATGTAAGAGTACGTGGATAATGATACTACTAAAATCACTGAGTATACAATATTGTGGACATACATAGATATATACTATATCAGAGCTTTTTTGAAGCTGAGTATTGAGTTCTGATAAGTAAGTAACTAATATCTCATGTTACTAATAACTAAGTTTCTTATACTGATTTACTTTGTCAGATAGTCCTAATTTTGTATAACTAAACTTAGTTCAAAACTAAAGACTAAAACAAAAATAGTGGAAGGTAATTAAGTAACCGACATGCTCTAGATCTGAGTTGTAGGGGTCCAACCTGTGACCCCTGTTTGAAGGCTATTAGTACCATGCCACGGGTACTAATGGATGTGAGTTAACCCTAACTGCCAGGAAAACTCATAAGAGATGCGTCAATCCTTATCTACCAGGAAATCATTTCCACCTACGTTGGCTACGTAGTTGAATAACTCAGGGATTGCTACTAAGGGTAAAACCCTACACTAATAGGAACTCCCTCATCCCTTTGTTCGCTCAATGCTGAATCCTACTCACAATATAATAGACACTAAACTGATTACAATACTGTACTAGGTTTGACTAAACTTCTAATGATCATGTTAACTGACTGAATTAGACTGGTACTGAGTTCTTCTGTTCTATAGCTGACTGAGTACTAATGATTTTTGTAACTGACTGAGCTCTAATGACCATGACATGGATGATACTATTTTGTAACTGATACTTGCTATAGGTAAATAGCTAGATTTTTGTGTATTCAATACCTCCAGGAGTCGATAGCATGAAAAGTAAACCATAACGTAATCTTGAAAAGTATAACAATGTATACTTGTGCATAATTCATTCATATAGACATTTCATCAAACACTTGTAGGGCATAAGTTTGTACTTATACTAGCATGTCATTAATTCATTATATAATTCGCATGAACATTCTAACAATCACTTGGGGAGCACAACCTTATGCACATATTCATGGATAACATATAAACATGGTAACTACAATGCCCAACTTGCGATTTCATGGGTTTAACATGCTATTCATATAATTCCCACTAAATACTATTTTTTTCATGCATCTCATCATAATCATGGATTAAAAATCAAATTAACATCATAGAAACATTAATCACTTTATAAATTCAATGAATTATAAATATAATTACATATTCATCACACATGCTATTCAATTTCATGAACTTGCACTTAAATCAGGTATTGAAACCCAACTAATATCATGAACATAAATTCAATCTAATTCAAAAATGGACGTTCATAATTTAGCAATCTTGTAGTTTTAAAAATAGATATATGGACTCTATGGGTGAAAAGGAACCCATAGACAAATACCTAACATATCTTAGAAGATTCTTTCTTGAAGTTTCTTGGAGGAACTCTTAGTCTGGTTCTTGATTTCCCTGAACTACGGTTTTTACCCCTTTGAGAGAAAATGTTTTATTCTTGAGAGGAAGTGAGGAAATAATGAGGCAATTGGTTTTTTAGGGGTTTAATTTCGTCTCTATTCTGATTAGGGCCATGGAAAAATACCAAACTACCTCTGTAAATAAAGTAAAATTTTTCACTAAAAAACCTGATTTGGGCATATGGCGCGACGCGCCACTGTCATGCATGCCTCTTAAAATTGATAATTAGGAATTAGGGGATTTGTGTGATACGGTGGAATAATGTTGGCTTACTAAAAAATGAAAATGGCCATTTGGACGGCCTCTGCGATGAGCTGATGTGTCAGTTGGGATACTATCTTACTCAAATGGCTCTAACTCTTTGTCTGAATATCGGATTTGGGAAACTTTATAACATTGGAAAGCTAATTGAATTTTATATGTACTGGCAGTCTCTACACTTAAAAATACTGTGTATTTTGAAAAAAATTATATAGAATAACTCATGTACTAAAAGTGAAATTAAGCTTGGGAAAAATGGGGTATTACAATATCTCCTTCTTGGAAACATTCATCCTCGAATGAGACAGATTAATCTGAGAAACACTAATATAAAGAGTCTACAAGTTGATCATGCACAAGTAAAACCTTACTACATGACTGGACTATTGATAAATTGTGTTTCCATATATAACATGCATATCAGATACATGGAATACATGACTGAACTAATTCATGAATGTGTGATTGGTTATGCAACAACAAAGAATACCAAGTTTATAATTGTAACTGAATCATGAAATTAAGTAAATCTAAGGAAGGTTATTACCTTAGTCTGAGAATACTGATGAACCTAAGATAATTTACTGGACATGTTTGAAGTGGAACATAAGAATATTACTGAGTCTGAAACATGATATATGAACTAAATAATTGAACTGAATTGATATCGTTTATACATTTTACACGGATGAAATTAGAACTTAAGGGTCACTTATGAGTTCCCACTACTCGAAAATGGATACATTATGTGAAGAGAAATTGGAAGGTTTAGGACATAAAAACTCAGGGATTATAGTGCATCTCCCCTTTTAGGCGTTTTGTCCCTCAAAGAATGATGACTTGGCTGAGATACTAAGGAAAATTTGGGCTGATGGACAAAGAACCTAAAATTGAATCATGACTAAATATCAGAGATCTGAAACTAAATCATGATATATGAACTGAGATGAATTCGCAACTACCGGGATGTTCCATTTTGGGATAGAATGACTAGATGAAAAAATGGGAAACTATCCTAATTTGTTCGCTTGAAAGCTAAACTGGATTACTATTTTTAGGGATTAAATCATACTGAAAACTTATACTTAACAGGAGCATTTATTTGACACTCTTCCTATAATTTTTCAATGACTTTAGGCGGTAAGAAATCTTTACATGGTGTAAATAAGACATCTGAATAAGAGACCACAACATGGCCAAAAATTTTGTAATATAGGCACTAATAACCCTACCTACTGAGGTCTGAGGAATAGAATATTTATATCATGAATTTACCAAGAGGTCTAAGCTAATAATATACATAACCCAGTCTGAATTTAACGAATCATTAGGATCACAACATGAGTCATGGGAACTAAGAATACTATGAGGTATGAGTACCTGAGTCATAAGTTACATGACTTACGTTGGAGTTTTTGTATTCATTGAACATGATTCATTATACTGAGTGAACTGGAACTCCTTCTACTAGGAACTATAAGTGCACATGATTTTTGATAACTATCCAAAATATAAGCTAGGATGATAGAGTTGACTTGTATGGCATGACTACGAACATTACTGACATTACTACTAGAATCTAAAAGCCTAACTTGGTTACTTGTTCTAATAGATCCCCCTTTTCTTAAACCCATCATTCTAAAGTTGTGAACCACTTAATCAATAACTCTAAACTGAACTATCACCACTTTACTCTAAAGTTTGCGGTAGACATTTAGGAAGGCTCAGATTATATTTCCAATTTGACATGGAAGTTGATGGTATATAGGGGTTATAAATAAAGTAAATATTTGGGATCTAACAAGCATAAATATAAACATAAAAGACTCACAACAAACCCATAACTACATCCAAAAAACTTCCCTGATAATAGCTAGACTAGAGTACATAAAATCTGTTTTGGGGTTAACCACTAGTGGTACTGGAAGTGGTGCACTGCTGAGTTGGCCGATAGAATATAATTGGAGGATTACTGTGCTAACATTGGGACTAGCCTTAATACATTCTCAGATTATATGACCTGAATCTCCACTTAAAAAGTACACATCACTTCCAGCTTTACACATACCTAGGAATTTCTACCACATTCTTCAAAAAGTGGATGGGTACAACCACTGATCACACTACCCTGGGTTTTGAAGCTTGGTGCCCCATCCTAATAGTTATTCTTAAACTTTGGTACTGGCACAGTAGAAGAAGATGAAGCTGGAACTGAAGACTTTGGATGAATCTGGGAATGGTTACCGCCTTCTAACATAGGCTGAGTAAAACTAAAGCTAGCCATTTTGGCTCTCATATTCTCTCTCTCCTTCTTCCTAAGCTTTTGTTCCTCAATCTATTGAGTATGGACCATAAGCCTAGATATGTTCATCTCCTGAATTAATATTGCACTCCTACACTCCTTGACCACTCTATAAAATTCCCTAGATACAAACTTGCTCAATCTTGACCTATTATCTACTACTTCACGGGGAGCATACCTAGATAAGTGAGTAAACTTAAGGGAATATTCTATCACACTTATACTGTGTTGCCTCAGATTTATGAAATATAATACCTTAGCTCCTCTCAGATTTAAGGGAAAGAATCTATCTAGAAAAGCAGTAGCAAACTCTTCCCATTTTATGGGCTCTGCATCTGTACCCCTATCTACCTTTCACTGCTTAAACCTTGTATCATCTACATCTTGTGTCTTATAGGCAGCTAATACAACACTTATACAGGAAGTCACTCCCATGATATCTATGACTTTTTGAACTTGATCGAGGAACTCCTATGGATCCTCTTCGGACTTAAATCCTAAGAATAGGGGAGGATTCATTCAGGTGAAGTCCCAATACTGACTGTAACAGTATTAGCCACTAGGTTAGCCTAAACCGTAGCTAGCCATTTATTCTGAGCTACTACAACATTTGCTAAAGTAGTGAATGCAGTTGTGAACTCTACATGAGAGGCATATTCATCCAGGGATCTACCTAAATGGGCTGAGGTGCTGACTGGTTTTTGGTTCTTCTTTTGTTAGGCCTTTTAGGAGGCATGTTCTATTAATGAAAGAAAGAAGTGGATTATACTAAGAGTTTAACTTGACCTCATGCTCACTCACACAACATCAATATTAAAAGAAGGGATTCTTTTCCTAAAACATATCATAGCCTCCTGTCCATAAGTTTGGCATGCTACACACCTATGCACAAGACTCTATATGATATGAATTTTAGCCTCCCTAGGACTCTGTTGAATCTTAGGCTCTGTTACCAAGTTTGTAACACCTTAAGTCTGTACCCTAAACGCAACACGATGCTTAAAACCCTAAAGGACCACAAGCTAACCCATATTTAATATCTCCTATAAGCACTAAATAATATAATATTCTAAAAATAGAAAATAAGCTGAAATGCCATAAAGTTCAAAATCCAAAATACGGATAAATAACAATATCTGATAAATCATCTGAATCTGAAATACTGTCTATGCAAGCCTGAAAAGCCTCTAATTTGAAACTATCTGCTAGTGGAGTTGTTGTGACAATCCCCAAACTAACTCCAACTAATGAAATATTGAATCTACTGTAATAATAACTTGAAGTAATATTCTGGATGTATGAGGATTCACTACTTAATCTAAAACTGCTAACTGTGTCTAAGTTTGTCAAAGCGCCGTCAGTAACCTAAACATCTGAACCTATGATATAAGACATCATAGCATAAAGAAAGGGTATGGGTCAGTACTTGGAATGTACTGGTATGCCAGATAAGGTAAGGCTAAATGCAAGGCTTCACATTCATGAACAGTAACTACCTGAATGATATAGAGTAACTAAGTGTAAGAGTAAGTGGATAACGAATACTACCAAAATCACTGAGTATACAATACTGTGGACATACATAGATATATTATATACATAAGATTTTCTTAAGCTGTGTACTGAGTTCTTATCACTAAGTAATTGAAATATGATGCAACTGATAACTGCATTTCTAATACTGATTGACTATGTCTGATAGTCCTGATTCTATAGAACTAAATTGAATTCTAAACTAAAGACTAAAACTAAAATTGTGGGAGGTAATCATCTAACCAACATGCCCCAAATCTGATCTGATAGGGGTCTAACCTGTGATGCCTGTTGGAAGGGTTCTAGTACCATGCCACGGGTTCTAACAATGGTTGTGAGTTATCCCTTACTTGCAGGAAGATATTTTCTTAACCCTTAATTGGTAGGAAAATTCATAAGAGATGTTTCAACCCTTATCTAGCAAGATGTCATCCTAACTTATGCTGGCTACGTAGTTCTATAACTCAGGGATTATTACTAATGATCAAACCCTACACTAAAAGTAATGCCCCATACCTGAGTTCACTTGGTGCTAAATCCTAAACCCCACTGAATAGAGACTGAACTGATTATGATATAGTACTAGGTTTCAATGAACTACTACTAATCATGTTAACTGACTTAATTAGACTGGTACAGAGTTTTCCTGAGTTCTGTAGCTGACTGAGAACTACTGAGGTCAGTAACTGACTGAGCTCTACTGATCATGACATAAGTGATACTTTAATCTCAATGAAACTGGCTCTAGGTAAACAACTAGATTATTTTGTATTAAATACCCCCAGGACACAATATCATGAAAAGTAAAGCATAACATAATCTTGAAAATCATAACAATGTGTACTTGTGCATAATTCATTCATATAGACATTTCATCAAACACTTGTAGGGCATAAGCTTGTACATATATTAGCATTTGATGATTTCACAATTTAATTCACATGAACATATTATCAAAATCTTGGGGAGCACAACCTAATGCACATATGCACGGATGACATATAAAAATGGTAACTACAATGCGAAACTTTCAATTTCAATGGTTTAGCATGCTATTCATATGATTCCCCCTAAATACTAATATGTTTTCATGAATCTTATCATAATCATGGATTGAAAACCAAATTAACATCATAGATACATTAATAATTTTGTAAATTCAAGGGTTTATCAAAAAATCACAGATTCATAACTCATGTTATTTAATTTCATGAACTTGCACTTAAATCATGGATTGAAACCTAACTAATATAATGAACATGAATTTAATCTAAGTCAAATATAAAAGTTCATAATTCAACAATTTTGTAGTTTTAAAAATGGATTTGTGAACTTTATAGGTGAAAAGGAACCCTTAGATGAACACCTCACATACCTTAGAAGATTCTTTCTTGAAGGTTCTTGGAGGAACTCTTAGGCTTATTTTTGCCTCTTTGAGAGAAAATGTTTTATTCTTTAGAGAAAGTGAGGAAATAATGAGGCAATAGGTTATTTAAGGGTTTAATTTCATATTTATACTGACTATGGCAGTGGAAAAATAGCAAACTACACCTGAGAATAAAGGAAAATTAGTCAATGAAAAACCTGATTTGGGCTTCTAGCGCAAGGCGCCACTATTGTGCCATGCCTCTATAAATTAACAATTGGGAGTTAGGGTCTTGGCGCAATGTGTTGAATTGTCTTTTATCACTAAAAAATGACAATTGCCATTTGGACAGCCTCTGCGATGCACTGAAGTGCCAGTTGGCATACTGTCTTTCTAAAATGGCTTTAATTCTTCACCCAAGTATCAAATTTGGATTAAGATTATATCGTTGGAATGATAATTGGATTGCCTATGCATTGGTAGGCTCTAAACTGAAAAATACTGAGTATTTCAAAAAAAAATTATATAGAATAACTCATGTACTGAGGATTAAATTGATCTAGGGAAATATGGGGTATTACAATTTGTCATTCATAGTTCGAAGGTCGCCTGAGTTCTCGATGACAAAGTTTTAATTTTCTCCTTCAGTTAGTTTTATTTACTCTTTCTTTGTTCGAGACTAATGTATATTAACTATTTGAGTACTAGTATTTCTTTCTGCTAATGGCTCTTGAACAGACACTACTAGGTCATCGGATTTTTGTTTAATCTTATCTATCTTTTAAAATATTATTATTTGAATCACTTTTTTTAGTCTTCACATGCTAATTTCAAGATTTTATGCCATTTTCCACTAAATTGTTTATTTCTTATAGCTTTGAGCTACAGCTCAACTTATCTATAGGTGAGATAAAGTAGGTAATATCATGTCTTTAAAATTATGTTGTGATAAATTGGTATCATAAGGTTCAGCAGTAGTTGTTGTTACAAAAGCAAGTATCTAGTATAGTCTTCAAGATTAAACTGATGACGTCCATTTTTTATCTTTGATAGGCTATAGGATGTTCTTAGGAGTTCTTCACTCCTTTCACTCATTACTCGCTAAGAGTCTGAGTTGTTTTTTTTAAAATTCCTTTGATTTTTCTCTTCGTAGAAGGCTAGGAGACGTGCTACCACTATATAATATGAGTACCCTTTATCCGCAACTAGGGATCCTATCACAGTTTGTGGGCGGCCTAGAGGTCGACGATGTCCTAGAGAAGTATCCCCAACCAAGTAACAAGATAGGAGGCCTTTATAAGTTCTTAGTCCTACTCCTAAGCCAGAGATTCTTTTACCTAGTCAGTGCTGGTCCAGGGACCAGCTCAGTCTCCACAACGATTTATTTCTTCTTCAGTTCTCAAGGATGCTTTGGTTTACCTTTTCAGATTGGTTGGTGGGGAACCGTCTAATGGCACACATCTATGGATAAGAGTAGTACTAAGGTAGGGCACAACCTGTAGTTGTGTCTCCCAGAGTTAAGATGTATTTTGTATTAGTGGCTGTGAAAATAATAGTTTCCCAGCCTATTATGTCTATTGATGAATAGAAGATATTGGGTATATTCTTTTGATTTTCTCTACCCAGGTTTTCTGGCGCAAAGGGTGAGGATAGGCTTTGTAATTAGGGTCTATTTTAGATTTGTAGTGTGGGTCACACTACTTTTCAGTTAGACTTGGAAGGTTAACATTGGTGGAGAGGTCATCTTGAATCCAGGCCAACTGGATCTTCCATATTCACATGGACTCAGTTCTACATTATTTTCTTACAGAAGTATATACCCATAGTCTTATAGATTATTTGAGGGATTAGTTTTTGATATTGGAGTAGGGTTTCAAGACTGTTGTAGAGTATGAGGCTCGATTTCTTTATTTGGATAAGCATTCTACTTCAATTTTAAGTATTAAGTATGAGAGGGGTTAGTGTTTTGTTTTAGGACTGAAACTACCTATTTGCATGTCTACATAGAGTTTGGTTATTGTGGGTAGTTGTTTTTTTTTATTTTTGTTATCATTCTCAGGTTATGGAGGAGATAAATAGCTAGAACCAAGAGGGAAGCGATAAAAGGTTATGATATTAGGGTAGTTTTAATAGGAACCTTAGTGTCTCGTGGTTTAGAGTCAGTAGTTATAAGGAAAGGTACCATTTGTTTATCCATATCACTATAAAGGTTAGCCTAATAGACCCGTTTATGCTATAATTTAAATTGCTGATATAGGTCAGTCTAGTTACAGTGATCATCTTAGTTAGAGTAGCGGCCTTCCTCTAAAGAATTTTTTTCTTGTTATTCTAGTCGTTGTGGTTATTCTGGGTTAGCAAAATTTATTGGTTTCACTGTATTGCCTAGAGCATATTATGGTTATAGGACCTTTAGCCATTTCTCAATAGAGTTCCCAGTCGTAGAGCGATAGTTCCTTTGACTCAGAGTATTCTATCGATTTAGGCAGGTTTGACCTAAGATAGAGGTGATATGTATGATCTTCGAGGTAGTCCCTAGGGTGATCATAGAGTTCCTTAGGTTGGTAGGATAAGAGAGCGGTCAAGACCCAACCAGGCGGCGGCGTTGTCTATTATATGTTGTACCTGTTAGACCTAAGGATGAGTCTTTAGATGTTGTTATAACACGTATGATCTCAGTGTTACAGGAATTGCCTTTTGCTTTATTTGATCCAAGATCTATTTATTCTTATACGTCTACTTATTATGTGTTGCACTTAGAGTTATCTTGGGACTCTTTATCTTAATTGTTGTGTGTATCTATACCCATGTGTAATTCTTTCATAGTGGATCGAGTTTATATATCATTTATTGTGATCCTTGAGAGTTTATTACTCAGCTTGATCTTATTATTTTAGGTATGGTATATTTGATTTGATTCTGGTTTCTGATTGATAATCCCACTTCCATACGGTCTTGGATTATTTTTCCAAAACTTTTATGTTATCCAATTCTGGCATACACCCATTTATGTGGAAGATATCTACTATCCGTGAGTTAATGGGGATTTTATTTTATATTCAAGATAAAGGACTTCTTTTGAGGGATTTTAAGTCATAACGCCAAATAAGCTAAGTGTGAGTTTTGGTTTGAGTCAATGTCATTCCTTGGACACGTGGTGTCTAAGGATAGGGTTATGGTTGATCAAACAAAGATTGAAGCTATTTGTGATTGGGTCAGGCCTACATCTCCTTGTGAGGCTTGTAGCTTCATTGGTTTGGCCAGTTACTAAAGATGATTCATTGAGAGTTTCACCAATATCTTTTTTAATGACCATATAAACTTAGAAGGAGGTTTATTTCCATTGATAAGATAAGTATGACTAGAGCCTTGGGAATCATAATGGATTTCTCACTTCAGATCCTATATTAGATCTTCTTATTGAGGGTGTGGGATTAATTGTATTTTTTGATACTTTTGGTGTTTGTTTGGGTTTTGTTTTAATGCAGCAGGTTTGAGTTATTGATTACGCATTAAGGTAGATGAAGGTGCATGAGTGAAACTACCCTACTCATGATTTTGCATTGGCGGCAATAGTTTTTCCACTTATGATATATAGAGAGTAACTATCTTTGTGGCATACATTTTGAGATATTCATGGATCATCATCGTCTTTAAAATCTTATGACCTAAAGAGAGCTTAATGCTAGGGAGCATATATGGATGGAGTTGATTAAGGATTATGACATCCTTATTTTTATCATCCAAGCAAGGAAAATGTTATAGTTGATGCCTTAAGCCAGAAGGTAGTGAGTATAGGTTTCTTGGTATCTATCTTAGTTTCGTAGAGTCCATTGGTGTGGTACATCCATCCTTAGCCAACTGTATGATGCGACTTCATATTTCTAATCCCAGGAGGATCAGTGCTAGTGCTAAAGCAAGGTCTACTCTATTTGAGTAGATTCAGAGTCATCAGTTTGAGGATTTAAGACTTTGCATCAGCCTTTGTTAGGTGTTAAGTTGTGAGTCCAAGAGGGATACCTTGGATTCTAGGGGTGTTCGGAGATTTTATAGTTGCATTTATGTTTTGGAAATTAAAAGGTTCGTTAAATTGATTTTGCATGAGGCTCACAACCCTAGATATTCTATTCAACTGGGTACAACTATGATGTGTATAGATTTAAGGCAACATTATTGGTCGAGTGAATTGGTGAGAGATATGGCAGACTTGGTAGCTTTTTTCTTATGTTGTTAGTAAGTAAAGGCTGAACATAAGAGACTGGGAGGCTTGATCTAGGGATTACCCATTCCCGAACAGAAATGGGAGTGGATTACCATAAACTTTGTTAGTAGTTTGCCTCACACCTCCCATGGTTCTGATGGTAATTTTGTCATTGTAGATCGGTTGGCCAAGTTCACACATTTTATTCCTATTCAAATGTTGTTCAATTTCGAGAGGTTAGCCCATCTCTTTGTTTCTAAGATAGTCTATTTTCATGGAGTGCATATATATATCATTTCAGATCAAGGCTCAGTATTCACTTCTATCTTTCGGTGATTATTTAGGAGGAGCTGGGTAGTCAGGTTGATATTATTAAAATCTTTCATCCTTTGACCAAAAGACAGTTGGAGTGGACTATTTATATTTTCAAGGATATGCTCTGAGCCTGCATTATGGATTTTAGAGGTTATTAGGGGCATCAAATAGCTTTGGTAGAGTTCGCAGACAATAATAGTTACCATTTAAGTACTGAGTTGGCACCTTTAGAGGCTTTGTGTGTTAGGCAATGTCATTCTCTGATTGGATGGATAGAGACCTCTGATATTAGACCTCCTGGTACTGACGTGATTTATAAGTCATTGGATAAAGTCAGGGTAATCTAGGATAGGTTGAAGGAAGATCAGAATAGGCATAAGGCTTATCTAGATCATACACTTTATGCCTTGATATTTGGAGCTAATGATAGGGTATTTCTCTGAGTATCACCAGTAAAGTGTGTGATGATATTTGGGAGGAAAGGCAAGATCAGCCCCAGATATATTGGACCCTTTGAGATCCTTCACAAAGTAGGAGCAGTTGCATATGATACCACCAGTTTTTGCTATAGTTCATCTAGTTTTCCATGTTTCTATGTTACAGCAGTACATTCCTGACTAATCCTATGTTCTTATGGGTATCGTTGTCCTTGTTTTGATGAGTAGATGGTTATTTTGATTGTGTGTTATCTTGCAGAAGCTTCTTAAAAGGGGAAATTGATGATTTACCAGTTTTCATCGAGCTTTCTTTGATGTCCAAGAAGGCAAGGTTTACCTTCCGTTTGAATGAGATAATTCATAGTATACTTATGATACTATTGCTAAATATGGGATGAAGATTGGGTTTTTGAGGTATAATTTGTATTATTTGGACTGTTTATCCTTTTACAAACCATAACATAGTCATAATTGACTTAGTTTTCCATGTTTTCGGTGGAATTTATATCGTAGGGATAATTGTGACTTATTTAATATCTAGTAGTAAATTTTAATACCTTAGCCTAGTCTAGGGTGTAATTTTCCTTAGAACAGCTTTTGGGGATTAAAAGTGGGCCCTCCGGGCCACCTTAGTCGAAGACTCTAGTTAGCTCCTTGTCGACTTTTATACGCATGTTATACCCATTTAAAGTCTTATTTTTAGAATTTTAAGATATTAGACACATAATATTTATGCTAGTTTTGTACCTGAGAATTGGTGCTAATTCCATACCAAGTCTAATGGCTTGTTGATATTGTGTTTCGATTCAAGTCTAATAATTAATGATATGAATTTCGGTTCAAGTTCAGAAAATGATGAAATATTGAGTCTGGTTTGAGTCCAATGTTGAGAGTTCATTTATGTTATATTATGGTATAGTTGGATTCATGATTATAGCTTAAGATTTTTTTGATTAATGAAATTCCGGTTATTTACTTTCCTTTGGTTACGCCATTTAGGTTTATGGAGGCCCACATTGGGTTATTTATTTTTCTTCATTTACTATCTTATGAGGCCAGTCTTGTACTTTTAGTTATGTATTCTTTCATTATTATATGATTTTTCGATTATCGATTTACTTAGCAATAGTATTGGATCATTATTCTAGGTTTCCCCTTTTACCTTGACTTAGCTTATTTATATAGCGTCTTTGTTCTACTCATATTATTATTTAGCTCAGTAATCCGATGATGCCTATTGAGTACCCATGACTTTGGTACTCATACTACACTTTTGTATCATTTTGGTTCAAATATGAGTACTAGTGGCCGCCACTGACTCTACGATTGTACCATTCAGAGTTCAGAGGTAGGGTGAGATCTCGATGCCGGAGTTCCATTTCATCCTTCTCCTAATTTCATTTATTATTTCTTTATTCGAGACTTATGTATATAGACTATTACAGTACTAGTACTCAATTTTGTTAGTGCCTCTTATGCCGACATTACTAGGTCGTGGGATGTTGCTTTTATCTTATCTATCTTTTAGACTATTATAATTGTTTGAATCACTATTGTTAGTATTCACATGCATATTTTTGGCTTTATGCCCTTTTCTACACCAAATTAGTCCATGGATTCTAGATTTGAGCTACTATTCGGTTTATTTATAGGAAGGATAACGTAGGTATCATGACTCACAAATTGGGTCATGACTGCCAAGTATACTAGGTTATTTGGCATACGTTTGTCTAACTGGTTTAAGAGTTGTTGTCTATATTGACTAGATATTTGGAGAGTTGATGCTTATATATCGGTATTGACTGAAGAAATCGATCACCATGTCACCATAAACTGGATTTTCTTAGTGTAAATATTTTGAATTTGATCGGGTAAAAGAAGGTATGGATAATTTGGAGAGAGAAGAATAGTTTTAGAGAATGAAAGCAAACTTCATAACATTATATGTTTTAGAAGTTATAGAGCTGTTATAGGGCCCAGGTGTCACGACCCAATTTCTAGACTCAGATGACACTTACGTTAACCCACTTGTAGGTACGCCAAACCTTAAATTGCAATTAATGTGCTAAATAAGGAAAGATAAAAAACTACAGAAAATATGTATATATTAAAAGTACTAATAAACGACATATATAATTACAATCATACTTAACAAAAAAGGGATGAGAGAAAAAGTGTAAAGGAGTATATAAATGACCAGGTAAGGTCGGTACAAGAGCCAGTAATCAAACATAAAGTACTAGATAGTATCAAATAGACATATAGTCTGGAAATATACAAAAGACTATCCCAAAATAGTAAAAGAAGAGAGGAACATCTCCAAGCTCTAAAAGCTCACCCTGTCTCTGAAGTAGAAATAAGCTTGAGGATAACATCAATGGTAGTGGCTCGTACTTGTATCAGCACCAAGGAAAAAATGCATACATGTAGTATGAAAACCAAAAAATACCAGCTAATTTGTAGGCATCATATACCAAGCCAACAAATACAGTAAAAGTATAATAAAATTAGAAAATGTAAACTAAACTAAAAAAATAAGGGACATAAATTGAAATAATAGTCCAAATTGGGAGATTGTGATAAATATGCAGAATAAGTAACTCAAAAGTCAATTACAATATATCTATAACATAATTGGCACCCAGTAAGCCCAGCAGGCATAAACAAGAAAAAGATATAATCCAATTAAGCCCACATTAGCCAAATAAATAGGCATGAAGATGGAGTTATCTACGGTAATAACATATAGTGAGCCACAGATAAAACGTACTTGAAAATTATCCCTATTATAAATGTCAAACATGAACTAGGACTAGAGAATAAGATCATGATAGTAAATGTCGAGTAAAAATTATTACTCCAAGACTCGAATCAAACAAGAGAATAGTATCATAACTGCAAATATACCATGTGTGAAACATAACTATTGGACTTGACTTGGAACTAATGACAAAACTAAAAGTAGTTACAATCCAAGAATATTTTTTATCCTAATTCCCTTTAATATTAAACTCCCGGTTAAATGATAAGATCTATAAATGATGTACTTTTTACTTATTAAGTCTAAGTATAAGGTTTTATGGGTCAAATACTATCCAACCCCAAGTATCCAAGCTAACTAGAACTCATTAAATTGACTAAGCTATCCTAAAGCTCAAGATTTAGTCTACGGTGACAAATAAAGACTTTTTGGTCTACAAAGAGCTAATCTAGGAAATTAACTTGAAAGAAGGATTAGTGGGTCCCACTACTAGTTCCAAAAACCAATACCAAAGCAAGCACCTCCCTAAATCAAGGATAACGCCTCACACATCCATCTTAAGGTACTAATTAAGTCCAAACTAGTCCTAATGCCTTAAAATAGACAATATGAAGAAAGACTAGGTCGAATTCTACCCAAAAAGGCCTCTAATATGCTAACTTAACCAATAAATAGTAAATCATCAATTATATCATAAATACCCACCCATAGATAGAATCTAATGATCAGCCAAGAAAAAAGTAAGCCTAGCCTACCTAGATGCATTCGAAAACTGTCCAAGCCCTTTACTCCATAACTTTACTCTTTCGAGTAGTATCCCAGTGTTGCCACACTATCAAAATAATAATGTATGCATTAAGATGAGAACATTGATACAAAAAATTCGTATTATGCTCTAGGTCAAAAATCAAACAAAAATTCTCCTACGAGGCCTGCTTGCGGCATCACAAAATAGAAATTGATAAGGCATCCCTTTAAGCCAAAGGATTATTTACCCTGAAAAAGAATTGAATTCAAGCAGAAACCATCTCCAAAATTGCACACAAATAAAATAGGGATTTACAGCTAAATAAGACAACTAAACTAGAAATTAAATAGAAACTTAGGAAAATAAGGACAAGGAAATGACCATAATCATGTCCAACTCACCCCCAACACCCAACAATCAATCTCACATGATTTGCTAAGCTCCCTATGGTTTTATGATGTTTTGACTAATCAAAATGGGAGATAAATGGGTGAGACAACTATAAATAAACCCAGGGGTTCTTCATTAGGAAAGTTAGACTGCCACGAAAGTTATCCGTGACCCAGACAAGCCTTTGAAAACAAAGTCATTTTATCATGATTACGAAGAAAGATGAGTGGATTGGTTAACAATCTTACCCTACATAAATTCAGAGGCCAAGAATCCTCCACCTTTAGAAATACAGAAAGCCTTGCAAATGTGAAAGATATTTAAGGCATGCAGTAGATACACCAGCATCAGTAAACTAACTAAGTGCCAAGTTTTTGATTGGACCGTCGAGATTTATATAGAATCCATGAAGTCAAACGAACTATTATGGCCTACCAAATTTGACATTTTTGACTCAAAAGTGCCCTCAAAATTTTTGTCTAAGGTTATTTGATTGAATGTGGTCCTTACTCCCAAAGAGTCATTTTATCCAAAATTAACCCAATAGCACAAAATGAATCTGGAAGCCTCGAGAACCAAACCAAGGGTCCCTCTAGACTAAAATTGATATTCTAGAGCCAAAATAACCTTTTGAATAGACATTTGAGATTGTTTACCTGATGTTTAGGCCTGATGCCCTTTTCTTAACAATAAAAGCTCTAAAATGAAGAAATGGTTCTAAAAACCAAACACAATGTCTGGTGATCAAATTATCTGTGATAGCAAGTCATAAATAACTTGGGACAACTACAACAATATCATTATCAATTATAATATTTGAACCGAAACTCAAAATATCAATATCATCATCAATTTTCAAATTTGAATTGAAAATCATATAAATAGGCCATATCAATAATTCATACTCATAAACCATATCCAAAATCCATATTAATAAACCATCTTAATAAACTATATCAATTAAACCTAGTTTTACCCAAAATTAGCTCCAACTCCCAACAACCAAACTAGCATAATCATTAAGGATTTAATCTCATAAAATGACCTAAATTAAGAATTAATAAGGGTACAACATACGTATAAAGTACTACAGAACCTAATATGAGAAACTATGTCAATTTCACCTAAATTATGGTTCTAAGACAGTCTATATATTCCAAATAAGACTAATCATACCAATCATGATTCTAAAAAATACCATCCCATAACTATCACAATATCATAATTATTCTATGAATTAGCTCAAAGAAGGTAAACCTAAACTACCTTGACACTGAACAAAAGCTTGAAGAATTGCTAACCCAATGATTTCCCCTTTAGAAAAGGTTCCACAAGGACCCACACTATCAAAATCATGATCTACTCATCAAAATGAGAACTATGATACTCATATTATACTATTATGCTTCGGGTCCAAAATTACGTAAAAATCCCATGTGGGCCCTGTTTATGGAATTATACTTTTGAGACCTACACAACGTCCTTCTATACTCTAGGAATATTTATTCTCATAAATGGGTGAATTTTGAGTTGTAATGGTGCTACAAGCATGCCCACAAGCTTTTAGGGATTTTATAAAAAGATAGAGAATTAAACCAAGAAATTGATGGAATCTTACCACAAATTTGAAGAAGTAACGCATAAATTAACTTCACCAAAGCTCCAAAATTAACCACAAATAATTCTCCCAAGTTTTTATGCTTTTTAGGGAATAACAATTTTAGGAATAGATGTGAAATGGGGGAAAATAAGACTTATTTGGGTTTTCTTACCCTTATGAGGAATTTGGGAATCCCTTAAGCGGTCACTTCTTAAGCAGCCTAGCGTTGCTTTATTGCTAAGGGTTCCACTTAAGTGGACCTCTACTTGGTCGACCCGATCTCTTAAGTGATGGTTCAACCACTTTAGTGGCTCATTCATTTAAGTAGTGCACCAGCACTAGCTGAAACTTTGAATTTTTTCAAGTCTCTACCAACCCCTTGGGATTCCTCTGAAAGCCTAAATACACAAATAGACATTGCTACCCTATCAAAATGACATTCTAGACTAAATGGTGCATTTGAAATTCCATCCGAGGATCTTTCAATGAAAAGTGGGTCCTACACCCACTTGTAATTTTCCTTAACTTTCAACCAATATCTCAAAATGAGTCTGGGAGCCTCGAGACCCCGATTAAGAGTCCTCCTAACCAAAAATCAATATTACAGAGCTGGTGGAACTACTAGAATTTAAATATGAGGTCATTTGACTGGAGTTTTTTCTTACTATCTAATTTGAACCAGCAAAGACTTCAAATAGGGAGTTGGCTCTAAAAACTAAATGAATTGCGCATAACCAAACTGTTAATTACAACAACTCATAAATGTCTTGGGATAGCTATAGGAAAGTTCTAAATGGTACAAATGAGTAGAAATACAGAAAATAACTTGGATATCATTACAATATCAACCACTAAAATAACTCTTGACCGTAAAAGTAAAGGATTAAGATGTACTTGAACCCTCAAACGGGTGAGAATACTAGGTTCATATCTCGCTCTCGATCACCCAAGTAGCCTTCTCTACTGGGTGATGCCTCCACTAAACCTTAACAACTGGAATATATCTACTTCCCAACTGCCTAACATCACTGGCTAACATGAGCATAGGCTCCTTCTCAAAGGTAAACTGCTCATCCAACTAAATGGAGTCCCATCTAAGAGCATGAGATAGGTCAGGAATATATTTATTCAATATAGAAACATGGAAACCTGGATAGACAACAACAAAATCTAGGGTTAAGGCTACCACATAATCCACCTCACTAACTATGCAAAGAATCTCAAAGGGTCAAATATATCTGAGGCAGAGCTTTTCTCTAGGGCAGAGTTTTTCTTTCCTCCCAAATATCATCACACCCTTCATGGGTGATAGTTAGAGGAATAACTGGTCACTAACTCTAAATCTTAAGGCGCGAAGTCTATGGAATGCATAAGTCTTCTACCTAACCCTTAACCTATCTTGAATCACCCGGAATGTATCAAACAACTATTGAAGAAAGTCTATATCACGAGATCCAATCTCAAAGGTTTCAAATAAACCAATTAGAGAACGACATTTACCTTTCATATAAAGCCTCAAAAGGCACCATCTTAATAATTAAATGGTTGCTATTATTACATGCAAAGTCTACTAAAGCTAAGTACTTCTCCAACTGACCTCCAAAATAGATTACACAAGCTCAGAGCAAATACTAGCAAACCTAAATAGTCTGCTCTGACTGCCACCGATCTGACAATAGAAGGTTGTACTAAGATCTACCTAATTACCTAAATCATCCGGTAAAGTTCTCTAATAGCTAGAAGTGAATAGCAACCCGTGTCTGAAATGATAGATATAGGCACTCTATACAAATAAAGTATCTCACAAACAAAGATATGAGTTAACCTCTCGGCACTAAAGGATATCTAAATAGGAATGAAATGTGACAACTTGATTAACCATTCCATATTGAACCAAATACCATAGAAACCATAAGATGTATGAGGAAATTAACGACAAATTTCCATGGTAATAAGCTCTTATTTCCGCTCCAGAATGGGCAACCTCTGAATTCAAAAACTAGATCTCTAATGCTCAACCTTTACCTCCTTACAACATAAGCAACAAGATACAAAGTCTGCTACATCTCTCTTCATACCTCTCTACAAGGAATATTGTCTAAAATATCGATACATCTTAACTATACTCAGGTGAATAGATGTAATACCCCGCAAAGTCCTCTTCCAGTCTGAGCTTAGAGTGTATTCAATAAAGCAAAAATTGGAGTCTAAAAGTTTCAAAAATATCTTCTCAAGTAAGAAATACTTTGATTTGTGTGGAATTTCCCTAATCTCTACTGTAAGAGAATTTAATAAGCTTTCCATCGATACTAAATTCACTCAAATCGGACCCTCAGGTGAGGAATTAGAGCCATTTTAGTGAGACAGTATGCCATATGGCACTTTAGCACATCGTGGAGCCTGCCAAAATGGCGATTGTCAAATTCCAATGAACCAATGTAATTCCTCCTCATCGCGGTGAAATTCCAATTTATAATAAGTTGAAAAAATGATCTTCATCGCATCACGCCACTATGCAATTTCCTAATTGTCAAAATCCAGTAAAGGTACGCAATTGTGGCGCGTCGCATCAGGACCAAAAATCGTGCTCCAATCTATAATTTTCTCAAGGTTATTTTGTTTTTTTACACTCATTCCCAACCTCTGTAAATACCCAACCAAGGGACCTCAGCTTCATTTTTCTCTTCCATTCCAAAAAAAATTTTGAGTTTTCTAAAACCAAATCCCCCTTCCTTCTTCAAGAAAAAATCAAGGGAAATCAAGAATTATTCCAAGAGACTTCAAGAAAAGTGTTTCCCCAAGGTATGTAGATGTTAATTCTTGGGTCCCTTTAATTCAAGAAGCTCAATTACCCGTTTCTAAATCTCAAAGATTTATGTTTATGAATTTTTAATTATTCTTGTGAGTTGAAATTGATGTTCTTGCTATGATTGAGTTGTGATTTATTTTTGTGTACAAGATTATCAATCCTTGGCCTTTGTATGTGGTATTTGTGGGGTACATGGATTATGTACTTGTTAATAATGTTGATTGATCTCCAAGATTGAATATTTACGTGGGTTGTATGAATCTATGATGATACATGAGTTGGAAACAAGTAAATGTGGTTGGTCACGATGAGTAGCTGGGTTATTATACCTAGGCCTATGTTTTGCATATAGAATGTTTTATAAAATGTCTGAGAAACTAGAAATCATGTATTGTAGTTAAATAGTGACCTAAATAACACATGCATGCTACACCCTTATAAAAATAATGACTTTTATGATATTGTTATGTGTTTTTGTTGTTGATGAAATATTCATGAAGCTAGGTCGATGGACGTATAGCATGTTGTTATATGTATTCCTCTCCATGTATAAGACTTGAGAACTATGTCTATCATGAAATCAAAATTAGTTGTGAGCCAATGCATGTCTAGTGTTTGTGAAAGACCTTGTTGAATGGAGTATGATCTAGTAGCATGTTTTCCTTAAATTATTATATTTTAATAATCCCTAAATGCTCGAAGTTATGTCTTAGTGATTGCGAGGATGAACATATGATATGATTCCTAAATGCTTGAGGACATGGTTTAATGATAATGATGATGAATGCATGACTGTGATAATGAATAAATGGTTGTGATAATGGACGAATGGTTATATTTATTTTATGTTATCGAGTACTGGGGGTACTTATACTCGATAATTAAGCTGTTGTCTAGAGCCTGTATCAATTTCATGATAATTCCATTAGATCCATGATTCTCAAAACTCAGTGAACTATAGAACTCTGTATCATTAGACAATTGCAGAACTTAAGAAAGCCCAGTAATCTCAGTAATTTTTGTAATATCCGTATCGCTAGTAATCTAGCCTTCGTCGTGTAATCAACTCATATCCAATAATATGCAAGTGTTTAATTCTAATCTCAGAAGTGACCGAATAATATATTCAAGATCTTTATCGTTAGTTAAATATCGTAATTCAATACCATTTCTATTAGATATAGACAAAAGTGATCTCAACATAACTCAGTTAGATCTTTTGTGAAACGTGATTTGTATCAGATTCAATTCAGTTGTGTTCAGTTGAGAATTCAGTTCTAAGTCTTTCAATTGGAAGTAGAAACTCGCACCAAGCAGGGAAGGGGATGGTGGCTCCTCCCATCAGAGAGAGAGAGAGGCCGGCGTCGTTAGTAGCAATCCCTAACCTCCAGAACTGCGTAGCTAGCTAAGGATACAAGAGTCACTGTCAGAAAAGGTTGTCACCTCTAAAGAGATAATATTTGACTATTATATTACCTTAGGTCGACTTCTTGCTGAGGGTCATCCATCAGAGAGGATTGACCAGACAGAAGAGATAATGTCTTTACCCGTGGCACGGTATTGGCACCCTCCTAACTGGGGGGTAGAGGTTGGACCCCACCTGTGGTAGGTCAGGGCATGTCGGTTAAATAACTACTTCCCATAGTTGCAGTTACAGTATTAATTTTCAAAAATTAGGATTGTGTGGTACAATCATCTATCTTAGTGAGGAACTGAGACAGTTCCATTGATTCATGGACCATCCCATCAGATAGGCTTAGTCTCATATATAGTTATTTGATATCATATTCTTAGATATGCCGCCAGATAGGCTTGATTCATAGTCTCAAATTGTATTGATTATCCTGGTTGTTAGATTTAGATATATTCATATTTCTTACCATTGATAATAGTTTCTGAAATCATCCGTTAGAGAGGTTGATCTCAAATCCTGTCAGTCAAAAGCAGTAAAGATCAGATTTAGACCTTGATGTAAGTATATCCAGATATTCAGTATCTCAGTTTCTGTAGTGTGTTCAGTCTGCGATAAAGTGATATTCGAGTTTCAATATCTAGATTTGTGATGATTGTTATTATGGTTTGTGCATTCACGTATGTGTTCTCATGAGACATTTTCATGATTATCCAGTTTAGATATTATGCACGCATGAGTATTTGCATTTTGACTTACCTCATCTACATACTCAATACATTCTTGTACTGACACATTTGTGCTATGGTGTTTTATTTGGCAGCATAGGTACTGAGGCACAGGATCCAGAGTATCCTCAGCAATTCAGTTCCAGCTAGCAGCAGTAGCAGTGAGTCCTCTTCTGTTGAGGAAGAATCTCAATTTACTATTACTCCATCAAATTTTGTTTATTCTCAGTTGATGGAGTTAGTTGGGGACATGTCCCATCAACTCTATAGTTCAGACAGTTTAGAGGCTTTTCAGACGGATGTATTAGTATTCAGTTTTCTGTATTATTAGTATTCATAGATGTGTTGAACCTTATGCTAGTTTCCGCATTTATTTCTAATATTATATAGTGTACAGGTACAGATATCAATAAAGGGTTAACTTGTGCTCCTTCGGGGGTCATAAGCACCGTGTGACATCTCGAGATGGGATCTTGGAGCATTACAATAGAATATCTATAAAGCATAGCCATAAGCCAAATTAGTAAGCTATATCAATAAACCACCAAGTTTTACCAGGAATTGCCACCAACTCCCAATTACTAAATTAGCATAATCATTAATTATTTTATCTCTGAAAATCCCCATAAAGCATTAATAAGGTTACAACATGCATATAAAGGTCTACAAAAGATAATAGATGCCTTGGAGTAAGGTGGGCCGAAAGTGTCCATTTCTAATTCCAGAAACCCACTTATAGGAAAATTCTACCATAGACTAGGCGGTATATATTCATTTCTATATGTTAAATAATCCATGATTAGCCTAAGATAGCAATTCTTCCTAAAATATGAGTAGCTAAGTCAATTTTAATAAAAAATGCAAGCAACTAGGTCAATTTCACTAAAATTATGGTTTCAAGGTAGCCTACAGAGTCCAAATTAGACTAATCATACCAATCATTCTTCCAATAGGTAAATAAGATCCCATATCTATCATAATATCATAATTATACAATGAATTAGCTTAATCTGTGAAGAAGGTAAACCTAGCCTACTTGGACGCCGAAGAAAATCCTTAAGAAACTCCTAAGCAATAGATTATCCCCTTTCGAGAATCTTTCACAGGGTGCCAAACTATCAAAATCACCCTCATATTGTAATATTATGGTTTGGATCCAAAATTACATAAAAATCCTATGTGGGTCCTATTTATAAAATCGCACTTTTGAGACCAACAAAATGTTTCTCCATGCTCTAGGAACATTTACCCTAGGAAATAGGTGAATTTTGACCTCTAATGTTGCAATAATCAAGCCATTAAGCTTTTAGAAATCCAAGAAAAAGATGGGGAATTAAACCAAGAAATTGATGAAAGCTTACCATAAATTCAAAGTAGAAACACGTAAATTAACTGCACCAAATCTCCAAAATCAACAAAAGATGATTCTCCCAAGTTTTCCCACTTTTTATGGTTCAATATTCTTCAGAATTGATGAAAATTTGGGAAAACTAGGCTAAGTTGGGTTTTTTATACACCTACCAGGCATTTGGGCATCGTTTAAGCGAATGTTGGGTTGCTTAAGTTATTACTGTTTCGCTTTAGTGTCACTTAGTATCTTTACAATTACCTCTTAAGTGATTGTTTTCCCCTAGAACGACTACCACTTAAGCAGTAGGGGTTTTACTTAAGCGAATCTTCACTGGGCCTACTCGGTCGCTTAAGAGATACACCAACCTCTTTATTGCCCTGTTTGCATAAGTAGCTGAAAAGGGCGCTTAAGTAGTACACCAGCACCAGCTGAGACTTGGAATTTTTCCATGTATCCACAAACCCCTCAAGATTTATTTAAAATTCCGTATACACAAATGAACTATGATACCATATAAAATTCGACGTTCAAAACTTACTAAAATTTCCATACGAGGTCGCTTCAATCAAAAATGGATCCTACACCTACTTGTCATTTTATTTAACTTTTGGCCAATAGCCTAAAATAAGTCTGAGAGCCTCGAGACCCGTTCTAAGGGTCCTCCTAACCAAAAATCAAGTTCTGAAGCTATTAGAACTATAAAAATTCGCATACAAAGTGGTTTAAATGATGTTTTCACCTAGTAGAAAAATTTAACAAGCGATGATTTTAAAATTGGGAGTTGGCTTTAAAACACAAATGAACTACTCGATAACTGAACTATCATATCTAGCAAGTCATTAATGATGTGGGACGGCTATTGGAAAACTTTAAATAGAGAAAACAAGAAGAAATATAGAAAATGTCCCGGAGGGTCAATAACTTTAGGCCAATCTCGAATAACCACAATCTTTATTGGATCTACCAAAATCCTATCCTTAGACACCAATTTCCTAGGAATGTTACACACTCTTGCCAAAACTCACACTTTAAGAATTTGATAAAATTTGTTTGATCTCTCAATGTGTGAAGCTCATGATCCTCCCTACTCCTCGAATAGACAAGAATATCATCGATGAAAATGATCACAAATGAGTCTAAATAATGTCTAAAATCGTCAAGTCTATGAATGCAGTTGGGGTATTGTTCAACCCAAAAGACATCACAAGAAACTCAGAGTGGACATAGAGATTCATAAAGGCTATAATAGGGATGTCCTCGACCCAAATTGTTAACTGTTAGTAACCGAATCATAAGTCAATATCAAATGTATAGTCAAAACCATAAACTAGTCTAATAAATAACTGATACAAGGAAAAAGATACTTATTCTACAATAATACTATATCCTGATGCTTGTAATTGATACACATATGAATAGAACTATCTTTTTTATCATGAACAAAATGCTACATTCGACCTGATAAAACCCTTACTTGAGAAATTGTAAAGCTGAAAATTTAACTACATTAGCTTGACAAAAACCATATGAAAATGTTTCATAGAAATGTTCATGTGCATGACTCAAGTTCAGTAGCAAACTCAATATAATGCTCCGAAGGAAGGCCATACAAGTTGGTAGGAAATATAAAAAAAACTCTCAAACAATAGGAACATAAACAAGATAACGATTTTCCACACTACTATGACTAATATAGGGAAGATATAACTTACAACCCCTCACTATAAACCTTTCAGTATAAAGATAAGAAATAATCCCCATCGGTGCATAGTAAAAAGAACACTGCCACATAAATGAGGGTATGTTGGCATGGATAAGTTAATGGTCTTGGCAAAATAATCCAAGATTGCATGGTAGGGAGATAACCATTCCTTGACCAGAATCACATCAAAATCAACCATATATAGTAGAATAATGATAGCCAAAGTATCATACTTTCAAATAGTCATAGCACATGATCTATAAACCTAATATAATACTAAAAAGTTACTAAAAGGGGTAGCTGCATGAAATAGAACAAATAAAGGCTTCCAAGACCACTCTAAGAGCAGTGCATAATAAGTAGACACATATAAATCTATGGATATGGATCTAAGATCAAATAAAGCAATAGTTGGCTGATGGCATACTAAAATTTTACATGTACTAACAATATCCGAAACACCACGTGTAGACTATCAGGCACAGAATATAACTGACCCCATCGTCCTACAAAGTGGGTGCCAGACCGGCCACCTATCCTACCAGCCTAAGGACCTATCTAGGGGTATAACTATCTTGATCGATTGATGCTCAAAGCTATAGGCTCAATCATCCCACATTAGAGACATTCATTGAACAAATGAAAGAAGTCCTTATGATTACAATATGCCTTGGGAACTCGTCTCTTTATAAAAAGTATGGCTGACCCAAAATGGTTGCCTCAGCCTAAAGAACATGAATATATGCCCCTTGAGGACTGACTAAAACTCTAACCACTATAAATACTATAACTGGGCTAATCCTTGTTAGTAATCTAAAGTATTGCCTGAACATGCCTACTAAACTGACCCTTTTGCTCAAAGACAGACTTAGGGTACCTACCCTGAAACCTATACCTTTGGATTGTGATCCATTATAGCTTTTACTATAACTACCCTACCAATACAACCTCTCATTTTCTCCTCCTTAAGACTCTTGATGCATCTTTTCCATAGTTTGAGAATAATAATAAAAAAAATAGCCATAAATGATCCACTGCCAACAACTAGACTATAAATGGCCATGCAAATATAAAATATCATCCTTTTTACAAAATACTGAATCTGCTCATAGTTAGTAGGCACGGTTATAGTAACATGCTAGGACAAGTCATAGAACATATCCGCATACTCAATCATCTTCATAGAACCCTAATAAAGGCTGTTAAATTAATCCCTCAAACGCTCATGCAGCTGTGAGGCATATACTTGTATAAAAAGGACTTAGATATTTGAGTCCATGTCATAGAGAGATATCTAGTTGGCTTGGAATCTATATAACCTCTCCACCATTGTCTACCTTCCTAGTAAAACTAGAAAGTGGTGTAATCTAAACCGTGCGACTGTACTAGGCCTAAATAACATAGACTCACCTTATAATTAGTTAGAAACTTAATACATCCTTTCCTAGGGCCTGCAAACCTTAGTAGAATGAATCATAGAAATAGGTCAAACATATTATTCTCCTCGATAGTCAAAACTTATTGAACAGTTAATGTCTTTAGAACCACTAGTGTTGGGGAACCTCTTTACTAGGAGTTGTAGCTGTAGATCGTACCCCTAAATTATCATCACTATGGGTTACTAATTGAGCCCTGCCTAACGTTATACCACCTATTATCCTCAATAATTGATGTGAAGCATCTCTTAGCATAGAGAAAGATAAAAACCCTGGTGGGGCTTGGGTTTCCCCTATCCCACTAGTGGTTGGGGTGGCCAAACCACTAGAGCCACTTATGGATTGGGAGCAGTATTTTAGCCCTAGTTCCTCCTTCAACTCTAGGTTAATAATGAACTCTAACAGGTGCCTTAGTTGTAAGCTAGAGGTCTTAATACTAGACCATCATAGCCCATGTCCTATCCATCTATGAAAAAGTAAGACAAATAATAACTTAGAATATGGTATAAACCCAATACATGATATGAATAAAAAGTTTGAGATTTTTCTAAGAATATCTTGTAGCCTCTTGAAGATAGGATGCATATGCCCCTATATTAATTTGTTGGAATCAACAAGACATGTTCTCTTGTACCAATAATACCAGTGAACTTTCCTCTAATACCAATTCATCAAGACCTAATTTCTCGAGTATGATGGCAACTAGTTTAACCCAATAGTAGGTAAGTGAAACCATAGTCCAAAACAACAAACAATGGGCAAAGCAGTAGAAGATAAAAATATAAAAAATAAAAATATAACAAAAGTACTAAGCAATAACATATGTAAATATGATCATACTGAACAACAATGAAATGGGAGCAAAATTGTAAATGAGTATTTCCATGACTTGATAAGGATGGTTCAAGATCCACTAATCAAAAATAAAGTACGGTATAGTATCAAATATACATGCATATATATAAAATAATATCCCAAAAATATTAGAATGAAAGAGGATCAAGTTCAAACTAAGACTCACATTATCTTCAAAGTAGTAGCAAGCCTGAAGATAACATCAGTTATGATGCTCATACTTAGATCTGTTTTAGGAAAAAGATGCACAAATATAGTATTAGTACAAAAAACATTGGGTAATCAGTACACATCATAGTTCGATTGAGCTAAATAATAATAGAAGTACAATAAATGCAAAAATATGAGCTTTAACTAGAAATAAGGGATATAAATGAAAATAATACTACAAATTAAGAAATTATGATAAATATGCAAAACAACTAACTCAAAAATAAATTAAAGCATAATGTAATTGGGCCTTCATAATCCTAGAAGGCACACAAATAAGAAAAGAAAATAATCCAATCGAGCCCCCATAAGCCCGGAGAATACAACCAAAGATGGATATATTTATAATAACAACATAGAGTAAGCCATAGGTAAATCATACATGAATATTCTCCCTTATCATAAAATCTAAACTAAACTGGGACTATAGGATAATATCGTGATAGAAAATACTGAGTACAGATCCTAATTGTTGGGTTTGAACTAGAACAAAAAAATAGAAATTATTTTGTTTACTAGTAGCTGACTTTCCATTAACTTTCTCAAATAACTCTTGTCGTTTTCATTTTCATTAAGAGATGCAATTAGGAACTCAGACAATAGTTTACCTTGAAGAATTCTCAAGGTGTTGATATTTAGTGTAACTCATACTCTAAATCACATTCTCTTCTTCTCAGAAACACAAAACATGGAATAAAGATTTAACATCAGAGTAATGAGGTACTTTAAGGAACAACCAACCCATGAACAACATAATAAGTTATTAC
Source organism: Capsicum baccatum var. pendulum (assembly GCA_030864225.1). Taxonomy (NCBI): domain Eukaryota; kingdom Viridiplantae; phylum Streptophyta; class Magnoliopsida; order Solanales; family Solanaceae; genus Capsicum; species Capsicum baccatum. Next base: position 156,286,971 of record CM061557.1, on the reverse strand, counting down.
TAAATAATTTGCATATCTCTGTTGCCCCTTTTTTCCTTTTCAGGCCCCATTCTCATTACACACAATAAGTAGCAGCCCAAATCCGCATATTAGTAAACTAACAGAAATAATGGACAAAATATTCTATGAAAGATTTTTAAAAAAATTGAATATAAATGAGAAAAATTTGGGGTGTCTGAAACTGTGAAGAAAAAGAGTTAAAAACAATGAAATTCAAAATTATATGAAAAAATGAGAAGAACACGAAGGAAAAAAACAATTTCAAAACATACATTAGTAAGTAAAATGAAATTAGAAACATGCAAGTGCAACATATTACCACAAAACTAATCAAAAGTCAGAAAATACCCAATAAGAAAAAAAAATAACCAATAGATTGTGACTACTGTGAACTCAACAAAGAAAAAAAAAGAATTGGTAAGAATAAGAAGTGTGAAAATCAATTTTAAAATATACATAACTCAAATCAAATTAGGACCATGAAAATACAAAAACCTACAACTTCAAGCTTGAAAGAGAAAGGGATGGAGATCGTTATACTTTACATCGCCAGCTTCAATTGAGACAATGTGTTTCCTCTTGGATCTTTTGAGCAATAGACAAAGATAGACATGATTTAAATTTTATACACGTGGATTTAAAATAATGATAGCCAATAAAATTGAGCCACACATAGCAAAATATTAAAAGTTTTTTCCAAACATTTTATATTGCTATTTGTACTACTATCTGATGAAGTGTTGGTCCAATTCTTATTCTCTTACATATAAGGGTAATAAATACACACATATATATATATATATTACTCTTATATATATGTTTTATAAGAGTAGGAAATTATTTGGTGGGGGTTTTATTCTTGTTATGATACCTTGTTCCATGTTTTATTACGAATCTGGGTGCTTTTCTCTATTTTTATTACTTATGGGTCCGTATATATGTTATGAAATCTTATTCTGTGCTTTACTATGTATTTGTGTGGTATCTTGTGTCTTGAGCCGGGGGTCTATCGGAAACAACCTTTCTACTTCTTTAGAGGTAGAGGTATGGATTGCGTACATCTTACCCCCCCCCCAGACCCCACTAGGTGGGAATACATTGGATTTATTGTTGTTGTTGTATATTACTCTTATCTAAAAGTGTGTTTAGCAGGCAGGACACCGTTGTCCTCCCTACTTCTTCAGTCACCTGCTTCAGCTACTTCTATCCGTGATTTTACTACATAAGCCCTAATTTATTATTATAAATTATTTATATATTAAAAAAACAATATTATTTAATAAAAAATAAATAACTATTTATGTCATCTCTGATTCAGCTGCTTCAACAAGTAGAGTAATATCAGTGCTAATTAATTATTATAAATCATTTACACATTTACTATATCACCCCTAATTAATTATTATAGGTCATTAACATATTAAAACATTAATAATATGTAATAAAAAAATAAAAATTTATGACATGTCTGTTTTAGTTGCTTCTACCCATGATTTTAGTATATCATCTCTAACTAATTATTATAGGTCATTTAATTATTAGAAAAATAATAATATTTAGTAACAAAAATAAAAATAGACATTTATTACATGTCTATTTTAACTGCTTAAATATTTATTCTACTATATAACCCTAATTAACTATTATAGGTTATTTAAGTATTAAAAATAAATAATATATAATAAGAAAAATAAAATTGACATAAATGATAAGTTAACACTTGATGTTTTATTTTAACTTGACGTCTTATATGAGATCCATTTGATTTGTTTTCACTAGCATTTTTAATGAATTTTTTTGATATCACTTGTAATTAGTTATTAAGAGCCATTTAAGACATGTCTGCTTCGCTACTTCAATCGTAATATGAATTATGAATAGAAGAAAAAGTATTATGAATTATTATATTTAAAAGATTAAATCATTTTTGCAATATAACTAACTGGCAACAGCATAAAAGTTTAGACAAGGAAAAAGTATTATAAATTACAATAGCTAGTGGCTTAAAATAGTAAAAATGCCAAAAAAGTATTATAAATTACATTAGCTAGCAACTTAAAATATCTAAAGAAATATATCTAAAATATAATTGATTATTTAAATTTTATTTATGTCACATAAATTGAGACCAAATGAATATGTAAAAAATAGAATAAATCACAATAATTAACAACTCAAGAAATTAAATAGATATAAAATATTTTACGGACTCTCAAAATTTTAACAGTGCCACTTAATTTTGAATGGAAGAAAAAATATTGTAAATCAAAATAATTAAAAAATTAAATTATTTTAAATATATAATTGACTGTCAGTACCATAAAAGTTTGGATAAGTTGAGTAACATATATTAATTGCAAATTATGTGAAAAGTATTATAAATTATAATAGTTAACAGTTTAAAATGTCTAAAATCATAAATTTGTTATATATTTTTTTAAAAATATAAAAATATTATAAATCACAATAATTAAAACTTAAAAAATTTAAACGATGTAATATAAATGCTTGACTGTCGAAATTACATTAGTATCATTTAAATTGTAATTAAAGAAATAAATTATAAATCTCAATAATTAAAAACTTAATTATTTTTAAAATATAATTGATTATTAATACCACAAAAGTTTGGACAAGGAGAGTAACACATATTATTTTTAACTTAAATAAAAAATTATTATAAATTATAATAGTTAACAATTTAAATGTCAAAAAATATATGAAAAATATGCTTAATTATCCAAATTCTATATGTGTCATACATAGAAACAAAAAAATATTTATATACGGCTCGTGTCAGCATCTAATATATATATAAATATATATATATATATATATATATATATATATATATATATATGAAAGCTTTTTAAGGCTATTGGGTGTATGTGCACCTCTTCCTAATGGGATAAGTCCATTTTTGGTTGAGGGTTATATTGAGCCAAAAATATAACAACTAGGTTATTTTTAGTCCAATAATATAACAAGTATTATAAACTCATTTAGGAAGAACAAGACTAAGACAGAGAGAGGAGAAAATATTCTTATTTTTCTTGAGATTATATTGAGGGATGAATTATGATTAAACAAACCCCATTATTTATTTTAAAAAATCATATAATGCTAGCTCATTCACTTTAGGGAATGAACAAAATTTTGGTGGGATGGATTTCATCTCTTTTCATCAAAAGATAATTGGTTTGCTTTAGTCATAATTCCATCATCATTGTGATTCATTAGGTCTAAAACCCAATGTCTTAATCATATAAATATGTGTTAGGTCATAATAGTATGGTGCTTTGACATAACATGTTATTCTAGTGCACCAATATTCAAACCTGATTACTTATAGACTACAATACGATGAGATTTTAATCCAACATTTTACCATCATGACGCATCAGAATTTCAACCCGATGCCTTATCATTTTTTACGATGAAACTTAATGCATTATATTACCCTCAATTATTGATACAACAGACTAATGTGTAATTGAACTTGCGACATGATAGAAAAGTCTGCCAATGTCAAAATTAACTCTCTAACAAATTTATTTATCATGATTTATTAATATTCTTCCCATGAATACTAAGAAATTGAATTTTTTTTTATTTTGAGCATCTAATATTATTCAAGTTAATTGAAGAATATGAATTACAATAATTATTTATCATCAGTATTCCATTACTTAATTTATTCATATATTCAATTGAATTCAATATATGCTTTTTATGTTCTAGTGGTGTTGTTTCACTGTCTCAATAGACGTATGTCTAGACTATACTAACCTAACAGCAAATTTAAAATAAAAATAGACAGAGCTCATCGTCCTCTTATAATAATACTATTACTCAATCAATTCATATTGTACCAAAGATTTAAGCTTATGACTAAATGAATTTTTTTATTATTCCAAAAATTTAAGCATACCACCAAACCAATTTAGGCAAATATTGTTAGATTTTAGTGATAAATATGAATGAAAAATAGAGAAAACAAATGGAGCAAAAAAATGAATTATGTTTTCACTTTAAGGAAAGAGTTAAAACCTAGATAGTCTGGGAAAACAAAACCTACTCATGCCCCCATAAACTCGAATAGTTTAAGCAAATAATCAATAAAAATCAAAACTTATACCTACCTAACCATCCGTAAGGATGACAAATATAAGCACCAAAGAATCATAATAGAGATAGGAAATGCATATGAATTAATGAATGTATATTAACCAATAGTAACAAATATCCGATCAGAGTACAAACTATACCAAGTGTATACATCTTCTCTAGATCAATAGTTCACAAAGGCTAGAACTATGGAGATCATCCTTCTCCGGTACTGTGGCTCATGAGTTAAGGGGCCAATAGGATCCTCAAAAAAATCTAAATACAATATTTAGTCTAAACCACGACTTCCAAAATCATCATAACCAACCTACATCACCCAGTATTATGTATATATATACATATACATATAAATATTCATACATACATAAAAGTATAATAAGTACATGGACTCAAACTATGAATAAAAGAGTATAAATTTGTAAATCCATTGCCCGTGATTGATGTCGGGACTAAATCTGCATAATAGCATAGAAAGAGTCAAAATCTTTCTTGACTGAAGTAAATATTAGTGGTAAAAGAGTAAAATAGTAGTGGTCCACAATCAATCTAAATCTAGTTTCAAAAATATCAAATTTAGTTTCAAAGCTCATAATTCATAAGGTGTTGTGATTCCCATTTTAAATGAATCAATTGTAAAGTGAAAATAGGAATAAATCCCTTTTAAGAAACTTTTAGAAAAATTATGGGTTTAGTTGGAATAGTACCACTAAGTGAGCATGAATGAGCGTAAAATTCTTCATGCTATCACTAGTATCCAAAGAATTCAACCATATGTGCCTAATCATCTATAAACTAGAATCATGCCCTTTATAAGTATAAAACATTGACCTGGAGTCCAACAAGTATCATGACCATGTCCTTAGGCCTAAGAGTATATAATTAACATAATAAAGTCTCATAACTCAAGAAAGTATGATAAATGAGAGCGTAAAGTCACTAAAGTGTCTAATCCAGAAAATGCCATCTGATTTACTAAGTTCAATAGTAAACATTATACTAAAGTATCAATAGCATCAAACTATGGTTAACATGCTTATAATCTAGGATAATAGGATTCTAAACCCATAATGAATATTTTATGGTAAGGTTCGGATAACTTTTCTATCCAAGATATCCTAAATAGTCTAAGTCGATTTATAATAGTCATCAACCTATCCAATTATCCCTACCTAGCATTTAATCTATTCTTTAAACAATCTCATAAAGAAAAGTAGATCGAAGCCTACCATGGTGCGGAACCACATTATTGAATCATTTATAATTTGATTATTCTTTTTCCATGATCCAAAAATGGCATCACACCATGAAAAAGTAATATATATGTTAAAATAAGTAAAATAATATACATATCGCTTTAGAAAACTTAAAGCCTATAATTGAGTCTCTAAGTGGACTATGGGGCCCACTAATAGATTTCTAAAATTAGATCCATCACAAAAACTGCTCTTTCCCAACTGGGGACAATATTAATAGCAAATACACTAATTATAAAGTCCAGAACCAGTCTATAGGTCTAGTTCTTAATTGTCCTAGAATTCTATCGATCTCATCTAGTCCTTCTTAAATACCTCAGGCTGCAGTGATGAATGTTGTGTTTCTTTATTCTATTAATATGTTGGCATAGTTTGTAGCTACTTAGTTTAAGCGTGGTATTCCTGTTATTCAATCTTCTGAGGCTACAAGGGTTGTCTAGTTCATAAGGTTGAATCCTCTGACCTTTACTGATGTTAATTTTAAGGAGGATCCTTAAATTTTACTAAATAAGATAGAAAAAATATTTTACATTATGCATGCCACTAATATGGAGGGCGTGGAGTTTTCCGCTTAATATCTGAAGGATTTAGCATACCAATGGTACAAGGAAGGAGATCAGGCAAGGGGTGATAATACTGAGTCATCTCTGTGGGATGATTTTTCTAATACAGTTCTGGACCACTTCTTTTGTCAAGAGTTGAGGGAAGCTAAGGCAAAAGAGTTTGTTAACTCAAGGCAAGGCAAGATGTCTGTCAAGAAGTATGCCTTAAAGTTTCACTAGTTATCTTGGTATGGTTTAGAGGTGGTTTGTACCATAAAGGATAGAATAAAAAAGTTTTGTTCTGAGTTGTCCATAGATTAATATTGGACAGTAAAGTTGCATTGTTGATCAAAGACATGGAATTGCAAAGTTGGTTGTGTACATGCAACAGGTAGAAAAAGAGAAGAAACTCCAGGCTGAGTTTAGTGAGAGATGGGGGAATAAATTTAGGCCTTCTGAGCAAAGTGGTAGTGGTGCTGGTAAGTAGCCAAAGAAGAAGTGGAGAGAGTTCTGGTTCTTTCTCTACGACTAATGATCCTTACCCGAATCTTTCTAATGATTGTTGGCCTCTGCATGATGGTGGGTTTTAGGCATAGGGTGCCCAATCTCAGGATAATGAGGCTCAGTCAACTCCATCCTACCCTCCTTGTAAATTTTACAAGAAGTTGCACTATAGGTTTTATGAGAAAGGGAAGATCAAATGTTTTTATTGCAGTTAGATTAGTCATATGCAGTGTGTCTTTCATTGAAGAATGGCTTCTGGGCTAACAAGTTTCCTATTGCCTCTCTATTTATTCCTACCCCAAAGAGTGTTTCTTTTACATCTATTTCTACTTCTAGTACTGGTACTGGCCAAAATTGCTTATATGCTCTTGCATATCATCATAATTTTGAGGTATATCCCGATGTTATTACTAGTCTGTTGAAACTTGTTTCCTGTGATATGTACTTTTTACTTGATCCAGGGTCCACTCTTTCTAAGATTACCCTATTTATGGCTGTGCATTTTGGTTTTGGCCTTGAGTTTATTTTTGACCCTTTTTTTATTTGTTCCTTAGTAGGTGACTCTGTGATTTCTAAAATATTATTAGGGGGCATGGTATGTGTTAGTTGTAGAGAAACTCTTGTGGATTTCATAGAGTTAGATATGGTTGACTTTGATGTCATATTGGGGATGGATTGGTTGCATTCATGCTATGCCTCTTTAAACTATCATACCCATAAGGTCATATTTTAATTCCTTAATGACCAGTCATTAAATGGGAAAAAGGTTCTTTAGCGCCTAAGGGAAGGTTCATCTTCTATCTTAAAGCCTAAAAGTTTATTTCTAAAGAGTGTTTGTATCATGTGGTTTGGGTTAAAGATTCTGAATCATAAGGTTTTTCTATAAAATATATTCCTGTGTTTAGTGAGTTTCCTGAGGTTTTCCCTTATGATATTCCTGGCGTTCCTCCTAATACAAAATTAATTTTGGGATTGATCTTTTGCCGAATACACGTCCTATCTCAATACCTCCTTATAGAATGGCTTCGAATGATTTGAAGCAACTTAAGGAGAAATTGAAAGATCTCATAGATAAATGTTTTATCAATTCTAGTGAGTCTCCTTGGGGCTCTCCTGTATTGTTCGTACGTAAGAAGGATGGTTCCTTTTGGATGTGTATTGATTACTATCATCTAAATAAGGTGGTTGTAAAGAATAAGTATCCTCGTCCTAGGATCGATGACATTTTTTATCAACTTTAAGGTGATAAATATTTCTCTAAGATTGGTCCTTGGTTGGGTTATCATTAGCTTAATGTTAGGGAAGTGGATATTCTTATGATTTTCTTCAGGTCCTGGTATGGTCACTAAGAGTTCCTAGTTATGTCTTTTGGGCTTACCAATGATTCAGAAACATTTATGGATTTTATGAGTAGGGTCTTCTATCAGTTTCTAGATTTCTTTGTCATCGTGTTCATAGAGGATATTCTTGTGTACTCTAAGAGTACGACAGATCATATCAGTCACCTAGTTATTCTGTTATCGACCTTGAATGATCAATGTTTGTATGTAAAGTTCTCAAAGTATGAGTTTTGGTTGAAGGTTGTGGCTTTTCTTAGCCATTTTATCTCTTGTGAATGGATTATGTTGGATCCACAAAATATTGCAGTGGTTAAGAAGTGGCCTAGAATCATGACTCAAACCGATATTCAGAGCTTCTTGGGTTTATCCGGCTACTATAGGAGATTTATGGAATGTTTTCTTACTATAGCTACCCCACTGACTAGGTTGACCAATAAAAAGGTAAAGTTCTTAGGGTTCGATGCTTGTGCAGGAAGTTTTGAGAAGTTAAAGGATAAATTGACTTTAGCTTTGGTTTTAACCCTTCCTGAGGGTAGTGATAGCTTCGTAGTGTATTATAATTTTTCTCATGTTGGGCTTGGTTGTTTTTCGATGTGGCACAGTAGGGTGGTAGCCTATGCTTCTCGGTAGTTGAAAGTTCATGAGAAGAACAACCCTACTTATGATTTGGATTAGTTGGTAGTGGTATTTGCATTGGAGATTTGGTGTAACTATTTCTTTAGGGTTTATATTGACATCTTTTTTTATGATAAGTGCCTACGGTATGTGTTTAATCTGAAAGAGTTAAATCTAATATATTTGTTCACTCAAAAAGAGTTAAATTTTAGGCAAAAAGGGTGGCTTGAGTTACTAAAGGATTATGATATGAGTATCCATTACCATCTAGGTAAAGCTACGTAGTTGTTGATGCTCTTAGCAGGTTATCAATGGTGAGTAAAGATCACGCGGATGAAGATAAGCGGAAATTAGTGAAGGGCATTCACCTTTTGGATCACCATGGGGTTCGTTTCATGGACTCTAAAGATGGTGGTGTGTTAGTGCATCAGGTATAACAATCGTCTTTTGTCTTTGACATAAAGTAAAAACAAATTTTGGATTTTGACTTGATGAAGATTATGATGAATGCAGTCAAGAAAAGGGTGGCAATGGAATCCTGAGGTACCAAGGCAGTTAATCTGTCCCTAAAGTTGATGGCTTGAGGGAAAGGATTTTGGTCGGAGCTCATGGATCAAGTTATGCTATTCATCTTGGTTCTACAAAGATGTGTCAATATCTTAAGGATTTCTATTGGTGGAATAATATGAAGTTAGATATCGTTAAATATATGGCTAAGTGGATGGTGTGTCAACAAGTGAATGTTGAGAACACGAGTCCTGGAGGTTTTTACAAAAAGACTAAGTTGCCCTAATGGTAGTGAGAGATAATTTATATGGATTTTGTAATCGATCTTCCTCATTCTCAAAATAAGTGTGATTTGATTTTGATCATCGTGATAGGATGACCAAGTCTGCTCACTTTTTTCCTGTGAGGACTAGTTATTCAGCTAAGGATTATGCCAAGTCATATCTTCTGGAGATCGTGATGTTGCATGGTGCTCCAGTTTCTATCATCTAGGATTATGGTACTCTATTCTCATCTTATTTTCTGTGATTATTTTAGAAGGATTTTAGAACTAAAGTCATCCTTCGTACAAATTTCCACCCGCAGTTTTATGGACAAGAGAAGAGGACCATTCATATATTGGATGATATGCTTCACGCTTACATCATCGCGATGGTGATAGTTGGGCTGACCATTTTCCTCTTATTGAGTTTGCTTATAACAATAGTTATCAATCTAGCATTGGTATATCTCCTTTTAAGTAATTGTATTGTAAGAGATGTCACCCTCATATTGGGTGGTATGAAGTTGGTGAGGTTAAGTTGTTTGGCCTTATTTTTTTAACCAAGCCTTGGAAAATCTGTAGGTAATTTTTAATAGCTTGAAACCCTCTCAAAGTCGCTAAAAGTCCTATGTGAATATGAGGTGTAGGAAATTAGAATTTAATGTTTGTGATTTGGTGTTCTAGAAGGTGTCTCCCATAAAGGGAGTGATATGATTTGGTATAAAGGGGAAGCTAAGTTCTCACTTTGTTGGTTCGTACTTGGTTTTGAAGAGGGTTTGTAATGTTATTTACGAATTTGAGTTGCCTCTATTTAAGCTCTATTTATTCATTTTCCATGTCTCTATGTTGAGAAAACGTGTTGGTGATCCCACATCAATTGTTTCTTTAGAAGGGTTAGGTATTTTAGATTCCTTATTTTATAAGGTAGTCCCAGTTGAGATCTTGGATCATCAAGTTTGTCGATTGCATACGAAGGATATGGCTTTGGTAAATCTTCTTTGGAGGAACGATAAGGTTGAAGAAGCAACATGGGAGGCGGAAAAGGACATGAAGTCCAAGTACCCACATTTGTTTCTCATTTTGGATATTCATGCTCAAGGTAAGTATCGATCTTAGCATCTTTGTGGGCTAATTTTGTCAAAGGAATGGTGATTCCTTATCATCTTTGCTTTCTAATCTCAGTAAAGGGAAGTTTGATGGGTAAAACTGTGTGGAACTAATACTTGTGCATTCCTTTACCCATCATTCGAGGAAGAATAATCCAAGTATGGAAGAATTAAAACAACTTGTCTCTTGACCAATGAAAATTTCCTTAGTTTGAGATTTTTGATCATTATACCACTCATGCTTACTTGTCGTATGATGTGGGCAACGGTTTAGGGGTCTTGGTCATATGTTACTCAGTGTGGTTTTGGTTATTTCTGTCTAAGGTATGAGTGGGCATCATATGAGTCGTATGTTGATGTTAAAAGATAGGAGAGCCACTCGTATGTTGATCAGTGTGTCAAGCCCTTTGTTGGTTACCTAGGATACGGTTCTAGAGTTCTAATCGTATGTTTCGGATACGAGTAAATCTATGAAGTCATATGTTGGACCGTATTAGAGTCCAACTTTCTGTCTAGGGTAAGATTGGTAGGTATCACTTTTATGTAGTGTGTACGAGTTAGGGGGTCCAAGTCGTACCCTTCTGTTCATATTTTTAAGCTTTTAAGCTAAATGTATCTTAGGTATTCCCCCCAAAACCCTTAAAACCCCATGTCCTATAACACTAATTGGCCTCTTATTACCCATTTTAGAATATCACAATACTCTCAAAATCTTTGTTAAACTCTCTCTTGAAAATTAGGCTAGGGTTTCTTCAATGTGTTCATTTTGAGGCTTAAAGACCAAAATCTCTCTATGAATCTTTGTGAATAAGGCATGTGAATCTTCCCTTATTGTTAGTTCATGAAAAATCATGTATTTAAATCTTTGATTAAGAATCATTAGTGGTGGTTCGAAAATCAATGTTGAGGGTTTTGATGCATATTATTGGCTATTGTTTACTTTTGGTTTAGATATTGTTTATACATGTTCGAATGATGGTTTTGCACATGTGGGTGCTTGGTAATTGTGGTTTAACAATTGGGTCAGGTTAAACGTAAAACTTGATGGTTTTTACTTTATTTTTGGTCTTGGTAATGGTATGCCCTCAATTTGTTTGTGAAATTGTCTATGAGAACAAACTAGTCACATGCTGAATTGTGTTTTGAACTAAGACATTGGACTAAAGAATGTGAATCATTGATAATTGGTTTTCTCAAGGACTTGTTGGCTATACATTGATTTGAATTATAACCTTAGTTGTTCAATTATCTAAATAGGTTCAAGTCCCAACACATTGAATTGAATTTATGTCTTTGTTAGACTATGGGTTCTAGTCCTAAATGAACAATTGACAAATATTGGTAACAACATATGGTATGCTTGCAAGTGTTGTTGGTATGATGATACTTATAGGATGCATTGGTAATTAATTGGTTTATTAGATGTTTTAGTGTAGTGGATGTTTTAATTGGGATTAAAGTGGGTTGTGTAGTCGGGCCGTGAAAGTGGAAGTCTAAAGGACTAACACTGGAAACTGCGCTACCTGGTATGGGTGTTTTTGTAATCAGGTGGTTTGAGTCCCCCAAATGAATATATGAATGAGAGGTTCGAGTCCCCCATAATACATGTATTAGTTCTTATGTCACCTTGATTATGTTGGTGGTTTGAGTTTTCCATATAGGCATATAAGGTTATGGATATTGTCTTGTTCATACAACTACACACTGGGGCCCTTCTAGTAAGGGGAGAGCTGGACCCATATAGATCGTGGAAACCACGCTAGCCGTTGCAGGTGTCCTTGTGACGGGATGGTTTGAGTCACACAAATAAATATATGAATGGAAGTTTTGAGTCACCTATAATACATATGTTGGTGCTTAAGTCACCTTGATTATGCCGAGAGGTTTGTGAAAAGAGCCAACCCGGGGCCTTGTCATAATGGGCATCCAAAGTCTGACCGAGATCGGAGTACACCCCAGCTACCCAACCCAACCTCCAGCCACCTGTTCTGAGTTGATTGAATTTTGAGACTATAACAAAATAGCATAACAACTCACACTAAGACTTTAGGATAGGATCATGCCCATGAACGACCCAACCTAGTCCAATCATCCAACCATACCAAGCAAAATCAAAACATAAATCTTAAAATAACCAAATAAGTTCCATTAATAGCAAAAATATATAATCCCAAACTAAAAGAGAATGAAACAACCAACAATATAATTATCCGCTATCGTCCTCAATACCAATAGCAAATTCTAAGGTTGACACAAATATCGGTCCCTCCCATTCCATTTTTTGGAAGTATCCATTTCATCGATGTTTTGTTATGCTTAGATTTATTTATAGATATTGCATTTAGATATGGTTAGGGCATGTCCCAACCGAATTTTGGTATTCTTTGGTTAAAGGATTTTGTAGAATGGCCCGTTCCTGCATCACGTAGGGATACAACCACCCAAAGATGGGTTAGCGGGTGAACACTGGCATGAACTTATGATAAGGATAGAATAATGTCAATTATAAAACCAAATAAAACAATCCATATGCACCCAAACCATACATACATACATACATACATACATACATACATATATTTATTGATACATATAACTAGACTGTGTAGATTTGTCGTACTAAATTTACCTATGGGATATATGGGTTTAGCTACCCTTGCTGAAAGGGCCCTAGTGTGTGAATCAGCAAGACGAGAGAAAAGAACCTAGGATGGCTGTTACATCCCCTAAAATATAAAGTATGACATCATGCATACAGTCATTAGGACCAAATCTCACATCGACAAATATGAGTTTCTAGATTTGATCTCCCTGGGACCTCTACCTTTTTTGGCTTTGCTACACACCCCCTTATTTATGCCCAATTAAAACCATTACAAAACAACCAAACCATTATCCATTTATAATTAACCAAGGCCATTAGTAGAGGTATCGTCATTCAGACTATAACTTGCAAGTATTGTCCTTTTCCAAACCTTTTTGAGATTAAGGGATTCCCATATATCTATAGATCATATTATTCAATTAACTTAGGGGATTCCCATGTGCCCCACAAGTATGTTTTTTAAGTCAAACCATTCTAAAACTATTCATATAATTTAGGGTTCTATTATTATTTTTTAACCATGAATATGTTCCATTGAAAAACCAATATTATACTGAAAGCATTGTTATAGGAATTTTATCAAACATTGGGGGGCATAATATTTCCAAAACTAAAGTCTATTACCAAATAACCATTCCCTTACAAACAGTTATCTAAAGTCACCATTAAAGCTTATAAAAGTATAATTTAAGAATAGGAAAATCATAACCAAGCATTTAGAACTAAAAAACCCAAATTATATTTGAAAACCCAGTATGATAATTGAGAGAGATTTCCTAGACAACCCTAATTAACTCTTTAAGATGAAACCATAGCTTCCTTTACCCAAAACATTACAGAGGATTAAGAGTGTTTTCTTGTTCTTAAGAACATAATAGTAGGGATAATAACCCCCAAGTGCAATATAAGTCATGGGACCTTATTTGGATAAGTGGTGAAATGTCCAGATTTCCCTCAGTAAACCTACACTTAATTCCCTTTATAAGGTACGATTGACCCTTATGAGTCATATAATCCTGTATGAGTGGTAGCCACCTCTTGTACCCTAGGCTTTCCCTTTTGGACACATCACTATAAATGGTATGAAAAACCCAAACCCAAGTTGTATCCAAGTGTACGAATAGTCCCCATAAATCGTACCCCTAGCAGATTAGAATCCTAGAAGGCTTGAACATTGACCACTATTAAGTTGATGGTACGACTTGTAACCTGGCTTATGGATCATGGTGAGACACTCATACTCAGATCCAACTTAAGTTACAAAGTCTAAGATTAAGTGAATTAACAAAACAACCCATACCCAACTATATGAATCATACTACCCAAATCATACCCATACAAGTAACTACATCCATCCCGCCAACCAGCTCTTTTCAATATAAAATTGCATCATACCACCCGTACCTAAGTGTACGACTCATTCCCATAAGTCATATCTTTCCTAAAATCCAAAAACTACATAAATTTTCTAAGGTCCAAAAAATAGGGCGTTTAAGTTTGAGTCCCCCATATAGGCATATTCGGTTATTGATATTCTTTAGTTCGTAAGGCTACACGCATTAGGACCCTTCCAGCTATGGGAGAATTATGACCATATATCTTGTGGATGCCTTGATATATGATGGTTATGCTACACAAACCAGGTTAATTTTTTCAAAGTTCATGCTAATTTTGTTGCCTATCCCGACATGGTATATATATGTAAATATATGTATTGCATTGGCTATGTGCATTGGTTGTTTGGTTTTGAACTGTTGGTATCATAATATCCTTATCCTTGAGTTATATTCTAACCCTCCAACCACTAACCATCTTTGGATGATATATCCCCATATGATGCAGGGACTGGTCATACTATCACACTTTTTGCTTAGTAACATAGATTCAGGGACATCTTGTATTGACATAAACTGGTAAGCTTCCCTACTTTGGAAGGCTCCATTTCTTACTTTGAGTTTTCTTATGTATTTATTCTATTAGACATGTATAATGGTTTTGGCTATGGCCGGGCATGTCCCGACCGAATATTGTTTGATTCTTTTAGAGGCTTTATATGGACAAATTGTAGACTTGGGTATGTATAAGACCCCATAATATTCTAACTCAATTTAGTTCACTACTATTTATTAAATTAGTCCAATACTTAAAAGATTTCACTAAGCATGAAGACTTAATCATTTTAAAGCCTCTTAAACTTTGATGATTTTAATTCTAACCTTCCCAGGGTAAGAATGTCAAATTTTAAGTTAGTTCATAATTGGGGTGGTCGATAACACATCTAGGGTATGTTTTGAGTGTTTTTGGATGAGTTATAAGGCCTGCTTTGATTTTAAAATAGGGAGCCAATGGTATATAGCCGCATCACGTCGCATATTGCATTGGTGGGAAGCAATGCAGCGCGTTGCATATCAAGTCGGTAGAGTGACACGGTGTGTTACTTATGTTGTTAGTAGTCCAGTTTAGTTTAATATTTTGGCTCAATAAGGGTATGTGAGTCATTTCCCTTCATCCAATTTACCCATAACACCATACTAAGGGTCTCAAAAGGCAAAATTAGCCATTTAATTCACAAACTCTCTCAAAAGAAATCATTCTCTCTGAAGAATAAACCCTCACCTCTTCTCCAGAACAACAAAACTCCAATCCATTATCTTTAAAATAAGAAAGGATAAAAGTTTTGTAATTTAAGAAATTCAAGAAAGCTTCAACATCATCCCCATCGCTTACAATTTAAGCTTTCATCCATCAAATCAAGCCTATTAAGTTATGTGGGGTTATGAACAAGGTTATCTTTTCACACTTGTTCCGACATTGCATGATTTCAAGATTTTAATTACTTGTTTTGAAGTAGGTTCATATCCAAGTATGTATATTCCTGTTGAATGTGATTTTTAATAGATTTAAAGCTTTAAGTATATCAAGAAGTGCTTATGTTTATGTTTTTACCTTACATAATTTATACTATGAATGGGATTGCACTATCTTGACTAGTTATTGTGGGAATATTTCAAGAATTATATTGAGCATGGAGCTTTATTATGAATTTACATGAGTTTAAAGCATGTGTTTTAAGCCCTATGTTTATGTATTGAGATTTCAAGAAGATTATGCTTTTAAGTATTCTTTGATAAGTTTATTTTAAGATTTAAAGCAAAAATTGATCTTTTGATCCTCAGCTAAGATATGGAATCCACATTTATTCACTTTGATTTTAGTTTAAAGAAAAAGAAGCGTAACGTGTTTTCATTATAAATCCTTATGCAATCTTAAGGTGTATTTCCTAAAGACCGAGCATATAATTAATATGGGATTTGTATTTAACACCGAGTTGGGTATTAGGCAAAGGTCGCAAGCCACGAAACTACGATCCACTGTAGGTTTAATTCCCAATATGGGTTCAGTATAGTGATCACTCTAGTTAGGTTCTATTTCGATGGGAAGGGTATAACAACTCTACCAACATAGGTGTGAGACGTTGGACTCCATGATAGCTCACATGATTAATGTTTGTTAGAAGAACCTTCCATAAAGAAAGAGTAAAAGTAAAGCTTTTAGAAACTAAATGTGTGGCTCACAATGTTTATTCAGTATGCTTTATTATTCATGTTTTATGATATTTTTCAACTTTCAGTTTTATTCATGCTCAAGGTGAGTTACTTACAGTTAGCATGTATTATTTTAAAGTCTATAAATATATTGAGTTGTTGTTTTACTTATTCATTCACCTAAATATACTCAGTACATTCCAGAAGTACTTATCCATATATATGTCTATGTGCTATATTTTCTTATAATATAGGTCATGATGCTAAGTTCCAATAGCGTGATTGATTTTGAACATCTCTACCTACATTCTAATATTAGTGAGTCATCATAGTTCAAAGACCCATTTTTGTTAAAATTTGATATTTAGGAAGTGATTTAGTTATTTGGTTTCAGGTTAGTTTGAGTCAGCTGAGGCTTGTCCCAGTGCCTCTCAAGTTAGAGTAGAGACTTCTACAACTATTTTCAGTTTTGGATTTGAATTATTGATTTTAAGATTTCAAAGTTTACAATTTCAGTAAGATATTAGTTAAGTTTTAGTTAAGTCATTAATTCATTTATTTTGAGATTTCATGTGTCTAGTTTATCTTTATTATGAGTTCCAAAGTTGTTAGAAGGCTTAAAGGGCTATCTTGGGAGTACTTGTTTTCTTAAGAACCATGTGACATCTGTGGTGTATTCCCATTGCTTTAAAAACTTAGTATCAGAGCTTAATGTTTAAAGTGTCCTAGGGAGTCAGACAAGCTGCGTTACGTAGAGTCTTGATCGCGGATGTGAAGCACGCCACATTTATGAGCAAGAGGCTATGAGACTAGTTAGGAATCGTCTTTTACATTTCATGATCTATCATTCTTATATTTATTTTAATATTATTCAACTCGTGCATTTGCGTGACAAAATATACCTCCTCACCGAACCAATGCAAGCAAAAATAGTGACCAACCACTAATACAATCCAACCATTTGAATTAGAATATGTCTCTTGCTGAATTTTGGGATGCCTTTAAGGCATTGGCCCAAGCTGTGATTGCCGATGTTTAGGGAAACCATCAGGATACACTCCCACTTCAGAAGCATAGTGATTTAGATACATACACATTTCCTAACTTCATGAGAATGAATCCACCTGAGTTCTTTGTGTCAATGGTTGGTGAGGACCACAACTCTATATTTAATAGGTGAGAAAGATCACTCAAATTATGCATGTTACTGAGAAGGAGAGGGTATAATTGGTATCCTATTGGCTGAAGGATATTGCTTATGATTAGGTGGTAATATAGAGGTGATAATGCAGCTCTTGTAAGTTAACAGGTGTTTCAAGATGCATTTTTAAATAGGCTCTTTCTGCGTGAGATGAGAGAGGCTAAGGCTGAGGACTTCCTAAATTTAATGCTGGTCTCGCTAACAGTGAAAGAGTATTGTCTTATGTTCATCCAATTTTTTAAGTATGCTCTTGAGCTAGTAGCTGACCCTAAATCTAGTATAAGTAAGCTTGTTACTGGAGTGTCGGATTTGGTAGTCAAGGAGTATAGGACTTCCATGTTTATTGGGGAGATGGATACTCCTTGTTTGATGACTTATGCTCAGCAAATTGAGGCAAAAAAAGATTAAGAAAAGAGATAAGAAAAATAAAATAAGTAGAACTGGATAATTTGAGTATGGCCAACCAAGTTCTGGAGGTGGAAGCCATTTAAAATTTTAGGGTAACTCATCTATGCCAGCGCCATCTTCAGCCATTGCCCCTGTACCCAGAACCAAGTGTAGTATGGCAGGACTTCTATTTCTAGGTCTCAGAGTAGTATAGGTGGAAGGCCCGATCACCCGCCATGTACAACGTATGGTAGAAATCTTCCTAGTGAGTGTTTGGTGGGAAGAAGGGGTTGTTATGGATACGGTAAGTTGGGTCATGGAATCAAAGAGTATTTATATGCTAAGCAGGGAAGTAGAGATATTTATCCCAGGACTCAGGATACCAGCTCCACTAGGTCACCCAGTCCCTCCTCAAGGTGCATCATCCAGTACTGGTGGCGGTCAGCGCTAGAATTAGTTCTATACTTTACCATCCTGAAAGGAGCAGGAAAGTTCACCAGATATTGTTACTAGTATGCTTCGTGACTTTCATTTTGATGTTTATATATTGTTAGACCCCGGATTACATCTCTCTTGCTTGACTCCTTTAAGTGCAGAAAATTTTAGGATAGGTCCTGAAAAGCTTTCCAAGCCTTTCTTAGTTTCCACTCCAGTGGCAGAGTCAGTTATTGCCAGATGAGTCTATAAGAAGTATTCTATCAGTATCATGCATAAGATCATACTAGCTGACCTAATACAGTTATAAATGGTAGATTTTAATATAATTCTAGGCATGGATTGGCTCCATTTATGCTATGCAACAATAGATTCTCGCAACCATGTATTGAAGTTTTAGTTTCTTGATGAGCCAGTTTTCAAGTAGGAAGGTAGTTCTGAATCTCCCAAGATTCATTTCATATCAAATCATAAGGTCATAAAGTTGATATCAAAAAGGTGCATTTATCATTTAGTTTGTGTAAAAGATACAAGATATGAAGCTCCAACAGTTCTGTTAGTACATGTATTCACTGAGTTTATTGAGGGTATTTCCCCGAAGAGTTGCCAGGGGTGCCTCCCAAGAGAGAAATAAAATTTTCTATTGACCTTCTTCCTGATACTTATCTCATCTCCATTCCTCCATATCGTATGACCCCAACAAAGATTAAAGAGTTAAAAAAGAATCTTAAAGACCTCTTAGATTAGGGTTCCATAAGGCCCAATGTTTCTCAATGCGGCGCTCCAGTTCTATTCATACGTAAGAATGATGGATCTCTCCGAATGTGAATCGACTACCATCGTTGAACAAATTCATAATTAAGAACAAATATCCCATTCCTAGGAAATGACTTATTCGACCAGCTTTAGGGTGCAAGTTAATTCTCTAAGATAGTTCTCAGATTTGGCTATCATCACCTGAGAGTAAGAGAGTGTGATATTCCAAAGATGGCCTTCAGAACCCATTATGGTCATTTTAAATTTCTAGTCATGTCCTTTAGCCTAACAAATTCCCCAGCATTCGTGGACTTGATGAATAGAGTGTTCAAGCAATACATAGACATGTTTGTCATAGTCTTCATTGATGACATCCTTGTCTATTCTCGTAGTGAGAATGGACATGTAGACCATCTTATAATTATGTGGAAAATTAGAGATCATCAGTTGTTCGCCATATTTAGTATGTGTGAATTTTGGCTAAGATCAGTATCTTTTCTTTGCCATATTATTTCTAATTATGGCATTAGAGTCGATCCTCAAAACTCCAAAGTAGTGAGAAATTGGCCTAAACCCATGTCTCTATCAGACATCAGGAGTTTCTTAGGTCTAGATGGGTATTACAAATGATTTTTTGAATGGTTAGCGTCTATTATGTCCCTCATGTATAGATTGACTCAACAGAAAGTTAAGTTTCAGTGTTCAGATTCCTGTGAAAAGAGTTCTCAGGAGTTGAAGACTCTTGTTACTTTATCCCAATCTTTGACGTTACCAGATGGTTCAGATGGGTTTGTTATTTACTATGATGCTTCTAGAGTTAGTCTTGGTTGTGCATTGATGTAGATAGGTAATCTCATAGCCTATGCCTCTAGACAACTTAAACCTTAAGAAAAGCCTTAAGAAAAGAACTATCCTACCTATGATCTTAAATTAGCAGTTGTTGTTTTTTGCCTTGAAAATTTGGAGGCATTAACTCTATGGGGTGCATATTGATGTGTCCACATACAACAGAAGATTGTAGTATGTATTTTTGCAGAGAGTGTTAAATCTTCATCAGAAAAGGTAGTCGGAATTTTTAAAAGATTATGATATGAGTTTTTTGTATCACCCGAGCAGGGCCAATATACTGGTAGACACCCTTAGTAGATTGTCTATGGGTAGGTTTTGCTGATGTTTAGAATGATAAGAAGAAGTTATTTCAGTAGGTTAATTAGTTTGTTAGACTAGGTGTTAGGTTTGTGATTTAGTTGAAGGTAGTGTATGGTTTTAGAACAGTTTGGAATCTTCTTTTCTTTCTGAAGTAAAGAAAACAACAAGATAAGGATTCCAGTCTGGTTAGGTTGAAGGAGTCAGTCAGAGATCAAAAATTAGAAATTTTCTCCTAAGGGAGAGATGGTATATTACGATACCAGGCTAGACTATGTGTGCTATGTGTTGATTGTTTGAGGCAACATATTTTGGAAGAAACACATGATGTGTGTTACTCTATTCACCTAGGATCCACTAGGATGTATCACGATTTGTGGGAAATCTATTAGTGGTGTGGCATGAAGAAGAATATTGGAGAGTTTGTAGATAAGTGTGCTAATTGTCAAAGGGTTAGGCTTAAGCACCAAAAGTCAAGTGTAACCTTACAGAAGCTTAGTATCCCCACTTGGAAGTGGGAAGAGGTGAACATGGACTTTGTGGTGAGGTTGCCTTTCTTGTGTTGTCAAGATAATTTGATTTGGGTTATTGTAGATAGAATGACCAAGTTATCCCATTTCATGCCAGTTCATACTTCCTATTCAACCAAGACTATGCTAAGCTTTATATTAGAGAGTTAGTTAGAGTTCATGGAGTTCTTTTGTCCATCATTTCAGATTAGGATTCTCAGTTTACCTCTCACTTTTGGAAAGCCTTCTAGAAGGGTCTTGGTACCCAAGTTCATCTCAGTTCTATTTTTCATCCCCAGACAGATGGTCAGGCAGAGAGGACCATTCAGACTCTAGAGGATATGCTATGGGTGTGTCTTCATTTTAATGGAAGTTGGGATAACTACTTGCCTTTGATCGAGTTTGACTACAACAACAGTTATTATTCCAGTATTTAGATAGCTCTATTTGAAGCTCTCTTTGGGAGAAGTTTTAGATCACCTATTAGTTTATTTGAAGTAGGTGAAGTTTCTTTGCTAGGACCAGATGTGGTGTTTAAAGATATGGAAAAAGTTTAGTCGATTAGAGAGATACTTAAGATAGCTCAGAGTTGTCAGAAATCTTACACAGATGTGAGAAGAAGGGATCTTGAATTTAGGGTTGGTGACTTATTTTATTTGAAGATTTAACCCAAGAAAGGGGTAAAGTGATTTGGCAAAAAGGGGAAGCTTAGCCCCCAATATGTTTAACCTTATAGAATATTGAGTCGTGTTGGGAAGGTAGCATATGATCTTGAGTTTCCTGCAGATTTTTCACCTATTCACCTAGTGTCTTATGTCTTTGTGTTTAAGAAGTGTATTGGTGATCCAGCTATTGTAGTTCATTTTTAAGATATCCATTCTTGTGAAGAAATCCTCGTTGAGATTCTTGATCACCAGATTCGTAAACTAAGGAACAAAAAAGTTCCCTTGGTTAAATTTCTTTGGTGAAATCAATCCATTGAGGGTGCCACTTAGGAGACAAAAGAAAATATGCAAACCAAATACCCTGTTCTTTTCTCTGCAAGTTCAGACTCGGTTTAAGGTAACAAGTTTTCCTTAGATTATATCTTTTTCATTCTCACTTCCAGCTGTATATCATCATATTCATGTCACTTCATGCATTCATGAATTAGTTCAGTCACGTAATCATGATTTCAGTCATACAATTTTAGTACATATTCTTAGTCCCATAGTATTCACAGTTCAGTCAGCCCCATTCGAGGACAAATGTTCCCAAGGGGGAGATATTGTAAGACCACATAAGATCCAAACTTAATTCAACTTACTATTTGCTGTTGGAGGGGTGAAAGACTTAAAAAAATTCACTAAATCTCATGACTTAGTCATTTGAAAGCCTCTTAAACTTCTATGGTTTTATTTTTGACCTTCTCGGCCTTAGAATGTCGATTTTTAAGTTGACGCATGATTGGGGTGGTCAATAGCACATCTCAGGTAAGTTTTGGGTTTTTCGGACGAGGTTTGAGGCCCAATTAGATGTTAAAAATAGGGAGGAAACACAATATGGCTGCAGCGCACCGCATATCACATTTTTGGGGAGCAACGTGGCGCGTCACATATCACGTCGGTAGAGTTACGAAGTGCGACGCTTATCTCATTGCTAGTCCTGTTTAGTTTGATAAATTTCACGTCCATAAGTGTATATGAGTCTTTTGCCTTTACCCAATTGACCCATAATAAGAGATTAAGGGTCCTAAAAGGCATAATTGGCCATTTAATTTGCAAACTCTCTCAAAAGAAATAATTCTTTCTTAATAACAAACCCTAACCTCTTCTGAAGAACACCAAAAATCCATTCCATTCTCTTCAAAATAAGAAAGGATCAAAGTTCTCTAATTCAAGATGTTCATAAAATCTTCAAGATCATCCCCAAGGCTTACAATTCAAGCTTTCATCCATCAAATCAAGCCTATTAAGTTATGTGGGGTTATGAACAAGGGTATCTTTTCACCCTTGTGCCCAAATTCCATGATTTTAAGATTTTAATTACTTATTTTGAAGTAGGGTTCATACTCAAGTATGTATATTCTTGAAGCATGTGATTTTTATGAGAGTTAAAGCTTTAAGTATATCAAGAAGTACTTTAATGTTTTTACCTTACATGATATATACTATGAATGAGATTGCACTATCTTGACGTGTTATTGTTGGAATATTTCAACAATTATATTGAGAATGAAGCTTTATTATAAATTGAAATGTGTCTAAAGCATGGGTTTTAAGCCCTATGTTTGAGTGTTGAGATTTCAAGAAGATTATTCTTTTAAGTATTCTTTGATAGGATTATTTCAAGATTTAAATAAAGAATTGATCTTTTGATCCTCAACTAAGAAATTGAGTCCTCATTTATTCACTTTGATTATAGTTTAAAGCAAAAAAAGCAAAACTAGTTTTTGTTATAAACCATTATCCTATTTTAAGTTGATTTCCTAAAGAGCGAGTATATAAGTAATATAGGAGTAGTATTTAGCACTGATCTGGGTATGACGCCAAGGTCACATGCCCTAAAACTATGAGCCATCGTATGTTTAATTACCAATATAGGTTCAGAATAGTGATCAATCTATTTAGGTTCTATTTCGATGGTAAGGGTTGATAATCTCTTCCAACGTGGGTGTAATACATTGGACTCCATGAAAGTTCACATGGTTTATGTCGGTTAGAAGAACCTCCGAAAATAAAAGAGTAAAAGTAAAGTTTTTAGAAACCAAGTGTGCGGATCACAAATTTTATTCAGTATGCTTTATTATTCATGTTTTATGATTTTTTTCATCTTTAAATTTTTATCAAGCTCAAGGTGAGTCACTTACACTTAGCATGAACTATTTGAAAGTCAACGAATATATTGAGTTATTGTTTTAATTAAGCATATACCGTTTTACCAAACCCATATCCCTTTTTGACAAATCCATAACACAATATACTGAAGCATGCAAACCAAAGCCACAATACACTTTAATCACACCAACACAAGCATAACCAAGAAAAAACTCTACCAAGATAAAGACAATACAAGGAATAAACCATGCAACCAACTCTGAATTCCAAATCCAACATTCCATTATCATTTCAAGCCTACTATCAACTTTGAATCATGCAAAATATCATCCCATACCTGTACACACATCATATCATAATAAACTTGAAATACTGAAGCAGATATATTGAAAATCCATAATGGCAAGCATACGAATAAGCCCATAAGGTACTACATGGATACAAAAATAGGGATGATCAAAGCCTGCGATCTCTCAAATCATTCTTCATGAATCCCATGCATGATCTATGAGAGATGAATGATGTTCTCCAGAATGCCCCACCGACTGTGGGGGAAACCATGTAAAAACCAACTTAACGACACTTATTCTGCTAAGAAAAAAATCCATAAATTCTAATGAAAACTAAGGATCAAGGTCAAGTATCGTAAAAACCAATACCCTTTACTGACCAACCATCTTTGAATGCCTGCAAAGTGCAACATATATGAATTTATGTAAAATGAACTGGTAGGTAACCAATAGGGCCTAGGAAACCTATCAACGAATTTCCAGCTAAATCAAAACATTAAATTGGAATACAACCAAGTTATGGAATTCATAGATGAAATATTCAAATGAAAGTTTAAGTACTTAATCTCAACTATCTGAATCATTCCTACGGATGAGTAGTATCCATATTTAAAAAGATATCATAACTTCCATTCCTCAATTTAAGAAAGTTAAATCCAAAACAAAAGCCCTTAAATTTTCTCAGATATTAAGTACTCAAATCAATCTCCCATCAGAATTTTAGCATATATACGAAGGTTCACGCAAGAGTTAAAACTGAATTATTTTAAAGCGCAGAACCACAACTGAAGGTAAACCATATGCTAAAGATAAAAACTATCTAAGACACATCCACAGAAGTTATGACACAAAAAGGCATATCCAAGAACTCCCTAAAGTTGTAAAGAGTACTAATGGTAGCTAAAACTTAAGAAACTCAGAAAGATACAACCTTGGCCTGAATCTGGTAAAACCAATACTCTCTAAATGGAAATGAATACTCACACACAAAAACACTGCTTTGGTTACTAACAGCTGATACACAAGAATATATCATCAAGTTGAAGTATTCCACCCAATTACTTTAATAAGATCAATTACTGAAAAGAGAAATTTCTGAAGTCACTCATGAAAACCAACCTCGACTCAACTGATCTGTGGATCCTATCATATGAAGAACAAAGTGTTAAAATTTGAAACCACACTAATATCAAAACCAACACAGTAGATATCTCAACAAACTAGAAAAATAAGCCTTATACTTTTAAACACTAGAGTAATGGGCAATAAGACTGAATTGCCAACTTTAGAATCATAACAAATCCATGAAAGGCAAAATCAACATTCACTATCTCAAAGTACTCAACAATTGATTTAAACTTGCGTGTATAGGTAATTAACCGACCTCTAGTCATTAAAAAAGAGGAAACCAATCAATTGTGTTTTCCATCTAGGAGAACAAATAAATATTGCAAGAAGAGTAATGCTAATTACATAATCCTAGTCAAGTCATCTTTTGAGTAAGAATCAATTACCTAATCCAAACTTGCATATAGAGTAGAAGGTACAAAAATTAAAATTTACAATACTACCATTCAAACAAAAATAAGGCCAACATGCCAAAGAAGAGGGACTTTAACCCTAATGCTACACCCTTAGGAAATCATAATATGGATCCACTCAATCCATTACTAAAAGTATTTATCAATGGGTGTAGTCATATATGAATAAAGATCTACATAGAAGCTAAAACAACTAATATAGAAAATTCATGGCATAAAATCACCAATGGGTATAAAATTCTCAACTTAACCCAAACAGAAGTAAAGGAAAAAATCAAAGGCACACCTATCACAATGAAAAATCTAAATCATAGTCCTAACTTGCTTGAAGGAGTACGTACTTAACTGTGTCCAAACTTAGACTGAGTGTCTGAATCACCACTTAACACACTATGTGTACCACCTCTAATTGAAGATTCCATAACTCTATGATACTGATATAGATGTACTAAATAACTAATAATTTGTCACGACTCGAGCCTACCCCCTAGTCGCAACAATGGTTCTTACATCACAAGTGACTACACGCTACCCCATAAGTTGGTACATATTGTGAGCACAAATAGATATAAACATAATACCTATACAAAAGATAAACTTACAAGTAAATATAAATCTGAATATTGAAACTGAATTAATCATAGGTCTAGAAAAAATAATAAAACATAACGCAACTGTCTAATTGTCTAACTAACTGTCTGAACATATAAAAGTCTATAAACTGATTGAGAATATAATGGGACAGACCCCAACTAACTCCGACTCACTAAATGAAATAAAATACTGAAATAACTGAATCAATATAACATGTCATCAATATATGAGGACTTACCACTACGTATGCTAGATTACGCTGAGATATCTAACTTTAGTTGGGAATCTATGCATCTGAACTTATGATATTAGACATCATAACACAAAGAAGAGTATGCATTAGTACTTTAGATGTACTATTATATAAGATGAGGTTAGGCTGATATACATGGGGTACTGTGCATTTGATATAAGGACTAACTCAATATAATGAGATAACTGAACATGAATGCTTGAAAATTGTAATATCTGAGAATGCAAGACCAAACATAAATCTGTAAACTTAAATGAGTCTTAAATTTAAAAGACTATAAACTATATAATTGAATAATTGAAAACCTGTACACTTGGTCAAGCAAACCTAAATTGGGAATACACTAAAATATCATGCTACGACTATGGGAGGCATCATCTAACTATCATACCCTAATCTGAGCTAATCGAGGTCCAACCTATAACCCTACTTGAAAGGGTGTCAGTACCGTGCCATGAGTACTAATAGTAGCTATGTGGATCAACTAAAATAGTGTCCCAAAGAACTAATGAGTCACCCTCAACTGGAAGATGCTCTAATGAAATATATGTAACCCTCAACTGGAAGGGAAACACTTTGTCAACCTTTAACTGACAGGTAGACATCTCTAACCTATGATGGATATTTAGTTTTGGACCTCAAGGAATGCTACCAAGGTTCACACCTCTACTATCAGGTGATCCATCATCTTTGGTTCACTCAGTGATAATTCCAACTCCTAACTAAACTGACACTAATACCAAACTAGACAGAACATTGTTACAAAAATGATAGTGTCCACATAATTATATTCATATAAATATACTAATAAGTATCATAGATTAACTATCTGAGTATATAAAGAGTTGAATTTATGCAAATCACATAGGTATTGGGTGTTCATAACCCACCAACACTGAATATAACTAACAATAATTCGATATAAGAGATATAAAACCATAGTAGGGAATCACTGTTCAAATCCCAACACTTGGAATTTTATAAAATACATGAGATTCATGAACTTAAGCATGGGAATGGGTAAATCATGCGGGAATAACATGATTACAAGACTACAATCATAACTTAGGGATTTAACATGAAGATTACAACATTTAAAACATGTAAAGGCTTAGGCATTTCATCAAACACATAAGAGTCATGAACTTAATCATGGGAATGGGTAAAGCATGCAGGAATAACATGATTACTAGACTAAAATCATAACTTAGGAATTTAACGTGAAGATTACAACATTTAAAACATGTAACGGCTCATCCCACTTGAAAAACCCTTATGGACATAACTTGTAATAGAATTCACAAGAGATCACGGAGATATTTAAACTAAAACATGGAAAACTCACAATTAAGACCAAAAAGGGATTCTTGGGCTCCATGGGTGAAAGGAACGCATGGATGAACATCACACATACCTTATTCATTGATTTTTTGAAGGTTCTTGGGAATTTATTGAGATTTCAAGCTTGAATTCTTTGATTTCTTGAGAATGGGTTAGGGTTTGTTCTTGTGGTAGAAGATGGTTTTCTTGAGTGGTTTTATGAATAAAGGGGAAAATAATTCTCCTTAGGGACATAAATTTGGAGTTATGGATGAGTTTGGATTAGGGAAATTAACCCAAATTCCCTTAAATGATAAAGAACAAAATCTAGACAAAAAAGGGAGGGGGCACCGCGGGCTCTAGACCAGCAGGCTAAGCCCTGTACCGTGGGATACAGTTTAGTGGGATAATCCCCGTACCACTGGCCTATCCCAATGCCCTCAATATTTTGCTTCTCCAAACATACCCCAATACATACCTGAATATTCTAAAAATCTCCCTAGACATACCTTGAAAAACTCCAATCATGAATCAACTTAAGAATTGATGTTCTGAGGTCGGGAAGGTCAAAATAAAATCATCAACGTCTATGGGACTTGGAAATAACTAAGTCACAACGCCTAGTGAAATTTCTAAGTCGTGGGCCCCTTTTTATCAAGCAATCGTGAGCTGAATTAAGCTAGGACTTTATGGGGTATTACATAATTCCATATTGGCGACATCTTTTTATTAGTCATTGTTTCTCTATATTCATGCAAAACTATTGAAGCTCTAACCTAGTGCATCATCCCCAACTGGTAGACCAAGTAATGACTGGGAGACTTTCCAATGAAGTGATCATCCTTCCTATAATCACAACATACCTTAGGAGCTCTAGGCTTGTGAAGATCATATGTTAACCCTATCTAGGAAACCAATTAACACTTGGGGCACTCTATAGACCAATGACTAACCTCTCGACAGTTCAAACATGCCCTTGTGTCTATTGAATACATTGCATCCGTTGTTCCAGTATGATCGCCACTGCCTAAAGATTTGTACCAAATACTACTTAATATCTATAGAGAAATCTGTCAACTACAACTACCATAATTTATCTTAGAGCAACCCATAATTTGAGATGCTACCACTATGGACATAATAGATTACAAGTGGTGCTAACCTCTACTGGGAGTATCCTACCTCTAAATAAAATACTACTAAAACTAAAATAACAATATAGACCCTTATATGCTTTAATATATTCCCTCTTTATGGTCCTCACAAGTTTAAAAAGCTAGAGAAAGAATACTCAACTACCATGAAATAATCTCATATTAAATGGAGTGGCAAATATAATTCTCTCACAAATCTACGTACCAACAAATGCTCTACTGGATATAGTATAGAGGTATATCTAGCCTACTCGATAAACCCAATCTCATTCCTTGAAGAAAATAGAGAACTATGTTGAAGACTAATAAACCCAACTTTATTCTGATAACCACTCAATATAGTGGACACCATTTTTGTTGGCATGATCTACTAAATACTCGAAATCCCTAACACCAAGTCCCACAAGGCAGAGTCTGTCAAAAACCATGTTAGAAACTACACTGCCCCCTTAGAACCTCTAGTTTACAATGAAGATTTTTTATATCATTCTGTACTTTCCTAAACCAATCCTGAACTAAAACTCTAGAAATAGATGCAAAAGTGTTTTCGTATCTATCGACAACCTTGTGTTATACAAATAGGAAAGAATGGAGAAAAAGGATTACTCAGAGGTTCATAAATGCATGAACACATAACAAGGAATTAAGAATAGAATTTTTTAAGAATGCTCTATAACCTCCCAAAGATAGGATATAGACATCTCTGTACTAATCCACAAAAATCCTCTAGACACTTAGCTCTTGTACCAACATACCGATAAACCTAGGCTAGATACTAGTTTGTTACAACCTAATTTTTTAGTTCATTATGGAACATACCGTAACTCACTAATTGGAAAGCCGATCCATAGTCTAGAACTACAAGTAATGGACTATCGAGGAAATTAGAGAAAATAAAAAATAATTTTAAATAAAATACTAACGCAAGATGATTACAAAATAAATATACATCTAAAACCATCTCAGAAATACTACCATGGAATCTGGAATTTTAAAGATAGGATTGGTAGTTAGACTAGGGCCTGGAATACTCTTCTCTAGAGTGGGTGAGCTGAAAAGAATTTTGGTGCTTTTAGCATTATCTATTTGAAGGGAGATAGTATAAAGGACCTGATTAGTATATTTTTTTTGTTCAACTATCCTATCTAGGTTTCTGTTGACAGGGGCTGATAGGGGTCTATCGTGCTTCTTCTTAAAGGGATAAGCATTGAGAATTTCATTGGAATGGGGAATTTTTATTCCTTCAAGGGGAGGAGTAACTGATTCAATTACTTTGTTACTATGAGTGTACCATTTATTATTAATAACTTGAAGGGATTCATTTCAGTTTTCCATCCTTCCATTGAATTCAAACCACGTAAAGAATTCGATGTCGCATCGAAGTCTTTTCATATCATCTATCTAGAGTTTGCCGAACTCTTTTTGTTGATCTTTAGAATATATACTGGTGCACCAATTCCTTTTTAACGCATCTTTAGAAAGATACCAGAGGACCTCAAGAGCTTTGAGGTCTGGAGTATACTCATTATTAGATTTGATAACCTCTAATCCTAGGTCAGTTCTAATCTTTTGACAAGGTATGGTGGAGGAAGGTTCCATGTCCGAGGCTGTAGGGCTACCCGGATCATAGATATTTTTGGGTTCTAGTGATTCATGAACCATAGTATGTTGCTGGTAATATACTTTGGGAATAGGACCAGAGAAGTCAACTCCTCTAACTTTTCCCTTGTCATTATCATTTCTTTACTTCCCTTTGGGTTTTTGGAGGTAGAAGCTCTGTGCGAGACAGATCTCCTAAATGAAGAATTTCTAGAGGCTTCAAAACCTAGAAATTTTAAATCAATGGATTCGTCTGGGTGCTGGATAACCCTTTCGATCTGTGATTTCTCCCTATAGGTAGGGAGAGGTTGAGTGATAGAATCAAAGTTCCAATCATTTTTATGCATGATATCATTCCAAACGAGAGCCTTGGGAACAAAGATATTACTTTTGTCTTTGTTTACCTCCATGAGGGTTGGGTTGTAACACCCCTAGGGCTCGTGATTCAAGCTTTGGGAGCTAGGGTTGTACCCATAAGCCGATAATATACTCTGTATATTATTTCTATTTCTCTAGTACTATCCTTACTATTCATGTTTTTGTTTTCTACATTAAGTGTTAAAACATCCATGATGTTAGGATCATTAATATCCACCGAGAAATTTGGATAGCAATTAAAGTAAACCAGTCCGTCGGCGAGGTTACTTTGAATTACCCCTAAGAAAGAATCGTTGAAATTAATAGACGGTCATCTCTTAGAATAGCAAAGACAGGGATATAAAGACTTTGTCTAAAGAGTGGCTTAATAGCCACTTGAACAAGTCCAACATGAAGATAATTAAACTGATTTTTAAATCTGTTTATGTCATGCTCATTTAATAATTGAATAATTTCTAAGGAATTATGAATGGTGACAGTAGACTCGGAAGTCTTGATATTATGTTTTTTTAATAAAACTAAATTTACCAAGTTGATAAATAGTTTTAAAAGGTTCTTCTGGAATACTCCAGTTTTGAAGATGATTTTCAATATTAGCAATCTGAGTTGCTTGAGAAGACAAATTAATAGTATTTTTAACATGGTTGTTGGAATCCATTACAATAAAAATTGTCCAGAGACTAACTGGGAAACACAGTTTTCACACAAGAAAGCATAGCACAAGAATCTTTAATAATTCAACCTATAATAAATTATATAAATAGATCTATGTCCTATGGGATCTAACGAGTCTTAATGGCTATTACTTCTAGTTTTCTCTTAGTGTTATCTCGGTGATGGGACTACCAATTGGGTCAAATGCTTACCTTATCTGGTACCACACTTTCAGTCTGACCAACGTTTGAAACCGAATATTACTGGGATACCTCAAACACTTTGAGAAAACGAATACCCCATACTGAGATAAACCCCAGTATAGAACAAGATATATTAAAATAATTTATTAGAAGTATTATTATTAAAAGATGAAAGTAGTGAGTAGCTTATATGAAAATAGTTTTCCCATGCTCTAAACAATTTATGAACTTAGCTGCTCATGCTAAATGCATATACTGCCAACATGGCTTTGATACCAAGAAGGGTCTGAAATGATCTTGAAAGCTTAATTGATGAAATATGAGAGAAGATAAAAAAGCAAACAATTTAAAACAACTTACAAGATTTTATTCAAACTTTGTTAACTGAAAACATTACAAGAGAGTTTAGGCAAGCAGAATATTTCTTATGTTGGAAATTTTCTGATGCCTTCTCCAGAATTACAACATGTCTTATATAGACAAATGTGAAAGATAAAGTACATCTAAAGTGTACAAGTGTAAGGCTAAGATTAAGTCTTAGTAGCCGACAGTCCTTTTGTAAAGGTAGTTGAGTGCTTTTACTTTTTGAAAAAGTTGAGTGCTTTGCTTTTGAAAAGCTTGTCTATAAGATACCCATTAGGAACAGTAGAATGCCCTTTCAAAAACAAAATTACGGTTCTTTGAAACTCCAACTTTTTGAAGGGTCATTTCCCTATTTTTAATAGGGGTCCATATAGGCCATAGCTATTCCTTTGGGATTTAGCATATCTCTATTGTTATCACTACTTTCTGTGGACGAATCTTCTTCTAGAAGCTGTAAGACTTCTTTTTCATTACTTTCCTGGCTTTCCATATCATGCAAAGCCTTCTTCAATTTTTCCTTTAGTGCCTTCTTGTTTTGTGAAGCATTGTTTGGAGGTGAAATTGGTGAAGCTGACTTTCCTCTATTCGGAGTTTTTGGTGCTACTAGCTTGGGAGTCCAGCCTTTGACCTTTATCTCTTTGGATAAATATTTGATACTATCCTGTTCTCCTTTAGTGAAGTTCCAAGATATAATGTATGAAACTTGTTTTTTAATAAAGAATTTGCACATTTGAATGTGCTATGGGAGGGTTACACACCCTTCTTTTAAACAGAAATCATCGAACCTGTTAATGAATTGTAGAGAGAGGATTTCTTTGATTTCTCCAAAATAGATCCACCATTCGTAGAACCATCTAGGGATAATAGCTTCTACCATGGCTGGACAATATTTAATAAACCAGATGTGCCACGGTCTGACATATAAGAAATTAAACCATTCGAACTTGTAATCATACTAATTATACATTTGAGGCCTGTGAGGCATCGATAAGGAAATTGGGGTATGAAGGTGATCTGTAAACCAGTTGAAAGGTGTTAATATCCTCTTGATGGTGCACCTAGAATAGTCGATATATTATGGATTTCTTTCGTTCATTGAATGTTCAACTTTGATAGAGTCGGTGTCCACCAGGATAGCTTCATAGTATCTCCTTGTTTTGAGTGGGTTCTCCGTATCCACAAAGTTTTTATCATTGTAGACTAGCTTTATTATCTGGTCTAGTGGATATCTTTCATATTTTTTATCAAGGGCAAGAACTGGTATTACCTGAGTGGTATTGAATTTGAATTCCTCTTTGATGAGATGAGTTGTTGCTGCCGTTTTGCCTGTTGTAGGATCTACAGCCTCTGCGAAGGTTTCAAGAGCCTTCATAGTATACCACTTTTTCAACTGAACAGACGAACTTGATGATTGTCCTTTATCAAAAGGTTTATGAGTCTTCAAATCTACCAATCTAGTTGGCATCGGTGGAGGAAGCTTTGGAAATTTTGCCAAAGCTGTATATTTGTTTTGAAATGGTAACCATAGTTCTGGTTTCAGTGTAGTCCTTTGAGGGACTAATGGTCTTAATGGATTCAGTAGGGCTGACAGAGTGTCAAATGGTCTGGCCATTTTTGTTTGTTCCTATTTGCTCCCGACTGGGACTTTCCCTAGTGTAGTGGGTCTTATTCCTGCCCTGTAAGAATTCTCTTGTTAGAAAATCGGGAAGGGAATTGTTTTCTCCTTTGATAAATTCTATTTGAAAATCAAAGCTAGATAGGAGAGCTTGCCATCAAGCAAATATTTGTTTAGAAATCAGATTTTTAACATCCTTTTCTAAAATTTCTTTAGAAGATTTGCAATCTACTCGAAGTAAAAGTTCCTTGTTAATAAGGTCATCTTGAAAATTTGTAATACATAGTACTGTAGATAAAATTTCATTTTTGATAGTGCTGTAATTTATTTGGGCGGAATTCCAGATTCCTGATGTAAATTTGATTAATTGTTCAGAGGAATTACTGCCAATCTTTTACTTTAGAATACCTCTATACCCAAGATCTGAAGCATCAGTTTCAAAAATCATAAAGGCTTCAGGGTTAGGGATACCTAAACAAGGAAGGTCTTTGACTAATTCCTTTATCTTAATGACAGCTCTGGTTTGCTCAGAGCTTAATGGAACTGGAACCTTTTTAAGTCTTTTGTAAAGAGGTTCACAGACTTGCCTAATGTTAGGGATAAAGTCAGTTATA
Source organism: Capsicum baccatum var. pendulum (assembly GCA_030864225.1). NCBI lineage: Eukaryota > Viridiplantae > Streptophyta > Magnoliopsida > Solanales > Solanaceae > Capsicum > Capsicum baccatum. The sequence continues at coordinate 156,252,736 of CM061557.1, read as the reverse complement.
TAGTTCAGGCTTCCTAAGAACCTCTGAAGCTGGGTTTTATCGCTAATTTCATTAGAGAATTTGGAGGAGAACTCTATAGCTCTTCAAATAGGTTTATAACTACCCTGATAAAGATCATGCCCTAAGAATCTTACAGATGTCTGGAAAAGTTTCATTTTCTTAGAACTTATGACTAAGCCATTAAACTTAACAATTTTGAAGAAAGTATTGAGGTGTTTAAAATGAGAATCAATGTTCTCATACAAAATAAGCACATCATCAATATAAACAATTAACATATGGCTATAAGGATAGAAAATACTGTTCATGATATTTTGGAACTCTGATGGAGCCTTTTTGAGTCCGAATGGCAAGACATTCCATTCATAATATCCAAAAGGGACATTGAAAGTAGTCTTGAATTTGTCGTGTTCAACAATTTGAATCTGCCAAAATCCTGACTTTATAGCAAACTTACTATAAAGATTAGCTTTAAAAGTTCACTTTAAAAGATCCCTTTTGTTAGGAATTAGATGTCTGATCCATTTCAAAACTGTATTCAAACAAGCCTTGGAGTACCTCATTCCTTTTCTGCACTGTTATTTACAGAAAAGGCAGAACAGCTCCAAGGAGAATTAGAGGGTCTGATAATCTCATTTTATAATAAATGGATTATCTCATTTTTTTAGATTTTCATTATTTCCTGGTTCATTTGAATGGGTCTCACCTTAGTAGGGATAGCCGGTTCATTGAATCCAGTAATGTAGGGAAGTTCTACTAAATGCCTATTTCTTTCCCAAAAAGCATTAGGAAACTCAGAACAAACTTCTTTTTCAAAAGTTTTTTGAAGATTAACAATTTTAGTCACCATCTCCGGGGTTTTTAAAATTTGTTCAATTTTCTTTATTTGAATTTCTTTCTTAAGAAAACAAATATGTGAAGAAAGTTTGTTAATTTTAAAAGCAGTTCTTTACTTAATAAGGTTACCTTCTTCTTGTGAGAGAGGCCTTAATAAAGGGAAGAATAGATTTTTATTTAATATCGTCGTACAAATTCCATCAAAATCACTTGTGTAAGTTCGATGTTGATCAACAAAAGGTATTCCTAGAATGATATCTTCAGTGATACCTTCAGTAATGACAAAATTATTGACAAGACAAATGCCATTGTTGCAGATATGGGCTTTTGAAAGTTTGTAATCGATTTTCATCTTTTCTCTAGTGGCGGAGTATAGACGAGAAGTGTTTTTCTGTAGATATTTAGTGTGTATAATCCCTTTGAAGATGCAATTGCTATTGGCTCCAGTATCAAAAAGAGAGACTCTGTTAAGAACAAAGTCTTTACTTATGACAATTTTTACTGCGATATGGTCGTTGTAAGCATTAATGGCCATTATAGTGGCCCTTGAGGTAGAGGGAGAGTTCGAGCCGGGGAATGATCCTGGCTCTTTAAGGTGATCATTTTGATCATTGATCATCGGAGTAGCTCTAGGTGATTCTGGTAGGGAATCATGCTCTAGAAGAGACACATTTTTTAGAACCTGTTCGATCAGAATGTTGAGTTCAACTCGATCGAGTCTGATTTTTAGGTCTCTGATTTCTCCCTTGAGGATGAAAATTTCACCCTTGAGATCAACTATAAAAGGTTTCGTAGGTTTTTCAAATCTAGACATAACCTATTTCATGCTAAAAGGCTGAATAATACGTATGGGGGAATTTTCTTCTTGGGAAAATATCAATCTTTTGAGTGCTAGAAGATATTTATTTCTAGCCTCATCATTTTGGAGGTGTTCTATGATGTCAAACAGGATTTCCTTAGGTTTTCCAGAGATGACATTAATAGTATTTTTTGTGCAAGTACAGAAAGTACCATTACAAGTACAATCTTGGCCAGACTGAGACCGATCGAATTCATATGCGGTGTTGATAAATTCTTCATCGCTAAAATCGTCAATAGAAGAGCTGGAAGTGTCGGAAGAGTCTGAGGAGTCTTCCATTATAGAGAACAATTTCTCTTTGGTTTTTTCAGAGAGACCTAATTGGTTGATCATATTCTTCTTGCCAGATCTACAATCTTTAGCTCTATGGCCAATTTTACCACAAGTCCAGCAAACATCCTTATTTTTAGAGGATTTTCTCCTAGGTTTTCTACTAGATTTATAAGATTCCTTTTTTGAGGACTCTCTTCTAGGTTTGGACTTTCTATGTGACTTATAGGATTTTTTTCTATGTTTCTTACTAAAAGGAGAAGAAAGTTTAGCAAGTCTAAAATCTTGACTGAAGGTTCCTAACCCGTATTTGGAAGCACTGTCACTCTTAAGTTGCTTATTAAGTTTTAGATCTGTGCAGAGGTCTATCCCTACGATGGTAATAAAGCTTGTAATGTCTCCATAAGTTAAAATTCGGTAAGGGATTTTTCCTTCAAACCTATCTTTCATTTTGATTCTAACTTTGTCTGCGAACAGAGGAGGGAGACCACTAATAAAACATTCTTTCCAGAAGTCATTGTTACAGTCAGGTCTAATCATATTTTTTACTAAGAAGGTATCTTTATACCACTTAAAGTCTACCAAATCTTTGCAGGTGAGGTTGTTAAGAATTTCAAGGCTCCTATCTTGAAATAACTTAGGCTCTCCTATAAAATGTCTAGCTATATGATATAGGAGGGTAGCACAAGCGTCTTTTTTTCGCAACTTGCTCAAGGGTTTCTAGTCCACTTTCACTTTTGACAACGAAGGTTTCCATGGCCGTGGCCTCATAGATAAGGCTCTTCACTTCGTCTGTGAAATAGTTGTCCCACCACTGCTTTATTATACCAGTGAATCCTGACACAATCATGGTGGCTTCTTCTTTGTCAGAAGCTCCTCTGATTTTATAAGTCGTAATAGCGACGCCCATTTCATGGAGTTTGTTCTAGATTTGGTGTTATGCCAATCCATCAACATTCCATTCAGTGATGCCTCTACCATCATGATTTGAGATGGGGAGGTAAGGGTTTTCCTCAATCTGGACGTCTGGAGGAGAGGGCCGTTTGTAGTAGTTTTTCTTGGTAGAAAAATGTTCATTGGTAAGTTTTTAAAGGGAGTTGTTGTCCTTTTGGGTGCTAGATTCGCCTTTCTCCTTTTCAGATAGGCTAAACCTGGAGAGTTTCTCATAGATTTGTTCTAGGATTTTTCCTGAAACTTTTAATTCATCGCTGAGAGTAGGGAATTTATCCTTTTGGAATTCTGGAATTTTGAAGATAGGATTGGTAGTTAGACTAGGGCCTGGAATACTCTTCTCTGGAGTGGGTGAGCTGAACGGACCTGATTAGTATAGTTGTTTATGACAATTTTTACTGTGATATGCAATTCCTGTCTTTGGGTGCTAGATTTGCCTTTCTCCTTTTCAGAAAGGTTGGCCCTAGTCTAACTACCAATCCTATCTTTAAAATTCCGAACAATTTCTCTTTTGTTTCTTCAGAGATACCTAATTGGTTGATCTTATTCTTCTTTCCAAATCTACAATCTTTAGCTCTATGGCAAGTCCAGCAAACATCCTTATTTTTAGAGGATTTTCTCCTCATTTTTCTACTAGATTTATAAGAATCTGGGTCCTCAAACTATGAGGACTCACTAAAGTTGGGATGTAGGTGGAGATGCTCGGAGTCAATCACGCTACTGGAACTGAGCACAAGGACCTACATTATAAGATAATGTAGCACATAGACATATATATAGATCAATACTTCTGGAATATACTGATTATTTGGGGGTGAATGCATAAGTAAAACAATAACTCAATATATTCATTGACATTCAAATAGTTCATGCTAAGTGTAAGTGACTCACCTTGAGTTTGAGAAAAACAGAAAGCTGAAAAAAATCATAAAACATGAATAATAAACAATATTGAATAAAATTTGTGATCCACACACTTAGTTTCTAAAGACATTACTTTTACTCTTTCATTTTCGGAGGTTCTTCTAACCGACATAAACCATGTGAACTATCATGGAGTCCAATGTATTACACCCACGTTGGAAGAGATTTTCACACTTACCATCGAAATAGAACCTAACTAGAGTGATCACTATTCTGAACCTATATTAGTAATTAAACCTACGATGGCTCACAGTTCTAGGGCATGTGACCTTGGCCTCATACCCAGATCAGTGCTAAATACTACTCCTATATTACTTATATACTTGCTCTTTAGGAAATCCACCTTAAAATAGCATATTGGTTTATAACAAAAACTAGTTTTGCTTATTTTGCTTTAAACTATAATCAAAGTGAACAAATAAGGATTCAATTCTTTATTTAAATATTGAAATAATCCTATCAAAGAATACTTAAAAGAATAATCTTCTTGAAATCTCAACACTCAAACTTAGGGCTTAAAACCCATGCTTAGACACATTTCAATTTATAATAAAGCTCCATTCTCAATATAATTGTTGAAATATTCCAACAATAACACGTCAAGATAGTGCAATCTCATTCACAGTATAAATCATGTAAGTTAAAAACATAAAAGTACTTCTTGATATACCTAAAGCTTTAAATCTCATAAAAATCACATGCTTCAAGAATATACATACTTGAGTATGAACCCTACTTCAAAATAAGTAATTAAAATCTTAAAATCATGGAATTTGGGAAAAAGGGTAAAAAGATACCCTTGTTCATAACCTCACATAACTTAATAGGCTTGATTTGATGGATGAAAGCTTAAATTGTAAGCCCTGGGGATGATCTTGAAGATTTCATGAACATCTTGAATTAGAGAACTTTGATCCTTTCTTACTTTGAAGAGAATGGAATGGATTTTTTGTGTTCTTGAGAAGAGGTTAGGGTTTGTTTTTAATAAAGAATGATTTCTTTTGACAGAGTTTGCAAATTAAATGGCCAATTATGCCTTTTAGGACCCTTAATCTCTTATTATGGGTCAATTGGGTGAAGGCAAAAGACTCAAATACACTTATGGACATGAAATTTATTAAACTGAACTGGACTAGATATGAGATAAGCGTCGCGCCGCGTAACTCTACCGAAGTGATATGTGACATGCCACGTTGCTCCCCAAAAATATGATATGTGGTGCGATGCAGGCATATTGTGTTTCCTCCCTATTTTGAACATCTAATTAGGCCTCAAACCTCGTCCGAAAAACCCAAAACTTTCCCGAGATGTGCTATTGACCACCCCAATCATGTATCAACTTAAAAATTAACATTCTAAGGTCGAGAAGGTCAAAGTTAAAACCATAGAAGTTTAAGAGGCTTTCAAACAACTAAGTCTTAAGATTTAGTGAAATTTTTTAAGAGTTGCGCCCCTCCAACAGGAAATAGTAAGTTGAATTAAGTTTGGATCTTACGTGATCTTACAATATTTCCCCCTTGGGAACATTTGTCCTCGAATGGGGCTGACTGAACTATGAATACTATGGGACTAAGAATATGTACTAAAATTGTATGACTGAAATCATGATTACGTGACTGAACTGATTTATGAATGAATGAAGTGAGATAAATATGATGATATACAGCTAGAACTGAGAATGAAAAATATATAATCTAAGGAAAACTTGTTACCTTAAATCTAGTCTGAACTTGCGGAGAAAAGGACAGGGTACTTGGTTTGCATATTATCTTTTGTCTCCCAAGTGGATTGACTGATTTCGCCAAAGAACTTTGACCAAGGGAACTTTTTTGTTCATTAGTTTACGAATCTGGTGATCAAGAATCTCAACTAGGATTTCTTCACAAGAAAGGTTATCTTAAAAATGAACTACAATAGCTGGATCACCAATACACTTCTTAAACACAGAGACATAAAACACTGGGTGAACAGGTCACAAATCTGCAGGAAACTCAAGATCATATGCTGCCTTCCCAACATGACTCAATATTCTACAAGGGCAAACATATTGGGGACTAAGCTTCCCGTTTTTGCCAAATCTCTTCACCCCTTTCATGGGTGAAATCTTCATATAAACTAAGTCACCAACCTTAAATTCAAGATCCCTTCTTCTCACATCTGTGTAATATTTCTGACAACTATGAGCTATCTTAAGTATCTCTCTAATCGACTAAAATTTTTCCATATTTTTAAACACGATATCTTGACCTAGAAAAGTAACTTCACCCACTTCAAATAAACCAATAGGTGATCTAAAACTTCTCCCAAAGATAGCTTCAAATAGAGCCATCTTAATATTAGAATAATAACTATTGTTGTATGCAAACTCGATCAAAGAAAAGTGGTCATCCCAACTTTCTTTAAAATAAAGACAAACCCATAGCATATCCGCTAGAGTCTGAATGGTCCTCTCTGCTTGAAGATCTGTCTGGGGATGAAAAATAGAACTGAGATGAACTTGGGTACCTAGACACTTCTAGAAGGCTTTCCAAAAGTGAGATGTAAACTGAGTACCTTAAGTTAAAATGATGGACAATGGAACTCCATGAACTCTGATACCAAGAAGGGTCTAAAAGGATCTTAAAAGCTTAATTGATGAAATATTAGAGAAGATAAAAAAGCAAACAATTTAAAATAACTTACAAGATTTTATTCAAACTTTGTTAACTGAAAACATTACAAGAGAGTTTAGGTAAATGGAATATTTCTTTTTTTGGAAATTTTCTGATGCCTTCTCTAGAATTACAACATGTCTTATATAGACAAAAGTGAAAGATAAAATACATCTAAAGTGTACAAGTGTAAGGCTAAGATTAACTCTTAGTAGCCGACAGTCCTTTTGTAAAGGTAGTTGAGTGCTTTTGCTTTTTGAAAAAGCTGAGTGCTTTGCTTTTGACAAGCTTGTCTATAAGATTCCCATTAGGAATAGTAGAATGCCCTTTTAAAAAAGCAATTTCGGTTCTTTAAACCTCTACCTTTTTGAAAGGTCATTTCCCTATTCGTAATAGGGGTCCATATAGGCCATAGCTATTCCTTTGGGATTTAGCAAATCTCCATTATTATCACTACTTCCTGTGGACGAAGCTTCTACTAGAAGTTGTAAGACTTCTTCTTCATTAGTTTCCTGGCTTTCCATATCGTGCAAAGCCTTCTTCAATTTTTCCTTTAGTTCGTTCTTGCTTTGTGAAGCATTGTTTGGAGGTGAAACTGGTGAAGCTGTCTTTCTTTTATCCGGAGTTTTTGGCGCTACTGGCTTGGGAGTCCAGCCTTTGACCTTTATCTCTTTGGATAAATATTTGAAATGATCCTATTCTCCTTTAGAGAAGTTCCAAGATTTAATGTATGAAACTCACTTTTTAATAAAGAATTTGCACATTTGAATGTGCTCTGGGAAGGTTACACACCCTTCTTTTAAACAGAAATCATTGAACCTGTTAATGAATTAAAGAGGGAGGATTTCTTTGATTCCTCAAAAATAGATTCACCATTCGTAGAACCATCGAGGGATAATAGTTTCTACCATGGCCGGACAATATTTAATAAACCAGGTGCACCCTGGTCTGACATATAAGAAATTAAACCATGCGAACTTGTAATCATACCAATTATACGTTTGAGGCCTGTGAGGCATCGATAAGGCAATTGGGGTATGCAGCTGATCTGCAAACCAGTTGACAGGTGTTAATATACTTTTGATGGTGAACCTAGAATAGTTGATGTATTCTGGGTTTCTTGCATTCATGGAATGTTAGACTTCGATAGAGTCGGTGTCCACCATGATAGCTTCATAGTATCTCCCTGTTTTGAGCGGGTTCCCTGTATCCTCAAAGTTTTTATCATTATAGACTATCTTTATTAGCTGGTGTAGTGTATATCCTTTATATTCTTTATCAAGGGCAAGAACTGGCATTACCGGAGTGGTAACGAATTTGAATTCCTCTTTGATGAGAGGAGTTGTTGCGGTCGTTTTGGCTGTTGTAGGATCTACAGCTTGTGTGAAGGTTTTGAGAGCCTTCAAAGTATAACTCTGCTTCGACTGAACAGACGAACTTGATGATTGTCCTTTATCAAAAGGTTTATTTGACTTCAAATCTACCAATCTAGTTGGCATCAGTATAGGAAGCTTTGGAAATTCTTCCAAAGTTGTATATTTGTTTTGAAACGGTAACTGTAGTTTCGGTTTCAGTGTAGGCCTCTGAGGGACTAATGGTATTTACGGATTCAGTAGGGCTGATGGAGTTTCAAATGGTCTGGCCATTTTTGTTTGTTCTTGTTTGCTCCTGACTGGGACTTTCCCTAGCATAGTGGGTCTCATTCCGGCCCAGTAAGAATTCTCTTGTTAGAAAATTAAGAAGGGAATTGTTTTCACCATTGATAAATTCTATTTCAAAATCAAACCTAGATAGGAGGGCTTGGCATCTAGCAAATATTTGTTTAGAAACATGATTTTTAACATCCTTTTGTAAAATTTCTTAGCAGATTTGCAATCTACTCGAAGAAAAAATTCCTTGTTAATAAGGTCATCTTGAAATTTTGTAATACATAGTACTGTAGATAAAATTTCTTTTTTGATAGTGCTTTAATATCTTTGGGCGGAATTCCAGATTCTAGATGTAAATCTATCTAATTGTTCAGAGGAATTACTGCCAATCATTTGCTTCAGAATACCTCCATACCCGAGATCTGAAGCATCAGTTTCGACAATCATAAAGGCTTCAAGGTTAGGGATACCTAAACAACGAAGGTCTTTGACTAATTCCTTTATCTTAATGACAGCTCTGGTTTGCTCAGAGCTCCATGGTACTGGAACCTTTTTAAGTCTTTTCTAAAGAGGTTCAAAGAATTACCTAATGTTAGGGATAAAGTCAGCTACATAGTTAAGGCTTCCTAAGAACCTCTAAAGCTGGGTTTTATCACTAATTTCATTAGTGAATTTGGAGGAGAACTCTATGGCTCTACAAATAGGTTTATAACTACCCTGATAAAGATCATTCCCTAAGAATCTTAAAGATGTCTGGAAAAGCTTCATTTCTTAGCACTTATGACTAAACCATTAAACATAAAAATTTTAAAGAAAGTATTGAGGTATTTAAAATGAGAATCAATGTTCTCAGAGAAAATAAGCATATCATCAATATAAACAATTAACATATGGTTATAAGGATAGAAAATACTGTTCATGATATTTTTGAACTCTGATGGAGCATTTTTGAGTCCGAATGGAAAGACATTCCATTCATAATGTCCAAAAGGGACATTTAAAGCAGTCTTGAATTTTTCATGTTCAGCAATTTGAATCTGCCAAAATCCTGACTTCATATCAAACTTACTATAAAGATTAGCTTTAAAATTTCTCTTTAAAAGATCCCTTTTGTTGGAATCAGATGTCTGATCCATTTCAAAACAGCATTCAATGGCTTGTAATTTACATAAAATGCAGAACAGCTCCAAGGAGAATTAGAGGGTCTGATAATCCCATTTTTTAATAAATGGTTTATCTCTTTTTTACATATTTCCATTATTTCTTGGATCATTTGAATGGGTCTAGCCTTAGTAGGGATAGCATGTTCATTGAATCCAGTAATGTAGGGAAGTTGTACTAAATGTCTTTTTCTTTCCCAGAATGAATTAGGAAATTCAGAACAAACTTCTTTTTCAAAAGTTTTTTGAAGATTGACAATTTTACTCACCATCTCCGGGGTTTTTAAAATTTTTTCAATTTTCTTTATTTGAATTTCTTTCTTAAGAAAACAAATATGTGAAGAATATCTGTTAATTTTGAAAGCAGTTCTTTCCTTTATAAGGTTACCTTCTTCTTGTAAGAGAGGCCTTCATAAAGGGAAGAATAGATTTTGATTTAATATCTTTGTGTGAATTCCATCAAAATAACTTGTGTATGGTCGAAGTTGATTAACAAAAGGTATTCCTAGAATGATATCTTCAGTGATCTTTCAGTAATGACAAAATTATTGACAAGACAAATGCCATTGTTGCAGATATGGGCTTTTGAAAGTTTGTAATCGATTTTCATCTTTTCTCCAGTGGCGGAGTATAGACGAGAACTACTTTTCTGTAGATATTTGGTAGGTATAATCCCTTTGATGATGCAATTTCTATCAGCTCCAGTATAAAAAAGGGTGACTCTGTTCAGAACAAAGTCTTTGTTTATGACAATTTTTACTGCGATATGCTCGCTGTTAGCTTTAATGGACGTTATAGCGGCCCCTGATATAGAGGGAGAGTCTGAGCCGGGGAATGATCCTGGCTCTTTAAGGTGATCATTTTGATCATTTATCATCGGAGAAGCTCTAGGTGATTATGGTGGGGAATCATGCTCTAGAAGAGATACATTTTTTAGAACCTATTCGGTAAGAATGGTGAGTTCAAATCGATCGAGTCTAATTTTTAGGTCTCTGATTTCTCTCTTGAGGGTGGAAATTTCACCCTTAAGATCAGCTATAGAAGGTTCTGCAGGTTTATCAAATATAGACTAACCTGTATTAAGCAAAAAGGCTGAATGATAGGTCGGGGGGACTTTTCTTCTTGAGAAAGCATAAATCTTTTGAGTTCTAGAAGATATTTATTTCTAGCCTCATCATTTTGGATGTGTTCTATGATGTCAAACAGGATTTCCTTAGGTTTTCTAGAGATGACATTAATAGTATTATTTGTGAAAGTACAGAAAGAACCATTACAAGCACAATCTTGGCCAGACTAAGATCGATCGGTTTTATATGCGGTGTTGATAAATTCTTCATCGGTAAAATCATCACTAGAAGAGCTGGAAGTGTCAGAAGAGTCAGAGGAGTCTTCCATTATAGAGAACAATTTCTCTTTGGTTTCTTCAGAGAGACCTAATTAGTTGATCTTATTCTTCTTGCCAGATCTACAATCTTTAGCTCTATGGCTAGTTTTACCACAAGTCCAGCAACATCCTTATTTTTAGAGGATTTTTTCCTAGTTTTTCTACTAGATTTATAAGATTCCTTTTTTGAGGACTCTATTCTAGGTTTGGATTTTCTATGAGACTTATAGGATTTTTTTCTACGTTTCTTACTAAAAGGAGAAGAAAGTTTAGCAAATCCAAAATCTTGACAGAATGTTCCTAACACATATTTTGAAGCACTGTCACTCTTAAGTTACTTCTTAAGTTTTAGATCTGTGCACAGGTCTATCCCTATGGTGGTAATGAATCTTATAATGTCTCCATAAGTTAAAATTTGGTAAGGGATTTTTCCTTCGAACCTATCTTTGATTTTGGTTCTAACTTTGTCTGCGAACAGGGGAGGGAGACCACTAATGAAACGTTCTTTCCAGAAGTCATTGTTACAGTAAGGTCTAATCATAATTTTGACTAAGAAGGTATCTTTATACCACCTAAAGTCTGCCAAATCATTGCAGGTGAGGTTGTTAAGAATTTCAAGGCTCCTATCTTGAAATAACTTGTGCTCTCCTATAAAATGTCTAGCTATATGATATAGGAGGGTAGCATAGGCGACTTCATTCGCAACTTGCTCAAGGGTTTCTTGTCCACTTTCACTTTTGACAACGATGGTTTCCATTGTCGTGGCCTCATACATAAGGGTCTTAACTTCGTCTGTGAAATACTTGTCCCACCAATGCTTTATCATACCAGCGAATCCTGATACAATCATGGTGGCTGCTTCTTTATCAGAAGCTCCTCTGATTTTATAAGCCGTAATAGCGACTCCCATTTCATGGCGTTTGTTTTATATTTGGTGTTCTGCCAATCCATTTACATTCCATTCAGTAATGCCTCTACCATCATGATTTGAGGTGGAGAGATAAGGGTTTTCCTAAAACTAGACGTCACGAGGAGAGGGTCGTTTGTAGTAGTTTTTCTTGGTAGAAAAATGTTCATTAGTAAGTTTTGAAAGGGAGTTCTTGTTCTTTTGGGTGCTAGATTTGCCTTTCTCCTTTTCAGATAGGCTAAACCTGGAGAGTTTCTCATTGATTTGTTCTAGGCTTTTTCCTGAAACTTTGAAGTTATCGCTGAGAGTAGGGAATTTCTCCTTTTGGAATTCTAGAATTTTAAAGATAGGATTGGTAGTTAGACTAGGGCCTGGAATACTCTTCACTGGAGTGGGTGAGCTGAAAGGAATTTTTGTGCTTTTAGCATCATCTATTTGACGGGAGATAGTATGAAGGACCTGATTAGTATATTTGTTTTGTTCAACTATCCTATCTAGGTCTCTATTGACAGGGGCTAATAGGGGTCTATCGTGCTTCTATTTGAAGGGAGAAGCATTAAAAATTTCATTGGAATGGGGAATTTTTATTCCTTCAAGGGATATGTATTTAGTATGAGCAGTTAAGTTCATATATTGTCTAGAGCATGGGAAAACTCTTTTCATATAAGCTACTCACTACTTTAATCTTTTAATAATAAGACTTCAAATAAATTATTTAATATATCTTGTTCTATAATGGGGTTTATCTAAGTATGGGGTATTGATTTTCTCGAAGTGTTTGAGGTATCCGATTAATATTCTGTTTCAGATGTTGGTCAGCCTAGGTTTCAGATGTTGGTCACCCTGAAAGTGTCGTCTCAGCTAAGGTGGTAGTCCCGTCGCTGAGATAACACTAAGAGAAAATTAGAAGTAATAGCCATTAAGACTCGTTAGATCCCATAGGACATAGATCTATTGATATAATTTATTAAAGGTTGAATTATTAAATATTCTTGTGGTATGCTTTCTTGTGTGAAAACTTTGTTTCCCAGTTAGTCTCTGGACAATTTTTATTGTAATGGATTCCAATAACCATGTTAAAAATACTATTAATCTGTCTTCTCAAGCAACTCAGATTGCTAATATTGAAAATGATCTTCAAAATTGGAGTATTCCAGAAGAACCTTTTAAAACTATTTATCAACTTGGTAAATTTATTTTTATTAAAAAACATAATATCAAGACCTCCGAGTCTAGTGTCGCCATTAATAATTCCTTAGAAATTATTCAATTATTAAATGAGCATGACATAAACAGATTTAAAAATTAGTTTAATTATCTTCATGTTGGACCTGTTCAAGTGGCTATTAAGCCACTCTTTAGACAAGGTCTTGATATCCCTGTATGTGTTATTCTAAAAGATGCCCGTCAATTGAATTTCAACGATTCTCTCTTAGGGGTAATTCAAAGTAACCTCACCGACGGCCCGGTATACTTTAATTGCTATCAAAATTTCTCGGTGAATATTAATGATCCTAACATCATCAATGTTTTAACACTTAATGTTAAAACAAAAAACATAAAAAGTAAGGATAATACCAGAGAAATCGCAATAATATAGAGAGTATATTATCGGCTTATGGGTACAACCCTAGCTTCCAAAGCTAGAATCACGATCCCTAGGGGTGTTACAACCCTCATGGAGGCAAACAAACACAGAAGTAATATCTTTGTTCCCAAGGCTCTCGTTTGGTATGATCTCATGCATAAAAGTGATTGGCACTTTAATGCTATCACTCAACCTCTCCCGACCTATCCAGAGAAATCACAGATCTAAAGGGTTATCCAGCACCCTGATGGGTCCATTGATTTAAAATTCCTAGGTTTTGAAGACTCTAGAAATTCTTCATTTAAGTGATCTATCTTGTATAGAGCTTCTACCTCAAAAATACCGGAGGGAAGTGAAGAAAATAATAATGACGAGGGAAAAGTTAGAGGAGTTGACTTCTCTGGTCCTGTTCCCAAAGTATATTACCAGCAACATATTGTGGTTCATGAATCCTTAGAACCCGAAAATCTCTATGATTCGGGTAGCCCTACAGCCTCGGACATGGAACCTCCCCCCTACTATACCTCGTCAAAAGATTAGAACTGACCCAGGATTACAGGTCATCAAATCTAATAATGAATATACTCCAGAACTCAAAGCTCTTGAGGTCCTCTAGTATCTTCCTAAAGATGCGCTAAAAAGGAAGTGGTACACCAATACTTATTCTAAAGATCAACAAAAAGAGTTCGGCAAACTCTGGATAGATGATACGAAAAGACTTCAATGCGACCTTGAATTCTTTAGGTGGTTTGAATTCACTGGAAGAATGGAAAACCAAAATGAATCCCTTCAACTTATCATTAATAAATGGTATACTCAGAGTAACAAAGTAATTGAATCAGTTACTCCTCCCCTTGAAGGAAAAAAATTCCCCATTCCAATGAAATTCTCAATGCTTCTCCCTTTAAGAAGAAGCACGATCGACCCCTATCAGCCCCGGTCAAGAGAGACCTAGATAGGATAGTTGAACAAAACAACTATACTAATCAGGTCCTTTATACTATCTCCCGTCAAATAGATGATGCTAAAAGCACAAATATTCCTTTTAGCTCATCCACTCTAGAGAAGAGTATTCCAAGCCCTAGTCTAACTACCAATCCTATCTTTAAAATTCCAAAATTCCAAAACGAGAAATTCCTTACTCTCAGCGATGACTTCAAAATTTTAGGAAAAATCCTAGAACAAATCAATGAGAAACTCTCCAGGTTTAGCCTATCTGAAAAGGAGAAAGGCAAATCTAGCACCTAAAAGGACAAGAACTCCCTTTTAAAACTTACCAATGAACGTTTTTCTACCAAGAAAAACTACTACAAACGACCCTCTCCTCCAGACGTCCAGTTTGAGGAAAACCCTTATCTCTCCACCTCAAATCATGATGGTAGAGGCATTACTGAATGGAATGTTAATGGATTGGCAGAACACCAAATATAAAACAAACGCCATGAAATGGGAGTCGCTATTACGGCTTATAAAATCAGAGGTGCTTCTGATAAAGAAGCAGCCACCATGATTGTATCAGGATTCACTGGTATGATAAAGCATTGGTGGGACAAGTATTTCACAGACGAAGTTAAGACCCTTATGTATGAGGCCACGACAATGGAAACCATCGTTGTCTAAAGTGAAAGTGGACAAGAAACCCTTGAGCAAGTTGCAAAAGAAGTCGCCTATGCTACCCTCCTATATCATATAGCTAGACATTTTATAGGAGAGCACAAGTTATTTCAAGATAGGAGCCTTGAAGTTCTTAACAACCTCACCTGCAATGATTTGGCAGACTTTAGGTGGTATAAAGATACCTTCTTAGTCAAAATTTTTATTAGACCTTACTGTAACATTGACTTCTGGAAAGAACGTTTCATTAGTGGTCTCCCTCCCCTGTTCGCAGACAAAGTTAGAATCAAAATCAAAGATAGGTTCGAAGGAAAAATCCCTTACCGAATTTTAACTTATGGAGACATTATAAGCTTCATTACCACCGTAGGGATAGACCTCTGACAGATCTAAAACTTAAGAAGCAACATAAGAGTGACAGTGTTTCCAAATACGGGATAGGAAACTTCTGTCAACATTTCAGATTTTCTAACCTTTCTTCTCATTTTAGTAAGATACATAGAAAAAAATCCTATAAGTCTTACAGAAAGTCCAAACCTAGAAAAGAGTCCTCAAAAAAGAAACCTTATAAATCTAGTAGAAAAATTAGGGGAAAATCCTTTAAAAATAAGGATGTTTGTTGGACTTGTGGTAAAACTGGCCATAGATCTAAAGATTGTAGATCTAGAAAGAAGATTAAGATCAACCAATTAGATCTCTCTAAAGAAACCAAAGAGAAATTGTTCTCTATAATGGAAGACTCCTCAGACTCTTTCGATACTTCCAGCTCTTCTAGTGATGATTTTAGCGAGGAAGAATTTATCAACACCGCATATGAATCCGATCAATCTCAGTCTGACCAAAATTGTGTTTGTAATGGTACTTTCTGTACTTGCACAAAAAAGACTATTAATGTCTTCTCTGGAGAACCTAAGGAAATCCTATTTGACATCATAGAACACATCTAAAATGATGAGGCTAGAAATAAATATCTTCTAGAACTCAAAAGATTGATGCTTTCTCAAGAAGAAAAGTCCCCCAACCCTATCATTCAGCCTTTTAGCATGAAATAGGTTATGTCTAGATTTGATAAACCTGTGGAACCTTCTATAGATGATCTCAAGGATGAAATTTCCACCCTCAAGGGAGAAATTAGAGACCTAATAATCAGACTCGATCGAGTTGAACTCAACATTCTTACTGAAAAGGTTCTAAAAAATGTCTCTTCTAGAGCATGATTCCCCACCAGAATCACCTAGAGCTTCTCCGATGATCAATGATCAAAATGATCACCTTAAAGAGCCAAGATCATTCCTCGGCTCGGACTCTCCCTATACCTCAGGGGCCTCTATAATGGCCTTTAATGCTTACAGCGAGCATATCCCAGTAAAAATTGTCATAAACAAAGACTTTGTTCTTAATAGAGTCGCCCTTTTTGATATTGGAGTCGATAGCAATTGCATCGTCAAAGGTCTTATACCCGCCAAATATCTACAGAAAAGTACTTCTCATCTATACTTTGCCAGTGGAGAAAAGATGAAAATCGATTACAAACTTTCAAAAGCCCATATCTGCAACAATTGCATTTTTCTTGTCAATGATTTTGTCATTACTGAATGTATCACAGAAGATATCATTCTAGGAAGACCTTTTGTTAATCACATTCGACCTTACACAAGTGATTTTGATGGAATTCGCACTACGATATTAAATCAAAATCTATTCTTCCCTTTATTAGGGCCTCTCTCACAAGAAGAAGGTAACCTTATTAAGGAAAGAACTGCTTTTAAAATTAACAGACATTCTTTACATATTTTTTTTCTTAAGTAAGAAATTCAAATAAAGAAAATTGAACAAATTTTAAAAACCCCGGAGATGGTAAGTAAAATTACCAATCTTCAAAAAACTTTCAAAAAAGAAGTTTGCTTTGAATTTCCTAATGCATTTTGGGAAAGAAAGAGGCATTTAGTACAACTTCCCTACATTACTAGATTAAATGAACAGGCTATCCCTACTAAGGCGAGACCCATTCAAATAAACCAAGAAATGATGGAAATCTGCAAAAATGAGATAAAACATTTATTAGAAAATGGGATTATCAGACCCTCTAATTCTCCTTGGAGCTATTCTGCCTTTTATGTAAATAACAACGTAGAAAAGGAATGAGGTACTCCCAGGCTTGTAATAAATTACAAGCCTTTGAATGCAGTTTTGAAATGGATTAGACATCTAATTCCTAACAAAAGGGATCTTTTAAAGAGAACTTTTAAAAGCTAATCTTTATAGTAAGTTTGATATGAAGTTAGGATTTTGGCAGATTCAAATTGCTGATCACGACAAATTCAAGACTACTTTCAATGTCCCTTTTGGACTTTACGAATGGAATGTCTTGCCATTCGGACTCAATAATGCTCCATTAGAGTTCCAAAATATCATGAACAGTATTTTCAATCCTTATAGCCATATATTAATTGTTTATATTGAAGATGTGCTTATTTTCTCTGAGAACATTGATTCTCATTTTAAACACCTCAATACTTTCTTCAAAATTGTTATGTTTAATGGCTTAGTCATAAGTGCTAAGAAAATGAAGCTTTTCCAGACATCTATAAGATTCTTAGGGCATGGTCTTTATCATGGTAGTTATAAACCTATTTGTAGAGCCATAGAGTTCTCCTCCAAATTCCCTAATGAAATTAGCGATAAAAACTAGCTTTAGAGGTTCTTAGGAAGCCTTAACTATGTAGCTGACTTTATCCCTAACATTAGGCAAGTCTATGAACCTCTTTACAAAAGACTTAAAAAGGTTCCAGTTCCATGGAGCTCTGAGCAAACCAGAGCTGCCATTAAGATAAAGGAATTAGTCAAAGACCTTCCTTGTTTAGGTATCCCTAACCCTGAAGCCTTTATGATTGTCGAAACTGATACTTCAGATCTCGGGTATAGACGTATTCTGAAGCAAAAGATTGGCAGTAGTTCCTCTGAACAATTAGTCAGATTTACATCTGGAATCTAGAATTCCGCCCAAAGAAATTACAGCACTATCAAAAAAGAAATTTTATCTATAGTACTATGTATTACAAAATTTCAAAATGACCTTATTAACAAGGAATTTTTATTTCGAGTAGATTGCAAATCTACTAAAGAAATTTTACAAAAGGATATTAAAAATCTAGTTTCTAAACAAATATTTACTAGATGGCAAGCTCTCCTATCTAGCTTTGATTTTCAAATAGAATTTATCAAAGGAGAAAATAATTACCTTCCTGATTTTCTAACAAGAGAATTCTTACAGGGACGGAATGAGACCCACTACACTAGGGAAAGTCCCAATCAGGAGCAAATAGGAACAAACAAAAATGGCCAGACCATTTGACACTCCGTCAGCCCTACTGAATCTGTTAAGACCATCAGTCCCTCAAAGGCCTACACTGAAACCAGAACTACAGTTACAGTTTCAAAACAAATATGCAGCTTTGGCAGAATTTCCAAAGCTTCCACTACAGATGCCAACTAGATTGGTAGATTTGAAGACTAATAAACCTTTTGAAAAAGGACTATCATCAAGTTCGTCTGTTCAGTCGAAGCAGAGTTATACTATGAAGGCTCTTGAAACCTTCGCACAGGCTGTAGATCCTACAATAGGCAAAATGACAGCAACAACTCCTCCCATCAATGAGGAATTCAAATTTGTTACCACTCAGGTAATGACAGTTCTTACCCTTGATGAAGAATATGAAGGATATCCACTAGACCAGCTAATAAAGCCAGTCTACAATGATAAAAACTATGTGGATATGGAGAACCATTCAAAATAAGGAGATACTGTGAAGCTATCTAGGTGGACACCGACTCTATCAAAGTCAAACATTCCATGAACGAAAGAAACCCAGAATACATTGACTATTCTAGGTTCACCATCAAAAAGATATTAACATATTTCAACTAGTTTGCAGATCACCTGCATACCCCAATTTCTTTATCGATGCCTCACAGGCCTCAAACGTATAATTGGTATGATAACAAGTCCGCATAGTTTAATTTCTTATATGTTAGACCAGGGTGCACCTGGTTTATTAAATATTCTCCGGCCATGGTAGAAACTATTATCCCTCGATGGTTCTACGAATGGTGAATCTATTTTTGAGGAATCAAAGAAATCCTCCCTCTTTAATTCATTAACAGGTTTGATGATTTCTGTTCAAAAGAAGGGTGTGTAACCCTCCCAGAGCACATTCAAATGTGCAAATTCTTTATTTGGTAGCACTGTTACTCTTAAATTTCTTCTTAAGTTTTAGATCTGTCCAGAGGTCTATCCCTATGGTGTTAATGAAGCTTATAATGTCTCTATAAGTTGAAATTCCGTAAGGGATTTTTCTTTCGAACCTATCTTTGATTTTGGTTCTAACTTTGTCTGCGAAGAGTAATGAAACGTTCTTTGCAGAAGTCATTATTACAGTCAGGTCTAATCATAATTTTGACTAAGAAGGTATCTTTATACCACCTAAAGTCTGCCAAATCTTTGCAGGTGAGGTTGTTAAGAATTTCAAGGTTCCTATCTTGAAATAAATTAGGCTCTCCTATATAATATCTAGCTATATGATATAGAAGGGTAGCACAGGCGTCTTCTTTCGCATCTTGCTCAGGGGTTTCTTGTCCACTTTCAATTTTGACCACGATGGTTTCCATGACTGTGGCCTCATATATAAGGCTCTTAACTTTGACTGTGAAATAGTTATCCCACCAATTCTTTATCATACCAGTGAATCCTGATACAATCATGGTGGTTTCTTCTTTGTCAGAAGGTCCTCTGATTTTATAAGTCGTAATAGCGACGCCCATTTCATGGAGTTTTTTATAGATTTGGTGTTCTGCCAATCTATCAATATTCCATTCAGTGATGCCTCTACCATCATGATTTGAGGTGGAGAGGTAAGGGTTTTCCTCAAACTAGACGTCTGGAGGAGAGGGTCATTTGTACTAGTTTTTCTTGGTAGAAAAATATTCATTGGTAAGTTTTGAAAGGGAGTTCTTGTTCTTTTGGGTGCTAGATTTGCCTTTCTCCTTTTCAGATAGGATAAACGTGGAGAGTTACTCATTTATTCGTTCTAGCATTTTTCCTGAAACTTTGAAGTCATCGCTGAGAGTAGGGAATTTCTCCTTTTGGAATTTTGGAATTTTAAAGATAGGATTGGTAGTTAGACTAGGGTCTGGAATACTCTTCACTGGAGTGGGTGAGCTGAAAGGAATTTTTGTGCCTTTAGCATCATCTATTTGACGGGAGATAGTATGAAGGACCTGATTAGTATAGTTGGTTTGTTAAACTATCCTATCTAGGTCTCTGTGGACAGGGGCTAATAGGGGTCTATCGTGCTTCTTCTTGAAAGGAGAAGCACTGAGAATTTCATTGGAATGGGGAATTTTTATTCCTTCAAGAGGAGAAGTAACTGATTCAATTACTTTGTTACTCTGAGTATACCATTTATTAATGATAACTTAAAGGGATTCCTTTTGGTTTTCCATCCTTCCAGTGAATTCAAACAACCTAAAGAATTTGATGTCACATTGAAGTCTTTTTATATCAGCTATCCAGAGTCTGCCAAACTCTTTTTGTTGATCTTTAGAATAGGTACTGGTGTACCACTTACTTTATAACACATCTTTAAAAAGATACTAGAGGACCTCAAGAGCTTTGAGGTCTGGCGTATACTCATTAGTAGATTTGATGACCTCTAATCCTAGGTTAGTTCTACTCTTTTGATGAGGTATGGTGGGGGAGTCTCCATGTTCGAGGCTGTAGGGCTATACGAATCATAGAGATTTTCGGGTTCTAAGGATTCTTGAACCCTAGTATGTTGCTGGTTATATACTTTGGGAACAGGACCAAAGAAGTCAACTCCTCTAACTTTTTCCTTGTCATTATAATTTTCTTCACTTCCCTCTGGTTTTTTGGAGGTAGAATCTCTGTGCGAGACAGATCTCCTAAATGAAGAATTTCTAGAGGCTTCAAAACCTAGGAATTATAAATCAATGGATCCGTCAGCGTGCTGGATAACCCTTTCGATTTGTGATTTCTCTAGATAGGTAGGGAGAGGTTGAGTTATAGCATTAAAGTACCAATCATTTTTTTGCATGATATCATTCCAAACGAGAGCCTTGGGAACAAAGATATTACTTCTGTCTTTGTTTGCCTCCATGAGAGTTGTAACCCCCCTAGGGCTCATGATTCTAGCTTTGGGAGCTAGGGTTGTACCCATAAGCCGATAATATACTCTGTATATTATTGCTATTTCTCTAATATTATCCTTAATGTTCATGTTTTTTGTTTTAACATTAAGTGTTTAAACATCCATGATGTTAGGATCATTAATATCCACTGCAAAATTTGTATAGTAATTAAAGTATACGGGGCCAGCGGCGAGGTTACTTTGAATTATCCCTAAGAGAGAATCATCGAAATTCAATAGACGGGCATCTCTTAGAATAGCACAGACAGGGATATCAAGACCATGTCTAAAGAGTGGCTTAATATCCACTTGAACAAGTCCAGCATGAAGATAATTAAACTGAATTTTAAATCTGTTTATGTCATGCTCATTTAATAATTGAATAATTTCTAAGGATTTATTAGTGGAGACAGTAGACTCGGAGGTCTTGATATGATGTTTTTTAATAAAACTAAATTTATCAAGTTGATAAATAGTTTGAAAAGGTTCTTCTGGAATACTCCAGTTTTGAAAATCATTTTCAATATTAGCAATCTGAGTTGATTGAGAAGACAGATTAATAGTATTTTTAACATGGTTGTTGGAATCCATTACAATAAAAATTGTCTAGAGACTAACTGGGAAAAACAGTTTTCACACAAGAAAGAATACCACAAGAATCTTTAATAATTCAACCTATAGTAAATTATATCAATAGATCTATGTCCTACGGGATCTAACGAGTCTTAATGGCTATTACTTCTAGTTTTCTCTTAGTGTTATCTCGGCGCCGAGTCTACCAACAGGGTCGAATTCTTACCTTAGCTGAGACCACACTTTCAGGCTGACCAACGTATGAAATCGGATATTAATCAGATACCTCAAACACTTCGAGAAAACGAATACCCCATACTAAGATAAACCCCATTATAGAAAAAGATATATTGAAATAATTTATTAGAAGTCTTATTATTAAAAGATGAAAGTAGTGAGTAGCTTATATGAAAATAGTTTTCCCATGCTCTAGACAATATATGAACTTAGCTGCTCATGCTAAATGCATATACTGGAAACACAACTCTAATACCAAGAAGGGTCTGAAAGTATCTTAAAAGTTTAATTGATGAAATATGAGAGAAGATAAAAAAGCAAACAATTTAAAACAACTTACAAGATTTTATTTCTATGTTTCTTACTAAAAGGAGAAGAAAGGTTAGAAAATCCAAAATCAGGTTAGTTAGAGTCAGCTGGGGCATTTCCTAGTGGCTCTCTAGTTAGATGTAGAGGCTTGACCGACTATTTTCTATTTTTGATTCAAAGTATTTATTTTAAGATATCAAAGTTAAAGACTTTTAGTAAGAAATTAATTCAGTTTCAGTTAAGTCATTCATTCAGTTATTTCGAGATTTCATATTTTTAGTTTATCTTAATTATGATTTCTAAAGTTTTTATAAGGCTTAAAGGGTTAGCTTGGGACTACTTGTAGTGTTGAGCACCGTTTGAAATATAGGGTGTATTCTTTGGGAGTTACAATATATTATGGAACTGATATGGATTTTGTTATTGTTCTGTGGTTGTTGGGTTGGTTCGGAAAGCTGACTTGGTTGGGTTGGTATTAGTTATAAACTTATCCTAAACTCATTTACATAATAAATGATCTTCATGTTATTATATATTCAGAATTATTTCGACTCAGGGTATATGTTGGTTGGTTGGATTGGGTATCATGGGTGATCTCCGGTCGTAGTTGGACTAAAGAT
The DNA here is from genome assembly GCA_030864225.1 of Capsicum baccatum var. pendulum. NCBI lineage: Eukaryota > Viridiplantae > Streptophyta > Magnoliopsida > Solanales > Solanaceae > Capsicum > Capsicum baccatum. The sequence continues at coordinate 156,229,997 of CM061557.1, read as the reverse complement.
TCCTATTATGATAAGGCCCTAGTTTGGGTTGTCACATTTTTAACCAATTTCCATGAAATAGCTCAAATTGAGTCCAAAATCCTAGAGACCTGAACTAAGGGTCCCTTAAGAGGCAATGGCGTTGTCACATTTCTCATTAGAGGTTGATTATTACAAATGTGTGCCTATGAACAATTCCTTAATAGGAAAATCAAAAATAGGTTAATGCACATACAATATTAATGAACTATCCGATAATCAAACTGACAGTTCGAGGAACTAGAAATGACTTACATACGCTTTAAGAAGGCTCCAAATGCTAGAAACATATGGAAATTGAGAAAAGGACCCGAAGGGTGATTACAATATCCACTACTAAAAGAACTTTTATCCGTGAAAGTCATTGGGTAAGAAGAGCTAAAAAGATCAAAAGGAAGAGGTATTGGACCGCACAATCTGAGCAAGTTTCCCCAGATAACCTCTAAGGAAAACTAATACTTTAAAGGGATTTCACCAAAAGTATCCCTTTTTACCAAACCCATATCCCTTTTTGCCAAACCCATAATACAATATACTGAAGCATGCAAACCAAAGCCACAATACACTAATATCACACCAACACAAGCATAACCAAGTAAAAACTCTACCAAGATAAAGACAATACAAGGAATAAACCATACAACCAACTCCGAATTCCAAATCCAACATGCCATTATACTTTCAAAGCTATTATCAACTTTAAATCATGCAAAATATCATCCCATACCTGCACACACATCATATCATACTAAACTTGAAATACTGAAGAAGATTTATTGAAAATCCATAATGGCAAGCATACGAATAAGCCCATAAGGTGCTACATAGATACAGAAATAGGGATGATCAAAGCCTGCGATCTCTCAAATCATTCTTCATGAATCCCATGCATAATCTCTGAGAGTTGAACGATGTTCTCCAGAATGCCCCACTAACTGTGGGTGAAACCATGTAAAATGCAACTTAACAACACTTATTCTGCTAAGAAAAAAATCCATAAATTCTAATGAAAACTAAGGATCAAGGTCAAGTATCATAAAAACCAATACTATTTACTGACGAACCATCTTTGAATGCCTGCCAAGTGCAGCATATCTGAATTTAAGTAGAATGAACTGGTAGGTAACCAATGGGGCCTAGGAAACAAAACCTATCAACGAATTTCCAACTAAATCAAAACCTTAAAATGGAATACAACCAAGTTATGGAATTCATACCTGAAATATTCAAATGAAAGTTTAAGTACTTAATTTCAACTATCTGAATCATTCCTACGGACGAGCAGTATCCATATTTAAAAAACTAACATAACTTCTATGCCTCAATTTAAGAGAATTAATCCAAAGCTAAAGCCCTTAAATTTTCTTAGATATTAAGTACTTAAATCAATATCCAATCAAAATTCTAGCATATATACGAATGTTCACGCAAGAGTTAAAACTGAATTATTTTAAAGCACAGAACCACAACTGAAGGTAAACCATATGCTAAAGATACAAACTATCTAAGCCACATCCAGAGAAGTCATGACACAAAAGGGCATATCCAAGAACTCCCTAAAGTTGTAAAGAGTACTAATGGTAGCTAAAACTAAGCAACTCAGAAAGATACAACCTTGGCTTGAATCTGGTAAAACCAATACTCTCTAAACGGAAATGAATACTCACACCCAAAGACACTACTTTGGTTACTGACAACTAATACACAAGAATATATGATCAATTTGAAGTTTTCCACCCAATTACTTTAATAAGATCAATTACTGAAAAGAGAAATTTCTGAAGTCACTCATGAGAACCAACCTCGACTCAACTGATCTGTGGATCCTATCATGCAAAGAACAAAGTATTAAACTTTGAAACAACACTAATATCAAAACCAACCCTAGTAGACATCCCAACAAAATAGAAAAATAAGCCTTAGACTTTTGAACACTAGAACAATGGGCAATAAGACTGAATTGCCAACTTTAGAATCATAACAAATCCATGAAAGGTAAAATCAATATTCACTGTCTCAAACCACTCAACTATTGATCTAACCTTGCCTATATAGGTAATTAACCGACCTCTAGTCATTAAAATAGAGGAAACCAATCAATTTTGTTTTCCATCTAGGAGAACAAATAAATATTGCAAGAAGAGTAATGCTAATTAGATAATCCTAGTCTAGTCATCTTTTGAGTAAGAATCAATTACCTTAACAAAACTTGCATATAGAGTAGAAGGTACCAAAATTAACCCTAATGCTACACCCTTAGGAAATCATAATATGGATCCACTCAATCCATTACTAAAAGAATTCATCAATAGGTGTAGTCATATATGAATAAAGATCTACATAGAAGCTAAAACAACTAATATAGCAAATTCATGGAATAAAATCACCAATGAGTATAAAATTCTCAACTTAACCCAAACAGAAGTATAGGCAAAAATCAAAGGCACACCTATCAAAATGAAAAATCTAAATCATAGTCCTAACTATCCTGAAGGAGTACGTACATAACCGTGTCAAAACTCAGACTGAGTGTATGAATCACCACTTAACACACTATGTGTACCACCTCTAATTGAAGATTCCACAACTCTATGATACTGATATAGATGGACTAAATAACTAATAATTTGTCACAACTCGAGCCTACCCCCTAGTTGCAATAATGGTTCTTACATCACAAGTGAGTACATGCTACCCCATAAGCTGGTACTTATTGTGAACACTAAATAGATATAAACATAATACCTATACAAAAGATAAACTTAGAAGAAAATATAAATCTAAATATTGAAATACTGAATCAATCATAGGTCTAAAAATTTTGATAAAATTTAAAGCAACTGTCTAACTAACTGTCTGAACATATAAAAGTCTATAAACTGATTGAGAATTTAATGGGACAGACCCCAACTAACTCCGACTGACTAAATGAAATAAAAGACAGAAATAACTGAATAAATATAACATGTCATCAATGTATGAGGACTCACCACTACGTATGCTACATTACGCTGAGATATCTAACTTTAGTTGGGAAACTATGCATCTGAACCTATGATATCAGACATCATAACATAATGAAGAGTATGCATTAGTACTATAGATGTACTGGTATATAAAATAAGGTTAGGCTAATATACATGGGGTACTGTGCATATAAAATATGGACTAACTCAATATAATGAGATAACTGAACATGAATGCATGAAATGTGTAATATCTGAGAATGAAAGACCAAACATAAATTTGTAAACTTAAATGAGTCTTAAATCTGAAAGACTATAAACTATATAATTGAATAATTGAAAACCTGTACACTTGGTCAAGCAAACCTAAATTGAGAATACACCAAAATATTATACTAAGACTATGGAAGGTATCATCTAACTAACATACCCTAATCTGAGCTAATTGAGGTCCAATCTATAACCCTAGTTGGAAGGGTGTCAGTACCATGCCGTGAATACTAACATTAGCTATGTGGATCAACTAAAATAGTATCCCGAAGAACAATGAGTCACCCTCAACTGGAAGATGCTCTAATGAGATATATGTCACCCTCAACTGGTAGGGAAATAATTTGTCAACCTTTAACTGATAGGTAGACATCTCTAACCTATAATGGATATTTAGTTTTGGACCTCGAGGAATGCTACTAAGGGTCACACCTCTACTATCAGGTGATCTATCATCTTTGGTTCACTCAGTGCTAATTCCAACTCTTGACTAAACTGACACTAATACTGGCATAGACTACTAGACAGAACATTATTACAAAACTGATGGTGTCCACATGATTATATTCATATAATTATACTAATAAGAGTCATAGATTAACTCTCTGAGTATATAACGAGTTGAATTTATGTAAATAACATAGGTATCGGGTGTTCATAACCCACCAGCACTGAATATAACTAACAATAATTCCATATAAGAGCTATAAAACCATAGTAGGGGATCACTGTTCAAATCCCAACACTTTGCACTTTATAAAATAGATGAGATTCATGAACATAAGCATGGGAATGGGTAAGTCATGCGGGAATAACATGATTACAAGACTAAAATCATAACTTAAGGATTTAACATGAATATTACAACATTTAAAACATGTAACAGCTTAGACATTTCATCAAACACATAAGAGTCATGAACTTAAGCATGGGAATGGGTAAAGCATGCAGGAATAACATGATTACTAAACTAAAATCATAACTTAGGAATTTAACATGAAGATTACAACATTTAAAATATGTAACAGCTCATCCCACTTGAAAAACACTTATGAACATAACTTATAATAGAATTCACAAGGGATTCATGGAGATATTTAAACTGAAACATGAAAAACTCACAATTAAGATCAAAAAGGGATTCTTGGGCTCCATGGGTAAAAGGAACGCATGGATGAATATCACACATACCTTAGTAGATGATTTTGTGAAGGTTCTTAGGAATTTCTTGAGGTTTGAAGCTTGAATTCCTTGATTCCTTGAGAATGGGTTAGGGTTTGTTCTTGTGGTAGAAGATGGTTTTCTTGATAGATTCTATGAATAAAGGGGAAAATAACTCTCCTTAGGGACCTAAATTTTGAGTTATGGATGAGTTTGGATGAGGGAAATTGACCCAAATTCCCTTAAATGGTATGTAAAAAAATCTAGACCAAAAAAGAAGGGGGCATCGCGGGCTCTACACCAGCAGGCTAAGCCCTACACAGCGAGATATAGTTCGGTGGGCTAAGTCCCATACCACAGGTCTATCCCAATGCCCTCACTATTTTGCTTCTCCAAACATACCCCAATGCATATCTGAATATTCTAAAACTCTGCCTAGACACACCTTGAAAAACTCCAATCATGAATCAACTTAAGAAATGATGTTCTGAGGTTGGGAAGGTCAAAATAAAATCATCAAAGTCTATGGGACTTGGAAATGACTGAGTCACAACACCTAGTGAAATTTCTAAGTCTTGGACCCCTTTTTATCAAGCAATCGAGAGCTAAATTGAGCTAGGACTTTATGGGGTATTACATAATTCCATATTGGTGGCATCTATTGACTAGTCATTATTTCTCTATATGCATGCAAAACTTTAGACGCTCTAACCTAGTGCATCATCCCCAACTGGTAGACAAAGTAATGACTGGGAGACTTTCCAATGAAGTAATTATCCTTCCAATAATCACAACATACCTTAGAAGTTCTAGGCATGTGAAGATCATATGTTGACCCTATCTAGGCAACCAATTCACATTTGGGGCACTCTATAGACCAATGACTAACCTCTCCACAGTTTAAACATGCCCTTGTGTCTCTTGAATACATTGCATCCGCTGTTCCAGTATGATCGCCACTGCCTAAAGATTTGTACCAAAAACTGCTTAATGTCAGTAGAGAAATCTGTCTACTACAACCACCATAATTTATCTTAGACCAACCCATAATTTAAGATGCTACCACTATGGACCTAATAGATTACAAGTGATGCTAACCTTTACTGGGAGTATCCTACCTCTAAATGAAATACTACTAAAACTAAAATAATGATATAGACCCTTCTATGTTTTAATATATTCCCTCTTTGTGGTCCTCACAAGTTTAAAAAGATAGAGAAAGAATACTCAACTACTATGAAATAATCTTATTTTAAATAGAGTGGCAAAGATAATCCTCTCACAAATCTACGCACCAACTAATGCTCTACAAGATATAGTATAGAGGAATATCTAGCCCACTCGATAAACCCAATCTCATTCTTTGAACAAAATAGAAAACCATGTTGAAGACCAATAAACCCAACTCTATTCTGATAACCACTCAATATAGTAGACACCATTTTTGTTGGGATGATCTACTAAATACTCGAAATCCCCAACACCAAGTCCCACAAGGCAGAGTCTGCCGAAAACCATGTTAGAAACTACACTGCCCCCTTAGAACCTCTAGTTTACAATGAAGATTTTTTATATCAATCTGTACCATCCTGGACCAATCCTGAGCTAAAACTCTAGAAACAGATGCAAAAGTGTTTTCGTATCGACAACCTTGTGTTATACTAATAGGAAAGAGTGGAGACAAAGGATTACTCAGAGGTTCATAAATTCATGAAGACATAACAAGGAATTAAAACTAGAATTTCTTAAGAATGCCCTATAACCTCCCAAAGATAGGATATAGACATCTCTGTACAAATCCACAAAAATCCTCTAGAAACTTAGCTCTTGTACCAACATACCGATAAACCTAGGCTAGATACTAGTTTGTTACAACCTAATTTTTTAGTTCATTATGGATCCTACCGTAACTCACCAATAGGAAAGTCGATCCATAGTCTAGAACTACAAGTAATGGACTATTGAGAAAATTAGAGAAAATAGAAAAATAATTTTAAATAAAAGACTAATGCAATATTATTACAAAATAAAACACAAAATAAATATACATGTAAAACCATCTCAAAAATACAAAATAAAGATAAGTCTAACTAATATGAAGGAGAGCAAGAATACTTTGAATGTCAGGAGCTTACCCCAAATCTTTGATACATAGTGGCTCAATGGTGAGAACTCATGAAATGATTTGTAGGTTGCGGAAGTGTAGTATAAGTACCAAACATGTGGTACTTATTAGGGATCAGTCGACTAAGCTCTAACAATGATGGAAACATAAATAACATATAAAGCAAGAATAGAAACTACAGACAACTATCAAAGAAAACTAAAAAGGATAATACTCAAGGATCAATAATGACAATTAACCTATTCTATCAATATTGAGGAACTAAATTTTGATATTATATATCCCTAGCCATGATACACATAAAGAGTAAAATTAAAAGATATAGTAATAATACAAGGATAAAGGATACATATACATTATTAATGGATCAGGAAAGAGGGATATATGATAATACCATGTAAATATATATATGTATCATGGCCCAATTTCTCAAGTTATGATGGAACCTACTACAACCCATAGTAGGTAAGTCAACCAGTACTCTGCAATCGCTAGTAATAGCCTATCCAAATAGATAAAAGGAAAATAAAAAATAAATATGTACAGGGGCTAATATATATATATATAGGGGGTATATGTATGTATAAAATAGACTCAAAACTTCGTGAAATTAGTACAAGAGATTGTAATAAAATAAGAATACTAATATGACATACTAAATAATTACACAGCTGCAACAGACCTCTAACTACTACATAGAGATTAGTCAAATTAATAGGAGGGACAGTAGTAATGCTCAAAATTGTAGGAGTTCACCCAAAACCTCTGATCCATAATTGCTCCCCTTAGCACACACACCAACAATGAGAACTAGTCGTAGGCTCTACAAGTTGCAAAAGTGTAGTATGCTACCAAGCATATGGTACTCAATAGGAAAATGCCAACTGAGATGAATCGATAATGCATACATAAATAAAATGAAAAGCATGAATATAAACTACAGGAAATTATCTGGGAAACTAACACAATAAAGCTATATAGTCAATATGGAAAAATTATTCTATTCAAGACCTAATCAAGAACTAATGCTCTGTACCTTATATAACAGACCATTATAATAATAAAGAGTAGAAAAAGGATATATAGTAGTAGATTCATCTACGGTGGATTTATACACCTTAGTATTTCTATTTGGGCTTATTTAGCCTTATTTTGAGGACTTTTTCTGTGCTTAATGTGTTGTTAATGATATAATTAATAATATAAGTGTTAAATAAATTTATTACAATGTTTAATGTGTGTTTTGAAGAAATTATGAATCAATTTGGTCCTTTAGAGTTTAGACGAGAAAACTAGTGTACTAGCTTGAGCTATGTTCTGTTCTAGTTGATCTCGCTAAATTAGAGTGTGAGTAATGATTTCCTAAGGGTATTATTGAGAAATTATGTTTTTAATAACTTTATTATAGTGTTAAAGGTTCAATTTAAACAAGTCAAGTGTCAAAACTAAGTTA